>OU342972.1:13951500-15249500 GCA_910592155.1 Ypsolopha scabrella | reverse complement strand
AGCCTTACACCAATAATTACGACCAATAGTTCATTTTACTAATTTACTACTTTACTTAACGCATTATTAGACGACCTGAAAGACAATGCTGACATAGAGAGAGAGAGGAGGGCTTTGTCAATTAGAGCAAATATGTTGGCTCGCAGGTTTGCGCGTTGTTCTATTGAGGTAAAACTTATCCTGTTTAAGGCGTTCTGCACATCGCCGTACACGTGCAGCCTGTGGGCTAGCTACACTCAGAGGTCGTACGGGACTATACGTGTACAATACAATAACGCGCTTAGGGCGGTGTTGAGGCTGCCCCGCTACTGCAGTGCCTCGGGCATGTTCGCCTGGGCTCACATCGACTGCTTCCACGCGACCATGCGTAGGCGATGCGCGTCTCTGATACACAGGGTGCGGAGTAGCCCCAACGCTGTCCTAGCAATGATTGCAAGCAGGCTTGATTGTCCGTTTGTCCGCCATTGTTGCGACAGGCATGTGGCCAGCCGTGGCGGATAATTCTTGTAAATATGTTTTTGTGTAATGTATGTATATAATTTATCTTTTCATGTTTTCTGCCTATATGAGTCTCTGAGTTACTTGAAATAAAGATACTTATTTTATTTTTATTTATTTTATTTATTATTTATTAGTCTAAGAATGAGGTTTGGATCCATCTCCAAAACCGATCTTCACTTGGCAACATTCACTATACACTCGGCAACAAAGGAAAAGGAATGTCTGACCTTGAGGGGCATCGGTCACTACAACTACACTACTCGAGTGTATCAATTTCTTCAAGACGAGTATAATTTTATGAAAGCAAACAATGTAGATAATTGTGATTTAAGTCCTTTGGCTAATATACGGAAACGTACTGCTGAAGCTACAGGAGTCAGTGAACGCACTGCAAGTACAATTTTAAAAGAAGAAAAAGAGCTGCCATCTTCTTCTGCAGGTTTTACCTCACCTATGAAAAAACGACGTAAGAGAAATAATAAATTTGATTTAGACGACATGAACCTTAAAATTATTCGTACTACTGTGCAAAATTTTCATTTTGTGGAAAGGCAACTACCAACATTGTCAGAACTGCGATCAGCTTTGAGAGATAAGATTGGGTTTGATGGGTGCTTAAACACATTACGTTCAATACGAAAGAAATTAGGCTATAAATGGAAAAAAATTGGAAATAACAGAGAAGCATTACAAGAAAGACATGAGATTCAACATTGGCGTATCAACTTTTAAAAAAAAATTCATCAATACCGTTTGGAAGGTCGTCCTATTGTGTACACTGACGAAACATATGTTTTGACTTCTCACGTGCGGCAAAACACCTGGGGCCTTATTGGTGTCGATTCGAACATGCACAAGTACGACTTAACTTAACTAAAATTAGGTTAAGATGTGTCAAATTACTTTTGGTATTCGGAAACGCCCAACCTAACCTATTTTGACAGGACTAAACTAATTTTTAGTTAGGTCGAACTCAATTAGGTCCAAAACGTAATTTTGCTATTCGGTATGACCACCTAACTGTCAAATTTTAGAGATGTCAAACTAAAAGTGAACTAATATTAGGCGAGACATATTTCGTTGCGATTAAAATTTTAACAAGTCCAATTATCTAATTTGTGTTGCTTTTGAGGGGAGAATGGAGGAATATTGGCTATTGGGTGTAGCAGATGCAGAAGAAAGAATCTAAACAGTTAAAACCAGCATATCCACCCAAAGTTTAAAACTGTGTTTGCAAACTGATTTTTACAATGCCTCTTCCAGGAGACAAGTTGTACCCCGCTGCTGCCTTAGCTGATGACCCCGGAACCAGAATTGTATGAAACAAGGTGGATGTGATGTTCAGACCTCTTAAAAATAAACTGCGATGTTGCACATTACGCCAAGAAATCAGTGGCTCCTAGGATTTGGATTCACTGGTTCCCTGGCTATGAACCTTATGCAGTGACGTCACAACTTAAAATAAGCCTCATTCATAGAGCCGAATCTTCAAGCTTTGTTTTCTAGCAACGGAAAATAGATTCTTGTGATTGTGAAGGAGCAAACTCTTTAAAAAAACTGTACCACCTACCTACCTAGTCCTTAAACTACGGCTACAATTTTTTCATTCTGCTGTGTGTACCCAGTACTACATTTCCCTTGATCACTGGACAGATGAATTTGGTTTAGCAAGACACAACCAGAGAGACCAGCAAACCAAGGTAAAATCATTAGATGTCAAAGGAAATAGGATTGCTCATCTATATACTAATAATAAAGTGCCTAGTCTAAAAGTTGTGTCTGTACATTAAATATATTTGTAAAATTTTATATGAAATGGGTTATTAGTATGGTATGGAGGCCAAAATACAATTTAACACTTTTTGTCTGTCTGTATGTATGTATGTTCCATTTCAACTCAAGAACCACTCAACCGATTTGGATGTGATTTTCATTATTGTCATCCTAATGAGTCTGGTCAAAATATAGGCTATAAGGTGTTGGTAAAATAACCGCCAAGGTTAGTTTAGAAATAAATTGTCAATTAATATAGATTTTGGTCCTTGAAAGAGGTATTAAAAAATACCCCATCTTAGAAGAAGTGTGTAATAAATGCATTCATCTCTGCTTGACATAATATAGATTATATTATAGATTCCAGAATTGGGGCATTTCCTACAAATATTATGAGGGAAAAGACCATTAAATGGACAAAAACATGGACCAAAAGGCAGACCAGTGCGACGCAGATGATCGCCCCTTTCTTTGTAGAAGCCATGTAAAGAAAACCAATGGAAAACACTGGGGGAGGTCCAGGAGTCAATGACACACTGACCTGAAAAAATTATAATATATTTGTCAGCGGGATGCTTGCCAGGAAGCAGTACATTATATTATTTAAATCAATATTTTATTGTTTTAAAATTACATGACATGTAATATATTTATAAGGTCAGAAAATAAAGGCTATGATGATGATGAGATTAGATTGAATGAATCTGTTGTCTGATTGCTAAATGAGTAGTAAAACTAAATTGTACTTATATTTTTTTATTTTAGGCCACTAAGGGCCCATATTATTAAAAGGTTCCTTAAAACTAGGTAAACATTACTACAGACCCTTATAAAAAAAACATTTTTTAACATGTTGGCACGAACATAGACACCTTCATACTCCATACAAAATATCTGACGTCCCAATTTACTCACATCACTCACAAAGAAGCACTAAAAATGTATCATTTCTCCTAAATGATGCACAGCAGGGCTTACAGGTAATCTAGTGCAAAAGAGCTTGTTGAGAAACGTTGTGCATTTTTTAATTGTTCATATTCCACTGTGTGTGGACGTTGTGCCCTTTCATGATGTACTTGTGTAACATTATATGATGGTTAGCATGTTACCCTAATTTGGAATCGTCTGACATGAAGCGTTACATCTTCAAACGTCATACTTTTGTGCACTCTGGAGAAATAGATCTGGTAGGCTTCAGGTCACATAAACTTGCAGGGACTGTGTCGTAATATCTGTGTAATCAAATAAAGCATTCCTTTGGCACTGGTGAGAGCGACGTTTCTTGTTTTCTACAAGACTGAAGCAATCACAATCACTGATTGTATTCGAGGCGAGGGTTGGACGGTGGTAGGTAGTTGGTTTTTTTCAGTTTCAAGCTAAGAATCTTTTCCGATTAGGGTGACGGCGGTAGTTGCTGACTGGAGCGATAGAACATCGAGACATACGAGTCCTTGTATGCAGCAGGTGTTGCTGTCAGAGGCTGCAAAAGCGTTTTCGCACTCTTTCGTAGTATAATAGGTGAATTAGTCCCGATGAAGCCTTGGATCCATCTTACGGGTTAATCGTGATTGTTTCTTGGCCTTCTTAGTCAGAGCAGCAGCATCCCGCAATGGTTTTTATAAACAAATTAGCGACTTTTTCGATCTTCAACAAAAATTTAAAATCGGTCAGACAGAATTGTCAATTGAAGTGATACCATCATAAAATTCCCCAAAATTACTAAAAAAAAATTACATTATTCATAACGCATCCATGGAATCACATTTCTTCTTCCGCGTATGTTTATTGATGCCAGGGATGTCGATTTTAAATCGATTTAATCGAAGATCGATTAATGGTAGCAAGAAAATCGATTATTTTCGGGGCAATTCGATCTTTGAATCGATCCATAGAATCGTGGACACGATTTTTTTCGGTTTCACGGAAAATTTTGCTAACAAATTAGTTACTCAGCAAGTATATGAAGAGCCTTACATTTCAAGATTAGAAGTTGGAGTGAGTAATAGAGACTAACAAATATTGTAATATAATATTAACATAATATTATTCGAATAAAAATTGAAATCAAAATCAAAATATTTAATTTTGTAAGATAGATACATAAAGTATACTTTATAGAGGTCAAAATTTTAATTTGTATTATGTATTTGCATTATAAGTTACTTTGGCAATAAAACTTTAACTTTTAATTAATGTTATATTTATGAGAAAACAACTAACTTTACTAACAATAAACTCTGGAAAAATTATCGCTTATGAATTTATACCTAGATTACCAACAAAAATAAAAATTAATTGACGCTAATTGTGTGAATTTCTGTTCCGATTATGAATCGATTATTTTGAATCGATCTTTTCTTTACCGTTTTTTCTATCGATCTTTTCACCATGATTTGAAATCGATCTCAGAATCGATATTTTTTAGAAAGAATCGACATCCCTAATTGGTGCAAAGTTGAGGGGAATTTTCTAGTGTTCACGTGGATTCTTAACGATTTTGAGATTTTGATATTTAATAGACGATGACGGGGATGATGCTCTTGATATTATTCGTTTTGATGATCTTCTTCTTCGAGTGGAAACTAAATTATATCTTTCCAATAAGTAGCCACCGTTATGTCTAAGTAAGTACAGGAAGCCAATTACCAATTTAGTAGTTTTGTTTATTGTAATTTCTTGTTTAATAAACCAAAAGCAGACAAAAAGCTTTTTTTGGGAAGGTAGGCAAGAACAATGTTCGAGTGGTTAAAATCACGGAGCGAAAGTAAAGAAATAAAAATAAAATATTTTAAAATCTAATCATAATTCTACCAAAGAGTAGAAATATTAAGACTTCCCATATCGAACGAACCATTCTTATCTGTGGTCTTTACCGCTATTATAATCTGTGAATTCAATTTAGTTCGAGAAAATTAAGTCAAACAAGGCAACCAAATTGAGTTCGTTGACAAAACCGAATAGTTCTAGAAACGACTTAACGTATTTTGGTTAGGTTAAGTTAAGGTGTGGTGTTTTACCGAATCGACACCATTGTCTAACTTTAATTGCAATCGCCATACCCATGAATTTGACATCTGAAGGATATTGACGAACTTCACACCGCAATTATTCAACATGAGCTGTCATTTCTAGTCATGGTGATTGTGATCGCAATTTTGAGTGAACGATATCACTAGTTTGACATACAATTGGTATCGGGGCCGTATTGTCTAACTTTTAACAGCAATCGCCATACCCATGAATTTGACATTTGAAGGATGCTATCGACGAACTTCACACCGCAATTATTGGACATGAGCTGTCATTTAGAGTCGTGATTGTGATCGCAATTTTGAGTGAAAGATATCACAAATTTGACATAAAATGGTATCGCGTATCCAAATCAAATGTTTGAAAGCTATCGGAAATGTCAAATGAAGGATTTCACAAATAGGCTGCCTCCTTCAACGGTTTTTAGGCAAATTTGTAATAATTACTCATCTATTATGCACTTTTTGTACTTTTCATGTAACTAGAGCATGCCCACGACTTCGTCCATGAGGTTTTGGGTTTAAAACTGCCCATTGTACCATGTTCGGAAGGCATGTTCGATACACAAGTTTTCACCCAGTTCCACACCAATGAGGGGTGAATTTCGATAAATGCTTTCTTAGTGCACTTCTAGACATTGACCTATCAATGCTTCTAGCTAGGCCTAGATGTAATAATGAACTTCAATAGCAAGGATCTTCAATTTTATGTTACTACCTATGTATTTTCGCCTTCAGCATTCTTGGCTGTACCTTGTCTCTCAGTCAGTCAGTCAGCGGTCATGGAGCTGTTATTTATTTATACAGATTGTTGGAGAGTTATAAGAAATACAGTTAATTTTATGTATGAGTTGCATTTTAGCATAGCAAGAACAATTTTGATGGTGCCGGTGGAGAAGGGAAGGCTGACCCATAGATAGCGGCTAAAAAAGAGAATGTTGCAAAAAGATAGCCATCCACTGTTGCAAAAACAAAGGATTGTATTGTATAGGATTGTGGTGCTTGTCTTGCAGGCATAGACATGACTGGTTGATCAGAAATACAGATATAAGAAATACAGTTTATTTTATGTATGAGTTACATTTTAGTATGGCAAGAACAATTTTGATGGCGCTGGTGGAGGAGTAAAGGCTGACCCATAGATAGTGGCTAGAAAGGAGAATGTTGCAAAAAGAAAGCCATCCACTGTTGTTGTGGTGCTTGTCTTGCAGGCATGGACATGACTGGTAGATCAGAGGCGGTGTTTTCATTAATCAGTGAGAGTTGGGTTTGCGCACTGGGCAAAGGAGACAGTAGCGAGGCCTGGGGGCTTGCCACCAGAGGCGCAGCAGCTTGCATGTTGTGCTTCAAACAACTGGACTCTACAAACAAAATAACGATAAAAATATTCAATAAAAAATTGGATAAGTAGCAATAACACAGAAAGAATGTATTTTTTTATAATCTTTATTAGAAAAAGGTTTCGTCGCACAGCAACAATGTCACCCTTATAAGGCTACACATTTAAGACTAAAGGAACTCAGTAATGTAACAAAAAATAAACTCAACTTTCATTCCCCACTAAAGACTAGCTATATCAAAACTTATTAACCTGCAAATCTAGGATGTTCGCTGGAATCTTTCAGAGAATAACTTGCAGGTTCCTGAAAAGTTATATACATCAAATTTAATATTTGCTTATAAATTTTATTTCCAACTTAATTAAAAAATAAAAGCATTTGACATACTTAAACTTAAATATGTATTTACATGTCAATAACAAGAAAAGATTTTTTGTAAAAGGTTTCAAAAATTAAACATTATTATCTTTAATACCCAGCAAACATAATGCTGAAGAGGATTCAGCACACCGTCAGCTAGGTGGGCCGATGACATTTAGACGCTAGCTGGTAGAATATGGATGATATTGGCCCAGGATAGGTATTGGTGGTGTAAAAAAAAGGAGGCATACCTTGCAAAGGGCAGAAATGAGCTATTGATGAAACATAACACTTACTGGAAATGGAATGCACACCGATATCTCTCCAAATATGCTGTCTCTCCCCAGAATATTCATAATGCTCCACTCTTTAAAGGTTTCTGTGTATACACATATACAACTCTTCATTCTCTAGGTGATTATGTAGCGCCATTGCCAAAATGATTAAGCCTTTCAGCTAGTTGGTCCCACCGATTGTTAACATTTTGTTTATTCTCTCTCTAACAATATTGTCTGAGCAGGCATTCTGTAAGCAAAATGATATAATATTTTGTTATTAAGAGAAATTAAATAGGTAATGGTGTTGATTCGGTGCAGCACGACTTAACTTGTTTGACAGAACTAACCTTATTTTAAGCGCCCTGTCCTTTTTCGATGCAGAAAGACAAAGACAGAATGCTTAAATTAAGTTTAGTCCTGTAAAATAAGTCGTGTTACACCGAATCGACACCACCGTTTCATATACGACCGCCAAAATATTAAGGTGACTACAAGCGTAGGACAAGTACCCTAGGTAACTAATCAATTAATCATAAACATTTTTACATACCTCATGAATTTCAGTCCTAGTTTAAAAACATTTTCTTGTTCAGTTTTTAGTTTTTACTTCTTGCAAAACAAACTTTCTTGCGAAGAAAACAAACAGCTAGGGATGTCCCTTTTAAATAGATTTATTTGAAGATCGATTAATTGGGGCCAAGAAAATCGATTTTGGATCGATTTTTTGAAGCGATTCGATCTTAGAATCGATCCATACAACCGCAGAATCGTGGACACGATTTTTTGCAGTTTCTCGGAATATTTTGCGAATAAATAACATACGAATAAAACGAGTACCCACATTTAATTACGTTTCCGGCAAGTATTTGAATTCAAGATTATTATTTATGAAGGGCCTTACATTTGAAGATAGGAAGTTGGGGTAGGTAATTGAGACTTATAAATTGTACGAGCTAACGCACACTTGTACATTTTAGTGAATTAGGTTTTACCAAGGTAATTAATTACATTTTGGCTGCTTGCACTTTGTATTTAGCAATTATTCAGTGAAAACAATACCAATAAAGCAGTGTTCGGTCATCACTTGTTGGGTTTGGTTTTTAGCTCTCTTCGGAGTCACCATCCCTTAACAGATACCCCTAGCTTTAGCACCCCAGCTTTACTAGTGTATGAAACTCATCATACAGAAATATTGTTACATGATATTATCAAAAAAAAATGTTCTGTATGTGCATTTTAAGTAACTTTGGCAATAAAACTTTAAAAAATATTTCTTTAATGTTTTATTTATGAGAAAACAGCTACATAACTTTACTTACAATAAACTCAGGAAAAATTAACGCTTATGAGTTTTACCTAGATTACCAACATGAAAAAATTAATTATCGCTAATTGTGTGAATTTCTGTTCCGATTTTTGTGAATTTGAATTTGTGAATTCACCACGATTCGAAATCGATCTATTTTGGAAAGAATAGACATCCCTGCAGACAGCAACTTTTTGAAATTTCGTTTTAGCGTTTCTTTTCGTGCTTTTATTTATAACTTTCTTTGGTCACTTAAACGAAACAGTACACTTTAGTACAGTATACTTGAGTATACTCGATACTTGAATAAACTCGATACTTTTGTTTCGGTACCACATCCCTAAGTCTAGGGTTTTTTATTGGAAGTTACTACGGTACCGCTAGCGGTCCCTTGATTTTTAAAATATTGAACCGTAAGCGGTGAACGAATAAAACATGGAAGCATTATTACTACCGTTCCATTATAGCGCAACGAAAACTAGACCGTGGTGGGTGTGGCTCATAAACTCGGCCGCTCGCTCGTAGCAACCTTGAATTATTAACTATAACATTAATTGTTATGCAACAAAAGTTTAATGTTTCATTACTTTACGTATATCTTTTCCGGCGTTGATAAACAACGGTGGCTAGTAAAGGACTGCTTCCATGTTTTATTCGTTCACCGACCATGTCATATTTTAGTTGGTGGAATATCTTCCTTAGATTGAACTAATAAAGTTAAATTTGCAATGTACAGTTCGGAAAGGGAAGCGGTCCTTGAATTTTATAAATTGAACCGTAAGTCATCGAAAAGGCTCGGTACTTTTTTTTCTGCTTATCGTGAATTATTTTAAAACTACGCGGGTTGCCTCACTCCGCTTCGCTTCGCTCGGCTCCCTAATATGTGCTTACATGTCAACCTAACCGCTCCTCCTAAACATTAATAATTAACGCATAGAGTTGACTTGAAGAAATTTTAGCTCAGTGAGTTACGGGCTTTTTTAGATATAAATATTGCTTGTTTCCAAACAAAATATATACGAGAGATTAGTTTAGGTATTAACAAATATGTTTCAAGCATATGCCAGCCAAAACAACTTATTTTTATAAGTTTCTTCGTACCATGTAGCTTAAATGTCGTTTGGTTTTTGTATGGAAACTTGCCAACGCTATTTAATCCTTAGGTTTAGTCTGTATGTCTGTGATTAAAACTAAGGAAGCCGCTAGCGGTTTAGTAGTCACTTTAATTTTTTATTTAGTTGGTTGGTCATTCATTTCGTTCAGCGATTCAAAGCGATTGTGACTTTAGAACTTAGACGATTCCAATTTATAGTCGTAATCACGGTTGTAGTCACGATACCCTTGAAGGTATGGCGATTGCAATTAAAGTTAGACAATAAGGCCCCTGGTTGGTTAAAAACAATGACACTAAAGGCAATAAACAGTTTTCTAAGAAACTCAGCACAGGAAGCCGATTCATTATAGTGCATGCAGGTAGCAGCGATGGTTTTGTACCTAATGCTTCACTGGTCTACAAAGCAGCATCTACGTCAGGAGACTATCACTCTAATATGAATTATGATAATTATTCTAAATGGCTTAATGAAAAATTATTGCCCAACTTACCGGAGAAGTCGGTTATTGTTATGGACAATGCATCCTATCACAATACTAGAAGCAGCAAAATACCGACCTCTAATTCCAGTAAAGGGGAAATGCAAAACTGGTTGACAGAGAATGACATTTCATTTGATAGTAATTTAAAAAAAGTTGAACTATATGATTTGATCAAAAATAACAAGGACCGATTCATAACATTTAAAATAGATGAATTTATAAGAAGAAAAGGTTTTGAAATCTTAAGACTTCCTCCGTATCACCCAGAGCTAAACCCGATGGAAAATATTTGGGGTATTATAAAAAACCGCATTGCTTCAAAAAGCACAGGTCAAAACATGACCATTGTTCAAAGTTTAATAGATGAATGCATAAATGATATAGACCAAACCACCTGGCGAAATACATGCAATCATGTTGAAAAAATTGAAAAACAATACATGAAGTATTTTGATTATGATTTCCAGTTTATTATAAATGTTGGAGAAGATGATGAAAGTGACAATGACAGTGAGGATGATGATAGTGACAGTGTAGAAACATTAGATGAAGGATTGATATAAATTGTGTATGTTAATCATATAAACAGATCTTTTTATGTTGTGTAAAGATATGTTTAGGTTTAATTTCTTTTGTGTTTATTTAATTTTCTACCTGTAATTAATTATATATATATATAACTTTAAAGGTGTTGGCTTTTATTTATTTTGACCAATCCTCATAAATATAAAGAAGACCTTAAAATTAAAAAATTGGAAATATCCACAACTTCAATGAATTAATTTTTGTTTGCTAACCGTACGCACGGTCACTGTCACGCCTACATTGACGCGTAAACAGATTGATCCCCCACACAACTAAAGGCGCCGCCGTGCGCTTGTAGATTGCAAGTACTGTACCCACAGTGTCCCTCGGAGTCTGATTTGTGGGACCAACCGCCCGCAGCCACTGCTTCGGAGATCAGCCAACCCTCGGAACCTCGACGAAAGCCAAATGAGAAATCTCCAGTCGACGAAGCCATCCAACAATGGATAAAATTAAATCAAAAATTTGAATTTTGGAAATAAACCAAAATATAATAATAAATAAACCCTGAAAAGAATTAACACAATTAACAATCTAAATATAAAAAGTAATTCGAGCCTTTCGATGTGATTTCCTTCACATCTCTGCAAATAATACGCCACAATTAGAGAAAAGTACTTCCGGACAACACACTCCAATTAAAGACAAGAAAACTCATCAAGATTTAAAACAAATGTTTTTTTTACGGCCAAAAGCACATCGACACGTCTAACCCGTGACCAGGCCGTCTCGCTTTAACCTTGACTCGACAAACGTTCGCTCGGCCGCGCAATCTCATTAGCATAACGAGTAAACAACTCTGCTTGGAAGGGATCGTTTGTACAGAAAGAAACCAATTTATAAAAAAAATTAACAAAGGTAAAATACGCTACGCTACAATGTATCATCACGCTATGACAAAAGAGAGCAACGCAATGAGAATTTTAGTGAGACATATGGAAGGTTCGCCGCCGTAGCATAGTCGATCGTCGCGGGTTCAAACCCCGACTGGTAATTTTTTTTTATTATTTTATTTTATTTTCATAAAAAATATTTCCTTTTAAAAAAAATATTAAAGCTGAAATTATGTTTTTTGACTGAGCAAAGACCAATAACTAAATTATTTTTATTTTCAAGTGCTTAGAAAACGCCATCTCTGGGAAGCTATCCTGGATAACGGCTCAGTAAGCTGGCGTTGAAATTGTTTGTAAGCTGGCGTGGAAATTGTTTTTATTTTAATACACTAGATGGCGCTGCATGTTTCAAAATATCGAATTTGACGCAGTCTGGTTCAAATCAACTAACGTTAAAGTTTGCCTACACTATTATATAAAGAAGAAAGGTTTGTTTGTTTGTTTGCATATAATGGGTAATATCGAAAATTACTGAACTGACTTAAAATTATTTAAGCACTCAATAAGGTTTTTAGTTAATCGTGCGGTGTGTAAGCCTTGTGTAGTCGTACGTGTGTAGTCTCATCGTCGGGGTTTCAATCATCCACTGGTAAATGTTTTTTTAGGAGACCTCTCAAGTTTAAGTTTATTTGATCGGTATTGAAGAGTATTTTTGTAGAACATGGTGACCAGGATCTAATGACGGGACTGTGGGAGGTGGGTACGGGATCTCCTCAACGGATAACAGCAGACCCATCGAGTTTGGGATTATTTTATTGGTCTTTATTAGCACTTTGGTAAAACATGGTGACCAGGGTCTGATGATGGGTCTGGAAGGTGGGTACGGGATCTCCTCAACGGACAATAGCAGACCTTTCGAGCTTAGGCTTATTTAGTTGGTATTTATTAGCACTTTGGTAAAACATGGTGTCCAGGGTCTGCTGTTGGGACTGGAAGGTGGTTATGGGATCTCCTCAACAGATAACAGCAGACCCTTAGAGTTTGGGCTTATTTTGTTGGTATTTATTAGCACTTTGGTAAAACATGGTGACCGTTGCATATTGTCGTTCGAAAAATCATATTCTTTTGTTTTCCTTATTTCCACGAAAATCTCTTCGGCGCGGGCGGAGCCGCGGGCAAAAGCTGGTGTAGTTATATAATCATCTCTGCATCATGATTACGATAAGAGTTAACACATGCGTATAAAGGTTTAGAAAATTAGAATCCACTCCTATTGTCACTCTAAGGCTGAGATTCAGAGTGCATTTTGAGTCCGAACTCAATCTTACAAACGTCAAAAAGCGACGTAATCCCATACTAGAGCGACGTTTGTAAGATTAAGTTCGGACTCCAAATGTACTCTGAATCTCAGCCTAACAGTCTTTCCTAGACTCTTTAGGAACTTGAGGGAGTTTAAGTTAAATATTGAGTATAATATGTATGTGATTATGATTAGTTTGGGACTTTGGGATTCCCGAGCGTTTTAATATAATACGGACTCCGCCCGCGTTTATTAAATCTTTGCCCCGTTTTCAGCAAGGGCGTTATTTTATCAATACCCCTTTAAGTTAACCAGAGTCACTACCTACTATGATAATAGAGAGTATCACATCTAAATTCGTTGAGTGGTTCTCGAGTTAAAACATCCATTTAGGTTGGGGAAAAAGTTTCTTCGCATTTTATATGAAAATTCAAAACATTTTTTAATAAAGTTTATTTACATTTAACTAAAGTATGTAGGTGCCATTTTGTTCGATAACTTTCTGCCATCTTGTAGGTAGGGACAAGATCCCATTGCTATAGAAATTCTGGGGCTTCTGATCCAAAAACCGCGACAATGGCAGTCCTCTCGTGATGTTAACCTGACACTGCCTAAAGAATTCTGAAGAGACCGAAACAAGTGGAAATCTGAAGGTGCAAGGTCAGGACTATACGGCGGATGCATTAATACGTCCCGGCCAAACTCTCTTAATTTTTGCTGAGTGGCTAAAGAGCGTTATCATGATGAAAAACCACTCCCCTTCTGTTGACTAATTCCAGCCGCTTTCTCTCAACTTCTTGCTTTAATCTCATCAGTTGTTCGCAGTAGAGTTCAGAATCGATGGTCCTGCCTGGCGGTAACAGCTCATAATGAATAATGCCTAAAATATTTGTGAATTCCAATCCCACACACAGCATTACCTTGTTGCAAGATAACCCGGGTTTCGCCAGAGTCTGTGAAGCCTGACCAGCCTTTAACCACGACCTTTTTTGCACGTTCTTGTTGTACGTGATCCACTTTTCATCACCAGTTATCAGGTTTTTCAAAAATGGTTCGGTTTCATTACGTCGTAATAAAGAATCACAAATGAGTACACGGTTTATTAAGTTTCTTTCAGTGAGCTCATGAGGCACCCAAATATCGAGTTTTTTTGTGTACCCAGCTTTTTTCAAATGCGCCAAAACTGTTTTGTGGTCAATCCCCAGTTCTTCAGCTACATCGTTACTACTGATATGCCGATCTTATTCCACTTTTTCAAAAATAGCATCGATTTTATCCGTAACAGGGCGCCCAGAGCGAGGTGCATCTTTGACATCAAAATTTCCGGATTGAAAACGCTTAAACCAAATTTGTGCTACTCTCACAGACACTGCACTAGGTCCATAAACATCACAAATTTTTTTCGCTGCTTGCGTTGCATTTTAACTTTTTTTGTAGTAAAATTTTAAAATGTATCGAATTTCTTCATTGGATTCACTCTTCTTAACAGTAAGAAAAACAAATGAAAATCACTTATTTTACCTAATTTGAATTTGGAATTATCTTTTTTAAAATTTTAATTTTTAATAATACCAAAACCAGCCAGATACAAATGGTATAGCCAAAGAGATTTTATTATAAGTTCAATCATACTTTTTGCGAAAAGAGTTTTTCCGCAACCTATTATTACATACAAATAGACAGACAAAAATTCTAAAAAAAATAGTTTTGTCCTCATTACAATACCCATAACCAGATGGTTTAAAATTTCACAAATATTATATGCACAGCCACGACATTTTTACTATTTTACTATTAGTATCTTAGACCCTATAACACGGGACTAGGCAAACGCACTTATCCCCCTCTGCCGAAGTACATGAACAACTTGTTCATGTAAGTTTGCTTGTGTGCGCGTTTTGTGTTTGTGTTGCAGCTTTTGATTTAGTGTGACATCAATTTCTTACAAGAGTATGCGTGAATGTGTAAATGTGTGCTGTGCGTGTTTACCTCCCCTCCCGTGGAAAACGGCAGAGTTATTTCAGTACTAAGAGTCACGCTTTAACAGGTCCCGTGTTAAATGGTCTAAGATTAGTATAGATAAACCCTACTGTGTTGTTATTCATCTGTCTCATAAGTATAAGAAATACCTGTCGACACACTTTGGTCTGTCCATGAAGTTATGCAATAGTACAACCAGGTTGAGTGCAATAATTGTGTTTAGTTACAATACGAAAAAACACGAGCTAAACAGAGTTTTTCTTACTTTAGCCAAAAGATGTCAAAAAGTCGTAGCTTTTCATTCTTATTAAGTTAAAATTAGTCTTGCGGAAAAAGCAACAATTATGTTATCCATACATTATACATATAAAAGCAAAATACCACTAACACTGACTTACACATCAAGAAATCAAGAAAGAATTTTTGCAGGGTGATAATCATAATTTCAGTAGGCTGTGAAAACTGCTTTTTTCACATCTTTTTCACATTTCAGGTCAACAGAAAAATGAATAATAAAGCCCTGACATACAGATAAAATGACAAGTAAGTTACATACAACGACTTATAGATACTTATGGAGATATAACCAAAGACAAACAATGGCTCCATGTATACCATACATGAAATAACAGCCGGAAAATTTCTATGACATTTTACTATAATTTTACGGTGTGTGTGTGCACTGGTACCGAGCAAACGTACTGACAGAAGCTCCATCTGTTTTATTTTGTATTTGTGGTGAAAATGGCAAAATCCGAGTTAAGTGACATACATAAAGCTGTGAAAAGTGCAGTGGCTCCTCTGGAAGAAAAAATCGACGGCCTTATTGCTGTAATAAATGCAATAAAGGCAGAACTTGCAGCCTCAAAAGCCGTTAAAAAGGTGAGGAAGCAGAACTTACTAAAGTTACAGTTACTAAAGTCCTTAATTACACCAATCGGAACAGAGCAACGACAACCGCCGACCAATAAGACTGTGCCGCGCCCCACTTCAGAAGAGTTAATAACCAACCCGCGTGAAGAACGTAGAATGAAACGTTCCCAAAATGGAACTAACTCAGTCTCACAGATCCAGAAGAAGGTGGACAAAATGCCGGCATTGATATCCAAGCCGACGTCTCTCGAAGTGACTTGCTCTAACACACCGAGCACCACCGTCGCCGTCGCAGCCGCATCCTCATCGAACCCTCAGCCCTCCGCGGTCACGGTGCGTCAACAAACCCCGCACGAAAACAGACTTCTGGCACGCGAGCAAAATAAAGATAATAATGACAGCTGGACAATTGTTCATCCACGACGGACCCGGCAGCGGCGTAATATTATTGTCGGAACAGGTAAACAGGACACCGACATCCAGACTGTCGAACGACTTCGATATATTTAGGCCTGGTCGTTTAAGCCTGACACGATGACAGACGTGGTCCTAAAATTCCTAAACAGAATAGAGGAATCAAATGACTACACTGTGACAAAACGCGACATCAAAACAACAAGACACGCTTCATTCCTCATCGGCATTCCCGAGTCAATGTTCGGGAAATTAACAAACGCTGCGTTATGGCCCCACGGTGTTAGATTTGTGGACTGGTTTCCCGTTCGCCCCCGCGAACTGCGGGGATGACACCACAATCACTGAAACACAAACACCATTACATCCGGACTACGAAGACGCTGACGCAAACCCCATTGCGACTTTCAACTCGCCGCATAACATACAAAAGACTACCGCAACGTCGAGCAGCGGGCCTACACCTACACCGGCCTGCGCGCGCGACGTAACCGGTCTTACATCCCCCTGCGCCGCCGTCCCTCACCCTGCCGCTGCCGCCGCTGTGTCTGCTCTGGCGCCTGACACCCGCAAATTCACGGTTTGTCATCAAAATATGCGCTCACTTGGGAAGAAAACAAATAGACTAGATGTTTTATTACAGGACGAACTAAAATGTGATATTCTTGCACTTACTGAGCACTGGCTTTTAGATACAAACATGCAATGCTTAAGCTTAACTTTTGCAAATAATCTAGTTATAGCAGATTGTCTGACCCCCATGGGGGGTCGTGCATATTTGTTAAAAATGACATAAAGTGTGTAGAAAACAAGGACTTAATCAATATTTCAGCTGAATTATACTGCGAAATATCTGCTATTGATTTAATTGATTATGACATAACTTTTATTTGCATTTACGGATCGAACGATAATATACGCGGTCATGACTTTCTAACCCACCTTGAACCTCTGCTCGATGAGATGAGCAAAAAAGCGCTTAATTGTGTAATTATCGGAGATACTAATATAAATTGTATAGGTGTTCGGACATCCGAACAAAAAAAGTTGGGCGATCTGTTAGCCTCGCACAATTTTAGAAACATGGTATATTTTCCGACACGCGTTACATCTATGACTTCCACAAGCCTGGACCACCTGTACACTAACTTGCCGCTCGGCGACGTGAGTGCGGCGCCCGTCATCACGGGGCTGAGCGACCACCACGCCGTGCGCGGCGAGGCCGTCTGTCAGTCGACCGCGCCGACCACAACCATTAAACTCGCACGGAATTTTTCGGAATTAAACCGTGCTAATTTTATTTCATCCGTCATCTCCACAGACTGGTTTGAGGTGTTTGAGAAAAACGCGATCTCCGTAGAGAACTTAACGATGTCAGTAATTCGCATAATCTCTAATAAATTTAATACATGCTTCCCATTAAAACCTAAATTAAATCCCACTAAAAAGTCATGGATAACTGAAGATGCGAGAAATCTAAAGAACCTACACCTAGATGCATGTCGCTTAGAATCTAAATTCCCAGGAGATGAAATCTTGACATCTGTCATAGAAACCTTAAAAATACAACTAGATAAATTATTGCAACATCAGAAATGTACTCACTACTCAAACATATTACAGACTAGCAAAAACACTTGCAAATCCATGTGGGCTATAATTAATACAGAAAGAGGAAAATCAACTCGACAAAACTCTAACTTTACTGACATCGTCAGAGATCCGTCAGGTGGCAAATTTCGCACAAAGCTTGAGCTAGTAAACTCGATGAACGCTCGGTTTGTGGGGGCAGCAGTCGCGTGCGGCGCCCCGCGAGCCGACGTACCCGCCGTCGCCGCAGCGCTGCGGGCTGCACGGCCGAGTGCCGACCGCTCGCTCTCACTAAGACCATTCACGGCCGACGAGGTCTATCGTATCATCGTGACGCGGATACCTCATAAACCTACGAGAGATATATACGATATATCGATGGACCTCTTGCATATGGCTGCCCCGGTACTATCCCCACTGCTTGCTGATGTCTTCAATCGCTATATCAGACAGGGTACCTATCCTTCAGCTTTAAAACTAAGTAAAATTTCTCCTATTTTTAAAGGTAAGGGTACACGAGAAGACATCGATGGGTATCGACCGGTGGCTTTAATACCAAGTGTCGCGAAAATATTCGAAAACGGTATCAGTTCTCGCCTAGTAGAATATTTAGACTCAACAAACGCACTATCAGAGCGCCAGTATGCATATCGCGCGGGTCGCTCAACAACTTCGGTCGTACGAGAGGTCGTGTCTCAGGTGTTATACGCTCGTGACAATAAGTTACAGGTCGCAGTGTTATTCTGTGATCTATCGAAAGCGTTTGACGTTGCTGACCATCAAACCCTTGCAGTCAAACTTAGCCATTATGGGATCGTAGGTACAGAACATGACCTACTGACGGACTGCATGCGCGATAGGTCGCAGATGGTAGTGGGCGACGGCGGTGACGTTAAGTCTGACCCTTTAACAACCACTATGGGAGTAACCCAGGGTTCATCGTTGTCAAACATCATGTTTTCACTCCTACTAAATGATCTACCCGAAGCTATATCCTCAGGTGAGATACTGATGTACGCAGATGACGTCGCCGCGGTTGTGTGTGCTCCTAGTATCGATCAGCTGGAGCAGCGGTTGAACGAGACTGTGACAGAATGGACTCGTGTTGAACTTATCAAAAACTCAGTTCATCCATTTCTACCTTCGAGGGCAACCTCCGAGACCACTATCAGTGCACGTCAACGGGACCATAGTTGACCAGGTACAGACGACCACCTTCCTCGGCTTTATAATTAACAAAGGGCTTACCTGGAACGCTCACATTGATAAGCTGTGCGGGAAACTCGGCAGTGCTTGCTACGCCCTCTATCGACTCGCACAGACTGTTCCTCAGGAAGTCGTACGATCATGTTACTTCGCCACAGTACACTCTGTACTACAATACGGCACCGAGTTATGGGGACGCGCTGCCGACTGGGAGAGCGTCTTCAAAATGCAGAAACGGGCCGTAAGGGCGATAGCTCGAGTATCGCGTGACACCTCCGCGAAGCCCTATTTTAAATCGTTAGGCATCATGACGTTGCCAGGCATAATCATTTATCAGGTTGCAGTCTACGTCAGGGAAAACCGTGGCTCGTATCGTACTCATGCGGACATCCACACGTACAATACTCGCCACGCAAACAAACTGGCAGTTATAGGATGTGGACTTGCTAAATCTTCCAAACTGATGCACATAATGGGCCCAAACGTGTACAATAATCTACCCGAACACGTTTTGCAATCATCTAGCCTAAACAGCTTTAAATTCAAGTTGAAACGCTATCTCACCGAGCAAACTTTCTATAAATTTGAAGATTATTTTTTTATTTGATAATAATTTTAAATTTGAATTGTAATTTCTATTTAAATTTATATCTTGATTTTAATTTTAATAATGATTCCAATTTTGTATATAATTTTTGATCTGCATGACATGATTTGTTTGACTATTATTTTGATTTACGCTATTAGATAATATTTAAAAAAAATGACGTGTAATAATATTTATGAAATAAATGTCTTATGTGTTATGTCTTATGTCTAACCTAAATTTTTCGTTGACACTGACATTCGTAACAGTGTTTTTTCCTCAGACTAAGTTTTTTCAATTTATAAACACAGAATTAAGTCAATATCACTAGAGAGTTCAATTCAAGTATCGAATCTCAGCCTCTGAGTGAGCTCCATAGCCCATCAATGGTAATCCTAATGGGTTTCACAAGGCGTTTGTTTGGGTTCCATTGACCCTTGAGGACCCCTATTGTTGAGGAACGAGAAAGTGATGATTTTAGGTTCTGGATGTGGGTTTAGGTAATGGTCAGACCAAAGGTAAACAATAAGTGAACTTATTACTGATTCTACGAAACATTGTTCATGGTTATTAATTTAAACGGATCCCATTTATAAATACATCAATTTATATAAGGTGACTTTCGTTTATATAGTCAAGTTCATACTGCAGACTCGGTAAGTAGTCAGGACCAAAGTTCAATCACCCTTTCTGTGAAATAATTTAACACTTCCTTTAACAATTGAGTCGAGGTTGTTCTTGAACAAGCATAGAAGCACAAATAGATATTTTTCTTATATCGTAAACAGAGTCAGTATGATTTGGCTATACAAACGAAAATCGCCATTAATAGGTAATTTTGGGGAAACATAAAAATGAGCAACTTTCAAAAAATCAAAAAATCAAAAATTACAAAATAATCATAATAATTTTTAGGGTTCTGTACCTAAATATTAAAAAACGGAACCATTAAAGGACCACTCTGTTGTCAGTCTGTCTATCCGTCTGTCAAAACCCTTTTCCTCTGGCCCCGTTAGAGATATCAGGTTGAAACTGATACCTCCCACAGAAGTAATTTTGAAGTTCAAACATGAGCAAAATCGGTCAAGCGCGAATTGGGCGAGCGTGAGTTTACCGTTCGGGGCGAACTACTAGTTATTAAATATCACACTAATATCTATACTAATAATAAAGTGGTAAAAATTCGTTTCTGTTCATCTATATATTTTCGCGAAATTTTAAATGAAATGGTTCATTAATATTGAAATAAAGCCAAAACTACCATCTTTAGAATTTTTGTCTGTCTATCTGTCTCTATGTATGTATGATCCGTTTTAACCCGAGAACCACTCAACGGATTTCTTTTTTTATTATAATCGTAGATTGATATAATATAGGCTATAAAGGGGTTCATATAACGCGTCCAAGCCGCAAAAGGGGCAGAGATTGAGGCTAAAGGCTAGTTATAAATGCGAAAGTTTGTGTGTGTGTGTGTGTGTATGTTTGTTACACTTTCACGCTAAAACGGCTGAACGGATTTAGATCAAATTTAGAATGGATATAGCTTACACCCTAACTTAACACATAGGCTACTTTTTATCCCGGAAAAAAGCATAACACGCGGGCTGAGCCCCGGGCAAAGCTAGTATTAATATATTATGTTCTTCGCTAGCGACGACGTTACCTGAACAGATAGCCAACCCTACAGGGAGTGTATTATTGAATCATTCGAATTTCAATCCGCATACGAATCCGCATGATTCGCATACGAATACAATACTAATTTTAAGTTTTCGTATGCGAATCATGAGGATTCATATGCGAATTGAAATTCGAATTATTCAAAAATACACTCCCTGTTGTAATTGTAGATTTAATTTTTTCAATTTTTTTCAGTTTTTATTAGAGATGCTAGCCCTATCTATTTATTCGCTGCGTAGTCCATACAAGCGTACACTACACACTCAGCTTCAGCAAAACCTACCACTACCTTTTGCGATTTGATGTTTTGTTCCAGGGTAAAAGTTGTTAAATTGGACGAGTACTATCGCCAGTTTCCGGCTTCCACAACATCATGTTAACACCCCGTATATTATAATGATCGTGAATTTATTACATACACCTACAAATATGTTAAATATTATTATTTTTATAATCATTTTATTTTATATATATACAAAAAACACGCTATTTAATAGTCAGATATATTTCGACAATTATTATTGTCAGCATCAGTGAAATACACATAAAAATATTTTAGTAATATGTACATGACGTAAAATGTTCTAATGGTGTGGATGATTGACAGACAGAAAAATAAAAAAAAATAAAAAAAAAATAAAAAAAAAATTGTTTGGGCTTTTTGTTGTGGAGATGCTAAAATAATTTATTTCTGTTGAAATGATACTCGGATATCGGAGTCGGATACCCGAGTATCGGATGGCACCAAGTTACGCTAATCTGTACATGGCCTCCATTGAAACCAGCTTTCTTGCTTCTGAACCTCTTCAACCCCTGGTGTGGAAAAGATTCATCGATGATATATTTGTGATCTGGCCGCATGATATAGACTCCTTCAACAGATACTTCAATAAACTTAACCAATTCAGTCCATTAAAATTCACTCATGAAATTTCTAGCACTAATATCACATTTTTAGACGTAGACATAACACTAGGCAACAACAATCAAATCACGACATCAGTACACTTCAAACCCACCAACAAACTACAGTACCTTCATTTCAATAGCTGTCATCCACAACACATAAAATCATCCATTCCATACTCCCTATCCCTCCAAGGCCGTCGTATTTGCAACACTCAAAACACACTCAAAACATATCAAAATAAAATACACACAGGCCTCCTAAATCGGAACTATCCAAATAACTTCCTCATCAAACATATTTACGATCGACCCAGATACCATAACGACAGAAACACACAAAACACTAACACACAACCACGCCTTATCACCACATATTTTCATGGAAGCTACAAACTTAAAAAACTCATAAAAGACTTCCAACCCATCCTGACACAAAACGATGATACAAAAGACCTTCTACCTCACAACGTCCAGATCAGTTATAAACAAAATCCCAACATTAAATCCATTGTCACCAAGACAAAGAAACAACCAGCCATTCAGAACACAATCACATCACCTGGCACTACACCATGCCGACGGCCACGCTGTAAAACATGCGCCATCATCAACACAGATACTACCATTATGACACACCACACATCACATACCTATCATGCCCAACCCAACAGCACCTGTAAAACATCTAATTGCATCTACCTTCTGGAATGCAAGCACTGTCCTGCATTTTACATTGGCGAAACCAAAAATAATCTTCACATCAGACTTAACCAACACAGACACACATCAGACTCCAACCCAAACAACACTCTACCCATCCCTACCCACACACGACTTCACAACCTGACTTTTAATAACTGCTTCACTGCACGCATCATAAAATCATTCTCTCATTCAACTCAAAACATGGGAAGGGTCCTATATATGGTCGCTTGGTGCCCATTACGGTCCAGGTCTAAATAAACAGAAATAAATTATTTTAGCATCTCCACAACAAAAAGCCCAAACAATTTTTTTTTTAATTTTTTTTATATTTTTTTTTTTATTTTTCTGTCTGTCAATCATCCACACCATTAGAACATTTTACGTCATGTACATATTACTAAAATATTTTTATGTGTATTTCACTGATGCTGACAATAATAATTGTCGAAATATATCTGACTATTAAATAGCGTGTTTTTTGTATATATATAAAATAAAATGATTATAAAAATGAAAGATCAAAGAGATCAATAAAAAAATATATGTTATTTGATTAAATATTATTATATTATTTATTTTGTAAATCTGAATAAAAGTTTGTTCATTATACATTTTTGTGTTTATAAATCTTCTCCATATCCTTTTTTTTATTATTTCAAATAAAATAAATATAAATAAGCAAAATCTGTAAATTTAACGTTTTCTTTATTCTTATTTACAGATTTATTTATTTTATTCTGATACTGAGGATTTGCTATATATCCCCAAGTAGTTTATGTATTTTATTTCTTCTATGTTGATTTTATAATAGTCTGTGCATGTCATTTTATAGGTTTATGATTCTTTAAGCTATTTACATACCATAAAAAAAAATATACTGTGTAATGCATAGATATATAATATACGAGTAGTTTGATATTTTCTGTATATGCCGAGGAATTTTTTTATATTTGTTAAGCTACCGCTGGCTTCCCTGGACAAGCTTGCTTAGTATGGGGGCCATTGTAATATCTTAACTGTGTATTTTTTTGTACTTATCCTTATTTTGTATTTTGCTTTGTGTTGTGTACTGTTGTTTTGAATAAATAAATGAATTGAATTGAATTATACAGCCTTTTTGGAGCTTGTTTGCAGTATTTCTCTAGCATAGGGTTGGCAACACTGGTGACATTGTAAATCTGCCTGTGAACCAAGGACTTCAAATAGATAACATGTTCTAAATATTTGGTTGTTATGGTAGTTTTACCCAATATGAGAACAATGTGGGTGTATTATTTATGTATGAGTATGAGAGAATGTTTAACTCGCACAACGAACACAAGCTTCTCGCCCACTTAAAACTACACGTTGTTTGTACAGACTGTTATAAAATTAATATACAAACTGAAAAGAGGAAAATTGCAAGTTTTGAAGCACGTACCAGTACATAACAGACATTAGTCAGCATTTTGTTTGCAGCTAACCTTTGCTTTTGGCTTCGTTCGCGTAGAAAGAGCCCTTAAAAGTGACAAAACTTGAAAAAAAATGGTTGGTTTATTTCATAGAAATCTCACAATTGAAATCCTTAAGAAATTATTGACAGTTTTTAGGGTCCCGTACCAGAAGGGTACTTACTACTCACATACTAACTAACAAAAACGAATTTGTTCTCTTGCAAACAAACAGGGCAAAAACTGCTAAGGCAGATTGCGGGTGATCTTAAAACTAATTTTGTACGGATATAAATTGTTTTTTTTTTTATTGAAAACTTATAGTGAGCATTCTTTATTTCCTATATATTTATTTGATGTGGTCTAGCCACTCTAATTTCCATCGCATGGTTTTTGTAAAACTTTAACAAATATCTATTTAATGACTGATATTGCGAATGCGCAATAATGCCGGAATAGCCGCCCAGGCCGGCGATTCTCGCAATTTTTTTCACACGTTGCGTCATAAATGCTGTGTGATGATCATTCTATCAACTATAACTCTAAAAGACACTTAAATCATGTTATGAATACGTACAACAGGTGTATATTTTAAAAGTTTGTTACGGTTCTTCATAAAGAGCTGGTAAAAAACACCCGCTTTCGGCCTTCGCAAATTGTCGCATGTGCAAGAATCGCCGTCCACGTTAACAAAGGTAGGCGAATGACCTCATGCATGCTACGCTATGAGATGCTACGCTATGAGATGCTACGGGACGGCTTGCCGTAGCTTGGTATTTGCCTCCTATGAATTACAATGCGTATACTGTTCGTCGTAGACCATTGTGCGTTCATGTTTTGTAGCCAATGAAGCAATACAAAATAGAGTCGCTTTGTTTTCATATTATTTATTATATCATGTAACGAGCAATGCCAGGTACGTTAAGTACATGTTGTCTCTTTTCCAATTCATTTTAAACCAATACATGGCGAGGATTAAATTTTGTAAAAAATATAGGTATATATCATATTTCTTTCTTTGATCTTGATATTTCGGCCATTTGATACCTATTACTTACCTTTTGCACGATCTAATTAAATCGCAAAGGTAGGTCTAAACTATGATCCAAATATCATTTTATTTGAGCTGTATTAAGTTTTGGACAATAAAAGTTACACTAAAATAAACGTCGTAAAAATTGTGATATAAAACGGCCATCATATTAAAAACCTATTCCTCTGATTCCAAAATAATGAATAAAAACACCTCGAAACTGCGAGTTTTCTGAGCGGCCCGCTCCCGCTGAGCAGGATAAGCATGTGTAAAATAAAAGCGTTGAAGCAGGACAGATTTCTTCGGATGCAATCAACTTTTGCTGAACAGAATTTGGATGTTTATCTGATATGTTTTATTTGATTTTAATTCCGTACTATTTGTCGTGGCTTCGTAACAAAATCCCGTTATGGTTTGTTACTTGAGTACTATTGAATATTAATCATGTACGATCCGTCGAGTTATTTTTAAAGGTGTTTGGTTTTTTGGTGTTTGGGGCCAAGACTGAGCCTTTATTTTTTTTTTCAATTCATAGGCCTTGGTTGTTTATCAGACTTTCATTATCTTCTTATAAATATCACTCTACCGTATCCAGTTACATCGTTCCAGTAGTTTTATAATTCAAAATGAATTTTTGAGGCGTTTTAACGTTACGTGGATTTTTTGGGCATAATTTTATTCAGTGTTGTGATCCATTTCTGTTCTGATCTCCATCACAAAGGGTTTTGGGATACAATCACGGAAATAATCAGCTGACCTACTGAGCCGAGAACAAAGATGAGCTTCAAACCAACAATTTTTAGTAAATAATAATTTGAAAGTAAAACTTTGAGTGTTTTGAGTTTAAGTTTGTTGATTTTATATTTTCCAATTTATGTTGTTTAATGTTTATGCATTGTAAATAAAATTATTACTTGGCGTTTCACTAATACTATATTGAAACAGTTTCGAAGTAATAATTCGATTCACAATAAGTTTCACGTGTTCCATACAACAAGTATCGATGTATTGCAAGTCAAAATTTAAATGTAAAATTAAATTTTAATATATTTTTTTTTATAATAAACGTACTTAAACTAAAAATAAAAGAATTAAATTTATACATAATGCAATATAGTGATAAACATAATGTATTGGGCATATCAATAACGTTAATTCATGTTCTATGCGTAGTTCCGTCCATTCGATTAGTCTTGCTGAGTAGAAGGGCAAGAAAATTAGCAAGACATAAAGCTTACACATATTTAATCTATCTCCAACTACTATGATCCTGACACACTTCTTTATTGTTAAATATGATCAATCGAGAAGTGACAATATTTAGCATCCAGGGCCAAATTTTTTGACTCGGTTATGTTATATAAGGAATAGTTTTAATTCAAAAACTATAATTTAGACTAAAAAGCGATCACAACCAAAAGTCCTTGTAAAAGTAATTGAGGCAAAGTCATTTATCTTAACGAATAGAGGATAATAGTGCTTGTCATCGTTAAGGGGCTTTTGTTCTCCTAAATTTCAGTCTTAAGTAAAATTCGTGTTAAATCTGAAGTATGCTTGATAGTAAGATGTGCCCATTTGTGGCTTTTTAGGAATCAATTTAAATAGAAAACCTTATGTAAACTTGAACAGATTTCAATCTATTTTGCTTCTCAAGCATCAAAATATATGAGTAATATTAACATTAGGTACTTGCTTTAGTGACTATGGTGTATTTTTGTATATATACCATAATATCCCACTAATATTATAAATGCGAAAGTTTGGATGTATGGATGGATGAATGGATGGATGTTTGTTACTCTTTCACGCCGTAGCTACTGAAACGATTGAACTGAAATTTTTCATGAATCTAGTTCTAGACCTGGAATAGAACGTAGGCTACTTTTTATCCCATAAATCAGTTCCCATGGGATGAAAATGTGGTTTCAAGTTTTTATAGAAAAGTGATGTGTCACCCTTTCACGCCGTACCTATTGAACCGATTGAGCTGAAACTTTGCACAAATAAAGTTCTAGATCTAAAATAGGACAAAAACTACTTTTGATCCCATACGTCAGTTCCTATGGAAAAGCTATAAAAGGGACATACAGAATGGAAAACACAAAGGCGCATAAAACGCACTTTTCACCAGCTATGTTTACTTGTTTACTGTAGGTAACAGTCAAAAAATATTGGCAGATTTTATAGGAGTACACAAAAACTAATTCAACGCGCGTCAAGTCGCGGGCAGAAGCTATAATATATAAAACGTAGGTTCTAAAGTAAAGTGATGACTTTGTATTTAAAAGTAAAAATGTATAAAACGGCTGAAATAAATATTTTATTGTATTTTTAAATGCCGATATGTTTAAAACAATGAATGACGTTGTGTTCGGTTATTTAAACATATGCAAACAAATTTTCAAAAAAATATCGTAATTTATAAAAACAAAATATGTTTTTCAATTTATCCTTAAGAATATTTTCCATTCTGATATTCAATCTTTGCTCCATTTTCAGCTTAGGCGTTATTTTATGAAAACCTATTATAGCCTATGTGTTGACCAGGGTAACTAGGTGAATAATAAAAAAGGCGCATCCAGATCCGTTGACTGGTTCTCTAAAACGACAGACAGGCAAAAAGGCTAGTGTACAATATTTCAACAATACATATAAAGAATATACAATAACCAAAGTAATTTCATTGATTTAGGGTCGGTCCTTAATATTTGGGACGATGTCATAAAAAAATAACTACTGACTAAAAAACAATGTATAATGTGCAAAATGTTGACCAGGGTAACTAGGATAATATCTAATAAAACAACGCATTCAAATCCGTTGAGTGGTTCTCGAGATTAAACGACAGACAGACAAAAAGGCTAGTTTACAATATAGTTCAACAATTTGTTGACGTTAAACTTGTTTACAAAAAAATCAGAACCTATAAACAATATACAATAAACAAAGTAATTCCATTGATTTAGAGTTGGTCCTTAATATTTGGGACGATGTCATAAAAAAATAACTGACCCAAATAACACCTGCTGACTAAAAACAATGTATATTTTGTGCAAAATCATATATAGAGCCTCACAGTCAAAGCTTAGACAAGGTGAGAAATCCTTATCATTTCGTCTTGTCTGTACATATGTCACTTTCACACCTCAAAATCCCACACACCTAAAATTTGGCTCAGACATGGGTAAGTCAATATACAAAATGCTCTAAAAATATCTGCCACGGTTGCAATGGGAGATAGTATTGTGTGTGTAGATTACAATTGTGAAGAAATTTTGTACCCCGGAATAGTTAAATATAAATCTGAGAAAATAAAGTAAATGAATAAATATTCACTTTATTCGGCATAATGCGCGATGTGTCGTTTCATCAAAGGACAATGCCACACAAAAACCCAGGCAATTTATATAATAAAAAAAATAATTTATAAAAGAAACAAATAGCAATGACGTACATTGGGCCATCGATTTCCATAAAACTTACATTGATTTACTAACTGCATTTTTGGAAAATATAACATACATAACATTTGCGATTTAGATAGTAAAAACATAATTTAAAACGGTTACCCCTGCTTGAAACAAATAGAAAAAAAGTTTTATTTAGTTGTTGATTTTGAACATGTCACGTACAGATTTATTATACTCACCGCATTCTAAGAAAATGGAATATGCATAACGTTTGCGATTTTAGATGGTAAAAACATAATTTAAAACGGTTACCCCTGCTTGAAAAAAATAGCAAAAACGTTTATTTAGCCATTGATTTTGAAAATTTCACGTATAGATTTACTATACTTACCGCATTCTAAAAAAATAGAATATACATAACGTTTGCGACTTTAGATAGTAAAAACATCATTAAAAATGTTGCCCCTACTTGAAACAAATAGCAATATCGTACACTTAGCTATTGATTTTGATAATTTTACATATAATATTAAAAAAAAACACATACCGAAACAAAACAAAAATACCCCTGCTACAAACAAATAGCAATTTCGTGCATTTGGCCATCGAATTTGATAATGCCGGATTACTTACCACATTTTTAAAAAAATATGACACACTTAACTTTGGCGCCGGACCTCGGTTTTTTCTCCATACATTTGTGGCATTCTCTTTTCTATCTCTTTCCAACTGTTTTGTGTTACTACGGGGCGGTTTTGCTGGACTTTTTTTGCTCTCTGCTTGTCGTGTCCAGGCGTAGTGATGAAAAATTTGAATAAGTTCATGTCAGCGCAGTGTATCGCAAAAACTAAATTTAAATTGATTGTTTTGGGGAAAATAGGATGCATATTTTTGTCTTTCTTTTAATTGTGCCGGGGTTATCCAGACAAAACGGTCCTGCTCCAACGCTTTCATTTTAGACTTTTCTATCTGCTCAGTGGAAGCGGGCCGCTCGTAAAACCCACGATTTAATATGACGGCCATTTTATATCACATTTCTTACTACGTTTATTCTGATATAAGTTTTATTTTCTTAAACCTAATAAAACACGAATGGAATGGTATTTATACCATAGTTTAGACATATCTTTGCGATTTAAAAAAGTAAAGTAAAATGCAAGTATTCGTATATCAAACGGCCGAAATATTAATATCAGAGAGTGAAACATGGTATTATGTATATGTGTTTTTATGTAGTTATTGCAATTTCCCGGTTTAAATGCATTTGCAAAGAGACATATCGGAATGACCCCCCCTTAAGTATGATAAACAACCAAAGAAGAGCTTGTATGGGTCGAGAGATGGATGGAAATAGAAAGTATTTTTAGGTCTAAAAGTTAGAATGGACGCGCAGGAGGTTATTTAAAATAAGTTATCGTTTATTGTACACATTTCCTGACATATTCGTAAATATGTGTGTAAAATGTCAAGGAATACTTATTGATATTATTATTATTACAGTTGTATCTTCAGATCAATCGGATTCGCCTCACCTGAAAAGAAGAGCTTAGAAGCGAAAGAGGTTTGTCAGGGTCGTAGCAGGACATGAGTAAATGTATGTATGTTGAACGCGTACAAAGTTTACCACACAAAAGATATATTTTTTACGGGTTCTGAAGACTTCTAAGCAAAGTCTTATTTTCCTTACTTTTGTTTTATCTAAGTTGTTACAGCAATTTTACTCGATTTAATTAAAATGGGATGGGCAAGGTTTTATTTTTAACAAGCTATTTCTTTTCGTATTTACATTTAAGATAAGTAATTCTCGGAGTTATACTCTGTCATGGAATTAAACTCTGTGTAGTTTCGTTCTCATTTTTACCCTATAATAATGTATAATATGATCGTATCAACGATCAAAAGATGCTTGACTATGGAATTAAGATGCTTTCAGAGAAAGAAGGTTGAATTTATATAAAAAAGAGTAATTTTAAAGATTAAAATTATACAAGGATTGCAGATGCAGTATAAGTAGATGTCGTTACATGATTAATAAAGTTAGTATAGAACTTGTCAGGAAACGAAATTGTAGGTTTCCACAGTAAATCAATACTTGTAATTAAACTGTAACGAAATCGTATATGCAAATGGATATTTTTCGTAAATTGTAATGGTTGTTATCGAATTAGATACCAAAACACGAATTTAAAATATTTTTGTCTGACTGTCGGCCCGTCTGTCTGTGCACTCATTACGCATAATCTATAGGACTGATTTTGATGAAACTTTGTGTGGTAATACGTAGTACCTTAGTCAACATATAGGATACTAAAAGCGTTTTTATATTTAATATCTACCTAGTTATTTTACAGTCCACTTTTAATTATTTTTGATATTTAATATTTTGTAACTGGTGCTGCCGTCTGTTGTTAATAAATGGAACTAAGGATCGATGCGCATAATTTCGGTCAATCAACCATTCATTCAATGAGCGAATCTCTAATGCAAAAACCTACCTGCGCACCGATTCCTTTTAAGAAACGAAAATTGTGTTTTTTTTCGTCTACAGATACTTTTTACTATAAAAATTGTCCGCCTGTTTGTTTGTTTGTCCGGGCTAATATAATACTTATTGTTAGAAATCACGATATAACCTTTTTTTTTGATACCATGACATGTTTTTATACTTTATGATGATTACTAAATAGGTATGATTTGTCAATTTTGAATCACAATAATCAAAGTCAATACAACCTCCGAGTTTAATTATCATACTGTTCTGAGGTTTGATAAATGTCTTTTACATAAAATATAACATTTTGTTTATTCTAGATCTTTCCTTAAACTCGGCAGAAACCAATAAAAAAAGATTTTTACATGCCAATGAACATCAGCAAAGTAGATAAATTAGCTTTAGAGACTAACGAGTGAGACATTTGTTCAGATAAATATCACTTATTGTCTGATACGAAACTATGATAGAAATAAATGTATATACTTTAAACCCTTGGCGATTTATCTATCGCAAGGAGATACAAATTAACATATTTATCATTGTGGTGTAGAAACGGCGAAGAAAAAATAATCTGGATGTGAGCAGTCAAAGTCGCAGGCAAAAGCTAGTAGGTAATAAAATACGAGAAATAAAACTGTTTATTAGTGAACGAGATCAAACTACTTAAATACGTCTAACTTTTATCGTGTAACTTAGTGTATTTTATATATAGCGTAATATTGTACACTTTACCGTTTTTAGGGTTCCGTACCTCAAAAGGAAAAAACTGAACCCTTATAGGATCACCTTGTTGTCCGTCTGTCCGTACGTCTGTCCGGCTGTCCATCTGTCTGTCAAGGCCTTTTATCTCGGGAACGCGTAAACACATCGAGTTAAAATTAAAACCATATACTCAAGTCTACAGTCCCTTGTAGCTGTGAAAAAATCAAACTTCTAAATCAACGTAAAAAAAAGATACGGGCGTTTATGCCGCAAAAAACGTATATTTCTACACTCTCACGGGAATCAAAAATTAAGGGGTATTTCCCGTTGACTTAGAACTACGAAATTTGGCAAGTAATACCGTCTAATACTACAAGTATAGGAAAAAATCTTAAAACTATTACATTTGTAATTTAATCATTAAAAAATCATCGAGGTTAAGCAACGGTATGCGCGGTCATAATTGTACAGGTGACAAAATCTTGTTGTAGATTTTTTTAAACTTTTACCAATTTGTACGGAACCCTCGGTGGGCGAGTCTAACTCGCACTTGTCCGGTTTTTTTTTTAAGAACAACGCTCATTCTGAAAGAGATTGTAAAAGTAATAGAATCCATCAATGTCCTTACTATAACAAAGAGTTTTCTGTTCCCAAAGATATGGAGACGCCATCGGATTTCTGGGCTAAGACAACACAAATTCGATCTCAACTCAATTACGATAAGGACAATCATTCTCCAAAATGCCAAATTTCCTTGTTGGTTTTTAATTAAATTTCGTCGCGCCATAAACGTAAAAGCGAGTTATCGCTGTTTCCCGAAAGTCATTGCTGAAATTATTAAATGTTGGATATAAAATCCTCATAACCTTCCCTAATAACGTGGAAATTACCCAATTAAACATTAAAACAACATAAACAACTTAATGTGTTAGTCGGATATCGTTTATTTTCTGGATGTTTCATCCAACAAAATTACTACGTTTTCTCTCTTAGAACTCAACTGAGCAGAATCTTTTTACGGGTTTATATAGATAATGATATATATATATATGATAATATATATAGAGCGCATTGCAAACTAGAAAAAAAAACAAAAAATATATTTTTAAACCATCAATCATAGTTTATTTGTTAACAAAGGTGAATTTTTACATGCAAGTTTGTAATTGCTTAATATTATAGCACTATGTTTTGCACGTGAAGAGGCATAAAAATACAAAGAAATAACTTATTTACTAACATGCGTCGTGTCGTATATAAATAAAACTGTGCAAAACCATACAGAATAATTTAACAGCATTTAAATTAATTTAATATAATGTGAGTAAAAAAATGAATATTACAAGGCATGTCATGGAATGTCATAAAGTGAGGATCAAAATTAATTTATTGTTATCATTTATATAAATGCCATCAAAAACAAAACTTGTAAAAAAACCAAGTCTCGCAACTTGGTTCTTCTACCGTAAAAAGTTGTGAGATCCATGTAATACCAATGTAAGTCGGTTAATTTATTCAGTCCCTACTTAAGGGACCTTCTGTCTTTAGTAATTACATAATTAGCAAACCTAACAACATCTTAGAGTGAGCGTATCAATATTAAAAATCTTTTATGTTTTAAATAAATAGATTGACTCGGCCATCGCATGAAAACACAATGTATCTCACAAGTAACACGTATAGATTATGAATCCAAATGATCTTACGTAATATTATTGTGATTCATTTGAACTAACAACCTATGGTCTCGTTTTATCGTATACCTACCTACGGTACCTAGTACGAATCAGACGTGGATCCACCTGAATCAGAAGCAACAGATGAAGAGACTTCACTATGTACCCAGGTAGTAACAGCCTCAATTACAATTTCTTTACAATCTCCACCCACAGAGTATTAAAACTCTCTTCAATTGTCATGACAGGAATCACTGGAGGTTACTACCCGGTCACATTATCTCGAGACCTCGCTGGAATGCGAACCACCCACCCCGTTCTCCTTTCACCTCCCCGCGCTCGCCACGGCGCGTCAGTACGGTTAGCACTTTCGTTGCCGATACGCGTCGAATTGTTTTTGTGGTATATTTTTAAACATTCCATTGTTACGTTTGGACTTTTATTGTTATTTTGTTATTGCTGTTACGTTAAAATATTATTTTTGTTGCAACGTTGGACATTTTTGTTAATTTTGGACATTTTGGTTTAATTTGGACATTTTTGTTACTATTGTAAGTCCCTTCACCTATTTCTTCCAGCTCCAACGGATCCACGTCAAGCTCATCTGGATCAAGCCACTGGGCCTCAAACTCATTTTCAGCACATAAAACCTATCTGTGACACGATTTGGTTTGATTTTAGCGCTTGAATCTAGGCGTTGTTTATGGATGTTTGTCATGTGAGCCTTGACTGCCTTCTGCGAACAGAGGTATAGACCACAATTTCCAAATCATTGAAATGTAAAATGTCAAATTAAATTTATATCATTGCGGTATAAAAAATCAGAAAAGTAAATCTGGACGTGAGGAATTCTGAACCGTGTTTAAAAATATAGAAATTTATTTCTACATGGTAAAACGTCACGTGATTTTTTTTAACCCCTCCCTCACCATCGTGTCTTCTTAGTGACACTCAACGACTACTCCCCCCTCCCCCAATTCGAGTCACGTGATTTATGGACGTCCCCTGACTTATAGCGATGGCAGTGGGACTCAAAAGCTTTTATATTAGGCCAATTGAGTTCTACATTTTGGAAACACGTGTAAGCTTTCAATAGAAGTGTATTTTCCCGTAGATTACAACTGCATTCACGGAACCCATTGAGTGTGAAGACGACGTTCACACTTGACAGACCATTTTAATTACAGGATAACTTTTTAATTGTAACAATATTTTCAGGGACTTCCTACGACTTTTAGTTTTTCTTGTAATAAGGTAATTATATATGAATATAACCGTTTATTTTGGAGAGTAATTAACAAGTTATTTAATTAACTAATTACTAAAACTAAAACAAACATAAAACAACAAGTAATCAACTAAGTTAATAATAACTCAGAAATAGAAATATAGAGTGTTTGAGGTTACTCATTCGTATTTTGTTATAAACCACTCGTAGTTTGCTTAGTATAACCTTTATAAAGTATGTAGGTATTTACTTTAATACGAAAAGAGGAGAGCTTATGCAAAAGCGTTTGGATTATAATAATTTATATTTTTGAAATAAATTTATCGGTTTTACCTAGAGGCCAGTGTTTTTACCTAATTTGATTGATTTTTATGATAATTTGACAACATTATGTATTCACATTTACTACTGCTATCTGCTGAAGAAGGGAGGAAGGTGTTAAGGCCTAGCCCCAATACTATTTAGTGATTTTATATTGTTAGAAAGTTTACATTAGAACGCTCGTTTCGCGTGCTGCCGGCACGCATAATCAGTGAATATTCGGGGTTTTTCTGGATATTACGAAAAAGTATTCAGTATAGGCTTTACATCGGAAAATAAAGTATGTTTTCTTTCTGTAGCCATTATTGTAGACATAAAATGTCTACACTTACATAAAAAACTTTACTAATCACTAAACAAGGCGTCAATTTCAAAAATAAAATCTATCGAGTGAAATGTATCCAATTACGTAACAGTCATTACAACGAAGATATAAAGGTCTGAAAAAGATATGTCTGAGGTTTCTATTGATCAGATAAATAATTAGTTGACTCAGCATATTTACGCAAAAACATTGGAATATAGAAGGCAAGGCCTTTAAGTCTGAAAATACTGTGGTTATGTTTAAAATCTTATAAATTTTACTACATTAGCGTTATTATCTTATTAAATAAATGCTTATCTTACCGTATCTTATTTATCTTATTATTTAATAATTGATAAGATAATAACAGGTAACGTTGTAAAATTTGCTGGTTCGATCCCCGGTCGGGCATGCACAAATGAGATTTTTGGAATTTATGTACATAATATTTGTACTATTATCTAAACTTACTGCTTGCTGCTTGTACAGATAGCGCGCGAGTTCATGTCCATAGGGGCCAGAGGCAACGCGCGGGGGCAGCTCGCCCCGCCTTCACCCACCTCGCCGCATTAGTATGCAGTCGAGTGTTGTCCTCGATGGTTGTGACGCGCACTTATCGATACCGAAAATTAGTCGCTATTGAAAAGAAGGACTAATGGAAAACACGATCAACCAATTCGTTATTGAAGTCAGCGATGGCGAAGATATTGATTCTGACTTCTGTCAGTTGTCTTTGGGTCCGATAGTGATTAAATTGCATTAAAAAAAATATTTTTCTCTAATAAATTAGGAATAAACTTATCACATTTATTTTATTTCATAATTTGCAAAATTACCTTGAGTTACAATAAACCAAATTAGACAGCTGTTGACAAAATCGGTAGTAATTATCGACATTACCATAATTGATTAGGTCACAGCATTACCGCATTCCTCAGGATGGACATGAACTCGCGCGCTATTTATATATACTTGCTGAACTGTGTAGGAAAACACCCTGGGGCATGCATTCCCTAAAAAGCGTGTATTTGTGCCCGAAGTACGGCGATAGGAAGTGTGAAGTGGCAGGATCATGTACCAAACTCAGACGTCTTACAACGTACCAAGATGAGTGGCATATAATCTATGCTTATTAAGGGACAACTAAGGTGGTGTGGTCATCTCGTAGTGTCTCGTACGTATGAATGACTCCAGGTTGCCTAAATCTGTGTTTTACTCACAGCTGAGAGAGGGAAAGCGCAGACAAGGAGGTCAGTTCCTACGCTACAGAGATGTGCCCAAGCGCCATCTTACCATTTGTAACATTCCTTCAAAGGGTTGGGAGGAGCTGGCGAAACAGAGATAAGAGTGGCGCAACTCTGTTAACAAAGCCGTGACCTGTTTCGTACAAAATCGATTACAAGATCTAGATACTAAGCGCCTTCTTAAAAAGAACCGTCCCAAGCCTTCCTACATCTACACTTATAACTCTACTAGTCAGTTGCACTGTGCGCTCTGCAACAGGACCTTTAAGATAAAATTTGGCTTTGCAAGCCATCTGCGCTCCCACCTCCGGAGCTAACAGGGTTCGCCGTTGACGGATACGTCAAGGAGGACATCATCACGGCGATAGGGCTCACCACCCACGTTGGTACTCGGTAATCGTCGGTGAAACGCGGGTGTAATGTAACAAGTATGGACTGTGACTTGCATTTCACAGTTCACACTCGGGAACACCTCTGACACCCCCTCGTGTCGTGACGATATTCATTAATTTGCGAAATATTGAAAATCTACAGTTGGGATTTCATGTTTTTGGACTTTTATTTAAGTTGCTGTGCCCTTAAGGGGGTAACTTTTTACCTCGGTACAAAATGCACATCATAATATTGTTTTCCTTACTTTTGAATAAAAAATATGCAATAAATGTGTTTTAAAGCAACTTGCGGAAATAGTTTATTAATAATTAAGTCTTCACAAAACAATTACGTACTTTGATGTATTACATTTTGTTTGCATTACATTAACAAACTTAAAAACGTGTTTACAGTTGTAATGTAATGCAGCTAAAATGTAACGCGTAAATTTGAATAATTTTCATGTGATCACCTAACTATTAACAAGCAGTTTTCGCAAATTGCTATAAAACGTATTTATTGCATACTTTTTATTCAAAAAAAAGGAAAACAATATTATGTTGTGCATTTTGCACCGAAATCCTCCGTTACCACCAAGGGTTTATGTTTGAAAACATATTTAATTTATGTGAGACCTATGAACAGTATGAACACAACATCAATGAAATAAATGTTTGATTTGATTTGATGATTATATCAGTCAGTAATACAAACCAAGGTCTCGCGCAAATATAATATCTTTAGGTTTTCTAATTTACAAGGTAATATGAACTTTCGTTCAATCGTTCTTCGGTTAAATGACTTTTGGTCTCCTGTTGTAGACTCTAATTTGGCCAAGTGCGAATCGGACTAGCGCACAAACGGTTTTGTACTACCATAAAATACGGGTACAGATCCCTAAAAATATTGTGGTAAAAAATATAAACATACTAGCTTTTGCCCGCGGCTCCGCCCGCGTGTTATTCGGTTTAACGACATGCTTTTTTCCGAGATTAAAGTAACCTATGTGTTAAGTTGGGGTATAAGCAATATCCATTCTAAATTTCATCCAAATCCGTCCAGCCGTTTCAGCGTGAAAGAGTAACAAACATACACACACACACACACACGCACAAACTTTCGCATTTATAATATTAGGTAGGATAGGATGAATCACATAGCAAGATCAAGGCATCAAAAAATAAGGCTCCTAAATGGCAACAACGCCTTAAAAACAATTCCAGATTTATTATTTGCTGTTTTATTTTAGAGTATGTACGAGTACAACAATTTGACTATAATGGAACTCGGCAATGTAAATAGTGCGAAAGAAGAAAAATTAATCAGCTGTTACATTCGTTTTGGTGGAGAATGAACTTTTTCTGCGTCAGATTGAAATCTAGCCATTACTGCTGTACGCGATTCGTAGTTCTCGTTTCCAGGCCATTTTCGGGTCATATCTGCCATTTTATTTACAACTGATGCTGAAAGTACATTACTGGCACGGTAGTTGTGTTCCCCTATGATTTCAATTTCCGTGGCTAACGCCCGTACAATTTTCCTCGCACACCTTCGCACAACACCGAACAATAATTCGTTTGAGATTCCCCCGGTAGCGATATCAGTGCCAATTGAAATGTCCATCAAATGACAAGCGCAGTTACCTTGAACCATTGCTAGCAACCTCCGCATTTTACTCTCTGTATAGGCCACCACTCGGAAATTGAGCGTTCGTTTCCATAGAAATTAATAGAATTGAGCGCGATATTCGTACTAAGGTCTGCATATACTTCGTGGTGCGGGCGCTGTCTGTTATGTAACCGGTTTAAATATGTTCCTAACAGAATACAGTTTGACACCTTTCACAGCCCAAATTGAAATTTACGAAAGTTATAAATTTCAGCAGACGCCCACGTTTCGATTCGAAACTTCATCAGGCAAATTCAATGATTAAGCCCGTTGAATGTCCCACCGCCGTGACGGTGTTCTAAGGCCTCTTCTTCCCGAGTCTACATTTTTTTCTAGTTTTTAACAATGAGCTAACGCTTGCCCACCGCCACGCTTGATGTAAAGCATCGATGAATCCTGGAATGGAGCTCTCGCCCAGAAATTGCCTATTTACTATTATTTACAAGGAATCCGGGTTATAAATATCCGGATGTACGGAAGCTGGCTTCAAGTTCCAGATCTCAGCTTTACGGATAATAAACGAATATTTAAAACACTGCATTCGAGCTGTTGGAACACTGACAATAAGTACCTAATGAATGATCGGCTTTGTCATCTCCGTTCATATCTGCCTTGTCACCGATAACCGTCGTCTGGCAACTACCCCGTGGCAAGTTTTGCCAAACTATCCGTCAGCTAACGTTACCGGCTAAGTTCCACTTAAACCTTGCAGTCTGCATACCAACGTCAGCAACTCGGGAATTTTAAACAGTGTCCCACCCTATATATACAAGAAAGAAAAGGATTCCGTAAAAAAAATTGCTATAGTAACAAAGTTGCGAAAAAAAATCTGTTTCACAAAAAGTTAAATATCTATTCGATCATTTAGGAAACAGCTGATTTTTTTCCAAAATTTCAGGGTTGGCCCCATAGTGAAAGTTGTTGGAGCGCAGTGTACTTAGTGCTTACACTTTTGGTTACATAACATATTCCAAGACCTATATACGTAAATAATACATACATTCTAATGTGAAAGGGGGTAAGCCTTATTCTCGTACTTCGGACTCAAACACGTTTTTTAGGGCGTAAAGATTTTTCTCACAATGTTTTTCCTTCAGCAAGTGGAAAGTATAAAAATACTCTCCAGATCAGTTCCGAAAAATTCATTGCAGCTAACTGCCAGGATTTGAACCCAGGTTTTAAGATTGAGAGACCAGCATCCTTTTGACTGAGCTACCACTGCATTTAAATGCAAACAAAGTACACTTAAGAGGATAGGTCACGCTTACATCAATAACTGTTACTCCACGCGGAAAGAATCGCAGTGCTAGAGGGACGGATTCCGGAAAAATTGCAAAATGACCATTTTCATATTTATAAACCAAAAATATAGGAAATGGACGAAACACAAAAATTGGCGAATAGGAAATAGGTCCAAAATAGTGTATTTAGGTACTTGGCTGTTTCAACCTGTTTTAACAGTAGTGCCTAAAAAACTGTAACTTTTACTATTTTACTAACCCAAGTTGTGTGCATGTGCATGTTAGTTTTACGTTTAATGTTTAGGCTGTACATTTCAGATTGTTGTATGTTATTTGTAGTAACTATTAGTTATATTCATATGTATCTCATGTTTGCGTCTATCTAAAAAAATATTAATGTATTAGTGAGTATGTTAAGGAAACTGATATATTTATTTAATTACCTGTATCAGTTCTATCTTATAAAATATGTATCTTTTTCTGTTTTTACTCCTTGTTCCAATAAATAAATAAATAAATAAACCTTAACAAATGTCATCAAAATAGTGCCGTAAATCCACAAGAGTTTAATGGTGTTAGTTTTCATTTAGCAACCCGACCTCTATTTCTCATCAAATCCGGTAAAATACTGTAAATTACTTCCCCTAATTTCGTTGTTTGTTTAGGCAGAGTCTTTGTCTGCGGTCAATGGGCTCCGTACCTCTTTAATTAATCTCTAGGCTTCATTATCTGATTTGGTTAAGCTTTTAGTAATTTGATTATAACTGAGTTTGGTAACATTTGTTTATTTATAGATAAGTAGAAATGTGAATTTCAGCATTTAATTGTAAAATCCAGTAGTTTATAACTTTCCTGGGTTAGCTTAATTTAGTTTATCAACTTCAGGTGTGAGGTAATTTTTTGGTAACCCAAAAATCATTCCTGCTCGGAAACAATTCAGCCAGTACCAAAATAATTTGGGCAAGTGCGTGGTTCCGTACCATCGCACAATACTGGTACGGAAACCTAAAACATACATATCAATAAAATATATGCTAACATTAAGGTGACAGAAAATAAGGCACTGAAATGGTAGCGCCTGTCAAACTATTCAGAACCCTCTGAGTATGGAACCCTTATTTTGTTAAATTAAACCCCTTGTGACAGACGGACGGACAAACAGACAGACAGCGAAGGTTTAGAAATAGAATCCCGTTTGGTAACCTTCGGGTACGGAACCCTAAAAAGCGATTCAAAGCCTATGGCGATCATGAAGTGTAGCGTATCAAACACGTTGCCGGCTATACATTTAGTATTGTTACGTAGTACCGGCGCACGAAACAAAAATCTCACACATCATGGAACGCGTAAGGAAGTTCGTAAATAATCTCAGCGCGGATGACATGTGGACGCTTCCAGACCAAGGTCACAACTGGACAATGCGAGAAGTTTCCGCCATTGAGCTCGAAAAGTCTCGGACGAAGAAGTGAGAGGAAGCATTCGGGTTGGAAAGGGACGGATACAGACTGGAGTCCTTGACACGCTGACGTGAAGCGTGACGCGCGTTCCATAATGCGCGAGAAGGTTCTAGCGACATCGCGTCACTTGAACTGGAAAGAAGTGGGAGAGAGATGGATATAGGCTGGTATCCTTGAAGCGTGTTCCATAATGTGCGAAAGGGGTTCTAGAAAGATCGCGAAGCCGGCGTTCGGTACACAAAAACGGGACAGATAGCGGTCGAGAGTTCAGTCCAGTGTTAACTACGAGACAAAGCGGAAACTCTAGTGAACTTTAGTTCTTTACTTTAGGACAACTCTAGTAGTGACTAGTGAAGTGCGACTGTATATAGCGAATATAACCCGGTAACGATTCTAGTTAGTAGTGGTGATACATTTTTCAAATTATAGTATGGACAAATTAAGCATTCCAGCGAGTCCACTGGGTACAGTTAGTGATTTCAGTTGTTATAATTAGTTTCATTTGTGTTTAAATAGTGTGTGTGATTACAAATAAAGACAGTGGTTTTTGGTACAAATTGGTATAAAATTAATTTATCCCGAACCCCAGCTCGTAACAGTATAGTAGAGAATGCCTGAGTAAAGTATGGAATACATCATATTTGATAGATTTCCTGAACGTCTTAGGCATTATAAGTCCTATATAGAATGCCTACACATTGAAGAGAAATAATTTTAGACCTTATGTTGTTTTCGGGCGTTAATAATATATTTCACGATGTTTGTATAAAACTAAATACATAATATAGACTCATAAGACGAATGCGCTGGTCTCGTTCCTAAATACACTAAATATATTATTTATTTAATTTTTAATATATTATACACAAATTCTTGTACTTTTATTCCACATATATTTATTTTTATTCTAACTTAGGCTACCGGTTTCGTATTACACATCATCGGGCCAACAAATTATTAATTATTTAACATGACAGAAAGAAAACAAAAGAAAACATTTTTAACAAGCAAATATAAAATAAACAGAGGTGAATCACCACAGCTTTGAAACGCAAGCAACACAAATTATTAATTATTTAACATGACAGAAAGAAAACAAAAGAAAACATTTTTAACAAGCAAATATAAAATAAACAGAGGTGAATCACCACAGCTTTGAAACGCAAGCTGTGGTGATTCACCTCTGTTTATTTTATATTTGCTTGTTAAAAATGTTTTCTTTTGTTTTCTTTCTGTCATGTTAAATAATTAATAATTTGTTGGCCCGATAATGTGTAATACGAAACCGGTAGCCTAAGTTAGAATAAAAATAAATATATGTGGAATAAAAGTACAAGAATTTGTGTATAATTTATTCAAGATGATATTCCACCAAGAACCGTCAATCGAATCCATCCAATATTTAATTTTTAAATAAAAAAATATTCAATAAATATGATATATTTTATGCTATTACCCGACCACAGAATTCACGATTAGGTACTTATGCTTTTCTAGCAAGTTGTGTTGTTTTATGCATTACTTTGTAAATTATCCTAAGCAACAGCTATAAACTAGTTTTAACCTTGCTTATAAAATTTATTTGAACTGGAGATATGTTCACGTAGAGCTTATAATTACATCTTACTACTTTTTATTAAAAAAAGGAAAACAAACACAAGTTTTGCGTTTAAAAACAAAACTGTGCGTATCTACCCTAAGCTAATCTTTGTGGGTGTAATTAAATTAATTTTTTTTTTTGTCTTCATACAGTATCGGTAATAGACCACTTAACATCGGAAATAATGTTTAATTGCGCGACCTTTTTTTCACTTTTCTTTATAAATTTAGTCAGCTCTATTAAAACACTCAACCATCTCTTGCAATTTTTTCACTAATATTAGGATCTTATGTATGTACAATGGGAAACAAAATAAATTTTAAAAGAAGATTGTTGTTTGTGAAAAGTACTAATTATCTGATAAGCATTTTTATGTGAGATTACAAATGAATAACAAAATTGCATAGGGCGTACAAACGACACAAACTTATTTATTATGATACTAATAAGTATGTATCTACCTGAATTATTTAATTCATAAGTTCCACTGAATATTGATCACAACCAACAAGTTTTGCTACACGTGCCGTAGCGTGCGTTACGACATCAGTTTACGTATTTTGTAGACCCGCTACGACGTAGGCTGAACAAATAAATACTCATACATAGTGACTTTCATTTCTATGGAAAAAGTATGTAATTAATACATCAAATACTCACATTAGAAACTTGAAAAGAGGCCAATAATAACTTGATCCTGCAGAACAACTGTAAACACGCTTTAATGTTGTTGTGCAGTTTCATTTATAAAGTAATGCATAAAAAATCGCTTCAAGCGATCCCTAGCCGACCGATGTCAGTCATTATTGTGATAAGACATGAAAGTCGATGTTATTTGGACTCTTCAGTGCGGGTAGAGATTACAAAGAGTAATTAAATTGAGATTTTAATAACTCATAGACAGAAATTGGTGCAATAGCAATCGCTACCTTTATCGAGATTTATTTATTGATTTACTTTTACGTCTATTCTGGCACGTGCGCAAAATATTAATATATCAATATCAATATTTCAGTTGATTTTTAAAAGGGATTTTCTACTTATGAATATGTTTTTTTTATTGAACACCTATAGCGAGCAACCCTTATATTCTATAGTTTTTATTTGATAGCTTAATTACTCCACTTTACATCGCATGGTATTTATCACACTCTAATCAAAAGTAGAATGAGTGATTTTGCGCGTGATATACGTGGGACACTCAGAAAGTTTTGCGAAACTAAAAAACATTGTTCTATAGGTAATTTTTTTTTAAATCTTTTCAAATTACTCTCCACCAGCCTCTATACAAAGTTTCATGCGTCTTAACCAGTTTTCAAAACACTTTTTCCAGTCCGCCGCAGACACCTCGTTTACAGCCTGCTCGAACGCAGCCAGCGCATCTTCCGGCGACGACAATTGTATTCCTTTGAGCAGATTTTTTATTTTTGGAAATAAAAAGAAATCACACGGTGCTAGATCAGGGCTGTAAGGAGGGTGACCCAGGGATTTGACTGGCGTGCTGTCCAGGAAGTCCCTCGTTTTGAGTGCGGTGTGCGCAGGTGCATTGTAGTGGTGAAGCAGTAGCCCGCGGAGCCCTGTGTTTGGTCACTTGTTGCTAACAACAGAAAATACTTCTGGCAAAAATTTGGTAGCATACCATTCAGCATTGATGCTTCTTTGATCCCGTGAGGGAATTGATACCAAGTGGCCAGTCAAATTAAAAAAGCTAGTGATCAAAGTCTTCCCCCGCTTCTAGATCGCTTCACTTTGGTAGGCGTTGGTTCATTTTGAAACACCCAAACATTCGACTGGCGCATGGTTTCTGGGTCGTATTGATAAATCCAGGACTCATCACCTGTAACGATGTCGTAAACACGCCGAGACGAGCCTGCTTCAAATTTGTTTAGCATATCACGGCACCATTCCACCCGGGCCTGCTTCTGAGCATCGGTGAGGTTGTGCGGCACCCAGCGTGATACTATCCTCTTCACGCGAAAATGGCTGTGTAGAATCTCGTGAACGCTTCCCGATCTAATCTTCAGTATGTGTTGAATCTTCTGATATGTAATTCGCCTATTGTCTTGGATTAAATTTTTTACTGCCAGCACGTTTTCTTCGGTAACAGCCGTCAAAGGGCGACTGCTTCTTTTTTCATCCCCCAAAAATGGTTGACTGTGCTTAAATTCGTTATACCAACAATACACGGTTGCCTTGGAAGGGCTTTCATCCATGAATGCCATTTGAAGTCTATCGTACGATTCATCCGGTTTCAGGCAACACTTGAAATCGTAAAAAATCATAGCTCTAAAATGTTCCCGGCGCAGATCCATATTTCAGTGAGACACAATACTTTGAATTAGCTCGCAAAAAATGTAAAGGGAAATTTTGAAATTAGAACATACCTATTTTTACTTATAAATAATCATATTTTCGAAAAACATTATAACTGGCCAGTCTCCCATATATAAAAACTTTTTTTCGCAATACTTTCTGAGGGGCCTGGTATATTACCAGAATTACTGTAATATAAATATAAAGTACTGTAATGATCATAACAAAAAACTGACCAAAAGTAAATTACAGAACATTATTTTCCTTACGTGGTCGCGGACAGAAAGTGTGGGTACACAAGTGAATGTAAAATTTAATTATTTTATGCTTATATTAATGTCGATTCCAAAGGCTTTAATTTTGTTTTAAGTGCTGTCAAAACTTAAATTTTTCCAATGCCTCTGTTGATAATACTTAAAAATAATTTGAAAATGAAGGAAATTTAGTTTTGACAGCAATGGTTAGTAATGTTTCTGTTTAACTTTTAAATTTTATGTGGGTAGATGCACATTGTTGTCCTTGCCCTCCCTTTTATTTTCAACAACCTAAATACCTATATTAAATCTATGGTATAAACGAACCAGCGATTTTATAGTACTTGGGTGCAAGAAGTTTACGTAAGTATTGGCTTCTCCAAAGAGTACAGTAACTGTCCTGGCTTCCCTACCTAGCCTGCCCTTTTTCAAGCACTAAAACTAAAATTTACGCCTTCAGGTATGTCCCGGTAAAAATTCAGTATGAGTTTGGCTGTGTAAATTAATGTAACCTTAGGTGCAAGCCACAAAGAAGCGGTGCGGCGCGCAACGTCGCGCTACCGGTGTGTATCGGTGGTATTAATGTGTTTGATTTTGATTCCTCTAACGATGAAGGTGTGGTCGTTCCGCTTTCGGTGCACCCGCGGCGCAACGGTGCACGGTGGCGTGCCGTCTCGACGCCTCCTGTCCAATGTTCTGTCATACAAAATGTAGGAGAGGGACGTGGTGTACAACAGATAGAAGAGGTGCACTGAGGGCGCGCCCGCACCCTCGCCGTTTCTATGTGGCCTGCACCTTATATATTCAATTTAACAGACGTCTTACAATCAGCAATGAATATAGTTCTCATAGAAAAAATCAAAACACTACCAAGACTTTCTTTATGGCGACAAATAACTAAAAAAGAGGATAAATTCTATTAAAAAAAACTGCACAAGTGCTGGAGGGCTCCGTTAAAGACTATATTTTTTATGATTTAATTACAAATGTATCGTTTTCAAATTTTTCCTGATACTAATAGTATTAGATGGTATTACTTGCCAAATTTCATAGTTCTAGGTCAACGGGAAATACCCCATGAATTTTGATTACCTTGAGAGTGTCGAAATTTACGTTTCTTGCGGCATAAACGGCCGTATTTTTTTTCAAGTTAACGTCACGCGTTCCCGAGATAAAGTCTTGAAGGTCTTAAAGGTCTTGACAGACAGACGGACGAACAGACGGACAACAACGTGATCCTATAAGGGCTCCGTTTTTTTCTTTTGAGGTACAGAGCCCTAAAAATGAATTTGGAATAGGGAATCCGAAACCTTGTAATACCTACCTGGTGTACGTTGTTTTCTAATAATCCATTAAAAACACAAACTTCAGAAGTGTTTAGATTGTTTTGATGAAAGGTGTATATTACTATTTTATAAATTACATATACAAGTCCTAAGCTGCACTTGCACAGAAAAAAAACTGTGTTCGCTACTTTTTTCTCACTTGGTTTTCTAAAACAGTCACAATTCTTCAGAGGATAATACTTAGCATAGACCAAATACAGTTTAGTCTATGTTATTAGTCACATCTGAATTGACGCTATTGATATTGCAGAAACGAAGTAGGTGTATTGGGATCGTAGCAGTAGCCTTCTGGCAGACAAGCGTGAGTATATGTTTGTATAATTAATAAGAACAAAATTTTTAGTATACTAGTTTTACCGGATGTTTATGCACATTTCCCTACTGTGAAACATTTTTTGAACAAAATCTAAGCTAAGCGTGGCAAATGACACAAAATCATGAGGCGCAAAAAAGGTTTACAAACGACAATAAAGGCTCAAAGGGAGCGCTGGATACGGAAATCCTTTGAGATAATAATCAGCCCATTTGAATGGGGCCCTTAAACGAGTGTACTGATGCGTGAACTTGGACTGTGGGACAAGAAAGTGGTTTCCAATTGTGAGGACTATAATCGTATTGTTAGAAATAGGTTGAACTATGTGCGACAAATGGGTTAGTTACCAAAGAAATCGGTTAAAACTTTGCACAACTCGAAAAATATGTTGATGGTTTTAATAAATATTTTTTCAATATAATAATTGAAATACAATAAAAATGTTGATTTTTAATTTAATAATAATAATACTCTTTATTTGGGAAATCTCACAGCACAGAATTACAATAATATTATAAAAAATAATTAAAATTACCTATCAATAAAGTCAAAATAGATTTTACTTGTAGATATAGATCTGATATAGATGGTCCAATAATACTAACGAGCTTCCAAAACAAAACATTAATTTCAGCTGATTTAAACTACACAGATGGTTTTAAAATATTTTAAAGTAAATAGTAACGAAAAAATGTTATTAAAATTAAATAGTTGTCGAGTATACATTATACAGAATGTAATATTAATGTGCTCTGAAAATTTTACCTTCAATAAATCATTCATGATAAGTACCTATATGAAATTGTTTTATGACTTTTGCAATTACAGTTTTTTTCCAAAATCCTATAAATTTTTACGAGTAGGTATTAAAAATCGGCCAAGTGCGAGTCGGACTAGCGCACGAAGGGTTCCGTACCATTATGTATAAAAACGTAAAAAAATCATGTCGAGTGTGCAGGTCCGACTCGCACTTGGCCGGTTTTAGTATTTGTTGTTATAGCGGCAACAGAAATACATCATATGTGAAAATTTCGGGTACGGAACCCTAAAACCCACATAGGGAAGGGAATTTATTGTTCGCGATGTTTTGAAATTTTTCGTTGGAAGTGGATTAGTATGATGAGTAAAGCATGTGGTTCATTTTTCTGAACAAGTCGCTAATCCATCCATCCATCCATCCATTCTAAGCCCGTGTTCATCCACTCCTGCCATAAGCGGTATATCGGTAAGCGATAAGCGGCATAATCACTTTTCGGTTAAAGTAAATAAAATAAAAGTTTATAAAAGATTCAAGTTTTCGAAATATACTGCGGCCCACTCAATGATGAAAACTTATTCGAAATCTTTATTTAGAAAAGTTTTATTTTATTTACTTAAGCAATTTATATAGTTAAATGAAAAGCTCACTGCAGTGATATATTTTTGGTTAAAGTAAACTAAATAAATCATTGTGCAAAAAGTTAATAAATTTTTGCGCTTAGCGTCATTCTTTATTTGAAATAAAAAAAAAAGTTTTTATTAAAAATTGTAAAGTTTGTTTTGTCCAACATACTTCGATGACTCACCGTAAAATCTGTACACTATACAGTGTAGATATTATGGGCACTTCTGTGGCATTGTGCTGGTTTTATAGGTGTAAACTGTGATATGTGACCTCTGAATGAAATCTGCTAACTTTTATATTATCTCTCACTCTCTCTTTATGGGTGAAAAAAGAATAGCACTATATCCGAGGCTTCTTTTTTATGAGATCGTATGAATGGTGGGAGAGTTCATTCGCTTTTAATATACTTATTTGTGATAAAAATATCAGTGAAAGATAAAGTTCATAAGTTTGCCCTTATAATCAGTGAGATGGATTTTAGTAAAGATCTGTACCGCAATCTGTGGTTTTAGTGGTGACGAGAATAGAGACGTCATACAATACCGACTTCTTATATCAATCAATTAATCGTTTATTTGTAATAAGCATTTTATTTATTTTATTTTTGTTAATTTATATAAGCATGTTACATGTCACTTTGGCCCAATGCTTTTTGCCACTGAAGCATACAAATGTTAAATTATAATTATATATATATATATATATATAGAGGTACAAACAAAAAAAAAAGATCGATATATATTTCGACCACGACTTACGACGACCACAAGTTGGTCGAAATATATATCGATTTATATTTTTTGTTTGTTTCTCTATATATATTATCATAATCATATCATAATCATAATCATATTATTTATTTGTACATTAAAGCCACACCTGGCACACAAATCATTTTATAAAACACACAGTAAAATCGATTCATAAAAATAAAATAAAAAGTAAATAAATCACATATTAATAGGTAAACCGAAATTATTAAATGTCTACATTTTCACAAGTAAATAGAATATATGTAAATAAAAAAAATTAAAGCAATGAAGATGTCAAGTACAGGTAATAATGAAAATAATTATTATAACAGTCATAGTAACAAAACTATTAACAAATAGGAAATTAATATGTCCGAAATAGTTATAGGTAGGTACTTTAAAAAAATCAAAAAGATCAAAAAATTCAGTTAATCTGTCAGAAAATTTCATTGAAATTAAATAAAAATAGGAAATTATCAATCATTATAATATTCATTTATATTATAGAAAGGTTTTTCCAACAAATACGCTTTTAACTTTTTTTGGAATATTTTTAGGTTTGCACTGTCCTTAATATCATTACTAAGCTTATTGTAAATCCTAATCCCAGTGTAACTCAAACTTTTGTTAAAGGTTGTATATTTTGCCATAGGGGCTTTAAGGTGATTGCTATTTCTAAGGTTACTCTGATTTTCACCTACAGTTCGGTAATTATGTCGATTTTGAAAAATATAACTACATACGAGATATATAAAAAGCGATTACTGTAAGTATCTTGTGTTTAACAAATAAAGGTTTGCAGTGATCACGATATGATGCTTTATCAATTAATCTGACTGCTTTCTTTTGAAGGAATAAAACACTTTTAATACTTGTACAGTTACCCCAAATTTCAAGCCCATATCTTAAAATACTTTCAAAATAAGAATAGTACACGATTTTTAGTGTGTCATAGTTTGCAATATTTCTGAGGTTTTTGAGACAGTAGCAAGCACTTGCAAGCCGTTTTTTAATTGTGTCTACATGGTGATCCCAACTTAAGAGAGGGTCTAGATTTATTCCTAAGAATTTTACATAAGAACATTTGGCTATTGGTAGATCGAGATCAAATTCTGGACTGTTTGCATGTCGCTTGAAGTTAATATAAAAGCTCTTTTCTAGATTCATTTTCAGCTTATTCGCGTTAAACCATTCGCAAATGTTAATCCAACATGCTTTTATCTTAGAGTTAAGCTCATTATAAGTAGGAGCGTTTAATATAATGCTTGTATCATCAGCATAGAGGTAAGCTGTGCCATTTTGTGAACATTGTGGAAGGTCGTTGATGAATAATATAAACAGGAGTGGTCCTAGAACTGAACCCTGGGGAACTCCTCTTTCTACGGGTTTTTCGTCAGATAGCTCTAATCGGCTATTTTCTAAAATTTGAACAAATTGCGTACGATTAGTAAGATAAGATTTAAATAGATTAAGAGCTGATCCTCGCACACCATAGTACTCCAGTTTTTGTAAGAGTATAATGTGATCGACACAGTCAAACGCTTTAGTTAAATCGCAGAATATCCCTGCACACTTCTGTTTGTTATTAAGTGAACCTAGTATCTCTGAAACCAAACGACACACAGCTGTAGTGGTGTTGCTATTGCTTCGGAAACCAAATTGTTGTGAAGATAAATAGTTATTTTTATTTAAATGTTCTTCAAGTCTGTTATATAGGCATTTTTCAAAGACCTTTGCAAGGACACATAAAAGTGATATCGGTCTATACTTTTCCACATCCTCTGTACATCCCCTTTTGTGTAATGGGATAACTTTGGCTCGTTTTAAAATTGTTGGAAATGTCTCTTCTTGAATACAGGAATTTATAATATGTGTTAGGGGGGAGCAAATTATTTGAACATTATTTTTAATTAGTTTTGTACAGATACCATCAGGTCCGCAAGAGTTGGTATTTTTCAGTTTCAAAATTACTTTGATTAGTTCTCTTTCTGTAACCGGCCTAATAAACATTGAGTTATTATTATTTATACGAGTATTCTTTAGTAAATCTTTATAGCGATTTTCTTTTGTATTTAGGTCAATATTTACTAATCCAGCACTTATAAAAAAGTCGTTAAATATTTATTTATTTATTTATTTATTTATGATAGGAAAACAAACAGCTTTAAATCGAAACTTAACATAACATGGCAATGCAAGTTAGCCTATAGTTTTCACAATTTAATATAAATACAGTTGATTTGTGAACTGCCTAATAAATAAGAAAACACTCAGTGTAATGTAATATTATTATAATATACTTACTTGTTGTAAATAATATATTTAATATATATATATATATATTTATATAATACAAAGCTGTATCTATACCTACGTAAAATATTAGTTTATTTGTGGTTGCACCGAAACCTTCTTCATGTCACTCCTTAAAAAATAGATTTGCTGCGAGTCTCTTAAATGTGTCTGAGCTTGTGTGAAACAGGTCAATATCAATTTCATGACTTAACGTATTAAAACTCCGAGCTGCACGTATTGTATACGTATTTTGCCTGTAGTTAGTACGCACAGCGGGAACGTGTAATTTGCTCTGGTGACGAGGGTTGGCAGACCTGGGAACTTGTAAATTGATATAGCTTAAGAGTTCAGGGCAGTCTATATTTCCGTTAGCTATTTTTATGAGGTAGTCTACATCTGCAATATTGCGTCTGACGCCAAGTGGTAGCAGATGGTGTCTCTTGCATCGTGCCTCGTATGTAGCATCAGTTACTCCAGTTTTGTATTCCAGGTATCGGAGAAAACGTTTTTGTATCCCTTCAATTCTTGTGATGTATATGGCATACCTGGGATTCCAAACTTGGGAACAATATTCAAGTGTACTTCGAATGAACGAGCAATAAAGAATTTTTATAGCTTTTATGTTTCTAAAATGCTTGCACGATCTAATTATATTACTTATAGCTTTTGAATTAGTGGTCAATTTATTATTGTGCTTTATAATTAGTTTAGGTGCAATTTCTTTTTTTTGCTTTCCTGTATTATCATTAATTAATTGCCATACAGCCTTTGATTTGCAATGAGCATTTTTGACAACCCTACTTACATACAGAGATTTTGCAGTTACCAGCGTTTTTCTCAAGATTTTGTTATAAGTTTTAAAATGATTTCCTAGAGCACTGTTAAAACCGCTAAGACGTAAAGTTTGCAGTAAATTCCGTTTTGTCTTGCACGATATTTTAATACCATTAGTTATCCATTTATTTTTGCGTGTTTTAATTTCAACCTTTTTTAAAGGAAAATAAATGAGCATCAGATTATTCAGAATGTCGTAAAATTTGTTTAATTTATTATCACAGCCTGATAAATCGTATATACTTGTCCAGTTTGTATTAATTAGATCCTGCCTAAACCTCATCATTGCCTTTTGTGAGAAAACTCTTACGTTTTTAAATCGTTTAACGACTTTTCCGTGAGTTTCTGGATACTTAAGAGATAGGATTTGTGCATCATGGTCTGAAAAAGTACATGGAACTACCTGCGAATCCTGATACTCACAATCAGTGATTATATTATCTAGAGTAGTTTTAGATTTTCTTGTAATGCGAGTTGCTTGGTGTATAGTTGGATGCAGATTATGTTGCAATAATATGTTTTTGAATTTTTTAGTTTTACTATTCTGTTGGTCTTTCAGGTTGATATTAAAATCACCATTCAAAATAATATGAGGATGCTTGATGCTTTTTAAAAAGAGTTCTAATTGCTTTAGAAACAAGTTGACGTTATTATGTTTATTTTCTTCCCCATTTCGGTAGATGGTGGCAATTTGTATTTTAGGACCATTCTGTAAGGCAATTTTAATGGCACATATTTCAAACAACTTTTCCCTGTTAAATTTGTCAACATCAAGAACACAAATTCGCGGCATAAGTTCGTTTTTGACAAATATTACGATACCGCCTCCACCAGTTTCCATTCTAGCCATCTGTGAAGCAATAGTATAACCAGGCAGGTGTAAAACTTCATGTTCATTAGGTTCTAAAAACGTTTCAGTGATGCAAACAACATATGGTTTGTATTCTATATCTAATTGTAGGAATGCTTCCAAACTTAGCATTTTATTTCTTAATCGATTTATATTTAAATGAAGGACCGTAAAATTTTTGTGGTCCGAGTTCTCTATAAAAAATTAAGGCTATTATAAAATTTCTCATTAATGGTTTTAAGACATTGATTTAGAGCTCGTGCAATCTTAAATTTTCCGCTTTGTTTTAGTTTGAAACCATTTGCTTGAAAATCCTTCGATTCCAGATCATTATCAATAATTTGATAGTGTACATAGTTATATAGTTTACTGACATCCTCGAAACTGTAGTTGAGAGTACTCACAAAGCTATTAAAATCTTTGGAGTTGTATGAAATACTACACGGAACATTGCATAATACAACATTTGTATTGGATAGTTTTTTCAATGTATTAATTAAAAAGTCTGTTATGCAGCTGATATTGTTAAACTTATAGTCACTGCCACCACACATGATGACAACACAGTCTTTCTTGGTAAAGGATCTCGTTTTAAGCTCGATGTTTTGCATAATGCGTTCTGTTGTCCCCAAATTAATTATATCAGCCATGAAGTTGTAGTCGTTCTTTCGTATCTTGGACAATACGTAAGCCAGTTCTGTTCCATGAAGGTCCGATAGCAGAAGTAGATTTGGTTTGAGTATTACGCCATTGCTGGGATTATGGTCAGTATTTTCTTCAGGAATTGTATTTTTAACATCAGTTTTTTTTGTATCCTCAGTAGTGTTGACAAAATCTGTATGAATGAGCTGTACTTTTTTTTGCAATAACCTAATTGTTTGGTGCAATTTAGACAGACTAATCTCCTTTGCCTTTAGTTCATTCAGGTTGTAGGTCAAATCATAATTATCTTTTAAAGTGTTACTTAAACGTTGTGTCATCTTTTTCAGCTTCTTTTTCAACTTGTTGCTCTCATCTTTAAAACTATTTCTGTTTTGGCTAATTTCTTCTTGTGTGTTATGGGAAGTTGCGGGATTTGCTATTGTTTGATACAAACGCGTGTTTTCAGTTTCAAGATCCTGTAATCTTAACGTGAGCGCAAGAATTTCGCTTTCTTTCTTTTCTATTTTCTTCTTCAAGGGTGTTATTATTTCCATGCTCTCGACATCTGTAGAATCTATATTGTGGTATAGGTGGGAGGAGCTTGGTCTCGAGTTATTAAGTATCTGTGCTTCGAGTTTCAAATTTTTCTCTCTTTCTTCCTTTAGTTGTAGCTCTATATCCCTTTTTTCCTGCTCTAGATTATGGTTACTAAAATTAACTTTTTGTGTTGTTTTAGTTTTGTTGAGTTCCTTAAGTGTTGCTATTTCACGTTTTAATGATTGAATTTTTTTATCTCCATCCTTTATCTTTTGAAGACATTCTCTATGATTATGTACTACTGCTTCATCATCACTAGCAGTGCCTTTTCTGTCTGTTTTAGACCTTAACGCCATTTTTTGCATGTTTACAATCTTGTGTAATGTTTAATCGTATGGATCTCAGAAGTTAAAGTTGTATTTGTATTCGGACTGTTTAATGTTATGTTACTGCAGCAGTGCAAATTTTGTAGGCGTGTAACAAAAATGCAGAAGGAAAATTTTGAACGCAGTCCCAAGTGAAATGTCAAACTTCGCTTGTGAATCAATCAGCTGTTCTGTGGAATTTTGCTATGATTACTAATTTCTTTTTAAATTGCAATTGATGTAATTGGCCTATAATTCTTGCCAAAATTTGAAAACATGCCGTTAACAGTTGCAGATTCTAATTTTGGTGTTGTTTTTGGTGTAAATCCTGTCGTAATAAGTGTTGTTTTATCCTACCTTGAAATAGCAGGTTAGGTTTATGTTTTCCGTGGTACGTATTGTTCTACAGATCACAAATTATACACTTTTCTAAAAATACTTTAGGGAGCTTAACAACAAGGATGTTGTTTACTTCACGGTTCACAGACTATCCATATAACTAGCTATATTTAAAGGCTCAAGAAGTCACAAAAATAGTATTTATTTAATTAAATTCAAATTCAAATGTAATGTAATAAATACAAGAATACAATACAATGAGAATATTTATAAAATATGTCCATTGAAATATCAAATAATAACCATGTACAATTGTATGCGTGTATGTATTCGAATAAAATAAAATTATTTGGATTTCATCGATAAACAAACCCCAGAATTTATTAATAAAAATTTACATCATTTAAATATTCATTTATGTCAAAATAACATTTTTGTGGTAAAACTTTAAATAAAATTGATTTAAAATTTCCCAATAGGTAAGATTTTATTGTATCTGGAAGCTTGTTCAATAGATTTAGAAACATAGTAATAATCGAATAATAAAAACACCTTTATTGACTAAAAATATATACTTACAGGGTGAAAATGAACAATGATACAATACGATTAAAATCAGTGAACGATTCGGCTTTTCTCGGATATCATCGCCTAAATCCCGAGACGGAAATGACACGAAATACATTACCGCGATTTCTTTTAGGTAGCATGTATATAAGTCAATATTTTACTGTTTGATATTAGTAACAGTACGATATTACGTCGGATTAATAATCAATCACCAAATTAAAAATTTAAAAAACCAACTTCAACCGATTTTTGTTGATATTTCATAAACTGCTTGACCGATTTTGATAAAATTTACATGGGATTATCTCGGAAGTGTATCCTATCAAATACAAAAAGAATTTTGTAAATCGGTTCACTTGTCTTCTAGAAATCTTATAACATATATACAAAAAAATAATTACGTCGAATTGAGAACCTCCTCCTTTTTTGAAGTCGGTTAAAAATAAGCAACACAGTTTTCCAGTACAAATTATTATAATACAATATTTACATCACGAAAATAATGAAATTCCTTCCAAAACACGAAGTACGCTGTTTTTTTTTAGAGATCTTCTATTATTCCCTACCCTACACGTACACAGACATAAACCGATTTGCTAATTCACTCACTATCACTATCTGAATCATTTACATTAAATATAAAACGCTCGCTAAACACATCTAATTTCTCTTCTTCTGTTAAGAACTCATCTTCACACTTTATTGCATGATTACAGACTTTCGTCCATTCTTCGGGTCCTAACATTTAAATTTTTTCCATAAGCAGTTTTTTCACTGACGTTTTATTCATTTCGACATTTTTGGAGGCGACATAGCCTTTTAACTGAGCCCTTATATTTTCTATGGGATTAAAGTCTGGGTGATATGGAGGCAGTCGTATTGCTGTATGTCCATTTTCAACCAAAACTTTATCCACTCAAAAAACGCTGAAGTGTTCTTTGTGGCTTTGCACTATACAGTTCCGGTTTTTTGTTATCAAGTGTAAAAGGAATATCGTGTCTTGTTAACCACTCGATCATGTCCGCCTTTCGAGTACTGCTATTAGGTGGCCTTTCAACAAATTTGTTGTGGTAAGAAGCGTTATCTATAACAACAACGCTGTTATCGGGTAAATTAGGCATTTGTTGTGTTCTTAACCACTTTTCATACTTCTCAGCATTCATTTCCTTGTGGTAATCGCCATCGGGATCCGCGGACTGATCTAGTATAAGAGCTCCAGGTACAAAGCCTTTTTCATTACCTGCGTGAACAATAATAAATCTTTGACCCTTTGATATAGGTTGCTTCAGATTTTTATTGGCTGCGTCTGTCCAGCTTTTGGCTTTAGTGTGCGTTGTATGAATATATGATTCATCAGTATAGACAATATTTTTTACCAGTAGCCTATAATTGTCGGATTTCTCTCAAATATTTTATTCTTCTTAAACGGACGTCATGTTTTTCCATCAAAATGCTCCTTATTGTCGGTTTTTCTAAATCTGAATCTCATGTCTCGGATTATATTTCGCAGAGATGAAATTGAGCCTTTGAATCCGATTTCCTCTTTTAGTTTTTTGTGTAGTGGTCGCAACGTAGGAAGCTCTTTAAATATTTCATGAAAGTTATATTTCATTCGTCGTATCACGCAATAATCAAACTCATCCATTTTTAAACGATATTTTTTGCAGGGCACTTCTTTGGATTGTTGATCTTTAGGTGACTGATTTGAGAGCTTGTCGTTTTCCTTCAAAATTTTTAACACGCTGCTTTTCGATACCCCCGTTGCTTCACAAACCCTGTCCAAAATTGTTTTATGATATTTACTTTCTTCTTTTTTAAATAAATTAGCTTCTTTTCTATCACTACCACTATTATACATTATTTTCAATTTCACGATATTGAGGAACAATTTTTTTACCACGCTTTAAATTTGTTGATGCCATGATACATAACTATTGTAAGTTAATTTTGATAAAATTTGATGGAATCGAATATTTTCACGAATGAAATTAGCATTCATATAAAGGTTGTGTTAGTTTTGAGCTACAAAGGAGGTTGCTCATATCGTTCTTGTATTGTATTTAATAAGACAACGAGTAATATAATTAAAGGTCATATCTGTAAATTGATATGTGAGAGATGAGGGATTCACGACAATTGCCGAGGTTGGCCGAATCGTTAACTGATTTAAATCGCACTGTACCACATTATCTACTGATCTGAAAAAATATGGACCTGCGGATACATAATTCACAGAAGATTTTCAAAATTAGTAAGGAAACATGTTTTTTTTATCATACCACTTAACATAACAAATTATGTTTTTTCGGGAAATTTCTTCACGTCGTTCAAATCACGTTAGATTTAGGAATTCTGTTCCTGAGCATCGTCGTCATAAACAAATAGACAACAGCTGTGAGAGTGCAGAACGAACTTATCTGAAAGTCGACAAGAATAAGGATAAGACTTAGCAAATTCAACATAAGCAATAATCTGTTTAAAAGTAATTAAAAAAACACGCTTCGAAGCGGAGCAGAGCGGGGCGACCTTCGTAGTTTTAACTGAAATCATGATACTCGTATATATACAAAAATCCTTCTTGTTTTCAATTCCCGGCACCGCATCAGAACGTATTACAGAACCGCCAGCGGCAATGTATCGGTTCTTTTTGAGAGCGTATACGTTGCTGCTATTGATGGTACCGCAACCAATCTTTTTAGAGCAACAATAGCGGCAACGTGTCCACTTATTTTTAGCCAACGATATTAGCAATGAATGTGCGCGCACATAGACGACACAGTATATATAAAGTGTGTAGCACCTTAGTATGTTATTTATACAAATTCATGTCTTTAATCTGTACTGAAAACTTTGTTTGTGACATGAAACAACACCTCATATAAGATTTTTCGAGATACAATAACCTATAGTTTGTTTCCCCTATTCCCCAAGCGAAAATTTCTAGGGGATATCTAATCTTGTGTCTGATTTTTACCAAATCAACCAAAATTATACAAATAAATAAAAAATAATATATTGCATTCTTGATTCAAATTCAAACCCTAGTCTTGGGTCTCAAGACTGAGAGTCTGACATCCAACGTTCTAAGAACTGAGCAACCGCTGCTTGTAAATGTAACATGTTCGAGTAACTAAAATAAATCAGAGTCACCTGTTTCAAAGTTAGAGATAACCCCAACTTATTACAATAAAGGGGAAGCAACCCACAATAGCACGAAACAAATTATAAAATCACTTTACCACGTAAAATTCTTAACTAAACGTCTCGAAATTTCTCTTGCAAATTATAAAATTTGCCGTTCTCAGCAACAAAATGACACCTCACAATAACTCGAGTTTACAAAAATGAATCAGAGGTGTTTTTAAAACAAACTGTCACGTGCATGTACTTGTCAACACGCGTAACACCTAATTCACTGACCATGCAATTGCCTTCTAGCTTGGTGGAAGGTAAGCCCTTCATCCGTAAACAGCCCTTGCCCGCAGTTTCACTCGCATGAAAGTCTTTTAATCTTGAAGTAGAACCGACAGTTTTCAGCTTGCTGGTAAATTTATTAACAGTTCTAGCTTATATGTTGAGTAAGGTCACTACGATGATAATAAGGAAAACCGCACCCAAGACCGTTGAGTGGTTCTCAAGTTAAAACGGAACAAACATACATAAACACACACACACATTTTTTAAATTATAATTTTGACACCAATGAATTTAAATTCGCAAAAATATTAAATGTACTGATACAACTTTATTATAAGTATAGATAGACTCGGGCTCTGTATGGCTCTAGGCGATTGGTGGGGAGGAGGATGGTGAATTTCGGTTTGTGCATCAGAAGCCCACGAGTGATTCAAATATCGCCAAAGTCACTCCAAACACAGAAAATGGTAAATTTTTTAATTGTAAGTACATTCGTTTTCGTTTTAGATGTTTTTTTCATTTTTTATATATATTGCTATTGTTGGCAAAACGTCATTATTCAAGATTTTTTTGGGTGGCAATCCCTCGCCGCCCAAACGCTTTTGGCAACTTTCCATCCCAAGCGTTCTTGAGGCCCGAGTATACCAGAAAGCTAGAGATTCATATTTTAACCCTGAATATGAAAAAAAGCCAGAATTTCGAGGGTTCTTTTGACGAAAGTAGGAAATTTAAATAAAAATTAAAATGAAAATTAAAATAATATAGTAAAAAATATATTTGATTTATTGATCCTTTATCTAGGTGATCTACTTATAAACAATGTAATATGATTTCAACTTTTGTCAAAAAAAAACGTGTTTTCCACCCTCTTTTTTGGTTTTCAAACGTTCGTTTCAAGAACGCGTTTAAGAGATCAACTTGATTTTTTTTCACAAAATAGGTAAAAAAAATATAAAGGTTTACACTTACGAGTAAATGCAGTATTCTTTTCCCTACATTATATTTCAGTATCAGCTAAAATCCCTCCGATCTGCTGTTTCGCGCGTAATTATTCAGTATTACGCGTCCTAGACAAATAGGTCAATTAGCTAACCAATAATCGCCTCTATCACAAGCTAATAAATTATTTGACATTGGCCTTTTTGTGTTGGACGGATAATAACATTTTTTCCTAGGGTATGCCATACTCTTAATGTGCTTTCTAAAGCACGCTGACCGAAAAAAATATGCCCTTACAAGATTTAAACCCGTGACCTCCACATTTGTAGTAGAGACGTTGAAATAAAACTATAGAGGTGAAACAAACGTTTTTTTACAACGCAATATTGATTGTAAGATTACATGAAACTGTATCTGACTACACGAGTCCGTGTTGGTTCGGGATGAGAGTTAGCAGTACCGACTAAAGGAAGACAGTCTGTTACACTTGTTCGCATAGATTTGTCTCTTTCAACCAGATCCGTGGTATCTTACCTTATGGTGGTAACGGAGGATCTCGGTGCAAAATGCACATCATAATATTATTTTCCTTACTTTTGAATAAAAAGTATGCAATAAATGCGTTTTATAGCATTTCGCGCAAACTGCTTGTTAATAGTTAGGTGATCACATGAAACTTATTCAATTTCATGCGTTACATTTTAGCTGCATTACATTAATACTGTAAACACGCTTTTAAGTTTGTTAATATAATGCAAACAAAATGTAAGTATGATTTTTTTTGTGAAGACTTTATTATTAATAAACTATTTCCGCAAGTTGCTTTAATAGTACATTACTGTTAAGAGCAGGAAATAAGCAATCCTAGACGAGTAAGTTATAAGTAATAAGAGTTAATAAGAGTTTTATATACTAGGCCAGGATTGCTAATTCATTGTCGAAGCAAGCAAGCATTCTCAAAAATAAAATAAGACATTTTCATGTTTTTCATGATAATGAGTTATATCAAATATAATAAACTGACTAGGAAATATTAAAAGTACTTACTTGCTCATATTTGGGCGATTAGTCATGTTTATTGTTATTCCTTTCTTCAGCAAAGCATTAGTGGAGTACAATCTATATCACAGCCCGCTTCTGAACTCATTTTGTAATTTATTTGCCCAAAAAATACTTTCAACTAAAATTTGTAGCAACATTAATTCCCGCTTTTACGCAACTTTTTTTAATTATTGGCAGCTGGGCAAAGGTATTTACCGCCATGCAGCCTTCTAGCCTTCATGGACAACGGGAACGCTAAGTACTAAGAAAAAAAAAACAACTAGAAAAACCTCCTTAGTCTCTTAAAAACATAGACACCGATAGTTTTAAAAAGGAAACATATGAAATATACTCTGTGTACATATGTTATGTGATGGATTTTTATACGAATTTCCTGGACAGTTATTCAGATTTCCTGGACACTTTTAATAGCTCGCCAGGATGAAGTACTTTCTGGTAGGACCTTACAGTTTTGAGAAAAACACATTTATTGCTTAGTTTTTATTCAAAAGTAAGGAAAACAATAATATTATGATGTGTGTGCATTCTGTACCGAAGGAGGTAAAAAGTTACCCCCTTAAGTATCGATATCGATTAGATAAACAAAAATGTAACTCTTTATTTCTCGATTTCTTCTGTCAAATTTATCGAATCGTACTTTCACTACCAAAACGGTTGCATACAGTCCTGCCCTAACAGCGAAACCATGATGTCCATCCGTACATTGGTCTGTTCAGCTGTGGTATCTAAGTACAATTTACTTCTGAAAATAATAAGGACAATCCGTGATGACAACACATTCTAAAAAAGCGTATTTTATAGATATATACCACCTACACCGATGGAACTCGTTCGATGTGTATGACGTACTTTTTCTTCAAAAGTAACAGATACCAGTTTTCTGCAAGGTACGTTCGAACTTCTGTCCGCTCATGGGTAATAATTTATCCGGCGCATTACCATACATCAAAACTCGAACAAAAGGAATTTACATTTAGAAAGCATAAGTTCCTATTATAATGTGAGCCTGCAACAGTTGAGGCCGTGAATTTTAATGTTAAGAGACTGGTTGACGGCATTAATTTTGGTATTAAGAGACTGGTTTACGCCAATAATTCCCGTCAAACTAGCACACTGAACACAATACTTTAGAAGTTTTGATCTGCTTAAAAAATGGTGAACATATATTATTATTCAAATGTTGGCATTCGTTTTTCTCTTTAGACAAAATTATCATAGAACGTCATATTAATTTTCCTTTAATGTGATTTGTATGACTTAATAATGATTTTAAAAAAACCAGCCAAGTGCGAGTTCGACTCCCGCACGAAGGTTTACGTACCATTATCTATAAAAACGTTGTTATAGCGGAAACAGAAATACATCATCTGTGAAAATTTCAGCTGTCTAACTATCACGGTTCATGAAACAGACGGACGGACGAACAGCGGAGTTGTAGTAAAAGTTGGTAAACCTTTGGGTACGGAACCCTAAAAAGAACCATTCAAATATACAATACCTACTCAACAAAGTTGTCGTGAGTCGTGGTGGTCATGATTATTTTTTTAGAAGTTAAATATTTTTATTCAAATGTTGGCATTAGTTTTTATCTTTAATGTCACATTGTCAAATATTTTCTTTCTTTTTCTTTTTGTGACATGTATTGACTCTTGAATGATTTAAAAAAGAACCATATAAAAGCACAATACCTACTCAACGAAACTGTCGTGGGTCGTGGTGGTCATGGTTATTTCTTTCGAAGTGAAACTTCTTTAAACCTATAAGAATAAAAATAAAAATACAGGGTTGCGTGTTTGAAATCGTTCATATTTTTAAAAACAAAGCGCTAGTTGTAACGTCAACAAATACAAGCATGCATGTACTCCAAGTTCGTTATTACAAAAAATATTACAATTTACAGTGAATATAAGTTGTTTCACATAAATTTTAAGCATAAGTGAAATATATTTTTTAATTGAGAACTTCGTGACTTTTGGTTATTAAGCTCTTATGGCACGTTTCATACTGCATTTAGTTTTTTTATTAAGCTTTTAAGGGTTCTCTAGCCAAAGAGCTAAAGTATTCATTGAATGCTATCGGTTTATTGTACGGTTTGGAGGTAACTTTGTATTTTTTTTCTATTGAGAAAATTAAATGGATTCACGTTTATACAGCATCATTGACATAGCATTAGTCCTCAACTTTATCATATACTAGCTTTTGCCCGCGGCTCCGCCCGCGTCGAAGAGATTTTCGTGAAAATAAGGAAAACAAAAGAATATGATTTTTTGAACGACTATATGCAACGGACACCATGTTTAACCAAGGCGCTGATAAAGACCAATTAAATAAGTCCAAACTCGAAGGGTCTGCTTTTGTCCGTTGAGGAGATCCCGTACCCATCTTCCAGTCTCATCACCAGATCCTGGTCACCATGTTTTACCAAAGTGCTAATAAATACCAATAAATAAGCCCAAACTCGAAGGGTCTGCTGTTGTCCGTTGAGGAGATCCCGTACCCATCTTCAAGTCTCATCACCAGATCCTGGTCACCATGTTTTACCAAAGTGCTAATAAATACCAATAAATAAGCCCAAACTCGAAGGGTCTGCTGTTGTCCGTTGAGGAGATCCCGTACCCATCTTCCAGTCCCATCATCATACCCTGGTTACCATGTTTTACCAAAGTGCTAATAAATACCAATCAATAAGCCCAAACTCAAGGCTCGACTGTGGAGGTACCACCATCTTACTCGAAAATCCTCCCGAAGTTATTCGGGTGAGAGTAAGAGAACAGCTCTCAGGCAAAACCAGGCGGCCCACCATTGCCTGGGACCGATGGATGGCGGTATATCCATCCCCAATTGCCAGGCCTTATATAAAACAGACTAGTGGCGGGCAGCGGCGTCACTAGTGCAAAGGTTTCGGCACCGCGCTCACCAACCCGCCTGCCCAGCGTGTGTGAGTATGGGCATTTCTTCCAGGAGGACCGCCAAGAGTGGCGAAATCCTGGAAAGGCCTATGTCCAGCAGTGGACGGAACAGGCTGATGGATGTATGGAAGCCCAAACTCGAAGGGTCTGCTGTTGTCTGTTGAGGAGATCCCGTACCCATCTTCCAGTCCCATCATCATACCCTGGTTGCCATGTTTTACCCTGGTATGTTTTAGCAAAGTGCCAAGAAATGTGTCAGGATCGTTGTAGATGGAAATCTGTAGTCAGATTAAACTGATACAGTTTTCTCGTATGGGAAAAAATCAATACATAAACCTGGCTTTAATCACTTTTTAAGCTAAATATTAGCAAGAGGTGTGTCCGGGTCGTTGTAGATGTAAATCTGTAGTCATATTAAACTAATACAGTTTTCCCGTATGGGAAAAAATCATTACTTAAATCATAGTATTTAATGTATCTGTGCATAAACCTGGCTGTAGTCACTTTCTCAAGCTTAATATTAGCAAGATGTGTGTCGGGAACGTTGTAGATGGTAATCTGCAGGCAGGTTAAACTGATTAGTTTTGCCATATAGGAAGAAATCATTACTTTAACCACAGTATTTGATGTATCTATGCTTAAACCTGGCTGTAGTCAATTTTTCAAGCTTAATATTATTTTTTTTTATTTTATTTTGCTTTATTGAAGAAACAAACAGACAAATTATAAAGCTTATAAATAAGGTACAAATAGATAATACAGAGTCCAATAAAGTTTCTATTGATTTACAAATAATTTTAGTGTTACAAAAATACCAGTCGAATCAAGATATAATAATGTAATTTAAATTATTTTAATGCGCGCTACAAAAGAGAAAATTACTACGACCATAACTATAAATATTAAAACAATTCTAAGAGAGAACTGTCTAATTAAAAATACGATTATAGGTTCATGTGCATAGCACTGAACCCGCACAAATACTTTTTTAACAAATTTTTATAACAATAAATATTGAGTGAGAAAGGATCCAAACCCGAAGAAAGTATAAATATTAGAACAATTCTAAGAGAGAACTATCTAATTAAAAATACAATTATAGATTCGTATGCGTAGCACTGAACCCGCACAAATACTTTTTTAACAAATTTTTATAACAATAAATATTGAGTGAGAAAGGATCCAAACCCGAAGAAAGTTTATTATACGTATTACAAGCACGAATCAATACTCTGTTATCAGCATACTTTGTCCTTACTTTAGGTAATTGAAACAGTTTAGGGTGCCTAACATCACGAGTGGGGCAATTGAATTTAATTTTGGAAAGAAGATTGGGTGTGTCAATTAAATTATTTGTGACTTTATATAAAAAGACTTGGTCTAAGTAATTACGTCTATCTTGAAGTGAGACAAGAGAAGAATAATCATCACAGTGAATCAATTGTTTAGTATTAATACGGTAAGAGATATGTTTGATGAACTTACGCTGGATTTTTTCTATTTGTTCAATATAGACTGCGTACTGTGGATTCCAAGTAGTTGAAGCATATTCAAGAAGAGGACGAACAAAACTATTAAAGAGTAAAATTAGGGTGGATGAGTTCTTAAAAACCTTACCCATTTTTAAGACAAACCCAAGCATGCGAAATGCTTTGTTGGTCATTTTTTCAATGTGAGACGAGAACAGCATTTTTTTATCAAGTAAAATACTTAGATCTTTAACTTCATGGACTCGGGCTAAAGGTTCATTAAAAGTTGGTAATTATGAACTATTTTATTAACCTTCCGAGAAAATGTTTTTGTAGTGTTCAAAGAAAGTAAATTGTGAATACAATAATTGCAGAGAAGTTTAAGATCTTGCTGAAGCAAGTTACAATCAGCAGTAGATTTTATAACTTTGAAAATTTTATTATCATCTGCATAAAGTAAAAAAGAACTATTTGAAAAAACACTAGAGACATCATTTATGAATGCGGTAAATAATAACGGCCCCAAATGCGAACCCTGTGGGACGCCGGAAGTAACAGGAACGAAACAGGACGTAAAAACTTTAACAGTAACAGCCTGGGTACGGTTTCTCAGGTAAGAAGCAAGCCATCTTAGAAGGTCGCCGTTTATACCGAGGTCCTCTAGCTTCAAAAGTAATATTTGATGAGGAATTTTGTCAAATGCTTACGAGTTGTCAGTATACACGGCGTCCACCTGATGACCACTGTCTAACTCATGTAATACGAATTCCAAAAACTCATTGAGGTTACTTTCTGTAGATTTATGCGGTAGAAAACCATGCTGCTGCGGAATTATATAGGGACTAATGTGAGGGAATATATGATCGAAAACTATTTTTTCGAACAACTTGCCAAATACAGATAATTTTGAAATTGGTCTATAGTCCTTCACATTATGCCTATTTCCATTTTTAAATATGGGTATCACAAAACATTTTGGAAGCGACCAGAACTAAGGGACATATTGAAAATAATATGCAAGGGTAACGCTAACGTTTTACAGCAATTTCTTATGAAAGTGGGATGAATCCCGTCTGGTCCAGTTAGAAGTTATTAGCAAGAGGTGTGTCGGGATTGTTGTAGATGGAAATCTGTAGTCAGATTAAACTGATTCGTTTTGCCATATGGGAAGAAATCATTACTTAAACCACAGTAATTGATGTATCTATGCTTAAACCTGGCTGTAGTCAATTTTCCAAGCTCAATATTTGCAAGAGGTATGTCAGGATCGTTGTAGATGGAAATATTTAGTCAGATTAAACTTATTTATCACGTAAAACCATTTTGGTCAGGGTACGCCGATAAACAGCTAAGCAGCGTTTTTTCTCCCGACATGGTTCACAAATACTGAATTTTCAAACTAAAAACTTACTTTTATAAAATAAAATATAGCCTATGTTACTCAACAATTGTGTTGCTTTTTACAAAAGAAAGAATTTTTAGAATCGGTTCAGTAGTTCCAAAGTTTACCTAAAACATACAAACAAACAAACAAATTTTTCCTCTTTATATAATAGTGTAGATAGAAGTGTAGATGTAGATAGTGTAGATGTAGATTTAGATGTAGAAGATTAATTTCAGAGTGATTGTTGCGGTATTTGTTGGTATAAAGCAGGGTCATGCGAAGTGGATTGAGATGCCAAATAACAGCTTTCTAGTACAAAGTCTCTGAGCAAATCTGCGGACAGACAAACAGACGGACTTACATGGCGAAACTATAAGGGTTTTTTGTTGACTAGGGAATCCTTAAAACGGAAAAATCTCATTTTAGACCTAAGTCGAGTTAAACCGTTATTAACTGGACCTGGATTTATTTAGGTAAGATGTTGCCTACCGTGTTGGTTGCAGAAAACATACTTTTAATTTGTTTTTCTTTCACAGAAACAGTAGGAGAATGATAAAAGCTGGCGGAAGAATTGTTTACAACATTCTCGTTTGTTCATTGTTTGAAAACTTTGTGGTTTCTTGTACAGTACCTAGAAAGAAGGTAAAATATTAAAATAAAAACTAGAGTGCTTCGTAATAAAACAAAATTTTCTATTCGGTGCTTAAGTTTGTGTAGTGCCTAAAATAAATATTATTATTGTAGGCACTAAATCGGACATAAATCTCCGAGGAGGTATTAGAGGTGTTCCGAAGTGTGAACTGTGAAATGCAAGTCACAGCCCACACTTGATACACCCGCTTTTTACTGTCGATTATTACGTCCGAAACGTGATGCGTGGCGAACCTTATCACCGCACTTGGGGTGTTAGAAAAGAAACATTATATAACTTTTAATATTCATATTACTTTAAATTTCGAACAAAACCAAACGAAACATTCGTTCTTTTGTTTTTTCTGATCTTTGGTTTTAAACCTACCGAAAAGAATGGCCGCATAAATTCCTTTAATTCAAAATAAATAATTATAGTGAGCGCAAAGTGCCTTATTTAAGCTCCAGTCCATTATTTAATGTTCGGGTGTAGCCCTTCCAAACATGGGGCACAAATGGAAAAACAGCCTAATGGGTCTTCTGAAGTATGTGTACGTAGACCGAACACAGATTATTGCGCCCATTTGAACCCACAACCTCTGTATGAGCAGGCGAGCGCTATATCACTCGGTCCCAGCGGTGGTCTAAATAAAATCTACGTAGGTATACGGTAGGTATAGGTGTATAATTCAACTAGAGACACCATAAAAACACTGATGTTTGTGCATTATGCTGTTTTATTTTTAGGAAATATCCTTAATGTTATAAAATATTTATGCAAATGGTGTGGCGTGGAAAATTGCTGATTTAAGGTTAGACGGTAAATCTTTCGCGCGCGAGATTTGGATTTTCCCACTTGTTATAGCTGTTTCGGTCACTCGCGGCCGGCACGAGCGCGCCCTCCCTGCGCGCCCCGCACTTGTTCACTTTGTACCCACAGCTTGGACTCAGATCAGTACATCCTTTCATACCTTCGTTTTTAGTGCTTTTGATTGATTAATTAAAAATGAATGACCTCTTAATTGTCTTTGTCTAAAGAGTACAATATATTAGTATCAAACGGACGAATGTAGGATACTATAATATGTATAATATTTCGGAGGGTTACTGTGTGGTCAAGTGAGTAACTAAATGGAGATTTACATGGTAGTACTCTTCTAAGTCCAATTGGCTTTAATGACTAAATAATAAATAAATAATTTATATCTCCTCTAACGAACAATTTTTACTACAGAGTACAGAGCTAATACTCGAATCGCGAAAAAATAATCATATACTCAGTACATTTTAGGCGGGTAGGTAATTTATCTTTTGTATGGAACCCCTGATTTTTTTATGATTTCATCGTTGTTCCCATAGTAAAAGTTGTTCCTGTAGACAAATGGTATCACCAGTTTGCGTTTCCAAAACCGTGTATTTTGTGCTCTTCTTCTCTATAGAACTACCTATACAGGCCGTAAACTTAATTATGTACTTTCCATATATGTTTGACCGCTGACATAAGGAAAAGTGAAGTAAATTGAAAAAGATTTATGTAAAGTAATTTATGTAAGATTTATATAAAAGATGTTATGTAAAGTGTGTACATATAATTTACTTTTTTATACGGTAAGGCGTAGTATAGTAGTAAACGTTATGTAGTATACCTATTTTTAATCAACAAGAAATTAAATCGAGAAGAAATTAATCAACAGGATGTTTATTTTATTTATTTATTTATTTATTATATCATGGATCATAGAGTTATGAAAATTTTATTTGTATCAAGAGGTGTAATAGGTAAATATGAGTCTTAAAAAGGTAACAATAAGCTGATTAATGTTGCGTTTTTTAAGTTTATTACTTAAGTTGGTCTAGGTTTCGCTGGAGTAGTTTTCAAAATACTCTAAAAAGCTAGATTCGCTCAAAGACAAATAAAACAAAATATATTTTTATCCAGATATTATTGCACATATTAACGTCGGAATGTTGAAAAACATTTTTTTTATGTTTTAGGTAATCCCTTGACAATTCCTTATGTGGAGCTGGTCGGATATTTAGTTAAGAAAACGTACTTATGGAATATACAGTAATTTTTAGTAACCATTTTGTGTAAATTCCAACAAGTGTAGACATACGAGTAATTACAAGGATAACATAATGTACGAAAAATGTGATGTTATGATGATTTTTTTTCTTGAATTTCTACTCTAAATTAACTAATAGTAATACATTCTCTTGCAGTCATAATTCTAGGTACTGTAGGTTCAATCAATTCTGGAAGAACACACTGCATGTAAAAGATTTTCAGAGGTGTTTGCATTTTTTCTTGATTTTTAGGTAAAGCAACCCATTTGAACTCCAAGCAATGAAATAGCAATAAGTCCTTTGCGTCACATGAGGTTGACCTTGGACCTGATAATAATAGTTATGCTCTGTTTTCAGTTCTATGCCTTGAGTCGTCACCTTACAAAATGTAATCAATCCCTTTTGAATTGCGTCTGCAGGACTCATCTCCGAGGCTACAGATTTTGGTGTACAGGAATCATATGCGTGGTTTAAATTCAAAAAGCTGTCGATGAAATACTTTATATCGCCAATTACTCTTCCTTCTAATGTCATATTTTTTTTCATTTTCCTTTTCAAAGTTTGATGACGATGTATCACTTGAAAATATTTTCTTCATATTTTATGCATCCAACTTCAAGCACTTTTTCTTCGCGGTTAATTGAACAACAATGAAAATCATTTCATATTGATGTATAGAAACAAAAATTGCCAACAAATATCAAAGAAGGGGAATGCAGTAGAAGGTTTTTTTATGTAGTATGAGATGTGACATTGAATGATAGCGTAAAAAATAGAATGTTAAACCCATAGGTTTTAATTTAATTAATACAATCCAAATCAATTAAATTACGTTGATAATGACTAAATACTTGAAAGATACGAAAAAATATATCAAAAGAAAAATTTTACCTATCAACATCCTCATATCAACTCATATGTCGGTTCCAAGGTAATGTTTTTAATGGAGTCTGGTCTTCATTCTAAAGCCATTCGGCCCCAACGGCCATCATGTCGGCGACAAATATGGCCTGCCCACTGCCACTTCAGCTTACTGATTCTGCAGGCTATGTCGGTTACTTTCGATCTCCGACAGATCTCCTCATTTCGGATTCTATCCATCAGAGATACCCCAAGCATAGCCCCCTCCATAGCTCGCTGAGCGACCTTAAATCGGTGGATCAGGCCCTTTGTAAGAGACCACGTCTCAGCGCCATACGTCATCACAGGAAGGACGCACTGGTTGTACATCTTAGCCTTTAAGCACTGCGGTATTGACGACGTAAATATGTAACGCAACTTTCCAAATGCTGCCCAACCCAAGCATATTCTTCTGTCAGCCTCGGCTTCGAAGTTGTTTTTATCCAGCTGTATGACTTGACCCAGATAAACATATTTTTGAACAACTTCGATGCTGACATTGTCGACGGTTAGTGGCCCTTGGATGACGTGACAAATGGACATGACCTCAGTCTTATCCAAATTCATCCGCAGGCCTAAACGTCTCGAAGAATCGCTAAGGCCGCGCATCATTTCCTGCAGTTCCTGCTGCGATTCCGTCGTTATCACAATGTCATCGGCAAAGCGAAGATGTAAAATGTACTCTCCGCTTACGTTTATGTATCGTCCATTCCAGTCTAGTGTTTAGTATAAATATTAGAATTAAATTTTTATCATAGACTTTATCTGCGTATTTACCTAATAAATATTTACCCGTTTATATTTTGATCTAAAGGTTTCAATATCGGCCTTACAATGCTTCAGTTGCCTGAAATTTAATGTGATGAGCGTTAATAAATGTTTAGGTATCCGCATCAAAAGCTTGATCGGTAGGAAGAAAGGCTCAAAACTTTAGAGGTTTTTTTTAGGAACTCTATCTTAGTTTAATATACAATACATATTTATACTCACTTGTTAATTTTATTACCCCTTTTTTTTCTTTTTGCCGATAAACGTAGCTTTCCTTTTCCATAGTAATGAAATTAAGTCTCAGTATTATTTATCCGAATGTTACTTGTGTTTCCGTATTTCACTGTTTTGTATAAAATGATCTGTTGATTTGACAGAAAAAAATCTCTCAAATCCGATGACATAACTATTTTAAGAGCACTGTAGTCGATGGCTTGAAGTCAGTCGCGCACTGGGTCGATATACTTGCTATTTCATTGTACATTCAAGTTCGGGTTATAGAGCACTGACTGACTGTTATTGGTTGACCCGAACGTTCATTTACCGAGCTCGAACGGAACTAACCTAACACGCTGTGAGACGCAAGCTAACGCGAGACAAAATTCATTTTTTGAAAAAACTCGAGAAGTTTTGGGTCTTCCTATGATTTCAGGAGAAATATCCCAAAAATTGAAATGAAAAAAAAACATTTTTGAATAGTATAAAATGTACTATGTGGTGAACTTAAAATCATTTGATTTGTTCTATCGCTTCTAGGTATTGGGGTGAATAGAGTGCCCTTAACTTCTGTATAGGGTCAAGTTATAATGTGTCCTTATGTACATTTATTATTGAAATTTTTCGTTTATTCTTATTAATATATTCAATATTTCTATAAGATTATATATATTTTTTTTACACCAATTTTTCCTTTGTAGTTAAACGAAAATCTACTTTTGAACTTCACCGAACATCCGTAATAGATACCTAAGTTAGGGCCAACAATACGAAATAAATAATGTAAACACACTTTCAGGCGTTCAAAACATTTTTATTTTATTAAATTTTGTATACATTTTGAACTTCCTATTCTAATCCTTGTCGTCTGTATTAAATGAAGATGATTTGTCGAAAGAGTCCGAATAAGACGTATTTATGAAAAAAAAAAAAGTATTATCATATCAGTCATGTTGTCAATCAATCAAAAATCAACAAGAAAAACTAACAGTAACGGATTAATAATAACAAAAAACTAAACAAACACGTAAACGAAATAATATCACTTCGAACGCAATCCAAATAGGAATGAACTTGTTCACAAAATGGCGGACCAAATATTGGTAACTGCGGTACTGACTGCTTATCTGTACCACACAACCCACGCAACAACAGCTGTCGTCGACCAACTGACGTCATTATTCTCAGTAACGGTCCGATTGTTTACGTATTTCATCTCGTCTCGTTGGCCATACTTTAGTTATTAAATTTTGCCCCAGTATTAATTTTAGCTGAATGTTACTTTTTTTTCCGCAGTTCCCTTTTAGTATGTGATCTATTAGTTCCATGGAATAATCTCTCAGAATAAGAAGGGACTACATAATTATTTTTACCCCTGTATAAAGTAAAATTATTTTGCAAACCTAAAACAGAGTTTTTGTCATACGTAGGGGCTTAGCGAAATGCAATACTTTTTAGTTGCCCATCTGCCTCTTTTTTATAAAAAAAAACAAATAGTGAGTACTCAACAATTTTTGCAAGAAAACTCTGTCCACCACACTCAATATTTTTTCCACTAACCTACACGTAAAAACTCTTTGATAAATCAATTGCACCTGTATCAAGCGAGTAAGGTGAGTGAAACGAGTATAATCGCTCGTCCCGTGATCCCCCCGCATGTCTTCCCCACCCCTGATGCGACAGAGTACGATGCCGGATTTATGTAATTTGCGCCCGCGATTTCGAACGGTAGAGCATAGCTAATTACTGAAATCCTATACGTTCTATATACCACATGATTGCATTTTACAAATATTTATGAACCAACACGAGTCCTAAATTTAAAAAAATACGATTTTGCTTGAGAAATGCTTAAGAAAATCGAATATGAAAATGGAATATTTTGGAGCTTAAAACACAGATTTTTAAGTGCTTGTATTTCTTATGCGTGTTTATTATCCGAAATTTAAAGTTAAATAGGACATGTAGGTTGTGCAAAAGTTGAAGTTACTTAAATTTTTATGTGATTTAATGCATTAGCGTACAAATGAGAAGCTATCTCGTTTTGTATGGCCACGGAGTCTAGCGCTCTTCCCTTAAAAGGTCAATGAAAAAAAAGCAGTAGAAATATCATTATAATTGAATTTTTCTTGTAAAATATATCTTTTTTTTATACAACGTAGTTTTAAAGATTAGATCGGTCAAATGATGGCCCTAATAGTTAAGAGAATAGGTTCCGATTGCATTGATCGCTGTTACTCCATGTGGAAAGACCCGCAGTGCGAGAGGTACAAATTCTGGAAAAAAATCAAAATTACAATTGTTATCACTAATTTTATTATTTAAAAAAAACTAAAGTTTGCATCAAATATCTGTTCATTTCAGAGTTTAATTAAGTTTATACAGAATTTTAATTCATAAATAATATAATATGATTTTGCTTAATCAAATAATGTTAAAACTCGCCGTGAAAACTTTTTTTGGAGTCATCTCTGATTTTTTATGATTCAATGTTGGAATGACATCCGAAGATTCTGTTTCGATAAGAGTGTGCATTATATTCTTGACAGGAGTCCAAATTTTTTTCAAATATCTTACATTGCTAGATCTTTCAAACGGAAATCGAAATTTTACTACATTATCACTATGATTTTGTGGCAGTCAGCCTTTTTGATACTGAAATAGAGAATTAAACACAAAATACTGACATAATTGTCAGGCAATAGTACATTACGATACGAGAGCGATAAAACGTTAAAAAGTTTCTCGCACGAGTATCGTATAATATTTTATAGCAAAAGTGCGGAAAATGCCGACTTTACGCAAGCGCAGCGTGCGTAAAGCGGTCATTTTACGCACGGTGTGCTATAAATAATATTATTATTTTCCTCTCCTATATACCCTAAGAAATTAAGTACTAATCTTGTATAAAAATGTATCAAAATTAATACACAAGAAAATGGCAGTTGGCCTTCACAATGTTGAATAGAGGATCAATAAAATAAAAATAAATTCTTACTTGTAAAAATATTATTTGGTACCTCTTTTTTTCTGAATTATTGATTTTTTCAAATTACATTTCTCATAGAATTAGAAAGTTTTCATACATAAAATAACACCATAGTTATTTAAACAAAATGACCATTTTAATTTGGTAGGATTATAATGTCAGATAACTTTTGTCAGCTAACTTCACTCCGGTAGAATAAATTACGACGAAGTAGTCTTCTCACAAACCCTTTTCTGGGGCGTGGGGAGTCAGTATCGGGGCTGAGCCCCCTGTCTGAAGAATCTACCGCTGCCCATGATTATGGGCAGGTCTATGATGATGACGCCCGAAGGCGTCCGGTGGAGTGTCCGGTGGCCTGTTGCTCGACTCACGAAGGAGGAGCTACAAGGTGCCCGTCTGCTCTTCTCTCTTCCAGTTGCCTTAGGAAGGTAGGGTTGGTCAGGATGATATCGAGAAGCCTCGTCATCTCGTCCCGTTCCTCCTCTTTCTCCTGGTAAGTCTGTGTGGACTCCGCCGGTGCTGCGGTGTCTATGGTCACCATGGGGGCAGGTTTTTCTGCCGTGGCCTTCTTGGGTTTCCTCTTGGGTATCTTCCTTCGAGACTTCAGCGCGTTGTTCCTGGCCGTAGGCCGGTTCGCCTCGGCCACAAGCAAGGACGGCGCCGTCGTCTCTCGAGGTTTCGGTTGGGAGGTGGGCAGCTCCTTTGGTTTGGGGTCGGTCGCCGTTAGAGCGACCTTTTGTTCCGGGCCTCCCTCCGGAACACGGGGCAGGAGGTATTATTTGCTGCATGAGGACCCCCGCAGTTTGCGCAGGTCGCAGGCTCTTCCCTCGGGCGTGGGCATTCTCTGGCCAGGTGCTCTTCACCGCAGCGCACGCAGGCCCTGGTGCGATGGCAGTTATGGGAGGAGTGGTGGAACTGCTGGCACCTGTGGCATTGCGCAGGTCCCCGCTTCCCCTTCCAGGCTTCAACTTTGATGCCTGGCATGTGCATGAGTTCGGTGATCTCATACACAGCCGGCGTTAAGTTGGGCGTCTTCTTGAACTGAGCGAAGAATATGCAGCCGGGGCGCTCCTCTCTCGCCCTAATCGGCTTGCAGTATTCGACCTCAAGTCCAAGTTCGGACAGGGCTTCCATCAGTTCTTCCGGCTCGTTGTTCGCCGAGAGACCTCGGATGGCTGTCTTGAGGGTCTTCTCCGCTGGTGGCGAGTAAGAGAACTTGACGCCTTCGTCTGTTGTGAGTCGTGTTAGATACGGAATTCGTCGGCATCCGTTGGGGTGAAACGCACGCCCCTTTGAAAGGCGCGCGCGTTCGGGGCTCATCTTATCTGCTGCGTCATCTCCCTGATGTGCAGCCGCCAGTTGGGCAGCGTATCCATGACCATGGGAGGGTACCGCGGCTTCTTTGGAGCAGTCGCGACGGAGGGCGTCGCGATGACGGGCGTCGCGACGGAGGGTGTGGAATGGGCTGTGCGGCAGCCCGTTTCGCGGGTGGACGCGGTCAGACGGCGCGCGATGTCTGGGTGGGCGGGTTGGCGCGGTGTGGTGGTGCAGGTGGCTGGCGTGCGGCTGCTTGGGCGTACGACGCTATTGGGCGTGGCAGTGTTGACGTCGGGCTTGAGGAGGCAGGAGAAGGTGCGCCGCAGGCACGCTTCCCCTCAGTCTCCTCACTGCTCCCGGTCCTGGCGCGCTTGCGTTCCCTGGGAGGAAGGGACGGCAGGTTGAGCGGCATTGAGGCAGCGAGCTGGCGAGTCTCAGCAACTAGTTGCGAGGTCTCGAGCGCAGCTGGGTCCTCTTCGGCGGTCACGTTGGGACGGTGGTCTCGGAGGTACGCCACCATTGTCTGTAGCAATCCCTCCGTGAGGTATTTGCTACGACGGAGGTGAGATGTAATCATCTCGTCCCATTCGAGCCCACATCTCGGAGAGACGGGATGCTCGAAGACAAATGGGTAGGCGTACTCCGTGCTGGTGGACATGGCGAACACGTCGACTTCAGATCCAGCGTTCAGGTCGTGGGATGAGTGCGCACGGCTTGAGCTGGAGGCTTCGCTGGGAGTGGAGCGTAGGCTTGTGGCGTCCGAGCAATGAGAAGGGCTGTTCTGTTGTTGCCGCTCATTGTGAGTGAGCGGCGGCTGCGGGGGGGTGAAACGCGTGCGACCTATGAGTCGTGGCGAATGCCAGTCCCCATGCCCCTTTTCTCGGTGAATTCCGCTGGTGGAAGGCCGAGGCAGGAAGCACAGAGAGCGGCACCACAACTCAGGCGCTCTAGAGGTAGATGATCCCCTCCTCTTATTTACTAAAAATACTGGCTAATATTCGCGCACGAAATCAATTTAGGTAGGCGTACACGCTCAAGCGAAAGCTGTTCGGTACTAAACGTTAAAATAAACAATCAATTCAAAAATGACATCAAAGCGCGTGAAATGCATCCGAATCACGGGGCACAGGTGCGGGGTGGGTGACCACTGTAACTACAAAACGAACGAATCGCGTCGCGTGGCTTCCGTCGGGATCCGCTGCTGCTAAGCAAAGCGCGCGATGTCGAACCTCGTTAAAAAATAGCTCTAAACGCAATCCTTTTTAGCGCGCGCTATTCGTGAAAAGTAATTAGCGCGCTAATTTTATACGCTATACGTTTTATTACTCAATACTACTACGAGCGTACAGGCTAAATAAATTACGGTTACCCGTTGTTCCGCTCAACTCTTTCAAGCATGACAGACAACAGCTATGTTGGCGATCCCTTGGCGTATATTTTTTTCTAGCCTTTGCCCGTTACTTCCCCGCATTTATTTAATCTTTGCCCCGTTTCCAGCTTGGGCGTTATTTTACGAACACCCCTCATACTCTAATGTAATGTCTATCTTGACCAGAGTAACTACACTAACTACTAACTAAAAAAACCGCATCCAAATCTTTGCCCCATTTCCAGCTTGCGCTTTAGTCCGTATTTAAATTGTTCCGTGATGGGCCTTATTAAAATCCGTAACCAGCCGGATGGGGCCCATGCATGAATAGTTGATCTGATTTTTCATAAAGTTGGTGCGACTTAAATAAAAAAGTAGGCATAGTGCGATCTAATGTATAGTGGTTTCATAATGTTGTCATTGTGCTACCGATTACTTGAAAATATTGAAAAGTCAACTAAGCGCGATAGTAGGCATCGTGCTACGAAACCGAAATGAACTATCGCTTATTTTTCAAAAGCGGGCGATGTTTCAGTTATCGAACAGCCACGGGTCAGAGCGCGCTATTTTAAACATTATAAAAACGTCATTAAGTTCAAAATAAGGATCAAATTCTGGGAAGTAATATCCAATCGCAATCTTCAGTGGTTATTTTGAAGAAAATACTTTTTTTTGTAATCAATTGTTACAAATTACCTATGTCTAGTGTTGATAATAATCAACTCATACGCATTCTGCTACCAACAAAATGTATGAAAGACCCTGCTACCTGTCTGGCCTGCACAAAGAGTAACTCGGTTGGGCCCAGTATAATATTACACACCAGCGGACAGTAACAAGGTTTTTCATATGAACGATTTAATAATCAAACAGGACACTCACATAAATCCAGTAAAATATTGACTGCGTCACGATACCTCCAGAAGTCCAAATCTGGGGTCCTCGCTGATTGTGCCGTTTCGCTGCTCCAGGGCTGGCCGAGCCGGTAGGATGGAGGGGAAATACAAGGCAGGGATCAGCAGGAAATCAAAGGAAATGTGGCCACGAATGCTGCTTACGTGTCACCAACTGACGCAATCATCAAAGTCTTTTCCTGGAATTAGCCCGGCTTCTACGAGCACAATTCCCCAACACGGTTTCACTAGAAGACCTTATTTTACACACACATGTCCCTGAAGCAGGAATCTCTAGAAACCTTTCAGACGACCAATTTGCACAATCAAACCCGGGGGAGCAAAATTAACAAGTCATTTCTGTCAAAAATCATAGACAAGAAGAACAAAATTAAAAACAAACAAAATGATTACACCACCGCAAGCGGTCTACAAAAAATAGATTAGCACAATGTGAACGAAGCGCGTTCAATTTGAGTGTTGCGCGAACATCTAGTATTCAAAAACATAGCAGAATTGGACGTCTCGAGGGTTTTACTGTATTCAACGATTATAAATTCCAATACATATTGGTACAATTGTCGAGTCTAGATCGGTGGAAAAGTAAGCATCAAAATTAGTTACGGAACGGGATGAAAACTTAAAAATTGACAATAAGGATCAGTTTATTTAATATGAGCATTTTTCTTTAGTTTGACGTATACTCAGAATTTGATTGTTATAGGCGACACTATCGGATAGTGGATTTTTATCAATGCAGTGGGCCAAATTTTCTTCTAGGGAAGTTATTATTTCAAAAATCTAATGATGCAGTATTGGTTTTTATCACAATAGGCACCGGGACTCTTTAGTGCGTTTTTCGCTTTTCCCCATAATTTAAGATTTGGCCATTTACGCCTAGTGGACTGTATTATTTAAAACAATTTTAGGCAATCACTACTGTTACATTTGAGCTGGGTTTTTGTTAAAAGTTCATTTTATATCCGGTAAAGTTGTGATGTCGTTAATTAAAGGGAAAAAAATATTAGTGCTTAAAACGAGTTTTTGTGTATTCAACTATACCACAAAATAAATTAGATTCTGAAGGCTTTAATTTTATATTCGTGCCCGAAGAACGGCGATAGGGCTCACCACCCATCACGTTGGAACGTAATAATCGTCGGTGAACTGTGACTTGCATTTCACAGTTCACACTCGGGAACACTTCTGACACCCCTCGGGGATTCATGTCGTGACGATATATGCTGTCAAAACTATTTTTTTACAAAGTAATATAGCTTCTGTTGTTAACACTAAAGAACTATTTTGGAATGAAGAAAATTTTGTTTAGACAGCACTAAAACTAAAATAAAATCCTTCAAAATCGGCTTTATTATTATTTTAACCACGCGAACGATATTGCGGGTACAGCTATCCCATTTTGTCTCTTTTCAAATTCTTTTTAAACCAATAAATACAATGATTAAATTTTTGATCTTAATATTTCGGCTGTTCGAAACACGATTACTTACATTTTGCTCGATCCAATTAAATCGCAAAGATAGGTAATCGCTAAACTATGATCAAAATATCATTTCATTTGAGCTATAATACGTTTTGGACACTAAAAAATATATTCAAATAAACGTCGTGAAAAAGGTGATATAAAACGGCCATCACATTAAAAAGCCATCCCTCTAATTCCAAATTTAATAAATAAAAACACAGTGAAAATAAAATAAACATGTGTAAAATGAAAGCGTTGGAGCAAGCAGGACAGATTTCTCTGGATAACTTCGCCTTAAAATAACATATTTTGTATATATATATCAAGTGTGATTAAGACAAAATAACCAAACAAAGAGGGTAAATTAATAATCCAACGACTGTATTTTTATCAATCTTTGTAGTAACAAGATTTTCGGGCTGTAAAATATGATTTATGGAATTTCACCACACTTAAATATGGGCATTATTGCTTATTTAAATACTAACTTTTTCCTACATTTCATTTCAGTATGGTGTAATTCCATAAATCACTTATCACTACACATGTAAACGCTTAACTTTTTACCTCGGTACAAAATGCACATCATAATATTAATTCCTTACTTTTAAATAAAAAGTAAGCAATAAATGTTTTTTAAAGCAACTTGCGGAAATAGTTTATCAATAATAAAGTCTTCACAAAAAATTACGTACTTTAATGTCTTACATTTTGTTTGCATTAGGTACATTATCAAACTTCAAAGCGTATTTACAGTTGTAATGTAATGCAGCTAAAATGTAACGCATAAAATTGAATAATTTTCATGTGATCACCTAACTATTGACAAGCAGTTTGCGCGAATTGCTATAAAACGCATTTATTGCAAACTTGTTATTCAAAAGTAGGGAAAACAATATTATGATGTGCATTTTGCACCGAGATCCTCCATTACCACCTTAAACAGAATATGCTATTTCCTATTTACAGATAATAATTGGACAAGTGCGAGTAGGGCTTATGGCTTGAGGGTTCCGTACTTGCCGTTTAAAACACCTTATTCCACGAGCAACTATGGTCGACACACTTTCGATCTATTAATCCCTATACTATCCAAAGGTTGGTCAATATTGTTTTCTTGAATAAACAAATAATTTTCAAACTATAAATTTCTACAGTTTCAGAGCTCAGATTCAGAGCTCCTCACATCCAGATTTACTTTTCTGCTTTTCTATACCGTAATTATGCTCACTTATTAAATTATTAATAATTTTCAGGTTTTTTCATATAATACTTTAATTGTGAATGGAATTTTAGTTTCTAAATCAACTGTAATTACCAGGTTTTCATGAAAGCCAATTTGTATGAAACTTTTGTAATAACTTTCTTTCGCGTTGAGTTAGAAGCCAGATTTTTTAACAGCACTATTTATTGGGCCGTAGACTTTTGTAGGAGGTACTAGTTTCAACATGATATCTCTTACAGGTCCCGAGATAATGGGTCTGGATAGACGGACAGATAGACAAGCTTACAGACGGACAACAAAGTGATCCTATGAGGGTTCCGTTTTTTCTTTATTTTGAGGTACGAACCCTAAAAAGCTAACGAAATAATATTCGTAGCCGATTTTAATTTCCCAGGGGTATCTCGTATCTCTCGAAATAGTTAGCCCGGATTATTACTCGCGACCTCATTTTGTATAAACTTTATTTATGTTATTTATTTTTCCACTGAAACCCAAAATATTTACCCTTTATCCCCTTGATTAAGAGTTTATTATTGGGTATAAGCTGTGTACGACCCAGATTGCAGTACCTGTCTTTTTGGCTGATAAATTTTATAATAAAATACATACAGGTTGACTTTTAACCTAACCCCTATAATTTAGTATTTTGTAGAAGAATAGAAACTGGTTTTATTGAAACCATTCAAAATAATATTCATAATTATTTTTTAAAGTTCAAAGTAAAATCCAAAGAAATCTAGGTCACCCGAAGAGATGAGATAATTAGATCGCGCGAAATTATTTTTATTATTGATCACACTATCGTGGATTCTTTTCAACCTTTTCCATATGCGAATGGCTAAGATAACCATACATTTTATTTCCAAGTAACATTTTTTATTAATATTTTGACTTTTAAGTTTAATTGTTTTTACATTTACAATGTATTCTACTAACGTTTCTTAATAACCTCTAAAATTATCGGGGTTTGTTTGAAAGTCATCCTGTATATTTTTAAGTTGCTGCGACAAGTCTCGTTCCCAAACGCAAAACTTATGGTTGTTTCTCTTATTTTTGCAAAAATATTAAATGCATGGTGGTCTATGGCATCACTCGAAAATAGTTTAAGAGGGATGGTCCTAAGCCGCTCTCCATAGAAACTACAACAAGTTTGTATGGAGAGCGGCTTTAGACCATCCCTTTTAATATCATTACGCTTTTCTAGCAAAGATGTGTTATTTTATGTATTTCTTTGTGAATGATTCTGCGCAACAACAATTGGCAAGTGCTAACGCAAGTAACACAAATTGCACAATGAAGCTGTTATACAGCTGCACATCAGAATTTGAGCCATCTTACACCTGTATAAAAAGGCTTTAAGAAGTCTGTGTAAGCGCTCAACCAGTTATTATAAGTGCAATTTGGGCCCCAAATTGTACATACTTTGATTTTATAGTAAAGAATTCGGACATAAGGCTATAGCTTTTAAAACCTTAACAGAAGCTGTAAAAGAGCATATATTACTTCTTTATTACAACTCATCGCTACATTAATCTTAGATCACTATACAACTTTAAGATTTATTAAGTTTGTCAAATTCTATTGAACAGCATTCATACTTTGCGAAAGCCTTTAAAAGTTTTTTGTTAGACTTGGAGACTTACACAGACTTTTGGTTCCACTATTATACAGATTTTGTACTATACAAATACTAAAGCCGATTCTGAAGGCTTTAACTTTAGAATCACTTTTATTATGCAAATAAATTACTAAAAACTCATTCGCTTAACTGGCAGAATTTAAACGACTTGAGTAAGTTAAATCAGCAGCTCGATATGTGTCGGTACAAATATCGTCAGAAACGACATTGAAATAACGTTCATATCAGCGTGCATTGGAACGTGGTTGTTACGACGACCACTGCGTCACCGGATAGCGCAAAATAGAGAAAATAATACTTTTCATATTATGATCAATTAAATATTTAGAAATTTTAAATATTATTGCTCGTGTGCTTTTAACCTGGGCTCTTTTGAATTACAAATGTTTAAGCATTTTATCAATTCTTTAAACTACTTTTAAGCTTTTGAAAGGTACTTATTTAGTTGTTGTAGGTTGAACTTTTAATGATTTTTAAGCATCAATATTTCGGGACATAAGTCAAAAAATTACATTATATTTTTTTTGAAATGTTTTTATAATTATTAATAAGCAGCGATACAAAAACGTCTCTAAACAGAGTTTAGCTTACTTAGACCCTTAAAAGTCCGTCGTCCTACAATACTGAGCCACCGCATACTTCTATAGAAAAAATCTCATGATTTTTTGACGTTTTTTTTGATGATTTATTTGCCTTTTAAATTATGTGAATACACCACAGGCCTTGATCCAATGACCCACATCAGACCTACCCAGCCCTTTAATCTTTAATTAATCAAAGGTCATAAAGGTACAAACGTTAGTAAATAGGTCCCAATCGAGCCTTCGTGGGACGCACGCCCACCCATGCTTAGTCAATTAGTGAAATTAGGTGAAAATGTTTTCGTCACTTGCCATATTGCGTGTGGTTTTTTATTTTCAGTAAATATGTTTAATGTGAACTTTAATCTTTTGAATAAAAATCTTTAAAATGTTATATAAGGTGACTTTAATTTATGCAGCCAAATTATTACTGAAGACTCGGTAAGTACCCAGTAACAATGTTCGATGACCCTTTTTGTTAAATTCGTAAATTAGTCTATTCGTGTTCCTTACAAATTCAAGCCTAGCCCCGAGTCAATTCAATTACCTAACTATGGGACGTCGAGATTTTATTTCGGGTTATTAGCAACAATTTTTATCGATCCGTGTTACTGATCACTTACAAAGCCTCCAGTATGAGTTTGGCTGTATAAATAAAAGTCAGCTAACACATAATATGTGCTAGCCTTTGCCCCGGCCTGAGACACGTCTTGATGTTGAAGCGGCGATCTTTGTGTCGGCGATAGCTTCTATGTTCAGCGGCATGACGGGGCCCTTAGCTATTGGCTAGATCGGAGTCTATGAGGGTGACTGTAGACCCGTCGTCAAGCAGCGCGTGGGCATCTTCTTCTCGATAGAGTCCACTCGGCCGAAGCGCGATTCTAATTTCTTCACGATGTCTTGACTGTTCGTGTTTCCGATGAAGAGACAGCTGACGGCTTCTTTTGCAATTAATTTTGCAGTAGCAGTCGGGGTCGTCTTCGTTGAAGCGGCGCGGAGCGACGCTTCGACGAAGGTACGGGCCTGGGTATTCGATACCATTGCCCGGGCGTCTTCTCCGCGGGCGACAGCTGAAAAACTTTTCCAAAACATTATTGTACAATATATGAAAATTCAAAACATTTAATAAAGTTTATTTACATTTAACTAAAATATGTGGGTGCCATTTTGTTCGATAACTTTCTGCCATCTTGTAGGTAGGGACATGATCCCATTGCTATAGAAATTCTGGGGCTTCTGATCAAAAAACTGCGACAAGTGGTTTTGGAAGTCCTCGCGTGATGTTAACCTGATACTGCCCAAAAAATTCTGAAGAGACCGAAACAAGTGGAAACCTGAAGGTGCAAGGTCAGGACTATACGGCGGATACATTAATACGTCCCAGTCAAACTCTCTTAATTTTTGCTGCGCGGCTAAAGATATGTGAGGTCTAGCGGTATCATGATGAAAAACCACACCCCTTCTGTTGACTAATTCCGGCCGCTTTCTCTCAACTTCTTGCTTTAACTTCATCAGTTGTTCGCAGTAGAGTTCAGAATCGATGGTCCTGCCTGGCGGTAACAGTCCATAATGAATAATGCCCTTCCAATCCCACCATACACACAGCATTACCTTGTTGCGAGATAACCCGGGTTTCGTCAGAGTCTGTGAAGCCTGACCAGCCTTTGACCACGACCTTTTTTGCACGTTCTTGTCGTACGTGATCCACTTTTCATCACCAGTTATCGGGATTTTCAAAAATGGTTCGGTTTCATTACGTCGTAATAAAGAATCACAAATGAGTACACGGTTCTTTAAGTTTCTTTCAGTGGGCTCATGAGGCACGCAAATATCGAGCTTTTTTGTGTACCCAGCTTTTTTCAAATGTGCCAAAACTGTTTTGTGGTCAATCCACAGTTCTTCAGCTACATCGTAACTACTGATAAGCCGATCTTGCTCCACCTTTTTAAAAATGGCATCCATTTTATCCGTAACAGGGCGCCCAGAGCGAGGTGCATCTTTGACATCAAAATTTCCGGACTGAAAACGCTTCAACCAAATTTGTGCTACTCTCACAGACACTGCACTAGGTCTATAAACATCACAAATTTTGTTCGCGGCTTGCGTTGCGTTTTTACCTTTTTTGTAGTAAAATTTTAAAATGTATCGAATTTCTTCATTAGATTCACTCATCTTAACAGTAAGAAAAACAAATGGAAATCACACATTTTACCTAAGTTGAATTTGAATTTACCTTTTCTAAAATTTAAACTTTTTAATAACACCAAAACCAGCCAGATTAGATACAAATAGTATAGCCAAAGAGATTTCATTATAAGTTCATACATACTATTTGCGAAAAGAGTTTTTCCCCAACCTATTACATATATTAATCATCACATCAACTGTTAAAAAAAAGAATAAACTTTCGCGATTCATGTCGAAAACGTACCATGATTTTTTGTAATGAATAAAGCATATTTTACGCAAAATTTCATTTCTGAATAATTTTTGAACATAAACCAATTGAAATACTGATAACTAAAAGCAGTCTAAGAGATTGACTTTTTCTGCCTGCCCGCCATTTTCACGTCCGTTCGTAGTTCCACATGGCCTTTATGTAAATCTAGGACGCATGCACAGACACAATGCCCTCTCAGGAAGCGGCATCATTGCATCGCAATCGCAACCATGTCCGATAACACTATCTAGTGCTAAATCCCTACCTAAAGAAACCCGAGCTGCAAGCAAAGAAATATCCCGGATCATTGATCAGTACATGTGGCGAAGGGTGAATATTTTAAAAAGCGAAGCCGAACAAAAACATCGTCTCACTCAGAAAACCAACCAAGGAAAACCTAAAATGTTTTGTACTTTGCAACTCCCTGTCAGCCAAGTGTATTTGTCATATTGAGATTTATGGAAATGTTTGATAAAGCAAAGAGCACGGTATAAATAAATGTAGTATGGATGCCAGTTCCTAAACAAGCTGACGGGAATCGTGTTATATGTACCCTTTGCCACTGGTACATACATACGTGGGACGCACTATAAGTTTCCGGAATGAATATGAAAAAATACTATTAAAGGTACAAAATTAATTTATTGTTTTTCAAAATAATCTCCCTTGGCGTCTATGCACTTTTTCATTCAATCAAACCAGTTTTGAAAATTTTTGTGCCACTCCCCTGTGGTGACCTCTGAAACGTGTTTTTCATACTCCTCGACAGCCTCTTCTGGTGATGAAAATCGTTGACCGCGTAATTGGTTCTTAATTTTTGGGAACAGAAAAAAGTCACAAGGTGCCAGGTTTCTTTTTTATTATTGTTTATTTTACAAAGACAAATATATATACATTTTGATTAAAATAAAAGCCATCCGACTAAAACCACATGGTTTATACGCGGTATGGTGAGATCGCTAACTTATGCTAACTAGACATAGACTTATATACAAGTTTAACAACCCGCAGCCACAGGCTGCTGATGTTCGAGAAAATAAAGCTTTATGGCACTCCTTCGCTTTTTGTTGCTGCTACAATTTTTTATACTATTTAGAGTATTAATAGATAATTCGTTTAGAAATAAAGGAAGCATGTATTCCCAAGTTCGCGTTCCATATAAATTATTATAGGTAGGTAGTTCATAAGTGGGTAGGTAAGTTAGGTTTCTTAAACTTTTTGGCCTTATTTTCTTAATTAGTTTAACCTCGTTACCGTATTCTTCACAGATAATAGCCATTTTTATTTTACTGTATATATTTATGATTTTACAATAGTCAAATAAGCCTTTTTCGTCATCATTATATTTGTTTTTAATGTGGTTTGGCACAATGACTTTTAATATTCTTAATTGCAGTCTATAGATACTATCTATATAGCTTTTATAAGTGCGACCGTAACTACTAATACTGTAGCTCATTATTGAGTCAGCAAGTGATAGATACATCAGTCTTAATATGTTATAAGGTAATTTGAATTTAATTATACAAAATTTTGATAATATGCCTCGGAGCTTGTTACATAGATATTCAATATGTGGACCCCAGTTTAAATGGTTATCTATAATGAGACCTAGGTACTTATGCTGTTTGACAAGTTCTAAATGCTCACAGTTACATGCATAGTGGTTTTTATGCAAACATTGATGTTCATGGGCAACGATGTTTGGAATGATTAAGGTTTGTAAGTATGGGGAGTGAATGTGTAAAATTTTCGTTTTTTGTGAATTAATGACAAGTCCGACATCGTGAGCCCATTTACATAGAAGATCAAAGTTACGTTGCATTATTTTTTGAGCTTCTTCAACATTCCGATGAGACACTAACAAACATGTGTCATCTGCAAACTGGTAAACAGACCCTTCGGAAAATATGTTACAGGTATTCGGTAGGGCCAAAAATTGAACCTTGAGCGGTGCCTTCTTCAGTTGGAAACCGGTTGCTATGCACTCCACCTATATTGACTGATGTAAATCTGTTTGTGTGATAGTTTTTCAGTAAATTTTGGAAGGGGCCCTGTATACCATTTTGTGTCAACTTGGAATAAAGTGTGTCATAATTAAGGGTATCAAAAGCTTTACTAAAATCAATAAATACAGCTAGCACATGCTGTCGGTCATTCATGTATTTGCTGACCTCATTGGTAAATTGAGACAGCAGTTGAGATGTATTTCGCTGTTTTTGGAAACCGAATTTATTTCATTTCCGAGATACCTCTCAATTATTTTGTCGATACAAGATAAAATAGTAATTGGCCTATAGTTGTTTATGTCGGTATGACTTCCTTTTTTATAAACAGGTCTTATGGTACCTACTTTAAGTTTATCGGGATACAATGAAGTTTTAATGCAAGTGTTAATTAGATGGGTAATAACGGGGGTAATGGATAAATTTATAAATTTTACGTCCTTAGCTCGGATTTTATCACTTCCTGGACTTTTTTTATCGTTCATATGTTTAATTATTGTGTATATGACATCATTGTTAGCCCGTTGTAGTCTTATTGACAGGTTTGGGCTCGTAATATAAGTTTGTTTGCTTAGAAGTGGCACATCACAATATGAGCAAATTTTTTTGACGTTGTTTCTAAACTCACAAGCAAAGTCATTAGTCATGGTAGAAATATCAGTTTTAAAGGATTTAAATATTATTTCATCGATGGATTTAATTATTTTACCACTTATTTCGTTTATAATTCCCCACACTTTTTTTGGATTGTGAAAATTTTTACAGACTTCTTTTCTATAAAAGTTATTTTTTACATTATTTATATGTTTATTAGTCTTGTTTCTATATATGTTGTACAATAATCTATTTTGGAGGTTACTTTCATCTTTTTTCCAGATCAAAAACAGGTCGGGACTGTATGCAGGATGACTCATGAGTTCTACATTTTTCGTCTTCAAAAAGTCGTTTGTCTGTCTGGCCGTGTGAGAACTAGCATTGTCGTGGTGCAGGATGATACGGCGTTTACGGTTATTTTTACGGAGTTCGTCAATAACTTCCGGCAAACAAATGGTCGTGTACCAGTCACTATTCACGGTACGACGATTCTCTAAAGCAACAGTAGCCACGTGTCCAGTTTTATTAAAAAAAGAAGCAATCATCCGCTTAGATGCACTTTTCACGCGCGCCACTTTGGTTGGTTTCGGCTCATCTTGAAAGACCCATACGCTCGATTGCTGCTTTGTTTTGGGATCGTAGCAATAAATCCATGTTTCGTCACCTGTTACTATGTCCCACACCAAATTTGACGCACCTTCGTTGAATCTGGTAAGCATGGCACTGCACCAAGTGACGCGGTCCGTTTTTTGAGCCTCGGTCAAGTTGTGTGAGATCTACCGCGAGCACAGCTTTCTCACACCCAAATGTTTGTGTAGGATTGATTGTATTTGACTCATGCCTATTTCTAAGGATGCGCGAATTTCATGGTAGGTCACATGCCTGTCTGTTTCAATCATACGGCGCACAACATCGATGTTTTTGTTGGTCACAGCGGTGGACGGCCGACCATCGCGAGATTCGTCACTGAGATTGATACGACCACGCTTGAATTCTGCAAACCAGCTATAAACAGTCGTCTTGCATAGTGCTTCATTGCCAAAAGCTGTTTCAAGCCGAGCGATGCTCTGTTGAGCTGTCAAATTACACTTAAAATCGTAGAAAATCATACTACGAAAATTTTCCCGAGTTAAATCCATGTTGATGCAGACACACAATTTTTTAAATGGCGCCACAAGGTAAAAACAAAAGACAGTCAGATGAAACAAACTGCATTCTACAGCCAAAGAGTTCTATTTTCAAATGTTGCAATAAATTTTTAAATATTGTTTATGTAAGTGGCCAGTTCCGGAAACTTTTAGTGTTACCTATGTACAACCCAAGGGCACCAAAGAGCACCTTAGCATTTTCAACATGCTAGTACGTATGTATCAATGTTTTCATCGTTTGCTTTTTCAGCTCAACGTGTGATTAGAGATCCTTTAAAACTAAAGTAAAATAAAACATTTTTTCAGTCTATAAACTTATAGTTCAATGGCTAACAAATCAACGTCTGTCTACAAAAAGTAAAGAAAGCAAATTGATTTAGGAGGTTGTAAAGACAAAAGTTAGATCTTTGGCCATTCCAGAATTTAATTTAAAAACATAACGGGAAGCACCACCTATCTGTGCAGAGTTAGGATCAATATTCATTTATTTAACTTATTTGTATTTATTTATAGGTCTACTAGCTTTTCGCTCGTCGTCCTTCCTGCGTTTATTCAATGTCTGTCCTGTTTTCGGCTTAGGCGTTATTTTATGAACACGCCTTATAGCCTATATGATGAACAGGGTCCACAGACAAGTTGGCTATCTATCACTGCGATGATACTTAAAAAAACAGCATCCAAATCCGTTAAGTGGTTCTCGACTAAATATGGAACATACATACAGCCAGACAGACAAAATTCTAAAAAGGGTAGTTTTGGCTTTAGTACAAAAATTAATAAATTTTTAATAAAAAAAAATGTATATTCGATGCTCAGACACGACTTTTTAACTTTAACTTTTAAATATGTCAACTTTAGTGTATTTATTGCATTACATTAATTTATTGATTCCTATATTTTTTACTAGTCTGACTCACACTTGCCCAGTTTTTCAATGACCCAGTGGAATGCTCCAACGCGATGCAAGTGCAATGACAAAGATTTGAAAATCGAATGCATCCTCACGCGTACAGTTCAAAGTCAAACGGCTTTCAATTGTCTTTTGTAAATACGCAAGGCTTTAGATTTCTAGAGCTACATAGCTATACAAAGATGGTTGATACCAACATTTCATACAAACTCAGATTCAGATGCCTGTAAGTAAATGTTATTAAAGTATAGCTTCAGAATGTAAATAACGTCAAAATAATAAAAACAATTTTGCCAAATGCGAGTCGGACTCGCGCACAAAGGGTTCCATACGACCACATGTTACGGGTACGAAACTCTAAAAACATTATGGTACAAAAAGGTTGACGTATGTTTAAAAAATTTCAACTGGCTGTTGAAGCTGTGGACTCCTGTGACAGACGGATGGACAAACAGACAGACAGCGGAGGCTTACTAGTAGGGTCCCGTTTGGCACCCTTCGGGTACGGAATCCTAAAAACATAAATATATTGTAATAAAATACCTTAATTCACAAATATCCTCCAGACCACCTGATATTGTTCGAAAGCCGTACAAAAAAAGGCGGCCTCTGACCCTCGAGTACAATATGTTAACTCTATGGGACTTATTTATTGGATTGATTTTAAGAGAAATGACATGCTGAAAAGAGCACGTTTGGTAAACGTATCGTTCGCAAAATAATTGCTTCTCCGTGTTTTCTATCTTTATTACACAAGTAGCTTTTGCCCGTGGCTTCGCTCACGTGAATATGTCTTTGAATCAATGTATATTAAGTAAGGGCGTAAGATAAAACTTTTATCAACTTATAACCTATGTGTTAACCAGAGTGACTACAATGATAATAAAGAAAACTATATCGAAATCCGTTCAGTGGTTCTGGAGTGAAAATGGAACAGACAGACATGACAGACAAATAATCTAATAATCCACAAGATTATGTTTTTTTTTAATTTTTTGTTAAGGTAAAATAATAAAAAATCTACGGAGATATATTTTTATTCTTATTCCGAAAAGCGTTTAAATATTTTTTTTATTCCTTAGTTCAAGAGATATGTTGAAAAAAAAACGAATTTTAAGAATATGGGCTGATGAGCTAGAAATCATTTGCCTAGCAATAAATAAAAACGACCAGCTGTCAATGTCAAGTGTCAATGAAATTTGATATATTAGGCTCTATGGTAATGCCATTTTGTTTTTTTTTAATACTTACAATCAAAATAGTTACTGGCATTGGTATAAAAGTTATTATGCCTACAAGGCTTTTGTTGAAAAGTTAAAGTTTAAAAAAATCATTTAAGTATGTAAAATTCAAAATTTTGGAAAATGGATATATACAAGTAAGTACCTTAACTTTTTACCAACTTTCTAAATAGCTAATGAAATTAGCGGGTTAATATTTTTAAATGTTATGAATTTGGCAAAGTGAGTCGAACTCGCGCACAAAGGGTTCCGTACCACCACACAATACGGGTACGGAACCCTAAAACATGTTAAATAGCAACAATATAAACGTTGAAGCAACATCAAGGTGACACAAAGGAGCTGCTAAAATGGTAGCGAATCACAAACAACTCGGTTCCCGCTGACTACGGGGCCCTAACTTATTGTTGAAGTTGTTTTTTATATTTTTATTTTTGTCGGATTAATTAATTTAATGTATTATTTTTGATTTCCTTGTATTACTGTGTGTTATATATGTGTATTTTGTTAATGAATCCTTTGTGTTGTCCATTATTCTAAATTTTTAAATGTATCTTTATTCTTGTGTATCTACCTGCAACTGAATGTAAGGTATAGTGGGAAACGGGTCAATCTAGAAATCAGCGCTGTTACGTTCATAACTTACAGCAAATGCTGAGATTAATCCATTTTGCAAACAAAATTATTATGTTGTTAATTTTAATTTAATTTGTATAAATGTTTGTTTTGTGGCAAATAAATATATTTCTATTCTTTTATTCTGTTCTATGATAGAAGCCATAGTAACACGTATTCTGTAAAAATTTCAACTTGCTACCTACAACGGCTGAAGCTGTAGACCCCAGTGACCTGAAAAACTGTTGTTTTGGCCTTCGTACAATACTAATAAAATAACACATTTTATTTGAAAATTCCAAAAACATTCAGTGTATTTACAGATACGACTTTTTTACTACTTTATTTTGTCAGCATAGACATAAAAAGATTCTATATTCGTAATGCAGAAAAAATGTATCCGCGTTATGGTAGGTATTTACTGCCCGTACAGCTGGAAACCACACTTCATTGAAAAGAAAATTCTTACCCTACCCTCTATTTACATTAATAGAAACTGCAAAATTTGTCTATAAAAACTTACACATATTTAACAAAAATAAAGACGTACACAGTTTGAACACTATAGAACAAAATACAAACTTACATTACCAATTTCAACATAACAAATGTTTCAAGACAGCCTATAACACAATATGGTCTACTACAGACCTCGCCAAACTTCTAGTCCCATACATTGGAGGGGACCAAAAGTTTGGCGCGGCCTGTACTCGTAAACCTGTGAAGCCTACTGAGCTGTGATAGTTTTCCTTTTAAATTCATTATATATACTACTTCTGTGAATTTTTTCACATTTCTATAAACAACCGTTTAGCCGGCAGGGAGGGGGACGCTCCACTCTAACTAAAATTTTCACTTTAAAGCTTAATTAAATAAAGCAATTAAGCAGTCTGGTTTAAACTAGGATTTATAAATGTGTTAACAGATATTAAAGAACAATTTTTTCTATTTTATTATCAGACATGCATACATGGTGGTCCAAATAGTGACTTCAAAGAACTTTTTATAGATTCCTTACACCTAGGTGTATCCGAAAATATGCCATGTATGTTCCGCGATTTTTGGTGGTGTAAAAGTTATGATTTTTATATGTGTATTTGCGAATTTTCTACCGCAGCGGCTAAAAAATCATAACTTTTTTTGTGGTAAGAATTTTGTAACATAACTTTCTTGTGTCGCTCTTCCTTACATAAAATAATCAGCTACAACAAATCCATACGAGTTACCAAAAAAAGTTCAAAGTGAAATTTTTTGGATCGAGTTAAACAAAGTTACATTTTCAAAATTATTTTAAAATTACAAAATGGATATTTCATAGGTTCAAATTTATTTTAAAAACTTCAATGGCTTATCAGATTACCAAGAAATTAAAAAAGTGCTTCTTTATAGGCTATTTTACGATGATATCGGCTTCCAAAATTAGTTAGGTAAGAAATTTTTTAAGAAAATTATTGTTTGTAAAAATTGTATTAGCTATTTTTTTTTCAATTTTTATGGCCAACATTAGTAATACATCATCAGAAGCATTTTTGCAAAAACTTAAACAAATACCAAATGTCTGTGAAATAAAATGATTTACAAAAATACTTTTTTTTTATTGGTCACTAATCGTTCAATTTGAGTTTATTTAAATGCTTCTGGTGATTTATTACTAATGTTGACAATAAGAATGAAAAAAAAATAACTTAAACAATTTTTACATACAATACTTTTTCTTTGATTATATTTTTATTGCGAAATCCACCGGTTTTTGGAATACTCTTAACATTATTATTTGAATGCATTACAAACCAAAAAAGATAAATTAGAAACAATAAATTAATACTTTTTAACCAATTTTTTACCTCACTAACTTTGGAAGCCGATATCATCGTAAAATGGCCTATTGAAGCACTTTTTTAAATTTTTTGGTAAACTGATGAATTTTCGAAGTTTTTAAAATTAGTTTGAACCTATGAAACATCCACTTTGTAATTTTAAAAGATTGTTGAAAATTTAACTATGTCCAACTCGATCCAAAAAATTTCACTTTGAACTTTTTTTTGGTAGCTCGTATAGATTTTTGTAGCTGATTATTTTATGTAAGGAAGAGTGACTCAAGACAGTTTATGTTACAAAAAATAGGTACAAAATTCTTACCACAAAAAAAGTTGTGATTTTTTTAAGCCGCTGCGGTAGAAAATTCGCAAATACACATAAAAAAATCATAACTCCTAAACTACCAAAAATCGCGGAACATTCATGGTATATTTTCGGACACACCCAGGTGTGAAGAACCTATAAAATTCTTTGACGTCACTATTTAGACCATTCTGTATACAATTTCAAGTCAAATTAATAATTAATTAATTTTAATTATAACAAATTATTTTAAATAAATTTCAATTTGAACATTTTCATTTTTTTTTTCAAATCAATAATTATTCTAAATGTGATTATTAGAGCGCATTACAAACCATAAAAAAAATTAGAAACAAAGTAAAGACATGAATTTGAAAAAATTATGCCGCGGTTGGCATATTGAACCCTGAGCGTAACGAGGTACTCTAGGGTTAACTCCTGAGCGTAGCTGTAGGATACCTGTAGAATCCTGAGTGAAGCGAGGGGTTCAAGCAGCCCAAGACGAAGACAGGCTTTATTCCAGAGGAGCATACTCTACTTTTCACACCTTCTGCGAATTAAGTATTTTCGTCATATGCTTTTTCGTATATGTGTTTTGATTTTTCTGGTAGTATATTATTAATAATCTCTAAAGCGTCTGTTTTGATAAACTCTGGAGTAGAATCACTATCGATCGACATTTTTTAGCAACATGAATATTGCAATAAAATTCACTGACTATCACAGCACCAAATACCGTCTTTTGTTTCACATTTTTTGTAAACGCACCTTTTTCTTTTTTTTTATTCTGCCTATGGTGGTCAGTTCAATTTTAGAACAAACCTCTTTGTGTCATGTAAGTGCCATTTAAGCATTTTTTTAGTTAGAGTTTTCCACGGGTTTCCACACGAATTTGACGTTCCAAATTCAAATCACTTTATTCCCTAGCTAGGGAGTTTCATACAACTTTATATCCCTTAAGATATAATGCTTTACTTTACGTTGAGGTTGCATGATATGTAATTGGACATTGACGAGCAGGTGGTGGGAAAAAAATATTTTACACCAGCGTTAACTATTTGGGGAAAGGTCAAAATTATTATATCCCTATTTCGTAGAAATGCCGTCGCTGAATCATTACAAGTAGTTTACCTAAAAGGATAGGAATAAAAACAATAAGACAATAGAGCCTTCTTTATAAATAGACCATTTCATTCAAAATGAAGACGTAGAATTCATCAAAAGATATTTGATACCATTGATACTTACTTAATCTATACTAATAATAAAGTGGTAAAATAGTCGTTTCTGTTCATCTAAATTTTAAATGAAATTGTTCATTATTATTGAACTAAAGGCAAAACCACCATCTTTAGAATTTTGTCTGTATATCTGTCTCTATGTATGTATAGTCCGTTTTAACCCGAGAACCACTCAACGGATTTCTTTTTTTGTATTATCATCGTAAATTGATGTAATATAACAAATTATTTATTTTTTATTAATATAAAATGCATTTTTCATACACGATTTTCACAAAAATACCCAAAATTACGTGAAATTCGGTAAATGTACCCGTACCGGCAACCCTGACTAGATTGTCAACTGTTTAATTTCATCAAACTGAACGCAGCCTACGAACGCATCAAACTGAAACCAGCTCATTTCTGTCAAGTTTATCGATGGTACACAAGATAAGACTGGCAATCTGTTTTCAAAAAAAAAAACCTCGGACATGGTTGTATGAGCTAAGTTCCATTTGCCTCCCCACTATGTAGGGGAACAAAACTAAAAAAATGAACTTGAATAAAATGAAAAAATAAAACACTCGCGCAGTAAAATTGACTTTGACAACAGATTAGACGCCTAAAAACAGAACTTTACGAGCATTTGCATTGAAATAGTAATAAAACCTTCGTATAATTTTTCTTCTAAAAATACTTCCATGTATGAATGAACGAATAAGTTTTTTATTGCACACAAAACACGATATTTACAAACATATAAAGAACAGATAGAAGGCAAGGGCGGACTTATTCCTGCAAGAAATTTCTTCCAGTCAACCTTGGGAAAACAGAAACATTTTTACCGTACAAACTTACATCATCAGTGCATACATACATCATCATTATTCATCGTATTTTTTGAGATACTACTTTAGTATTATTTAAAGTTTTTGGGGATTCTTTTCATCTTTTATATGTATATTTAGGGATCTTGTTTAATATTCTAACCAACATTGAAAACAGGCCTTTTGAAATATTTTTAAAGTAGAGAAGGGCATTGAGATCATTTGTAGTCTATTTTGAGGTCTACAGTTGGTATATAAATATTTTTTGTAATTCTTCATACAATTAAGACATGCCCTTGGCCAATTATTATTTAATGATGTTCCTAACATTTCATTTCTGTTTGAAACGTACTAGTTATCGTTCTAGCACCAGGAACTTGCTTTGTCGCCGTGATCGTGAGGCACATCTGCTGGAGCAGTTTCAGAAACTACATTTAAGTGCTACAATTAAACACTTTGGTTGTAGCAATAACTCCTAGTTTGGTCGTTATAACTTAGGCTACCATCAGTTATTTTAGCTCTTCTTTTGACTCAAATATGAATTTTGTTACTTCTTGTTTTGTAACGTTTTTTTTTTGTTGATTCATAACTTGCGTCTGTTATAGGGTTGAACCCACAGACCACTTACCACCAATACAAGAAATTAATACCTTTATTAGTCCCTTGTATTTTCTTTCTGTATCCGTGTATCAGTTATCTGTTTTTATCACTCTCCACAGTTTAAAACTACTTAGCAACACAAATTATTTTTGTTTTGGAGGCATTTAATGTTAGCAAGTTTTGTCGAAGCCATGACGCAACTATCCGTAAACCCTCCTAGGCCACATCATTACTAAAGAAAACTATTGCAGTCCATCCATCCATCCATCAAGTCGTGTTCGTCCACTGCTGGACATAGGCCTTTCCCAAATTTCGCCACTCATGTCGGTCCTCCGTCTTATGCAGTATCATCAGCAAATGGAAAAATCTCTGCTTGTATCAGGTTGAGGTGACAGAGATCATTGACGTAGACCAGGATGAGATTTATAATATTGTAAATTACATATTTATAAAATGAGATTTCTAGCTATTATCCTATTTTATTACAAATCTTAACTGCCACCCACGATTATATACTGCTCAAAACAATTAGCGAAATAAGATTTCAAAGTAAAATAAATAAAAAACTTTGGTTTTTTATTATAACTGCCCACTAAATATTAAAGTGACATGGTTAATGAAAATAAGGAACAAAAGAACATCAGCGTTTTTGTAAGCAGTTCTTAATACGGTGGCCAAGAGTCTATGTACACCTAAAAACAAAGTGACGCCATTCAATTTTCTTAACTTTTTAATTACAAAAAACCGATTTTAAGTGCCCTTTCAAATCTTCTGAATGCTGTTATTGATTGAAATGAGTGTAAATTTGATTAAGAAGCTCATTATACCAGATCTGGCTGAAATCCAAGTTTCCCGAGCTGTCACTCTGCTTCAAGAGGGTCGAACTATGGCATATGTAGGAACTGACCTAAGAGTCATCCCTTCTGTCGTCTACACAGTATGGAAGCGGTATCTAGGTGACGGGGGAATACTCAGGAAGTGGTGGTCAGGGTCAAAAGAAAAAAACCACTCCTTTGCAAGATCGCTACATTATCAATATTGGTAATTTTTTCCTTGTTAATTTGTTAGTTTTTTTACTTTACAAAATTTAAAAATTAAACGTTTTAGGCGTAAAACAAACTGGTGTTCAAAAGGTCCGTCACAGAAATGTTTGAATATTCGCCTTCACTGACATTTAGAAGCGTGTGTGACCTCCATGAGCCCTTATCACAGCTTGACAACGACGCAGCATGCTTCGTATGATCCTCCGAATATCTTCCTGCGGAATTATCTCCCATTCTTCGATTAATGCTTGAGTGAGCTGCTGCAGTGTTTGGGGTGCAATTGGACGTTTCCTGGTGCGTCTATCAAGCAAATCCCAAATGTGTTCTATTGGGTTTAGGTCCGGGCTCATGGGAGGCCATTCCATTACACGGATTCCATGATGCTGTAAGTAATCTAACGTGGTGGCTGCAGTATGTGCTCTGGCATTATCTCGCATAAAACAAATCCCGGGCCGATACCATATGCTGCGGGCAAGACGTGGTCTTCGAGCACGTTTTCGATGTAAGCTTGAGCATTCAACCGCCCGGGAACAACGATGAGATCTGTGCACTCGTCCAAAATCACTCCACCCCACACCATCACAGAACCACATCCAAATTTGTCATATTCTTGGACTGCCGCTGCACTGTATCGCTCGCCTGGGCGTCTGTAGGCACGGAGACGACCATCGCAGCGTGTTAGACGGAATCTTGACTCGTCAGAAAAGAACACTGGCCTCCAATGTCTAAGTTGCCAATTAGCGTGGCTTTGTGCGAACCGTTGGCGAGCTTGTTTGTGTTGAATAGTTAGACGCATGGCCCGCATTGGTCGACGTGCTCTCAAATTGGCTTCCCGCAAGCTATTCCTTACCGTCTGGTCGGAAATTTCTACAGCAGTAGCCGCTCTTAGTGTATTTTGCAGATCTCTTGCAGTAGTGGTGCGGTTTCGTAAAGCACAGTTGATGATGTAGTGATTTTCCAAAGGAGTTGTTTTTCTCTTTCGACCCTGACCATGCTTTCTTGAGTATCCCCCCGTTTCTAGGTACCACTTCCATACTCTGTAGATGACAGAAGGGCTGACTCTTAGGTCAGTTCCTACATATGCCATAGTTCGACCATCTTGAAGCAGAGTGATAGCTTGGGAGACTTGGATTTCAGTCAGATCGGGCATACTGACCTTCTTAACCAAATTAACACTCATTTCAACCAATAACAGCACTCAGAAGAGTTGAAAGGGCACTTAAAATCGTTTTTTTGTAATTAAAAAGTTAAGAAAATTGAATGGTGTCACTTTGTTTTTAAGTGTACATAGACTCTTGGCCACCATATTAAGAACTACTTACAATAATGCTGATGTTCTTTTGTTTTTTATTTTCGTGAAGTATGTCACTTTAATATTTAGTGGCCAGTTATACTTAAAAACCAAAAAAAAAAAATTTATATCACTTTGAAATGTTATTCCCCTAATTGTTTTGAGCAGTATATTTTTTGGTAATCTTTATATAATAATTTATAATTGTGACATACAATTTACCAAAATGTATTTACGTAATAGAGAAAAAATATATTTTTCTCAAACATGCTTAGCAATATTATTAATAATAATAATAAATTTATTTATTACAGATGCATGTTGCAATTTTTATGCACAGGTGAGCTTAATACAATTTACTATTTCCTGCCTGCTAACCATAACAGAAAACGTAGCTTTCTTTTGGAAAACGAACATGGGAAGATCATCTATTTTGCCCAAGGGGTAAAATAAACGTATGAAAATCCATTTTTACCCGCCACAATTAACTTTTCTAAACTAAATAGATTTTTACATAATTTTTGGCGCCCCACGATCGAAAAAATTAAAAATGCCTTTGCCCGTTGGCGCCAAAATATAATTAATTTTAAATTATATTCAAATTATTCTAGATTATGAAATTTCAAACAAGATATCTTCCTGGAAATTATTACCCGTCTGTGACTCTGTGTTATTTCATAAATATTAAGAGGCCGTGAAAATTTAAATCTTATTCCCTTCCATTAGAGCTGGGATTCTATTGGCCGGTTAGCCAGCTCAGGATGGTTTACGTCATTTATATTATTATTATATTACATGATATGTACGAAGGACGTATTACATTCGTCTCAGATATCTCCCTGTAGGTCTTATTAGTAAGTTTCAGCTTTCAGAACGTGTTGGTGAAATGTTAAGGCGATCGTTTGACATCAAAGCCGAGACAAAAAAGTTAACCACTTAAAAGTAATATATGATTTACTGCGAAATCCATTGCTTGGGAATCTCCCAACATTGTTATAATGCTTAACAATATAAAAATTAATTTAAAAAAAACGCTGGGAAAATAATACTGTGGATCTGGTGAATAACGGTTTAACTCGACTTAGGTCCAAAATGAGATTTTTTTACTACAAAATGGTTTAAGTATTTCTTTTATGGTACACAATGATTTAAAAAGTGTTTCGCCTTTCTTAATTTGTTTTTTTTGACACGCTTACTACATATGGTAAAAGGCACAAATGCAACTTAAATCATAGTGCATTTAACAATACATAACTTTTTTGGTGCCAGGTGGTATAATTCAGCTCCTGAACGATATATCTCTCACATGGTATGGTTTCTAGGGGCTGAATGGACACATAGTAAAGACCTTAATGTTATCTATACGATACTTCGATTTTGTGTACGAAATGTGGGATAGTTTGAGAATTTTTTTTTGTTTGTGCAAAATAATTTGTTTTTCTCACCTCCTGTAAAGTTGAGTTTTTTTAAGTTAAATCGTTTTTCTCCAGAGGCCAGAGGCGTGCATAGAACTTTATGTTGGAAAAGTAATGAGAAGGTCAAGTTTGACGATAAAAACAAAAAGGAAAAAAAATTTAAACAAATTTGAAAGAAAAAAATATTTTTTTGAGTGTAGTCATGTACTCTAGGGTAGGCAGTGCCTACCCTGGCGTCTTATTAAATAATGATTATTCAAAGTGAAATTTATTTTTTCATATTTTTTGTATTGTCAAACTTGACCTTCTCATTGCATTTCCAGAAAAAAGTCCTATGCACGCCACTGCCAGAGGCACGGCTCGAACCCACCTATCGTGGGCCAGCGATTTATATAGTTTTTCCATCGAGATTTAATTGACTTTTCCTATTCAAAATTCAATTCAACTTTTTTTTTACTTTTGCTATTGTAACTTTAATATCTTTAAATTTGTAGTATTTTTATTTGTATGTGAGCCATTCATTACATTTTATACACTGCATGCGTATACCTTTCCCGTGTTTTGGATACCTGGCTGTACGTAAGCTTACTTGTTGCTGTAAAAAAATGGTTCGAAATGGTTCCATCCATTCATACATCAGTCTGTTTCGTCCACTGCTCAATCATTAGGCTACATGATTTCAGGAAGTCCCTTTAACAATCGAAAAACATGAAAAGGGGTAACTTCGTATTTTTTTTCTATCGAGCGAACTCAAAGATTTTGCTTTTTTCCTAGGATGAATTAAGATGAAATAGTATGTTATTTTTACTATACCGATGAACTAAGTTACACAATGTGATATGTTCATTTGAAGTTGTGCATCTAGCCTTATACGGATCCTTAAGATTGAGGGTCGATTCCATCCGATCGATCATACTGCGTACACTAATAAGTTGTCCGCAGTTTACGTGCACAGTATTTTGTTTTCTTACTACCTGCTTAGCCGTGAAAGAAAAAAATACATGGTAAATCTGCATAGCCTTTAAACGCGCGTTCGTGCCTAAAGTATGGCGAAAAGCCACTTATCACGGTGGGAGATGAAAAAATCGTATGTAAAAAGGGTTTAAAAACAGTTAATATTCGGAAACACCTCTGACACGCCTTAAGAAATAGATCTATATTAGGGTGCTTCAAAAATGTATGAAAACACATTTTTTTTCGAAATATCCATGGGTCACCCCTTAATTTTCTTCCATATGTTAAAAAACTTATATTGTATTTTTTCAGTGATTTTAGGGGTTGCCACCAGCCACGAAAGTATAGGGTGACTTAGAGAGGGTAGGATTTAAAATTAGGTATTTATTATACTAATTATTGAAAAAACAACGAATTATTAACATAAATTAACATATCTTTAGATCTTTAGATTCTACCGCCTCTAAATCACCGTACACTTTCGTGGCTGGTAGCGAACCCTAAAACCACTCCAAAAGATCTGAAAAAAATACAGTATAAATTTTTAACATATGGAAGAAAATTAAGAGGTGCCCCATGGATAATTCGAAAAAATAATTTTTTCATGCATTTTTGAAGCACCCAGTCTATATTTTGTCTAGCTAGTCTATAACAATATTAAAATGAGAGTAGAAATACGAATAGAAAGATTACCCCAAGACTCTCCTTAAACGCTTCGCAGAACATCTGTCTGGAGGTACTTGTTTTGTACGTTCTTGTATCACAAGTTAGTTGACTACCTCTACCTTCGCCCTTGGATAGCTTTGTTTTCATTAATTAAGGTTGCTTTTGGTCCATGTATGAAATTTCAAGGCTTGAGTGAGTCAACTACATGCCTTAACATTGTTCGAGTAGTATGTAAGCTACTCGTAACATAGGTACTTAGAAGTGTATCGAGAGTACGTGCTATCAAAGAGGAATTTCCATCTCAATTTTTAATTACACAGAAAAAATGTTCAACTTTCATGAAAAAATGTGGAGTTAATATTTTTTCCCATTTAATTAATTCGACAGAAGACACAGGAATATTTTTCCATTAATAATATTGCTAAAAAATTTAATAAGACATTACTGGATTTTTACTAATTAACTCGTTGTGATTTTAAAGTACTGTTATGGTTTACCGTTAACGTTTTAAAACGTTGCGACGTATTTAGGTAAGTAATTATGAAATATCAGAGTAATGATACGAGTATGAATAACAACAGCATAATGCCTGAAATTTGATTTTAAACTCATAACTTAGGTTAAACTGTTTAAAGAAAATCATTCGACTCCAATTTATATGTCGTTTATGTTTGTAGAAACAAATACGGCTAAATCAATTAGTAGTTTTAAATACGACTGAGCCGAATAATTGATAAATAACCAAATATAAAAGTTTAAGGAGCTTTTTATAAAAAAAAGTTTTATTTTTATAAATTCATCAGGATTATATATATATTATAGAAGTATTTTTAAACGGTTTCTTTAATGGGTATATTTTAGGGTTCCGTACCTCAAGAGGAAAAAATGGAACCCTTATAGGATCACTTTGTTGTCCGTCTGTCTGTCTGTCCGTCCGTTCGTCTGTCTGTCAAGACCCCTTATCTCGGGTACGCGTGGAGGTATCGATTTGAAATTAAAAATATGTACTCAAGTCTTTAGTCCCCTGAAGCTGTAAGAAAATCAAACTTTTATGTTAACGTAAAAAAAGAAAGCTGTTTATGCCGCAAAAAAACGTACATTTCGACACTCTCAAGGGAATAAAAATTTATAGGGTATCTTCCGTTGACCTATAACTATGAAATTTGGCAAGTAATACCGTCTTACACTACAAGTGTAGGGAAAAATCTGAAAACTATACATTTGTAATTAAATCATAAAAATATAGTCTTCAACGGAACCCTCGGTGGGTTAGTCCGACTTGCACTTGTCCGGTTTTTATTATCAAAATATGGGGGCACAGCGGTAGTGCCCCCGCCAAGTCGAGCTAAAAAGCGGCACGGCCGTACCATCCTTTTCTCGAAACAGTTCAGGCCATTTTCAACCCCCCTATAACTTCGTTGTGGATAAAACTAGAAGCCTGAATTATCGGTAACCAAGCAGGCATTAAATAAACACGGTATATTTCAAATTTAATTCAATTTGAACTAGTAGTTTAAGAATTATAACTAGACAAAGTTTCTCAATTTTGTCACTCACTCACTGACTGACTGACCGATCATAAAAACTCAAAGGCACTTCTAGCAGACATAGAAGCTTCAAATTTGGAATACAATTAGTGTTTAATGTATAAATTAAGGAAAAACTAAAATATTTTGCAATTTCGGTCCAGTGCTCTAGGTAAACCAACTGTATAAATACTACACTAAATAATCTTATTTAATATAATATGTATTACTTGTGAGATACATTGTGATTTCATGCGATGGCCGAGTCAATATTTTTATTTAAAACATAAAAGGTTTTTAATATTGATATGCTCACTGTAAGATTTAGTTAGGTTAGCTAATTAATGTAATAACTTAAGACAGATGGTCCCTTAAGTAGGGACTGAATAAATTAATCGACTTGGATTTACGAGTACATGGATCTCACAACTTTTTACGGTAGAAGATCTAAGTTGCGAGACTTGTTTTTTTTTACAAGGTTTGTTTTTGATTGCATAGATATTGCAGCTAAGTCTCACTTTGATATTTACGATAGGTAACATGGACGGAGAGCTAGCGACCAAATCGGTCATGTAGCTTCAGCTGTATTGAAACTCCGTTAGCTACTTCCCTGAACAACCTTTTCCCATAATCTCCGTGCTGGCAGGCCGCGGGCGGTGGGTGCGGGTGTAGTAGGGTGGGGAAAAAAAAGAAAAAAAATGTGGGCTTAGCGGCTTTAATTTTTTCAAACAGTTGCTCTGTACTCCCTGTGCACCCAAAAAAATTTTTAAATCGATCGGTTGGTGGGAAGTGGTTGCCAGCGTTAATTAAAAGTACCAAAATAATAATACTTTTCATGTGGGCTCAGCTGTATTGGCTTTTTTTCTGACGCGAGATTAATTAATATGTGAGCTCCAAAAAAATAGCCATGCAAAAATATCGGTGGGAAAGTATCGAAAAAATTGTTTAAATCGTTGGATTTCGTTCGAAAATGTACGTACGTACGTAAACAACCAAACAAACCTTTGATAATGCTTTAACAGCGAAACCGGTAAGGGAAATTAATATAAATAAGTGGACAAGTACAAGTGTTTATCAAACAAAAAATGTTTCAAAAGTTCCACCAAGTGCCAACAATCACGAGCATCAACTCCATTATTTTGGTACTTTTAATTAACGCTGGCAACCCCTTCCCAACACCCGATCAATTTAAAATTTTTTTCGGGTGCACAAGGAGTACAGAGCAACTGTTTGAAAAAAAAATTAAAGCCGCTAAGCCCATATTTTTTTTCTTTTTTTTCCCCACCCTACTACACCCGCACCCACCGCCCGCGGCCTGCCAGCACGGAGATTATGGTTGTTCAGGGAAGTAGCTAACGGAGTTTAAATACAGCTGAAGCTACATGACCGATTTGGTCGCTAGCTCTTAGACTAACAACGCGACGACGCTTCGGTCACATGGGCTTCGTGGGAAGCTTCGCCGAATGCAACTAAAGGGTGAGTTTTAGTCGTAATATGTTTTTTGTTATAATTATAATTAACAACACATCAGCTATATATCTTTTTTTTTTGCTTTTGGTATGCTTCAATCATTGCATAATTTTGTAAATTGCTATTGAGAGTGATCATCATATTCTATTATTTAAAATTACATAACGAAAATTTAAGTAAGGAACAGGTAGTATTAGGAGACCTCGCTCTTCCATAGCATTACAATATACTTACATGAACAAGTTGAGATGAATAATTGCAAAGGTAAGTTAATTTTGTAGTTAGAAGAGAAGTTACAATTACGAATTCTGAAGCAAGCTTTTTGACATTAAGAGTGGTTGAAAATTTTACATTTTTTTTTACAGTACAAGCTTAACTACATTTATTACTTGTTGTTGATGTATATTCTTATTTTAGTTAATAACTAATGCACCAATAAAGCAATTAAATAGGTTATGAATCGTTTAGTAAAGAAAAGAAAAATCTCTTGATCTCCACCTACCACACATAGAACTTTCGACTCTTAATATTGACACTATGTATGAGGCACTTAGGAAAACCTAACAAAACCTTTAATGCGTTGGACCTTCATCTCCACATTACAACGAGTGGGGCCACTTCACTCCTCACCGGGGGGTCTAGCACGCGCCGTCGTCGATACAATATCTTTCCATCATACTATCTCTCTCGCACATTGACAATCGCTGTAAATTTTGTTAAACGAAAAAACCTTGATTTATCGACTAAGTTTCGGATTTTTTTCTTGGTCGACAAAGTAAATATAACATATCAAATAAAATGAAAAAATATCGCAAAGTAAACCATAAAAAAATCTGCAGAGAGAATTTATCTAAAACATATTTTATTCAAAAATAAAATATCACAATTTCACAGTTTAAAATTAATTTGAAAATGGACAAAATCGGGATAAGCCCCGCTAAATCGAGATGCACTCACGGTTCAGCTTACATTATGAAATCGGTAGCAGGTATAATTTATCATAAAAAAGATTTAAAAATGTAAATTGTATTTCCTATGACCCATGTCAAAACCGAGTTTATAAGCTTAATCGGCCTAATCGTTATAAAGTATGCCATAAACGGACATAAAGACACCGAAACGTTTTGACGGAACCCCTTAGAATATAGAAATACCCCACACATCACACTCAGTATGAATGATATCCGCCATAAATATGAAAGATACGCTGAGTGATGACTTGCACCATCCATCACGCTGGACGTTTATTACACAGGGTGATTATGGGTATGCTACCGGTCGATGCCAAATTTAAGACGTAACTACATTTGAAATAATTCCTCGGGCCAGGATATCAAATTATTATCGAGACAAGCGCGCTACCGTGGTTCTTATCCTGGAGCGATGATTACCACCATACTTGTCCACCAAATATATTTGTAACTATTTCATCTAACCGGTTTGTAAGGCACATACTGAACGCTCACGAGGGCGTTATGTGATTTCACGCCTTGCTCTTAAGAAACAGATGGCGCTGTCGTCACTATAATATGTGTTGCTTCAGATAGTTAAGAAATTCACAGTTCTCATTAACTATGTATAGGTTATGTTATATTATGATTTATTGAGAAATCCATCCGGCCCATAGAAATTTTACAAATTCTTGTCTTTAAATATGTTTCTAATTGATCTTTTCTAGTTTGTAATGCACTCTAATAATATTTAGAGTATTCCAAACCGATGGATTTCGCTATAAAACATAATCTCATATTAATATCCAGGCCAAATCGGTAAGGCAAAAAGTTATCTGATGAAAGCATCGATGTCGATGGATGAAAGGATCCAAAATTTCCTATTGCAACCACAAAGGACTTTTCATCACCACTGCTGACCTTAAAGGTTGCTTTAGACATTTGGTTTACTGGACGGGCTAGAGAAAATCTGAAAATTGCCGATATATAATTACATAAAAAGAAATTTATGATCTACTTAATTAACACTTTGGATACATAGAGTTTGATAGATCGTAAGTGTCACGTTTGTGTTTTAAACGGTATGTTTGTACGGAAGCCTGAGGACACGAGTCCTACACGCACTTGACCAGTTTAGTAGCTTTATATTTATTCATAGAGGAGCGTGTGTACTACGCTTGAGATAAACACGTATAATAAATAAACATTTCCTATGTGATGTAAACTTAAGTGACCAGTATTTTACAGGAAAGAAATTCATGTATTATAAGTATAATTACTATATTAAGCCAATTATATTTTCTCTTATTGTATTGTATTCTTAGCTGTCATTTTTTAAATGATATCACAATACCACCATAAACCTACAAAATGTCTAACCATGCCATGCAAACGTATCATATTATTCAGCTTCTTGATTCACTAACGTTTATTTCCTTCAAGAACGATCTTTATTGCCTCTCTTCTGAGTATCATTTTCGTTGCGCCAGGAAAAGCAGGTCCTTGAATATGTGACCGGGATAATGACCTGTTCAATGCACTGATTTCAATATCGGCTGCCATTATTCGATTCCAAATCGTCTGCGATGCTATCCGATTCATGAATTTCGAATCGATTCTTCCAGTATGTGGGTGCGATGCAAAAAGGTTTTGAAAATCGTTTGTGAATTTTGTATTTTTAAAATGGAGTTAGTATCTGTTGGCTTGAAACATGTTTTGAAATTATTATGTATTGCAATTAATTTTATAATCAATCATTTTTTATAAAATTTATATTAAAAAATATAGAATGAAAATTCACAAAATAAAACAACAGTTGCTTTATCTTTGCAGTGGAAAACAAACATGAAATATATCTCATTAGGATTTCAATTTACATGGATGTTAAACAGTGTGATTTTATTTGCCTGGCAACAACCTTTGATACCAAGAGCGGAGGCACAAATCTTAAATTTCTTAGCAGGAGGAGAGGAGGGTGTTTTTCATACCTTGCTTTAAAAGGATAGTCCCACAAAACCATAATTTATTGTTCCTTGCTTGAAGAATCTGGCAACTAAATAATAATTTTAAAAAATCTCCTGCTAATAATGCAGACTCAATCTAAACGGAATTTAGAATTCCAGAAGTTATTCCATTATTGATAAATAGTAGTATAACTAGTAGTTTGCCCCGAACTGTGAACTCACGCTGCCCTTATTCGCGCTTGACTGATTTGGCTGATGTTTGAATTTGAAATTTTTTTTTGCCTTATTTTCTCGCCTGCCAAATTTCATGACATTCCGATTAACGATACTCGAGTTATTGTTGAACAAACATTCAAATGCCGAATTGTTCAAGCAGACTCTGAGAACTCGCTCGCTTGTTCAAAAAACCAAAGATGGCTCTAAAAAAAGATTTCATGTCGGTGTTTAATAAGATTATTCGAGACAAATCCCATACACATAAATTATTTATGAATTAAAATCATTTATTACATTAAACTCCGCAACAAAGAGATATTTCATACAACCTTTAGTTTTTTACTTTGACTTTTACAGAATCTTTGGGTGGGTCTGTTATTGAGATATTTCTAAAGAAACTCACCTTGTTTTTGCGGTTTTTCAGGCAGAAGGGTAAAAAAAAATATTTTATTGTACTAAACAGTGTTTATAGTACATGCAGGTACCCAAATCTTAGACGATATTTGATGTATTTCTCGAAAAATCTACCGTTAATATGCCAAACAAAACACCGAATTATTCAACATTTTGAACCTTGCTGAAACTGTGTCCTCAACTTTCCATCTTATTGTCAAAATGAGTGCCCGCGTCTTTATTTGTCTGGGCACCAAAGTATTGTTTGTTTTGTCAGAAATTACAACGGTAGCTAAAAGCTATCACGTTTTCAAAATGAAATAATCACAAAAAAAGGAAACCCGATATAAAACATCAATGGCTGGGTGTCCGTTTCGTATATTCATCCATTCATTTTTCACAACAAAACTTGTGACTAAGCCAATTAGGCTGATTTTTTTTTCGTTCCAGAGTATGTTTATTTCGTGATATTTGCCATAACAGTAGTTAGTATAATTTCCTAGCTTATGATTCCTCTAAAGACTTAACGTTAATTATTAATTATATAAACTGACTGTAAGAGTTGATGGACTATTGAAACAGGAAGACTAAGGTATATTTTTTCTCCAGGACATAAATTCCTCCTGTTTTGTATTTTTTTATTCCTTGAATTAATATGTTTAAGTCAAGTGATTTCCGTAGCATAAGCGATAGTAATGAAAATTATAGAAAAAAAGAAAGAACTATGAAAAAGGCATGATCTTGCTAAGTTTCTTGCCCTACTTCTTAGCAAGACCAATCGAATGGACAGAGTTGGGCATTATTTTCATTTATAGCTTATTTATCTAATAACTTCTTTATTTATTGCATTTTATATGCAATAAATATAACATTTTTATATTTATTATTTTTACCCATCTTAAAATATAATTTTATGAAATTTAAGTAAGCCTAACATATTATATCGTTTCTTTTTATCTACAAATCGACGTGTAAAAATAGAAGATTGTTGCATCGAGCAGAAAGTGACTTTTTATTGCACCTAGTGTTAGTTTGGAGCCCGAGCATGAAACTGTTTGAGCAAATAAACTGCAAATAGACAGTAACTTAAATCTAACCGCGTATGGTACTAAGAATTTTGTATGGTCGTGCCCATTTATAATTTAATTTGCTGCGGGCTGTTTAATAAGGAAAATTGTTAAATATGTGTGCATTTAATCATCTCCCCTCTTTGTACTGTTAGGTTAAATTGTTGTGAATTTGTTTTGTTGATCTTTATTCTTACTGGTGACGGGCAGAGGCGTCACTGGCGCGAGGGTTTCGACACCGCACTCACCAACCCGCATGCCCATGCTGGTATGTATGGGCTTTTCTTCCAGGAGAACCGCCAAGAGTGGCGAAATCTTGGAAAGGCCTATGTCCAGCAGTGGACGAAACAGGCTGATATAGATGGGTGGGTGGATGACTGTTTGAGAACTCGTATAATAGGTTGGGGAAACACTTTTTTCGCAAAAAGTATGTATGAACTTATAATAAAATCTCTTTGGCTATACCATTTGTATCTGGCTGGCTTTGGTATTATTAAAAAGTTAAAATTTAATTTAATTAAATTTAATTCAACGGGGGAATGCTTCCAACCTTTTGGGGACCCTGCCGATCGACGGCGGTGATTTAGAGAAAATATTTTACTTTGTATAATTTTCCCATTTTTTTTGTACGTTTTAGGTAATTTTAAGACTTTAGATTGTATAGTTAAGTTTAATTTTATTGTAATGTAATTTTATTTTTTCTGTTTTTACCAATAAATTTAAAGAAAGATAATTCCAAATTCATTTTAAGTAAAATGTTTGATTTTCATTTGTTTTTCTTACTGTTAAGATGATTGAATCTACAGAAGAAATTCGATACATTTTAAAATTTTACTACAAAAAAGGTAAAAATGCAACGCAAGCCGCGAAAAAAATTTGTGATGTTTATGGACCTAGTGCAGTGTATGTGAGAGTAGCACAAATTTGGTTTGAGCGTTTTCAATCCGGAAATTTTGATGTCAAAGATGCACCTCGCTCTGTGCGCCCTGTTACGGATAAAATGGATGCCATTTTTGAAAAAGTGGAGCAAGATCGGCTTATCAGTAGTCATGATGTAGCTGAAGAACTTGGGCTTGACCACAAAACAGTTTTGGTGCATTTGAAAAAAGCTGGGTACACAAAAAAGCTCGATATTTGGGTGCCTCATGAGCTCACTGAAAGGAACTTAATGAACCGTGTACTCATTTGTGATTCTTTATTACGACGTAATGAAACCGAACCATTTATGAAAATCCTGATAACTGGTGACGAAAAGTTTATCACGTACGACAAGAATGTGCGAAAAAGGTCATGGTCAAAGGCGGGTCAGGCTTCACAGACTCTGGAGAAACCCATGTTATCTCGCAACAAGGTAATGCTGTGAGTATGGTGGGATTGGAAAGGCATTATTCATTATGAGCTGTTACCGCCAGGCAGGACCATTGATTCTGAACTCTACTGCAAACAACTGATGAGATTAAAGCAAGAAGTTGAGAGAAAGCGGCCGGAATCAGTCAACAGAAGGGGTGTGGTTTTTCATCATGATACCGCTAGACCTCACACATTTTTAGCCACTCTTTGGCCGGGACGTATTAATGCATCCGCCGTATAGTCCTGACCTTGCACCTTCAAATTTACACTTGTTTCGGTCTCTTCAGAATTCTTTAGGCAGTGTCAGGTTAACATCATGAGAGGACTGCCAAAACCACTTGTCGCGGTTTTTTTGATCAGAAGCCCCAGAATTTCTATAGCAATGGGATCATGTCCCTACTTACAAGATGGCAGAAAGTAATCGAACAAAATGGCACCTACATACTTTAGTTAAATGTAAATAAACTTTATTAAAAAATGTTTTGAATTTTTATATAAAACGCGAAGAAACTTTTTCCCCAACCTAATATGTATAAATTTATCAAAATTGAAATCTGTTGGCTTTAATACTTTGTTTACTTTTTTATTGCTGTTATGTATGGCTGTTGATTTCTGTATATGAATAAATAAATAAAATATAATCAGTAGAACTCGTGGTTTTATTTAAAGGCACGCTATTTACGTCCGGTAATTTCTTGATTTCGGTTCAAGAAAAGTCCTACTGTAAATAAATTGCGTTGTAAATTTTCTCCGCAAAACTCATTACCAAAACGTAGTACCCAGGAAATTCCGAAGCTTATTATTTGAGTAAATAACGAAACGAATTACAAAAAATGCTATGTCCTTAAAATCATTTGTAGCATTTTTCCACGTACTGCTACAGTTTTTTTATACGATATTGAGTCTTAGTTACTTGAAATAAGGCTACTTGCTTAGTGTAGTATTTGTTAAGGCTTCGATGCCGTTATTTATTGGCTTGAAGACAGTCTCATCCGTTGTGTCAGGCGATCGTTTGTCTTGATGCTAGGGTTGCCACTACAAAACATTTGTTCTTTAAAAAAAATATATTTATATGAGAAGAAATAAAGGTACAAAGTGCTTTCATGGGGTTATTAATTACTTGATTTATTTAATATTACAAAATAAATCCACAGCTCATTATAAATCATAGATTCTTTAAGCCAATTACGGATTTATATAAAGGTGTACCTAACTACGTGTATATATTTGATACAAAACAGAAAAAAACTTTAGAGTCTAAAATTGAGTCTTAAATTTAATTGAAAATAACAACGAAAGCTAAGTTCAGGGTAATAATAGTAATAAAAACTTAAAGTAAAGTTGCATCATTATAGGAACTAGGAAATAGACATAATTATTAAGGCGACACAGGAAGTAAAAAATATATTTTAAAACAGTAGAACTTCCATACTACAAATAAAAAGATTCTAAATTTATTTATTTTATTACCAAGATTTGTGTAACTATAATAAAGGCCGTTTCCAAAACGATAACAGAGCCCAAAATGTGACCGACAAAAAATCGCTACATCGGAAAAAATTGCAAAGTGAGGTAAAAATAACAATAATTACTTTTGTAAACATATAAACCTATTAGAATTAGGTGTGTATTAGGTTAGGTGGTAGAGCTGATGCCGGGCTCGACTGTGGAGGTACCACCACTTTACTCGCAAATCCTCCCGAAGTTATTCGGGGGAGAGTAAGAGAACAGCTCTCAGGCAAAACCAGGCGGCCCACCATTGCCCGGGACCGATGGATGGCGGTATATCCATCCCCAATTGCCAGGCCTTATTTAAAACAGACTGGTGTATGCGCGTTGCCTTCGAATTGAACGGATCGTCTAATATTAAATCCGTTAAGTGGTTAAAATGGCCCAAGCTCGCTTGGAAAAGCTTGTTACAGACCTCCAAGAGTCAGTGATGGGGTTACATAAGAAAATTGACCAGTTAAATAAAGTGGTTTTGGAACAAGGTGCAGTTATAAAACAACAATCCCAGTTGTTATCGTTACCAAGCGCCATTAGTGTTTCAAAAAGTACCCGCAATTCACCGAGCACTTCCACACTGCCACCGCCACAGCGAGCTTCGGAACCGGTAAAAACTCGAGCGGCCCGGCTTCGGGCGACCAAGGCAGCCACCGCAGCCGCCGCCACCGCCGCCACCAGTGGCCGAGCAAAAAGTACAAGTGAGTCATCGCGCCCGGCAACTGCTACTACGCCGAGCAACTTGACACCTTCGCTGCGCATGCGCTCCGCTGGTGGCGACGGTGACTCAGCATCCCCCGCCGCCGTCATCGCCCCTATGCCCGTGGGTGCCGCCATATCTGATGCACCAACTGTGACCGGGGCCGCGAAAAACGAAGAATGGACCCAAGTCAAATATGCACGAAGAAAGGCACCTGCTAATGTAGTTACGGGAACAGCTGCGCCGGGTACGACCACACTTGAAGCGTCGACCCGAATTAAACACCTTCACCCGTACTATGTCAAACAGGGTACTAGTGAACAAGCGATAGCAGACCATTTGAAAGCTATATCCAGCTCCGACGAATGTACTGTCAAGACACTGAAACCTAGAGGTAAATACGCGTCATTTAAGTTAGGAGTACCAGCAAAACTAGAAAACCTTGTTCTGTCCTTCGACAAATGGGCTCAAGATATTTGTATCAAATCTTGGCAGCAGAATTTTTGATTCACATCCCGACGTGAGTCGGAAAGTCAACAATAAGGGCCTGCCCGCACTGCGAATTTTCACCGCGCGGATTTTTTCTCACAATTCTGTAACACATTGAATCTTATACGAGTATTCGCACTAGCGATATAAAATAAAATATAATAATACACGGAAATAATTCGCAAGAGTAAATATCGCGCGGTGAAAATTCGCAGTGCGGACAGGCCCTAAAGTTTTTAATATTTTGTATCAAAACGTTAGAGGGGTGCGAACAAAAACAATGGTATTTAAGAACTCTGTCTTAAGCTGTCCAGCTGATATTATAGCCGTCACAGAGACTTATCTAAATAGCTCTGTTGTTGACGCGGAGTTGTTCCCCCCAGATACATTGTCCTGCGTCAGGACCGTGCGGTAGATGTCGGCTACGGAGGAGTGCTACCAGCGGTGCGGGACCGCTACACCGTGCGCCGGATCACTGACATCGACGGACTGACACCGGATATGGAAATTATATGTGCCACTATAGGATACAAAAACATTAAGTTTGTATGTTGTGTCATGTATTTAACACCAGATTATAGGAAATTTGAACATAAATACTTAGAGTTATTAAAAGTCATCGAAAATGTAAATTGCATGTTCCCTGACCTCGATCTTAATGGTGTTGTGCGGGCTGAGTGCGGAGCGCGTGAGCGTGTCGAGCGATATTGACCCGTTAGCACCGATCGAATTGTATCATCCGCCGCTCGAGGTGACTGTGTAGTGGCCGCGGGGGACAGCCCTGCCGCCGCCGCCCACTCCCTCCGCTTCACCTGACGCTGCAGTTCCCGATTGGAATTTTCATAAGGCAGATCTTAGTGTGTTATACGCATCTATCGCAAACATTGTTTGGAGTGATCTTGTATGTACAAGTAACGTCAACATAGCAACCCAACTATTCTATACAAAACTTTATGCGTGTATAAACGACTGTGTTCCAATTAAAAGGCGTAGCGGGTTTAACAATCGATATATTTATCCGAAATGGTTTACCCCTGAAATAATACGCAACATTAAAAATAAATTCTTTCACCATAAGCGTTACAAAGCAGAAAAACAAGAAGTAAATAAAGAGCTGTTTAAATATTATAGGCAGCTCGTCAAATCGCAAATAAATATGGCTTACACAACTTACTTGAAAACTATTGAGACTAACATATTATATGTAGGGACCCATCTAATTTCTGGAAATACGTAAATGACCAAAGAAAAGACAGACAAAAATATGACGAACTGACCTACAAGGACAGGACTGTGACTGGACAGGAGGCCGCTGATGCATTTGCGGAATACTTCAGCTCGGTCTTCCTGGACGACATACCTGTTTTGGACACTGACCACGCTCAGAGGTGCGCCGGGGGGGCGCCGCTTGATGCCATGCAAGTGGACGTGACCGGGGTAAGTAAAGTCGACTTGCGCCGCGCTGTCAGACGTCTCAAGCCGTTCTCTTCTACGGGCCCGGATGGTGTTCCCCCGTTTGGAAGTTCCTCTATTACACATATACAATCTTTCTGTCCGAACTGGGGTGTATCCCACCCGTTGGAAGACATTACGTGTAACGCCGGTACCTAAGGGTGGATCTAGGTCCAACCTGTTAGATCATCGGCCAATTGCTGTTTTATCCGTTTTTAGTCAAATGTTCGAGTCAATCATCGATAGGCTTGTCGGCCTGCAAATCCGCGTCCGCTTAGACGACTGCCAGCATGGTTTCAGGGCGGGTAGATCCACAGCTACGAACCACTTGAACTTTACCCACTATGCCCTCGCTGAAATGGACTCGGGTCGGCAGGTCGATGCTGCCTATCTCGATTACCAAAAAGCTTTCGATCGCGTGAACAATCAAATTTTAATGAAGAAGTTTGCAGAAATAGGGTTTTCACCGAGTCTGCTAAAAGTTTTTGCCAGTTACCTTAGTGATCGGTTACAATATGTGCAGCGTGCGGGATTTAAATCTCAACCCTTCTACACCAGATCTGGTGTGAGTCAGGGAAGTACCTTGGGCCCTACCCAGTTCTTAATCATGATTAATGACTTGCACAAGGTACTCGAGGGAAGTAGATGCCTCATGTTTGCAGATGATTTGAAGCTTTTCTCTGGCGTGAGTGACGTTAGTGACTGTGAGCGTCTCCAGCGGGACATTGACAGGGTGGCGGAGTGGAGCGAGGCAAACCGTCTGCAGTTCAACAGCAGTAAGTGCAAGGCGATCACCTTCACCCGGTCCCAGACGCCGCTGGAATATCAGTATCGTCTCCCCGACGCTCAGCTAGAGCGTGTTGACGAAATTCGTGATTTAGGACTGACATTAGACACCAGACTTGACTTTCAAGGACACATGAAGAATATCCGCAAAAGAGCAAAGAGGACTTTGGGTTTCGTCATGAGACAAACTACCAAATTTAGCGATCCGCACCCTGCAATCATGCTTTATAATGCTTATGTTCGTAGTTGTCTCGAGTACAACGCAGTCGTTTGGGATCCACGAGAGGCCACACATTGTTTATCGTTGGAAAAGATGCATAAAAAAATTTGTCGTTATATTTATAAAAAAATATATGGATACTATCCCTTTCGTTATCCGTCTCTTTTTGTGACGGGTATGATCGGACTCGACACCCTAGAGCTGAGACGAAAGCTGCAACTTATAACACACTCCTGCCTTCTTCTACGGAACATAATAGATAATCCAACTATCCTGGAGACAGTGAAACTGTTTGTCCCGGAGCGGGCGCTGCGCGGCGGAGGCGACGGGGTGGTCCCGCGCCGCCAGCACCGACTGCTAGTGGAGTCGACCGCGCGCACACTTTATGGCCACAACGAGGCGACAGTACGCGCTCCCGCGCTCCTAAACTCATTACTCCACCACACGCCCGATCTTGATTTATTTTCCGATCCCGTCAACAAAATTAAAATAATGAGCCACTACTTTTTAAGTGTAACCTTATTTAGGGTAAGTACTACCACATAATATCTGATGTGTATTTTAATATTGTAATTTAAAATGTAACCTAGCAAATAAGTGATTTGGACGTATGTAGTCTGTAAGCTTATTTTGTTAATGAAATAAATGATTCTATTATTCTATGATTCTATGGTGACGGGCAGCGGCGTCACTGGTGCAAGGGCTTCGGCACCGCGCTCACCAACCCGCCTGCCCAGCGTGTGTGAGTATGGGCATTTCTTCCAGGAGGACCGCCAAGAGTGGCGAAATCCTGAAAAGGCCTATTGTCCAGCAGTGGACGAAACAGGCTGATGGATGGAAACCTATTAGAAAAACAAAAACTAGTTAAAAAAAAAAACGCTTTCTTGAGAATTAATTTTAATATTATTCATTAAAAACAGCAGTACCCAACGTTATCTTGAATCAGCGCACTACACCGACGCGCACTTTTTCGGATATTATTATCTCTTTCGTTATCTGATGGACATATTGCGCCTTAAAATTTTTTCGCACGTCACATATGAGTACACGGAAAAAAAACTTGTATCAATGAAATATTTATTTATATGTTAATACGAGTAGTATAAGTGAGTTTTGTATGTGAGATTGTGAGTGTGAGGCTGAAAAAACTTTGTGTTTGTTTGAGTGCTAAAAATTACACTCGAATACTTATACTGCCACAATTACATATTGTGTCTTAATACCGTGTATCACGTATTAAATACCAAACAATTTGTGGATGCATTTCATTTGCATTTTGCATTTGCATGAAATAAACTGGGAAATTTCATAGCACCAACTGAAATACAGTCTGTCAAAAAATTGTTGAAATGAATATTGAAGAAACTATTTGTCTTTCGCCTGGTTACACCAAACTACTGTTACATTACTTTTTGGTTATATTGAATAAAACATAATTTACATAATTACAGTTTTATAATAATTACAAATTTACATTCAGGGTCGCAGTCCTATGTCTGATTACGGTCAAAATTAATTACAAGGAGATAAGGGTTACCGCACAACACTCTCCTAAAAGGGCGGCTTCTGGCAGACTTGAAATAGCTGGTTCTGCTACGGAAGAGCTGGTTCTTCCACGGAAGAGCAGGTTCTCGCCCGGAAGAGCGAGTGCTCGCTTCAGGTGGACTCACGCAGTGAAGCTAGACGGGAGTAGGCCCGTTACTTAACCGTAGCTTAAAACCCTGGAATTGGCCAGGTGGACGATTAGAATAATGTCCGGTTATAGACCTTGACTGCAACATTTTGAGCTGAGCGTAAGTAAGGAAAAGTGAAGTGCGTGATAAAAGCTGATGCACTAGCTAATGATCAAGGATGCTGCAGTCAAGGTTTAGCACTATAGGCGGATAGATTTATGCCAAAAGTACCATTGATCTGAAGTGTTAGGGGGAGTAGGAAGTAGTGAAGTATCATTTTTACTTAAGGCAGCAACAGGTGTAGATCTAGACAGTGCATCAGGAATCACATTGTCCTTTCCAGAACGGTGCTTTATATCCAAATCAAATGATGAAAGGCGAACACCCCAGCGAGCAAGACGCCCTGACGGATTGCTTAAAGATAAGAACCACATAAGAGAAGCATGATCAGTGTAGACTGAAAATGTCTTGCCGTTCTCCAAATAGCAACGCCAATGTTCCAATGCGGTAAGAACAGCCAGGGCTTCTCTCTCTGTAACGCTATAGTTGCGTTCGGCACCAGAAAGTGATTTGCTCATGTAGGCGACAGGATGTTCTACGCCATCAATTTTTTGTGACAACATGGCCCCCACGCCGAAATCGCTAGCGTCCGTGTGTACTTCAAAAGGATGGCCAAAGTTTGGGCACGCAAGCACTGGTGCCTTAACCAACAGAGACTTAAGTTCAATGAACGCCTTATCAGCTTCCAATGTCCACTGAAATGGGGGTGATTTTTTTCTTAGAGGAGGTTAGTTTATTCAAAGGTCCAGCAATGGTGCTAAAATTAGGTATAAACCGTCTGTACCAAGAAGCTGTCCCAAGGAAGCGTTTAACTTCTTTTCTAGTAGAAGGAGTTGGAAAATTTAGAATTGCTTCAACTTTTTCGGGGTCAGTTCGAAGGCCGTGTTCATCTACGACATAGCCGAGATATTTGAGTTTATTACGAAAAAACTTACATTTACTGAGGTTGATCGTAAGGTTAGCTTTTTCCAGTTTTTCAAGGACACGCTGTAGAAGTATCACGTGCTCATCGAATGTCTTACTAATAAGGATAATATCATCTATATAACAGAACACTTTAAGTTCGAATTCAGGTCCAAAAATAAAGTCCACAAGACGTTGTTGAGTAGCTGGAGCGTTTGATAAACCAAAGGCAGTGACTTTAAATTTTAAAGATCCACGGCCAGGAACAAAGAAAGCCGTTTTTTCGCGATCTGGTTCATGGATTGGGATCTGCCAAAATGCTTTTGATAAATCCAGACTAGACATAAATCTAGATTCCCTAAGATTATCTAAGATTTCGGAAACATACGGTAGGCTATATGCATCCTTTTTAGTAACAGAATTAAGTTTTCTGCTGTCCAGACACAACCAGGGCTTGTCATCTTTTTTTTCAACCACCAGGACCGGAGATGACCATGGACTTTCACAATACTCAATGACGTCAAGAGATAGCATCTCATCAACCTGTTCGGTAATGATGCGCTGTTTCTCCGGGGACATGCGGTAGCATCTTTGTCTTATTGGTTCAGCGTCACCAGTATCAATACGATGGCTAATGAGGTGTGTTCTACCCAGGCCTGTATGCTCAAAGGAGATAGTTCTAAACCGGTCGACAAGGTCATCAGCGAGAAGTTTCTGGGAATTACTAAGGTTGTCGTAAGAATATAGACAAACATCAACTGAATCCAATGAAACTTGAAGAAGGCAAGGGTCATCAAGAGCTAGATAAGTTATATCTGAGAGGTTATTGGGAAATATTTTGAACTTAGACCAAAAGTCAATTCCTAGTAGCAGGGGGATATCAATTTCAGGTATGACATGAGTTTTAACAACCTCACATCTATTGTTGTACACTATGGGTAATAGCATATAACCAAGTGATAGAATATTCTGTCCACCTGCAGCTGTGACAGAAATAACTTCTTTAACAATAGGGAATCCATATTTGAGAAGTACCATGTGGGAATTTTTACCAAGGATACTTACGACAGACCCCGAGTCAAGAAGGCCAAACATATTTAAGGAGTTAAAATTACTTATACTGACTTTAATATAGGGACGAGGGTCACTAGAAGGTCTAAATTTCAGGATTGCAGCTACTTTACTAGAACTATAAAATGAATTTACAAATTTTAACCAATTTTGCCAGTCATCTTGGTCAAAATTGTTAATGCTACAATCCAAACCAATTAGTTTTTTTGTTCGCTATTATTAGGGTAATTTGGAGGCTTTTCACAATCTGGACAATCGGGAAAGATGACATCTTTTTTTCCGCATTTGAAACAAACTGGTACTCTCGGTTCTTTGCAGGTTTTTAAGGAGTGGTCATCAGACCGACATCTAGGGCAATACACAGCCCTAGTTGAATTTGTCAGTTTGTCATTCAAAGCACTAACAGGCAAACTTTGGTTAGGACTGTAACCATAAGAATTTTTTGCAGACAAATTGGCAGTCGTTTTAAAATTATTATTTTGATTATTAGTAAATCTTGGGTAAAAAGTGCTAGTTTTATTTTGACCAGAACTAGATGGTCTGTATGCAAAGTCAGGAGCAAGAGTTTCAGATGAAACTTTAGGAGGTTCACGAAATTGTGAGAGACGAGATTGAAAAATCTCGTAATTTCTGCATTGTGAACGCAAAACTTCAATGCTTTTTATTTCGGTACATGCAGCCAAAGTGCTAGCATAACAAGGTCTGATGTTATGTAATAAAATTTCAAGTTTATCATCTTCAGGAAGTCTCTTTGACAGACGAGAAAACATACCGTGCATTATAGAAAAATATATAGTTATATTTTCACTTTCTCCCTGAGTTCGTGCGCGAATTTCTGATAAGAGCCGGTAGTCATAATCGATTTGAGTCTTGTTTTAGTAAAACAATCACATCATCCCATGTTTCAACAGTTTCACGGATACTGCGGTACCAGTGTAGAGCATTATCTGTAAATATTTCAGACGCAAGTGATAAAAATTTATCAGAAGAAATGTTTCGTGCCTGTACAAATTCATCAACTCGTTGTATAAACGCACGAACGCAGGACTTTCCGTCAAATTTAAGTTTGATTAAATCTGAGGTGACTCCACGATCACAAGTAACTGAAACGTTTGTAGATGCAGTAGCAACTAGTGGATCAACTGAAGTAACCTCGTTAGATGTGACACTTTTCAAGGGGGCTAAAGTATTCAAATCCTTAGAATAAGTTTCTAATGGTCGATTATAATCAGAAAGCGTTTCTATGTCAACGGCTGTAACAGGTTGAATACGAGATAATCTGTGATAGATTTGATTTGAAAGATTTGTAGTTCTCAGATAAAGGTTATAATTGAATTTTGATTTTAGGTCTTTCAAATTGTTTTTGCATTTAACCAATGAATCTCGAACCTGTTTGAGATCTTTAGTTGGTTCTAGATGAGATTCTAAGATCTCGGAAGGTAAACTTTTAATTTGCTTGACGATCTGTTTGCGCAGCTCCTCAACAGTGTCAGCAGGAGTTTCACCGCGAACCGCAACCTCATATTCAAGCTCAGGTTTTTGAAGGGACAGAAATTGAATTGTGTGAGGCATATTGAAAAAAAGAAAAGATATATATATATCACTTAGAGACAGTCCAAACCACTATGCTGGCACGCGAAAGCTTTAAATTTGTAAATAGTGCATCAATTTCCAAAGTTTTCATTTATAAACACTCTTTCGAAGCAACTAAAATTAAATAAGTCTTCCGTTACAAAGAGGATAAAAATTACAACGAATGCGTTTTTAATAAACCAAGAAAATAGGTGATAATTGTAAACACCTCTTAAAAATAATAAAAGAAAAAAAATTCAACTAATGTGTAGGTAGTTGTAAAAAATATATTGGTATTTAGAACTTATACATAGAGCATAATCAATGAACCCGAGATAAAAAACACATTAGTTGATACAACGCAAACGTTTTTACAGAAAAAAAAAACATGCACAACAACACCAATGATAAATAGCCATGCTAAACACCCTTTGTAACTTAAATTGACCCTCAGAACCACGAAGTCAGGCGCCAATGTTACATTACTTTTTGGTTATATTGAATAAAACATAATTTACATAATTACAGTTTTATAATAATTACAAATTTACATTCAGGGTCGCAGTCCTATGTCTGATTACGGTCAAATTTAATTACAAGGAGATAAGGGTTACCGCACAACACTCTCCTAAAAGGGCGGCTTCTGGCAGACTTGAAATAGCTGGTTCTGCTACGGAAGAGCTGGTTCTTCCACGGAAGAGCGGGTTCTCGCCCGGAAGAGCGGGTGCTCGCTTCAGGTGGACTCACGCAGTGAAGCTAGACGGGAGTAGGCCCGTTACTTAACCGTAGCTTAAAACCCTGGAATTGGCCAGGTGGACGATTAGAATAATGTCCGGTTATAGACCTTGACTGCAACATTTTGAGCTGAGCGTAAGTAAGGAAAAGTGAAGTGCGTGATAAAAGCTGATGCACTAGCTAATGATCAAGGATGCTGCAGTCAAGGTTTAGCACTATAGGCGGATAGACTTATGCCATAAGTATTAGGCTAGAATACTATTATCTAACTAAATGAGAAAACTGAAACTAAACTAAAATGACTGAGTGATCAATCTAAATGCGTTATTGATTCCTAATAACTACAAGCAAAATTAAAGGAAGATAATTTCCAAAACTATGAAATAATGATATCTGGTAATGACCGTTAGCAACAGGGGACGCGTCGAGGTTATTGACATCGCTATTGGCATAATGAGCAAACATTAACTAATAAATAAATAATTAATGCACTACTTACCCAAGTAATGGGGTTTCCAACACTTAAACTAATAATATTCACAAATACTCGAATAACACGAGATAAATAAATCATAAACGAGCCAGCGTAGCAGTATCGGTAGGTAGGTGTCTTTAAAACAATCGCACGGTGATAGCTCGTGATAGCACGAACCGGATGGTAGCAATGATCGGGCTCGGTTGCGTTGAACGCGTCACTCCAAAACAACGACCCCCTCCACAGTTTTACGACCGGTGACGATCGGTTGTATTTTACTGCGTACCTACGTTAATTGTTATAATAATACTGTTTGACTTGATTATATTTTAAAGTTTTAGGATTCCGTTCTAAGGCATCAGAAACAAAACGTGACACTACCTAATAAATTCTTTGAAAATCCATAATTTCACGAGTCACTGTTTTTTTGTTTTGAACTCGAGGTTTTGAAGTGTACCGTAGTTAAGTACCACTTGTAATTTTGATGTTGTCTGTCTGTCAGACTATACGATACCAAAACTCAATTATATAAGGTGACTTTAATTCATTCTGCCAAATTCTTACTGGAGACTCGGTAAGTGCTCAGTAACAAGGTTCGATGACCCTTTTTGTGAAATTGGCCCCTTTTCCACTTACCGGCAATCCACCGGCACCGGCACTGGCAACGGCGACGGCGACGGCACGGCTAAGGTGGTAAAAATGTATGAATTGGTGGATTTCCGGTGAGTGGAAAAGGGGCCATTCGCAAATTATTCATTTCGTGTTCCTTACAAACGCAAACCCAGCCCCGAGTCAATTACATGGGACATCGAAATTTTATTTTACGAGATTAGCAAAAAGTGTTATCGATCCTTGTTACTGATCACTGTATGAGTTTGGCTGTTTAAATAAAAGTCACCATAAATATATTATATAGATATAATATAAGGTCCTACAATTCAAAGTGAAAAAAAATTAACAAATGATAGAGTATCCCCAATAGACCACATTCCACCGAAAACCAAAATTTTTCCATGAACTTTTTTTTACCTTTCCATGGAAATTTAGAGCTGATTGAACCACTTTGTACTGGGAGGTGAAAAAATTAGTTAAGCAAAAAATTTTATTTCCTTCTGGAATTTGATCAGTTAACGATACGTGATCTACGCTAGAATTATTTTCACTTATTATTGTAGGTGGTAGAGCTGATGCCGAGCTCGACTGTGGAGGTACCACCATCTTACTCGCAAATCCTCCCGAAGTTATTCGGGGGAGAGTAAGAGAACAACTCTTAGGCAAAACCAGGCGGCACACCATTGCCTGGGACCGATGGATGGCGGTATATCCATCCCTAATTGCCAGGCCTTAAAACAGACTAGTGACGGGCTGATGGATGGATGGATGGATTATTGTAGGACCTTACATAAGATTTTGTTTTGTTTTTTATATTGTTTCCCTTTAAATTTATTATATTTTATTATTTCGCAGTTTCAATACTTTGACATTATTTATTTCACTTATTATTTAATCTGTTGCAAGTTACACATATTTTGATGACCTCAATGAATGTTATCACTTAATAATTTATAACTGTAATTTTACCCGATACCACCACATAATTTAATATTTTAATTTAATACTTCTGTGAATCCTACTTTGGGGACTAGCGATCATTTTTCAATGTTATTTCAAAATTTACTGCATGAAATCATGCTTGTAATTTTGTCTTTTTATTGTTAGATGTAAATTTTATAAATCTTATATTAGATGTAAATTTTATTTTTGTTGATATAATATACTAAAAATCGGATGTAACCCAAAAACAGCATGTAAGTCCAATGACCTCTATTACTAGACTCGCAGGTTAGAATAAAATCTCCGCCATAACCCGGCTGTGTGCGGGTTGTGGCGTGCGAAGTGGGACGGGGATAACTATTACCACAGTATAGGATAGGTAACAACAGTAGTTTAACTAGGTGTCCATGAAATCAATACCTATAGCTGATCGGTGCCTAAACACGCGGTAGAGCTGCCAACTGACTGTTTACGTATTTGATAATGCTATATTATTATTATAAAAGTTGTTTTTAAGCAACTATACAATCCACAACATACTCTGTAATTTAGTGCCATAATTTGCGAAAATGCGCAGGAGCGTCACAGTGACAACGTGCGTACGTAACTGCGGTGCGACCGTGACTGTTGTAAACCGAGTTGAACCGAGTTTGAGGGGGAGGTTCGTTTCGCCCCGTTTGTATGAAGATAGAATACTTTTACTTATTTATACTATGCCCCGGGTGTGTGCGTCTCACTCACTATACTTACTATGCTATTACTATGTTTCCACGGGAACTGTCCCGTGACAGTTGCCCTAGTAACATAGGTACCTACGTAAGGTTGAGACGTTGTTGATAATCGAACACGAAATTTTCGATTAATATTATTTTTCTCGTTAATATTTCGATAATTTGTAGCTGAATATATAATGAAACCAAGCAAGAGGAGTAGGAGGTAATATGTTTAATTAATTTAAAGTTACACTACCCAAATCATCGACAACGCCATAATTGGATTCGGAATCCTGCAGATTAGTAATCATAATTAATTTTCGATCACATACTGTGTTGCCAAAGTAATTATTTAAATCTAGAAATTAAATTTAAGGCCAGGTGCTGAGGTACCCTAAGTACCCTTAAAATATAAACTTTTGACTCCAATTATAAGGTTTGTGAACTAAAAGACTCAAAGCCTCAAAAAAATTATATTAATTGATAAGACCACAAATGATGATCAATTTTATAGAAATGGGAAACATTTTTGCATCAGTAAAAAGAATTGCAAACTTACCCTTGAAAATACGGTTTCGATCATTTTGATCAAGAACTACTGTTTATTTTTCGGAAACCATTTTACTATGCTATCGTGTAAATTCAAATCGAGAAATGTCTTTATAAAAGCCGTAGTTTTCTATTGAACTACGAATTACTTAGTGCTCTTACCATACCAAATTCGACTCTAATAAGAGTCTTGAGTTGCAGCTCCCGAGTTGCAAATTCTCAGTACTGAACTGCGAGTCTAGTAAAATACTATAGCATAAGTCCGTAGATTTTATTCTATTTAAATTTTTAAGTATGGAATCCCTATATAAATGTGTCATCGTTGAAAAAGTTGCCTTTCGCAGATAGTCTTTTATTCATTTTCAAGCAGCGTTAAGAGAGGCGCAAAAGAACCATTACGTCTCTGCTTTTTTAATTCGTACGTTTTGAATACATATTACATGTATTTATTATTTTATACCATTCCCACCCTAAAAAGCTTATTTTATTCACTGGAAACAGAGAATAAAAAGGCCTTTTAATCACTATTTTGGTGTTTGAATTTAGAACACATCAATACATTCGACCTCCATCTCAATGCTTTTACAACCTCCTTGCGCAAAAAATACTCGACACAAACTCCTTGCGCAAAGAATACTCGACATACAAAATCTTTGTGCAAATAACTCCTTGAGATTTGATTGGTCGATATTTAGCATAGTCGGAGTTTAGCATAATAATAAAAACTGTTTTGTGTTCTTGGCTGCCATTACAGAAAAAAAAAGTAAATTGGCACTGAGTATTTTTAATACTGTAAGTTGTACGAACACAAAGATTAGTATTACTTTATTATATCGATTGAATATGCATTCAAGTGATGAAGAAGATGTGTTAGGGCCTGTCCGCACTGCGAATTTTCACCGCGCGATATTTAGGCCCGTCCGCACTGCGAATTTTCACCGCGCGATATTTACTCTCGCGAATTATTTCCGTGTATTATTATATTTTATTTTATATCGCTAGTGCGAATACTCGTATAAGATTCAATGTGTTACAGAATTGCGAGAAAAAATCCGCGCGGTGAAAATTCGCAGTGCGGGCAGGCCCTTAACACCTGAGTTTATGATAGAGAGGGCGGCCGATACAGTAGAAAACTTGCTACCCAACAAATCACGGCTCGTTTACATCAAAGCCTACGATAAGTTTTGCAAATGGAAAAATAAAAATCAAGCTTTGGGCACAATGCTTCAATTTTAATGTGCATTTTAATTAATTTAACTTTCCTTTTTTGTTAATTAAATGTTTAAATATTTCTTTTTCTTGTAGTCATGGTATAAAGTATAGTATGCAACTCTTGAATAAAGTACGGATTTATATTGAGGCCTTTGAATGACTCGCGTCGCTCAGGATTCTAACACTTGAATCACTCGCTACGCTCGTGTTTCAATCATCATGAGTCACTCCCTACGGTCGTGATTCAGTCGTTAGAATCCTTTACTTGCTCGTGATTCATCTATGGCCCTCGCTTTAAATCCGTCCTTTTTTCACTATATGCATAATACTCGTATATTATTTTTGTGTTTTACTCAAACTTTAGTATATTTATATCGTTCCTATGACTCAGGGTTTGCTTGTAGAAATATCTTTTAGATGTAATCTTGCCTATTTGTATATGCACCAGGTACTTGAATTAATAATATTTTGTGTGTGCAATGATGGATTGAAAAAATATATAATTAAGAATGACGAGTTTCAAAGTCTTAATTAAGGTGCATTTTTTACAATTTTTACCGTTTGAATAAATCCTTGTGTTTATTCTGTAAAAATGCTACGTCACCCCAAACTAATAAGAGTACACGACCTTGGCATATTATTTTTAATATATTTTGACTTTGACCTAAAGTAAACGTGTACAAAACTAATTTATCTTAGTCTTAACTTGTTTCGATTTCAAAGTGTTTTTATTAATTATTTTGGAATAGGGATTTTTATGAGTATGATGGATGTTTAATTTGGTATAAGTTTTGTTGTGCAAAACCAAATGAAATTATACTTAGGTCATAGTTTAGGCCTATCTTTGCGGTTTTATTGGTTGCATGAAAATGCAAGGGTCATGTATCGAACGTAATATTAAGATCAGAGACTGAAATATGAAATTTATTTCTAAATTTAAAATTTACAAATAAATTCTAAAGAATAAGACGTTTATCCGGAAAAATCCGAAAAACCTCGCCTTAAAGAAAGCAAAATTTGAATTGAGATAGGCTGCGAACAAACCGATATCTAAACAAAACGATAAGAGGTTCTGTATTTAAGACGGAACCATAAGAAGTTTAACCATTGAGACCATAGGTTAACTTTAAGCACTTGTGAACTTTAAACTTACTTTTTAACTTGCCTAGACAGTACTAGAACTTTCTTACGTTTTCCTAGGAACCACGCACAGGTAAAATATCGCTTAAGACAACGGGTTCCATTTTGAAAATTCGTGAATATTTGAAATTGAAATTTAGTATAGTATTCCGAGTAAAATTTTGGCCCTAATGTTATAACAACCAAGCGACAAGACTTTTTTGGCGCGTGGATTTATGTTTTTTTGTTAATGTTTTGTGCACTACTATTGGGTGAAATTAATTAATTAATTCAAATCTTTGAAAAACCACAAAAAATGCATGTCCACCCCCTTATTTCCGAAACTGGAGGACCCCAAAAAATTAACAAAATCATGGTGATTTGGGATTATGTAAAGATTACAGGAAAAATATAGCGGTTCAGAAATTAACGATAGTACAATGACAAAAATTTTTTAATTCTCTAGTTTTATTTCGAGTACGGTATAAAAATATTTGAGTCTCTCTTTTGTGGTACAATCAATTCTTTTTTTAAATATCATAAACAGCTATGGGCAAGATTTTAAATACTTTTTCGTGACTGTTCCAAAACTGTCGAATTACGTAACCCTAGGTATGTGAGTCTGACTTGCACTTGACCGGTTTTATTTATTGCACAATCAAAGTTTCATAACCACCTGTAAATTTACAGTTGTGTTCGCTTACGGATACTGATAAACAAGAAAACCGACCAAGTGCGTGTCAGGCCAGGTTCCGAAGTTGCCCAGTACATTTTATATTGGTCTACTATGTAATGCAGATCACGCCAAACTTCCAGTCCCATACATTTAGAAGAACGGCCCATACATTGTCGTGTTTAGAGGGGCTAACAGTTCTGCGCGACCTGTACTCGTAAACCTGTAAATCTTTCTTAGCCGTGAGAGTTTTCCTTTTAAATTCATTAATACTACTTCTGTAATTTTTTTCACATATTATAAACAACCGTTTAGCCGGCGGCAGGGGACGACGACGCTTGATTCTAACAAAAATTAGCAATTTAAAGCTTTATATTTCATTAACGGATCTCTAAATCGAAAAATGGTTTTTGTTTCACAGTGTTTTTGAACGACCTATCCAGCGATACTCCACACAATGGGATAGACGAGAAAAAAAAATCATCCCTAATTTACGCGTATGCGAGGTACCCTGAAAAATAATTTTTTCGAGATTTTATTTTACCATTTTGTCGGCATGATTAATTTTGTATACCCTTGGCAAATTACAGCTTTCTAGTACTCATAGCCGCGGACAGACGGACAGACGGACATGGTGAAACTGGAAAGGTTTCTTGTCGGAATACGGAACCCTAAATATTGGGCGCAAATGCACAAACCTTCATGAGCCACCTGAAAGCACTTCTATCATCTATTGAACCTCCCACAAAAATGTGGTCGGTTGAATAAATTTCATCTTGTACGAGTATAACCTTAAAAGGTGGCAGATTCCTTATGCCACACAGATACCCGCTAAGAAAGGATTCTGTGAAATCCAGTTGAAGTTTTTACCCACACGCTAAACGAGCCTTGTCGCAGTGTAGCGTCGATTTGCTGCACGTGTTTAAAAGTTAAGGCTGTACCCTTAGACCATATAACACGGGACTAGACAAGCGCACTTATCCCCCTCTGCAAAAGTACATGAACAATTTGTTCATGTGAGTTAGCTTGTGTGCGCGTTTTGTGTTTGTGTTGCAGCTTTTGATTTAGTGTGACATATCAACTTTTCGCAGGAGTGTGCGTGAATGAGTAAATGTGTGCTATGCGTGCTTACCTCCCCTCCCGTGGAAAATGGCAGAATAATTTCAGTACTAAGAGTCACGCTTTGCCAGGTCCCGTGTTAAATGGTCTAAGGCTGTACCTGACCCTAGAACATGAAGAGAGCCAGATTTTCGAGGGTTCTTTTGTAAAAAGTAGAACTATCTTAATATTGGAAAAAAAAAAATTTCATTTTTTATCTAGATGATCTACTTATAAACAATGTACTAAGATTTATATTTTTGTCAGAAAAAAAAATTTATCCACCCTCTTTTTTTGCTTTTCAAACGTTCTTTTCAAGAACGCGGCTAAGAGAACAACTTGATTTTTTTTTTTCATAAAATAGGTAATAGAGTTATAAAGGTTTTCTGCTTAAATCAAACATTTTTTCCCTACAAAATATTTCAGTATTAGCTAAAAACCTTCCGATCTGCTGTTTCGGGCGTAATTATTAGTATAACGCGTCCTAGACAAATAGGTCGATTAGCTAACCAATAATGGCCTCTATCAAAAGCTAATAAAGTATTTGACATTAGCCTTTTTGTGTCGGACGGATAATAACATTTTTTCCTAGCCTATGCCATACTCTTAATAGCTCAAACAGTACAATGTTTGTAGGTGATTGTATTTTTTCTGCATCCGAGCATGGCTTCCTGGACACGGGCAATGCTGCTCGGTTACAATTGATGCAGCGGATAAATAAACGACACTACTAGAACTTTCTGAACGGAATCCTAAAAAGAAAAAGAACATTGTTAACACGTCTCCAGTCTCTTTAGATTTCTTTGAAACGACTTAAAGTTTGCTTAAAGAAGTTTTGACCGTCGCCGTTGATGTTAAGTTTATGTGGTGCACGATAAACGGGTTCCGTAATAATAATAAGTCTTTTAGAATTAATTACTTAAGTTTCAGCTTTCCAGCATTAACTCTTAAAGAACTGGAAATAATTTGGCCAAGTGCGAGTCGTACTCGCGCACAAAGATTTCCATAATAACACATTTTACAATGAACTTCCAGAGGAGGTCCTCAGAGGTGATATGTGAATTTTTCAACGGTCACTGTTACTCCACGCGGAACGCCCCGCAGTGCGAGAGGGACGGATTCCGGAAAAAATGCAAAATGTCGGTTTTAAATTAATATAAAATTAACTAAAATAGTTATCAAAATTTCACATTCACAAAATTTAGATATTGTTAAAATCTATCTAATAAAATATGGTCCAGGTCTATATGTCATTTCTATTTCGCATACTATGAAAAAAAGTGTAGAAGAAGACCCCATTTCAATAATTATTTCTATCGAGCGAAAATTCTGCAATCGCGTTTCTGTATTCAGTAAAACTAGAAAAAGGTACCTATATTTATATACTTATGTATCAAATTAGTGGCTTCTTCTGAAAATCAGGTAAATAACTTCAAAAAGTGCCGATTTTAGCGAGGTAGCGCCTTAAGAAAGCTTATTATAAAATCAATGATTATTTGGACGATAATGAAGCATGGTGTAATAAATAATAATAATCTTTATCAAAATTGTAATTCATAATTAGCATATTTTAATACTGTATGATTCCTCTAAAGGCTTAAAATTAATTAATATGCAAACTGACTTTGTTGTTAAAGGTAATAGACATTATAAGACGGATTGACTAAGAAACATTTTTTCTCGTGACATAATTCCCGCAGAAAAATTGTATAGAATATGATTTTGTACCAAAACTACTTCCGCATGATAACAGGATTATTATTTTTTACGCTACCCACCTATATTTTTGTTTTTTGTGTACTGATTATTTGTTTGTGTTTGGGTCTGTAATTTCTTATTTTTCTTTTGCATTTGCATGTACTTTTGAGAAAATAAATGTTTTTGTATTTGTATTTGTATTTGTAAATGTTTTTTTATTAATGGTTTATTTCGTTAATTTTTCAACACATTTGTTCATTGCATTATGTATATATAATATTTTTATTTCTAGATTCCTCTATTTTATGCAGGTGTATATTTTATTTCCCGTGCTGTTATATATATTTTTATATTCTAAAGATATATTTGTTAAGATTAACTTTGACTTGTAGAAAGTATACTTTATGTATCTATTTTGCAAAATAAATAATTTGATTCTTTGTTTATTTGACACATACTGAAATTACGGAACCCTTAAAAACGTGTTGGTATATTACAAATCACCGTTTTTATGATCTAAGCGCCATCTATCATTTCAAATGGCTATATATTACGGTTGAAGCTGTAGACCCTGACAGAGGGACAGTCAGACAGACAGACAGTGGAAGCTTTGTAATAGGGTCCCAATTGGCACCCTTATACTGTACGGAAGCCTAAAAATAAAAATAGTAAAACACTAGAAGATGTGCAATGTGCATACCGGGTGTAAATGGACAGATATGTTTAATATAACTACAGATCCACAACAGATAATTATAATAATGCGCTTAGAAATCGAAAGGCCACCCCATGGCACAAAATAGATAGGTACAGAAGGCCTGCTCCCTATAACCAGCGTTTTCGGGCGCACGCATACATAGACGTGTACGTACGACGATCTCGGTAGGATTCAGTCGAATACCTGGGCGGGTATTCTGGCACATGCGTAAAAATTGCGAAGGCGGATTGCGGGTGACTTTAAAAGGGATTTTGTACAGATATGTTTTGTTTTCTTTTATTGAAAACTTATAGTGAGCATTCCTTATATCCTATAGCTTCTATTTGATGTGGTTTAGTCACTCTAATTTCCATCGCATGACATTTATCTAACTTTAAATGAAATATCTAATGATTGATATTGCGAGTGAGAAATAATGCCGGAATAGCCGCCCAGTACGACTAGTCACGAGTGCTTGCGCTTTGCGATACATGTGATGAGTAGGTATTTAAAATCAAGGTCAGCCGTAGCCGGCCTTCTGTACCTATCTATTTTGTGCCCATGGTGACCGGACGTGCATTAGCTGTCCTGGATTGTCAAAGCGTATGAAAATATAACCTTTGCCGAAGAATAACGAAGATCCTTTCGTTTGTACTAGTTAACGAGCTATTTAAACTTACTTTATGGCGGTGGTTCTAGTGTGCATAATATTCGTATTCGCGCAAACGTGGGATCTTATTTTTTGAAACAGCTTTCTTATTGCAAGAGCACTTTCAGGATTTATTTGGGGGGGGGGGGCTCCTGAGAAGATTGGAGACTGGGGTCAAAATATGACAATAGGTGGTAGTTTGTATCGGAATTCTATTACTTTTGTAGTTAAAAAACATAAAAATATATACAGTACTTAGCCTAACCCTTAAAATTAAATAATAACAAAGAGTTGTTTTACTTTAAAGTACGTTCTACAATCTAACCAAATTTAAAACTTGTATTTTATATTGTTTTTAAAATAGAGCTGAAACAAGTAACGGGGATATTGGGATAACTTTTTTTATTGTTTGCCGTGATAGAAGCCATAGTAACACGTATTCTGCTAAAATTTCACTTGGCTACTTATTACGGCTGAAGCTGTAAACCGCAGTGACAGACAGACGGACCAACAACGGAGGCTTAGTAATAGGGTCCCGTTTGGCACCCTTCGGGTACGGAACCCTAAAAGGCAGCGGTAATTAGGTAATATATTTATGAAATAACAACGTGGTAAACTTGATTTAAGAGATTTTGTACTTGTTTGTTGGGTGTAACCAGGCGAAAGAAAAATAGTTCCTTCAATATTCATTTCAACACTTTTTCGACAGACTGTACCTACCCACTTTAAAAGCTTTTATTTCGCAAAATGTGCATTAAAACAACTTGCTGCAATGGCCTTACAATTCTTAGACATCTGCCTTGCTAGATAGATTAAGCAGGTGTAAAAATTTATCACCGAGCCGAAAACTGAGAAAAACATATATGTTTTTATTATATTTTACATTGGAATGTAATGGGAGACTTAATTTATGGTCACTTGAGGCTCATTATGGACTTGGATTAAACCATTTAAACAAACAAAACTAACTGACGGACAGGATTTGACCTGACAATGTCTGACTACTACTCAGTAAACGCTACGATCGGAGCACTCCAAGCAATAAATAACTAAGACTACTAAAAAAAAAACTGGTTCAATGTCAATAGATATCAGTGCCTGTTACGATATACTCATATATGTCATACAATTTTTTATGATGACCCTACTGAGGGGTCGAAATATAGCGCATTTTACTGTATATTTCGTTGCTTTTGCCAATAAAACTACAATTTACTAAAAATATATTTATTAACTTATTAATGTGTGAAACACGTAAAAAGATGCTTAAGATTTTGCTAGAGGATTAGTTGTATTGAACATATCACAGTATATGATTTTTGCGTGCCTTTGTACATACAAGTATAGGCACTAACACCTGACACATAAACTTCATGTAAATTGTAAAATGCGTAGTTTTTGGCTCTGAAGTTATTTAAGTGATACCCTGTTACACCAGAAGACATCGTATTTACAAAGATGTTTGTTCCTTGTGATGAGTATTTACTTTTCAAAGCTCTGGTACTAATGGAAGTCGAGAGCGAAATCGTTTTGTTAATGGAACTCATGCTAATTAAGATTGGCCAGGTTGATTTTTTTTAAGCAACAAACGTTTACACTTTGCCTACATGAAAGTTGGTTTACCTATATAAATTAAATACCTAGCTGTTTGGTTTCCTTATTTTTCAGCTTTGTTATTCTTTGCAGTCCATCCACAGAGCATAAAAACCGCCTTACCTCGATGATGGTAGTACTTTATGTCTGAAAAAAAAATGTTTTAAACTCATCCTTTCTGCATATATTTCAAGGTTCAAATTGCGATACGTTTGCTTGATTGAAATAAAATCGGAAACTAGGTTGATTTTTCAAGATATTTTTCGTTTTGTACAAAATTAACATGACCACATGAAATGAAAATTGCAGGCAATTAAAGAACAGATAACTTATTAAGTATTTTAACTGATGGAAATTACAAACTTATAATTAAAGTAGGTTGATGTGTAGTGGTTTCAATGCTCTGTAAATAGTACATTACTGCTAAGACCAGCAAATTATAAGCAATCTTGGACGAGTAAGTAGGGCGAGGACTTTTATACACGAGGCCAGGATTGCTAATTAATGGCCGAAGCAAGTATACTGCTTTTCTCAAAAATAAAATGAGTCATTTTCATGTTTTTCATGATAATGAGTTATCACACTATCACACTTATATTATAAATGCGAAAGTTTTTGTGTGTGTGCTCGTGGGTGTGTGTGAGGGTGTGTGTGTGTGTGTATGTTTGTTACTCTTTCACGCTGAAACGGCTGGTCGAATTTGGATGAAATTTAGAATGGATATAGCTCATACCCTAACTTAACACATGGGCTACTTTTGATCCCGGGAAAAAGCATGTCGTTAAACCGAATAACACGCGGGCGGAGCCGCGGGCAAAAGCTAGATTCAAATAAAATAAACTGACTAGGAAATATTAAAAGTTACTTACTTGCTCATATTTGGGCGATTAGTCATGTTTATTGTTATTGATTTTTCAGCAAAGCATTAGTGGAGTACAATCTATATCAGAGCGTGCTTCTGAACTCATTTTGTATTTTTTTGCACAAAACTCTTTCAACTAAAATATAAAGCAACAAAAATTCCCGCTTTTACGCAACTTTTTTAATTATTGCTAGTTGGGCAAAGGTATTTACCGCCGTGCAGCCTTCTTCATGGACAACGCCATCTAGGGGAACGCTAAGAAATAAGAAAAAAAAACAACGAGAAAAACGCTCATTGAGGTAACTATAAAATCAATAAAAATTATATATTTTTGTAATTGTTATTGCAGTTATAAGCTATAGCAAACATTCCTACATTCTAAACATGAAATTTGTAATTCATTTATTTTTCTTTGTTAATTGACCGCTTAAAAACTTATGATCGCCAAACTCCTTAATCTCTTAAAAACATAGACACGGATAGTTTTAAAGAGAAAACATATGAAATTGTACCCTGTGAACATTATGGTATGTAACGGATTATCATTCGAATTTCCTGGACAGTTATTCAGATTTCCTGGACACTTTTAAATAGCTCGCCACTATGAAGTATTTTCTGGTATGTCTTTACAGTATGTAATGGTAATATTACAATGTATATTTGACAAAATTGTATTTGTGCACCGTTACTAGCACCCACTCGGGCCAAATTCTACCCACCTACCTGAGTCTTTACCTATCAATCAGATCAAAACATTTTATATTGCCATTTTTACCAACCTACTTTTATTATTTTTATATTGGAATTCGATCTCTATAACTAAAATAGACAAGAAAAGAGTTTGACTTAGAAAATGTTTGGTAAAAATACGTCCTAACAAAACAAGGAAGCCGATTTCCCTTAAAATACCAAAGAAAAAATCCCTTGCCACTCGAAAATTCCTATGAAAGTATTTACCTAAAATTAAACTTAAAGCTGATTGCCCCCTGAATAGCATTAGAGGTTATTTAAAAGGCTCTTGAGGGCTCTCATTTGCAAGGGTTATATTGTAAGGACAATCTTAGTAAAATGTTTTAAGGATTGTCGACAAGGGAGCTAAAGTTTTAACTGTACGCAGCGTTGGCCGACGATTCTGTTGGTTTAATATGGCAATTTGTCTGAAGATTTTAGAAGGTCAACTGTATGATCTTTGAGAAAATAAGTTTTGAATGTTTCGATGGAAAAAAAAATGTCATTCAAGCAGGTTAAGTAAATACAGGCTAGCGTTTTTCGTTGAAATGGCTTGCTTACTTCGACAACGTACCTACTCGTATACCTAAAGTAATGCTCCTTAGAAACACACACATATTATTTAATTTGGTGTCAGCAGTGTGCTGATATTTTATTGTTATTAGTTAGTATGCGAAAAATGCTGGTAGTATGTGGTTTGTATCTCCATGATTTCCAGCTCGCTTAATAAGTTGTTACAAAGATTCAATCATTGTGTACAAAAATAGGTAGATTCAAACCTAGTATTAAATGTCTCATTAGAAAAAATTTTTTTTTCAAACTTGTGATATAAATAAATGTCTATATTTTAAACACTTGCCGCTTGCGAGGAAATAAAAATTTACATTGCGGTATAGAAAAACAGAAGAGAAGTAAATCTGGATGTATCCAGATTATACCCACCTTTACTTAGCTTTTGCTGGAAGCATTTTTTCTTTGACCGAATTGGTTTCTACTTTCAAATTATCTATCTCCACGGTACCACTGATGCTACTTTCTTCACTCAAACTCGTTTTACGAAGAACATAGTTTTACTTGCCACGATGGTACATTTTATCACTTTGGTGCATTTTCAAAACTTTTTAAATACTCTGTTTTAATACATATACATTCTAGGAAGAAACAAGAGGCTGTGCCTCAGTTAGCGGTGCCGGTAAACGGTTCTGGTACTTTGCTTATAGAGATAACGAATAAATGAAATAGGTGCAGGATTTTTGCGTATAATATAATATATAACTCGACAACTTTTCTTGTACCAGAATAGGATAAAATGTTTAAAAAAAACCTGTCAAGTGTGATTAAGACTCGCGCCTGAGGTTTCCGTAACATCCAAAAGAAAAAAAATTACAAACTTATGAAATGGCAATGTTTAAGTAGTATCCTGCAATCAACACCCCGACACAAAGCAAATTTCTCAAAAGCGAGTGGTGCAATGTCATTTACTAAGGAGTTTCAGGGTCAAAAGACAAAAAAAGAAAAGGCATAATGACGATTTTACACGCACCCTAACACAAATTGATTGCCTCAATCTTGAATTATGTACTGATCATCTGTTGAGAAGTTCTAGGGTGACGAGGCTAGGATCGTAGGTCAGGTGGATACATAGGTAACACTAAAAGTTTCCGGAACTGGCCACTTACATAAACAATATTTAAAAATTTATTGCAACATTTGAAAATAGAACTCTTTGGCTGTAGAATGCAGTTTGTTTCATCTGACTGTCTTTTGTTTTTACCTTGTGGCGCCATTTAAAAAATTGTGTGTCGGCATCAACATGGATTTAACTCGGGAAAATTTTCGTAGTATGATTTTCTACGATTTTAAGTGTAATTTGACAGCTCAACAGAGCATCGCTCGGCTTGAAACAGCTTTTGGCAATGAAGCACCATGCAAGACGACTGTTTATAGCTGGTTTGCAGAATTCAAGCGTGGTCGTATCAATCTCAGTGACGAATCTCGCGATGGTCGGCCGTCCACCGCTGTGACCAACAAAAACATCGATGCTGTGCGCCGTATGATTGAAACAGACAGGCATGTGACCTACCATGAAATTTGCGCATCCTTAGAAATAGGCATGAGTCAAATACAATCAATCCTACACAAACATTTGGGTGTGAAAAAGCTGTGCTCGCGGTGGATCCCACACAACTTGACCGAGGCTCAAAAAACGGACCGCGTCACTTGGTGCAGTGCCATGCTTACCAGATTCAACGAAGGTGCGTCAAATTTGGTTTGGGACATAGTAACAGGTGACGAAACATGGATTTATTGCTACGATCCCAAAACAAAGCAGCAATCGAGCGTATGGGTCTTTCAAGATGAGCCGAAACCAACCAAAGTGGCGCGCGTGAAAAGTGCATCTAAGCGGATGATTGCTTCTTTTTTTAATAAAACTGGACACGTGGCTACTGTTGTTTTAGAGAATCGTCGTACCGTGAATAGTGACTGGTACACGACCATTTGTTTGCCGGAAGTTATTGACGAACTCCGTAAAAATAACCGTAAACGCCGTATCATCCTGCACCACGACAATGCTAGTTCTCACACGGCCAGACAGACAAACGACTTTTTGAAGACGAAAAATGTAGAACTCATGAGTCATCCTGCATACAGTCCCGACCTGGCACCTTGTGACTTTTTTCTGTTCCCAAAAATTAAGAACCAATTACGCGGTCAACGATTTTCATCACCAGAAGAGGCTGTCGAGGAGTATGAAAAACACGTTTCAGAGGTCACCACAGGGGAGTGGCACAAAAGTTTTCAAAACTGGTTTGATCGAATGAAAAAGTGCATAGACGCCAAGGGAGATTATTTTGAAAAACAATAAATTAATTTTGTACCTTTAATAGTATTTTTTCATATTCATTCCGGAAACTTATAGTGCGTCCCACGTATAATATAAATTTTAAGTAAAACCCTGCAATTAGCATCCTACTGCAAAGTGATTGTCTTAATATCGAATGTTATGCTGTCATTCATTGATCTAAGCATCTGCATATCTCTGAAGACCTTATCAAATTATGACTAAACTTTAACGGGACGTACCTGGAGACAAATTCTTCCAAAAAGAAAACATTTTTGTCGTTTAATAATGACGGTGTTATAGAGTAACATAACCAACAAAATAGAAAGAACGAAAAATGAGGAAAATGAAAGCCTTCACTTTTTTTTAAGTCGATTAACAAATCAGTACGTAATATATAAGCCAAGGTCACTTTTCATGTTATATAATTATCCTTATTTATTAATTGAAGTATAAATAAATCAAAGAAAACATAGCCGCTTAATTTGAAGGCGCTTTTAATAGACTCTTTAAACTTTTCCACCAACCAAATATAAACTTTTCGAGCCAAGCCCAGTTTTTAACCCAGACACTATTTTTACTAAGGGGCTGACACACAGTGCCCCGTTCTGCGTTCTGCATTCACCTGCAATCTCTGCGACGATTAAATTTGAATCTTTATATACACAGAACGCGACAGTCAAAGAGAACGTCTCTTTGCGGCAATCAATTCATGTTAGGAAACTGAGATTCATAACTCAAATTGATTGCCGCAATCTCGAATTATGTGCTCTGATCAACGAGGTTGTGATCCATTGTGTAGTGTTATGGTGATGAGGTCAGGATCGAAGGTCAGGTGGATATACAGACAATTTTCAAGTAATGCCCTGCAATTACTCTAATCTATGCGACGACGGCTTGGAACTTTACACACACATAACGGCAGAACGCAGAACGCTCTCTGTGTGGTCGGCGCCTAAAAAACCCATCAGTGACGACTCCGACCATTTGCTGGCAAACAACCATCTAGCTAGTACAAACAATCAACAACTTTCGACAAACTAAACCAATCTTTATAACAGTGGAACAAAGCTCTACTTCCCTCAAATAAATGAGAAATAAATTGATATCGTTTTGGTTATCAATTACGAAGCCTTTCGATCAGCGTATCCGTTCTAAAGTTTGTAGGTTCAATTACCCATGATTTCGATAATTCCGTTTAGAATCCTCAATTGTATTGAGAATACTTACATCTATAATTATGTTACGATGATTATGATAATGAAAGTAAATCAGTTAGTGTTCGGCCCGTGTTCGTCCACTGCTGGACATAGGCCTTTCCCAAATTTCGCCACTCATGTCGGTCCTCCGTCCTCCTCATCCAGCCGCCCCCCGCAACGTACTTCAGGTCTCGGTCCAGCGGGCACGAGGTCGGCCTACACTACGCTTTGCTTTACGTGGTCTCTATTCTAGAACCTTTCGGCCCCAACGGCCATCATGTCGGCGACAAATATGGCCTGCCCACTGCCACTTCAACTTACTGATTCTGCAGGCTATGTCGGTTACTTTCGATCTCCGACGGATCTCCTCGTTTCCGATTCTATCCATCAGAGATACCCCAAGCATAGCCCGCTCCATAGCTCGCTGAGCGACCTTAAATCGTTGGAGCAGGCCCTTTGTAAGAGACCACGTCTCAGCGCCATAGGTCATCACAGGAAGGACGCACTGGTTGAACTTCTTAGCCTTTAAGCACTGCGGTATTTACGACGTAAATATGTGACGCAACTTTCCGAATGCTGCCCAACGCAAGCATATTATTCTGGCAGCCTCGGCGTCGAAGTTGTTTTTATCCAGCTGTACCTATATACTTGACTCAGATAAACATATTTCTGAACAACTTTGATGCCGACATTGTCGACGGTTATTGGCCCTTGGATGATGTGACAGTTGGACATGACCTTAGTCTTATCCAAATTCATCCGCAGGCCCACTCGTCTCGAAGAATCGCTAAGGCCGCGCACCATTACCTCCAGTTCCTGCAGCGATTCCGCCATTATCACGATGTCATCGGCAAAGCAAAGATGTGAAATATACTCTCCGTTTACATTTATGCTTCGTCCATTCCAGTCTAGTGTTTTAAGGACGTCCTCCAGCGGAGTCCTTTAAAGTGGACAAAAATGTTTAAGTTCTGATATTAACTAGATAATCTGCAGACATCCTAGGTAATCTGCAGACTTCTTAGGTTATCTGCAGACTAAAGGCCAAGCATACGGTTAAGTTAGTAAAACAGGTTCTTTGCTTCGATAAAACATTCGAATTCATTGTAATTATTGGTACAAAAACCAAAATAGGTTGCGACGACGAGCGAAGCTAGGAGGAGTGGTTAAGTTGACATGTTAATACGTTTATGAGCCGAGCAAAGCGGAGCGGAGCGAGGCAACCCCCGAAGTTTTGTATGGCACTAACTAATGTTACTAAAAGTGTTTCGTTCACTCTCTTTACCGCGATTTAACGATTTAACATCCTTTAATATGGAGAATAACTAGGTAAGTGGAGATATCTGCTTCTTTAGGACAAATTTCACACTTCAACGGATCGTACCCGGAAATTTGCAGATTACCTAGTTAATGCACATATTAACGTATTTCGTATTCTAACGGTAACAAATAATATCTACTAATAAAAACGTCGTGTCTGTATATTGAATATTTCGGCGAAATTTTAACCGAAATGGGTTACTAAGTAATTGTACTGACGCCAAAACTATAATTTTAATAATTTTCGTCTCTCTGTCTGTATGTGCTCCGTTTTAACTCGAGAACCACTCAACTAATTTGGATTCGGTTTTTTTTATTATCATGGCAGTGACCCTGGTGAGCATATTAAGCTACAAGAACGGTACCGCCAAACTGAAAACGGGACCGGAAAAGGCCCGGAGCCGCGGGCAAAGGCTAATTATACGAGGGGTGGCTGAAAAGTAATCTACCTGACTATGAAAGAAAATACATGGATTAATAATTTATTTTTCATTTTTCAATATAGTCCCCTGCAACTGAAATGCACTTACGACATTTGTCAATAAGTGACAGCATACCATTAAAATAATAATTATTATTTTGTTCGTCAAAATAGTCATTCACAGCGTCCTTCATCTCTTCGTCTGTTGAAAATCTGCGCCCTCTCAAATTTTTCTTTAAATTTTTAAATAAGAAGTAGTCAGAGGGAGCCAGGTCTGGACTATAGGGTGAGTGGTTGATCTCTGTAAAGCCGTTTTTTGTCAGAGATGACCGCGCCTTAAAGGCCGTGTGCGCGGGTGCATTATCATGCAAAATCAAAACGCCTTTGCTAAGTTTGCCCCTCCTGTCTTCTTTTATTTTTTTGCGTAGCTGGTCAAGTAAGTTCGCATAGTATTCAGCATTCATCGTGGTGTTTTTTGGCAGGTAATCTATCATAAGAATCCCCTCAACATCCCAAAAAATGGTTGCCATTAGTTTGCCCGCTGACAGCCGGACCTTAAACTTTCTTGGTGGTTTTTCCCCTTTAAATTTCCATTGCATCGATTCTTGTTTGCTTTCGGGATCCCACTGACGAATCCAAGTTTCATCACAGGTCACTATTTGCAAGATAGTTTCTTCCTCTTTATCCTTTACCAAGTCTAAAAATGACTGACAACATTCCACACGCCTTTGCTTATCAAACGGGGTCAACATTTTAGGCACCCAACGTGCGCTCACCTTGGACATTCCCAAATGTTCATGAATTATTTCATGAACTCGTTCCTTGCTAATGCCAACATCTCTAGCTATTTCCCACTGCTTAATTCGCCGATCGGCAAGGATCAGTTTCTTCACTTTTTCCACATTATCTGCGGTAACTGCAGAAATGGGCCTTCCACTACGGGGATCGTCTTCTAAGCTCACACGGCCTTGTTTAAACTGCTTTGACCAAAACTTTATTACAAATTCGGAAGGACATGAATCTCCGAACACCTTAAACATGCGCTCTCGGATCTGCGTCGGCGTATTCCCTTCTTTACCGAGGAATTTAATCACAGCGCGATACTCAATTTTATCCATTTTTAATTTTATTGCAACCTGATAAAAACGAAGACGCGCCAAAAAAAAATTGAACTCGTAGAAACAAATAAGTGTCATAATTTTTAAAAAAGGAATAAACAAAGAATACGAGAATATAGTGGCCAGTAACATTTTTTAAACTTTCTTTAACAAAGGAGATTTTATATCAGCCACCCCTCGTATGTATGTAAGTTTGTGCAAACTTGATACAGTTGAGGATTCTAAACGGAATTACCGAAATCGTGGGTAATTTAACCTACGAACCTTATAACGGATAACGGCAATTTTTATTAGTATAGATATTGATTAAAAAACAATCATAAATTGTGCATTTTGGAACGAACCACGGAGCAACTACCTTAAAGAAGGTTTACAACAAAACATAGTCACACAGTCTATGACGCTATGTAAATAAAATATGGATGCTTTGTTCCCGTGTATTTCATGAAATACATAGATTGTTGTAAAATATACAAATATGCATTTTGACTATTTTGACTATTATATAATCATGGGTTTTGTTTTTGGAAAACACGTTTGGGTAAATTTTCCTCAGAAATAATTATTGAAATGAGGTCACTTTTCTCCTCGTTTGACGAATAAGAATCATGTACAAAATAAGGGCAAAAATTATTGTACAACATCGGTGCCACTGTGGAGAAAGGGTTGACCAGTTGGGCCACCACGGCTTATCATGCCTCCGCAGCGCTGGACGTCTGTCACGTCACGCTACCATCAACGACGTCCTCCGTTGCGCCCTTGCCAGCGCCAGCATTCCCGCAGTTTTAGAGCCAAATGAACTCGCACGCGACGATGGCAAGAGGCCCGACGGCATGACGCTCGTTCCGTGGCAGAACGGCCAGCCGTTGGTATGGGATGCGACCTTCGATAAATTATCGAAGGATACGACCTGCGTTGATACGTTGGCCCCATCCCATGTCCAAGCGACTGCAGCCAAGGCTGGCCCTGCGGCGCTGATGGCATTGTTTAACAGGCGGCGCAAATATGCAAACCTCGGGAAGGATGCATGTTTGTGCCGTTTGGCGTGTCGAAATCCTCGGGCCGTGGAGAGCCGACGCGTGACGTCTACTCAATCGTCGCGTCTGGTCGATGCCTCGGGTGACAAGAGGGCGGGGGCTTACCTCGGCCAAAGACTTAGTCTCGCCATCCAACGAGGTAATGCCGCCAGCTTTCTTGGCACTCTGCCCAGCGGCATCGATTCGGACAATTTTTTTTTTACCTTTTTTAGAACAGATTAAGTTTTAGATTAAATAGTTTTAAATGTTTTTAATTATTGAATTAATTATTTTTATATATTATTTATGTTATTGAAGTTTATTCTATCATTGTCTTTGAAAAATATTGTAATAATTCTAAAACTATTAAGTAATAATAATAAAGTTGTACAGAACTCAAACATATTTTGTTAGATAGGTTTTAACAATATCTGGATATTTGATTTTGAAAATATTGCTAGCTATTTTAGTTTTTTTAGTAATATTAATAAACATACCTTTCTCTCGCACTGCGCGTTTTTTCGCTTGGAGTGAGAGTGACAAAAATAAAATTTTCAACGCACTTTTAAAGTGGCCATTATTGCAGCGTTCTTACGGTCATAATGCAGCATATTAAAGACGCGTGCTTTTTACTTTACATTATCGCACTAGTGTTTTTTCCATTACAGTTTTTTTTTTAATCTTAGCAAAGAGTTTTGATGTCATGAGAAATAGTAAAGTTTTTGCGAATAAATAAACTGTCTCGCTTAAAATATAATAAATAACCATTTAATTTTATCAAATTATTTATTTTTATTAACAAATTAACTCAAATATTTCTTGTGATTACAAAAATATTCAGTTTGTTAATATTTAATATTTGGCTGTTTGGCAATATTTAGCTGTTTGGCGGATGCGTCAGTTCCTCTATTTCCCATCTGTGCGCGCATGAAAAAATCTCCGCCGCCATTTTTCAAAAAAATTTTCAATTCATAGCTTTGGTTTTGATTATGCGGAAAAATAAGACAGTGAAATTTTAATATTTTTCCTCGCAAGTGTGTTGAAAAACGTCGTATGAAACGCGTGAGCATTAGACATTCGACTCCACTACGCCCTCGCCTTCAGTTCGGGCTGCAATCCCGGCTCGACTGTAATGTCCAACGCAGCTCACTTGTATCATAATGTACTATTACATAGCCTCTTAAATAACACCCTATTCTACAGACTGAGGAACTACATAGTAATAAGACTTGTTACTAATACTGGCAATATATTTTACCTTTATGGTTTTTCTCCGTACATTTATGATTTAAATCACAAGTTGCTGACAACACTGTAGAAGACTCGTTTTACTGCCTTTTTATCACCCTGACAACCTTATAGAGCCCGTCATCTGGAAATGTATTGTTACGTCATATTTTCTGTTTTAGGAGTCCGGGGAAAACAGGAAAACATTGTTACTGTTTTCATTGTTATAGTTCTGCTATTCATCAAAATTTCGTGGCCACTTTAGGCTTTGTGTTGGGCTCGTGGGAAGCACTTAAACAGAGCGGTGAGTTGAGAGAGAGCTGTGTGCGAAAAACCTAATTATCGTCGGCTTATTATAGATGTGACATCTCGTATATGCGTACTTATTGGTATGTACGTACAGTCAGAAAACGTCCCGTCTGATCACCTTAAGAGGCCTGTAGCCGGCGGCTTGAAGTCAGTCACGCACGGGGTCCTTATGTTTGCTATTTCATTCTACACTCAACTTCGAGTTATAGAGCACTGATTGACTGTTATTGGTTGGCCCGAACGTTCATTTCCCGAGCTAGTATGGAACTAACCGAACACTAAGCTAACGCGAGACGAAATTCATGTCTTGAAAAAAATCGAGAATGGTTTTGGGTCTTGCTATGATTTCAGGAGAAATAACCCAAAAATCCAAATAAAAGAAAAATATTTTTGAATAGTATAAAATATACTATGCTGTGAATCTGCAATTATTTGATTTGTTGTATCGCTTCTAGGAAATTACGGTACATAAACATTAATGAAAATATGTGTAAAATCCAGGACTTTATACGCTTGTAACTTTTGTGTGTATTTGATTTTGATAAATGTTTTAGGTTCAAGTCATGAAAATTGTAAGGGAATGTTGAAAAAAATAATAATAAGCAAGTACCTATCAATAAAGATATTATCAGCGAACAGCGCTAGAATGGGAGTTAAGGCGAATAGAGCCGCTATCTAGTGTTGTAAATATTGGATAATAAGAAATATAATAAAAATAAAAATATAAATTTGGCCAAGTTCAAAGTTTTTGGCAAAGGGTTTATAATAAAAATATAGACGTCGTAGCAACATCAAGGCGACACGAAACAAGCCACTAAAATGGTAGATAAAAAATTCGGCTCCCGCTTAGTACGGAACCATAATTTTCACTGTGTTTTTGTTTTACTTGAGAATATATAAAAAAAATTGATCTAATTTTAAACGTGTATTGTATTGTCTTTAAGATTAAGTAGAAACAAAAAAAACTTTAAAGAAATACTACTTTTTCTAGGTGTTTTGTATGAGGACCACCCTTGAATATATATTTTTTAAATTTGTGATATTTACCGTGATAGAGGCTATAGTGATGCGTATGTGAAAACTTCAACTGGCTACTTATTACGGCTGAAGCTGTGACAGACGGACGGATAGACAGACAGCGGTCCTAAAATCCAATCCAATCCAATCCAATTTAGCAATCCTAAAAAATGCATCAATTAATTAATTTTCTCGACTATTTGTATTTATAATTTAACATTAATTTCTAAAACTGCACGGCTAATTGATAACTCATGCTGTTCTTATTGATCAACTTCAAATTAGTATCAATTAGGTATCGCATATCTCGCTCAAATTAATAATGGCTTATGTTTAACTGACCAAAAATACTCATGAATTCTTAAGGCGCATGCCTACGCTGAAATTGTAACTCGATATGTGTTAGTTAAAAAATTGACGAAAACAATATTGAAACAACATTCATATAGCGCGTATGACTGTTAGGAGTAAAGGAATAAGAAAATTATTGCGTAAATCATAGGAAAATTCCGATTGGTCTTTGTCAAAAGTAAAGACAGTTTTTTTTTAAATTAAACATTGAATTTATTTTTGTTTATGTTACGCCTATTATGTATTTTTTTGTGTTTAAACCACCCGTATCGGAGGAGTAGGCCTTCAAAGACAGGTCTTTTATTGCGGTTTGAGTATAATATTCTCCTTAAGTGACTTCTGCTACTGCTTCGTCCATTAAATTACAACAATAAGATATAAAAAAGATAAGATTAATGATTTGTTCTTGTAATGACAGCTCGACAGGTAGATAGACAAAATATAATATTGACTTTATTTACTGATTCTTTTTATTTCACCACCCAAAGGTTGACTGGAAGAAATCACTTTGGGTGATAAGTCCGCCTTTGTACATAATTTTGATAAAAAAACTCGGTTTTTCTGTCTTTTTAATGTATTTTTTTGTGTACAATAAAGTGTCAATTCATTCATTCGTAAATACGATCACAAAAATAAGCTTATCGTGAACCGATAATTCCTGATTAGACTGTTCCTTGAGGTAGTCTATTTTTATCTTTAACCGTTCCCAAATATCTTCTTTGCTATCTTGCAGTGAGCTGTTTTTCTCTGTTCCAATACTTGAATTGATAATTTTGTTCAAAATTGATATCTCTGGAATTTTGATATTCTGTTGTACATAAAGATTACTCAGAAAATTGTTCTGTGCACATATTGCGAATGTATTTGTTTTGATTGTGCAACCTTGACCTATTGTTATAATGCCATTGTCCTTTAAAGTGATATCAGCTCAGATGGAAGGGGATCGATGAGTTACATCTGAAGATGGACAACATTCTTCAAGGAGATGATGACTCATATGAAGATAAATTTTAAAATTATCGACATATTGCCCGTACAGATGCTATAGGTCTATATAAGTACTTTCAGGTGGATCATGAAGGTTTGTGCATCTGCGCCCATTCCAATATTTATTTTTTTAGTATGTTCAGTATCCGTAAGCGAACACAAGTATAAATTCCAGGTGGTTACGAAACTATGATTGTGCAATATAAGGTATAAAAGCACACGAAAACGGCGTGGTTAACTTTGGCATAAGCAATTGCGTTATTGGTGTGTATCCTGTTTTGATTAGGTATTTTAACAATAATTATCAGAATTCAAGAAGTAACAAGAAAATAATATAATAATAATCACTATCAACTAATAATAAGAGTTTAGGCTCAACTTTGAAACCTATTTATATAAGAATTACTTATTAAATTATTATTAATTACTAATAATTATTTATATTAGACAGAGTTCATTGCAAGAATAGGTATTTAAAGCTAGTTTATTTTAACAAAAATGTATTGGCTGTCGGATCGTGTTAAATGTAGATTTATGATTTTTGTTCGAATTCACCCTAGCTATTTATAGTATATATAGTATACATATATTCTCTAGTTCTATCAGACAGAATCGAAGTTTTGAAAAAAGAAATACCGAGGTCGAAATTTTAAAATTATTGTTGCTGTTGGAAACACTGACACTGATGCGTCTGTCACTTTGACTGATTGGGTTCCGTTTCAAAACGAGTGGGTTTCTACCGGAGTGGTGCGAATAGTGATCCAACCTAATGTGATGACGTCATTTCCTGCAAATACTAAAATACGTATAAAATCGGTTTTAATGCATTAAAATACATATTATTCAAAATAAATTCCTAAAGCGGTCTATTTATTCCAAAAAGCAAACAAAAATAGCACATAGATTTAAAAAAAATATGCGAATTCACAGAAGTAGTAGGTGTAAATAATGAAATTAAACGGAAAACACTAAGTAGGCTATACAGGTGTACGAGTACAGGTCGCTCCAAACTTTTAGTCCCCTCTAAACACGACAAAATGTATGGGCCGTTCTTCGGTAGAGCAACTTCCGAGCGGACTAGAAGTTTGGCGCAATCTATATTAGTAGACCAACTTATAAAATGTACTGGGCAACTACGGAACCCTACACTGTGCGTGGCCCGAAACGCACTGGGCCGATTTTTGGGTTTTGTGGTCTTTCAAGAAAAATATTTTACTAGTCCCGTTCATCTGCGTTGTATTGTCAAAATTGTTTGAAGCAATTCAAAGCATTCATACGCTGCTAACGCAGCCAATGTATTAGAATAATATTATAAGATGTCTATGCGTCTACCATAATCTTTTTAGTTTGAGTAAAGAGGTTTTCTTTGTGCTCCTCTGTGATATATCAAGTATACACCACAGACCTCAGCCCCAGACCTATAATTATTACTACGTCTGTGGTACACACAGACGACGTAGAAGTCAGCATAGATAACTTAAATGTCTGTCAAAAGATTATGTAAATCTCGTTATTTTGTGAGTCAACAATCCAAAATATGAAATTATAAATATTGTGCAAAATATTGCTAAATTACCACAGACTAAAAACATATTTCACAAGATTCTATGTTAGATATGATTCAGTTAGTCATTAGAATTATGAATGGCGCCTGTAAATGAGAAAAAATTACCTTCAACACCAATTTGTTACTATAAATATTATACAAAGTGCCTTTGACACACATTTCGCTCTTGTCTGTTGGTGTTTTAGTACGTGATAATATTCTGCACAAAATGTTGGGTCCTGCTTGTAAATATTGGATATTTTTGATAGCCAGTATAGCTGTTAGTGCGATCATTCATACTGTTCAAACTATGGAAATTCCGGTAAGTGTAACAACAGAAACAAAAACTAGTCAAATCAAATCAAATCATTTTTATTTCCTTACGTAGGTAATCTTACAAGTACTTACCTATTTACGAATGGTTGGAGTCTCCTTTTAAGTAAGAGAATACACGTATTGGAAGACTCCGCTTTTCCATAGCGGATAACAAATAAAGAATAAGTTAAACTAATTTAAATTACAATAACTAACATAATTATAAGAAAATGTGCTTGAAAAATTAAGTACGAGTAAATACGAGTAGGATTCGTGCCCAGACGGTTCCGTATACGTAACTTATTCTTGTTCCACGTACAGTTATGAATAACCAACTTGCAGTGGCGAAGGGTGAACAACTTAAAAAGGGAAGCCGGACAAAAAAATCACCTTACACAGAAAAGCAACCAAGGAAAACACGTTTTTTTTTTTGTACTTTGCAACTCCATGTCAGACAAGTGTATTTGTCGTATTGAGATTTATAGAAATGTTTGACAAAACGCAGAACACGCAATACAAAAATGTAACATGGATGCCATTTCCTAAACAAACCGATGGGAATCGTGTTATATGGACCCTTCGCCACTGCCAACTTGGCACATACGATCCATATACAAGGAGTTTCATTAAATTAGTCATCAAAAACTCCTTGAACAATTGAATAATTAATTCTTCGTTTTTTTTTTCTTAAACGTGTTCTATAGGACCTACCTCAGAACGAAATTTCAAGTTTCTAAGTCAACTTGAAGTACTGGATTTGTTTGAAATTGATTACGTCAAGGGCAATAACTTTTTTCTCGAGTTAGAAGCCTGATTTCTTAACATCACTATGGGGCCGTAGACTTTCAACTTAATATCTAACAGGGACCAAAAGGGTTTTGACAGACGGACAACAAAATTATCGTATACGGGTTCCATTTTTTAATTTTGAAGTACGGAACCCTAAATGCAGAAACAAAAAGGATGTTCACAGCTGCAAAAATACCGTAATCGAATTAAAGGTGTTAAACAACATATACCTGTAGGTAACAAATGTTGAAATTGAGAGACGCAGCTCTCTATATGAAACAACGGTTTTTTTTTCTCTATTTCTTGTTTTTTTATTTTTTTCTTGTACCCCATCTCAGACACGGAAGGGCCAGTGCAATCGCCAGTTTGCAGCTTTCACAATATTATCTCGTAAACTTAAAGGGAAACGAAAAGATGATTAAGTATGACATTCCACGAGAAAAAAATCTACAGGTTTTTTTTCTTTTCCCCATTACTCGGGTTTGTTGATTGAACCACTTTGTTTTGGGAAATAAACACTTAATAAAATCATTTTTTTTCATCCATCAATCAGCCTGGTTTTTTTACCGCCGGACAAAGGCCTTTCCAAGATTTCGCCACGTTGGCGGTCCTGCTGGAAGTAATGCCCATTCTCACATACGCTGGGCAGGCGGATTGGTGAACACGGTGCCGAAACCATTGCACTAGTGACGCTGCTGCCCGTCCCAAGTCTGTTTTATGAGCTGGCAATTGGGGGTAGTCATGACGCCATCAATCGGTACCAGGCATGGCGGGCCCCCTGGTTGCCTCCTACTAACTTCGGGGAGGCTTGCGAGTAAGATGCTGGAACCTTCACAGTCGAGTCTGGAATATTTTTAGCGCGATATATTTCTAATGAATCTTATGGTTTTTAAAATTTAAGTTATGACTTAGTTGAAATACCTAAGCATGCAAGCCTCTTTGAACCACATAATCTATTACTTAAAATCGTTTAAAGTTTAAGAACATATTATTGTAATGGTTTAGATGTGAATCTGTTATATTACTTTAATTAATTGAATAAATTAATTTGAATTTTTAAAAAAAATTGAGTAACCTTAAGGACCTTGGTGTTTTATTTGATCCGAAACTAACATTTAACGACCATATCAGGCGTATCGCTGTTGAGTCCTTTAAGCGTCTTGGATTTGTGTTGCGTATTATGAAGGATCTAAAAGACCCTATGACTATAAAGCTGGTATTCTATGCTTTAGTTCGGTCGAAACTAGAATCTAGCTGTTGTGTGTGGAATCCTCATGAAGCATCTTACACATTAATGCTTGAAAAGGTGCAAAAAGCTTTTTTAAGGTTTATGTACAGGAAATTTTTCGGCTATTATCCGTTTCTCTACCCGTCAAATTTCTTGCTCGGTATGTTAGGTATGACCTCCTTGAAATCTAAGCGAAGTAGTTGCGAGCTAATTTTCGCTCTAAAAATTTTGAGGCGAGAAATCGACTGTCCCGAGTTGCTTACTGGGCTGCTCAGTTTGTTTGCACCGGACAATTGCGTCCGATGGCGCTCGTGTCGGAAGCGGCAGTTGTTTGCTGCACCCACCAGCCGCACGCACGCTCACGCCACCTCAACAATGTGTAAGATGACGAAAGCTCTCAACGCATTCATCGAGTCCGAACCGTCTGCTGACGTCTTCTTTGATAGCAAATGTCAATTAGTTTGTAAGTTTATTAGTTATTATGGCCATAAGTTAAGTTAAATCTTGTAAACTAAACTTTTATTTAATAATATTACATAATTGCTGTAATTGGGTTCGCCCGTAGTAATAATAATAATAAATAAATGATTTTTTTAGACAGAACATGAACACTTGGCTAAATACGCCGAAAAGATGCAGAAGTGTGCAGAACAGTACGTGCTCAAACCGGACGATCTGATGCGCTTACGCAACCATGAGTTGTCTGACGTGGATCGGACCGCCAAATGTTTCTTAGCGTGCGCTTTTAAATCCAACGATATGGTAAGGATTTTGCATTTAACCTGTATAATAACATTTTAAGAATTTTGCACTAAGATCCAATGATATAGTAAAGGTATACGACTGTATCGTCAGCAAATTGTAGAATTTGGCATATCATAATTATGCGGCATTTGGGTCGCCTCGCTCCGCTCCACTTCACTCCGCCACCCAAATTTATTGGCATGTAAACCTACCACGTTTCTCACTCCGCTCACAGTCACGCATATTTGTGTTTTTTTTTTAAAGACATTTCATATTTCATGATATGTCCGATTCTACGACACATGCCCACGATATCCGAATTAAGCAAAAACAAACGTTATGGTAAGAAATTTGTACCATCAACTAATACTATATAGATCAGACAATATGTTAATACTGCTAAAACTATAACTTATATAAAAAAACTCCGGTAAGTATTTATCGCTAAGGTCCAACAATACCGTAAATAATTTTGAAAAAGATCCAACGGTAGGGATTTGACACATCCCATTACGCGTACCCAGGCATGATAAGTGACATAGTTATATGTATACAAGTCGTAATCATACTACATTATAATAAATACAGTTTTAAAATAACCTTGGACCTCAGTTAATGCTACGCTCAGCAACCAAAGGACAATAATACTGCGTAATCATCATTCACTTGGTGTTCCATTTTGATGGATTTCAATTAAGTGTATGAACTCTATGAAGGAATATAATACAAAGAGTACATTGTTCTAGTTCAAGTTTTCAATGACACCTTTACCTAAAAATATACCTTGATAAGGCGAATCATCCACCAGACGTCACCTAACTGATTTCATAAAAAATAATTACGTCGTCCACATTAGTTATTGTTTTTGATAATTTACCAAGTCCAGATTGTCTAATAGGCCTTCTACACGTAGCAACTCACCTGAAAACTGCTTTTACCGGGAATACTAACTGTAGATGAGAAACTGTAACATACTGCAGCTCTTGAAAAGCAGCCTGTATAACTTTCAACGCAAGCAAAGCTATTGCACGCGCAATTTTAAGGTGTTTGTGCTTCCTTTGCACGGAAGCATCTATTAGACGAAGTACAGTGTTTCAGCTGTGTTTTAGTCAGTCCTGCCATAAATACTCAGGCCTGGAATATCTGCATTCTAAGAAATGGCTGTAGGAACTTGGACACTTATCGTGCGTGTGCGTGTTATGGACGCTATGTAGAGTTCAGTCTTCCTTAAATGGCTTCAATATAGAAGGCCCATAAGGCCAACGTAGATACCTTAGACGTCTTTCACCTCAGTTTCAGCACATGGCTTTCTATGTGTTTTGTATTCACAAACGAGACGTCCGAAAACGACGATATGGGCTTACGACGATGTAAACGAACCCTAAAACTGACATATTTATTTCCAATCCAAAGAATTCTGAGGCTACATGTATTTAAAGTTTTGATGCTACATACTCGTATATGTGGTCCAATACGATAATAATTTATTCCCAGATGAACGAGCAAGGCATGATCGACTTAGAAAAGATCAACGAGATCACGAAGGTATTTTTGTCAAGTACTCCTGAGCAGATGAAGTCAGCCATGGAATATACGGATGCTTGTGCATATGGTATGTTTTTAGGGTTCCCCCAAGAAACGAAAAACCTTAAAGGGAAACCTCCAACTCTGTCCATCTGCGGTATAACATTATGATGGCTTGGACAGTTACGTTGAGGTATGTTCATAATCGTAGCTGCGGGATTGCAGAAAAACTATGGAAAAAAATCGTTGGGTACATTATATTTTTTCAAGAAATTTCGTGATGTTTTAAACTGAGTATAGTTTTAAGGAGATCCCATTGCAATGATGTAACCCTTAATCGGAGTATAACGAACGCATGGCCATTTTTTTTTTAATGTAGGGAATCCCTCGGTTACTGACGTTGAATCATAACACGTTTTTTCTAGCCATTTTTAGAGTTCCGTACCCAAAAGGACCCTATTACTAAGACTCCGCTGTCCGTCCGTCCGTCCGCCCGTCTGTCACCAGGCTGTCTCTCATGAATCATGATAGTAAGACAGTTGAAATTTTCACAGATGATGTATTTCTGTTGCCGCTATAACAACATGTACTAAAACCGGCCAAGTGCGAGTCGAACCCGCGCACTCCCATACAAAATATATGATATTTTTGCCGTTTTTATAGATAATGGTACGGAACCCTTTGTGCGCGAGTCCGACTCGCACTTGGCCGGTTTTTTTATTCATATTTACTAATAATAAAGTAGTAAAAAAGTCGTATCTGTACACTGAATATTTTTTCACATTTTTAAATTAAATAGTTTATTATTATTACTACTGTACTGAAGCCAAAGCTAATTAGAATTTTTATCTACCTGTCTGTATAAAGGGTTAGTTTTTCAAGTGTGCGTTTGGATAGCCAAATCCATGTGCCGTTTTAGTTTTTATCGTTTTTCTTATTATCATTGTAGTAACCATAAACGTGGAATAAAAGTTGTGACGAGGATTATCCTAGGAATAAGCAAAATGTTTACTTACATAGGTAACACTAAAAGTTTCCGGAACTGGCCACTTACATAAACAATATTTAAAAATTTATTGCAACATTTGAAAATAGAACTCTTTGGCTGTAGAATGCAGTTTGTTTCATCTGACTGTCTTTTGTTTTTACCTTGTGGCGCCATTTAAAAAATTGTGTGTCTGCATCAACATGGATTTAACTCGGGAAAATTTTCGTAGTATGATTTTCTACGATTTTAAGTGTAATTTGACAGCTCAACAGAGCATCGCTCGGCTTGAAACAGCTTTTGGCAATGAAGCACCATGCAAGACGACTGTTTATAGCTGGTTTGCAGAATTCAAGCGTGGTCGTATCAATCTCAGTGACGAATCTCGCGATGGTCGGCCGTCCACCGCTGTGACCAACAAAAACATCGATGCTGTGCGCCGTATGATTGAAACAGACAGGCATGTGACCTACCATGAAATTCGCGCATCCTTAGAAATAGGCATGAGTCAAATACAATCAATCCTACACAAACATTTGGGTGTGAGAAAGCTGTGCTCGCGGTGGATCCCACACAACTTGACCGAGGCTCAAAAAACGGACCGCGTCACTTGGTGCAGTGCCATGCTTACCAGATTCAACGAAGGTGCGTCAAATTTGGTGTGGGACATAGTAACAGGTGACGAAATATGGATTTATTGCTACGATCCCAAAACAAAGCAGAAATCGAGCGTATGGGTCTTTAAAGATGAGCCGAAACCAACCAAAGTGGCGCGCGTGAAAAGTGCATCTAAGCGGATGATTGCTTATTTTTTTAATAAAACTGGACACGTGGCTACTGTTGCTTTAGAGAATCGTCGTACCGTGAATAGTGACTGGTACACGACCATTTGTTTGCCGGAAGTTATTGACGAACTCCGTAAAAATAACCGTAAACGCCGTATCATCCTGCACCACGACAATGCTAGTTCTCACACGGCCAGACAGACAAACGACTTTTTGAAGACGAAAAATGTAGAACTCATGAGTCATCCTGCATACAGTCCCGACCTGGCACCTTGTGACTTTTTTCTGTTCCCAAAAATTAAGAACCAATTACGCGGTCAACGATTTTCATCACCAGAAGAGGCTGTCGAGGAGTATGAAAAACACGTTTCAGAGGTCACCACAGGGGAGTGGCACAAAAGTTTTCAAAACTGGTTTGATCGAATGAAAAAGTGCATAGACACCAAGGGAGATTATTTTGAAAAACAATAAATTAATTTTGTACCTTTAATAGTATTTTTTCATATTCATTCCGGAAACTTATAGTGCGTCCCACGTATAAACTAGGAATAACTTAAACCTAGCATAACGTCGGCGTAACAGTCCTTTGTACCGCTATTCCAACCCCAACCCTTGTTTAAGTTCGGAATAACGTAGTGCGGTGTGCGTGATTTTGTGTTTGATTTATTTCCGAATTTAATAAAAATGGCACGGGCAGTTGAGGTAGTGGAGGAAATTGATTACCTGGCGAACCTCATCAATGACATGCAAAACGTAAGAACAAATGAAGAATTTCGTGTAAAATATCGTTTTTCCAAAACAGGTATTATGTTTTGGGGTCAACTGATGGGTAGTTCTTGAAGTTCTTTGATTATGGACAAACGCGGGAGTAGTTTATCTTCTACTCTCGAGATCTTGATAGCTCCAAGATATTGGGGCCGTAATCAAGTAAGAATGCTAAAACTTAATTAAATATGCCTATGCCATAGCTACCTTTATTACTAATTAATTGCTTCAGCTACTAGAACACACAACAAAATAAGGGATGTAAATTTTCTTTCAACTTGATACCTTCATAAAATGGTTATGAATTGTGATTTTTTAGATACAAGATGATGCGGCAGATATTCATGGGCTTAGTCAGCAATCAGTCACAAAAGTATGCAGACGAGTAGCGAGGGCACTATTGAAGAAAAGGTTTCATTATATTAAAATGCCCCTTCTCTCAATGACCAAGTCAAGGCTATGCGAAAGTTTGAGGCAATAGCTGGATTTAAAACAGTTGTTTGTGCCATAAACACATAAAAATATGTACCCAAAGGAATGGGGCCTAGTCCAAATTTCTTTTTTTACTCCCTCTTGTCTATGGATTTTGAATGAATGAGTAAAGAGAGTGACGTAACGATGGAATAGTTAGGTCGAAGTTATTCCGAGTTTATTTGTAAGAAAATATTCTCTCCCTATTCTGACGTTGTACTCAGCATAACTATTCTTAGTATAAGTGTGTTATAAGGATGGTTTAGTACATTTTTATTAGTAGGGGTGATAGAATATAGGTATAAGGGGTGTTCATAAAATAACGTGCAAGTCGAAAACGGGGCAGAGATTGATTAAACGCGGGCGGAGCCGCGGGGAAAAGGCTAGTACCACAGTTTATTTTTAAACTGTGCTATTAATAGTACTCTATACCAAATTTGCTACGTCGTAGTATAATATATTTGCTACGGCGTAACGGATATGTCTGCTACGGTCCGTGTAGCAAACTAATTTACCGTAGTGCAGTGGGTATATTAGCTATAGAATAAATAAATAACCAAATATTTTCAAGACTGCATTACAAACTAGAAAAGATAAATTTCAGAGATCTTGGGTTCAATCCCTGCGATGAACAATACTCGTAGCATTGTAAAAACTTTACTATGATAATACTTTGTGTTCAATCTGCGTGCTTAACAAGACAATTTAACCTGTTACTCCATTTGTGGCTGAAGTACGGCGATAAGGCTACAACCTCTCACGTTTGGGACGTAATAATCGTCGGTGTAAAGCGTATACTAAGTGTGAGCTGTGACTAGCATTCACTGTCGTAACGGAGTGCTGTTGATAATTTACTTCTTATATTTTTCAGTAAACAGTGAACCAGTAACTGATGGTGATGAAGGATGCGACCGGGCGGCTCTCATGTTCAAGTGTATGGTCCAAAAATCGGAGCAACAGGAAGCTTTAATCCACCGAGAGGTACAGTCACGGAAAAAAAAACTTGATTTTCATTTTTAAGACATCTCAAGTTGCGTGTAGTAAATTTTACAACAACCTGCTTTTGGGCCCTATATCTATTCTTCAAATTAAATCGTAAGCTGGGTTTTATCCGTACAAGGGAACAAATGACGACTGTGGAGCTAAATTGACTTACACTCTACTCGCCACTCACCTTTTTCCGCCAGTTAAATGTCGCATGAATTGGTAGCGCATCGGGAAGCCTAAGGTTCAAGCCACACAGAAGCGGCGCGGCGCGCATCGAGCGCGCTGGCGTCATTCAAATTTCGTTCAAAACTCATGGAAATAAAGTCGCAATTTGAACACACCAAATTGTATGTTTCAGCCGGTGTCGGGCATGGAACGGGCGTCCGTACCATTCCTACCTCAAATTGCGACTTTATTTCCATGCGTTTTGTACGAAATTTGAATGACATCCACGATCCCGATGCGTGGCGTACCGTTTCTGTGTGGCTTGCACCTAACATGACACTTTAACACCATTTGACAGTAAATTCAATATCTTAACTGTCAAATGGTATTTAAAATGGCAACCATGTTAGGCCTGCTGAGAGCATGCAGTGCTTGGTTGTCACCAATTTGTTGCGTGCGCGTGTTTGTTTGTTGTTGTTTGTGTTTGTTGTACGGTGATCAGTAAATCAGTGGATCCAATCTTGAACTTTATTCTGATTGGATAAAACTTGGCACGCTTATTGCCTAAGACATAGTACTCTTCGGTCAGCTTTTCATGGCTTACTTTTTAAAGGTGTTAATGTAACCATTCGCAAGAGTTTTCAACAACAAATACAAACATTTTGGGGTCTCGTAAATAACCCATTATGGTTTCGTTGTCTATCCATCCATATGTAAGTCCATCCCCCATAACTTTTGCGCTGTTTTAAGCTAGAAACTTGAAATTTGAACTAAATTTGGAATTTACTAGCCCACACAAATTTTAAAATACCCAAACAGAAAACCCTAAAAATAGTACATTTTTAATACACCTGCGAAAAATTACATGAAATAATAAAATAAAAGCAATTTTGTTGCAAATCAAAACAGATACAAGTCGACTGAAGAACACGCAGTCTGGTTGACGCCAATCTGTACTACAAAGACCAATGACTCTTTCTAAAATCTTTTTGATAATAATTTCTAAGATAGTTAAAATGGGATATAAAATAAGACGTCTAAAACCGTTTTGAGTTCTTAAAACATCTTTTACAATTTGTCATTTTTCTTCTTCTTCTAAGTTTGAAAATACTCATCCTAAACAGTTTTTAGTGTAAAGGTTTTCATGCTTACTAAATGATGTGGCCGGTTGCCCCTAGATGGCGTCAGTAGTAAAAACAAAAAGCACGAGTGCGAAATATGTCATTTTACGTACGGTATACAGGCACGTAATCTATCATATTTTGAGCAGGTGTATTAAAAAAGTATTTTTCTATTGATACAATTTGGATATTCAATAAGAGAACCATTGTAAGAGTATACAATCATGCTATATTTATATGCGAAAATTTTCACCAGTCTTATAAAAACCACAAAAGACGTGCTCCCCGCCCTGAAACTAAAATATGGAAAGTAATGAAGAAAATAACAAACTAAAGACAATCGACAAATTAACATTTTGATTTTTGATACAAATAAACAAATAAATAATAAATGTCTGATACAATTTGAAAAAAAAAAAACACGATAGCTTTCAAAACTCAAACTCAAATGATGGCGTTGGTTGTAAGCTATCATTGCAATAAATTATACTTAATTACATATTTTACAGCAATCGAAATAATTATTAAATAGTTTATAGTAAGCTTTCAAAACTTTAATGTAGATGGCGCTAGCTGTACAATATTTTGGTTAAGTAGACAACCCTCCCTCGACGCCTGAGTTTGATACATACTTGACTTTTTTTTTCAGCCGGTGCCCAGATATGACTTTTAATTCAACTATTCAAGTTTTGGAGATGTGGTTTATAAACGAACAAAAGAATCAAAATTGTTGTAATGGATGGTATTATAATAATATTGTGCTGTCTTGAAATTGAATGTGTACATAATAATTGTTTTTGATAATAAATAATTGTTTATAATTTTTATAATTTTGTGTTATTTTTGTCCATAGCACGTAAAGGTGGCGTCGACAGATTTTTAAGAAAAATAAAACAAAATAACATATTGTCACGACATGAATCTCCGAGGAGGTGTCAGAGGTGTTCCCGAGTGTGAACTGTGAAATGCAAGTCACAGTTCACACCCGAATCACCCTCGTTTCACTGACTATTATTTAGTACCAAAGCGATGGGTGGTGAGCCCTATCGCCGTACCGGGTTCAATTACATAAGCTTTTTAGGTTTCTTTACGATGCAGGTTTCCTCACGATGTTTTCCTTCACCGTTCAGCAAGTGGTAAGGATTTGGTAAGAACACAAATACTATGCACACAAATTCCGAAAAACTCACTGGTGCATGCCCGACCGGGGATCGAACCTGGGTTTCAAGATTGAGAGGCCAGCGTTCTACCGCCTGAGCTACGGCCGCTTTTTTAACAAAAATGCTTGGTATGTTTTATCTTAAAGTCTACCTATGTATTGTATAGGTATTTATGAACGTTGGGCATCAGCTCTCAGTATTGCAGCTTATTTTGCGCCAAGACAAAGTACACAATTTTTTTAAAGCATTTACCGTCTCTGTAGTCCAGCGGTTTTAACGTCTCTACCGCCAGACTGGAGGTTTTGAGTTCAAATCTCACAGTTAGATCTCAGTTCTGCGGTCAGCAAAAGGTGAGTGTACGCGTGTGGACTGTAATTTGCAATTATCGTAGTCCTTACTAGGTAACCTCCTAGCACGTTGGCTGCCGCCATACATGGGTTGAATTATCTGGGGCCACGACTGCAATTTTTTTTCTTAAACAATTATGTATCTAAATCTTGTTGGTATTGCCCCCCGCCAAAACCTATTATTATTAGAGTGCATTACAAACTATAGAAAAGATAAATTAAAAACAAATGTGAAAACAAGAATTTGAAAAAATTCTTTAGGCCAGGATTCGAACCTGCGACCTCTTGTTATCAAGACAAGCGCCTACCAATTGCGCCATCGATTCTAATGTTTCTTTTCTAGTTTATAATCCACTCTAATACATAGGTAACATTAAAGTTTCCGGAACTGGCCACTTACATAAACAATATTTAAAAATTTATTGCAACATTTGAAAATAGAACTCTTTGGCTGTAGAATGCAGTTTGTTTCATCTGACTGTCTTTTGTTTTTACCTTGTGGCGCCATTTAAAAAATTGTGTGTCTGCATCAACATGGATTTAACTCGGGAAAATTTTCGTAGTATGATTTTCTACGATTTTAAGTGTAATTTGACAGCTCAACAGAGCATCGCTCGGCTTGAAACAGCTTTTGGCAATGAAACACCATGCAAGACGACTGTTTATAGCTGGTTTGCAGAATTCAAGCGTGGTCGTATCAATCTCAGTGACGAATCTCGCGATGGTCGGCCGTCCACCGCTGTGACCAACAAAAACATCGATGCTGTGCGCCGTATGATTGAAACAGACAGGCATGTGACCTACCATGAAATTCGCGCATCCTTAGAAATAGGCATGAGTCAAATACAATCAATCCTACACAAACATTTGGGTGTGAGAAAGCTGTGCTCGCGGTGGATCCCACACAACTTGACCGAGGCTCAAAAAACGGACCGCGTCACTTGGTGCAGTGCCATACTTACCAGATTCAACGAAGGTGCGTCAAATTTGGTGTGGGACATAGTAACAGGTGACGAAACATGGATTTATTGCTACGATCCCAAAACAAAGCAGCAATCGAGCGTATGGGTCTTTCAAGATGAGCCGAAACCAACCAAAGTGGCGCGTGTGAAAAGTGCATCTAAGCGGATGATTGCTTCTTTTTTTAATAAAACTGGACACGTGGCTACTGTTGCTTTAGAGAATCGTCGTACCGTGAATAGTGACTGGTACACGACCATTTGTTTGCCGGAAGTTATTGACGAACTCCGTAAAAATAACCGTAAACGCCGTAAAATCCTGCACCACGACAATGCTAGTTCTCACACGGCCAGACAGACAAACGACTTTTTGAAGACGAAAAATGTAGAACTCATGAGTCATCCTGCATACAGTCCCGACCTGGCACCTTGTGACTTTTTTCTGTTCCCAAAAATTAAGAACCAATTACGCGGTCAACGATTTTCATCACCAGAAGAGGCTGTCGAGGAGTATGAAAAACAAATATATAAAAATATAAAAATATAAAAATCCAATAGATTATATTTATTATAGCCAAGTTCGTGACTTTTGCCATAAAACTATTAAAAAGTGCTATAACCAATACCTAAAATCAATAGAGGACAGCATATGCTCTAATAATATAAAAGCTTTCTGGTCATTTCTCAAAAATAAACGTAAATCTGTTGAATCGATCCCTAGCACAATGTATCTCAATAACCATAAACTATCCTCCCCTCAAGCTATTTGTAACGGTTTTGCAAAGCATTTTTCATCGGTTTATACAAGGGATGAAAGCGTCAATTCTGATACGACTTCTCCTTCAAACTTATCGTGCGATTATTTGTCAACTATCGAAATAACTCCTCAAAATATTAAACGCGCCATTTGCAAACTGGATATAAATCAAGGCCCCGGACCCGATGGTCTTCCTGCAGTTATAATAAAAAAGTGTGAAAATGCGCTTCTACTGCCTCTATATTTGATTTTTAATAAGTCTATTAAAACCGGCATGTTTCCAGATAAATGGAAACAAGCGAATGTGATTCCAATTCCTAAGGGTGGTAACGCAGCGGACATTCAAGACTATAGACCAATATCGCTTCTTAGTTTAACAGAGAGAGTATTCGAGGCCGTCGTAAGTCCAACCCTTTCACAAATGCTTGATACTATAATTAATATGAATCAGCATGGTTTTTTGAGAAATAAGTCCACAAATTCAAATCTTGCTTGTTTCATATCTGAACTCCAGGAGTATATGGATCAGGGATTACAAGTGGATGCCATATACACCGATATAAGTAAGGCTTTTGATAGGGTAGATCATAAGATCCTGCTTTATAAGCTCAGTTGTGTCGGTGTTCATGGTACCTTATTAAAGTGGTTTGAGTCGTATTTATCTAATAGAAGTCAAAAGGTTGTTATTGCTGGTTTTGAGTCCTCCCCATTTGCAGCTCCGTCCGGCGTCCCACAAGGCTCAAATCTAGGTCCTAAATTATTTTTGATATTTATAAATGATCTCTCTGATGTAATAAAAAATTCACAATACTCTTTTTTTGCTGACGATTTAAAAATTTATAGACCCATTTGTAACTCCCATGATGTATCCCTATTGCAGGAAGATCTATCACAAGTTCTTCAATGGTGCATAAATAATAAACTGCCTTTAAATATTCAAAAATGTAAATTCATAACGTTCACTAAAAAGAAATCACCAATATTAGCTGCCTATAGCCTGGGTGGTACAAACCTAGAACAAGTGACACAAATACGTGACCTAGGTGTCATAGTAGACAAACACCTAACATTCAATGCGCATATTGATAAAATAGTAAAAAAAGGTCTTGCTATGTTGGGATTCATTTGGCGAAATTGCCGAGAGTTCAGAAATGTTAATGCTCTTAAAATAGCATACTGTGCATTAGTGCGTAGCTCGTTGGAATATTGCTCAACAATCTGGAGCCCTCACTACAATTGTCACATAGATAGGCTCGAAAGGGTACAAAAGCGGTTTCTTTACTATTTGAGCGGACATCAAGGCAAACGTCGCAGTTTGCCGCATTACTCGGACCGTTTGCGACATTTTAATCTCTTATCGCTGGAAGATAGGCGCCACAATGCTGACCAGATATTTTTGTTTAAAATATTTAATAACAAAGTAATCTGTCCTCAACTACTTTCCAAATTTAGTATAGTTATTCCTCGTCAAGTTTCCAGGGTTGTAAATTACCGTCCATTTTATCTTCGTCGAGCAAGAACCAACATTGGCAAATTCTCAATAATAAATAGAATGTGTAGACAGCACAATCAACTTTTCATAAAAGATCCTGAGGCCTTTGATTTGTTTTCATGTTCATTTAGAAGATATAAATCACAATTGTTAAATTTATCTTTAAAATAAAATTTGTAAAAAATTGTTAGACTATTGTACCTATACATAATTTAAAGTTTAGTTTTAGTTCGAAATTGTTTTATCTTTTCTTCTATTTCTATTGTCTTGATAATGTAGAAATGCTAACTAGTAGTGCTAAGTCTCACTTGATGTTGTGATGTATAAGTTGTGTTTTTCTATTATTGGATTCCCACTGTGGCTTGCTCTGTATATCTTGTTTTGTAAATGTAAAGTGTGTATCTGTTGAAAAACCTAAATAAATAAATAAATAAATAAACACGTTTCAGAGGTCACCACAGGGGAGTGGCACAAAAGTTTTCAAAACTGGTTTGATCGAATGAAAAAGTGCATAGACGCCAAGGGAGATTATTTTGAAAAACAATAAATTAATTTTGTACCTTTAATAGTATTTTTTCATATTCATTCCGGAAACTTATATTGCGTCCCACGTAATAATATTTAGAGCATTCCAAAGCGAAGTATTTCGCAATAATAAAAACATATTTAATATTATTTATGTAGCTGACGGTGAAGAACAAATTCGAATACTTAATTAGTTTCTTTTTATAAACAAAATGTTCTCATTTTTGACACCGTTTTATTGTTTAGTTAGTTCCTCTGTGGTTAGACCATAGATATCTTAGGTGATACTATTATTTGTGGGTTAGACCAACGCCATTCCTAAGTCTATGACCAAGACCTACTGTTATTGACACCTATCACATCTGATACGTCACCTGCGATTATCTTAAGATTTAAGATTTTAATGACACCTGTCACTTTTGACGTGTCAAGTGATATTATCTTAAAATTTTGTTTTTTTTGGACACCTGTCACTTTTGACATTTAAGATGACGTTACCTTGAAAATTTCATATGCGTATAGTCATTCTCAAGAGATCTTTGTCTTTGTGTCGAAAGTTCTCAGTAGGTCCATGATCTGAAACCTAAATCTAATGAGATCAAAAGTTCTCACTAGATCCATTTCGAATCTGAGATATGAACCCACTAATAATGATCGTTCTCAGCTCTAACGTGACGTGGTGGTCATCTCACAAACCCTTTCTAGGGCGTGGGGAGTCAGTATCGGGGCTGAGCCCCCTGACTGAGGTAGCTACCGCTGCCCATGGCTATGGGCAGGTCTGTGATGGTGACGCCCGAGGGCGTCTGGTGGAGTGTCCGGTTGCCTGTTACTCGACTCAGAAGTGAGGAGTTACGAGGTGCCCGGCTGCTCTTCTATCTTCCAGTTGGCGTAGGAAGGTGGGGTTGGTCAGGATGAAGTCGAGAAGCCTCGTCATCTCATCCCGTTCCTCCTCCTCCTCCTGGTACGTCTGTGGGGGCTCCGCCGGTGTTGCGGTGTCCATCATGGAGGCGGGTTGGTCTGCCGCCGTAGCCTTCTTCGGTTTTCTCCTGGTCCTCTTCCTGCGAGACTTTAGCGCATTGTTCCTGGCCACAGGCGGGTTCGCCTCGGCCACGAGCGAAGCCAGCGCCGTCGTCTCTCGGGGTTTCGGATGGGAGATGGGCAGCTCCTTGGGTTTGGAGTCGGTCGCCGTTAGGGCGACGGTTCCCGCCTTTTCGTTCCGGGCCTCCCTCCGGAACACTGGGCAGGAGGTGTTGTTTGCTGCGTGAGGACCCGCACAGTTGGCGCAGGTCGCAGGCTCTTCTCTCGGGCGTTGGCATTCTCGGGCCAGGTGCTCTTCACCGCAGCGCACGCAGGCCCTAGTGCGATGGCAGTTGTGGGAGGAGTGGCGGAACTGCTGGCACCTATGGCACTGCGCAGGCCCCCGCTTCCCCCTCCAGGCTTCAACTTTGATGCCTGGCATGTGCATGAGTTCGGTGATCTCATACACAGCCGGCGTCAAGTTGGGCGTCTTCCTGAACTGGACGAAGAATATGCAGCCGGGGCGCCCCGCTCTCGCCCTGATCGGCTTGCAGTATTCGACCTCGAGTCCTAGTTCAGACAGGGCTTCCATCAACTCTTCCGGCTCGGTGTTCGCCGGGAGACCTCGGATGGCCGTCTTGAGGGTCCTCTCCGCTGGTGGCGAGTAGGAGAACCACTTGACTCCTTCCTCTGTTGTGAGTCGTGTTAAGTACGACTGCACAATTTGGAACTCGTCGGCATCCGATGGGGTGAAACGCACGCCCCTTTGAAAGGCGCGCGCGTTCGGGGCTCGTCCTATCTGCTGCGTCATCTCCCTGATGTGCAGCCGCCAGTTGGGCAGCGTGTCCACGACCATGGGAGGATATAGCAGCTTCTTGGGAGCAGTCGCGACGGAGGGCGTCGCGATGGCGGGCGTCGCGGCGGAGGGCGTCGCGGCGGAGGGCGTCGCGACGGAAGGCGTCGCGGCGGCGGGCGTCGCGACAGAGGGCGTCGCGGCGGCGGTCTTCGCGGCGGAGGGCCTCGCGACAGAGGGCGTCGCGGCGGAAGGCCTCGCGGCGGGAGGCCTCGCGGCGGAAGGCCCCGCGACGGAGAGCGTCGCGGGCGGAGGCACCGCGGCGGCGGGCGGCGCGGAAATGGGCTGAGCGGCAGTCCGTTTCGCGGGTGGACGCGGTCGGACGGTGCGCAGCGTCGGGGTAGGCGGGTTGGCGCGGTGTTGTGGTGCAGGCGGCTGGCGTGCGGCTGCTTGGGCGTACGATGCTACTGGGCGTGGCAGTCTTGACGTCGGCTTGAGAAGGCGGGGGAGGGTGCGCCGCAGGCGCGCTTCCCCTCGGTCTCCTCACTGCTTTCAGTCCGGGCGCGCTTGCGTTCCCTCTGAGGAAGGGGCGGCAAGTGGAGCGGCATCGAGGCAGCGAGCTGGCGAGTCTCAGCAACAAGTTGCGAGGTCTCAAGCGCAGCTGGGTCCTCTTCGGCAGTCAGGTTGGGACGGTGGTCACGGAGATACGCTTCCATTGCCTGTAGCAATCCCTCCGAGAGGTATTTGCTACGACGGAGGCGAGATGTAATCATCTCGTCCCATTCGAGCCCACATCTCGGAGAGACGGGATGCTCGAAGACAAATGGGTAGGCGTACTCCGTGCTGGTGGACATGACGAACACGTCGGCTTCAGATCCAGCGTTCAGGTCTTCACGGCTTGAGCTGGAGGCTTCGTTGGGGGTGGAGCGTCGGCTTGAGGCGTCCGAGCCCTGAGAAGGGCTGTTGTTTCCGCTCATTATGAGTGAGCGGCGGCTGCGGGGGGGTGAAACGCGTGCGACCTATGAGTCGTGGCTAATGCCAGTCCCCATGCCCCTTTCCTCGGTGATTTCCGCTGGTGGAAGGCCGAGGCAGGAAGCGCAGAGAGCGGCACCACAACTCAGGCGCTCTAGAGGTGAATGATGATCCCCTCCGCGCAGCTGAGGCGCGGGCGCGATTGGCGGAAAATATTAAAAAATAATATTTCGCGAATGCGCAACGAGGAACAGGTCCGTACACGGCGAGCGTTCAGGCAATCCTTCTCAGCTCTATTACTCGGTGGTACGGTTTTATTAAAGTCGGACCCACGGTACCACCAGCTGGTACCCACCATACCCCCAGGGGTATCCGCCAGTTGTACCGTGGGTCCGACACGCTGTCAGTGTACAATTGTACATTCTGGTTAAGGCCATATGTTGCACTCTTGCACTGATAAAACATGAAATATCAACTTGAATTCTTTGCGTTTAGGTTTATATTTAAATGTTCTTATAATGTGACCTAATAATATATTATGTATCAAGTGCGAGTTGGACTCGCGTACAAGGGGTTCCACCCCACAATACGGGTGTGGAACCCAAAAACATTATGGTAAATAAGAAATACATGCCAAAGTAACATCAAGGCTACAAAAACCAAGCCGCTAACATGGTATTTTGGCGCCGTTTGCGTACGGGACCCTACTTTTTTATTTGTTTTATTGTAGATTATGTCCTACAATCTTACCAAATTTAAAACTTGAATGTATTACCGTCTTTAAGTAAGATCCAAGACCAATAACGTTTAAATAATGCATCTTTTTCGATTACACAGTACGACGTAAGACGTATTCTGTGAATGTTCCAACTTTCTAACTATTACGGTTCAAGCTGTAGACCTCTGTGACAGACGGACAGACAGGTGGCTTTGTAACAGGGTCCCGTTTGGCACCCTTCGGGTGCGGAACCCTAAAATGAATATATTGTTTTGTTTTTAAGAGAGTTTGTTCGTGATCTGATGATGGTCTTCAACGATAGGCAGTGGAAATCCGTATGATAGTATATCACGGGGGGGTTAGCCCATTTTGTCTCTTTTCAGATGTATTTTTAACCAATAAATAGCGATGATTAAATTTTGTAAAAAATATAGGTATATCATATTTTTCTCTTTAATCCTAAAATTTTAGCCGTTCGATACACGATTATTTACTTTTTGCTCCATCCAATTAAATCGCAAAGATATGTCTAAACTATGATTTAAATATAATTTCCTTTGAGCTATATTAAGTTTTGGACAATAAAAGTTATACTAAAATAAACGTCGTGAAAAATGTGATATAAAACGGGCAATAATAAGAATGAACTTGATTGTTAACAAAAACACTTGTACACTAGTTTCATTTAATTTAATTTAATACAGTTTTCCAACCGGTTTCGGAAATTGATCCATCTTCAGGGAATACATTAGATCTTAATATTATTATCTGCGTGCCATTAACAAGATGCTGTCTATGTTTCATCAAGTGCCGACAATCGCAAGTATAAATAATGAACTTGCTTTTATTACGGAGTATCCGCTTTTAACCTTTTAAACGCCACGTCACTTTCAAGTTATTGTGCTCTGTGCGCCACGGCACAAACTGTCTACTAAATAGGGATTGCAAGAGTTAATTTCAAAGTAATTAATAATTATTTAATTAATCACTCTAATAAATGGAAACATAAACAACAAAAATACATTCCTTAAATGCTAGTTTGGGTTAGCTATCGAAACCTCGTATTTCTGTACGTCGAATTTTTATTGATCGAAATAATATTAGGTTTTAAAAAAACGAAAAACAAACATACCTATGTAAAATAAGTATATATATATCAGCCAGGTACAAAGTATCTATAGTTCTTAACAAAGGGTATATACTATAGGTACTCTTTGTTATTCTGCAATTAAAACTAGATGTAGAAAATGCACACGTGGAATCAGGAAGTACTTCATTTTATAGATAGTTTATAAATATAGATTAAAAATTATCATTATTATCAATACATTAAACATTTTTAACCTACAGTCAGTACAGAATGCATATAAAGTGCCATTAATAAAGACCAATCTAGGAGTATTAACTTTGTGATAGCTAGATTGTAACATCACTAATAGCTGGTGGTGTGATACGGAATAGTGTTTCCGTATGACACAACTGATGGTGTCAAGTGGAAGGAACGAAAATTGTTATTTCAGTACCAACGGTCGGTATATAAGTAATATTAAACATTTTAGTGAACATTTGCTGTAACATTTGAATTCGTTTACAATTTTTTTGTTAAAATTTTATTTTAGTAAAAGAGAATATAGTCTTAATCAAAATTCTTGCTACTGTATCTATTGAAAACATTTCAGGCTCTAAAAAAGCAACTCCGAAAACTCTAGAGCAATTTTCTCGTAATGAAAAGACAATGAAGCTCTTTTTTCTCCCACCGTACGTTTTACGTACCGAATGTCAAAGAATACCTTTTTATTGAACAAACTTAGTTAGCTGTTCTATCGGGCGCGTTGATGTGAAATTCGGACGCGTACCATGAACCGGGTCCGTACGCTTTACGAAAGCTTTCCAAAGCTAAAGATTTGCTAAAAAAGTATTATCTGTCATAATCTATCATAATTAACTAATAAATTCAAATCAGTTACCGACTATTATATATATATATATATGTAGGAACGGAACGTAACAATGAGTGAGTGAAAGGTCGGATGAAAGAGAGAGAGAGAGGAATAGGGTAATATGGCGACCGGAGACGCCGGTGCGTTGTGTTCCATAATCTTAAAAAGAGTACGATTATTAAAGAAAAGTGAATTCCTTCAAAGCTGAGTTTAATTTCCGAGCCTACAAAGTGGGGGCTCGTCCGGGATTCACGCAAGACGAAAGAAAGACTACGACGAAAACTACTAAACGACGAAAAAACTATTGCGTACATCACGTGGCGTTTTACGAACAAAGAACGATGTCCAAACCTAACAAGCGAGGCAGCCGGCAAGAAGATTATGAAGACTCGGTCGGGAGCCGTTCCAGGCTGGGAATCCTGCAATACACGGAGGGCCTAGTACCGAAATTTGATGGTCAGGAGAATAACAATCCGGCACTAAAATGGATTCAAGACCTGGAGGACAACGCAGAAATTTTCGAGTGGACGCCATTACAATTGTTGGTCGTCGCTAGAAGGTCCTTGGTGGGCACGGCCGCACTTTGGCTAAAGAGTGAAAAACCATTTAAAACGTGGGACGAACTTAAAGGTGGCTTGTTAAAAGAGTTTCCGGATACTATTGATCAAAAGAAGATTCATGAAATGATGAGCAGCCGTAAGAAGTGGGTGAACGAATCCTGTCACGATTACTTGCTCATAATGAAAGAAATGGGTAAACGTGGTAAGATGCCGGACTATGTTGCAATTAAATATATTGTGGATGGCATTGAAGACGCCGAAATTAACAAGATTATGCTGTATGGTATAACCACATATATCGAGCTCAAAGAAAAAATGAAAATTTACGAGTCAATCAAGGAGAAGTCAAAAAGCGCTCGATTAGAAGATCGCCGGTCATTTGAAGGATCCAAGAACCAGAAAAGGTGTTTTAGTTGTGGTGAAATGCGTCATACTTCATCAGTTTGTCCACATAAAGAGCAAGGACTCAAATGCTTTCGATGCAATTTGTTTGGACATATTTCAACCAACTGCAAGAATCCATCATCCGGAAGTCAGCCGCGATCGAGTGTAAGAAGCGCCGATAGTACAAAGCGGACGATGTTCACTTCATGCGACAACACGGAAACGGAATGCCACTGCGGTGCAGTTGGTACTGCTGGTGACGTGCAAACGAACATGAACGCAGCAGCGAATGACTTTGACAGCTCTCTGTTTACGTCAGAATCCAAACAAGAAAACAATAGCGGCGAGGTGATGAATATTTTGTCGCATGGAAATTCACGAAAACCTTTAAAAACGATGAAGATTTCTACCTATAATGTCGACGTGCTGGTTGACTCGGGAAGTGAGGTTAATTTAGTGGCTGAAAGATTTTATCGGGAGATAGGAGCGCCGAAATGTGAGGAGGATAGTGTTGTGCTGACGGGCCTTGGACATTTACGAGTGAAGTCATTGGGGAAATTCAAAACAATAGTTATAATTGATGGACAAAGCTATGAAGAAGTAGTTTTTCATGTAGTTCAAACTGATTCTATACCCTATAAAGCAATTATAGGTCAAGAGTTTCTTCAAAAAGTTACAATGGTTATGAATGATGGTTCTGTGTGGTTTCTACCTGTTGAGCAGGACTGGATGAATGCAATTTCTTGTCTCCCTTGTGATTTGGTTATAGATTACGTTAGTGACCCAGAGCTAAAACGATTGCTATTAGAGTGTGTAGAGGGCTACAAACCACAACAAACAAAGGAGGTTCCGATTAAACTGAAGATCATTTTGAAGGATGACATACCAGTTGCTCAGCGGCCGAGACGACTTGCCCTAGCGGAGAGAGATATTGTTGAGCGACAGGTAGCTGCATGGCTTGAAGAAAACATAATCCAGGTGAGTTATTCTGAATACGCTAGCCCTGTGGTGCTTGTTAGAAAGAAAGATGGAGGGACACGTGTTTGTGTTGATTACCGTAAAATTAACCAAAAGATGATAAAAGACGAGTTTCCCTTGCCATTATTGAAGGTGTTAAGAAGTTTAGACATTACTTACTTGGAAGACACTTCAAAATTGTTACAGATTGTCAAGCATTCCAAAAGACTTTAGACAAAAAAGGTTTATCTACCAGAGTTGCCCGATGGGTATTTGTACTTCAAGATTACAGCTTCACAATTGAGCACCGGTCTGGTAGTAAGATGAAACATACAGATGCATTGAGCAGGAATGTAGCTGTAGTAGTTAATGAATTGCATGACAGGTTGAGACAAGCACAAGAGCATGATGATGGGCTCAAGGCGATTAAGGAAATTTTGAAAGATAAAATGTATGATGACTATTTTCTTCACAATGGTCTGCTGTACAAGGGAGCTGAAAGAAGACTTGTTGTCCCAAAGAAGATGGAGGTTGAAATATTAAAGCAAGTACATGAAAAAGGGCATTTTGCTAAGAAGAAAATGATAGAATTGATTGGTCGTGATTATTATATGAAGAATGTAGATAAAAAAATTGAAGAATTTTTAGTAACATGCATTCCATGCTTACTAGCTACACGAAAAAAAGGAAAACAGGAAGGTTTTCTTAACTGTATCCAAAAAGAGAGCACTCCATTACACACTCTGCATTGTGATCACATTGGGCCATTGACGGCAACGAAAAAGCAATACAATTATATACTGACTGTGGTAGATGCATTTACTAAGTTTGTGTGGATATTTCCAGTTAAAGGCACGACGTCTAAGGAAACCATAGAGAAGCTACTTATCCTTCAACAACACTTTGGAAACCCAGCTCGGTTTATTACAGATCAGGGAACGGCCTATACCAGCAATGATTTTAAGGACTTTTGTGAAGGTGAAAATATACAGCACATCACTATTACCACAGGAGTGCCAAGAGGAAATGGACAGGTGGAGGGAATCCATCGAACTATAATATCAGTCTTGACAAAGTTGTGCATCATAGATCCTGCTCAATGGTATAAGCATGTTAGTCGTCTTCAGAGGGCCCTAAATAGTACACATCAAAGAAGCATTGGTACTACCCCATTTGAGCTGTTTGTAGGCACCAAGATGAGATGCAAGGAGGACCTTGAGGTTTATAACTTGCTGCTGCAGGAAGATAGAGAAAGCTTTGTGGCACAGAGAGACATGATGAGATTGAAGGCCAAGGAGCAGATATTGAAGGTGCAAGATGAAAACAGAAAAAATTAAACAGAAAATTTATTAAACAGAAAATTTACAAGAAAATTGAATATCGTGCCTTCTTCATATACAATTGACGATACGCCACTAAAGGAGGTCGCTACAATTCGCGATCTTGGAATCATTTTGGATAGCAAATTGTCATTTGCAGCACACTATGATAGTATAGTTACTAAGGCTGCTAAGCTTTGTGGTTTTATTAAAAGAACGTGCCAAGAATTCAAGAATGTTTTCCCTATTACAACTTTATTTTATGCTTTTGTTCGTAGCACATTAGAGTTTACATCTGTGGCTTGGAGTCCTTTTTACCAAACACACATAGACAGAATAGAACGCGTGCAACGCAGTTTTACTAGATATCTAGCGTATCGGGATAAGTCTTGTCCTTTTCGTGCAGATTATCCACAAAGACTCAATCATTTCAAGATGGCTTCCCTTGAACACCGCAGATGCTTAAATGATCTTATAGCCCTTCACAAAATTGTCAATGGAAATTTGCAATTGCCTGGTGTTCTTTCAGAATTAAACTTTGCTGTACCTAGGAGCAACATTATAAGACCTAATAAAAGGCGAAAAGTTTTTGAACCTCTCACTCATTTAACAGATGTAGGTAAATTTTCTCCTTTAAATAGAATGTCGGTTTGCTATAATAATCTTTATGATAATAACAGCGACATTGATATCTTTTGCAATTCCTTGGCAATGTTTAAATTGAATATAAACAAAACTAAGACATGGTTGACTTGCAAGACCGCCGATATGAATATCAATTATTTTTGTGAGTTATGAGAAAAGTTTATAAAAGAAAAAAATTTTTAATCAAATAATTGGGCTAAGCTTAATTAATGTTTTTTTTTTTATTTGTTACTTGTTAGTTTTAATTTGTTTATGCAAGCTTTGTTTGTGGCTGCTTTTGTAGTTACTCATATAATTTGGCATATTTTTAATTTTGTTTAATTAAGGTTTATTATTTTTGAAAATTGTACCGGATTTATATGTGAGGGCTGTGTGCTCCTATAATTTGCATCACTCTGCAGGACAAATGTATAGAACTAAGAATATGTTTGAAATCGGAGTATACAGTTGGAGCTCCTTAATAAATAAATAAATAAATAAATAAATAAATAAATAAATAAATAAATAAACAGGAAAACATTCAACCGCAAACGTAAATTCAGTACGAAATATTCAGTAGGTGATATGGTAGCTATCAAACGCACTCAATTTAGCCCTGGGTTAAAACTAAAAGCTAAATATTTAGGTCCGTATCGAGAAGTTAAGTGTAAGGGTAATGATCGTTATGATCTTGAAAAGCTTACCCTTCAGGCGGAAGGTCCTTGTAAGACATCCAGTTCTGCTGATCAGATGAAGCAGTGGCCGCATTCTAACTGTGATTTAGATTAGTTAAGTTTGCATTGAATTGTTATTTTCATTTAAGCTAAGTTTATGATCATCTTGTTCACAATTTGGTTTGTTTCTTTAGTTTTACTTAAGTAACGCAAGTTTTGTTTTTAGATTTTTTCTTTATTTTTGTTCTATGAAGCTGAGGACAGCCTTATTCCAGAATGGCCGAGATGTAGGAACGGAACGTAACAATGAGTGAGTGAAAGGTCGTATGAAAGAGAGAGAGAGAGAGGAATAGGGCAATATGGCGACCGGAGACGCCGGTGCGTTGTGTTCCATAATCTTAAAAAGAGTACGATTATTAAAGAAAAGTGAATTCCTTCAAAGCTGAGTTTAATTTCCGAGCCTACATATATATAGCTGCTACGTTTTCGCAGACAAACTGCAAAGTTTTGCGAAATTTATGTACCTAGTAAATCTACTATGTGTTAAATAAATGAAATATATATATAAAGAGACAGAGCTCGCATTCGCTGTAGAAGAGACTCCTCTGAGCATTTTATCCAGCGATACAAAATTCTACGTAACCGTTGCAATAAAGTTTGTAGAAATGCAAGGCGTCAGCATATTTATCAGTCTATCGACAACTTTCCTCCTAATAACCTCTGGAAATTCTTAAAAACTCTTGGCGTCGGTAAGTCTAAATCTTCACCAATCTCAAATATTGATCTAAATGCGCTTAACCAGCACTTTAGCTCACCTCCATCCTCTCTCTCTAGCGCTGATAAGGTTGACACCCTTGCTTCTCTTCAAAACTGTATCCCATCTGACTATCCTCCCTTTGATTTCCATGAGATAACCTCTGCAGATGTTCAGAAGATTCTTCGATCTATAACTACAAAGGCAGTCGGTGACGACGGTCTTAGCAGGGATATGCTAGCTCCTATTTCTGATTTTATATCTCCTATAATAGCGGAGATTATCAACTGCTCTTTGAAAACAGGTTCCTTTCCCAGTGCTTGGAAAAAAGCACACGTCATCCCGCTTCCCAAAAAATCTAATCCTTCCTCCTTTTCAGAGTTCCGCCCTATTTCCTTGCTTCCTATCCTTTCAAAAGTTTTAGAACATGTCGTGCAAGACCAGTTTGCCGATTTCTTAACAAAAAACCATCTCCTCAGCCCTCACCAGTCCGGCTTTCGACCGGGCCACAGCACGGTCACAGCCCTCGTCAAAGTGACGGATGACTTGCGTCTCAATATAGAGCAGAAGAATCTTACTGTCCTAACACTGCTAGATTTCAGTAATGCCTTCAACACTGTCGATTTTGACATTCTTGTGGGAGTACTGAGGTCTCTTAATATCTCTCCATTGGCTATCTCATGGTTTGAATCCTATCTTCATGGCAGAAAACAACTAGTCAAGGTTGACAGTTGCCATTCCAACTGGTGTGATCTTACATCTGGTGTTCCACAGGGTGGTTGCCTCTCTCCTATTCTGTTCTCGGTTTTCATTAACTCTATCACTTCTGCCCTCTCCTCCTCCTTTCATTTATATGCTGACGATCTTCAGTTGTACTCCGCTGCTCCGATGGATGACATTGACAATGCCATAGCCACAACTAATGCAGATCTTGCGGCTATTAGGAATTGGACAAAACGCTATGGGCTCAATGTCAATCCGAGAAAGTCTCAAGTCATCATTATTGGTAGCCAATATTATATTTCGAGACTGGAGACTAATAATATTGCAAGTGTTATCTTTGATGGTGAAGTTCTGCAGTATAGCGAAACTGTCAAGAACTTGGGCATAATCATGGATCAGACTTTGTCGTGGGAGAGTCATGTTAAGGAAGTTAGCCGTAGGATGTACGGTTCATTTCACTCACTGAAGCGCCTTCAGTACTTCTTGCCTTTGCAAACTAGAATCACTCTAGCCCAATCTCTTCTTCTACCTCTTCTTGACTATGCTGATGTTGTGTTCTTGGATGCCACCGAAGAGTTGCTCGACAAGCTGGAACGTCTTCAGAATTTGGCTATCAGATTTATTTTTGATTTGCGAAAGTTTGACCATGTGTCTGAGTTTCGACGTAAACTGAAGTGGCTTCCAATACGTTATCGGAGGTATAGTCATATCTTATCTCTACTATATAATGTCTTGAAAAACCCTTCTTCCCCCAAATACCTAAAAGATAGGTTCAATTTTCGCACTGATATGAGCAAAAGGAATCTTCGGTCCTGTCATGATCTTATGTTATCTTTCCCAACTCATTACACTGAACGTTACTCTAGGTCTTTCACAGTTGACGCTGTTCGACTTTGGAACGATCTTCCACTCTCTCTTAAAAGTCTTCCCTCAATTGCTTCTTTCAAATTCAACTTGAAGAAGCACTTTTTGTCCTCTCAGCAGTCTTAGCTACTAAATATGTATATATTGTAAGTATTTATGTAGTTTATCGTAGTCAAATATATATATATAAATATATATGTACTAATTTAGTACGGTATGTTAGTGTTTAGGGTGTTAGGTTAGGCATACTTTTAGGTTAATAAGTGTATGTAGATTTATCTTATTTATAAACATATTGTACTGGAATTAATTTTCAGCGCCAATTTGTACATATTTTCTCCATTTGTGTTTTGGTTGACTGGAAGAAATTTCTTTTAGAAATAAGTCCGCCTTTGCCATGTACTTTCAACATTGTGAATTGTATTTATCCGTGTTTTTTGTGCAATAAAGTGTTTATTATTATTATTATTATTATTATTATTATTATATTATGTTTTGGGAACCGTTATTTAGAATACTATTTACGAGTATTTCGGGTATTAGCGGTACTTATTATAAAGTAGTAAAAAGTGTCTGTATAAAGTGTTTTTCATTATTTCATCTGAATGAAACTGTTTATTAGTATTGTACTGAGGTCAAAACTACAAACAAAAAAAAATGCCTATCTGTCTGTTTAGACTCGATATCACCACAAAATTATAATCATAGTGACCCTGGTCAACATATTGGCTAGAAGAGGTGTTCATTAAACAACACCCAAGCCGAAAACGGGGCAGAGATTTATTAAACGCGGGCGGAGCTGCGGCTGAAAGACTGTATCACATAAATATCTGTTTTTTTTTCATTATAAATAGTTAAATAAAGTTGTTTATTATGATTTTGTAGCAATATTGAAGAATGGACCGCCGCCGGGACTAAAATAAAATATTTTATTATTCTTCTCAGGGTCCCGTACATCAAAATGAAAAAATGGAAAAAAGAACAAACTGGAAAATTTTGGTTGATCAATAATTAATAGTACTTACATGATTTTTTTAAGAATACGGGAATAGTAGATTACACAACAAGTAAAAAAAAGGGAATTTCTTTCGAGGCTCAAAGGTGGACCCCGAGAGGAGCGAAGGATTCTAGAGTAGAATCCGGAGCGGAGCAAGAGATCCAAGAGCCGAGATGGATTTTTTTTTTCACGAGTTATGTACTCTACTTTTCACCATTGACTATGAGAAAATAAACAGTACCATATTAACTATTTGAATCAAATTTTATTATACTTACAACCAATCGGTACATAGTAAATTAATAAGAGAACAAAACATAAAAATGGCGGTTCTTTTTTTTTGTCTTTTTTCCAAGCGGCCAGCCAGTACGTTTGGTAAGATATTTTTTTATATTGTGCATTGACGCTTGTTCCAAATTTAAAATGCTTTATTCGGGCATTTTTGTGGAAGGTAAAATGTAGTGATTGCAAGATTTATAGCTTCTCGGGTGATTATGTTTTAAGATGGCTGTATGGTCACAGATACCTTTGCCATGCCTTTGCCTATCCAAAAAGTTTAAAAAGTTACTTGTTCTCACTCAGTGAGGAAAAGAGCGTTTTATTCACTGTTTTTGGTGAACCAATAACCCCTTTTCGAATAGTAATGGTGAAAAAGAATATCAATTATTATTGTGCCTCCGTTTCGAAGCTTTGGTGTTTGTTTGTCTGTCCGCAGCGAATGGCCGACGCGCCGGCGAAGTTGTGCGTACTTCCATCCGTGCTTCTAATTTTCGCGCATCGTTGAACTAGTCAGCCATTCGCTGCGGACAGACGAACAAACACCAAAGCTTCGAAACCGTAAAAACGAATAACAATGAATACGAATGTTTGTATTTTCCCAAATTTTTCGGCAAAATAGGATATCTCCTACCTACTCCTAATAATGTTTATGCTGTTAAATAATCACACTTGTTCACTTATTCAATTTTTCGCAACGAGTTATGAGCGCTCGGCAAAAGTGATAGGGGACTAGCGCATGTGTTCACTCGCGCACAAAATTACCAAGTACGATAGAAAAAAAATGACTCACTCAGTCAAGGTTAGCGCTCATAAATCGTTGCGACATTTGTAAGTATAACCGTCTGCAATGTAAATGTTTTACAAAGTGCCGATAATTGCCAGTATTAACAAAATTAATTTTTATAGATATACCTTGAAATTTATTGGTTCGTGCTTGGGTCACATGAATGGAACTCGGACCATCTGCAATAAAACCATGTGTTCATGGTAAGGCACCGAGGGATGAACACAAAGGCTAGTACGCGTCACTGAGCGAGAACAACTTTGTCTTTCGCGAAAACTTTTACATTCTGCATAAGACTTACAGAGAAAATTCACATCCTGAGGGGAAAATGAGATTTTTCAATTTCGAACCTTTGATATTTCGATCGAATGGGCCTTCTTCTTGACCATATTGCTGAATAAAGTTCCTAATTACCATCCCGAGTTATTAGTCTAGCTGAAATTCACCGATTACGAGCAAATAATATTTGGGACTTGGTCAGAGATTTATCCGTCGATATGACCATCTTAGTCGAGATATCGCATTCTATTTGCCAAAATGGATACACATACATTTTGACATCGAGAGCTCCTGTACGGAGAATTTTCTCCATTCAAGGCACTATTTTTCAGAGTTCTGTGGGTGTGATCAGGTAGTAAAGCTGCCCCATTACTGCCCTACTTCAATATCCATCGCTATAGACTTCAAAAGCGTCGTGATTGGCCAAAAGTTATGTGTGAAGTCATTTCTGGCCAATCGCGGTGCGTTTGAAGGTAATTGCGATGGATGTCGAAGTTAAACAATGAGGCTCCTGATGCTGGGCTCGACTGTGGTGGTACCACCATCTTACTTGCAAACACCCCCAAACTTATTCTGAGCAGAGTAAAAGGTGTTCTCAAACAGACACAACCAGGTGGCCCACATTGATACCTGTGACCGATTGATGGCCGTATATCCATTCCAAATTTCCGGGTATTATATAAAAGAGACTGGTGACGGGCAGCGGCGTCTTCGTTTCGGCGCTCACCAACCCGCCTGCCCAGCGTGTGTGAGTATGGGCATTTCTTCCAGGAGGACCGCCAAGGTGGCGAAGTTTTGAAAAGGCCTATGTACAGCAGTGGACGAAACAGGCTAATGGATGGACATGGATGAATGAGTGTAACGATTCGGAGGAATCAGCCACATTTTTACGACTCGATGACAAAACGACGGAGTTTGAATATCCTAGGCGGCTATTCCGGCATTATTGCGCATTCGCAATATCAGTCATTAGATATTTGTTTAAAGTTTGATATACCTATGGTATGCGATGAAAATTAGAGTGACTAAACCACATTAAATAGAAGCTATGGGATATAAGGAATGCTTATTATAAGTTTTCAATCAAAAAAATCAACATATATCTGTACAAAATCGCTTTTAAAGTCACCCGCAAGTCCAGAATTGACAGCCGCTAGTCCGGGATTATTTTTCATTCGCAATATCAGTCTTAATAACATAACATTAAAATTAGAAATGCCATGCGTTCAAATTAGAGTGCTATAAGGAATGCTCACTTTAAGTTTTCAATAAAAAAAACCGTACAAAATTCCTTTTTGAATCACCGCAATCTGCCTTAGCGATTTTTGCGCATGTGCCAGAATTATTGAGGCCCTGGGTGGTGATTATGGCATTATATTATTATTATTACCCATGCGATGTGTCACCCAATCTGCTTCCGCTCATTGTGTGGTAAATATACCACGCGGTGTCAAGTCGGTCGACCGATTAAATCCGCCAAATGACGAAATGTCATTTGTGACATTGTTGAGAATTCGTAACATCTGGATGTTTGGAATGTTTTATACGTTTCTACATACAGGATTTTACAACGTTTATAATCGTAATATACAGGTTGAACCAAACGAATGCTCCCTAGAGGGAAAGTACCTTAAATATTAAAGATAGCAAATTTTACTTAAGGTACCCTTTATTTTATTTCAAGATTAAGGAAAATTGCATACAATGAATTTAAAAAAAATCACCTGCCTATACCGGGTATCGAACCGGACAAATTTATAAAAAAAAACATTTTGTTTTTTATGATACTAAAATCAAAATCAAAATATTTATTTTGTAAAATAGATACATAAAGTATACTTTCTACAAGTCAAAGTTAATCTTTACAATAAATATCTTTAGAAGAAAAAAATACTATGAATATACTAATAAGGGAAATACATACAAAAAGTATTTAGGTTGGGCTACAAAAATTAATTTATACACATACATAAAGTAGAGAAATCTAGGAATAAAAATATTATATATAAATGATGCAAGGAACAAACTAGTTGATAAATAAATAAGGGAAATACATCCAAAAAATATTGAGGTTGGGCTACTAAAATGTAATAAATTTATAAACCTGCATAAAGTAAAGAAATATAGGAATAAAAATATTATATATACATAATGCCTAACCATCCGCACCATTCGATTAGTATTGCTAAGAAGAATGGCAAGAAACTTAGCAAACATACCGATCGAAAGGGTCAAGCATAAGAACCAAATTCTTTTTAGTAACATTGTATCGTTAGTTAAAGAAAGACAAAACCCTTAAAAGTATCCCAAAATTAAATAATGTTTGAATTACGGAAAAGTCGCAGGAAAAACGAATTATACATTTTACTGAACAACATTTTAAAATGGCATATCGATACTATAAATCATAAGGAACAAACCAGAAAGTAATTGTAAAAGGGAGTGTCTCCGCTGCCGGCGCCGGCACCCAATAATAACGCCGTTTGGAACCGGCAGTACATTACTGTGTCAACCTAACACGCTCCTCTTCACTTCGCTCGTCGTCGCGCCAATTTTTTTTCTTTAGGTGAAAGTTTTTTTTTACTATGAATATTGGATGGATTCGATTGATGGTTCTTGGTGGAATATCATCTTGAATAAATTATACACAAATTCTTGTACTTTTATTCCACATATATTTATTTTTATTCTAACTTAGGCTACCGGTTTCGTATTATACATCATCGGGCCAACAAATTATTAATTATTTAACATGACAGAAAGAAAACAAAAGAAAACATTTTTAACAAGCAAATATAAAATAAAACAATTTTTACTATGACTTTAAAAAGACCCAAAATTACTTCCTATCCTATCCTTCCTAGCCCTTTATGCTAACCCTATTTTCCGCTTCTTTTTCTGAAGTCAGTGCCGGCAACCAATTTAGCAACCGGCACTGGCAGCTAATTCTGCAACCGGCGCCGGCAGCTAATTTGGGACACGGCGCCGGCAGCTGAGGCACTTCCAATTCAAATCCAAATGTTGTTCAGGAAAATGAATATGTTTTTCTTGCACCTTTTTCGTACTTCTAACAATATTGAATTTTGGAATATCTTAATTCTGTTATTAAAATGTAAAATTTCATGGTTTTCCTTTAGTTTACGACACTATGTTACTAGAATTTGGTTCATATGTTTGACCCTTTAGATCGGTAACATAAACATACAGGTTGTTTTTTTTTCACTTTTGTCCGCGGTTCGATTCCTAGTTTAAACAGGTGATTTTTTTCAATTCCTTGAACGCAGTTTTCCTTAACTTTAAAAATAAAATAAAGGTTCCTTGAAATTTGCTATCTTTAATATTTCAGGTACTTTCCCTCCAGGGGGCATTTGTTTGGTTCATTCTGTATACGTAATAACCTGGGATAGGATATTCGGATTGATATATACCTAAAGTTGAAAAAATACCTGAAAAAGTTTGGAACTATGGAGTCGGCTTCTTAAAATATTATTTATTTATTAAGTTTTAAGCAATTCCGTAATTACGGAAATTACGGAATTGCTTAAAGCGTTACAATAATGTACGTAATACTTAATAGATGTTACCGTAAATGTTTGTATATTTTTCAGGCATTGTAAGTATACAATTCCTAGGAAATTTTTAAAATAACAAGCAGATTTAGGTCAAACAGAGTAGAATAGAGTACAGAGTAGAGTTCTACTCTGTTCAACATAAATATGTTTGTCATTTTAAAAATTCCCTGGGAATCGACAACATTACAAATTAATAATTGGTGCAAAAATTAAAACCATTTCGAGATATGGGCCTTCTGAGCATCATATTTTTTTTTCAGAATTAAATAGTGATTAAATGAAGAGGTATTTTCAAAAAACTAAAAATATGGTAAACACAGGATTTTAAAAACAATGTTCTTTGCTTTTAAGTTCATTTTGTTTAAAAACAAATCAACTGTCATATCATGTGACAGTGGACATAAACATGCCAAGCATTTTTTTAACTATCGATTGGCAATGAACATCGCCTTTTGAAATCCTTAGATGCGACTTACATCCTTTTAGAATAAATGAATGAGAAAACATTAAATTATGCAGGAAAAACGTAAAATAAAACAAAATAAAAAAAATACTTAATTTTCTTTTTTACGCAGCCCTTCAATATAGATATTAAAAACAAATGGTTAAGAAAAATGAAATGTTGTCGATTGTATACAATGCCTAGAAAATATAAATACGTTTACGGTAACATCTATTAAGTATTAGGTACTTTTTTGTTCCATGACCTCGGTACGAATCTTGCCCGTCGAGTGGTTATGCATGAACAAAGCTTTTCGAAATTGATTTGCATATGTCTGTCTGTGGTTTTTGAATATTAACTTAATACTTACGGAACGGTAAAGAAAAATTGATCGGCCAACTAGTAAGAATTGTTGCTTACTAAGACTTCAAGGGTAATATTTCTACGGGATTATAATAGTAATTTAACGATGAGGGCGTACCGTAATTACTGGGAGCACATAAAACATGTAGCGTGCAAATGTTTCGAGGAACCATTCCAAGTAATAACAAGTCAGAATGGTTCGTAGTATACATACACTATTTAAATTTGTATCCGGTTACTATTCGGTATAGAATTTTCTTTTGAATATTTCTCCATGTACTTTAACTGCATTTTCTTCCAAATTATAAGCTAGAGGTTTTAGCAGTGAGAATGTATTTATTGATTTTTATTCGATTAGAATATATTTTAGTCCTTACGGGATAAATTACTTATATAAAAAACTAGCCTCTCCCAGCGGCTCCACTCGTGTTTATTCAATCTCTGCCCCGTTGGGTCACTACCGATGATGATAAGTTGGAGAATCATACTTCTAGTGGTTTTCGAGTTAAAACGGAACATCCGTACAGACAGACAAAAATTCTAAAAATGTTAGTTTTGGCTTCAGTACAATACTAGTAACTCGTTCCATTTAAAACTTTGAAAAAATATTCAATGTACAGACACGTCTTTTTTACTGCTTTATTATTAGTATTGATGATAGAGATAAATTTAGAATGAGAATAATTTGCGTCCCTTTAAGTAGGTAGTTTTAAGGTGGATGCGACGGGTCTCCTTCCCAACCGCACAAACTTTTATTGTTTTTTTTATATCAGTAATAAAAATTATAAAAATAGTTGTGTCTGTACATAGAATATTTTTGCGAAATTTTAAATTTAATGGGCTATATTGAGGCCAAAACCACAATTTTTTGTTTTTTTTCTGTCTGTCTGTCTGTCTGTATGTATGTATGTTCCGTTTTAACTCGAGAACCAGCCAACGGATTTGGATGCAGTTTTTTTTATTTTCATCGTAGTAACTCTGGTCAACATATAGGCTATAAAGATGTTCATAAAATAATTCCCAAGCGGAAAATGGGGCAGGGATTGAATAAACGCGATCGGAGCCGCGGACAAAGGCTTGTTTTTGAATAAAAATTAGTAAACAAATGTTATTTATGGCATTACCGGCGAGGGAATCCGTGTTTTACCAGAAAATGCTTTTATCCAAATCGATTTCTGGCTCATTAAAACATTCAAAATAATATAATGTACTTCTTCATGTATTTATTCAAATATCGAGATAACTTAGTTCTTATTACTTTTTGAAAAAGCAGAGAAAGGCATCTTAATAATTTTATATTTAAGTAATTATTCCTTTGTGTACATTCTACTTTGAATTAAAAAACAAGATAATTAAAAAAAAACTTCGCACATTTTAAAATACAGGCTCCTTGACTTGGGTTTTTCATCAAAAATCACTGAACAATTTAACCGTTGGAAAAATTTAAAAACACCTACTTCTTATTTATTGGCTTACGCCATGATCCTTTAAAATACAAAAATGTACATTATGTAGGAAAATACCAAACAATCTTTACTAAGAACAACAAAAAAGAAAAAAAACCTATCCTATATATTTATATGGGATTACAAAGTTATTTATGCAGTTGGTGTATCTAGAGTACTAGACCGAAATTGCAAAATATTTTAGTTTTTCCTTGATTTATACACTAAACAATAATTGTATTCCAAATTTGAAGCTTCTATGTCTGCTAGAAGGTGTTTTGATGATCGGTCAGTCAGTCAGTCAGTGAGTGACAAAATTGAGAAACTTTGATTAGTTATAATTTTTTAAACTACTGGTTTAAATTGAATGAAATTTAAAATATACCGTACTTATCCAATGCCTGCTTGGTGACTGAAAAATCAGGCTTCTAGTTTTATCCACAACGAAGTTATAAGGGGTCGAAATGACCTGAACTGTTTCGAGAAAAGGATGGTACGGCCGTGCCGCTTTTTAGCTCGACTTGGCGGGGGCACTGCCGTGCCCCCAGAACTTGGTATAGAAAACATCAAGCAGCAACTTGGTGAGAAGTTGCGCAAATAGTTCCTGAAGTACAAAATGAAATTCTCTTCAAAACTGACAATAGAAATACCAAACTTGGATAGGGAAACTTTAAATAACTGGCCTTTGTTTAAACAAGAGAAGTGGGAAATTGGAGAAATATATAAGCATGTAATAACTGTCCATTTATTTTAAAACTAGTAAGATTGTCTTTGCTCAATATAAATATTATCAATTACTTTTAAGCATTAGTAATTATGCTAATGGTACACTGAGAAAAATTTCTTTTTGGCTTCATTATAAAATAGCATTATATAATTTTAAAATACGGTGAATTGTTTTTAAATTTGGTAATAATTGGAAAATATTATGCTGTAATTGAAACGTTTGAGAAAATAATCGTGTTTTTAAGGTAAGTAACACAATATTATATAACAGATCACCGTAAAATTGATCACAGAAAATAAGATTATCATTTTTGTATTACATCATGCCTTCCCTATAAAAGAGGTCCGTCACACTACGGTATGCTTAGTGTCACCATAAAAGCTGTGACGGAGCGCATAATTCTATCTGCTTCCTATAAAGTCGTCATATTATAACGCTAGCAGCAGCAACAGTAGTTTCATCGTATATTGTTGTGATGTCCGTATGCTCCCTATTGTAGGTGAATCATCATAATTTTAACTGAATTCACTTTATTTTATGATGAACAGTTTTCTCGGTGTATACACATATTTGCTTCCAAAATCATTTACGCAAACTATTGTGTGTTTTTGTGAGAGCAATCAGAGAGCTGTACAGCTTAGCTCTCAAACTTAACACTGACGCGGAAACCGGCTGTGAGTTGTTAAGCAATTATGTTAACAAGCTTCTTGATATTGTGCCTAGATAAATTTTGTCAGTCGTTAAATTGATATAAAACTATAAAATCTGTTTCTAACAGATTTAATAAAATAACAATTTGTAATAATTTAATATTTAACTAATTTACCTCATTGTTCTCAGGTATAAGCCCTTTTCACAATTTATAAGCATAAGGTTTAATTTTTTGGCAAGAGCCATTTCACGTTTTCATTAGAGTAATCTAAAATTTCTATTCCTAATTTACCATCTTATATCATCCATCCATCCATCCATCAGCCTGTGTTCGTCTCAAAGATTCAAAAGATTCAAGGATTCAAATTGTTTATTTGTAAAATAGATACATAAAGATACGTTTTACATGTCAAATCTAATCTGTATAAGAATAATATTTTATGATGAAACAAATATGATACGGGAAATATATAAAAAAACTGTATTTAAGTTGGGCTACTAAAGTTATACACATGAATAAAATAAAAAGACTTATTGGAATAAGAATATTATTATAAGTACACAATGCAATTAAAGTTGATAAATAAACTAAATAGACCCTAAATAAATATAATGCCTAGCCAAATATTACTAACATAAGTAAGAAATTAAAATATTGTGTATACATACCTACATAATTCAATGAACAAATAAGTTAATAGATAAATAAACTGTAAATAGATATAATGCCTAAATCCGCCCATTCGATTAATCTTGCTAAGAAGAAGGGAAAGAAACTTAGCAAGATCATGTCTTTTTCATCAGATTTTTTTTATGAATATGACTTAATACTATTGCAGTTTTTTTAACTTATATAAAATAATACTAAACAATATATTAAAAAAGGATAAAAATATAAAAGACAGGAGGAGATTGTGTCATGAGGAAAAAATATATATATCTTAGTCTACCTGTCTAATGAGATAGTAAGTTAAAATACTAAGCAAAACATCATCCGCCTGTCTCATATAGTTTATCACTTTTTTATAGTCAGATTATCAACTAATAAATGCCAAGTTTAAATTATTAAATGTTTATATCAATATGTAAAAAGAAATGTCAAAATAATAATAAAAAAACAATATAAAAATATTAGTCTACATAAAAACAAACGATTTGAAAAACACAAATCTGTTAGAAAATAAACGAACAGTAGTATCAATCAATATTCTCATGACACCAAGCGTCACTATCATCCAAATAGTCATTGATTTTATAATATGCTTTTCTCAAGAGTCCCTGCTTAATATATAATTTAAATTTATTTTCTGAATAACTAAGGACCTCCTTTGGAAGTTTATTGTAAAATTTCATACCATGTCCTACAAAAGAGGTGCCTACTTTTGCAAGTCTAATTTTTGGACAAACCAGTTTATGTTTCTTCCTAGTGTCTATAGAGTAAAGTCTACTGCTGGACATAAGCCTTTCCTAAATTTGGCCACTCTTGGTGGTCCTCCGTCCTCCTTATCCAGCCGCCAGCTCGCCACCCGCAACGTCCTCCAGATCGTCGGTCCAGCGGGCACGAGGTTGCGCTCTACGCTTTGCTGTAGTCTCCATTCTAACGCCTTTAGATCATAAACCGTCCATTTTATGGCAAAAATATAATTAATAATGAATAGTTAATTACACCTGTAGCTGGGTCTGTTCGCTAGTCGGCAATAACTAAGTGAGTGTGTAACTTGTGACCTTGTGAGTATAATCAGTTACTGACTTTTTCACAAAGTCTACCATATTGTCTGTTCAGTAGGCCTACCATGAGTTTAGGCCTCAACCCGGTCACAATATCTGTGCACCTGACCTCGTGACGTCATATCGGCGGTCTGGGTACGGTGTGAAAAAAAGTTTTTTCGAGAAATGTGGAGGTAAAAAAAATTTACTAACCTTTTCAAATCAATGTATTATTGATGAAGGGTTTGTTATTAAAAAACAATAATTTTGATTACAAAAACATTTATTATTAAACTCAGTCACTATAGATTATTGACTCTATGCCTGACATTGTATCTTCCTCATTCTCACTTTCTGAACTCGCCGAACTGTCTTCCCCTAGTGATATTAAAAGTTGTGTGATGTTGTCATCTGCTAGATGATCCTTATCCCAGTATTCTCGCTGTAGTCTCTCCACGTGATTCACTTCTTTTTTCCAGTCAGCTGGCGTAATTGACTTAATCGCATCTTTTGTAAGTTGTTCTATGTTCTTTTCCGATTGGTCAATGTTTTTATCTGCCACCCTTTGCTTTACCAAGTTCCATATATATTCGATAGGGTTTAGGTCACAATGGTAAGGTGGCAGACGTACAACTTCTTGGCCATTCTCTCGCATCAAATCGTCGACGACATATTTTTTCGGCGGCTTTGTTCTCAGTATAATGGGATACAATTCCCTCTTTGTCATTTTGTCATTAAATGGAATATTGTGTTCACGTAGCCAATTTTGCATGTCTGCTTTAAGAGCAGCTTCTCCGATCTTGTTTGCTTTCTCCGATTCAAAAAACTTGAGCACTTTAAAGATTAAATTTCTTGATTCGCTGTGTATTGTTTTTCCCATGACTTCAGTTTAACAGCTACAACAATTTTAATAACAACCAAACCAGTCCAAACTTAACAGTAAACAGTCTAAACTTAACAATAAACATTAAAAAACAAAACAACAATAAAGCGAAAATATCAAAATTATCGGGACGTGTAGCGGCAACGAATATGCTAACCGTACTGTCGCACCAGGGAGTGCGCGGAGAGGTGACAGGGGAAGCGGGAGAGGCGCCACATTCCAGCGAGGAGCACAGATATTGGGACCGGGTTATACTCACTAGAGACAGCGAAAAATATTTATATGAGAAATTGTGCAGCGCTTGGCTTACGAGAGGAACCAGAATTTGGAATAAAAAATATTTGACGCAATCGGTAACGAGTATCGGGAATTTGAGACCAATACTAATGGCCTTTGGTAGGTAAATTTGGAACTAAATCAGAAAGCTAAAAAAACATCTAGCCACGCTTGTTATGTGATATGCACATTTTAACTTCCTTGTTTTTGTTGATGTACTACTAGCAAACACTGGCAATCTATATACTAATAATAAAGTAACATCTTTAGAATTTTTGTGTGTCTGTCTGTCTGTTCCGTTTTAACTCGGGAATCACTCAACGGATTTAGATGCGGTTTTTTATTATCATCGTAGTGACCCTAGTCAACCCATAGGCTATAAGGGATGTTAATAAAATAACGCCACAGCCGAAAACGGGGCTAAAATTGAATAAATGCTTTAACTCTGGAACCACTCAACGGGTTTGGATGTGTTTTTTATTTTATTATCATTGTAGTGACCCTGGTCAAAACATAAGATAAAGGGGGTGTTCATAAAATAGCGCCCAAGCTGAAAACGGGGCAAAGATTCACTAAACGCGGGCAAAAGCTAGTTGAATAATAAGATGGTGGCACTCTATACACCGAATAAATCCGCGCTGTTTGGGCATTTTCCAAAAAACAATCGGCACGAACTTATCTGGAGACTTACTATATTTACAATCTTCCATTACAAATCAGTGGCATCAAACGATAAAACAGTCTAAGTTTAATTTAAACTTGCAACTGGGCGTTGAGCATATTTCCTGCAAAGCAGTTCAAGAAACACAAGTTAAGGCGACTATTTCCCTGAAATAAAATATAATTCATAGGGAAGTTGAAATTGTATGGCTTAATCATAGTGTTTTGGTTTTGTATCGTGAGACGATGAACTGGTAGAAATATTAAGACTAGATGTGCTAATACACGAATAATTTGTGTCATCCACTTCTCAAATCTCGCTTTTAGTGGACTTCTGCCGAACATGGAATAAAATTTGTGTAAATGTAGTCGTTTAGGGGATTGTGTAATAAAAGACCTCAAGTATAATGATAATTAATATTACGAAATACATGCCATGCGAAGTGTAGGTTATGAAAAGCTGAAATTAACGTATTTTTATCATTTCAAATTGAATGCGTAGGTATTCGAGGCAATATGTGATTAAATTCGATAACTTTTCCCACCCTTTTACGAACAAACTTTTGTGTTAGTTTTTTGACATTGCATTATAGAAAACAAAACATTTCATTTCAAACATGAGAACTAAACAATTCTTTGAGGTTTTTTTCTAAGACAAGTTTAATCCAGGCTCTGAACATGTAACCATAATTAAACATGTCTAGTTAACACGAAATTGAAAACCTGAGATTTTGCAAAAAACTGTTTTATTTCATATATTAGAATATTTCTTAAGAAGTAATGGAACTGTAAGTCTACATTTTATTAATATTTTGTGTTATATATAAATATGTAAGACTTTTTGTTTCTTAAATAAATTAAAAATAAAAGATAAGCATAATTTGTTTCGTTTAAATTTGACTTTAAGTCCCTCCAGGTTCACAGCGTGTACGCGAATGGTCTCGTCTATCTATCACGCTCTAACATACGTGTATATATGCTCTTTCTCTTTTGCATTACCAAACGGTAAATATATACTATATTATTTATTGTTGGTACAAATGTTGACGGAAACGACATTCAAATAACCTTCATATCTGAACGCAATGCAAAGTGCCTCTTACAAGGCAACGATCGCTGCAACTTGAGATAACGCAAAATATGAGAAAATATTGAAAATAATACTTTTCAAATAGAAGCGATTGTTCTATTAAAAAGTTAAAGTTTACCTATTAACCAAACGAATTAAATCGACCTAGTTGATTAAGAATTAATACTTATAAAATTGAGAAGATAATTGTTTTCGATATTTATTTGGTCTGGAAGTTCCAGTTCTACAAATGAACAATATACGGGTGTAAATAGAGTGCGACCATTAAACTACATATCTACCAACCCTATACTGAACCACTTTTCCCAAGAGTCAAACCCGCGGACACCCTTAGTTTAGGAAATAATTGAGTTCCAAACAAAAATGCGTGAACCCTAACGCACCGACATACGGGCGAGTTTAGAGAGAGCGTCGTCCGTGAAACATGCAGCTGTTAAGAATCCATCGATCCATCAGCCTGTTTCGTCCACTGCTGGACATTGGCCTTTCCAGGATTTCGCCACTCTTGGCGGTCCTCCTGGAAGAAATGCCCATACTCACACACGCTGGGCAGGCGGGTTGGTGAGCGCGGTGCCGAAACCCTTGCACCAGTGACGCCGCTGCCCGTCACCAGTCTAATTTATATAAGGCCCGGCAATTGGGGATGGATATACCGCCATCCATCCGTCCCAGGCAGTGGTGGGCCGCCTGGTTTTTTTGCCTGAGAGCTGTCCTCTTACTCTCCCCCGAATAACTTCGGGAGGATTTCCGAGTAAGAATGCTTAAAAAAATATGTACATATTTTAAATGTTGGTCTTCTAATCGCCTTAATAGAGAATCTGAGATTTGCGAGCTACAAGTTTAAGTGTAAACTTACTTGTGTGGTCTCGGCAGGAAACTTGGAGTAATCTCAAAACCAATTGTGCTGGTTTGTGTGTAAATTGAAAATAATCAAACACAACATTGTATTTCAGAGGTACCAATAAAACGTACTTCGTTGTATTAAATAGCATTATATGATCAAATGTAATTTCATAGGCAAATGAAAATGTTTGGACAAATTAAGTCAATGTATTTGTAAATCCGATGATTAAATAATTTGTTTGTAATTGTTATTAATTTATAAGATCAAGACAAAGATAAGGAATAATTAATGATATGTTTTGGACATTTTCCATGTGTTCTCCTTCAAAATTTGCTTCAGATACTTATAGCCATCTACGACGAAGAGGGGGTGAACATTTTGTTGACAGTTAATGTCAAACCCGCCAACTTAGCTGAAACGAACAATACAGTAGGAAGTATGTGCGGTCGGCTAAAGATTTAGAATGCTACTTCTACATCTACACTAATAATAGGTTACTTAAGAAGATGCCGAAGTTTTTTAACAGATTCATGATTTCATAATTCCTGTAAATGAATTTGCATTATTTGTTTTTTGTTTGAAAGTTTATTTCAAGGTTTTATATCTCCGTACTAAATTTTGTTTTTATTTTCAGTCTGATAACTAAAATTAAGTCTTCAAAGCCAGTTCGTCTTAAGTGTCATCCGTTTCCATGATAAGATTCGTAATAACACTTTTCAAAAATAAAATTGTAGTTTCTGTTAGCCCAATGTTGTTTCATTCATGTACAATTTGTTTTATTAAATTTGGATTTGTCATTCGTAAAATAAATGGAAAAATATTTGTACTAAAAACTGAGTTTTCTACATATTCTCTTTACAAAACAGCGATTTCACAGGTAAAGACCTATTATTAAAAAGAGGTGTTTGTGAGTTTGGATGTAGGGGATAATCTCCGGAACTACTGTTCGATTCTGAAAATTCTCAGGCAATAAGAAGCTACATTATCCCTAAATCCCTATATACAGGCTGACTTTTAAAAAAGCTCCGATAATCTTAGAGGTTATTAAAAAACTTACGTATAGAACATATTTTAAATAAAAATACAATTAAAATTAGAAGCCAAAGTATTATTAAAAATGTTACGTGGAAATAAAATGTATGGTGTCCTAGCCAATCCCATGCGAAACAAGTTTAAAATAGTCCAAAATAGTGGGACCAATAATAAAAATAACTTCGCGCGATCTTATCTCTTCAGGTGACCATAATTTATTTGGATTTTATGAAAATCATCAAAACTTAAAAAAATAATAATATGAATATTATTTTGAATGGTTTTCATAAAACCAGGTTTTATTCTTCTACAAAATATTAAATTAGATTATCGGGGTCAGGTTAAAAGTCATTCTGTATAGTTTGTTCCCTGGGGACGCGCGGAAGGGCAGTTCCTTAGAGACGTAGCCTGATCTATAGATTTTTAAAATGTTTGCACTGTTGTATTGATCAGATTTTTTTCACTTGATTATAGGCTAAAGCTTGTTCCCTGGGGACAAGCAAAACGCTCGCTAGGGACATAGCCATTATAAAATTCAGACGGATATTCTTTGGAACTACACAATCGATTTTACGGTTGTATTGGTTAGACTTTTCAATTGGGCGTAGACTTTAGTTTTTCCCTAGGAACGGGTAGTTTCCTAGTGACAGTACGCTACATAGCTACATAGCTACGGAACCAATTATGAACATTATTCATTGTTGTGATGAAAACACTTGTACTTTTCGACAGATAATATTTAATACTACACTACTCAACCGGTTTCACTATATAAGCATCATCGGGGGCTTTTTAATTAACTAATATACATGATTATTTTTTTCAACAATGTTTCTGTTGCTAAATGTCCGTGCAATAAACGATTTATATAACTTGCGGGTAGATCATACCCATGATAGACCATCCTAAGATTTAATGTTTACAAAATTCACCGTTTTGTTAAAGATTGCTGATAATGCGTTTGGCATTCCGCATTTTGACTAAACGTTAACTAAAGTTACTAAAAAAAAAACCCGAGAAAGTCGGGAATATAAAATTCATGTCGAATAAAGTTAAAGATAAATTAGCAAATAATATGAGTTCTAATATAAAAACATTTAAGTAAATTTCAGTAACGTTAATTTGAAATGTCAGAAATATAATCTAATAATATAAAAATTAAATTATAAAAGCGAAATTGTCCATGTCAGATAATTTTAAATAAAGGCAAAGTCAAATTAAAATATGCGGTAGTAGAAAATGTCAAGAAAAAATGTCAAAAGTCAATCAAAAAATCAATTTGTATAGAAAATGTCATCGGTGTGATTTGCTGATTTAATACGTCGTCTGAATGAAAATGTGTTGATTTATTTATTTCAAGGGCCTCCAATACTGACAGTTTTTTGCCTTTTTCACAAACGTGAAGAGCTCTAAAGTTTAACTTGGGGTCGAATGTATGCTTTTCGCTGATCAAATGCTGTAATCTACCCGTACGTTTAAATGTAATCGCTGGTACATAGGACCGATTCTGAAAATATTTTCACTGTTTTAATGGTTAGACTCCTCACTTTTACGTAGGTTATATTTGTTTCCCTAGGACAAGCAGTTCCCTAGGGACATATAAATAGGGTCAGATATTTAAAAAAAATCTTATGAACCAAAAGTCAGATTACAATACGTAATATAAAATTATTGGTCCGAAAATTATTAGCAGATTCGATAGAAACTACTCAAAAACTAAACAAACGCGTCCAAGGCCGCGGGCGAAAGCAAGAAAATTATATTAATAACATCCGATACAGATAAAAAGTATAAAAACCTAAATAATGATTTTGAATAAAGAATTTCTATTTATTTATTTTATCAGAATTGTTTTTTGTTGTCTAAAAGAAGAAGATAATAAAACCGGCCAACGCGTGTCGGGCCACGCGTAATGTAGGGTTCCGTAGTTGCCCAGTACATTTTATAAGTTGGTCTACTAATACAGATCGCGCCAAACTTCTAGTCTCATACATTTAGAAGAACGGCCCATACATTGTCGTGTTTATAGGGGGCCAACAGTTTGGCGCGACCTGTACTCGTAAATATGTAAATCCTACTTAGCTGTGATAGTTTTCCTTTTAACCTCATTATATATTCTACTTCTGTGAATTTTTTCAAACAATAATAAACAGCCGTTTAGCCAGCAGGGGAGTGAGGGGGATGCTTGACTCTAACAAAAATTAGCACTTCAAAGCTTAATATTTCGCCAACGGAACCGTAAACTGGAAAATGGCTTTCACACACCCACAATGTTTTTAAACGACCTAAGCAACGATACCCCACGCTATGGGATAGACGAGAAAAAAAATTCATCCCCAATTTACGTGTATGGGAGATACCCTAAAAAAATTTTTTTTCGAGATTTTATTTTACCATTTTATCGGCGGGATTAATATGTATACTTATGCCAAATGATAGCTTTCTAGTACTCATAGTCTCTGAGCTAAGCCGCGGACAGACGGACAGACGGTCATGGTGAAACTATAAGGAACCCTAAAAAAGTCCAAACGAATACAATTTTTTGTGGCGAGGTATTTAAAGATTCCAGTATTTAAAATAATATGTTTACCGATCATACTAACACACCCTTCAAGGATTTTTGCCTTTGCTTTTACACCCGGTATAAACAAAATACTATTTTTCTTCTCTTAATCTTTTACTAGAAAAAAACTTCGTCATAAATTGAAGTATATTTTCAGCATCGAAGGCAACTTGATACTTGTCGCAGACATAAAAACGTTCGTGTGTTTTCAAAATGAAACTTATCACCTCGGAGATTGTGGAAAAACGTAGCAGTTTGAATTTATGCTTCTTGTTTGTTGTTATGAAACACAAATAGTTTGTTTTAGACCCGAAACTTTGTCTGATCTACATATCAAAGTATTCTTAGGATACAAAGCTTTCTTTAGCGTTATAGTTTACCTAACAGACTGGTCGTGTTGTTCGGGTTTTGATATATCACTGTCTTTGTTATTTTTCTTTTATAAGGCTTCGGCCAGAATACTTGAAAAAAAACTGGTCAAGTGCGAGAGGACTCTAGCCCTTACAGTTCTGTAGATACCTTTTAAAACACAATCTTATTCCCCGTTCATACATGACTGGCCAGTTTATCTTAACTCTAGCGATCCATTGAACTCTATTGTATACAGGGGACTAATTAAAATTGGTAATTTTTAGTGTTCCGTGCCTCAAAAGGAAAAAACGGAACCCTTATTCACTTTGTTGTCCGTCTGTTTATGCGTCCGTCCGTCTGTCTGTCAAGACCCTTCATCTCGGGAACGCGTAGAGTATCAAGTTGAAATTAATACCATATAGGTACTTAAGTCTACAGTCCCTTGAAGCTATGAAAAAATCAAACTTCTAAGTTAACGTAAAAAAGATACGGCCGTTTATGCCGCAGAAAACGTATATTTAGACTCTCTCAAGAAATTTAAAATTTATGGGGCCTTATACTACAAGTTTAGGGAAAACCTGAAAACTATAACGGAACCCTCGGTAGGCGAGTCCAACTCGCACAGGTAGACTAAGATGTATTTTTTTCCTCATGACACAATTTCCTTCTGTCTTTTATATTTTATCCTTTAGTTATTAAAGTTAAACACCTTGTGTGTGATATTAAGCAACTCAAACGCGTTCTGCTTACCACAAAATGTATGAAAGACCCTGTTACCTGTCTGGTTTGCACAGAGAATGACTCGGCCGGGCCCACAACGAGATTAAACAATACCAGCGGACAGTAACAAGGTATTTCAGTTGAAAGATTTAATTAATACAAAATTGACACTCACACAAGTCCAGTGAAATATTGACGGCGCCACGATACCTCCAGAAGTCCAAATCTGGGGTCCTCGCTGATTGTGCCTTTTCGCTGCTCCAGGGCTGGCCGAGCCGGTAGGATGGAGGGGAAATACAAGGCAGGGATCAGCAGGAAATCAAAGGAATGTGGCCACGAAGACTGGCTACGTGTCACCAAAATTCTGACGCAATCACCAAAGTGTCTTCCTGGAATTAGCTCGGCTTCGACGAGAACAATTCCCCAATACGGTTTCACACTAGAAGACACGCACAGTTGGCCTTAAAGCAGGCTATTCAACCTTTTAGACACCCAATTTTCTCAAAACCCCACACGGAAGAGCAAAATTAACAAGTCATCTCCATCAAAAATCATAGACAAGAAGAGCAAAATTAAAAACAAACAAAGTTACTATGCCGCCCCTAGCAGTCTCTAAATGCAGATTAGAACACTGCCAACAAAACGCGTTCAATTTGAGTGTTGCGCGAACACCTTGTTTAGTATAAAAATTGTTTATATGTTAAAAAGACTGTAATAACATTAAGCCATATGATGAGAAAAAAAAAGCGATACAAAAATACATGATCTTGCTACGTTTCTTGCCCTTCTTCTTAGCAAGATTAATCGAATGGGCGGATTTAGGTATAACATCTATTTATAGTTTATTTATCTATCTTATTAATTCTTTGCATTATGTAGGTGTGTACAATATTTAAATTGTTTACGTATGTTAGTTATATTTGGCTAGGCATTATATTTATTTATGGTCTATTCAGTTTATTTATCAACTAATTTATTAATTGCATTATGTATAATAACTATCTTTTGCCCGCGGCTCCGCCCGCGTCGAAGAGATTTTTGTGGAAATAAGGAAAACAAAATAATATGATTTTTTGAACGACAATATGCAACGGTCACCGTGTTTTACCAAAGTGCTAATAAATACCAATCAAATAAGCCCAAACTCGAAGGGTCTGCTGTTATCCGTTGAGGGATCCCGTACCCACCTTCCAGTCCCTTCAGCAGACCTTGGTCACTATGTTTTACCAAAGTGCTAATAAATACCAATCAAATAAGCCCAAACTCGAAGGGTCTGCGGTTGTCCGTTGAGGAGATCTCTTACCCATCTTCCAGTCCCACCATCAGACCCTGGTCACCTTTTTTTTTACAAAAGAAAGAAAACATTTATTCTTAATATAATATATAAAAATAAAAAGTGAAAACAAATTTTACCAGTCGGGGTTTGAACCCGCGACGATCGGCTACGCTACGGAGCTTTTGTCATTATATGTACATACCTAGCCTAAACCTTCCCGAAGAAATGCTTTATCTTTCAGTGAAAACTGCATCAAAATCCATTGAGTGGTTATCAAGTTTTTTTAATGTATGGGACCCCTCCTGAATGTTTATATAATTCATTTTTTATTCAATATTCGGTTTTGGTTACATTTTACATCACAAATCCACATTTTCAGATCTGTAGGTAACTCATTCCATCCGCAAGGAGACCTGTGACATATGAACGGACAGACGGCGTCGCGGAACCCTTAAAACGTTACATAGTAATGTAATAACACAAATATTTTGTGTTTATAATAACAGACACAACTCGAAATACCTATTTAATTTTAGTCACTAATATGGCTTGCCGCCTAAGGCAAATCTATATTTCAGTTTAGGCAAATCTATATTTCAGTTTCCGTATTGAACTCAAAGTCAAATAAGACACGACTTATTATTTTTAAATTTAAATAAATAATTGATTGCTTTAAATTCCATCGCTGTTATAGTTGCTTTAGACAAAGAAAATACAGTCATGTCATATTTAGTAACTTGGTTACTCAATGCCATCTAGCGGATTGCATGTGCATTTCCAGCTCATGCCTGATTCTATTCAATGTAATCTGCGTTTGTTTTTAAATGTCAGGGTGTTTGGTGTACTGTGCACCAGATGGATCTTCTAACATACAATTTTTTATTTATGACTTTTGTTAAACGTAGGTTTTACTAATTAGTCGTAATATAAGGTTTAATATTAAGAAACAAAACATTTTAATTTGAATCGTATGTCATTGCTGCACGGCTTAATTTTGATTGACGTGTGATTGACACTCGTTTTTAATTTTCAATGGTTTTGACTCTCTTTTGGTTCGGCACTTTTGAGCACAGACCCGATGTCCACTCGGTAGTACGTCAATGCAAATAAACATTTTGAATCTTTGAATCTTGCACTATTCCGGTTTTTTCCTGTACCTATGCTATAAGAGCTACCCACTTGTGAACGGAATTTTAAGTATCTAAGTCAACTGGAAGTGTCCTAAAGGTTTTCATGGCGAGCCAATTTTTTAAAGCCTAATTTTTTAACAGCGCCATGGGGTCGCAGACTTCTTTAGGAGAGGAGGTATCAGTTTCAGCCTGATATCTTTCACGGGGCCCGAGAAAGGGGTCTTGATAGACAGAGGAACCACTTAGTGATCGTAAAAGGGTTCCATTTTGTCATTTTAAGGTACAGAATCCTAAAAACTGCATAAGCAATATCAAACGGAGGAAAACAAAAGGTTTTTCAGAGGTTCCACTTGATTGATACCACATAGATAAAGGAAGGCGGAAAGGTGGTAGAGCTGATGCCGGGCTCGACTGTGGAGGTACCACCATCTTTCTCGCAAACTCCCCCGAAGTTATTCGGGGGAGAGTAAGAGAACAGCTCTCAGGCAAAACCAGGCGGGCCACCGTTACCTGGGACCGATGGATGGCGGTATATCCATCCCCACTTGCCGGGCCTTATATAAAACAGACTGGTGACGGGCAGCGGCGTCACTGGTGCAAGGGTTTCGGCACCGCGCTCACCAACCCGCCTGCCCAGCGTGTGTGAGTATGGGCATTTCTTCCAGGAGGACCGCCAAGAGTGGCGAAATCCTGGAAAGGCATATGTCCATGGACGACATAGGCTGATGGATGGATGAAGATAAAGGAAACATGGAAGATTAGCCTCAGCACTCTACTACAAGATTTACCTCAAGCTGACTATGAAATCCTATTATCCAGTATCCTTAGAAACTAGAAATTCCTTTTAGAACACGTCTAGGAAAAAAACTGAAAATTATCAGTCTGTGTTCGTCCACTCCTGGTCATAGAAATATGAATTCCAACTTAATTAGACCCTTCGGATTCATGGAGATTATTGGATCGTAAGTGTCTAGTTAGTTTGGTCACATATAACTGCTCTTGGAATACGTTTATGTTTTAAACGATAGGTATGTGCGGAACCCTCAAAGCACGAGTCCTAGTTGCACTTGACCAGTTTATTTATACTTACTGTCTCTGAGCTCGAATTCAGAAATAACGAACGTGGTCACATATTGAATATCTATGTAACAAGCTCCGAGGCATATTATCAAAATGTTGTATAATTAAATTCAAATTACCTTATAACATATTAAGACTGATGTATCTATCACTTGCTGACTCAATAATGAGCTACAGTATTAGTAGTTACGGTCGCACTTATAAAAGCTATATAGATAGTATCTATAGACTGCAAGTAAGAATATTAAAAGTCATTGTGACAAACCACATTAAAAACAAATATAATTATGACAAAAAAGGCTTATTTGACTATTGTAAAATCATAAATATATACTGTAAAATAAAAATGGCTATTATCTGTGAAGAATACGGTAACGAGGTTAAAGTAATTAAGAAAACAGGCCAAAAAGCTTAAGAAACCTAATTTACCTACCCACTTATGAACTACCTACCTATAATAATTTATATGGAACGCGAACTTGGGAATACATGCTTCCTTTATTTCTAAACGAATTATCCATTAATACTCTAAATAGCATAAAAAATTGTAGCAGCAACAAAAAGCGAAGAAGTGCCATAAAGCTTTATTTTCTCGAACATCAGCAGCCTGTGGCTGCGGGTTGTTAAACTTGTATATAAGTCTATGTCTAGTTAGCATAAGTTAGCGATCTCGCCATACCGCGTATAAACCATGTGGTTTTAGTCGGATGGCTTTTATTTTAATCAAAATGTATATATATTTGTCTTTGAAAAATAAACAAAAAAAAAAAAAAAGATTTTTCGTGATAAATATTCCATGTAAATAAAGTATGCAATTGCGGATTGGATCAATAAGAAATACAAATACGACAACATTTCTTTGTAAAATTGGAAAGGTTGTTAAGGGTCAATCGTTCAGATTTGTAACCATCCATCCATCCATCAGCCTGTTGTGTCCACTGCTGGACATAGGCCTTTCCAGGATTTCGCCACTCTTGGCGGTCCTCCTGGAAGAAATTCCCATACTTACACACGCTGGGCAGCCGGGTTGGTGAGCGCGGTGCCGAAACCCTTGCACCAGTGACGCCGCTGCCCGTCACCAGTCTGATTTATATAAGGCCCGGCAATTGGGGATGGATATACCGCCATCCATCGGTCCCAGGCAATGGTGGGCCGCCTGGTTTTGCCTAAGAGTTGTTCTCTTACTCTCCCCCGAATAACTTCGGGAGGATTTGCGAGTAAGATGGTGGTACCTCCACAGTCGAGCTCGGCATTATCATATCACAAGAAATTACTGTAACGCCAATGACGAAAACATAATGAAAAACCGGCCAAGTGCGTGTCGGGTGATGCGTAATTTTGAGTTCTGTAGTTGCCCAGTACATTTTTTATGTTGGTCTACTAATACAGATCGCGCCAAACTTCTAGTCCCATACATTTAGAAGAACACCCCATACATTGTCGTGTTTAGAGGGCGCCAAAAGTACTGTACCTGTATTCGTAAACCTGTAAAGCCTACTAAGCTGTGATAGTTTTCCTTTTAGCTTCATTATACATACTCGTATATACTGCTTCTGTGAATTTGTCACTTAACTATAAACAACCGTTTGGCTGGCAGGGGAGGGGACGCGTAACTCTAACAAAAATGAGCACTTTAAAGCTTAATATTTTGCAAACGCATCCCTGAATCAAACAATAGTCTTTATACAGCCACAATATTTTTAAAAGACCTATCCAACGATAACCACACCATGGAGCAAAGCGAAAAAAAAATTCATTCCCACTTTACGTGTAGGGGAGGTACAAATTTCTAGTACTATGAGTCTCTGAGCTAAGTTGCGGACAGACAGACGGACATGGCGAAACTATAAGGGTTTCTTGTAGACTACAAAATCCTAAAAACTGTTCTTGCGTATAGTAGGGGAGAGTGGGGTAAGACGGGGTCCTTAAGGTTTGATGGTGAATAAAATTGACCGTAATGAGTTTTATTAATTTGTTTTATTCTTATAATCTTCTTTGATAATCAGTCCTCGTTGTTAACGTGTATTTGGCAGTCTAATCAACATAATAAAATGAATAAAAAACAAAAAGTAGAAATACACCCTCATCCCCAGCATGCGTTGCCCCCCTATTGGTACCCCCGTGGATAAGATGGGGTACCAATAGGGGGGCAAGATGGGACACGCCGTAAACGACCATTTACTGTTCACAATGTTGACAAGTGTACACGGTATCTGCATCTTCGTCATCCAAACCTGCACAGCTGCAGTGAGCCCATTTGCCGCATGCTGAACAAGCAGCCCAGCCTTCATTTGAGTTCAAATATAGCCCTTTACAATACAAACAAGGTGTATTTTCCGTATCGCTGTCAGTATCAGTATCACTATTCTCGTTTAATGATCTATTCTTAGCTCCTTTTTTCTTCTTAGCTGCAGGTATTTTTGAGATTTTTTAAGTTCCCTGAACTCTTTATTTCGCTGTTTATCCTCTTCCGCTTGTTTCTTTTTCTTAATCGTTTCTTCTAATTCAAATTAAATTTATATCACTGCGGTATAGAAAATCAGAAAAGTAAATCTGGACGTGAGGAGCTCTGAACCGGGATTCGAACCCGGGACCTCTCGCTTACCGGGCGGTTGCTCTACCAACTGAGCTATCCAGTTCTCAACATGACCTGCGAATTTACGCTTGTGCTTTCCCATACCGCAACGATATGTATAGGTACTCACTTAGTAGTGAGCCTCTTGGCGCCTAGAGTCAGTTGGTAGAGCAACCGCCCGGTAAGCGAGAGGTCCCGGGTTCGAATCCCGGTTCAGAGCTCCTCACGTCCAGATTTACTTTTCTGATTTTCTATACCGCAGTGATATAAATTTAATTTGTTATCTCCTTGCGATGGATAAATCGCCAAGTGTTTAAAAATATAGAAATTTATTTCTATCATAGTTTCTTCTAATTCATTCTTATACGGCGAAGATATGATCACCGCGGTTTTTCCTCGTTTTCTAGAAACGCGAGATGTTTTTCTAGTTGCTGGAAAGGGCAATATTTGCTGCGGACTTACAACACCAAATATTGATTGCTGCGGAATTCGTGGTCTTTCGTGTAGATCGGGGTTTTCAAGCCAGGAAGAACATCCTGGTTCTAAGTTTGACATTGTATTAAGTAACACAGTAGGAGCAGTAACCAGATTAGTGGATGGTGACGTACTCGCAGAAATACTAGCGGCTGTATCAAGTCTCGACAATGTTTCTGTTCCCACTGTTACTGGCGTCACTGATGCACCCGTCAAAGTTGCCACAACAGAAATGGCTTCAGATATAATTGGCGCATTCTGATTATTTGTTGCTAGTTCTGTGGATGAAGATTCTATTATCAACGAACTATTATCGCTTGCTGGTGCGTCGGATACATTAAGCTGAATATCTGTCATCAAAGACGGAGCGAAGTCGCTCTCAGAGAATACTGATGGATCATATGGCCAAATCCCACATTTCTTAAAACCATTGACAGCTGTTTACATAGTAGACGCTTGTATGAACGCATTTCCAAAAATTTCAGCTACTTGTCGGATAGTGACAGTCATTCCTGGGTTGCTGCGAAGCCACGCCGTGATTTGATGATCGTAGTAGGTGCTTAACGGTCTCATGTAAGCAATGTCTGCAACCTGAAGACGGTGAGTATTATGTGGTGGGAAACATAAAATGATAACGCCGTGAGTGCGTGCTTCATTTATGAGATCAATGTTCTTCGTATGAGTACTATGTCCATCCAATAATAACAAAACAGGACGCTCAGGTGTTGCTCCGCTGAATTTGACGAACTTTTTAAACCATTCTAGGAAAAGTTCTGTAGTCATCCAGCCCGAATCACTGCAAACTCCCCAAGCTCCGGGGCAGCATTAATCATAAGTTGCGGATCCATTCTTTTTCTAGGATATACCATCATGGGTGGCATAAAATAACCACTAGCACTAAAACAGATTTCTACTGTAATGGTCGTACCTCGTTCAGCGGATGTTATGGCTCCCACTTGCTTTCTACCCTTTCTTGCGATAATTTTTTATTTGGTTTTGGGCACAACTGAAATACCAGTTTCATCGCAGTTGTATATAGGATCAGGTGTTAAATGATGTTCAAGGCAAACATTGCTCAAAAAATTGAAAAACTGGTCTACCACCTGTTTATTAAAACCAGCAGCACGTGCAGCTGAGGTACTTTCAGGCTGTCTAATAGACAGTTCTGGGTGCCTTTTTAAAAATCCTTATGCCCAGTCTTTCCCAACTTCTTCTGTTTCATTGTTAAACGGATGTTTTTTCTTATTTTTTACCGCTAGTCTATAGACTAAACCTAGGTAAGAACTTGTTTTTCTCTGTGCTGCGTATGGGTTTTATTTAGTTATTTTTTAAATTTGATTCGGCGTACGGGGCAAGATGGGGTAGGTCTTAAGGGGCAAGATGGGGTAGGAAGGCAAGCGGCATACAGATGTCTAATTTTACTGTTTATTTTGTTCTAGAATGGTGAGAAATTATATAAAAAAACAAGTAGAGGGGATGGGTCAGGAGAAAGTATGAAACATGCTGTGAAAAATGTGGTTGAAGGAAAAATGGGCTACAGGTTAGAAGCAAAATCATTTTCTATCCCACAGACAACTTTGGAAAGAAAAGTGAAGCTTGCTCGAGAAAGTTTAGATAAGAATGATCCAATGACTGTTAAATTTAATGTACCGTTAGGCCCAAAAGAGCAAGTTTTTACTGATAATGAAGAAGAAGAGTTATGCAAATACATAATAGATATGGAGAGCAGGCTTTATGGACTGACAATGAAAGACATAAGAGGTTTAGTCTATAGACTAGCGGTAAAAAATAAGAAAAAACATCCGTTTAACAATGAAACAGAAGAAGTCGGGAAAGACTGGGCATAAGGATTTTTAAAAAGGCACCCAGAACTGTCTATTAGACAGCCTGAAAGTACCTCAGCTGCACGTGCTGCTGGTTTTAATAAACAGGTGGTAGACCAGTTTTTCAATTTTTTGAGCAATGTTTACCTTGAACATCATTTAACACCTGATCCTATATACAACTGCGATGAAACTGATATTTCAGTTGTGCCCAAAACCAAATAAAAAATTATCGCAAGAAAGGGTAGAAAGCAAGTGGGAGCCATAACATCCGCTGAACGAGGTACGACCATTACAGTAGAAATCTGTTTTAGTGCTAGTGGTTATTTTATGCCACCCATGATGGTATATCCTAGAAAAAGAATGGATCCGCAACTTATGATTAATGCTGCCCCGGAGCTTGGGGAGTTTGCAGTGATTCGGGCTGGATGACTACAGAACTTTTCCTAGAATGGTTTAAAAAATTCGTCAAATTCAGCGGAGCAACACCTGAGCGTCCTGTTTTGTTATTATTGGATGGACATAGTACTCATACGAAGAACATTGATCTCATAAATGAAGCACGCACTCACGGCGTTATCATTTTATGTTTCCCACCACATAATACTCACCGTCTTCAGGTTGCAGACATTGCTTACATGAGACCGTTAAGCACCTACTACGATCATCAAATCACGGCGTGGCTTCGCAGCAACCCAGGAATGACTGTCACTATCCGACAAGTAGCTGAAATTTTTGGAAATGCGTTCATACAAGCGTCTACTATGTAAACAGCTGTCAATGGTTTTAAGAAATGTGGGATTTGGCCATATGATCCATCAGTATTCTCTGAGAGCGACTTCGCTCCGTCTTTGATGACAGATATTCAGCTTAATGTATCCGACGCACCAGCAAGCGATAATAGTTCGTTGATAATAGAATCTTCATCCACAGAACTAGCAACAAATAATCAGAATGCGCCAATTATATCTGAAGCCATTTCTGTTGTGGCAACTTTGACGGGTGCATCAGTGACGCCAGTAACAGTGGGAACAGAAACATTGTCGAGACTTGATACAGCCGCTAGTATTTCTGCGAGTACGTCACCATCCACTAATCTGGTTACTGCTCCTACTGTGTTACTTAATACAATGTCAAACTTAGAACCAGGATGTTCTTCTTGGCTTGAAAACCCCGATCTACACGAAAGACCACGAATTCCGCAGCAATCAATATTTGGTGTTGTAAGTCCGCAGCAAATATTGCCCTTTCCAGCAACTAGAAAAACATCTCGCGTTACTAGAAAACGAGGAAAAACCGCGGTGATCATATCTTCGCCGTATAAGAATGAATTAGAAGAAACGATTAAGAAAAAGAAACAAGCGGAAGAGGATAAACAGCGAAATAAAGAGTTCAGGGAACTTAAAAAATCTCAAAAATACCTGCAGCTAAGAAGAAAAAAGGGGCTAAGAATAGATCATTAAACGAGAATAGTGATACTGATACTGACAGCGATACGGAAAATACACCTTGTTTGTATTGTAAAGGGCTATATTTGAACTCAAATGAAGGCTGGGCTGCTTGTTCAGCATGCGGCAAATGGGCTCACTGCAGCTGTGCAGGTTTGGATGACGAAGATGCAGATACCGTGTACACTTGTCAACATTGTGAACAGTAAATGGTCGTTTACGGCGTGTCCCATCTTGCCCCCCTATTGGTACCCCATCTTATCCACGGGGGTACCAATAGGGGGGCAACGCATGCTGGGGATGAGGGTGTATTTCTACTTTTTGTTTTTTATTCATTTTATTATGTTGATTAGACTGCCAAATACACGTTAACAACGAGGACTGATTATCAAAGAAGATTATAAGAATAAAACAAATTAATAAAACTCATTACGGTCAATTTTATTCACCATCAAACCTTAAGGACCCCGTCTTACCCCACTCTCCCCTACTATACGCAAGAACAGTTTTTAGGATTTTGTAGTCTACAAGAAACCCTTATAGTTTCGCCATGTCCGTCTGTCTGTCCGCAACTTAGCTCAGAGACTCATAGTACTAGAAATTTGTACCTCCCCTACACGTAAAGTGGGAATGAATTTTTTTTTCGCTTTGCTCCATGGTGTGGTTATCGTTGGATAGGTCTTTTAAAAATATTGTGGCTGTATAAAGACTATTGTTTGATTCAGGGATGCGTTTGCAAAATATTAAGCTTTAAAGTGCTCATTTTTGTTAGAGTTACGCGTCCCCTCCCCTGCCAGCCAAACGGTTGTTTATAGTTAAGTGACAAATTCACAGAAGCAGTATATACGAGTATGTATAATGAAGCTAAAAGGAAAACTATCACAGCTTAGTAGGCTTTACAGGTTTACGAATACAGGTACAGTACTTTTGGCGCCCTCTAAACACGACAATGTATGGGGTGTTCTTCTAAATGTATGGGACTAGAAGTTTGGCGCGATCTGTATTAGTAGACCAACATAAAAAATGTACTGGGCAACTACAGAACTCAAAATTACGCATCACCCGACACGCACTTGGCCGGTTTTTCATTATGTTTTCGTCATTGGCGTTACAGTAATTTCTTGTGATATGATAATGCCGAGCTCGACTGTGGAGGTACCACCATCTTACTCGCAAATCCTCCCGAAGTTATTCGGGGGAGAGTAAGAGAACAACTCTTAGGCAAAACCAGGCGGCCCACCATTGCCTGGGACCGATGGATGGCGGTATAACCATCCCCAATTGCCGAGCCTTATATAAAACAGACTGGTGACGGGCAGCGGCGTCACTGGTTCAAGGGTTTCGGCACTGCGCTCACCAACCCGCCTGCTCAGCGTGTGTGAGTATGGGCATTTCTTCTAGGAGGACCGCCAAGAGTGGAGAAATCCTGGAAAGGCCTATGTCCAGCAGTGGACGAAACAGGCTGATGGATGGATGGATTGGGTGGATATTATTATACATAATGCAATGAATAAATAAGTTGAGAAATAAACTAAATAGGCCATAAATAAATATAATGCTTAACCAAAAACTCCATTGTAGAACTAAAAAACTTCCCCTAAAGAATACGTATAATAAATAAATCAGGCTAGTATAATAAAAATCAAAATCTGCTATTATAACAACAAAGTTGAATATTGGTTTACTGGCATTCATTCATTCATTCCCTTGATAAATCCATTAATACTGAACTTTTTGGACTTTACAAAATAAAAATAAAAACGGATCAAAGAAGCAATTGAAAAATGTTATGTTTACCGAATATTCAACCCTTAATGTGCATATATATTGTGAATCAGTAGATACAACATTAAACAAAACCGCGTACTCTCCTAATCAAACTGAACAACTTGCCAGCATAAATAAAAATAAAACCTACAATAACAGATACAGTGCAAACCTGTAGAAAAAAATCGTTTTTTTTTCTTTTTTTTTCAAATTATTCTACGTTTGTCATGTCAGTTGTCTGACAAGTTCCATCGAACTTTTATTGTAAACTAAGATTATTATCTGTGAGTATTTGCCCACGGCTCCGTTCCGCGTTTATTCAATCTCTGCCCCGTTTCCGGCTTAGGCGTTATTTTATGAACACCACCCCTTTATGTTGACCAGGGTCTGACTAGTTTCATCGACCATTTAATGTCATGTGGCAACGTTACGTTAGAAACGATGATATTGCGAGTAGTAGCGTAACGCATGTTTTTTAAAAATTCCTCCAGCTGTTTCCTAGGAGCCCAAACTTGGTATGTATTGAAAATGATTCTTTGTTTTTTAGACCACAAATGGCTGAAATGTACATTATACATATACTCCGTCCCGTCTCCCAGAGGGGTAGGCAGAGACTACATATTTCCATCTGCTACGATCCTGACACACCTCTTTTGCTTCTTCTACATCCATCAATCTAGTCATACAAGCTCTTCTATTCCTGGTACTTTTTCCTTTGCTCTTCTTCAGTATGTCGCCTATTTGGTCGACATACGTCCTTCTAGGGCAGACCGGTCGAGCTTTACTTTCCTCTTGTGCAGCATACATTTTTTTCGTCCCTCTACTTTCATTCATCCTCTCTATATGCACAAACCACCGAAGCATTCCCTTTTCTATTACTAGTCACTATATCTTCTATCAGGCTGCAACGATCCCTTATGTTTGAAATGTAATGATGAAGTATATTTTTACAATCAGCTTTTGAAGCCGTTTAATTTGACAACCCTTACGAAAGGTTTCAAAATACAATTCAAAGCTTCCGTACAAAAGGTAAAGGGGTGTTTATAAGGCCCCCCACCTCCTCTGAGGGATTTTTTGCAAGAAATGCGAGCCCAAAATTAACTTTAGAACCTCAAGTACCAAACGGCTTGCTTTTATACCTAGTTGCAGTTTTTTGCCAAATATACCTTTTTACACCGCCCGCTAAAATTGTAGAACGCACAAAACGGGCTAGTTTTGAAGTTTGCGTAAACAAACGAAACCCTTTAGCGCAGCCTTGGCGTTCGCTCTTAAGTCCACCTGTCTGTGGTAAGACAGATAGACAACAGTAATCTAATCTTTGCTTCAAGAGTGTAAGCAACCTCAAAATTCCAAATAATACTGGCGGATAAGTTACAGCGGTAAGGGTACGTTCAAGGAGACGCGACGCGTCAGGCGGCGCGGTGCGCGAAGCGGGCTGCGTGGCTTCAAGCGTTTTCTCCGTTTATGGAGAGGCAGCGCGTGTCGCAGCCCGCCGCAGTTGACGCGTAAAAACAAACATTATGGTAACTAGTAGTTTCGTTTATGAAGGAGTGGGGCATACGATAGATAAAGATAGATAAAAGTAGTGTATGAAACTATACATAACTAGGTATTAAAACCTTTTTATGTACCAGTTTCATAAACTTTTATTTTAATTAAAAATGAAGTTAACGCTTTAGTGGCATTTTCGTCAGAGAGAGATAAAATAAAGGAGGGACTAGTTGGGGGAGTGACTTTATTGAGGATCAAAAGTTCTAATAAAGGAGAAGAGTTATATGTATATGGGGCAATTAAACAAAATATGATCTATTGTTCCATCCTCTTCCTCTTGGATCGCTGAGCCGTTCAGACGTGTCGATTAACCTAATCTACAACAAAACTTATAAAAACTGCAGGTCTATTTATACTAGACAGAAAGCTGATTAGTACTAAATCATCGATAGAACCAATTACTCGTGACCCCTCAGCCGCTACAGGCCTAGCTTATCTGGACGGAAAGCATTTTAGTTTGAAATCATCGATCGGTGCCCATCGAACGTGACCCATCGTGGATATCTCGTCTATCAAGTAGACACCAACTTTGCTGCTTTGGAACTACGCCTCAGTCCGTGTGAGTTACCTACCTACCTATATACCACTATTTTGTTTCCACCGTTTGGCGATTGCGTGTGCACAGAATTTGTCGACAAAACTGATTGTTAATACAAATTGCATTAGCATTACCTCTCAATCATGAACAAATCATTATCTGAAACAGACATTAACACACAGACGTCTCCGTCTACATTCGTCTCCACACGTATAAAAAGAAAAAGGGAAGAAGAAGATTTTATTACCGAATTTTCAAAATTTAAGGAGGAAATGAAGGAGCTGTTCTCTGAAATGACGATCACTCAAGGAGATGAACTTAAAAAGATTGCGCCCACCCTTGCGGAAATACAAAGATCCAATAATAACATTGAAAATTCAATTGCGTTTTTGTCTGCTCAAAATGAAGAATACAAAAAGAAAATAGAGCAGTTAGAATTTCAGTCACAGGAAGATCGAAAATATATTGCTGGACTAGAAGAAAAAGTTGAGGACATGCAAAAGGGAATGAGAAAAGCCTGTTTCGAAATGAAGAATGTACCTAAAAAAGAATATGAGAACAAAGACGACCTAATAGAAATGGTCACGTGTTTATCTAATAACATTGGCTGTGAACTTTCAAAGAAAGATATCAAAGACATATACAGGGTCCGGGGTAAAAAACAGGGAATCCAAAATACACCAATCATAGTGGAGACCTCTTCAACCCTCCTGAAAAACGATGTCCTGAAGATGAGTAAAACTTTTAATATCACACACAAGAATAAGATCTGTGCGAAACATCTAGGATTCCGTACCTCCGAAGACACACCAATCTTTATAACAGAAAATCTGACTGCTAAATCGTCCCGCCTGCATTTTCTCGGAAGGGAACTTGTTAAGTCCAAAACCTATAAATTTTGCTGGACTTCATACGGGAAAGTTTACCTTCGGAAAGATGAAAATTCCCCAATAATATTAATTAAAAATGAGATGCACATTCAACATTTACTACAGCAAGAAAAATGACTAAACTTGCCACTTGTGAAACGTAATTTTGTGCTCGACGTCTTTATAATTGTAATTTTAATTGTTGAATTATTTTCTAAGCTCTTACGAATTAATCATTCGGAACTAAGTAATTGCAAACTTATACACTACCTATTATCAAAACCGATTACACACCCCTTTCCCACACATACTCCCTTAAACCTTTTGTCACTATACATCCATACACGCCCGCACACAAACATTATACCTCTCTATACAGAATTGTTCTTTGGTTCAACGCTCCTAATCTACAATACCAACCTTACTCATGTTTTTGCAGACACACTCATTTTCTCCAAGGAATCTAAACATGAATAGTACATTATCAAGATTGAAAGAAATAGACGAAGTTGAAGCAGCAACTTCTGTAATATGCGATATCGAAGACATTCACCAACATATAAAAATAAACAAAACAGACTTAACAATTATCACTCAAAATATAAGAAGCATCTATAAAAATATCAGTAATCTCGAGGTTACTTTAGCTAAATTAAATTTTGAGACGGATATATTGATACTGACTGAATGTCAACTCGACCGTAATAAACCCATCCCGCAAATAAAAAAATACACAGCATTCGCTACATCTCACCATTTAAACCAAAATGATGGAGTTGTCATTTTTGTTAAAAGCAATCTAAAACCGAAAGTCAAGGAAGTTAAAATTGAACATGCATCCTGTTTGCAATTAGAGATTTTTAATTTTGTCATGCTAGGAATTTACAGATCACCCTCTAATAAAAATGCTCAAAAATTTATTGAGTCACTCAGCATGCATCTGGCTACAATTAAACACCATAGCAATATCATTATTGCTGGAGATATAAACATTAATATCATATCTAAAACTGATGACAAAAGTCATGAACAAAAAAATAGACATAATTACCTGAATATGTTAACCACATATGGTCTTTTACCTGGACATTCACTCCCTACAAGAAAGAACAATTGCTTAGATCACGTTATGCTAAATGTAAATAAGAATAACATTTCCACCAACCTAGCGGTATTTAACACTACCGTAACAGATCATCAAATGGTATTCTCTTCTTTTTCTAAAATAAAAATGGTTAACATAGTCACAAAAACTAAAACATATGTAGACTTTGACAAAGCTCTTGACAGCCTCATAAGCAAAAAAATTTCTGATCTCCTCTTTAATGAAAATCCGAATACCGTAGTTGAATCACTAATACAAAAGATAACTGAATCTCTACAGGAAAATACAACATTAAAATCTCTTCCTAAATCTAAACGAACAATTAAACCATGGATTACTCCTGGTATACTTCGCTGCATAAGAAATAGAAACAATATGCAAAAAAAATTAAAAAGTAACTCATTTGATGAAATCTTGAAAATTACGTATAAACGATATCGCAACTACTGTAACAATTTAATAAAAAAGTTAAAACGCGCATACGAGAAGTCACTGTTGGCCAAATCTATTAAAAATCCTAAATTGCTATGGAATAACATAAAAAATATTACAAATCTGAAACAATCTAAAACGACAAATACAGAATTACTTGATAGTGCTAAGTGTCCTAAACAATCAGTAAACCTAATCAATGGCTTTTACGCCAACATCGGACGTGAGCTGGCAGAAGACATTTTGACAAAAAACCCTACACTTATAACTAATCCTCCTGCTCTCACATTTGATTCCCAACCTACTTCTTTCGTACTCATTGATACTGATGAAACTGAAGTAAACCATATCCTCATGAACCTAAAATCAGACAGTGCGCCAGGCTATGACAACATCCCCACAAAATTTCTAAAACTTTCAAAAGCACACATTATCCCGGTAATCTGTCACTTGGCTAATCTTTGCTTCTCTCAGGGAATCTTCCCCTCACTGCTAAAACAATCCATTATCACCCCCGTGTATAAGAGTGGGGACAGAGATGACGTCAACAACTTTAGACCAATCTCAATATTATCGGTTATTTCCAAAATTTTGGAAAAGTTAATAAACAATAGACTGACAAAGTACCTCGACAAATATAACATATTGTCAAATTCCCAATACGGCTTCAGACAGGGAAAATCCACTCAAGACGCAGTCAGGGATTTAACATCAGAAATCGTTGAACAACTGGATAAAGGAACAAAATGCCTTACTGTCTTCCTTGACCTAAAAAAGGCGTTTGACACCGTTTCTGTCGCCACTCTTATACGAAAACTGGAAAGGATTGGTGTCAGAAATACTCCATTGTGTCTTATGAAAGACTACTTAAGTAATCGGAAACAAAGAACCAAAATTGGTGAATATATTAGTGATGACCTTCAAGTGACCTTTGGAGTCCCACAGGGAAGTGTTCTCGGTCCTACGCTATTTTTAATTTATATAAATGACTTATGCAACTTAAGGATTGACAGTGGACAGATTTTCTCATACGCTGACGACACAGCAGTGCTTTTTACAGAAAAGTCGTGGGATAAAGTTCATTATGTGGCGCAAACTGGCTTAGCTAAGGTTTCTATCTGGCTAAAACAAAACTTACTTACCCTTAACACCTCTAAAACGAACTATATATGTTTCGCCATTAATAACCGCAGTCAACCTAATAACTTTAGCCTTAAAATTCACAAATGCGACTACACACTAAAACAATGTGACTGCCCCTTCATACATAAAGTAACCAGTACTAAATACCTTGGAGTTGTTATTGATCAACGCCTATCTTGGCATCCACACCTAGAGGTTACCACAAGTCGAATAAGAAAACTTATTTATACCTTTAAAAACCTGAGACATGTTGCGTCGAACAAACTGTTGGTCCAAATTTACACAGCTTTAGGGCAGTCAATTTTAACCTACTGCATACCTATTTGGGGGGGTGCTTGTAAGACAAAATTCTTGGCACTTGAACGAGGACAGAGATCTTTAGTAAAAGTCATGTATTTCAAGCCTTTTAGATTTCCTACAGATGAACTTTACTCCATTACTCAAGTACTTACAGTTAGAAAACTATATATACTTCAACTACTCTTGCAAAAACATAAATTTATGCCCTTTAAATCTAATAATAAAATAAAAAGAAGAAGTTACACAGTAGACATGTATAGTGTTAAAACAACATTTGCAAGTCACCAATACAAGCGACAGTCTGTTTATGTATACAATAAGGTTAACAAGTTACTAAATATCTACCCACTTAAATTATATGACTGTAAAAATACAGTCACTGCGTGGTTAAGAAACTTAAATTATATTGAAGTGGAGGAATTATTGCAAGTAATCAAATAACTTTTAATTTTAATTTATATATATAAATATATTTTATTCTATATTTTTAAATTTTTGCACATACACACAAACACTCCCTTTCTCACACCCCCTAAATGTTAAACTAGAATACATTGTTACATACACTCCCTCCCTAGTAGCTAATACTGACCCCAAGACTTCGGTCGTAGGGCTAGGGACTCATTTATTCATACCTCTCCATTTACCACATTTTACATATTCTCTCACACCTTCAGACTAACATTTGCATGCATAACTAGGTTAGCTTAAGTTTTAATTTAAGTTTTAATTTTTGTAATAGTATTAATAATGATTATTATTATTACTGTAATATTGTAGATTAAGACACGTTTATTTTTGTAAAACTTAGATATGGAAGTGCGGGGTATCCTGGCACAGGTATTTTATGTACTTAAAAGGATACCCCATCAACTATGTAGCTACACTTGTAAGTGAAGAAAATAAACAAATTTTCATTCATTTTCATTTTCATTTTCATTTCATTTTCATTTCATCTTCAACACCACATTCGCAAAGGAAGTTTTCTCTAATCTTAATTCTTGCAAGGTGTAATGGGGAACAACAGTGTCGTTACCGATTGCAAACTAGCACGAAACGACTGCATACCCCGCACCTCTCCGTCCCCTTCCTTGCCGCGTCTATCGCGGCGTCACCTGTCGCTTCATCCGCGGCGTCTCCTGTTGCGTCTCTCGTTACTTCACCCACCGCGTCAATCGCGGCGTCGCCTGTCGCTTCATTTGCCGCGTCCTACGCGGCGTCCCCCGTCGCATGCGACACTACAATTCAAAAAAACGCGTGCAAAAACGCTTCCCCTTGAACGCTCGATGCATCCGTGTATGTTTGTGTTTCCGGCGACCCGCTTCGCGCACCGCGGCGCTTGACACCCCGCGTCTCCTTGATCGTCGCCTAAGGCTTCATTCAGCAAAATACACGTGCCTGATTGGTGACGCAACGGCTTGAAACAAATGACTTTCAAATAAGAATAGTTTTGCCAATCAATATTAAGATTCAGTTTATGTTAATCCATATTTAATTTATTATTATTATTATGTAGGTACACTTTTCAGTCACGGACCCTTAAGGACCCGGTCATTTGAAAGGCATTCATGGGGCTGAAGCCAACATTGAAGAGGCCTTTGTACCATTTAATCTAAATGTGAGATGTCCGCATCCATGGAGGCCTCTCCCTCAATGTACCATTGGGATACACTAACGGACAGCCCATAGTTGCCAAACTATTACCAGGAAGGAAGACTTGGAGTGGGCTATGAGGATGGGATGCTAAATGGGACGGATAACAGTGCTTTGGAGTGAGATAACGGACATCTGCCTCAAAAATCTCTCACAAATTATGTCTGGCAGATGGTGACTTGGTGCTTGATGACTACCAAGAAGGATAGCTGCTGTGGGCCCAGGGCGGGCGGGCGGCAACACTATGTAAGCAGCTAAGGTTGCCGAGATTTTTATACAGTCAATTGCCCCCGGCGTTATAACATTTTACAGTTCCAACATGGAGCATAGGTTCCGCTCTTGCGACTCCACTCTGGCCGGCTAGATGAGGCAAGCGCAGAGGCGGGGAAGTCAGGGTGTGTGTATAAGTTCATGTGTGTGTGTATAAGTTCATGTGTGTGTGTTTCCCTGGAGGTAACCCTACCTGTAGGTAACCCATGGTGTCGCCACTCACCCTCGGCTCACCACAAGCTGCCCTGCGGTGACTGCTTGCTCTGTACGTACCAGATAGCGAAAAGGTCCCCACTTCCCTGCGCCATTATTATTATTATTATTTGTTACATTGTTTTTTTTTTCTCTCTAAGAGGTTTCTAGAGGTAATTTTATAAATACAGGCAAGAGCCAAGTGTATATACGACACTGGGTTATTCATTAATTGCCCAAGAACTTTCTTACTATTCTGCAAGTATTCAAAATAACAGCTTTTTGAATGAGTGAGACTGTAGAAGAATAAATGTTTAATGTTTGTAGACTTGTATGTAGTGTTTCAGGGATGACGCCTGTTGGTGAAATTATAATTGGTACGGTTCGAACGGTGTTGATTTGCCATTGATTTTTAAGCGCATATCTGTGTAATTGGATAATTTGATGAAGTGTGTATTTATTAGATTGTGGGTGTTCGGAATGGCTATATCTATCAGGTATACTCATTTTTTGGTTTTTTAAGTACATTTATGTCAGGTCTATTGAAATGAATAGTTTTATCTCTTATTATTGTTTGGTCCCAGTAAATTTTGAAATTTTTGTCTCTAGTATTGTAGCTGGTCGGTACTTATAGTAAGATTATTTTTCAGTTAAAAGTTTGCATCCGTAAGATATGTTTTGATGGAATATCGCAGCAACCTGGTCATGCCTATGTTTGTAATCTGCTTGTGCAATAGACTTACAGACACCGGTGATGTGATGTGTTGAATTGTCTCAGAAGAACTATGACACAGTCTACCTGTAAGTTGGGAGAGTGGAGGATATATTTTTCATAGTTACGGATTGCTATTATCTGATTTTGGATGGCTATTATAAAAGCCTCAGTCACGTTGAAGAGACTTTCGTTCCCAGTTTGCAATTTTGGTCTTTGTGTCTACAATTCTTTCATTGTTTTGTTTTTCTATTGAGTGTAGGTTTAAGGTGTTTATTTTTTGTCTGCTTGTGATGTCGAATTTCATGGAGTTGAGAGTCTTGTGATTTATTATGAAAAAGGTTCTAAGTGTTGTAATCTGATTATTGTGTAGATTTTGTATATCTATGAGACCCCTGCCGCCTTTATTATTATTATTCGAAATAAGAAAAAATCAAGTTCGAGAATTCTCGGCCCCAAGAAATAAAAAACCTCGAGAAATCATAATCCCTACTGTACGTATGTATGTTCCGTTTTAACTCGAGAACCGCTCTGGATGCGGTTTTTTTTTATTATCATCGTAGTGATCCTGGTCTTCAACATAATACGAGAAGAAGTGTTAATAAAACATCGCTCAAGCCTAAAACGGGGCAGATATTGAATAAACGCGGGCGGAGCTGCGGGCGAAAGGCTAGTGATAAATAAAATTACCTAAGGTATCATAATAAAAACCATAATGAATATTTTTTACTGAAACTATTTATTATTCAGGTACCCTTCTATGTTTAGGAATTAATTTATAGATCCAATCCAATACAAGACTTGCAAATCGTTGTACTAAATTGTCCGAATTTGTCACAATGTCAGAAATGGTGCACAAAATCTACTTTCTCACTTAATTGCCGTAATAAATCCAACAATTACTAACTGTTACAGTCGACGTATAAAAACTAGTAAAGCTGTTACGAAAATGTTGATTTTCTTACAATGTTTTCTGTCGTCAAACTTTTGATTGAAAATTGTTTGTTCAGTTTACGTCACGTTATACAATAGCAGTTGTTACTCTGCATAATATATATGTACTTATTACACTCAATGACGTTTATTTATCTTTACACTATACTATTGTTTGTATATATTTCATATATAATTATTTATTTGCGACTACTTATATTTTATTAATTATTTGTATGTATTTTAACGCTTGTTCATTTATGTTCCGATAAAAATATTAGTTACTAGTTTTAATTTTAGTAGGATCCAGCAGAATACCAGCGCTGTGGCTTCTACTGTGATATTAAGCTGATCTGGACCACATATCATATAAAATCTGAACGCCTTTTTCGTAACCACAGATTATAGTTAGTTATTATTTGTTTCTTCTATTACATAAAGTTTATTTTTTCTTTTTTATGCGTAAAGGGGATATTCGTGCAAAAGGGTGTATACCGCAGCGCTTAGCCTTGTCTTCATGTCAGTAACTGCGCAAAAAGGGTTGTACCGCTTTAATATTTAAGTCAATTCAATGAAATTAAGTTTGACGGCGTTTGTATTAAAAACATTTTATTACTTAATGTCGTATGTCTTAGATCAAATATTACAGAGTATTTATGTTTTTTTTTTACATAAAGAACTTTGCATCCATTTTGTTTCGTTTTTCAGGAAGAGAATTATTCTATTATAGTGGCCTGGCTATCCAAGTGTCTCCTGGGGCGACACCGTGGCGTGCCAACTTTTCTGAGGATTTCAGCAAACATTAGAACGACGCACAGTATGTCTTGTAGAAGAAGGCAGCTGGACAAAAGTACCAAGTATGAAAGTCAAAAGGTACAAAAATGCACCTTATAGCTAATTTATTAAGACATCAAGCTATCTTAATTCAACCTTTAAACAGGTCTCGGCAAGTTTCATATTCGTAAAAGAAGTTTTAGTGTTTTTTCAAACATTGATCCTGACAGTTGAGTGTGCACTTGTCAAAAAATAATTAAATATGATTGTTACTATCGATTTCAAAATACCTGTTATGTATTTACTTTTTACTTTTGTTAAGATTAAGTGACTTGAAAAAATAAGTTTAGTTAAAGACAAAAAAAAATGCAATGCTTCGATAATTAAATGGTGATAAAGTTATAGCGTCGGGTGTTGTCGAGTTCTGAACTTGCAGTTATATGTTAGCTATGACATCTATCTTTTAAAATAACTAAACGAGATTCTGCTAAATGTGCGACTTTTGAGTTTTTGATTTGTTTCAGAGGCTTCGTTTTCTATCCGCAGAAGATAAATTTTTGAAAATTCCTCGGCAAAAATGGCTCACATAGATATTTTTACTAGACATCGTTATTTTTATAGATATAAACTATGTTTTTGACAAATTGCAACCCCCCTTATACCTAAACGCGACCCCCCTGGGGTCGCGACCCATAGTTTGAGAAACGATGTCTTAGACTATGCTACTTAAGTTATGTGTTGCTTACATAACAACTAATGTCACAAAAGCAATGAGAATAATTTTGTCCAGCTAGCTTGTTCTACAGAATACACTGTGCGACGCGGTCAAAATATTTCTGACAATAGGCTTGTGAACAGGGTAAACAAAATATTATTCTATTTAGTACGTCATTTAGATTATCAAAAAATATTGGACACGTATTTTTTCTTTTGTCAATCAAACAAAAAATGACAGAGATAAAGCGCGTCAAAGTTTGGGAGTGGGGGAAAATGACGTCACTTTTAAGTAAAATTGTACCAAGATGTGACGTCACGCGGAACTTCAGCGGGCTATATCTTCATCATTGTTTGTTTAATTGAAAAAAGAAAAAATACGTGTCCAATATTTTTTGATAATCTAACTGAGGGACTAATAAAAAAATTTTAGTCATCATGCCTATTGTTTTTGAGCATTGCTCTGGAATAAAACTACGTTAATAGAATTTGATGAGTTTATTTACGTGGTAACTAAAATTTTTTTATCAAATTTATTAATAAAATTTATAGAATTTACTATAATAAAAAATTATGAGCCTTTCTAAATAATTACAAATGGTGAAGATAACGTGACATAAATTTATGTAGCCAAATTAATAATGGATGCTTGGTAAGTATTAATGTCATGAATCGGTAACACTTAGCTAATTTCGCAAAATGAAATTTTGGTCTCCCATAGTAATTGACTCGAGGCTGGTCTTACGTTTGTAAGGAACATGAAAAACCGGCCAAGTACGAGTCGGACTCGCCCACGAAGGGTTCCGTACCATTATCTATAAAAACGACAAAAAAATCTAGTCTGTTGTATGGGAGCCTCCCTTAAATATTAATTTTATTTTAATTTAATTATTTATTTTTAAAGTGATTATATAACTTAATATTCTGTGAATATTTCATGCGTCTACCTGTAGCCGTTATCAATATCGAGCAAAAACGAGCAAAAAGATCACGTTTTTTGTATGGGAGGCACCTTTAATATTTATTTTGTTCTGTTTTTTAGTATTTTTTGTTATAGCAACAACAGAAATACATCATCTGTGAAAATTTCAACTGTCTAACCATCACGGTTCATGAGATACAGCCTGGTAACAGACGGACAGCGGGATCTTAGTAATAGGGTCCCGTTGGTTACCCTTTGAGTACGGAACCCTAAAAAATAATTTAGGAATTTCACAAAAAATAACATTAAACCTTGTTACTGAGCACTTACCGAGTCTTTACTGTGAGTTTGAGTTTGGCTGCAAAAATTAACGTCACCTTGTATAACACTGGTCAACAAGTTTTCTGCACAGAAACGATATTCTGAAATTCCTGCAGAAAACTGTGTGCTGAATCCAAACCCGAACCCAGACTCTCTCTATCAGGTCTCAGTTTTGTGAAATCAACTTCAAGGTATTGAAATTTACCGTTTCTTTAATGCTTCTGAACATTTTTTTTACTTATTACAAATGTATTTTATATATTTATTTTTCATAATTACAAGTCCTTAATCAATACTTATTAAGGTGAAAATAACATAATTCGCGATTGAACCTTATTTTTCAAAATAAATAATATTTTGTGAGAGCTTGTTCGGTCCATACATTTCATACCAAGTTTTTACTATGAAACATTGGGTGTGATTGTTTTGAGACATTTTATCGAAAACTAGGCTTGGTTACGTGAATCTTTTTATCATATTATTAAAAAAAAACCACTAAGAAGAAGTATTATTGAAAATTAAAGCCGAAAAACTAATTGTGCTAAGCGTAAAGCCCCACCAGAAGTAGTAAAAACACGCGATTTTTCAAAATTCAGTCTCTCTTAGACAAATATTACGACGTGATAGAGAAAATCTGAGTTTATAGGTATATTCGGATTCAGCACACAAACCTCTACAATAATTTCAATAAATAGCCTCTGTTACAGAAAATTTCTACAATTTTGTTGACCAGTGTAATTAATACAAAGTAATTTGGAAAATGTTTTTCATAATTTACCACTTATTTGACACGAAAAAAGTTTAGAGTAATAATTTTTAAGTGAGAGTTAGTTAGTACGAAGCAACTTAGAAGACTCACTACGTCTAGAGAGGTTTGTGTGATGTGAAGTCTGTGACTTTTATCTATCTACCCATACTTTTTTTTTGTATATCTATCTGAGGCATTTTGTTCAGTTTTCGCGCAATTTGAGCAAAAAATATAAGAAACAAGTCCTTTGTGTTACACTTCAACGTTAAAGCATGTTGCCGAATTGCCCTCCAGACGCTCTTTTGTTTTACGATCCTTTCACCTTCAAAACAACGGTTTTTATCTACCCTGTCATTAAAAACATTGATTAGCATTCTAAAATGGAACCAACTTGATCAAAAATAATGACACCTGGAATAAATTTGGAAATACGTGGGACGCACTATAAGTTTCCGGAATGAATATGAAAAAATACTATTAAAGGTACAAAATTAATTTATTGTTTTTCAAAATAATCTCCCTTGGCGTTTATGCACTTTTTCATTCGATCAAACCAGTTTTGAAAACTTTTGTGCCACTCCCCTGTGGTGACCTCTGAAACGTGTTTTTCATACTCCTCGACAGCCTCTTCTGGTGATGAAAATCGTTGACCGCGTAATTGGTTCTTAATTTTTGGGAACAGAAAAAAGTCACAAGGTGCCAGGTCGGGACTGTATGCAGGCTGACTCATGAGTTCTACATTTTTCGTCTTCAAAAAGTCGTTTGTCTGTCTGGCCGTGTGAGAACTAGCATTGTCGTGGTGCAGGATGATACGGCGTTTACGGTTATTTTTACAGAGTTCGTCAATAACTTCCGGCAAACAAATGGTCGTGTACCAGTCACTATTCACGGTACGACGATTCTCTAAAGCAACAGTAGCCACGTGTCCAGTTTTATTAAAAAAAGAAGCAATCATCCGCTTAGATGCACTTTTCACGCGCGCCACTTTGGTTGGTTTCGGCTCATCTTGAAAGACCCATACGCTCGATTGCTGCTTTGTTTTGGGATCGTAGCAATAAATCCATGTTTCGTCACCTGTTACTATGTCCCACACCAAATTTGACGCACCTTCGTTGAATCTGGTAAGCATGGCACTGCACCAAGTGACGCGGTCCGTTTTTTGAGCCTCGGTCAAGTTGTGTGGGATCCACCGCGAGTACAGCTTTCTCACACCCAAATGTTTGTGTAGGATTGATTGTATTTGACTCATGCCTATTTCTAAGGATGCGCGAATTTCATGGTAGGTCACATGCCTGTCTGTTTCAATCATACGGCGCACAGCATCGATGTTTTTGTTGGTCACAGCGGTGGACGGCCGACCATCGCGAGATTCGTCACTGAGATTGATACGACCACGCTTGAATTCTGCAAACCAGCTATAAACAGTCGTCTTGCATGGTGCTTCATTGCCAAAAGCTATTTCAAGCCGAGCGATGCTCTGTTGAGCTGTCAAATTACACTTAAAATCGTAGAAAATCATACTACGAAAATTTTCCCGAGTTAAATCCATGTTGATGCAGACACACAATTTTTTAAATGGCGCCACAAGGTAAAAACAAAAGACAGTCAGATGAAACAAACTGCATTCTACAGCCAAAGAGTTCTATTTTCAAATGTTGCAATAATTTTTTAAATATTGTTTATGTAAGTGGCCAGTTCCGGAAACTTTTAGTGTTACCTATGTATGTACAAGAAAACAGCGTTTTGTTTCGTTTATTATTTCAAACATATTAAATGTTTGAAATAATAAACGAAACAAAACGCTGTTTTCTTGTGAAATAAAATTATTATAAAATTTCATAAAAAATGATTTAGGCCCGCGCCATGGTTCGGTACGGATGTGCATTACGTCGCTCCGAGATAATAAAATCCAAATAGTAGTAAAAAGTTGTGTTTCGGTCTAGTGATAGTTAAAAACGTCTTACCTACGTTCTAAGCTATCCAGTAGTGTAAATAATTTTACCGTACGAACAGTGAGACCAGAGTTATACGCAAAAGCATTTCAAAATTTGATTTAACCGTCAAATATAGCGTCCAAATCTAGACGGACGGTCGCGCCCCGCCCCCCGCGCGCCCACGCCTCCTGCGCTCGATCGCTCGACCATCTGGCGGCCGCTGCCACAAAATAGAGTGATCAGCGAGACTAGCCGTTTGCGCCTGGATTCACCCGTGACTTTCGTCAACTTTAGTTAGTCGCCATAGTGAACGTGTCATTGACTGCTCCGTGAATGTATCGATCGTTATTTACCTAATTATAATGATGAAATGTGTTACGTTTGATAGTGAAATTGAACCCCTGGATGTTTTGAAGTGTGTGTTATGTAAAGGGAGTTACCATTATCGATGTTTAAACATTACATCGGCCAAGTTTAGAGAACAACAGACTAAACTAAAAAAAACGTTTAAGTGTGAATCACGCGTGAATATTACTCGACGCGCTCAAGTCACTGACGATACTCCTGTTCGTGGCGCGGGTGGATCGCATCAAGAAGACAACATGTCATTTGATGGGATGCTAACCGGTGCTTCACCGGAGCATTCAGTTGTAACCGAGACCAAATTGATGACCAGCAATTTTCAGGAGTTGCTAGAAGCAATAAATGTGACAATTGAAACCAAGATGGAAGCTCTGAGGCTTAAGTTGATTCAGGAGATTAAGACTGAGGTTGCTAACGAATAGTCAAAGCAAATAAATATTTCAAAAGATACTTTAGTAACCAAAGAATGTGAATGTGAACGATTGAGGGCTCAATTAAAGGAAGCGAATGAGATATGCCTTAAACTTCAGGCTGAAGTAGAAAACTTGAAAACTGTGAAGAAAATGATGATGAGAATAACATGAACAATATTCAATAAACAAGTTATTCGGGAGTTCAAGAACATCCATACCAACAAGTGTCGAATGCGACATCTACTGGCATGTAAGTTGAAACTAGCACCAAGCCGAGTTGTACTAAACTATGCGGCTGCGGCTAGGAAAAGAGAGGCCACGAAGGACAATGCAAATGTACCGAATGATAATTTTATAGAGGTTACTCATAAGAAGAATAATCAATTAAAGGAAGTGAAAAAGGGGGGTAATAATTTAATTGTTGGAATTAAGGGCGTTCAACGTCAAAAATTCCTTCATGTATGGCGGCTGGAGAAGAATACGACTGAGAAAGAATTATCTGATTATATACGGGAAGTACTAGGAAAGGAAACAAAGTGCAAAGTAGATAAGATCCAGCATAAAACCGAGAGAGACTACGCTTCCTTCATTATAGGGGTGTCAGAAAAAGATTACGACAAATTATGTGATTCAGAAGTATGGCCATTAAATATTGAATTTTGCGAATGGATTTGGTTTCGTAAAAGTGCGGAAAAACACCAAACCACCTAGTAAAAAAATTAATTTGTTTTACCAGAATGTGAGGGGCCTTAGAACGAAACTGAATGAATTTCAATTAAATCTGTCTACATCATCAACTGATATATTTGTAATAACAGAAACAGGATGTAACGAATCAGTGTTTGACAGAGAAATTGTTCCCGTTGGTTATTCAATATTGCGCTGCGACAGAACAGATGGACGGAAGCAGGGAGGTGCGTTTTTAGTGGCCACACCCCGGTTTGAGGTCAGGTTAGTGCCGGTACCACCTGAAATAAACATTGACACGGCCATTTTTGAGATTGTTGGTGCTGCGGTATATAGTAATAATAAGTTTTTGTTTTTTATTTGTGTTTCGTATATACCGCCCAAGAGCAGCGACTGTGAATACATGTGCCTATTCAAAATAATAGAACACTTCTGTACAAAGTATAAAGATGTTATTTTTTTAGGCGATTTTAATTTGTATTCTAGCTCTGTCGAAATAAATAATTATTATGAGTATCTTCTAACCTATTGTGGACTGACTCAAATGAACACGGTACAAAACCAGAAGGGCCGATGTTTGGACTTGGTTCTGACTTCATTGCGGAAAGAGTGTGTAAATGTTTGTCTGTCGGGGGAGCCTCTCGTGGCGGTTGACGTTTTTCACCCGCCGCTTGCTGTGAGCTTAGAGACTTCCTCTACCCTCAGATATACCGACCTCGATACAGTGGCAGACGATGATGTTGAGGTTACACATAAATGGAATTTCTTTAAGGCTGATTTTTGTATGTTGTATTCTTCAATAGCATTAATTGACTGGTCTTCATTATATTCTATAAATGACCCAAATGAAGCGTTACAGCAGGTTTATAACCTAATATATGAAATATTCAATCAATGTGTTCCTACAAAAAAGCAAGGGGGTGTTGGTTCAGATTATAATTATCCTGAATGGTACACGGCAAACTTGATTCGCAACATTAAGCTAAAAGCCAGACTACATAAGCGATATAAATGTACAAAAGCACCGTGTGATTACGAAGCCTTTACTAAGTGTAGGGCAAAAGTGAAATTAGAAGTAGCAGAGGCTGATAAAGAGTATAAGAAACGATTACAATTCTTGTTACAAAAAGACCCGAAATCATTTTGGAAATATGTTAATACAAAAAGATCTGTTTTAAAATCAAATAAAATTGTAAAAAATGGAACAGTTCTATCTAAAAAAGAAACTGCGGCCGAGTTTGCAAGCTATTTCCACTCAGTATACGACAGTAATCCAGCACAGTTGAGCGTTGAGGACGCGATGCGGTCGACAGGAAGTGTAGGCGGGCCACACGTTCATCTCACTGGCTTGCAGCTGGCGGACGTCCGAGCGGCCCTCGCGCGTCTCAAGCCAAAAACATCAGCCGGGCCTGATGGAATCCCTGCGTTCATTATCAAAGACTGCCGTATGGTTCTAGCAGAGCCTTTGCTCTATGTATTTAATTTATGCCTCTCTTTGGCTTTGTTCCCAGATGAGTGGAAAGCCACAAGAGTGACGCCGATTCCGAAGGGTAAAGGGGGGACAAAAGCAAGTGATTATAGGCCAGTAGCTATCATGTCAACTTTTGCAAAGATATTTGAATCAGCCTTACATACAGTAATATTCAGTGAAATAAAATCTCAATTATCAGATTCTCAACATGGCTTCCGACCAGCTGGGAGCACAGCGAGCAATTTGTTACGTGGCATGTCATATATGGTACCGTTGGTGGATTCCGGAGTGCAGGTCGACGCTGCTTACTTTGACTTCAAAAAGGCTTTTGACAGAGTAAGTAGCGACGTCCTACTTAGGAAGTTAGCAGTCGTCGGCTGTACACCGCATACACTAAAATTCTTTGCCAATTATATGAAAAATCGACAACAATTTGTTCAGTTCGGAAATCACGTATCGAAATCTTATTTTGTTTATTCTAGCGTGAGCCAAGGAAGCAATTTAGGACCACTCGAGTTTCTAATAATGGTTAATGACCTTTCAGATGTTGTCAAGAACGCGGTTTGTTTGCTATTTGCAGATGATCTTAAGTTAATATTGGGTATCAAGGAAGACTCTGACCATCAAAAATTGCAACAAGATATAGACCGTGTGGTGGAATGGAGTCGTGCGAAGTGCGTTACAATGACGTTCAGCCGCGCACATGCTCCACTAGAGCACTTGTACAATATAGACGGGAGTGACATGAAAAGAGTGAAGGCAGTAAAAGACCTTGGAGTACGCTTTACATCAGATCTTAAGTTTCGAGACCATATTGTAGAAGTATGCAAGAAAGCTTTCAGGACGTTGGGCTTTGTGTTGCGACAAGCTCGGGGTTTTGACAGTATTGGCGCGGTGAAAGCCTTATACAATGCACTTGTTCGGAGCAAGCTTGAATGTAACGCGGTTGTTTGGGCTCCACATGAAACCAAATACTGCCTGATGTTGGAGCGTATACAAAACAAATTCATGAGGTTTTTGTACATGAAAATGTATGGGGTCTATCCTTGCTATCCCTTGATGTATCCTACCCTATTTGTTTTGGGTACGGTGGGATACAACAGATTGGAAGTAAGGAGAGATTATGCTCTGACAGCTTATTTATTTAAAGTTTTTACTGGTAGGATATGTAATCCCAGTATTTTAGGCAATATGAGGCTAGTAATTCCTAAGCGATACTTTCGACAACGTCGCGGGAGGCTGTTCAGGCTGCCGAGAACGAGGACGAACCTCCATGGGGAAGCACCACTACAGCGCACTACTCGAATTCTCAATGAGGTTGGAGATCACATCAATCTTTTTTCGTGTTCATTGAGCGAGTTCACAAGAGCAACATTATATTACTTGAGCTATCGTTAATTTATGTATATTCTAATATTTTGTAATTTGTTTTTTTGATTTTTCATGTTAGATATGTTTTTAGCATTTATGGTTTTTTAAGTGTTTTTAAAGATTGTTTTGTGTACCATGCCTGCACTGCTGCATTAGGTTTTCAACCTGTAATGATAGTGTTAGTTGTTAAATTAAATAAATAAATAAATATGTTTTTTTTTCGTTGTACGCGCTTATTTGTCCGGGCTTATTTAGACGGGACTAATTTGTATGCGCACGAGTTGGTCGGAATTCAGTTTGCGTCTTTCAATTTGTCCTCTTCTAAACCCCACTCCCCCAGCGTAGCCTTTCGTAGCTTTTTAGGGTTCCGTACCAAAAGGGTAACCAACGGGACCCTATTACTAAGACTCCGCTGTCCATCCGTCCGTCACCAGGCTGTATCTCATGAACCGTGATAGTTAGACAATTGAAACCTTGTATTGAGATGATGTATTTATGTTGCCGCTATAACAACAAATACTAAAACCGGCCAAGTGCGAGTCGGACCCGCGCACTCCCATACAACAGACTTTTTTTTTCCGTTTTTATAGATAGTGGTACGGAACCCTTCGTGCCTAGTCCGACTCGCACTAAAATTCTCATTGCGCTGCTCCCTTTTGTTTTCGTGATGATACATAGCTTTAAACCTTCCCGAAAAAATGCTTTATCTTTCAGTGAAAATTGCGTCAAAATCCATTGAGTGGTTCTCAAGTTGTAAGCGAACGAACAAACAGACAGACAGACAGACATTGTATTTTATATGTATAGAGATTGCATTATGTCGGTCATTGTAGGTATATACAATATTTTAATTTTTTACTTATGTTAGTATATATTTGGCTAGGCATTATATTTATGTCTGCCTATTCAGTTTATTTATCAACTTATTTATGATCTGCATTATGTATAATAATATTCTTATTCCAATAAGTCTTTATTTTATGCATATGTATAACTTTATTAGCCCAACTTCACTTTTTTATATGTTTCCCGTGTTATATTAGTTTAATCATTTAATATTATTTTTATAAAGATAAGATTGGACAATTTTAAAACGTCTACTTTATGTATCTATTTTACAAATAAACATTTTGAATCTTTCATATAATAATGTTATTCTAAAGACTTTTAATAAGAGTTACTTTCATCGACAAAAGGCAAATGGCAAATGAAAAATTACAAACGGTCTACTCTATTTGGTGAATGCAAATTTTTCCATTTTTACCTACCCCTGCATAGCCCATATATCCCCGATCATAACAGCTGGCTTTCACACGCTATAACACAAAGCACTCTGTATGAATTATGTTGCTGTTAAACTCTAAAAAATTATATTTTACGAGTTTAATGTACGTACTTATACTTTTTGTTTTATTTAAAAATATAGTTTTTGTTAGTTTGACTGGCTCTATGTAGTATAATATTAGGGTAATATAGACGCAAAGCTCACAATAGAACCATAATTTTCAATTTTCTCAAAATCTGTATTCCAGGTGGATTATTAGAACCCCGCCTTCATAGGGTTCCGTAGTCAACAAGGAACCCTTATAGTTTCGCCATGTCCGTCCGTCTGTCTGTCTGTCCGCGGCTTAGCTCAGAAGACTCTTAGTACCAGAAAGCTGTAATTTGGCATGGGTATACCAACGACCTACCTATATGTAGCTAGTTGGGTGGGGTATACATATTAATCACGCAAACAAAGTGATTAAATAAAATATTGAAAAAAATTTTTTTGTTGGTACCCCCGTACCAACACCTTAGTACATACCGTACCTCCCCTACACGTAAAGTGGGGATGAATTTTTTCCTTCCATCCCATCTTGTGGGATGTCGTCGGATAGGTCTTTAGGACACTAAAGTTTAATAAAAAGTAAAGGGTTCTGTACGCAGACGGCGCCAATTTATAGGGTTCCGTACACAAAGGGTAACCAACAGGACCCTATTACTAAGACTCCGCTGTCCGTCTGTCACCAGGCTGTATCTCATGAACCGTGATAGTTAGACAGTAGAAATTTTATATGGTACGGAACCCTTCGTGCGCGAGTCCGTCTCGCACTTGCCCGGTTTTTTTCGTCAGGCGTTACCATTTTAGCCTTGATGTCTTTGGCATGTATATTGTTGTTATTGGTGGTACGGAACCCTTTGTGCGCGAGTCCAACTCGCACCTGGCCAAATTATATAATTAATCAAGACTGAACACTTAAACTTATTATTTGCTATGTTAATACTACATAACTGAATACCAATGAACTCGTATTGTGTACACTGTCATCGCATTCAATTAATTTCGGTAAATGTGAATAAAAAAATGTTTGTGTACTCGTACAAGTCATACATACATAAGCCTCTGTCCGCGGCTCCGCCAGCATTCAATATATCTCCCGTTTTCAGCTTGGGCGTTATTTTATTAACACCCCTTAATATAATAATAATCGTCGGTGAAACGCGGGTGTACCGAGTGTAACATAAATATATATCACAATAAGACACGTAGCAATAATAACCAGTAAGTATCTAAAGTATGTACTTGTACGTGTAAGTATAAGTGTATAGTATGTACGTGTGTGTAAGTATTTGAAATGGCACTTTTCATTTTTCGTTTATTTCGATCCAAACTCGTACGGACAAAATTCCAACCAAAATTCCATATCTCCTTACACACGAGCATACTGTATTTACTGTATTTGCTGTTTTTACGGCGTTTATTTCGCGTATATTATGCAAAATTGCGAGAGAGCTCAACATTAATATGAAGATTTGTAGCATTGTTTTAGTATGATAACTCAGATTTATTACAAAACGTTCGCACCAGAAAAATATGGTGATTTTAAACTGTAAAAGAATGATTCAACTGATACGTTTTGACAGCATAATTGTATAATTTGCGATCCCAAAGCTCGGTTTCTGACCTGCAGATTATGTTCGGTAAATTAAGGTTTTATGTACAATTGGATGAAATATTTCAGGGACTTTTGCAGCTTTGTGTCCTAAAAGTTGGGTTTGTATTCCAACTACATTTCCCCATTTGATTTCACAATTGCAAACCCGGCTCGCTTGATTTCACAATTGCAAACCCGGCTCGCTTGATTTCACAATTGCAAACCCGGCTCGCTTGATTTCACAATTGCAAACCCGGCTCGCTTGGATGGTGAAATTAAATTATTTATGTATTCATCATTATTTTATTAAATATCGATGAGTTATTAATAACTTTTCTTTCGCTCGCGGGTTCGGCTGCGTTTGTTTAATCTCTACCCCGTTTTCAGCTTGGGCCTTCCCCTTATGGCTTAACCAGGGTCACTACAAATATAATTAAAAAAAAACGCATCTTAATCCGTACAGTGGTTCTCAAGTTAACACGGAACATACATACAGTCAGACAAACAGACAAAATTATTAAAATGGTAGTTTCTATTATTCTGAAAAAAATATTTTGTGTACAGACTCGAGTTTTTAGGGGTCCGTAGTACCTAAAAGGTACAAAAGGAACATTTATGGTGAGGCTCCGTTGTCCGTCCGTCTGTCCGTCCGTATGTCACAGCCTCATACTTTAGCACCGTTAAAGATAAAAACTTGAAACTTTCCACAAAAAAAGCATTTACTAGCCTACATATCACAGAACAAAAAAAAAAATTAAAATTTGTAATTGTTCAAAATATTTCCAATACAAAAGTGAAAAAAATAAAATTTTTAAAATACAATATGGGTATCAAATTGTAGATATTAAAAAGCTGATTGTAAAATTTATACTGCTACTATATTTAACAGAAAAATATGTTAGGTGAGAAATTCACGATTACAAAATGACAAAATTACATTTTTCATCCACGACTTCAATAAAAAAAGATGAAACATTTTAATGTCACTTTTTTGCAAATTGGTTTTTCGTTGTTTTCATGTAATTCTAATCGTCAAACTTGACCTTCTTATTGCTTTTCCAGAAAAAGTCCAATGCACGCTACTGTGCCACGCAGCCATTATTCAACACGCAGTTTAGAATTTAGAATAATACTTAAAATACATTATATACTTGCTGCTACCTAGCCATCTCAGGTAGATTTTCGGCGCTGGTGCTATCTATGTATAAAATAACATTACAGCAACAAAGTACGGAAATAAGGACAAACCCCTAATTTAATTTTTTCAACTATTATAGTTTTACTGTTTACGGGGGACACTCAGAAAGTTTTACGGAACTAAAAAAAAATATTCTATAGGTACATTTTTTTTTTATCTTTTCAAAGTACACTCCACCAGCCTCTATACAAAGTTTCATGCGTCTAACCCAGTTTTCGAAACACTTTTTCCAGTACGCCGCAGACACCTCGTTTACAGCCTGCTCGAACGCAGCCAGCGCATCTTCCGGCGAGGAAAATTGTATTCCTTTGAGCTGATTTTTTATTTTTGAAAATAAAAAGAAGTCACACGGTGCTAGATCAGGGCTGAAAGAAGGTTGACTCAGGAGTTTGCCTGGCGTGCTGTCCAGGAAGTCCATCGTTTTGAGTGCGGTGTGCGCAGGTGCATTGTCGTGGTTGTGCAGTAGCCCGCGGAGCCCTGTGTTTGGTCGCTTGTTCCTAACAAAAGAGAAAACTTCTGGCAAAAATTTGGTAGTATACCATTCGACATTGATGCTTCTTTGATCCCGTAAGGAAATTGATACCAAGTGGCCAGTCAAATTAAAAAAGCTAGCGATCAAAATCTTCCCCCAGCTTCTAGATCGCTTCACTTTGGTAGGCGTTGGTTCATTTTGAAACACCCAAACAGTCGACTGGCGCTTGGTTTCTGGGTCGTATTGATAAATCCAGGACTCATCACCTGTAACGATGTCGTAAACACGCCGAGATGAGCCTGCTTCAAATTAGTGTAGCATATCACGGCACCATTCCACCCGGGCCTGCCTCTGAGCATCGGTGAGGTTGTGCGGCACCCAGCGTGATACTATCCTCCTCACGCGAAGATGGCTTTGTAGAATCTCGTGAACGCTTCCCGATCCAATTTTCAATATGTGTTGAATCTCCTGATATTTAATTCGCCTATTGTCTTGGATTTAATTTTTCACTGCCAGCACGTTTTCTTCGGTAACAGCCGTCAAAGGGCGACCGCTTCTTTCTTCATCCCCCAAATGTTGGTCGACCGCACTTGAATTCGTTATACCAACGATACACGGTTGCCTTGGAAAGGCCTTCATCCATGAATGCCATTTGAAGTCTATCGTACGATTCATTCGGTTTCAGGCGACACTTGAAATAGTAAAAAATCATAGCTCTAAAATGTTCCCGTTGCAGATCCATATTTCAGCGAGACACAATACTTTGAATTAGCTCGCAAAAAATGTGGAGGGAAATTTTGAAATTAGAACATTGTACCTATTTTTACTTATAAATAATCATATTTTCGAAAAACATTATAACTGGCCAGTCTCCCATATATAAAATAGTACATTACGATACGAGAGCGATGAAACGTTTTCTGACGAGTGTGAGTTCGCGGCACGAGCCGAAGGTGAGTGCTGCAATCACACGAGTCGAGAAAAGGTTTCTCGCACGAGTATCGTATAATATTTTATAGCAAAAGTGCGGAAAATGCCGACTTTACGCAAGCGCAGCGTACGATACGAGAGCGATGAAACGTTTTCTGACGAGTGTGAGTTTGCGGCACGAGCCGAGCTGCGCTTGCGTAAAGTCGGCATTTTCCGCACTTTTGCTATAAAATATTATACGATACTCGTGCGAGAAACTTTTTCTCGACTCGTGTGATTGCAGCACTCACCTTCGGCTCGTGCCGCAAACTCACACTCGTCAGAAAACGTTTCATCGCTCTCGTATCGTAATGTACTATTTTGCAATACTTTCTGAGGGGTTCTGGTATTACTGTACTACAGACATATTTGTGTTTTTCATCCTGTAAACGAGCATATAATAATGTGTGGCGAAACTTGCTCTTAATGAGAATTTGATTCTCATTAGACTGTAAAACGAGTGATAATTTTAGCAGAAACACTCCTGTTGCTGAACAAAGCAAGCCTTATTACGCTCAATTTAAATTTAAGTTTCTGCCAACAACCCGGCCGATATCCAATGACCTGCTCTATCGGGCGGGTGCTGCAGGACGACGACTGCTTTGTCTGTTTTTTGGGGCCACACCACAGTAGATATATTATATATTCATATTCATATTCATTTATTCAGTAAATTACATCGTCAAGTTAATATACACAGGATATTTTAAGTTCATATAATTATAGTATTAATTATTAAGTTAAAAATTAAAACACATTCAATATTTTAAAAAATAAAATGCTTGCCTAGGTAATTATATTATTGGTAGATTGAAATGTCAAATTAATACAAAAAATAAGCGTATAAATATGTCAATTAATATAAAATTAAATTGTTGTGTACATACATATTTCAAACAGAGGTAACGATAATTTACCCAGCAGGAAACTCGCTAACAGTGTAGTAAGCTTTACTTTTTAATAATGTTTTAAGTTTATTTTTAAACGATGAGAAGCTCCTACATTCTTTTATGGAGTCAGGTATTTTATTATAAATACGCGGTCCCATTACAAAAAGCGAATTTCCAGTTTTGGTGAGACGATGTTTCGGTGTTCGAAGGTCTTGTAGACGCCTGAGACTATAACCGTGATCGACATAACTTTTGTCTGGAAACTCCGTAGGGTTCCGCCTCACATATTTTGCAACCTCCAGGATATACAAACACGGGACAGTCAAAATACCGAGCTTGATAAATAGCGGCTTCGAGTGAGTACCTGGTATGGCTCTGGATAGCCTTCGTACCATCTTCTTTTGGATTATGAACGGTCGATCCCTATCAGCCGACATACCCCATAAGTCTATGCCATACGATAGGACAGCATTAAAATAACCATAGTAGGCAGACAGCAAATTGTGCATGGTCAGGGTTGGTACCAACCTGGATATTGCATAATAAGCCTGATTAAGTTTTTTGCACACACTGTCAATGTGGCTGTGCCACCCTAATTTTGAATCTAGTGTGAATCCAACATATTTGGTAGATTTTTCAAATTGTATGGTGTAGTCATCCGTAGTCAATAGTTCGCTAATAGCCTCAACTGTTGAGAGGGAAAATTTAAGCAACTTGGTTTTGTCAATATTAATTTGCATTCCATTAGCAGTAAACCATATAGTGAGGTCACTGATAACGGAGCGCAAGTCAGTAATAAGTTGGTCATCGGTAGGTGCAGCGACGACCGCGCAGATATCATCCGCGTACATGACAAAGTCAGCATTTTGATTTATCCGCGGGAGGTCGTTCATAACAATAATAAATAAGGTGTTGCCTACATTCGAGCCCTGGGGTACAGAGCGGTCACCGACGAGACCTGGGCTAGACTTGTCGCTGCCTACCTGTGTTATTTGCGAGCGGTCTGCAAGAAATGAGTCAATGTGTCTAAGTTGCGAATTTACAAAAAGGAAATTGTTACAGCAAGGACTTTATTTGTATATGTATAAACAAGTGCTGTACATGCATTGAAAAGTTTTAATGTTTCTATTTAAACTGCGCTACACAAAGTCGAAGATTTTCTGTATCGCGCAGGAGTTTGGAGTGTTTTTGTTGCACTAAAATCATACGAGCTACAGTAGTGTTTGTCCGAGTCCTATGTGGTTTTGGAACCTCGCATCCGTGTTCCCACAGAGGATAATGCCTCATCGTAATTAAGTCATAGTGAGTTTGTAAAAATGGTCTGATTTTCGTCACACATTATAACCTATTATCAATGCACAGTGCACCTCCGAACGCCCAGAAATTTCATTTCAAAACATCCTCCTTAAGGTGGTAACGGAAGATCTCGGAGCAAAATGCACATCATAATATTGTTTTCCTTACTTTTGAATAAAAAGTTTGCAATAAATGCGTTTTATAGCAATTCGCGCAAACTGCTTGATAATAGTTACATGATCACATGTAATTTATTTAATTTTATGCGTTATATTTTAGCTGCATTTAACACGCTTTTAAGTTTGTTAATGTAATGCAAACAAAATGTAATACATTAAAATAAGTAATTCTTTTGTGACAAACTTTATCACACTAATATTATAAATGCGAAAGTTTGTGTGTGTGTTTGTGTATGTTTGTTACTCTTTCACGCTTAAACGGCTGAACGGATTTGGATGAAATTTAGAATGGACATAGCTTATACCCTAACTTAACACATAGGCTACTTTTTGTCGCGGTAAAAAGCATGTTGTTAAACCGAATAACACGCGGGCGGAGCCGCGGGCAAAATTTAGTTATTAATAAACTATTTCCGCAGGTTACTTTAAAACACATTTATTGCATATTTTTTATTCAAAAGTAAGGAAAATAATATTATGATGTGCATTTTGTACCGAGGTAAGAAGTTACCCCCTTAATGTCCAGTATTGAAGAAGAAGACCCTCGTCCGAGTATGGGTTTTTTGACATAGAGATTTTTCGTTTCCTACCACCCAGGTACCCTTTATAAGTACCAAACAAATATCCTATTAACTCGAAGTCCTTGTAAGAGGACTTTAGCTAGTGAGCCCATTTTTTCAATAAAATTATGGGCGTTAATCCCGAGTGAGTAGAAGAACGCTTTGTAGGGCCGTAGGCGTTAGGAGACTAAATGTACCAATAGGCATTGCCAGAGCCTAAAGCCCTTATGTATAGTTGCCAGGTTACACCATGAACCACGAGTATGTGAGGTTACTTCTTATAGAAAAGACAAGTAACGAGAAGCCAGGAACGGAAACCTAAGGTATTCATATGCTTTGTTTTACTAATACAGTAAAATTTTCAACTAAGGGAATAAAGCAGTGTCTTATGTCTCGGGCGGTAAATTGAACCCTGAGCGTAACGAGGGACTCTAGGTTTAACTGCCGAACGTAGCGAGCGAGAGTCCTGAGTGAAGCGAGGGGTTCAAGCTGCCCAACACGAAGACAGGCTTTATTTGAGAGGAGCATACTCTACTTTTCACACCTTCTGCGAGACAATAAAAAGCCAGGCTCTATAAATTAAGTATTTTCGTCATATGCTTTTTCGTATTGTGTTTTGATTTTTCCGTTAGTAGATTATTAATAATCTCTAAAGCGTCTGTTTTTATAAACTCTGCAGTAGAATTACTATCGCTCGACATTTTTTTATCGACATGAATATTGCAATAAAATTCACTGACAATCACAGCACCAAGCACCGTCTTTTGTTTCACATTCTTTGTAAACGCAACTCTTTCTTTTTTTTTATTCTGCTTATGGTGGCCAGTTCGATTTTCGAATAAACCTCTTTACACTGCCATATAAGCATTTTTTTACTTAGAGTTTTCCACCAGTTTCCACACGAATTTGACGTTCCAAATTTAAATCACTTTATTCCCTAGGGAGTTTCATACAACTTGATATCCCTTAAGATATAATGCTATACTTTAGGTTGAGGTTGCATGATATGTAATTGGACATTTTCGAGCAGGTGGTGTGAAAACAATTTCTATGGCGTTCGCTTGTTTGTACGAAAAAATTGGTAAAATTAAACCTTACTTTACTTTAGATTCCTATACATTCTTTTTTAGTATTATGTAAGACTGGTCTGATTTTGTTAGCTTTTCACTACGAGAAAGTTTATTGTTGATTTTTAGCCACCTATTTTTACTATGGAACTAGCTTTTGCCCGCGGTTTTGCTTGCTTGAATTTGTCTTTCAATGACAGTTTTCGACTTGGCAGCTACTTTATCAACAGCTCTTATAGCCTATATATGTTGACCAAGGACACTATGATGATAATAAAGAAAACCGCATCCAAATCCGGTGAGTAGTTTTCGAGTTAAAACGGGACATATACAGACAGACAAACAAACAAACAAAAATAGTTTTAGTCTCAATATTTCATCTAAAATGATCAACATCATATTACAATTCTTCTTGACCCGCTAAAGTTTTTGCTTTTAGCCACTGTCTTGGTTGCAATCTATTGAATCCTTGTAAGGCCCAAAGGATTTTTAAAAGGACCTCAAGTTCAATAACAATACCAGCCTAAAAAATTTTTTCGACATATTTATTGTTTTTTTAAAGTACCAAATATGCTTTTAGCTCGAAGGACTTTTAAACGAGCCTTGTATAGGTCAAAAGCTCATTATAAAAAAATGTGAGCACTAGGAGTGTAACTTCTGTTTTACTGATAAATGAGAAAATAAAAATTTTGTTTGTCAGTTTATGCAAGTGAGAGTGACATTAACAAACGCCAAAACCGTTAAGTAATTAGTTCAACAATAGATCGCAGTCTAGATCGTGGCCCGGATTTCCCTAGATCCGGATCTGGTATATTGTGTATCGTTAACTGATCATCACAGTAATATTATAATTGCGAAAGTTTTTGTGTGTGTGTGTGTATGTTTGATACTCTTTCATGCTGACTCGCGCCTCCACAAACATGCCTGATGTACTGCAATGTCACGGCGCGGCAGCCCCATCAGCAACCTGTACGCATTGTTGTATTTTACGCGAAAGGCATTGTAAGTTGTCCGAGTATACTTAGTCCACAGGCTGCGAGCGTAAAAAGGAGTTAAAAATGCCCTAGAAAGGGTAATTTTAACATCACTGATACCAACGAAAACCTGCGAGCCGCCATGTTTGCTCTTGTACTACCTTGTCCGTAGCTCTCTCTTATTGACAACGCCCTTCTCTTCCTCTCAATATCTTCATAGTCTCTAAGGTCAAAGAAGGATTAAAGAAGAAACAAGTTTTTGTTGGTAAAATTGTTTTTTCACGTTCCATAACAAAGTGGATTCAGCTGACTAAATTTCTACGATAAAGTGAAAAACAAAATTGGATGGAAAGTGGTCTATTAGCGATACTCTGTATACTTATATTGTATTCACTTTGAATTTTTGAATCTTATTATTTATTTTAATCGATCGAGTTTATAAAACTATATACATGCACGTACTTATAACGTCGTGTTGACCGTAGCTCGCAGCTCGCTCGCTTGCTCAGCTCTCGAAGCGCGTATCGGAACCTCTAGGGGAAGTAAAATATTTACTGCGCTGCGTCAGATAGAGAGCCTCACAGAATGGTGCAGTCTTTTCGTCAGTTCAAGAGATTTGTATCGATAGTAGATCGCAATACCGAGAAAAAAGGGATTTTAACAGTGGTATTATAAGAGGTGTGTCAGGATCGTGGCAGATGGAAATTAAAGTCTATGCCTACCCCTCTGGGAGACAGTCGTGCGTATATGTATGTGCATGTAGTATTTGTTTACTTGCATTGTGCTCAACTACGAAGGAAAACACAGTGATAGTGTGATAGACCTTTTAAGTATGTTAAGTCAGTCAAGGCGAGTGTTTTAATAGAACACAAGTATAGTTTCATACACTACTTTATATAAACTCATGCCTAACAACCTGTTTTCATAATAATCTTGATAACATTTTTATTGTAAAAGCTCGTTCTTAAAGTGTTCATAATTTCCGTCGTTATTTCCAGAATGTCAGCTTTAGTCACTGCTGATAGTAATTTTAGGGCAAAATAATACTTTTTGTTTGACCCATAGACCACAGTAAATAATAATTTCCATGTAAGCTATGGCGCTAAAATCCAACAGTCCACCACGCATGTGTACTACGCGTTAAGCGCACCGGCAGCCATAGACAAAGCAGGCGGAAAATAAAATAAAATTGTGACCTCCTTTCTCACGCCGAAATTTTATTTAGTACGCGTTAGAGAATATTATATGATAACCTCATTGGTATTTGATATTAAACCTCAGACATGGCTGTTTGGTCTAAGTTCCCTTTGCCTTCCTAGTTAGTATCACATGTACTGTAATCTCAGAAAAAGTTTCTTTATAGCATTGTTGTCCGGACACCTATACTATAATTTAATTTTTTAATTTTTTTAGATAATTTCATGAAAAATATTTTTCATTATACCAGTAGTTTTGAGTTCGTAATGAGGATTTTACGATATGAGGTTAGATACATTATTATTATGGTATATTCCTTTCTTATTATTTCGTATCAAAAAAATTCAGCTAGAGGGGTTATCTAAACTTCTTTTCTTATTCATTCAGTTCGGCCCCTGTAGAGAGACAGCTCGTATTTAATTCAGGCTTTCAGGCCATTTCGGCGCAGAATTAACAAAACATTTGTTACTTCAGTTGCAGCTTGATAAATTAAGAAATCTGTAACTTTCACCCTCCAAACCCTCTTAAGGGGGGTCTAGTTCTGTATTATTAAGAAAATATATTCCCAACTTCCAAAAGTCCTAGAAATCTGAAATTTAGTACCAAGGCTTCGATTTGCACACACCCAACTAAATGCTACATTAAGTAACTTGTAGATATTTGTGCCGTTTGGGGTCGAGACTTTGGGCCCGTGGGGTCCGGAGGCGCGAAAACTGAATAAGGAACTCTCATCGCGCCTGGTCAACGTCTCGGGTGATCAGAGCGCTGGTGCTTACCTAGGCCAGAGAATTAGTCTGGCCATCCAAAGAGGTAATGTAGCCAGTATTCTGGGCACCCTACCGAGGGGCAGCGACCTGGACCCAGTTTTTTATCTATAACTTTTAAATTTATTTGGTTATATTTTAGATTATTATTTATTTGTAGGTTATTACTTTATTTGAGTTTTATTAAATTTATTTTATAATAGGTCAATTAACTTTTTAATAGGATTTGATACTTTATATCGTGTGTGAAATAAGCTGATGTTAAGTGTTAAAATAAGTTAGTTGAAAGAAATATTTTCATCAAAAACAATTGAAATTAAAAATAATAAAATATCTGTTAAATTCATTCTCCAACCTTCCAACCCACAAAGGGGTCATTGCAACAAAAACAAGGCCTTAAAGTTCTTGTGCCTAACAAACAATTCGACACTCTCTTGAGTAAGGAACCCTAATAACACCTTGAACGCGGTATTTTTCCCGTAATCTTTACAAAATACATAATCAATCACCACTTATTACCATATCTGTTTTTTTTCGGTCTTCTAGTCTCAAACATAAGGGGGAGGACATTATAACGTTAAAAACTTGCTTGCTTTTTTGAGGATTTTTTTGTAGAGACCACCTTTGGTCATTTTTATTTTTATTTTATTATTTGCTGTGTTAAAGGTCATATAGCATAGTAACAGGTAGGTATTCTGTAAAATTAGTTATCCAGTAACTATCAGTGGCTATCGATAACGGCTAAAACTGTAGACCCCTGTGACAGACGGACAGACACACAACGGAGGCTGAGTAATAGGGTCCCATTTGGCACACTTCTGGAAACTTAATTAATTTATCTGGGGTGAGGGGATGGAAGGATATCAAACGCATCGCACGCGCTTAGCGTCGCTTAAGAATGCCACAAAAAAGTGATAGCTGAGCCTGAAAAAATTAAATAAAGCAGAGCATCTCACAAAAAGAAAATCCCATCAAAAACATTTCATATAAATTAAAATTAAAAGATTTCATTTCTGAAATTATGATATTACTTGCAGAAGGTATTTACCCTTATATGCTGGATAATAGCATTGATTATATCGCTCTTAATGTTACTAGAATTACTACATACTTTCATCATGTTGTAATGCAGCTTATCCCATAAATAAAGTTATTTATACGACAATAAACGTTTTCCAAGCTGACTTTTAAGCTATAAACAGACTGATAACACTTCAACGTATGTTTAAGTGCTTAAAGCTTGTGAGTGAACTTCCACCAAATGATTTTTATTTCCTTAGTATTATGATTATATTTTAATGCTTTCAGAATTATTTAAATTCTGCAATATATATTTGATATTATGGTCAGCTTCGTTTTGAGTGAACATTTTCACTAGAAATGAGAACATGCTTCAGAAAGTACAAAAATGTGTTTTGACTTGATTGAATTGTAATATATTATTCATACATTAAATAGCTCTTGTAGCGTGGGGGCGTGAAAAATAAATAACAAATATGTATATACTTTCACGATAAACTGACATCCGCAACCATATTTCACTTACTGAAAGACAATTAAGCAATAACACACTTACCAAGTTATATTTTTTTTTGCAAATTGACAACCGCGTACACCATTTTTAACATAAACTAAAATTAATTCGTTTTAGTAATTAAAAAAGCGTAAATAATACTATCAACATTTCCAAATGCCAATATTTCGTCGTTATAATAACTCAGGCTGGATTAACGTTGTACAAAAGTCTTATTTTATGTCAAAAGCAGATTTTTCAGCCTTTATAACGCAGTTACAATTCCGTTATACAGTTGTTACAATGATGCAAAACAGTCACTATAAAATCAAAGTCTGTATAATTTGGGGCCCAAATTGCACTTATAAGAGCTGGCTGAGCGCTTATACAGACTTCTTAAAGCTTTTTTATATGGCTTTAGAATGGATCAAATTCTGTTGTGCAGCTGTTTAACAGCTTCATTGTGTTACTCTACAAACCTTACATCTTGATCAAAAAGTATGGCTTGGCCGTTTTAGGGAACTATTGCATGACATAATATTATAAGTCCATGGGAGTGTCTATTTGACGGCTGCGAAACAACCAAACCATACTTTTTGACCAATATTTAGGGTTTCTAGAGTTAGGGCTTGTAGAGTTAAGGGATCTCTAAATGAGATCTGATAACTTTTTAACCGTGAAAGCGTTATGATCTTCTGAGTCTTGGCGACCTAGTTAACATGAAATGTTTTTGGTGGGATTATTTTTACTAACCAATCTTGAATCACCTAGCAGACTGAACTTTAAACGTTGCGCCATAAATTGAACTAAAATTGACATGAAAAATTACGTGTGTTAATACTCTTGTTCAACTTTTTCACGCCAACAAATTTAAATGTTTTGAAATGTATGAGATATAAAGATCTTAAGAATAAGAATCCTTACACAATGATCCTAAAAGTAACGTGGCTAAGAAAGTTGATTCACCCACAAAGTTTTCTATTTTAAAAGCTGTTGCTAGTTGTTGAAACTACTATTAGATTTGTGAAATTAGACTTCTTGTGCGTAGCGTTCCTTCGTACAAATACATTGCAGGTTGAACATAACTGATAATGTGTTCGAAAGTTTTGCAATTATATTAGGTTTTCAACTATTCGATGAATTGGTATTAGTTCTAGTGCGTATACATCGATGAACTGACGATGTCTGTCATTCTAATCAAGCTAAATTTTACAAACTATAAGTAGTTTATAATAAACTTAGCGATATTTACAATAATTAACAAATTTAGATGGACGGTAAAATTTTCGATCTAACGCATACATCTTCGTAAGTTTATAGTCGTCAGCCGTCAGTTTGTGAACAAACATGCACCATATGGAAAAACTGTATTAGCTCAAACTGATCAAATCAAATCAAATCAAAATATTTATTTTGCAAAATAGATACATAAAATATACTAAGTCAAAGTTAATTTTAACAATATAAATCTTTAGAATATAAAAAAATATATAATAATATGGGACATAAAATATACACCTGCATAAAATAAAGGAATCTAGGAATAGCAATATTATTATATATATACCTAATGAGATAAATAATAAATAGGGAAAAAAGGAAATTAGCTCAAGATATATTTCGGGTCCTACTGGGCCCGGCTTCAGTTGAAAATGACCATTATTTTACATAATACTTATTTACAGAGAAAAAATTAAAAGGGAGGTTTATTTACAATTAACACTGTTGACAAACTTTTTCAATACTATACACACATTGTCTACGTAGGAAAATGTCTTGAAATTGGCGCAGCACCAAAAGGACTAATACCTAACATTCCACTGCACACAATGCCACAAATAATAAGACCAAACATGATCCTCACAAATCAAAATGCTGGACATCAGACATAATTAACATACTGTAAGGAAAACCAAGATAAAAGTGAAACAGTGGTACCATCTAGCAGTCACATCACAGCTCCTCCAGGTTACTAAACTATAATAATGTATAAACACACGGTAGCTGCTAGATGTTGCCACTGTCTAACAAAATACAAAAAGTAGGTTAATTGTAAGTAAACTTCCTTTTTATTTTTTTCTCTGTAAATAAGTAGTATGTAAAATAATTGTCATTTTCAACTGAAGTCGGGCCCAGTAGGGCCCGAAATATATCTTGAGCCAATTTCCCTTTTTCCCTATTTATTATTTATCTCTTTATACAAAATACAAAATAAAAGCTTTTAAAAAAGCATAAATATTATTTATTTATCAAAAAATATAGGCATAATGCAATGAACAAATAAGTTGATAAATAAATACGGGAAATACATACAAAAAATATGAAGGTTAGGCTACTAAAATGTAATAAAGTTATACACCTGTATAAAATATAGAAATATAGGAATAAAAATATTATATATTCATAATGCAATTAACAATGTGTTGAAAAATGAACTAAATAAACCATAAATAAAAATAATGCCTAACCATCCGCACCATTCGATTAGTATTGCTAAGAAGAAGGGCAAGAAACTCAGCAAATATCCCTTTTTTCAAAAAAAACATATGATACATAATCATATACATACCTACTAAAGTAAAGGCATAAAAAAATATAAGACTGCAGGAATTATGTCATGATAAAAAATGTATTTTAGTTAATCCGTCTCATATTGACCATTACTTTGAACAAAGTAAGTTTACATATTAATTAAATTTATGCCTTTAGAGGAATCATACAGTATTAAAATATGCTAATTATGAATTGAATAAATGTATATTTTACTCTTTTTAGCCTTTATTTACAATATTTATATGGAAAAACACAAAAAATATATATATTTACAATGTTCGATATATTTTGGCCCACGGTTTGGGGCCGTCATCAGTCGAATGAAGGTATTTACATATTGATAAATAAAAAAGTAAAAAATAATAAAAAAGTGAAAGTGACAATATAAGTTTAGCTATCTGATGTCGGTACGGTAATGCTAATCACTGCTCTTCTTAATTTTCATGCGATGGTAATGGTAGAGATGGTGGCTGTTTAGATTAAGATGTGATGTTGTCGTTATTACTTTTTTATTTGTCAATATGTAAATAACTTCATTCGACTGATGACGGCCCCATACCGTGGGCCGAAATATATTGAAAATAGTAAATATATAGGTATATTTTTTTGTGTTTCTCCATCTAATTATGAATTGCAATTTTGAATAAGATTATTGTTATTTATTACACCATGCTTCATTATCGTTCAAATAATCATTGATTTTATAATAAAAGCCTCTGACTAGAGATTTACATTCCATCTACAACGATCAGATACCTCATGCTAATATTAAGCTTGAAAAAGTGATTACAGCCAGGTTTAAGCATAGACAAATTAATACTATGTTTAAGTAACGATTTTTCCCATACGGGAAAACTACGAGTATATCAGTTTAATCGGACTAAAGATTTATATCTACAACGATCTGGACACATCTATTCCTAATATTTAGCTTGAAAAAGTGATTACAGCCAGGTTTAACTAATGATTTTTTCCCATACGAGAAAATTGTATCAGTTTAATCTGACCACAGATTTCCATGTACAACGATCCTGACGGACCTCCTGCAAATTTTTAACCAACTTCAAAAAGGGAAGGTTCTCAATTTGAATGTTTTTTCTTATGTTTTTTTTTGGTATATTACACCATTACTCCGTGACTTCTTAGCCGATTGAAACTAATCATTTCGTGACGAGGCTGATCTGGAGCGTGAGCTTAGAGCTCTGACCGTACCTTGTAACATGCTCGCGACCAGATTTGCACGTTATACTGACGTGGTAAAAATCACTTACTGCCAGAGTTTTTACACCCCACAACTCTGGTTGAAATACACAAAAGCTTCTTATAGCAAACTTAGAGTTGAGTATAACGATGCATTTCGTATATTAATGAAATATCCACTTTATTGTAGCGCTTCGGGCATGTTCGCTGAGGCCAGAGTCGCTGACTTCTTTGGTATTATAAGAACACGTATCAATTCTTATTGGCACCGTTTACGCGAATCAAGGAATAGCATCCTGGCTGTTATTATGGACAACAAATGGTGTTTATTTCAAGCACTGGTCTTCTGTGCACCGTAGCGACAACAAGAAAAATTCAAAATTCAAAAAGTTCATTTGTAAAATTGATACGTAAAGTATACTTTTTACAGGTCAGAAATGTATCTTTATAAAACAATAGAATATAATTTTAAAAATAATAATAAATAATAATAATATAACAATAATAAAAAAAGAAATGACTGTAGTCAATTTTAATTTACTATTAGATTGTAGAGTTAATTGGTTCTAGTTTTAATATTTATATTTTTGTTATATTTTACTTTAAGTCTAAATAATTAATAAATAGTAAAAAAGAAATAGTGTTTACAATTATTGTACTACCTACCTATAGCTCACAATTTAACCCGTCATTATACTCCATACAACATGAACCCCGAAGGTGGGTCAGAGGCGTTTCCAAGTGTAAAGTGTGAAATGAGAGTCACAATCCACACTTCGTACACCCGCTTTTCGCAAACGTAATGGATGGTGTGGTGACTGGTGAGCCCTATCGCCGTACTTCGGGCACAAATGGACCAACAGCCTAGGTTATTGTACCTTTCGAAGCACGCAGACCGTACACAAACTATTAGGCACCATCAGGATTGAACAGACGATCGCTGGGTGAGCCCTCTCATCATTCGACAGAAGTAAGTATACAGATATTGCAAACCAAACTCCATGCTTGAACCTGGGTATCGTAAATAAAAGTCCAACGTCCTACCGACTCAGCTATCGTTGCTGCTGAATTTTTCCCTTACATAACGATATTATTTCATTCACATTTTGACGTATCCATGTAGAATCCTGATGAAAGTACCTTAAGGTTAGACGGTAAATCTTTCGCGCGCGAGATTTGGATTTTCCCAATTGTTATAGCTGTTTCGGTCACTCGCGGCCGGCACGAGCGCGCCCTCCCCGCGCGCCCCGCACTTGTTCATCTTGTACCCACAGCTTGGACCCAAACCAGTACATCCTTTCTTACCTTCGTTTTTAGTGCTTTTGATTGTTTAATTCAAAATAAACAAGTGAATGATCTCCTATTCGGCTTTGACTAAAGAGTTCAATATAATAGTTTCAAACGGACGAATGTAGGATACTAAAATATGTAAAATATTTTGGAGAGTTACTGTGTGGTCAAAGGAGGAAGTAAATTGATATTTACGCGGTAGTACTCCTCTAACGAACAATTTTTATTGTAGAGCCAATCTTCGAATCGTGAAAAATAATCATATATTACCTACTCGCCCAAAATGTTACTCAACATTATTCTTTTGTATGGAACACCTGATTTTTTTTGTGATTTTACTGTTGTTTCCATAGTAAAAGTTGTTACTATAGACGAGTACTATCACCAGTTTGCGTTTCCAAAACCATTTCACCGCGTATTTTGTGCTCTTCTTCTTTATAGAACTATACAGGCTGTAAACTTAATTATGTACTTCTCATATTATATGTTTTGACCGTTGACAGAAAGAAAAGTGAAGTAAATTGAAAAATATGTTATGTGAAGTATGTACACATAATTAACTTTTAAAAGACAAATAAAACAAAATATTCATTATCCAGATATTATTGCACGTTTTAACATCGTAATTTTGAAAAAAATAATATTTGTGTGGAAGGTAATCTCTTGTAATTTTTTTATGCGGAGCCATCCAGATGTTTAGTTAAGAAAACGTAGTTATGGGATATTTCGTGTAAATTCCAAGAAGTGCAGACAATAATTACAATGATAACACAATATATTAAAAATGTGATGTTATGATGATTTTTTTTTCTTTATTTTATATTTTAAATTAACTAATAGCAATACGTTCTCTAGCAGGCATATTTCTCGGTACTCTAGGATCAATCAATTCTGGAATAACACACTGCATGTAAAAATTTCTTAGAGGTGTTTGCATTTTTTCGTGATAAAATGCGTCATTTCTATTGATTTTTTGGTAAAGCAACCCATGTGAACTCCAAACAATAAAATAGCAATAAGCCCTTTGCGTCACATGAAGTTGACCTTGGACCTGATAATAATGGTTATGCTCTGTTTTCAGTTCTATGCCTTGAGTCGTCACCTTACAAAATGTGATCAATCCCTTTTGAATTGCGTCTGCAGGACTCATGTCCGAGGCTACAAATGGGCATTTTATTTCTACAAGTCCTTCATTTCCTATGAGTCCATCCGGACTAGCTGCCAGAAAGCTATCCACAGGATCAACAAAAAGACCACATCGATCTACCTTTAGACCGGTATACTTTTCAAAGTCATGGATGGCGCGATCTTCATTTTGTTTACCATACATGGTCGCTTTATTGCCTTGGAATGTTGTATACAACAATTCTTTGATGGTGGACCCTACTGATGTTGACTTTCTCATTTTGCAGATCTTTCCAAATGATGAGGCAGTAATCCTCTTTCCTCTTTCGTTAAGCCATTGAGGACATTCAGCTTGTTTGATTGTGGCTTTTTCTAATGCTGCAATTTCTGGATTTATTATTTGCAGCGCTTTAACAAAAGCGGCACATTTTTCTTTAAGGATTTGTTCTGGCATATCTTCTTCCAAATCGTGTAACCCATAATCTTGACCAGAATTTGTTTTTTTTTTTGTTCATGCCTTATTTTTTTATTTTTTTCCGTGTATTGTTTTATGTATTCTTTTCGCTTTAACTTCTTTTCTCTGTATTTTTTGGTAAACACATTTGGAAGTTCACTTGATATTTTGATTGATTAATTAAAAATGAATGACTTCTTAATTGTCTTTGTCTAAAGAGTACAATATATTAGTATCAAACGGACGAATGTAGGATACTATAATATGTAAAATATTTCGGAGGGTTACTGTGTGGTCAACCGAGTAATAAAATGGATATTTACGTGGTAATACTCTTCTAAGTCCTATTGGCTTTAATGACTTAATAATTAATAAATAATTTATATCTCCTCTAACGAACAATTTTTACTACAGAGTACAGAGCTAATACTCGAATCGCGAAAAAATAATCATATACTCAGTATATTTTAGGCGGGTAGGTAATTTAATTAATTAAATTCATCCGCAGGCCTACTCGTCTCGAAGAATCGCTAAGGCCGCGCACCATTTCCTGCAGTTCCTGCAGCGATTCCGCCGTTATCACGATGTCATCGGCAAAGCGAAGATGTGAAATGTACTTTCCGTTTACGTTTATGCCTCGTCCATTCCAGTCTAGTGTTTAGTATAAATATTAGAATTAAATTTTTATCATAGACTTTATCTGCATATTTACCTAATAAATATTTACCTGTTTATATTTTGATCTAAACGTTTCAATATCGGCCTTACAATGCTTCGGTTGCCTGAAATTCAATGTGATGAGCGTTAATAAATGTTTAGGTATCCGCATCAAAAGCTTGATCGGTAGGAAGAAAGGCTCCATACTTTAGAGGTTTTTTTTAGGAATTCTATCTTAGTTTAATATACAATACATATTTATACTCACTTGTTAATTTTATTACCCCTTTTTTTTTCTTTTTGCCGATAAACGTAGCTTTCCTTTTCCATAGTAATGAAATTAAGTCTCAGTATTATTTATCTGAATGTTACTTATGTTTCCGTATTTCACTGTTTTGTATAAAATGATCTGTTGATTTGACAGAAAAAAATCTCTCAAAACCGACGACATAACTATTTTAAGAGCACTGTAGTCGATCGATGGCTTGAATTCAGTCGCGCACGGGGTCAATATACTTGTTATTTCATTCTACATTCAAGTTCGGGTTATAGAGCACTGACTGACTGTTATTGGTTGACCCGAACGTTCATTTACCGAGCTCGTACGGAACTAATCTAACACGCTGTGAGACGCAAGCTAACGCGAGACAAAATTCATGTTTTGAAAAAACTCGAGAATGGTTTTGGGTCTTCCTATGAATTCAGGAGAAATATCCCAAAAACCGAAATGAAAAAACAATTTTTTTGAATAATATAAAATATACTATGCGGTGAACTTAAAATCATTTGATTTGTTCTATCGCCTCTAGGACATTACTGTACATAAACATTCATCAAAATATGTGTAACATTCAGGACTTTTATACGCTTGTAACTTTTGTATGTATTTGATTTTGATAAATGTTTTAGGTTCAAGTCGTGGATGATGTATGTTGAAAAAGAAAAAATAATAGGCAAGTACCTTTATATAAGGATATTATCAGCGAACTGCGCTAGTATGGGAGTTGGGGCGAATAGAGTACCCTTAACTTCTGTATAGGGTCAAGTTATAAAGTGTCCTTATGTACATTTAATATTGAAATTTTTCGTTTATGCTTATTAATATATTCAATATTTCTTTAAGATTATAATTTTATTAATTTTTTTTACACCAATTTTTTCCTTTGCAGTTAAACGAAAATCTACTTTTGAACTTCACCGATCATCCGTAATAGATACTTAAATTAAGGCCAACAATACGAAATAAATAATGTAAACACACTTTCAGGCTTTCAAAACATTTTTATTTTATTAAATTTTATATAAATTTTGAACTTCCTATTCTAATCCTTGTCGTCTGTATAAAACAAAGATGATTTGTCGAAAGAGTCCGAAATAGCCGTACTTATGAAAAAAAAATGTATTATCATATCAGTCATGTTGTCAATCAATCAAAAATCAACAAGAAAATCAACAAGAAAAACTAACAGTAAAGGATTAATAATAACAAAAAACTAAACAAACACGTAAACGAAATAATATCACTTCGAACACAATCCAAATAGGAATGAACTTGTTCACAAAATGGCGGACCAAATATTGGTAACTGCAGTACTGACTGCTTACACAACCACACAACACACGCAATAACAGCTGTCGTCGACCAACTGACGTCATTATTCTCAGTAACGGTCCGATTGTTTACGTATTTCATCTCGTCTCGTTGGCCATACTTTAGTTATTAAATTTAGCCCCAGTATTAATTTTAACTGAATGTTACTTTTATTTCCGCAGTTCCCTTTTAGTATGTGATCTATTAGTTCCATGGAATAATCTCTCAGAATAAGAAGGGACTACATAATTATTTTTACCCCTGTATAAAGTAAAATTATTTTGCAAACCTAAAACAGAGTTTTTGTAATACGTAGGGGCTTAGCGAAATGCAATACTTTTTAGTTGCCCACCTGCCTCTTTTTTTATAAAAAAAAAAACAAATCGTAAGTACTCAACAATTTTTGCAAGAAAACTCTGTCCACCACACTCAATACTTTTTCCACTAACCTACACGTAAAAACTCTTTGATAAATCAATTGCACCTGTATCAAGCGAGTAAGGTGAGTGAAACGAGTATAATCGCTCGTCCCGTGATCCCCCCGCATGTCTTCCCCACCCCTGATGCGACAGAGTACGATGCCGGATTTATGTAATTTGCGCCCGCGATTTCGAACGGTAGAGCATAGCTAATTACTGAAATCCTATACGTTCTATATACGAAATGATTGCATTTTACAAATATTTATGAACCAACACGAGTCCTATTTTAAAAGAAATACGATTTTGCTTGAGAAATGCTTAAGAAAATCGAATATGAAAATGGAATATTTTGGAGCTTAAAACACAGATTTTTAAGTGCTTGTATTTCTTATGCGTGTTTATTATCCGAAATTTAAAGTTAAATAGGACATGTAGGTTGTGCAAAAGATGAAGTAACTTGAAGTTTTGTGTGATTTAATGCATTAGCGTACAAATGAGAAGCTATCTCGTTTTGTATGGCCGCGGAGTCTATCGCTCTTCCCTTAAGATGACAACAGGTAGTAAAAATGAGATTTTTCCAAGACGACTGAAAGGCCCCCCCCCCCCTTTTTATAACCCAGCACAAGATGTTCAATTCTTGGCAGAAAAAACACTGAGTGAAACTGCTTATATTCAGAATATTTCATAATTCAAACGATGCAACATTGCACAAACCATCTTTTACTTCATTAGTTTAAACGGACTATTGTTTTGATCTGAAAAAACAGCCTTCACTTTGTAATTTTTTTCGATGTTTCGATGGTGAAGGGAGGGGGATTTGGGGGGCTACCAAAATGTACATTAGTGGAGGCTGGTCTAGGGTTTTGTAATTTTTTGGCAGAAAGTAGATGATATAAGACGTCTTTGAGCGAAGTATTCTTTGTAGCAAACCCATGGTTTCTGAGATATTCATGGTTGAAGTTTGAGGTTATGTATGTGATATTGGTAAAGTTTTTGATATCATCTACTTGATTTATGACTGAATGGGTTGGGGGAGGGGGTTATACACCTCGTGCCACTTTTTGCTAGAGACGCACAGTGATTTTTAAATAATCACAAGTTTTCTAACATTGATTTCAGAAGTCCGTTGTTAGAACATTTGACCTATCAGAACAGAAGTCACTTTTGTGACACAAATTCACTTCTGCATCGGCTCCGACGCTGCGGGAAGTGCAGCCTCTTCGCCCTTGCGCAACAAAGCACAGGCAACCGTGCGAGCGTAGCGGCTGAGGCTGGTCGCGGTCGCTCTCCTTCTGCACATCCGGCTTTTTATATACACTCTAGGGGTAGTAGCCACAAGTCTGTATATAGAGTCGGGGTGCACTTTCAAACAATTTTAACCTATCAGTACAAAAGTTGGTTTTAAGACAGAAGTAGATCGTATTGTGTCTTTTTGTAAATACAATAAGACTCTTCACATATTGCGGCTCTATAAACTCAACCTTTGCTTAACAAAACGCAACTGACATGTCAAAAGTGATCCTTGTGAGGGAAAATGGTGATTTTAATATCAATCTTTAATCATTATTTCTCGAAAACTAAGAATTTGCTGCAAAAAAGACTTCGCTCAAAGACGTCTTATATCATCTACTTTCTGCCAAAAAATTACAAAACCCACCAGTGTCCACTAATGTACATTTTATCCCTTTCATCCATTGAAGAGCTCCACTGCCTATCCTTAAGATCATAATCAAATCACGATCAAACCAAAATAGGACCTAGAAAAGAAAACTCCTTAAAAAAAAACATATCATTTAATAAATGCGTATTTTCCTCAATACCGAGTGAATGTCGTCATCCGTTGAGGAGTTCTGCTGCCTATGTCTGAAGACCATAATCAGATCACGACCAAACTAAAATGGGACCTACCCGGAAGCAAAGCCTTTCAAACAAAAACTTTATTTTTTCAAATTGTTTTAGAATTGAGAACTTCCTTTTTTAAAGTCGAATAAAAAACAGCCTTCACTTTGCAATTTTTGCATTTTTTTTCGACTTAGCGAATTTTTTTCTCTCACGTTTTGGGCTTTGTTATCGTCATGGAAAAGGCCTCATTTAAAACATGTTTTTTTTTTCAGAACACATTCTGTTGTAGTATGTGAGTTCTACTGTTTTAAGAGCCATTCACCAAGTTACGCTTTTTGTATGTAGTGACTTCGTGGATTGTAATTTTCTTGGAATTTGGAGTGATGTTAGTTATGTTTTACGATCTAATTAAATGAATGGATTGTCAATATAATTGCAGAATTCGATTGGTTAAGTATCATAGTATTGTAACATGAAATTTTAATTGTAATTAGGCTTTATTCATAATAAAAAATCGTGGTAAACTGGCAACTTTAACTAGAAAAATTTGCGGAAGAATATTTTTGTGATAAATAATAAAAATTCTAGTAAATTATGTTCCTACAAAATTATATTTCTTATGTTTTGGTTATTTTTTCAGCAAGTGTATTGAACTTGAATGAAAGATTCAGCTCTTTGAAGATGACAATTTGTTTATTTTTTTGTAAACGAGGTGTAGGACATTAACTACTACAAAAAATTCAAAATAATTACGAGTACATAACATTAAGATTCAATGCGAAAAATTGCTTTATGTTTAGCAAGTATTCAATAGCATTAAAATTGTTCTTATGATGGTGATTTAGGCGCTGGAAATTTTAGATTTCCATATGTTTGTTCCTCAACTCACTTACACACTGCGTTGTTCACCAATTTGGAAGTTCCGAAATTTAGTTGATACACTAGATACCGTTTTGCGTCAATCTCTCACCACAGTTTTGAACTGCTCATTTGACGACAGAAGCTGGAGCCAGGCCACACTTTCAGTCCGTTTCGGCGGACTGGGTGTACGAAAGATCTCAAGCATTGCCCTTCCGGCTTTTCTGTCCTCTGTTTACAGCACGCACGTCCTCTTCGGTAATATTATAAGCCCGTCACTTGGTGACGTGGAGGCGTCGTGCTTGACGGAGGCCAGAAACGCTTGGACGCTTGCCTGTTCTGGTCGGGATCTGCCCATCGTTTTGGAATCACAAAAATCATGGGACGAGCCTCTCTGCGAACAGACCCAGAAGAATCTTCTGGCCACTACTTCCAACCTCGCAGACCGTGCTCGCCTTCTTGCTACTGGTGAGCGTGAATCTGGTTTCTGGCTGCATGCTTTTCCTTCTGCTAACATAGGCACTCTTCTGGACAAAACAACTTTTACCCTCGCCATCTGTCTGCGCCTCGGTACAAAGACAAATGAAAGTCATCGCTGTCAGTGTGGTGCAAGCGTCGACCAGTTGGGCCATCACGGCTTCTCTTGTCGGCGCAGCGATGGCCGCTGGTCCCGTCACGGCAGCCTGAATGACGTCATTCGGAGGGCCCTTGCAACCGTTAACGTGCCGGCTGTTTTAGAGACGAACGGTATCGCACGTGACGACGGCAAGAGGCCCGACGGAATGACGCTCATTCCATGGCAGAATGGTCGCTCTCTGGTGTGAGACGCGACGTGCGTGGATACTCTCGCTGCGTCCCATATCCAGTCGACCGCTGTCACGGCTGGCGTGGCTGCTGCAACGGCGGAGCGCAACAAGCGGCGCAAATATGCAGCTTTAGGTGAAAGCTACATTTTTGTGCCGTTTGGAGTCGAGACGTTTGGGCCGTGGGGGCCTGACGCTCGACTGCTATATAAACAAATAGCATCGCGTCTGGTGGATGCTTGGATGGGACCCAAGGGCTGGAGCTTATCTCGGGCAACGCATCAGCCTTGCTATCCAGCGAGGTAATGCGGCCAGTGTCTTGGGTACTCTGCCCAGTGACAGCGACGACTTAAATAAAGTCTTTTATTTAATTTAACTTTTATGTTTATATAATTTAGATAAGTTTTTTTTTTAATGTGTTATAATTTTAGAATAATTTTGTTGAGTAATAATAAAAATCTACACATTTCTGTTGATACTAAATAAATATAATCAGATAATAATGTTTAAAAAAAATTCAATATAAGAAACGATAATGGAATGAGGTGTTTATAATATATGTCATTAATAATATAATTATATGTCATTCAAATATTTATTTAATTTGTAGTAACATTTATTACAACGGTTAATTAATTAATTATTACATTTAATAACCCTTATCAATCAGAAAACACAAAAGAGATTTTGAAACAATGTCAAATTCATTTATTTCATATATACAGTTGGGTAACTTGTTATAAATAAAAGCTGTGCAAACAACATTATTTTTCATAAGAGATGTATTAAACTCACGAGAGACCAGTTTATGTTTATGTTGTGATCGTACAGATTTGAGTTCAGACATACTTTTACAAATAATTGAGGGTTAGTTTTAACAAATATTGAAAGCACATATATGTTTATAAAGACAAGGTAATTAAGTATCTTAATTTGTTTAACTATGGTTGACAGGTATCTGTTTGTTTAAGGCTACACATCGCCCTTATACACCTTTTTTGTGCCTTAAGTAAGGTGGTCTCGACGTGTAGATTTCCCCCGAAAAATTACCCCATATCGGAGTTTTGATTCAACAAGCCCATGGTATGTATTTTTAACTGTTTCAAAATTAACAATTTTCGCTAGTTTAGCATGTATACAGGTGAACCAAACGAATGCCCTCTGGAGGGAAAGTAGCTTAAATATTAAAGATAGCAAACTTTACTGAAAAGAACCTTTATTTTATTTTTAAAAAGCAAGCAAGGGTCAAGCATAACCAAATTCCTTTTAGAAACAAAGTTACTATATTACTATATAATTTTTGTATAATGTTTTTGGGTTTCGTAACGTATCGTATGATGGAGCGGAACCCAAGTCTGACTCGCACTTGGCCAAATGATTATTGGCCTCACTGCTAAAAAGCGTGCTGTTCAAAGCGTGAAAAATAAATTCCAACACTTGTTTACTTTAGCGAAGCATTATCTTGGATGTTTAAAGTGAAAGTTTAGTCGGAGAAGTCGTCACTAGACCTTCGCATGGATATGTTATCAGCTGCGGTGTTCCTAACACAACGATGAAATATATGGCAGCACCGTCTGTTGCAAGTGTAAAACTCGTTATAGTTCGACTCCTTGGATCCCAATATTAGCAGATGATTTTCAACAAATTCGTTGAACCGGTAACTAGTAGTAAATGGTATCGGTCCTTGGATCCAGCTTGTGTAGTCGAAACAAACGTTGCTATTTCGATTTTTCATAGCCATATTCATGTGACATTTGGGACAACCCAAGTTTATAGAACGTTTTAGTTCTACCAGGTACATAACACCCATTGAGCTCAGACTATTTCCCACCATGGTACGTCGTCTAAAAGTGTGGGAATGAAAGAAGCCGAACAGACAAACGCAGATGTTCATTGTCCCGGGCCTGAAATATTCCTCTTCTACAACGTTAGCGCTGAGCCGTACGTATTGCGTGGAATCGGCGGACACGCATTGATGAGATATCGAGAATTCACACTGTATGCACTTATTTATTTTCATGAAACGATCAGTGTTTGTGCAAACGTCAGATAGCTTCCGACACACTTGATGGACCGTCTTTTGTAATACGTTCGTTTGTTGTTCAGTGAACCCGCTGTCATTCAATAGCGCTCTGTAGCTCAATGAATTAAAATCACTTCCTAATTCTCTTATCCAGAAATCGCGATCAGTATCTCTAGATATCAGAATCGAACTTGTAGTAGACCTTTTGCTAGATGTTTTATTTTTGCACGGCTTATTCACCTGCGGAAGAGCGGTCACACGCGTGATTTGTTCCTCTCCAGCAATCGACGTGGAAGGTACTTCGTTCGCTGCTAGTGGCAGTTGTAATTTCTGCGACTCTGTGTCTCTTTTTGACGGGTGGCTGACGATGGCCACATGACTGCGCGCCTCGTTATCAGTAAGCGCCGTCAAAGATACCTCTGCCGTTATATGTTGCGGTGGCCTATTTTTCGCTTTAGCTGCGGGGTTACACGACTTCTTAAAAGCGGCCTTCGGTTCCTCTACGGCAAGCAACTTCAAACGTATTTTATTTGGTGCTTGCGGCGGTGATTCTTTTTGCTGCTGTTTTTTTACATCTCGGTGTTCTTTCGTGACGGGGGGCATATTCGTAGCCGTGGTTACGTTCCTACGCGGCTCTTTAACAGCGACCTTTGCTTTATTTTGAAATTTTTTGATTGGTGACACACGATTTACCTCCTTCACTGGATCTTCGGGTTTCCAAATTGATTTATTTTTTGCATATAGGGAACTCTTTGCACTATTACATTCTGCATCTGTTTCGACATACGGACGTTTCTTGGGCACAGTAATCGCTTTTTCAGAAGTACCAGCCTTATTATTGCCAGTATTGTTAGAAACCGGAACATTCTGCAAACATGGCACCGATGGGAGTGCCGGGTTTTGCTGATCAAATTTGGCGTGACTAGTTATGGCGTGATCGCTTTCCTCTTCTATGTCGTCTGGTTCATTATTCTCCGCTTCGCTATTTTCCGCTTCGCTATTTTCCACTTCGCTGTTTTCCACTTCGAAATCTGAATCATTTTCATTTTCCGAATATGATTCCGAAACGCTTTCTTGCTCAGACTCGTTGCTGCCGTCGTTGTTTTGAGCGTCCATAACAACGGATGAAAGTACGCAATCGACGTGATGTATAAAAATGATGTAAAAACAAAACGATAAAAAACGTTCATGCGACGACGAGACGCCACAGTGCGTCGCTGAATACTAAACGGGCGACGAGTAGAGATGCCAATTATAAATTGACAAGCCTTTGCCCGTGGCTTCACCCGCGTGTATACAATTTCTGCCCTGCTTTCGGGTTGGGCGTTATTTTATAGCCCATATATTGAACAAGGTCGTTTTCTTTCAGGTAGACTTGGGTTTAACTCTCTTGAGGTTAGGCGTAACGTTGAGTTGATGATTGTGGTGTGTCGTATGCTGCGAGGGGACTCAGACTGCCCGCAGCTCGTGTACGCCGTGACCTCCTTGTTTGCGCCGAACAATTACGTGCGCGCGCGTCACCACCACCTGCCGCATGTGCCCGGTAACGCGATTCAGGCGCGCCGACACTCTCCGCTCCCGCGAGCCAGCAGTGCTCTCAACTCGCTGCTGTCTGCCTTCGGGGCCCGAATAATCGATAATAGATCGATTTGATTTTTGGATCGATCTTATCAAATCAAATCAAATCAAAATATTTATTTTTGCAAAAAATTATATTACTATATTATTATAATAATATTAAGTATACTTTCTACAAGTCAAAGTTAATTTACACAATATAATATGTCTTTAGAATATAAAAAAAATATATAATAATACGGGAAATAAAATATACAATGTTACTTATTAATCGCAGAATCAGCAACACTATTTGTATTCCCTCGACGCTTGAGAGTTATCAGAGTCTAGAAATACTGATCAGATTCTAAAAATTCTTTTATTTATTTATTTATAGAAAGCCTCATAATCCTTGAGTGCTGCAGGGTAGAGTTTATTCCCTGGGGACAGGTATTTACCTATGGACATAGCCATAAATAACAGTCGCGCGGGCAATCTACAAAACTACTAAACTGATTTTGCAAATTCTTTCACTGTTGTAATCGTTAGACTTTCAATTGAACATAGGTTAAAGTTTGTTTTTTGGAAAGGGGCAGTTCTCTGGGGACATACCCATTAGACCAATTCAAATGGGTAATGTCTGGAACAACCAACGAGCTATTTCGTCGTAGGGCACAACAACGGACAAAATTTTGTAAATTCTTTTACTGTTGTAACGGTTAGACTCTTCATTTAGACATGGGCTATATGTTTTTCCCTGGGGATGGGCAGTTCCTTAGGGACTAGTCTTTGCTCCCTAGGGACATAGACATTTATAACTATGAAACCCATTTTGAAATTTCTTTTACTGTTTAATGGTTATACTGTTCACTTGGACAAAAGCAATTTGTTTCCTCGGTACAGACACTTTTCTAAGGACATAGAGTCAGACATAAAATACAGCATATCGATACGACATGAATCCCTGACGGGGTTTCAGAGGTATTTTCAAGCGTGAAATGTAAAATTTCACAGTCCACACTCCCGCTTTAAACTGAAAATTTAACACAACAACGGGTGGTGATGATAGGCCATTGCCGTACTTTGGGCACAAATAGACCAACAGCTAACGTAGCTTCCGAAGCTCGTAGACCGAATACAAAATAATGAGCAACACGGGGCATGAACCGCCGTGGGTTAGCAGGCGAGCTTTCTACCACTCGAGGTGTACACATATAAAATAGTTTTCATGAAAACCAAGAGTAAAAGTCCAATACGTATCTACAATAAAATTATTGTTGTTATTAAACGCAGGCGAAGCCGCGGGTAAAAGCTAGTCAGTACAAAATTTGTACCGTTTAAAATAATTTGTCGGAAAAAATCGGTTCGTGTAGTCTTGGATATGCAAATTAAATACAGCCGCAATCTTTTTCAAATTTGAATCGATTTCTTTTCCCGGTTATTTTGTATCAATTTATTCAAAGTGATTCAGAAATAATCGATTTAAAAATCGATATTTTTGCCCAAAAATTTAACTTGGCAACACGGTCATTAAATATGCGAGTGCCGTCAACCTTGGGCCTCGATTTGCGCTCGTTGAAACTGGCCACGTTCGATCTGTCTATATATTTAGTCAAGGGCCGGGTATTCTATGAAGAAACACCTGTTTGTTAAGATAACAAAATTTGGTATTTGGAATTATTCTAATATGCATAGGGTTGCCAGATATCCGGATTTAGCCGGACATGTTTGGCTTTTTACGATCGTGTCCGGATAAATATTTTCGTGTCTGATCTGTCGTACTTTTGTTAGGATTTTTGATTTTAGATTTAGAAAGATAGAGAAAGGTTTTTAAATTTCCTTAATTTATAGTGCCAAAAAGCTGGTATCTTTTTAATTTTAAATAAGATTCGTTATTATTTTATTCAGGAAAATTCGTAATATTTTTCATACTGTAATGAAAAACGTTTAATTATGTTATTATAGTTGTAGCAGAATCTCATGGCAAAAAAATTTATGGAATCAGATAATTTTCATATGAATTTTTGCCATCAGATTCTGGTACACCTATAAATGTGTTTTGCCCAAAGAGAATTATATTTTTTTATTCGTCTGGTTATAGTCTACAGAACACTGAAAACTTTTCACTTCTTTAAAAAAGAGAAAGGAAGAAAGAAAGACGTTTATTGATGTATTAAGACCATAAATACCAAATGATAGAACCTCGATTACAGGTTGTTGTTTGTTAGATAGTTTGAACTTGTTAATTTTGTCATAGAACTGTAATTAATTAGTAATAAGCAATTTAAATAAGTAACCGTTCCATTTTTAGGGTTCCGTAGTCCGACAAGGAAAAGCTTTAATTTGGTATGGGTATACATATCAATTACGCCAACAAAATGGTTAAAAAAAAACTCGAAAAAACAAATTTTTTATGCTCTCTCCCATACACGTAAATTGAGGCTGATTTTTTTTCTCGTCTATCCCATTGTGTGGAGTATCGATTAGCTCGTTCAAAAACATTATGGGTGTGTGAAAACCATTTTTCGATTTGGGGATCTTTTGGTGAAACATTAAATTTGGAAGTGCTAATTTTTGATAGAGTCAAGCGTCCCCCCTGCCGACTAAACGGTTGTTTAATAGATATGTGAAAAAAATCACAGAAGTAGTACAGATAATTAATTTAAAAGGAAAACTATCACAGCTAAGTAGGCTTTACAGGTTTACGAGTACAGGTCGCGCCAAACTTTTAGCCTCCTCTAACCACGACAATGTATGGGCCGTTCTTGTAAATGTATGGGACTAGAAGTTTGGCGCGATCTGTATTAGTAGACCAACTTGTAAAATGTACTGGGCAACTACGGAACCCTACACTACGCGTTGCCCGACACGCACTTGGCCGGTTTTTGTTGTAAAAGTTATGTCTAGCTTTAAAAACGTATGTCTGGCTTTTAAAACGTAAGTTCGGCCGTTAAAAATATATGTCCGGCTATTAGTGCAAGATATAAGGCCTAGTGTAATGAGAAGTCCGGCTTTTGTATTTTAGGGCTTGGCATGGCAACCCTAAATGTGCGAAAGAGGCCCGAGGATTTCCGCCGCTTGACTGTAAACAAAGATATTTATGGGAACAAAACATATTTAGCTGCTTGTATAAGGTGACTTTCGTTCATACACAGCCAAATTCATACTGGAGACTCGGTAAGTGGTCAGGACCAAGGTTCAACAAGGAACATTATTTTTTATGTTCATGCTTTGGACACAGAAATAAACATTTTCTCATAAACATTCTCATTTGGAACAAACTGAATCACAATCACTTAACAACATATCGTCACGGCATGAATCCCCGAGAGAGTGTCAGAGGTGTTCCCGAGTGTGAACTGTGGAATGCAAGTCACGATCCATACCTGGTACACCCACGTTTTACCGACTATTATTACTCCACAATCACTTATTGCTGAAAATAAACCCGCGTGCCCTGAACTTTTAAACTAAGACTCAACTAACAGACAAATCCTTTTACTTCAGGCGTGTCTTATCACCCTCATGACGTCACCATGCTGCCAAGCGACTCGTTGTGTTTCGGCATGACGTCATGAGTAGCCGTCCCGGGGAATGGTTACAGGTTATTGCGTAGTAACAGTCATTCGTTCTTTACCAACTTGCGTAAATTTTGCGAAAGATTCTGGACAGACTAATTTACGCCTCACTTGCTTTCACTTTCCCACTTTCTGGGCTAGTGGCTAAGCGTAAGCGTTCATGAATAAAATAAACATGAAAAAATACAATTTCACAATAAAATTAAAAATAATTAAACTGTTTCAATATCGGACTTTTCCTAAAAAGTTAAAAGTCCACAAGTAGAAAGTAAGTAATTTACAATGAACTAGGAAGAGCAGAAGGCATGAAATGTTTACAGGTCCAGATTTAATTACTTCGGTGTTGGAGAGTTTTCGAGGGAATAATTCGTTGTTATCTCGCCCAGTAAAATCATTGCTTTGGGCATTGGAAAGATACTGCTTGGAGAAGGCAAAATATTTAAGAGGCCCTTGCTGCGGAAAGTGAAGAACCTATCCGGTTTTATTTAATAATCAAAACTGAACCCTTCATTAAAATTAATTAACATTATGTATTGCATATACTGCATAGATACCTTAATACTATTATTCTAATACTGTCATCGCAAAGTTTCTAAGGTTTCTGTAAATTTTAAATTTATACTTGCTTTTAAACTTAGATACACGGAAATTTACAGAAATTTTATGAGGCAAACACAGTCAACGTTTTAATAACTGTATTCATGACGTTTCTTCAGATAGGTACTCGTACCTAAAGTTTGCAGTCTATACAAACTTCATAGACCACAACATCCATCCATCCATCCATCAGCCTGTTTCGTCCACTGCTGGACATAGGCCTTTCCAGGATTTCGCCACTCTTGGCGGTCCTCCTGGAAGAAATGCCCATACTCACACACGCTGGGCAGGCGGGTTGGCGAGCGCGGTGCCGAAACCCTTGCACCAGTGACGCCACTGCCCGTCACCAGTCTGATTTATATAAGGCCCGGCAATTATTGGGGATGGATAAACCGCCATCCATCGGTCCCAGGCAATGGTGGGCCGCCTGGTTTTGTCTGAGAGATGTCCTCTTACTCTCCCCCGAATAACTTCGGGAGGATTTGCGAGTAAGATGGTGGTACCTCCACAGTCGAACTCGGCATCAGCTCTACCACTCTACCACAACATAGTTAAGGTATATGTACATGCTATGGGCCCAGTGCCGGAAATAAAGAAATTTATTATTTATTATTATTATTATTACAACGTAAAGTCTGTACCGTATAAAAACGGCTTACTCTAAGTACTACCTCACTGTAACTAGTATAAATGGTATCATAAAAATAAATAATAAAAAATATTAAATACATGTCTGCCGGAATAGGGATTTAATTCGGATTTCAGTGCAGTCGGGGGACGTACAAAACAACACGTGTCTAATGTAATAGTCCCCCGACTGCAGTGCACCGAAATCCGAATTAAACCTCTATTCCGGCTGTCGATTTTTTAATATTTTTTTTATTAATTTTTATTTAATACTTTTTTGCATATATTTATAGCCTATTCCACTCAGGATGCTATAAAGATTCTAACGATACCACACACTTCGAACTAGGTTCAGGCATTAAGAAGTTATGGTGGAATTAAGAAAAATACCCACATGAACCCTGAAAACAATACACTCCATTTTTGGGGTCAGTCGTGTAAAAATAATATAAACCAAAGTTGTATTTTTTCAAAACCAAGAACTTTTAAAATACCCTTTCATAATTTACCCAAGTTTTCAATATTTTAGCTACAACTAATTCCGAAATTCCGGAGACACAGTCGAGTTGCGATTTCTAAAACTCGAGCTAAAATGTATGGAGTTCGACAGATAAAACGGGTTTTTTAAACCTTTAGGTCTTCATTACACCAACATTAGTGGTGGAAAGAATATTTGCACGGTATGTCTCTTTGGTAGAGCTGATGCCGGGCTCGCCTGTGGAGGTACCACCATCTTACTCGCAAATCCTCCCGAAGGTATTCGGGGTGAGTAAGAGAACTGTTCTCAGACAAAACCAGGCGGCCCACCATTGCCTGGGACCGATGGATGGCGGTTTATCCATCCCTAATTGCCGGGCCTTATATAAAACAGACTGGTGACGGGCAGTGGCGTCACTGGGGAAAGGGCTTCAGCACCGCGCTCAACAACCCGCCTGCCCAGCGTGTGTGACTATGGGCATGTTATTTATTGTTAGTTATCGCGAGTAAGACCCCAATAAGAAGTTAATAATGTGTGAAAATCGCGAAATTTTAAAGTTTACTGATGGATGGATGTCTCTTTGTTTCCGTTGTTCAATATAATCAGTAGAGCAAGTTACCTGTCTATTTACACTCGGTATAACACTACATAAGACATAATACGCTAAACTTCATTAAGGCGAGGTTTCCCGGATAAACTTCGTATGGTTTATTTGTAAATAGCGAAGATTTAAATTATGAAAAAAAGTAATATTTCAATCTTTGATCTTACATTTTAACCCGTTTTATACAAGATTTGCATTTATTTATTCCATTTTATTGCATCCATTGAAATCGCAATGACAGGTGTAAATTATGATCTAAATCTCGATCGTGGGTAATTTTATGAACGGGACATATCATAAAGTATGAAATCGAAAATATATATAATAATAGGTACGATGACGAGCGGAGCGAAGCAGGAGCGAGTTAAGTTTACATATAAATAAATTTGTGGAGTGGAGCCAAACGAAGCGGAGTGGAGCGAGGCTACCTCCCTAGTTTTGCCTAGGCAGATCATGTGCCCAACTTTACGATGTGCCGACGACATAAATTTAGGTTTTAACAATATATAAAATAAAAAAACGCATAAATTCAACTTAAAACAGCCGTCATATTAAAAAGTCATGCTTCTTTTTCCAAAATAATAAATAAAACCACCTCGAAAACGCATGTTTTGTGAGCGGTTCTAGTCTAAATGTAAAATGAAAGTGTTGGTGCAGGACAGATTTATCTGAAAAAGCTTCGCCTTAACGAAAGGAATCAATAAGAATGCTATAAATCTTTCAGATCGGAAAATTTACTATCCTCCGAACCTTTTCTTGATTGCCCGTTGAATTGATGAATAAAATTCTTATGAATTCTTATGGATGTTTGTTATCATTATCCCTATAGATTGATGTCATTAAACAACAGAAAGGTATTTTTCCCATTTTTGCTGTTTCGATTCCCGGCAGGGACAAACGAGTTTACAACAGTATGTAAGGACAGAAGTAGCATTTTATTTGAGTAAAATCCCCTACCATAAATATTAAGTTACTTTCCCTCCACGCACGCACTTTTATTTGCAGTGTGTGCGAGTATATAACGTGACTTTCGTTTTCATAGTCAAATTCACACTGGAGACTCGATAAGTGGTCCTGCCAAGGTACGATGACCCTGTTTGCGAAATACGAGAAAAAAATGCTGTGTCTCTCTGTATGCTTGTTCAAGAACAACCACGACTCACTGTAGGAAGTCTACATTTTATTTTGTGTATTTCACCTCTTAGTCGGCGACTGCATAGAGCGAGACTGAGTTTTGCGAATCTTTCATTGGATTAGCGTCGTCAGAATTAACCGATATTGAGTGTTTTATACCAGCTCTATAAACCCAATCAATATCCCCGTAACCAGTGTAATGTGGTGCAGGTTTTCATTCGGAAGTTGTGGCCTTGAGAGATATGATAGCTACGTCTCGATCTTTATAACTGATTCCTCAAGCCTAGAATCAATTGTGGAAATCGTTTCATCAAAAGTCTTACAGTTCCTATCAGCCGATTAAGTTGTCCGGAAATTTCAGATTTAAAAGTATCGATAGGGCTCTTTAACGCATTGAATTTTGTGTTAATAAGTGACATCGAGCTATCTTAATATGCGAGTCTACGTTAATTATCGAAAACATTGTTCCACCGGTGTTGAGAACGACGGACTTCCCAGTTTCGTTTGTTTGCAGTTTTCACATTTCAACTTTGACTTGTTCATAAGGAGTATTTTCTTGAAAGAACTATAATCCAAACCAAAGTAGTTTAGAACCTGTAGCGTATTTTAATTTCGTCCGTCTTAATTGTTAGTCTACTTTGTAGCACTGCATTTTTGCCAGCGCACCGCCGCGCCGTCGCAAAAACAACGTAAACAAAGCAGATACCTTATTGCGGTAAGGAGCCTAACGTAGATCTAGCACTTTCAAGACCGGATAGTGATAGCGTAGCAGCTGCGTAGCAGTAGCGTAGCTTTTGGTGTTGCTTACTGCGCGTAGCACTGTACCGAACGGAGTGGCGAGTGTGTTTAGTCATCTTGCTTGCCTATGAGTGTGAGTTGCGTGAGTGTGCGTGAGCCGCCTCGCGCCTCTCCGATGGCAACAGCACCTAGCGACCGCTTTAGGTGTACGACCGGTTTTAGCACGCCGATGCCGATGAATCACAGCTTGACCGTGATGATTGCGTCTTTGTGTATTTAAAGAATTCGAACGTTAGTGATTGTACTTATTTACATTTTCTCCTCAGCTATACAATGGAATTATAAACTGACTTTATACTAAGAATAAAGAGGTTAAGCTTCAACTGAATGTGGTCGTTAAAATTTTAAAAAGCTAGTTCTGGCTTGACTTTTGGATTTAAATAAAACGGAGAAAAATGTTATATGTACATGCCAGTGAACTACCAAACGATGATAGTCAATTTAAAACACCATGTGGTTTAGTAGTAATCAAACATGTAGTTTTGGCACTACCCTCAACAAATTCCCCATTACTAGGACGCACTATAAGTTTCCGGAATGAATATGAAAAAATACTATTAAAGGTACAAAATTAATTAATTGTTTTTCAAAATAATCTCCCTTGGCGTCTATGCACTTTTTCATTCGATCAAACCAGTTTTGAAAACTTTTGTGCCACTCCCCTGTGGTGACCTCTGAAACGTGTTTTTCATACTCCTCGACAGCCTCTTCTGGTGATGAAAATCGTTGACCGCGTAATTGGTTCTTAATTTTTGGGAACAGAAAAAAGTCACAAGGTGCCAGGTCGGGACTGTATGCAGGATGACTCATGAGTTCTACATTTTTCGTTTTCAAAAAGTCATTTGTCTGTCTGGCCGTGTGAGAACTAGCATTGTCGTGGTGCAGGATGATACGGCGCTTACGGTTATTTTTACGGAGTTCGTCAATAACTTCCGGCAAACAAATGGTCGTGTACCAGTCACTATTCACGGTACGACGATTCTCTAAAGCAACAGTAGCCACGTGTCCAGTTTTATTAAAAAAAGAAGCACTTTTCACGCGCGCCACTTTGGTTGGCTTCGGCTCATCTTGAAAGACCCATACGCTCGATTGCTGCTTTGTTTTGGGATCGTAGCAATAAATCCATGTTTCGTCACCTGTTACTATGTCCCACACCAAATTTGACGCACCTTCGTTGAATCTGGTAAGCATGGCACTGCACCAAGTGACGCGGTCCGTTTTTTGAGCCTCGGTCAAGTTGTGTGGGATCCACCGCGAGCACAGCTTTCTCACACCCAAATGTTTGTGTAGGATTGATTGTATTTGACTCATGCCTATTTCTAAGGATGCGCGAATTTCATGGTAGGTCACATGTCTGTCTGTTTCAATCATACGGCGCTCAGCATCGATGTTTTTGTTGGTCACAGCGGTGGACGGCCGACCATCGCGAGATTCGTCACTGAGATTGATACGACCACGCTTGAATTCTGCAAACCAGCTATAAACAGTCGTCTTGCATGGTGCTTCATTGCCAAAAGCTGTTTCAAGCCGAGCGATGCTCTGTTGAGCTGTCAAATTACACTTAAAATCGTAGAAAATCATACTACGAAAATTTTCCCGAGTTAAATCCATGTTGATGCAGACACACAATTTTTTAAATGGCGCCACAAGGTAAAAACAAAAGACAGTCAGATGAAACAAACTGCATTCTACAGCCAAAGAGTTCTGTTTTCAAATGTTGCAATAAATTTTTAAATATTGTTTATGTAAGTGGCCAGTTCCGGAAACTTTTATTGTTACCTATGTAAAAGTTGTCTGTACAATGACTGTTTTTTGTATAATATAGATTTTTATTATTATTCTTACTGTTTTTTTTAACATTTTACGTGAATTTGTTTATTGTTTTTCCTATTTATAATTTATAATTATAACAATAACTTATTTATCAAATTTTATCAAAATAACCCTCGATTGGTGGCGTAAGTCGACCTCTTAGGTGACACACTGACTGGAATAACTCGATAAAATGAGTATGGAACACGAAGTTTCGTATCCAGGTACTTCGTGGTATGCAAGAAGCAAAAGCAGTGTGTCAGGACCGTAGCAGATGGCGGTCTGTTGTCTGTGCCTATTTCTCTGGGATACAATATGTAGGCGCGGTAACCTATCAGTTTTTTTGGAATTCAAGTAGGTGCACAGTATTTATTAACACAATGTGGCACACAAGACAGATTACATGCAGAAAAATACATGCCATCAATTTTAACATTTAAGTGCTAGATTGTAACCCAAGGTATACTCAACATGATCTTACAATAACTTGTATTTGTTAGTATTATTATGACTACATTTTAAATTATTATAGTGTCAGTAATTTATTTAAACACTATTTTGTACTACATAATAATAGGAAGAAGTAGGAAGGTGGAGTTTATTCTCCAAAAGCATTTCTAATAAACTTGGCAAATTAAGAATATAAACTATCAAAATGTAAAATATCTAGGTTAGTAATTCTATAGGTATTTATGTACAAATACCATTTGCTACCTTACCAAGGGTTTCTGGTTTTCGTTATGGTGCTGTAATTTATACAGCAAATTGTATAATTCTCTTCCTTATCCAAATCTCGTACATTTTTCTTGCTCAATGGTTCGCAACAATCTTGAGAGCTTAACGCCTAACTTATTTAATTAGTGTCCTTTAAATGAGCAGGACGAAATTACTGTGCTGTAGTTTAATCGGCATTGCGGATCTGCAACTTTTCTCTCATCCTTTGATTAAATACTGAAATGACCCCCAACATGAAAATGAAACTGAAAATTATTATTCATTTCAGAGACAAAATGTTTTATTAATTTTAGTTCTTAGTTGGTCGAATCTACAAAAACATCAGCATTTTCATTTTGAATTTGTACATAAAATTTGGGTCAAGCCATAGACTTGATATTTTAAACGCGTACGACAGGGCTTCAAAGTCACAAGGATTCCTTTTGTTGTGTGTCCATAGTACAGCTTGGCAAAATAGAATTTGGAAAATGAAATGAAAATGAAAGCGCCATACTGCACCTGTGGCTATACACCCTATACTGCGACTAAAACTGAGACCAAGTTTAGTACGCCCTGTGACCGCGTAATTTTTTTGTCAAGCTGTCTTGTTCTGACAATAAATGACTTTAGTTTCTTAACGTTACCTATAAATTATACTTGCATTGGTTTGCCGAAATAGAGATAAAAACTTAGCCATTAATGAAATATAACATTTAAACAAAGTTATTGTTGATACAGGAATTAATAATATATTTATTATTAAATTATTGAAAGATTATTATTGACCGAAATCAAAACCAATCAGAAATTCAAATAACGAGGTGTTCAGTGTCATAATAGTACATTATGATACAAGTGAGCCGCGTTGGACATTACAGTCGAGGCGGGATTGCAGGCCGATCAAATCAAATCAAATCAAATAATGGAGCCGAGAGTGTGGTCTAATGCTCACGCGTTTCATACGACGTTTTTCAACACACTTGCGAGGAAAAATAATAAAATTTTTCTTTAAAATTTGTCTTTTTTTCCGATCGAAAACACAGCTAATTTTCTTTGAAAAATGGCGGCGTAGATTTTGTTTTTTGGGCAGATGAAAATAGAGGCACTGACGCAAAAAGCCAAGCAGCCAAATATTAAATATTAACAAACTGAATATTTTGTATTAACAACAAAAATTTGGGTTAATTTGTTGATAAAAATAAATAGTTTGATGAAATTAAATGATTATTTATTGTATTTCAACTGAGACAATCTATTAATTCTTTGGTAAGATTTTAGAAAAAACTGTAATGTAAGAAACACTAGTGCTATGTAAAATAAAAAGCACGCGAATTTAATATGCTGCATTATGACCCTAAGAACGGTGCAATAACGGCCACTTTATAAGCAAGTGTGTTGAAAAAATATATTTTTATCTCTAATACTCTGAAAGTAAGTCATATACAGGTTGTCCCAAAAGTCAACGTTATTCCTTGGGGGGCTGGTAGGCCAGCTCATGACTGACTAGAATATCAAAATATGTCCTCAGTAAAAAGTCGATACCTAGTTTTCGAGTTATCGATACTTTTATGAATTTCGTAAAATTCGACATCTTAGATGAGTCTTTTCAGTGCCACAGCTACACAGTTCCATATTCCAAGATTCTAATTTTTGTTTCGCAATCTTGAATAGCTTTGCTATTGATTCTAGTTCAAAATAAAACTAATATGATACGTTAGTAAGTTTTAATTTTTTTATTTTCTAGCTTTGACTCTTTATAATGTCAAAAAAATGAACTACGTTTAACTGGCAAGTAATTATTAATAATATTTCATTTAGTGTTGTTTCTTAAATGGTAAAAAAATTGCCATGTTTTACTTTAGAAGAAAGTATATAGCGATTCTGCTGTAAAGGGAGCTCATCTTAAAATATTTAAATACATAGAAATTCGAAAGAAAACATTTGTTAAACTTAAGTGTTAGGTATTTACAAACAAAAACTAATTGAAATTAGAAGCAGGTGTTCAAACTGCCTCCCGGTACAAAGTGGTTCAATCAGCTGACTAAATTTCTATGGAAAGGTAAAAAAAAGCACGAGCAAAAAAAATTTTTTTTTTTTCACTTTGATTTGTAGGACCTTATATAATTCGAAATGCGGGAGATAAATCCGATTTATCTACCTAGGGAGGTAAGTAAATTTGAAAATCAAACGAGTGTCTCTTACAGTCACTAACTATGTATTCTGCCTATTTCCTTTTTATTTTGTTATTCTCTATTTTATTTATATATTATTATGCAAAAATGTGACTTGCGTATATAGGTAAATATGATAAACTAAAATGTTAAAAAGACGTTTAAGGGGTGTGTTCAACCAACTAAATTAGTTAAATTTTTGAAACATTCACAATGGCCAGAAAGACACGATTGCACAAAAAAATACCGGTTAAGTGCGAGTCAGACTCGCATACCTAGGGTTCCGTAATTCGACAGTTTTGGGAACAGTCAGGAAGAAGGTATTAAAATCTTGCCCATAACTGTTTATGATAAATTACTAAAAATAGAATTGATTGTACTACAAAGGAGAGACTCAAATATTTTTACCGTACTCAAAATAAAAGTCATAGATTTAAAAAAAAATGACATTTTGCTATCGTGAATTTCTAACCCAATATATTTTTCTTTACGTAATCCCAATATTTCATATTTTTCGGTTCATTAGTTTCGGAAATAACAATCGGACATGCATTTTTTTGTGGTTTTTCAAAGATTTCTCGAAATCAGTGCCCGTAAATAAAATATTTATCTTTATAATCAGCTCCTTAATGTCTACAATTTGATACCCATATTATATTTTCATAAAATATTTTTTTTATTTATTTTACATTTTTTTTGATATTTCTCATTTGTTATCAACTTTTTTTAATCGCTATATTTTTCCTGTAATTGGCCAGTTATGGATAACCTATAATCGTCATTTTTTTCATTTTTTTCGGTCCACCAGTTTCGGAAATAAGGGAGGAGACATGCATTTTTATGGATTTTCAAAAATTTCACGAAATTGGTGCCAAAAATATAGTAAAAGTATATGTTTTTATAATCAACTCTTTAATACCTACAATTTGATACCCATATTATATTTTTATGAAATATTTTATTTATTTATTTTATATTTCTCATTTGTTATCAACTTTTTTTAATCGCTATAGTTTTCCAGTTATGACCTATAATCGTCATTTTTTTCATATTTTTCGGTCCACCAATTTAGGAGATAAGAGATCGGTGGCAGTAAATATAGTAAAAGTATATATTTTACAATCAGCTTTTTAATATCTACAATTTGATATCCATATTGTATTTTTAAGAACTTATTTTTTATTTTTTACAAATATTTTGAATAATTTGAAATTTTATATTTTTTTTATACTGTGATATATAGGCAAGTGAATGCTATTTTTGTGTAAAATTTCAAGTCTTTATCTTTAATGGTACTAAAGTTATGAGGCTGTGACATACGCACAGACGGACAGACGGACGGACAACGGAGTCTCACCATAAAGGTTCCTTTTGTACCTTTTAGGTACTACGGAACCCTTAAAAGTCACATTGAAATAATATGGCCCAAGTAAAATTATCTTGTTGAAAACGTTGCTGCAGACATAATTTCATAATTGATTAACGACATTTTTCATTAATTGCACGACGAATGAATTTTTATATCCTGCAAAATGTGTTATTAGTTATTTTATTATAGATAGACCATGCATAATGGGGTTAAACCGAAACCGGTTGGAATGAATATAATTACTCAACTGTGAAACAAGTACAGGTGCAGTTAATCAGCATGTTATTTTATTATAGATAGACCATGCATAATGGGGTTAAACCGAAACCGGTTGGAATGAATATAATTACTCAACTGTGAAACAAGTACAGGTGCAGTTAATCAGCATGTTATTTTATTATAGATAGACTATGCATAATGGGGTTAAACCGAAACCGGTTGGAATGAATATAATTACTCAACTGTGAAACAAGTACAGGTGCAGTTAATCAGCATGTTATTTTATTATAGATAGACCATGCATAATGGGGTTAAACCGAAACTGGTTGGAATGAATATAATTACTCAACTGTGAAACAAGTACAGGTGCAGTTAATCAGCATGTTATTTTATTATAGATAGACCATGCATAATGGGGTCAACTGTGAAACAAGTACAGGTGCAGTTAATCAGCATGTTATTTTATTATAGATAGACCATGCATAATGGGGTTAAACCGAAACCGGTTGGAATGAATATAATTACTCAACTGTGAAACAAGTACAGGTGCAATCAGCATGTTATTTTTTTTTATTTCCTCGCATTAATGATGAGAAGTAGAGTGTTACACACGAGTTTGCCTCCCTTGTATCTACTATTAAAACCTCATATTTCACGCAGAAGCCGGAAAGGTTTTCCAAGTTACATCTTTAGAGTCTTAAATCTATGGTAAGTTCGGAGTTTGTTTACATTTTAGTAAGGCCAGAACATTAAGAACATTAATATTAATGTGACGGAACCACGACGCAGGCCAACTTTTGTTTTCAGGGGGAGGGGGGGGAGTCAAAAGAGTTTGAGCATCGATTTACGGTCAAAGAGAATTAATTAAGTCTTCTATTTTACTAACCCGGCTTTTTTTATTGTGTATTTCTTACTACTTCGATTTTTTTTTATGTTGGAGTTTAATTATACCCCCTATTTCCCCTAGAACCGTGCCTGACTTGGAATTTATCATAACGTTGTTTGCGTATGACAGGCTTCTCAGCTAAAACTAGGGTTGGTGTAATGCGGCTTAGGTTTCTGGGGTTCAGTAGAAAAGCATTGACGATGGCGAAAGAAATTAGATATTTTGTACTTTTATACTAACATGTTTAGGACGACTCCGGATGATAAAACCAGCCACAGACTCGGTAAGTGAGCAGAACCAAGTTTCATTGACTTTTTAGGGTTCCATAGTCCAACAAGGAACCCTTATAGTTTCGCCATGTCCGTCTGTCCGTATGTCCGCGGATTAGCTCAGAGATTATTAGTACTAGTAAGCTGTAATTTTCCATGGATATAAATATTATTCATCGCAAACAAAAAGGTAAAATAAAAACTAGAAAAAATTTTTTTTAGGGGACCTCTTATACACGTAAACTGGGGATGATTTTATTTTCTCGTCTATCTCATAGTGTGGGGTATCTATGAATAGATCGCTTAAAAACATTGTGGGTGTGTAAAAACCATTTTTCGATTTAGGAATCCGTTGGCGAAATATTAAGCTTTAAAGTGAAAATTTTAGTTGGAGTGGAGAGTCCCCCCCCCCCCCCTGCTGGCTAAACGGTTGTTTATAGAAATGTGAAAAAATTGAAAGAAGTAGTATATACATAGGTAACACTAAAAGTTTCCGGAACTGGCCACTTACAAAAACAATATTTAAAAATTTATTGCAACATTTGAAAATAGAACGCTTTGGCTGTAGAATGCAGTTTGTTTCATCTGACTGTCTTTTGTTTTTACCTTGTGGCGCCATTTAAAAAATTGTGTGTCTGCATCAACATGGATTTAACTCGGAAAAATTTTCGTAGTATGATTTTCTACGATTTTAAGTGTAATTTGACAGCTCAACAGAGCATCGCTCGGCTTGAAACAGCTTTTGGCAATGAAGCACCATGCAAGACGACTGTTTATAGCTGGTTTGCAGAATTCAAGCGTGGTCGTATCAATCTCAGTGACGAATCTCGCGATGGTCGGCCGTCCACCGCTGTGACCAACAAAAACATCGATGCTGTGCGCCGTATGATTGAAACAGACAGACATGTGACCTACCATGAAATTCGCGCATCCTTAGAAATAGGCATGAGTCAAATACAATCAATCCTACACAAACATTTGGGTGTGAGAAAGCTGTGCTCGCGGTGGATCCCACACAACTTGACCGAGGCTCAAAAAACGGACCGCGTCACTTGGTGCAGTGCCATGCTTACCAGATTCAACGAAGGTGCGTCAAATTTGGTGTGGGACATAGTAACAGGTGACGAAACATGGATTTATTGCTACGATCCCAAAACAAAGCAGCAATCGAGCGTATGGGTCTTTCAAGATGAGCCGAAACCAACCAAAGTGACGCGCGTGAAAAGTGCATCTAAGCGGATGATTGCTTCTTTTTTTAATAAAACTGGACACGTGGCTACTGTTGCTTTAGAGAATCGTCGTACCGTGAATAGTGACTGGTACACGACCATTTGTTTGCCGGAAGTTATTGACGAACTCCGTAAAAATAACCGTAAACGCCGTATCATCCTGCACCACGACAATGCTAGTTCTCACACGGCCAGACAGACAAACGACTTTTTGAAGACGAAAAATGTAGAACTCATGAGTCATCCTGCGTACAGTCCCGACCTGGCACCTTGTGACTTTTTTCTGTTCCCAAAAATTAAGAACCAATTACGCGGTCGACGATTTTCATCACCAGAAGAGGCTGTCGAGGAGTATGAAAAACACGTTTCAGAGGTCACCACAGGGGAGTGGCACAAAAGTTTTCAAAACTGGTTTGATCGAATGAAAAAGTGCATAGACGCCAAGGGAGATTATTTTGAAAAACAATAAATTAATTTTGTACCTTTAATAGTATTTTTTCATATTCATTCCGGAAACTTATAGTGCGTCCCACGTATAATGAACTTAAAAGAAAAACTATCACAGGTAAGTAGGCTTTACAGGTTTACGAGTACAGGTCGCGCCAAACTTTTGGTCCCCTCCAATGTATGGGACTAGAAGTTCGGCGCGGTCTGTATTAGTAGACCAACTCATAAAATGAACCGGGCAACTATGGAACCCTACCTTGCGCGTGGCCCGACACGCACTTGGCCGGTTTTATATTACTACTTATCATGTATAAATATGACAAGATCGATAATGTTATTTTAAAGAAGTTGTTATTTTTAGAGGATCGTTAGCACCTCATTGTTTTGGTCTCTGGAAGCATTCCTTTAATATTGATCCTATTGAAGATGACCCTATTCTCAGTTTTTTGAAAAAGTCGAGTAATCAAGGGCTTTTTACTTAAGGTTCGGCGCTCTTTGGAAAAAGTCCTGCTCTGATGCTTTTGTTAAAATCCTCGGTTATTTTGATTTTTGTTGTTTTTCGCAACATTATTACGTACTACGTATTATTCTTTATTATGTTTTTATGTGTTACTATAGTTCTGAAATATGTTTTGTCATTGTTATGTCTCTAATTAAATCACAGTGTTGAGAATGCAGCAATGCTTTTGATTTTATTTTTCTTGAATTTTCTGTTTTTTTTTCTGAAGTCACTATAAAACTTCACAGAATTTTTTATGATCTTATTCTTCATTTTATAGTGTATATAGCAAGTGGTATTTATTTTGTAAAGAAATTTTAATACTGACTATCATCTAAAGTGAGAATGCCAAACCCTGTTTTGCCCAATTTAGGGACTCCGACCCTTAAGCGAGAAAACTTAACCCTGGCTGAGACACAGATTACAGAAATATGTAAATAGCTAAGTTATGATTATACATAATATATGAATAAAACTTAGAAAACACATTAAAATTAATTATTGTGAGATATATTTGGGGCCATTCGGGTCCGGCATCAGTCACTGGTGTAATTTTACGCACGGTAAACAGGCACGTAATCTATCATATTTTGTAACTTATATAACTTATACTTGCGATTGTCGGCACTTGATGCACTATCATATTTTGTAACTTATATAACTTATACTTGCGATTGTCGGCACTTGATGCACTATCATATTTTGTAACTTATATAACTTATACTTGCGATTGTCGGCACTTGATGCACTATCATATTTTGTAACTTATATAACTTATACTTGCGATTGTCGGCACTTGATGCACTATCATATTTTGTAACTTATACATATAACTTATACTTGCGATTGTCGGCACTTGATCCACTAGTGCATCAATATTTTGAGCAGATGTATTAAAAAAGTCTTTTTAGGGGTTACACTCAATATAATTATCATGACACGGCATTTATGACGTTATAAAGAATGACGTATGAAAAGCAAAGCGTGTCAATTTTTGCCAAAATCACCGCCCAGGTCGGCTATCCCGATTATAGATAATCATTAAATTTCTAGCCCATTTTGGGCTTGGCCGCTATTTTATGAACACTCTTTATGGAGGGTCACTGCGATGATAATAAAAGAAAATCCACATCCTAATCCGTTGAGTAGTTCTAGAGTTAAAACGTAACGTACAGACAGGCAGGAAAACAGACAGACAAGCAAAAATTTAATGGTAGTTTTGACCTCAGTACATTATTGTACTACTCGTAATAACCCATTTCAATTAAAATTTAGCAAAAATATTCAGTGTGAAGATTTTTTTTCTGATTTATTTTATTATATGAAAAATACTGGCTGGTTACAACGTTACAACCTATACACGATAAATCGACAGTCAAACTTTACACAATACAAACAGAAACTTTATGCGTAGGGCCTATTTCACCATTGGCTGGTAAAGTGCTAATAACATAACGCATACAAAACTTGTTCCAGTTTTAAACTTATGTTCTGGATATCGCTTATCAGCAGATGGTGAAACAGACCCGTTCCGTGCCTAACGGGACCCTCTTACTAAGCCTTCACTGTCTGTCTGTCCGTTCGTCTGTCACAGGGGTCTACAGTTTCAGCCGTAATAGGTAGACAGCTGAAATTTTCACAGGATACGTGTAACTATGGCCACTACCACGACAAATAATTAAAATGAAAAAATATTTATACTCAAGAGGGGGTCCCCAAACAATACGAGTAAACCTCAAATAAATAGCTTTTTATAAATTTATTTAATTATAAATTTTTTTAAAATGGAGTGTTGAGTGTTGTGCAGTGTCGTGTGCAGAAATTAAATATGTGTTATAAGTGTTACAACAAACAAGGAAAACATGCCTAGGTAAGTGTTTTATCGATTTAAAAAGGTGTTTTAAAGATTTTTACCCGTACTTTTGAATACGAAACCTTGAAAATACGGGTAACCATTTTCTTTGTTTACCTGCCTTCTGTTCGATCATACTACAATTACACTCCATGTGTTTTAATGAAAATACTGCTGTATTTTAGAAAATGTATCTAGGAATACAAAGATATACAATATGTGTAGTATTTCTAAACAGGAAAAGCCTCAAAAACCAATAAACTTAATCACTTAACGCGCGGCCCGCAGCGCTTAACAGACAAAGCAGTCGTCGTCCGTCCAGGTCCAAGTCACAGGTTAATCTCTATTTCGTCCATATACTGCAAATACCGACTAACTGTCAATTTTGTCAAAAACGACTTATCAATACCAGCAAAATCAGTTTTTCATGCTCTATCTACTGGTAAAATCAGTTAAGTGTTAAGTAGCTTCGTCTGAGATTTAGCTTCCGATAAAAACAACTAAATGCAGGCAGTTGCGATACATAATACTGACAGCAGCAACTAAGTTTATATAGTCTAGTAGATTTACATTTGACCTCCAATCAAAAGCATTTAGAGTTCCTTAAGTCTTTTTTGCATTCTAAAGTTTAACAAAAATAATTATTGAATGTGTTTCTAAAACCAAATATAAGCATTTAAATGTTTTTTGCAAACAACTGAACTGCATGAGCAGTTTCGTAATTATGTAGGTAAAATAACTTAAATATATTTAGGCTTTTTTGTCTGTTGATCGAACAAAGTAGTTTATATTGATTGCTAGCAGCATAAATATGATATGCGCCTATAATAGTTTTTGCTTGCTTGCTTTCCTATTGAAATGCTAAAAATTCATACAGGCAAAAACGACTAACTGAGGTGTGTGTTTACTTTTGTGTGTAGTATAAACGCGCGGACCAGGAGGAAAAAATTAAACTTGAGGTGATAACCCAAGAGCATCTAGAAAGAAAAAGGCTTTGCAATGCGGAGAAGGATAAAGATAAAGAAAGAGCAGAGAAAGACAAAACCTTCGTTTCTGTAACTTTTGACTTGCAGGCCATTTTGCAGATACCAAGTTCAGACATTGGTGTATTGTATTATGTTCGTAAACTTACGATTTACAACTTGACTATCTATGAAAGTGCTTTACCCAATGATGCCTATTGTTTTACTTGGTCAGAAATACATGGGAAAAAGGGAAGTGCTGAGATTGGTTCCATTTTGTGTCATTATTTAACCGAATGTATTCCTTCTAGAGTTACTGAAGTATCTCTATTCTCGGATACATGCGGCGGACAAAACAGAAACCAGAACATTGCTGCAATATTGTTGTGGGCTGTCAATAAAATCGATCATCTTGAAGTTATTGAACAGAAGTTCTTAGAATCAGGACATACCTACATGGAAGCTGATTCCATGCACAGCAGCATCGAAACGGAAAGAAAGAACCAATCTGTTAACTCTATCACAGACTGGATAAATATTTTTAGACGAGCTCGTTCCAAAGGATTTTACAAAGTTGGCAAAAAGAAGGTAAAGAAGGACTGTTATAAGGTTAAAGAGTTCAAGCATTACGAGTTCAAAGATTTAAAAAAAATATCTGAAACAGTATTAAAAAACAGAACAAAAGATAACGAAGGAAATAAAATTAAATGGCTGAAGATAAAAAGAATGAGATACGTGAAGGGAGAATCGAAAATCTATTTCAACTATGACATGTCTGACAGACTTCTCTACTGTGATGTTAGATCTGAAACGAAAACTGTTACAGCTGCAACAGAAACGTTAGGAAGGCGTTACGGTACAAGAAAAAGTCAAAAATCAAAAATCCCTGTAGATTCACCAATAGAGGAATTTACATTACCAGATTTAATACAATTGTACAAAGATCCACTACCCATTAGTGTAGCAAAAAAGAAGGATTTGGTAAAATTGTGTGTCCAGGGTGTTATACCAGAAGAATACCATGGATGGTATAAATCTTTACCATGTGCGAACACAATCGACCATTTACCGGATGTGGCCGTTTCCGAAACCAGTGAAGAGGAATAGCTTTTTCATTTTCAACTGATTAATAAAGAATGGTAAACCTAATGATGTTTTACTTTGGACAACCTTTGTAGTAAGTAAATTTTACATGAAACAGCCATCAGAAAATCAATAAAATTAATGTAAATAAACAAAACTGTCTCAAATAAAAAAAGGAATCATCCATTAATGCATTGGCCACAGGTAAAAAAGCTTAAATGATTGGATACATCTGAGTTTTATTACCTAAATCCTTATAATGAATCCTAATTGAAAGACCTGATACATTACATGAATAAATAATAGATTGTTTTGCCCTATTATGATTGTTATCACCCTAAATCACTAATTATCCTAAGATTCATAAATATTCATTTTACAGCTAAAGCCAACTAAATGTGCTCCCCCTTCCAAGTAATTGTAGTTTTTTCCTACATATTTGTTTTTTTGTTGTTTTTTTTCTTATTAATGATGAAACGCATTAAATAACTTATGAAATAAAATAGACAAGTTTGGCATATTCTTGCAAATTCTTTATAATATATGTGTGCAAATTTTCAAAACGGATTTACTCAAAATGACAAATATTCCAGTTAGTCGGTATTTGCAGTATATGGACGATTTGGTCACATTGTTGTTGTACATGTATATTTCGCGACAGGCTCCAGTGTGGGCCATTTCATACTGACAATGTACGTACTTGCCCGCACTCCCGCTATGTTGCGTACTTTAGATAGTCTAAACTTTAGACTCTAAAGTAAAGCAATAAATAATAAAATTGCATATCCATACTCTGGGAGTTCTGAATTAGGTGACAGGCGCTACTATTTTTGCCCCATTATTTTTCGTCTCCTCAATGTTGCTATAGCATATTGTTCATTTTAGTCTGTTCAGCATGGTATGATATGGGTGACAGTTCCTAATTTTCCATTTCACCTATACTACTCACACCATAATCCATACACCCATGTACAAAAGAAAATAGGTTTTGGATATAATGTTAATCATTATTGCAAAAATATAATAAATAATGCCTCTATATATTTAAACAAAAATCTCAGTGTATTCGTTAAATTGTCTCTTTGCTACTTTATGCGTGGATGTTAGCTATTATACCTATATGTCACTACATAATCTAAAATACATTGATGAATTGGTGCGGCCATATTATAAGTTCGCGTCAGATGAGTGCATCTTGTATGCGGTTTGTGTTTTCGTTGCGGTTGCTTTACGTGCAATTAATTTTGACGCTGGTTACAGTTTTTTTTTTTCGTTTTATTTTGTTATTGTAGTTAATTTTTGATGAAATGCCAAGAAAAACAAAAAAAAACTTTAAACTCTCAAGCTCCAGAGTCAGTGATTCCTTTAATTTAATTAATTTAGTAATTAACAAAAATTTGTTTGGACAACAAAAGATTATGTAAACAAAAAAACGATCTGATAGCCTGTGTTAACTTTTTCGATACTCAAAAAAATCGGTTATATATCGTTAGGGCACATCACTATAACTATCTTTCAACTTTGAACTGCCACCCATACCATGATATCTCGAATACACTATAGGTATGTATATTTTTAAGGTTCCGTACCAGTGTTGTGTGATGGTACGGAACCCATTTGTGCGCGATTCCAAATCGCTCTTGGCCAAATTATTTTTCTTTACTAGCGCTCTGGCTCCATGCTAACGATTTACAAAATTACAAATCCCTTTTCACTTGATACAATAATCTAATATTACCGCTATATAATAAATAATTATCTTCCCTTAACGACAAACAGCCCCTAGCATTGTGCCATCCTTTGTTGTCAAGAAGAAGATCATTTTCTGTATTAAAATAAACAATGAAGTCCATAAAACTTGATAATTTTGCGTCATTTTGCTTTGTTTTATTTTAGGTTTCTCTGGGTCTGACGGCAGAGTGAAGGTTTTAAACAAAAGTTTTATATTTTAGGGATCCGTACGTTAAATGAGAAAATTGTAGTGAGCCTCATCTCATCACGCGTCCACCCAACTGTCTGTCCGTTACAGTAATGTTTCTTAAAAATCGATGATTAATGATGGTATACTTAAACTTATTGTAAAGTGTGTACGAAGGTGTTTATGAGGGTGTGTACTGTGTAGTGTGTGTGAGAGAGGGTGAGGGTGTGCGTGAGGGAGGGTGCGTGTGTGTATGTGTGAGAGACGTGCGTTTTCACCAAGCTTAAGACAATTTATAAATCTACAAAACTATTGTTCAAATTTTTTTTTCTTCCTTCGCTTTCATTTAAAAAGTATTAATTTCTCCTATTTGGCGCTATCCGAAGACGCAACGATCGTCGTAATAGTCACTTTCCAATACGCGCCGATATGAATGTTATTTCAATGTCGTTTCCGTCGATATTTGTATCGACACAAATCAAGTTGTGGAGACATACGCCTTAAAGGGAGGAACAAAGACTACACAGAGAGAAAATCATAAATATTATCTTCCAAAGGCACATGCTCGTTTAAGTAAAAGATAAAGACGGTTTAGCCAAATGCCAACAATGTTTTACCCGTATTTCTGGATTAAAGCTTCATACGCAAATTACATAAGTATCTATTATATTATTGTTCTCCGTGTTCGAGACAAGGTAGAGCCCTGAAAAGGGGCAGTGTCGGGAGATATTTGCTCCAAGGACAGAATAAAAATATTTTTGAGAATCAACTAACGTTGGCCGAAAAACAAAAATGCACGTTTAAAAAAAAACATGCTGGGTTAATTACTAGCAAGAACAAAGTCTTGCAAAGAAATATAATGTATCAAATGAAAGGAAGTGCCTTATCATACCACGTTTTACTAACAAAAGGTATTGTTTGAGGTAATTATAAAATGATTATATTTTTGTGACATTAAAATCTTTACGAAATAAATATCCAAAGGAACACCACATAGTATTGATTTCGTTGATATATGTTTGTGCCGGAAGGCAATTAATTCCTAATTCCGCTTCTAAGTAATATTTTGGTGAAGAAGTTTTTGAGTTAAGTTAACCTGATACAAGGTGACATTTATAATTCATGCAGCCAAATTCATACTGAAGACTAAGTGATCAGTACCAGGCTTGATGACCCTATTTAAAATTCGTATATTTTTAGTCTAGCCAAGATTTGTTGGAAGGTCACCATTTCATTATGCGAAATTAGCAAAAAGTGTAATCGATCCGTGATATTGATCACTTAACAAGCTTCTTGTATGAATTTAGCTGCATAAATAAATGTCACTTTATATACGGCCTACTCAATCGTGGTTCTTGAAAGTGAGTTCTGAAAAAGTGGTTCTTAAACTTTTTGTACCCACGGACCACTTTCAGAATTTTAAATATTCCACGAACCTCTTTGGAAGAAAATTTTAGGAAAATAAAAAAAAGCATAATATAAAAAATAACTTTTATTGATTAGTTACATTAAAACTTCATTCAATTGTATCAAAACTAAGTTAATGAAAAGGATACTGTTGTTTGGACTCAGTACAATAAATGTTAAGAGTGAACTGAGTGGTTGTGGACCCCTGGCACTCATGTCACGGACCCCTAAGGGGTCCATGGACCCCAGTTTAAAAAACTCTGATCTTTAGGTTGTTTGGCCTTCTACTTGTCAGAATAATTTCGCTGTCAGCACGCTGCGACTCACTGTAACCACTATTAGTTAGCTTATGACAAAAGCGATGTCAAAACAGGAACAATCAGAAAACAGTCAGTTTCAAGTTGAAACTACGCTATTGGTGCGGTTTCACTAATGCAGTATTTCATACTTCATGTATAAAAGTAAGTAAACCGCACTTTTAATTTTGCTCAATTCCAAGCTGACAACGCGTTAGCTTTTAATTTGATTTAACATTTACTCAAGGGGAGGTTATCCAGAAAAGTAAATAATAAATAAATAAAATTTCTTTATTCCAGCCAGATTTACATAAATACAATAAAAATCAGGCCATATTACACACAAAAAAAGAAAACTAAAAAAGAAAAAAATAATAAACTCTATAGTACACCAAAGCTTGCGTGATATTGTCGCCACTTCTTATGCACGGGGCTCTGAGTCCACTCGGTGCAGCTACGTAAGATGGTGTTATTAGTGGCTAGGAGACGCGCGCGCATTGATGCTGACCGCGCACGCAGCAGCGCGGGGAATGTTGGCGTGCGGCCCGCGGCGAGCATACCGCTCGCGCTGCAACGCCAAGGAAGATGGAATATTGCGCGGTAGGCGTTATTATACTGAACGCGCATCGCACTCAGTGCAGCTTTGGTGAAATTTGTCCAGAGTTCTACCGTTTATACATTGGCGCAGTAAGTCATAAATAGCAGGCGTTTGACCTCTGCGCTACATCTGTAGAACCTCCGGGCGATCATATTAGCCCGCACGCTCGTTGCTCGACGTTGACGTTCAATGTCATCGCTGTCAGACAGGTCACTTCGCAGTGTATGTCCGAGATATGTCACCTTATCGACTCTGTGTAAGATCCTTCCGTTCAGTACTAGGGTTGGGACTATACTTGGAGTGTGAGCCGATTCAAACACCATGAAGACTGACTTGTCAGCATTATAAAGAAGGTCGTGTTCACGTGCATAGTTTTCACATATTGTAAGTAAGACTCTCATAGCTGTGATGGAGGGTGCTAAGATCACCATATCATCAGCATAGCTAATGTTATTTATCATGGCACCATTCAAAGAGCAGCCCACTTTGTCCTGTCCAAAAATCTGTCCTGCTCCAACGCTTTCTTTTTTCACTTGTTCATCCCCAAATAACAAATTATTATTCTATAATGATCAAGTAAACGTTTTACATTTTCAATTGGTCCTGAAAAATTGATTGGGTAAACGTAAATACAAACGTGAATAAAATGCGGATTTGGCCCCAATCACATGACATTATTGTTATTTAGTAGGTACGTAGAAGTCAGCCAATGACCGTTTAACGTTATAATGAAGTTAAATAAAAGTATATCGACCGACTCTTTGGTCTAATACTGGTTATGTTGAGACCCTTCTGTGACCACCTAAGTCACATAGCAGTTAAAATGACGTTGTGAAATGACTAAAACTTGGTATTGGTGTCAAAAAACAAATCTAAGACAACAATATTTTCACTCCGTATTACTATTACACACTCATTACTGCATTTAAACTGTCTACATATTTTGTAATCATGTAAATAAACAAAAATTTATTTTGTAATCATGTAAATAAACAACTGTCTGTAGACAGTTTAAATGCAGTAATGAGTGTGTAATAGTAGTAGTCAAATAACGTGTTTATGTTCGGGAAGTTTAAATTTTATGACGATGTATACATATATGTTATGTTTTTATTGCGAAATCTATCGCTTTGTAATACTCTAAACATTATTATTAGAGTGCATTACAAACCAGAAAAGATAAATTAGAAACAAATGTAAAGACAATAATTTGAAAAGATTCCTCGGGTCAGGATTCTTACCTGCAACCTCTTGTTATCAAGACAAGCGCGCTACCGACTGCACCACCGAGGTACTTATATTTAACTAATATTTCTGTAACTATATATATATTCGTTTCTATGTATTTTGTTTCTAATTTATGTTTTCTAGTTTGTAATGCACTCTTATAATGTTGAAGCGCCTGATGAAACTTAATAGCAACATCTCCATCAGCAACATCTTGTGTAATTTAAACGTCAGTGTCTCTTCTCAATTTTATCTGTCACCGGTCAATACAGTTCTAATTAGCTGCTCCTGCATAGCTAGCACAGTTAAACCCAAGCAAGTGTCTGGCTATTATTGTTGGTAGCACACGACAGATTATTAAGATTGATCCTGATCTCTTGGGAAAGGTAAGCTATAACGGGTGTAATATTGCCTTTACTGACTCTGTTACTAACCTTGGCCTTGCCATTGACGAAAACCTTGATTGGAAGGTTCATATCGCGAATGTTTCCCGCAAGTTTTATGCTTCATTGCATTCTCTTCTATGTCTTAAAAACGTTCTTCCTATTTCAACAAAAATTTCTCTTGCTAACTCTCTTCTTATTCCTTTAATTGATTACGCTGACGTTTGTTACTTGGACCTTAAAGAGGAACTTCTTAACAAGCTTGATCGTTTGCTCAATACATGTATTCGCTTCATTTTCGGTCTTCGCAAATACGATCACGTGTCTGAGTTCCGTTCCAGGTTACACTGGCTTCCAGTTCGTGAGCGAAGGAATGTTAGAATTCTGTGTCTTCTTTTCTCTATTATTAATGACCCGTGTACTCCCCCTTACCTCAAATCTTTGTTTCATCTTTTAGATAACACCCACTGTAAACTCCTCAGGTCCTCTAACAACCTTCTCTTGTCTTTTCCTTCTCACCGTTCTGGTTTTATGTCCGATTCTTTTGCCGTCACGGCTGTCCGTTTGTGGAACGATCTACCCGTTAAAATTAGAAATGCCCCGTCTCGTCATGCGTTTAAACAGTCCTTGCGCAGACATTATCTTAGTAAAATACAGTAAATCTGGTGTCAACATAGCAATCTGAAATTATCACGACTAGTAGTCTATTCTTGAATATTCTTGTATTTATTATTGTATTATATATAATATTATATAATCGTATTTATGTAGTAATTATCGTTATTTGGTTAAAATATATTTATGTATTTTTATTAATTTATGTATTTAGTATTTACCTACAAATCTACTTATCTATTTTATTTATTAGTACATTCATGTCTTTTTTTTTCTCACTTATTTTTTTTATGTCTTAAAGCCTTTCTGCACGCCTGCCTCTGTTCATTTCTTGTACTTTCTGTCGGGTTGACTGGGAGAAAATGCTTTTAGCATTAAGTCCGCCTGTTGTACATGTAACTTTTGTTTTGTGCAATAAAGTATTTAGAAAGAAAGAAAGTTAATATTGTATCGACTGTCATCTTTTTCTAAACCTCTATCGTAAACCATGATTGTTTCCACTTAGCTAACATTGTACTTGGGAAAAAACGAGATATAGATGCTGATACAGTCTGTATCTACTTTATCGCGTTCACAGAACTGTTTGTCGATGAATCGAAAGAAAAATCGATTTTTTGAATGAACGAAACCTCTTCCTGATAAACGACTAATTTAAAGAGTCTTTGTTGCCCTTTGGAAGGCATGTAAAAATGAGAGTTTTGGAAATGGCAGGACAGCATCAATAATCCGGTGTAATTTTTGTTAGAAGTGACTAAACAGCCGTTAGCGGCTCCCTTAGTTTTAATTATATTCGACCGCTAGGGATAGGTTGCGCGCGTGCGACGACGAGAGAGCGAGGAGGAGCGGTTAGATTGACATGTAAGTATATATAAGGGAGCCGAGCGAAGCGGAGCGGAGCAAGGCGACCCCCGTAGTTTTTAACATAATTCACGACAAGCAGAAAACATCATTTCTCGAGCATTTTCCCATGACTTACGGTTCAATAATTCATTAAACTAAAGGACCGCTTCCCTTTCCGAACCCTACATTGCAAATTGAACTGTATTAGTTCGTGCTAAGGAAGATATTCCAACAGCTAAATTGTGACTCACGGTCCAATAATTTAAAAATGGCCGCTAGCGAACCTTTAGTCACTTCCATTCTTGTTTACTTTTAATGTTTCATGCATTACAACCTCTCAAAAAAGTAAATGTGAATTGAAAGATATTTAATGGTAGGTACCATTTAATATCTTTGGTGAAAGCCATTTTAATATTCTTATTATTTGACCATTTCTCAAGTATAAAGTTGAATTTTTCGAATAGGTATATAATATCGAAAACTTAGATTCTAAGATCGAATAATAGCGAGTCGGGTCGGTTTTAGAAAAAGAAATAGGCACATACACGAAATTATTTTATAGATCCAGAAAGAGAATCACGGAGGCCCAACAAAGAATTTTGGTAGAATTATATATAGCTTAAAATTAAAATAAGTCGCTTTAGTCGCACAACATTATAAGGCCTAGCCATTTTGTGGTTTTTGGTCCGTTAATCGGTTAATCGATCAAAACTCCACAAACGTATGATACGAGGGGTGGCTGATATAAAATCTCCTTTGTAAAAGAAAGTTTAAAAAAGTTACAAGCCACTATATTCTCGTATTCTTTGTTTATTCCTTTTAAAAAAATTATGACACTCATTTATTTCTACGAGTTCAAATTTTTTTGTCGCGTGTTCGTTTTCATCAAGTTGCAATAAAATTAAAAATTGATAAAATTGAGCATCGCACTGTGATTAAATTCCTCGGTAAAGAAGGGAATACGCCAACGCAGATCCGAGAGCGCATGTTTAAGGTGTTCGGAGATTCATGTCCTTCCGAATTTGTAATAAAGTTTTGGTCAAGACAGTTTAAACAAGGCCGTGTGAGCTTAGAAGACGATCCTCATAGTGGAAGGCCCATTTCTGCAGTTACCGCAGATAATGTGGAAAAAGTGAAGAAACTGAACTTTGCCGATCGGTGAATTAAGCAGTGGAAAATAGCTAGAGATGTTGGCATTAGCAAGGAACGAGTTCATGAAATAATTCATGAACATTTGGGGATGTCCAAGGTGAGCGCGCGTTGGGTGCCTAAAATGTTGACCCCCTTTGATAAGCAAAGGCATGTGGAATGTTGTCAGTCATTTTTAGACTTGATAAAGGATAAAGAGGAAGAAACTATCTTGCAAATAGTGACCTGTGATGAAACTTGGATTCGTCAGTGGGATCCCGAAAACAAACAAGAATCGATGCAATGGAAATTTAAAGGGGAAAACCACCAAGGAAGTTCAAGGTCCGGCCGTCAGCAGGCAAACTAATGGCAACCATTTTTTGGGATGTTGAGGAGATTCTTATGATAGATTACCTGCCAAAAAACACGACGATGAATGCTGAATACTAGGCGAACTTACTTGATCAGCTACGCGACAAAATAAAAGAAGACAGGAGGGGCAAACTTAGCAAAGGCGTTTTGATTTTGCATGATAATGCACCCGTGCACGCGGCCTTTAAGGCACGGTCATCTCTGACAAAAAACGGCTTTACAGAGATCAACCACCCACCCTATAGTCCAGACCTGGCTCCCTCTGACTACATCTTATTTAAAAATTTAAAGAAAAATTCGAGAGGGCGCAGATTTTCAACAGACGAAGAGATGAAGGACACTGTGAATGACTATTTTGACGATCAAAATAAAAATTATTATTTTAATGGTATGATGTCACTTATTGACAAATGTCGTAAGTGCATTTCAGTTGCAGGGGACTACATTGAAAAATAAAAATAAATTATTAATCCATGTCTTTTCTTTCATAGTCAGGTAGATTACTTTTCAGCCACCCCTCGTATAATCCACACATTTTGCACAACAAAACAATATTCACGCTCTATCGAACTCTATCACCACCTCCTTGGGTCGGTGATACAGCTTTCCTCCAAAAACGTCAAAAAGTAGAAAGAAAGGTGTAACAATGTTAGCTAAAGAAGAAAGAAAAAATTAAAAAAAAACAAAGGTTTCTTTCGATCTGTCAAAATAGAAAGACTTGCTTATTTCTTGGTACAATGTTAGCTAAATAGAAAGGACGATAAGATTGGCTGCCATCTTGGAATAACTGTCAAAATCGAAGAGATACAGGCTCTATCGAGCTCATATCGACTGCAATGCTAGCTACGCTGATTTTTATTCTTAAATCCACAACTCAATCCCGAACATGGTCCTGGATCAAAGCCGGATGTGTACCTAACAAGTATCACTTATTATATTGTGAAGATCATCGTTTTAAAGTGGATTTATCAAGTTAATTGTGGAAGAGAATATCAACCGTTAACGTGACGTAATTAAATTATCCAGCAAAGTGGTGTTAAAGCTAGATTTATAAAATTAATCATAACCCAGCACTCAAAAAAGGTAGTATTTAGTGTAAATTAAGGTTTACTACACATACAAGGTTAGTATATACTGAAATACATATTTTATTTTTACTGCTGTTTACGTAGGTACCTTTTGCATTGTGACTAGAACACTTATTTTTGTATTCTGCAGTAATTAAGTTAAAAAACGTACTTATTACAGTATAGTTGGCATTAAAGCTACATTATTTAACTTATTAAAGTATTACTGTTTTATATCGAATGTCTAGTCACATTAGAAAATCGTGCATAATAAATTTACCTATAAAATAATTATTTGTGTTAGGTTTTTTCTAGATGAACACTTTGTTGTTTACATAGTACAGTTATTTCCGTGTTATCACACCGATTGTATCGTTATGCATTCATGTTAATTTAATAGTGAACAGATAAATGTCATACTGAGAATTTAGTACGTGATATCAATACTCACTAATTATATTTTCATTTAAAGCTATAAACTAAATGATTGAAACTAATATGTTTTCTGTTTAAATAATAACAATTGTTTATTTGTTTTGAATTTATCACAAACAACTCCCTATAGATAGTGTTGTAGATATTTATTTTAGTTGTTTTACGTTTTGTCCTGTATAAATTCCAGGTTGACAGCACTCATCTCCCAGAATGGCCGAAAAAGAGAAAGGCGAGTTAATAAAAAAGCGAGGAAGCTTCAAAGGTCGCTTAACTGTCTTCGCTAACTACACTCACAACTTGAGTGAAAATGTCAAGTCTTTGACTAGTTTAGACGCCAAAGAATTACAAATACGTATGGGTAAACTTGAGTCATTATATGAGCAATACGATGAGGTACAATTAAAGTTGGAGTGTTTAGTGGAATCCGTAGACTTGCAATTAAGCGAGCGTGCCGATTTCGAATCACAATATTATACAACAATGGCTACTGCTCAGAATATCTTGAGTGAGTACAACAAGAGTAGTGAGGAGTGTGCAAGTAGTGATAAATGTACTCGTCCAAGTAATTACAAGCTTGTTAAGTTACCTACTATTCAGTTGCCAAAATTTAGTGGCTCTTATGATAATTGGTTAGAATTCCGTGACACATTTACTAGCCTCATTCACTCGAGCGACGACATGGATGAAATAAATAAGTTTCATTATTTACGTGCATCCCTTGAAGGATCAGCCGCTGTAGTAATACAATCAATAGATTTTTCATCCAGTAATTATGCGGTAGCGTGGGGACTTTTGTGTGAGAGGTTCAACAATAAACGTTTGTTAATACAAAATCATGTTTCAGCCTTATTCAATATTGAAACTATAACAAAGGAGTCATCTGTGACTTTGAAAAGCCTAATTGATCAGTTAAATAAAAATTTACGGGCATTAGAGTCGTTAGGCGAACCTGTCAAACAGTGGGATACCCTCCTAATTTATATTGTGACTCATAAATTGGATCAAAAAACTTACCGTGAGTGGGAAGAGTATAAAGGTCGCGGAGACAATGATACTTCAATTACGTTCGACACATTTATTAAGTTCATGCGTAATCGAGCAGATTTAATCGAAACATTAGAGTTGTCACGTAATATCCAGCCTACCATGAACAAGTCAAGCGCTAAGTTGAAAACTATGGTTTCGGTACAACATTCTAATTGTTCTAATACAGAATCATCACAAAGGACTTGTTTTATGTGTAAGGGTGACCATTCATTGTCCAGTTGTACACAATTTCTCGCTTTAAGTAATGATGCTCGACTAAACTTACTGCCAAATTACAAGATTTGTTACAATTGCTTTAGGAAGGGTCATTATTCTAACACTTGCAAAAAGCCAGGATGTAAGATTTGTAAGCGACGTCATAACACTCTTGTTCATGTAAGTGAACCAAGTAAGATTATAAACACACGTAATGCAAATAGTGGTTGACCCGAAAGTGCATCTTCACCGCCGCCGTCTTCGCCCTCAGCTGCCACTACTTCAAGCACTGTAGCATTGTCAGCTAATGTTGCATCCTCAAGTCACAAGCAGAACGAAGTGTTATTGTCAACTGCACTAATTAAGTTGTTTGACAGTGATCATCGCGAACATATTGTCCGCGCCGTCCTTGACTGCGGTAGTACCTCTAGTTTAGCGACTGAAAGACTTGTTCGTCAATTAAATTTACCAATGTAGATAGGTCGATACTGGGCATAAATAACGTCACTTCGCACGTAGGCAAAACGTGTCGTATAAGCATGAAATCATTAACCAACAGCTTTTCTGCTGACATTCATTGCTTTGTTTTGCCATCAATTACCAGTAATGTTCCAGGCCGTGAAATCGATATTTCTAGTCTTAAAATACCATCCAACATTTGTTTAGGAGACCCGACATTTTACACGCCTGCTGAAGTCGATATTTTAATTGGCGCTGATCTCTTTTGGGATTTGTTAGGGTCGCAACAAATTAAGCTATAATAGAACGCGGCTATGAAGTTAATCCTGACACATTGCGCAACTATGAAGTTTCTGAATAATGACAATGTCAACCACATAGGAAAAAATTACATAATTACTTATTGCGTGTGACAGAATAGTGAGTGGCAATAATATCACAGACAATATATCGATACACGTTAAAAAGTTCGTATAGCTAAAAATATTGTTATGTTTTATGATGATGTGCATTATTGTAAATAAAACGTAAAATTAGATATATTAGTAATATTCTCCTTCAGTTAATTATAAATATTAATGAATAAATGAGTTTGTTTCTTTATTACTAACCTCTGGGAATTGAACTCTTTTTACCTAGAGAAAACTTTTTGAATTTGAATGTAAAGTACAATATTTCCTGTCAATTAATTCAATGACACGTCAATAGGTATGATAAAACAATTTTAAGTATTGCCTTGATCGCTTTTCCAAAGGTTGATACTTTTGATTGTGCTAAACTTGTGCATGTTTTTGGCTATTAATACCTAGTGCCATCCCCCATCTCACCCATTGACCAAGGGGCAGATTGAAGCAAGGGCTTGAACTTGGAATTTGAAATGCTTACTACTTGGAATTGTTAAAATGCCAAAACGATCGAAGAAATTCGTTCTTAACAGTCAGTCTCGTGAGCTTATCATACGTGTTCGTGACTTTTTTGAACGAGAAGCTCAAAACGGCGGACCGATATTGCCCGTGACATCGGTGTTGGATCGAGTTGCAGATGCTCTCGATATCAGCAAAAAAACTATTATAAAAATCACGAAAGAAAAATTGGGTGAGACTGGCATCGAAGATAATGTTCTATATTCTCCCAACAAGAGAAAAAGAGCGAAGCTTACCGATGTAGATAATTTTGACGTTGACGCCATCCGCAGGCATATTTACAATTATTATTTACGTAAAGAGTACCCAACGTTGTCGAATTTAGTGCAGACATTAAAGGAAACTGGATTATTTTCCGGATCAAAAAAGTCATTGTCAAAGGTTTTGAAAAACATTGGATTCCGATATAAACAATGCAACAAACGAAAGGTGCTAATGGAAAGATCGGATATTGCCATGAAAAGGACTGATTTTTTACGCGAGGCGAAAGCTATAGATGATTGGGATAATGTAGTTTTTTTGGACGAAACGTGGCTAAATGCGAATCACACAGTTGGTCGCTCGTGGACGGACGATACGGCGGCATCGGCATCCAAAGTCCCCTCCGGAAAAGGAGCCAGACTAATTATTTGTCATGCTGGCAACGCCTGTGGTTTTATAGACAACTGTTTATTGGCCTTTGCGTCTAAAACCACAGGTGATTACCATGAAGAAATGGATGGTGAGAAGTTTACCCAATGGTTCACTAATATGCTGACTAGCCTTTCTGAGCCATCAGTTATTATTATGGATAATGCACCTTATCACTCCATGTTAGTTGATAAGCCACCTTCAAACTCTGAGAAAAAAGCCCATCTGGTTGCATGGCTTCAAAAAAAAGGTGTAGACGCAAGTATGTCTATGTTGAAAGGAGATTTGATTAGATTGATGAATATTCACAGATCGAGAGTAAAACGATACGTCATTGATGAACTAGCACTGCAACATGGGCACCGAGTACTTCGTTTACCGCCGTATCATTGCGAGTATAACGCCATCGAATTGATATGGGCACAGATCAAAGGACATGCGGCACGCCATAATACTGAACCTCCATTTTCCACAGCGAAAATGATGAAATTGTTAGAAGAAGCGTGCAATCACGTAACCAAAAATAATTGGAAAATGGTAGTGAATAAAACTAAAGCCAAAATATGGGACGATTGCAACAGAGACATTAAAGTGGATAATATTTTAGATAATGACTTTGAGTTAGTTATTAATACAAACGATTCCAGTAGTGATAATGGTGATGGTGCTTCGGAAAGTGATACATAATAAAGTAAAGAATATAAATATTATCTCTACCATAGAAGTATTAAGTAATTAAACTACTTCTATGATCTCTACCTAGATGTTTTTTTTTTCACTTTCTTCATATACTTACATCTGATAACTGCATTCGACTTTACTCACACTTGACGAATTTTATCGATACAGTGATCGAACGTATAACAACCCTAGAGGCATGTGTCAGGATTGACTTCATAGCCGCGTTCTATTATAGGGTGGATTATTTCAGGCCCTATAGAAATAGCAAAAATAGAAAAGAAATAGAAAAGCAATAATTTCACATTTCTGTCAAGTGATTTGAGGTGTAACTTTACCAAGATTGCGTCTTCTGCTGACGATCATATGAATGACATTCAAAGCGATTTAATGCGTTTTTGGCAGCTAGAGGAAGTTAATTCAAACTCACCTCATTATTTTCCTGATGAAAAGCGGTTTGAAGAACACTTCAAAGAAAATACAACGCGTCTCGATGACGGTCGTTTTTGTGTTCGCATACCACTTAAACACGATCCTAACATTTTAGGAGATTCCTATCAAAAGGCTAAATAGTGTTTTTATTCTTTAGAGCGCAGATTAAAAACCAAACCCGAGTTAAGTCAAATGTATTATGACTTCATGGCAGAGTATCAGTCGTTAGGTCATATGTCTGAGTGTCATGTCACAAATAAAAATGCATATTTCATTCCCCACCACGGAGTCTTGCGAGAAAGTTGTACTACCACTAAGCTTCGTGTCGTGTACAATGGCAGTTGTCTTACGACCTCTGGCGTTTCTTATAATGACTTACTGTCTATTCTACTCCGTTTTCGGCAACACAAGTACATTTTATGCGCTGACATAAATAAATTCTATCGACAAATAACTGTTCATCCATCTGATAGATATTTACAACAAGTGCTCTGGCGAGACAATGAACTTTGTCAAGCTATCAAGACTTACCAACTTAACACCGTAACATACGGTACGGCTAGTGCTCCATTTCTGGCTACGCGCTGTCTTAAACAAGTAGGTCTTGAATGTAAGAATGCTAAAATTGCTGAAATCATCACTCACGACTTTTACATCGATGATTTACTAACAGGAGGTGACTTAAACGAGGTCAAGGTCATACGTAAAGAAATTACGGATGCACTCACATCAGCTTGTATGCCACTTCGAATATGGAAATCGAACGAACCTGAGTTAGTACCTGAGGTTACTCAAATGACTCATAATTTAAATATTGGATCTAATGAGCCTGACAAGTTGTTAGGGCTTGGCTGGCACGCAGATTCTGATGAACTCTGCTTTCCAATTAGTCCGTCGATTCCAAAGAGTAATACAAAGCGTGATTTACTTTCTGTTATTGCTAAAATTTTTGACCCATTAGGGCTATTAGCTCCTTGCGTAATTCTGATGAAGATGTTAATGCAACAATTGTGGTTGCACAAATTGTCTTGGGATGATCCCTTAACTTCAGACATCCAAAAACAGTGGAATGAAATTGTTACCATGTTACCATTATTAAATAAGATTCGCATTCCACGAATCATCGTCTGTGATTCATATAAAACGCTCGATTTGCACATTTTTGCGGACGCGTCTGAGCGTGGGTATGGTGCCTGTGTCTATGCTCGTAGCACCAATGATAATGGCGAGGTTTCAGTTCGTTTATTGATGGCTAAGAGTCGAGTGGCTCCAATCAAACCCACAACTATACCAAGACTGGAATTATGTGGTGTTTTAGTAGGGGCACGCCTCTATGAGAAAGTAACGAACTCACTTCGAGCTAAGGTGAACAAGGTTCATTTTTGGACCGACTCCACTATTGTTCTGGGATGGTTACGCATGTTGCCTTCTAAGCTTCAGCCGTTTGTACGCAATCGTGTTGCTGAAATTTTAGAAAAGGCAGGTAATTGCATATGGAAGCACGTTCCAACCGATAAAAACTCTGCAGATCTAATATCTCGAGGTGTGGATATTAGTACCCTGCAAAATAATAATCTTTGGTGGTTCGGTCCCGACTTTTTCAAACAAGATGTTTCAGAATGGCCTTCGCAACCCAAGCATCTTAAAACATTGCCTGAGACTCGAACTGACGTATCATTAAATATCACCGTTGATGATATTAACAACAAAAATGTGTTGATCGATTTTAGCCGTTTTTCGAATTATTCGCGGCTTGTACGCTCCGTAGCTTATGCTCTACGATTTATTAAGTCATGTAGGAAACAAACCATAGAGACACATTTTTTAGATGAAGAGGAACTTAGTAATGCCCTACAGGTCATTATTTTGAAATGTCAAGATGAGTCCTTTCCAGAGTATAAATTACTCTGCAATAAGCAGACTTTACCGATAAAGAGTACATTACTAAAGTTCAATGTCTTTTTAGATGAAAATAATATACTGCGCGTTGGTGGGCGTATTGACAATTCAAATTTCTCATATAGTAAAAAGCATCCTATATTATTACAGTCCACTCATATTTTTACGAAGTTATTGTTTGACTTTGAGCACATAAAGTTGATGCACGCCGGTCCGCAATTATTACTGGCATCAATTGGGGAAGTGTATTGGCCCATAGGAGGTCGAAACTTGTCGAAAGCATCCTATCATAGGTGTGTACGATGTTGTCGCATGCGCGGTAAAATCGTTACTCATGTGATGGGAAATTTGCCACAAGAGCGCCTTTTGCCAGATGGCTATCCATTTGAAAAAGTGGGTGTAGATTACGCGGGCCCTATTATGAGTGCTAGCCGTCAAGGTCGCGGATGCAGGCTGGTAAAAGTGTACATTGCAATTTTTGTGTGTTTTTCCACCAAGGTAATTCACTTAGAGTTAGTGGGGGATTTAACAAGCAATAATTATTTATTGGCACTGCGTCGATTCATTTCAAGAAGGGGAAAACCTATTAGTATTTACTCTGATAACGGTACCTCATTCGTTGGTGCATATAATGACATTTCAAAATTTTTAAAAAACACATTGCAATTCTTTAGGCGAAGCTGTGTCTAACGATGGCATTAATTTTAAGTTCATTCCGGCCGCGGCATCTCATTTCGGTGGTCTCTGGGAGGCGGGTGTTAAATCAACAAAATATCACTTGCAAAGAGTGCTGGGAAATTGTAACTCAACTTATGAAGAGCTAAACACCACACTTGCGCAAATTGAGGCGATATTAAATTCTCGACCTCTGACGCCACTCTCTTCACATCCAGCGGACTGCACTCCACTGACACCGGGCCATTTTTTGATTGGCAGGCCATTGACATCTTTGCCGGAGAAAGACTACCTGGATCATTCGACTGGCCACCTTACTCGATTCCAGCGAATTGAACAATTCCGCCAGCATTTCTGGTCCAGGTGGAGTAAAGAGTATGTTGCCGAGTTGCAACAAAGGATCAAGTGGCGTTCATCAAAGGACAGTTTGAAGCTGGACACGTTGGTTGTAGTAAAAGACGACAACCTGCCACCACTGAAGTGGAGATTAGGTCGAATAGTTGCAGTTTATCCTGGAGCTGATAGCATCGTTCGAGTAGCTGACATCAGGACTTCCACTGGAGTTATCCGGAGGGCATTCAGCAAGATTTGTCCCCTACCTGTATCTACATCAAATTCTGGTTGAAACTACAGCTTTCAACGCCCCGGGGCATGTTGAAGCGCCTGATGAAACTTAATAGCAACATCTCCATCAGCAACATCTTGTGTAATTTAAACGTCAGTGTATCTTCTCAATTTTATCAGTCATCGGTCAATACAGTTCTAATTAGCTGCTCCTGATTTTTATTCTTAAATCCACAACTCAATCCCGAACATATAATAATATTTAGATGTATATATGTGTTATTGTGAAATTTTCAATGCCCTGCCCTATTTCTTTGTAATTGTATTATTGTAATAAATTATTTTAAATTTGCTTTCATAGTAAAGCTCCATCAATTTTCTTTAAGTTCCTGAAGACTTTTTTTTTTATTCATGAACAGAGGATAAAGACTGCCTTTTATTCTGGATCCATATTTTTTTATAAATCGTAAAAATGTCTTAGGTAGTCGACCATTCGACTTAAACAATTATGTTATATAAAGGTGACGGGCGAACGTTTAACAAGCGGTTTAATCATATAAAAGTTATGTTAAGGTTAGGCATAAGACGACGGTTTTCTTGCAAAAACCTCTTATTCAACTGAAACGTTCCTACTCACAATATTTCGTCCAATAAACTTTATGGCTGACACCATTATATGACGTCACATAAATTAGTCACAAAAACGTTTGTTCAATATTTACAATGACACCCTTATACGACTCCGTAAAAATTTGTCGTGAAAACGTTTATTCAACCTATACAGTAAAACCATTATATGACGTCATATAAATTTGTCGTAAAACGTTAATTTAACCAATCCGCTGACACCATTATGTGACGTCATATAAATGACTCACAAAAAACGTTTATTCAATCTATATATTGACATCCTATGTGATGTTGTATAAATTAGTCGTAAAAACGTTTATTCGATATACATAAAAAGACATTACAGTCATGCGACTGAAATGTCGCAAGATAAACATCTATTCAACGTGATAGGTAGCATAATACCACTATATAACTGTTACATAACTTGAAGTCGTATAAGACTGATATTATACGACGTTTTTGCCAATTGCCTGCTCAGCGGAAGCGGGCCGCTCAGAAAACTCTCGGTTTTGAGGTGTTTTTATTTATTATTTTGAAATTAGAGGCATGGAATTTTAATATGACGGCTGTTTTATATCACATTTTTCTACGACGTTTATTTTATTATAAGTTTTAATGTCCAAAACTTAATACAGCTCAAATTTTTATCTAATTTAATTAAATATTTTTGCTAGGTTGTTTTAGTTTAGTTTAGTTTAGTTTATTTCGTAGAATAATTTAGTTTTTTAAATTAGTTTATTTAAGTGTTGTTAATAATTTATATAGCTCAAATGAAATGATATTTAGATCGTATTTTAGACTTATCTTTGCGATTTAATCGGATCGAGGAAAGTGTGTGTATCGAACATACGACATATATTTTTTGCAAAATTTAATTTCCGCTTTTTATTGGTTTAACCCTTAAATGCATCTTGTATCAAAAATGATACAAATGTTTTTTATTTATTATACACATTATTTTATTTAAAAATTGAAATTATATGATTATATGAGCTAAAAATATGTTTGGCAACAGCTTTAAAAAAAATTAACTTTAAAACTCTCTTATTTATTTTTCTTTGTTCAATTTTGTATTTTGTCGCATTTTGGCGAGAAAAACGTTAAAGAGAGATTTTGCAAAAAAAAACGAATAAATATTCTGCTTGCATATATTTTAGTGTTTTTTTGATATTAAAGTCAAAAAGAGTTCAGCTTTATGACTAAGTAATAAAAAAAAGAAAAATTTAAAAATGAATATTTTATAGCAAAAATTAATTTGTTTTTTTTTTCTTGTTTTCATGTGTAAAAACCCCCTTTCTATCAAAAAATATTATTTTCACATTTTTTATGTATTTTTCTGTCACTGTTTTCAATTTCATGCAAAAAATCATGCATTTAAGGGTTAAATTAATTTGAAAAGAGACAAAGTCGGAATAACCGCCCTTTAAGACACAACTATCCAAATAAATAGCTATTTCATGGAAGCGATTAAACTGTTTTTGTCATAATAAAATAACGGACGTTATATCGGTCCGTAAGGGCCTATAAAGCCTCCTTTGAAATGAGATTGAGTGTTTTTTCAAGGCAATCGATTGAGTTCCGTCATTAAAAAGAGCTTTTTCTCGTCATTAAGTTCTGCCTCCCCGAGATAAAGTTTGAGCGATAAGAACGGGGAAAACAAACTTGATATAATAATGTCATAGAGATGCTTACTCTGCTGGAGTTTTTTGAACTTTTCTAATGTTGGAAAAAACGGCCTTGTTATGCAATAGATTCAAATGTATGTCAAATGTTTGTCTTTCTGCGGGACGGCTAAGGAAAGAAACATGTTCCTTAATTATTTTATTGCGGGCGGGCTCGGGTATCTCTGATGGATAGAATCCGAAACGAGGAGATACGTCGGAAGTTGAAATTGACCATAGCCTGGCAAATCAATAAGGTTAAGTGGCAGGGAGCAGGCCATATTTGTCGCCGACATGATGGACGTTGGGGCTGAAAATGGAGGTAAACAGCAAAGGACCGACGACCTGAAGAACGTTACGAGTCGCTGAATGAGGAGGACAGAGAACCACCAAGAGTGGCAGAATCTGTGTCCAGCAGTGGACTAACACAGTGGATGCATGATAGGTAGATGACATTTTTTGTACACATTTAGCTTACTCTTTTGTATTAAAAAGGATAAGATTAAAGAAAAAAAAAAACAAGTGTGTCTGGTGATTCCTTTTCCTACCTCCAAAAGTAATTCGTGTACAATTTTGCATTTATGATCTACATCATAGATTTTTTCTTTATCTTTCTTCTTTACTCGGATTTAGTTCAGGCTAAAAATAAATTTAACCGCGTTCATTACTTCTGTGATAAAAGTAACATAAAAACATTCGCAAAAATTGTATTTAGCTGTTAAAAAATTTTTAGCACCAGAAAAAAGCAAAAAGGAATCACTATAGGGAAGTAAACGACAAGTTTATAACTATCTCTCTTTCCTACGGGACATCCTCGTCAATAAAAAATAACGCATCTATTAGTGTGGAGTTTTATTAAGAACGTGGAATATCTTTGTGAATTTCTTGGTTCTTTCCAACTTAAACTTTGATGTTCCTTACTGAAGTTCGTGCATTTACGTTTCAAACTTATAATTAGTTTTAATGTAAAATTTGTTCGACAGACTAAAAAGGGTTCCGTACAAAAATACCTTTGTGGTTATTTTATCAACACCCCTTGAGAGTTTTATGTCGATCAAAGTCACTATGATGATAATAAAGATAACCGCATAAAAGTTCTCGAGTTAAAACAGGAACACATCGACAAAAAATAAAAAAATCGGCCAATTGCGTGTCGGAATCGCGCACGAAGAGTTCCGTACCATTATCTATAAAAACGGCAAAAAAATCATGTCTGTTGTATGGGAGCCCCCTTTAATACTTATTTTGTTCTGTTTTTTTGTATTTTTTTAAAGCGGCAACAGAAATACAACATCTGTGAAAATTTCAACTGTCTAACTATCACGGTTCATGAGTTACAACCTGGTGACAGACGGACAGACAGATGGAGAGCGGATAGTCATAGTAATAGGGTCCCGTTGGTTACCCTTTGGTAATCAATATTTTTGTATACCGGATATCTATAGCCAACCCGCGATGAACACACAAAATAGTAAACTCGGAGACTGGGAATAGAAGTTGTTTTTGATTGACAGACACTTCGTGGTTAATACAGCTGGCAGTTGACAGGGCTTGTCATACAAATTTGACGTCATTCTGTCTGGGATTGCTAGTGTCATTCGCATGGCTAGTACGTATACATCAATGTTGTGCAATGTTCGCATGGAGGAAGTTGGTTTTGAAACGATCACCATCACTGGTCGCACCATCATCGGTTCTTCATAAAAATTTGAAAAAAACCCAAATCTTTTTTCTCCCTGGCTACTGTCTCTTCTTATAGCGCCATTTTGCCACAGATCAATTTAATTTACTTTCAGGGGCAAACGAAGTAAAATCATCACGGTCTATTAGAATATTATCTCTAAATTATGAAGAAATGCTTTTCCCAGTCAATTTCTTGTATCAGTCAACAATTTTTGTGGCGTTTACAAAGTCATCTACTAAACATTGATGTATCTCAACGTAGCAATATATCCAAGTATTTACATATTTTATCTCAGGAGGACTAAAACACAGAATAGCAAAAGAGCCCCAATCGTATGTGTAAGAATGTTAATGTTTTGAACATCGATCTCTTTAATTGTTCACGAATTAGTTTTAAAAAGAAAGTAAAGAAAGCGTTAGACAACAAAAACAATCAGTACTTTAATTTAATGTAGATTCCATTTTATTTTTTATTTTAAAGATTGCATGCGCATACCTACTTTTAAGTTATAGTTAAATTATGATTAAGTTTAAAAAGTCTACTTAATACTTTCTCAATCTGCTTAATTTTACTCATCTGGTCCTGTCTGTGAAAATTACAAGGAAATAATATCTAAACTAGTTTAAATATCATAGTTATTGAGTCTAAGTTGTATTTGTTTCTGTTTTTTCTCCTTGAATAAATAAATAAAAATAAAATGTGTACTAGTCTTTAAAAAATATTTCACTCCATCCATATCATCGACGACGTCGCAAAAGACGACTAAACTAAGGGATTATAGACAGGTATGCCAACAACATACCTATGTCTCTGTAGTATTGAGGGTTCTGAAGTAAATTGAATAAATTGAACAGATTAATTCTGAAGGAATTTATTTTTATATTATTTGGTGACAACATTTTGCTGACAAATCTATTATTTTGAGAACAAACCATAAACGTAAAAAAAGCGGACGGAGTCGCCGCTAATAAACAACTGAAGCATAGCATAGTGTGTGAGTGGAAAAGTGGAGTTACTATGGAAAATAAGCTTACTACGATGTGAATGTCTGCCGGGCTCGTGCGTACACGCAAGTAGGCTTTATTACTATGGCCGCTTCAGTTTTGGTTAGCGAAATTTTTTCCGCTTTTTTTGTACTTTCATGGTAAAAAACTACCAATTAAAAAAAATTTAACTCATTAAATAGTAATAGCTTAAATCGTATCCAGGGAGTAATAGAGATAGCGTTTGAGGTTGGGTACTCTATGTTCCCCCTCACCCTTAAGGGCTTGTATTGAGTCTTTCGAGGGTTTTGTTTTCATAATGCTGAGTCAGCTACTTAACTGTTCAATGTAAAACTTGGAAACATGTTTTTTCAGACCTTTGTCTTTCCGTTGTCATGTCTGTTACCTAATTGGACACATTACGCTCAATAGATTTTATTTTTGAAAATGATGCCTTTTTCAGTTATTATTTCGTTTTACGTCTAAACGGCTTGAGTTTGATGTCTGAAATTACTGCTATAACAAGAAAACATGGTTTCTTTTCCGATATCAGGTGGAAAAACTCCTACATCAAATACTTTTTCGTAAAATCCAGAAAAACCTCTAAAATTCACTGATTTTGCGTGCCGCCAGCGCGCGAAGAGAGCGTTCTAATGTAGACTTTCTTACAACATACTGAAGTTCAAAATCGCTCGGTAAGATTATCGTGCACCAGGGGTGAGGCCTTAAAGCAAAGCTGTAAAGGCCAACAGCAATAAAGTAAAAAAAAGAGCTATTCATGAGTAATAGAGATAGACATAAACGTCATATGCGGCTTTCTAGGTGCTAGAGTGCTAACTCGAGTCTGGTTATAAACTTTTTGGCCTTTCCTAATCAATTAGCTAGTTTTTCGCATTTCGGGGCATCGTCGGTGTGCAAAGAGCATAACGGTTCACTTCAATTCAAAATTAAAATTATTCTATCTGTCGAAATCTTGTTATATTTTTCATATAAAATTTAGATAATACTCACTGCCTCTGTAATACGAACTGACGTTTTAAGGGATGGGTAGAGATTGCTCTTTATCGATGCTCAAACACAATTAAGATCTTTCTATCTTAATTTCGGATTTTATAAATGATTAAGGTTGAACGCAACCTCTCTTGTAAGGAGTTTGGTGTACGTTCTCTACTTTTGTAAAAGTTCCGTAATTTCTATTTTGTTTGAAAATACATCTCATTGAAATCAGAATCGTTTTGGTTCATTTATTATTAGATTTTTCCAATATCAAAACAATGTTTGTTTACGTTAACGAAGCTCTGCTATTTTATTTTTAAAAGCATACATATATTCACACCTGTCCATTAGAGGTGATCCTGACATACTTTTTTTACTTCTTCCATATCCATCAAACGAGCCATATCTACTGCCTATTCCATTCCGGGTGCTTTTAGTTTGGCCTTTTCTTAATGTGTCACCAATTTGGTCAGCATACGACCATCCAGGGTGGCCCTTTCGAACTCTACCTACAAAGTTCAAAATTTAATTCCTTCTACTTACTGATATTTATTATATCAAACTTATTTTATCCATCCTCTCTATTTGTCCAAATCTCCGAAGCATTGTTTTCCATTCTAGTCACGACATCTTTCAAACCGCATTGATCAGATTATATCGATATTTTTCGACGCCATCATTCCGATAAACCACTACGTAAAGAGGGAAAATAATACTGCGTTCAAGTTTAAACTTATGTGCCAAAGCAAGCTCTTTCTGAGCTATGCTGTTTTTTGTATGGAAATGAAAATGGAATCCTAAAATCCGGTCAATAACGAGTTGGACTTGACGAAGATTCCATTATTCCGGAAATAAAGCTTGAAATTTTACAAATACTATAATATTTGGGAATGTAATAAGCTGCAGAATGTAATGCAGAAGATTGCACTTATAGTATAAACATATGATTTTTAATCGATATACGGTTATTTTCATCACTACAGTCATCAGCGCAGCCTCAGGGCATGAGGGGTGCCGTCATTATCCGACGGCAATCCACAAACTCAATCACCGCAAACCAGAATAACCCCTATGCGGAACATCGTAAAAATCAATTTAGGTAAACGTTACGTATAGCGTGCTAAACGTGTTTTGATATACGAGGTCGGATATTACTCAAAATATCTGTTGCGATTAGGATTATGTGATCTTGGTACTTAGGATCCTTTTCTTGGGTGGATTGAGGATAATGTCTGAAGCGTTTGAGTTTACTCTGATAATGGGGAATGAAAGAGATAAAAGCAGATCGTTAATAGGTATATAATATGAATAATAAAAAAATATCAGTAATTTTCGACACAACAAAAATATCTATAATTTTTGACATCGGTCCTAAAATCTCCCTTCTAGAATAATAAGTAAAATATACAAGGTAGGTAAAAATATTCATATATTCATATATGATTCATAAGTGAATCTTTTCGTGTTCCTCATAAACGCAAGTCCAGCCCCGAGTCAATTACTATGGGATGTCAAGATTTTATTTTGCGAAATTTGCAAAAAGTGTTATTGATCCGTGTTACTGATCACTCACCAAGGCTCCAGTATGAGTTTGGCTGCATAAATTAAAGTCACCTTATATATAGTGAAATTAAATCAACCGACCAAATTCATACTGGAGACTCGGTTAGTGATGAAGAACCAGGTTCAGTAATCCTTTTGGCCAATTTCGAAAAATATTTTTTTGCTGCCTTTACTGGTTGGATTAGTTTAAGTACAATTCCTAACGCAGGCAGAATGGGGCAAAAAAAATTGTTCCCGATGACTAACCGAGTCTCCAGTATGAATTTGGTCGGTTGAGTTGATTTCACCTAGTATACGCGGTCCTACGTAGGACCAAGAGGAACCAGGTTTTTGGTTTACGTTTTGTACGGTTATTAGTAATAACCGTACAAAACGTAAACCAAAACGGTAATAACTTATTACCGTCACATGAGACGGGCGTAACAAGAATTGCCATGATATACCTTGACGTGTTTGAGAGACTTCGTCCTCACGACAAAATTTTTTTTGCTTTATATCTACAATGACACCTATTCTCGTGTAGCAAATATTAGATTTAGAGCTGCCATAACCTAAAACTTTTCATTGCAAAATGGGCTTTAACGCAGATAGATAAAAGTTTAATGAGCTTGTATTATTTTAGGTCTTTCAACTCTAAATTTAAGGTTTGCTGCACGAGAAAAGGTCACATTATATCACGTAATCGGTATAAAGATCAAAGCCAAGATCTTGCTACGTACGAGTATTTATTGTTTACAATGACAGTTATTTGTTAGTTTATTTTCGAGCCATACCTATCTTATTATAACAAAAATTAAAACATTACAATTTATTTCGCCCCACGTATCTTTGGTGTAATTATTTTTATTATTATAATTACTTATTATATATTATTATAACTATTTTTTATCAAAATAAATAAATAAAGCTACAAAAGAGTAAAATATACCTTTATTCATAGTTTTTAATATAATATATGAAGACAAATATGTCGAATATCTTAAATTTTATTATTATACATAAAACTAGCTATATGTAGGCAAAAATGATCAAAATAATTAAAAATATATATTTACTTCCCATTAAATATTAACGAAACAAAAAACATATTACCACGACATATTATCCCCGAAGGCATTTCAGAGGCATTTTCGTGTGTGAACTGTCACAGAAAACACGCCGAAAAACATAAAACTGGATTTAAACCCGCATCTCAAGATTTAAGGTCTTAACGACTGAACTACCGCTGCCCATTGCAGGATATTTTCCAATACAAGTGCTCGTAAATACATATTGTATATGCTTTGATATCGGCAGGTCTAAGGATAACTTTAAGCGATGAGGGATTTACCCTGAAAATGCCAGCATGAACTATGTGGTGTTCTCCAAACGACAAACGATATTATGTCGTGCCAACTGTTTCCGGCTTCCTGTAGGACTCACTCAGACCCGATGCAGGCTAACGACAGAGTCGCTACTTACTGGAAAGACACAATTTAAGTTCCATACCAAGAAGAACATACCTTATCGTTGATGAGCAGAGGAGGAAATAGTAGAGTTGATGCTCGTGATTGTTGGCACTTGGTGGAACTTTTGAAACATTTTTTGTTTGATAAACACTTGTACTTGTCCACTTATTTATATTAATTTCCCTTACCGGTTTCGCTGTTAAACCTTTGATAATGCTTTAACAGCGAAACCGGTAAGGGAAATTAATATAAATAAGTGGACAAGTACAAGTGTTTATCAAACAAAAAAAAAGAGGAAATAGTAGTTTATGCTATAAGTGCGGTAAGGAGGCAATAGCTTACGAGGATGATTTGCAACACGATTCTAGTGTCACGAGAGCGATAAGCGAGTGTTTTAAACCTTACGAGTAATTATTTCCCTTACCCACGTGTATCATACTATGTTTTTAAATGCAAAGTGTGAGTAAATAAATGAATCGTAATTAAAAAAGCAAACAAACAATAAATAATAGGTTGGGAAGAAACTCTTTTCGCAAATAGTATGTACGAACTTATAATGAAATCTCTTTGGCTATACCATTTGTATCTGGCTGGTTTTGGTATTATTAAAAAGTTTACATTTTAAAAAATAAAATTTCAAATTAAAATTAAGTAAAATGTGTGATTTTCATTAGTTTTTCTTGCTGCTAAGATGAGTGAATCTAATGAAGAAATCTGATACATTTTAAAATTTTACTACAAAAAAGGTAAAAATGCAACGCAAGCCGCGAAAAAAAATTCGTGATGTTTATAGACCTAGTGCAGTGTCTGTGAGAGTAGCACAAATTTGGTTTAAGCGTTTTCAATCCGGAAATTTTGATGTCAAATGAAATCAAATCAAAATATTTATTTTGTAAAATAGATACATAAAGTATACTTTCTACAAGTCAAAGATAATCTTTACAATAAATATCTTTAGAATAAAAAAATATAAAAAAAGAATATGTATATACTAATAAGGGAATGTGAAAGATGCACCTCGCTCTGCGCGCCCTGTTACGGATAAAATGGATGCCATTTTTGAAAAAGTGGAGCAAGATCGGCATATCAGTTGTTACGATGTAGCTGAAGAACTGGGAATTGACCACAAAACAGTTTTGGCGCATTTGATAAAAGCTGGGTACACAAAAAAGCTCGATATTTGGGTGCCCCATGAGCTCACTGAAAGAAACTTAATGAACCGTGTACTCATTTGTGATTCTTTATTACGACGTAATGAAACCGAACTATTTTTGAAAAACCTGATAACTGGTAATGAAAAGTGGATCACGTGGAACGTGCGAAAAAGGTCGTGGTCAAAGGTTGGTCAGGCTTCACAGACTCTGGCAAAACCCGAGTTATCTCGCAACAAGGTACTCGTAATGCTGTGTGTATAGTGGGATTGGAAGGGCATTATTCATTATGGCAGGACCATCGATTCTGAACTCTACTGCGAACAACTGATGAGATTAAAGCAAGAAGTTGAGAGAAAGCGGCCGGAATTAGTCAACAGAAGGGGTGTGGTTTTTCATCATGATAACGCTAGACCTCACACATCTTTAGCCACTCAGCAAAAATTAAGAGAGTTTGGCTGGGACGTATTAATGCATCCGCCGTATAGTCCTGACCTTGCACCTTCAGATTTCCACTTGTTTCGGTCTCTTCAGAATTCTTTAGGCAGTGTCAGGTTAACATCACGAGAGGACTGCCAAAACCACTTGTCGCGGTTTTTTGATCAGAAGCCCCAGAATTTCTATAGAAATGGGATCATGTCCCTACCTACCAGATGGCAGAAGGTTATCGAACAAAATAGCTCCTACAAACTTTAGTTAAATGTAAAAAACTTTATTAAAAAATGTTTTGAATTTTCATATAAAATGCGAAGAAACTTTTTCCCCAACCTATACTTCAAATGATCTTTAGGCGGGCATTATTTTTTCTTTTTCTTTGCAGGCAAGCAACTTGACGGAAATAAGCTGCTTTCAGTTTGATGCGTTCGTAATTCATTTCTGTCAAGTCTATCTGGTAGATAAGAAAAGACTGGTAACTATTTTTTTCAATCCATCCATCCATCAGCCTATTTCGTCCACTGCTGGACATAGGCCTTTCCAGGATTTCGCCACTCTTGGCAGTCCTCCTGGAAAAAATGCCCATACTCACATACGCTGGGCAGGCGGGTTCGTGAGGGCGGTGCCGAAACCCTTGCACCAGTGACGCCTCTGCCCGTCACCAGTCTGTTTTATATAAGGGATGGATATACCGCCATCCATCGGTCCCAGGCAATGGTGGGCCGCCTGGTTTTGCCTGAGAGCTGTTCTCTTACTCTCTCCCCAATAACTTCGGGAGAATTTGCGAGTAACATGGTGGTACCTCCACAGTCGAGCCCGGCATCAGCTCTACAATGTGCGTCGGAAGGGTGGGGCATGGGGGGCAGCCTGAATTTAACAGAACATAATGGGGCCGTAGGCTTCTGTAGGGGTATTAGTTTCAACTTGATATCTCTAACGGGGCCCGAGTAAGAGGGTCTCGACGTCTTGATAGACGCACAGACAGATAGATGGAAAACAAAGTGATCATATCGATGGTCTAGAAGACAAACGTGCTAACTACAAAACTTTGATATTTCAAAATTTTAATGCCAAATGTATTAAATGAAGATGCTCTACCGTTTGCACTTACCCAAATACCCTAATTCTGTCTCTTTCTTCCTAAACTGTAGGTGTACACTTATAGCAAGTGATGTCATTGTGATGCCAAAAAAAATAATGTTAATTATTTACCATAAATTTTAACTACAAAATATGTTAAATAGATTTATAACATTTCGCTTGCATTTACCACGATAGACAAATAAGCTAAATGTTTTTGTTAATTTTGTCATTTGGTAAATTTCGATTTCCAATTACATTAAAAGATTTTATCTTTCCAAGATGCCGGTAGACAAATGGTGTAGGTGGTCTTAATACTACTGAACACTCGTCAGCAAATCATAAAATATATTAAGTGCTTTAAAAATTATAGACCAGAAAGGATAAAATGTTGACAAATGTTGTAAATTATTTTACCACAAACTACTAAATGAACAGCAGGAGCCCGAGAGTATTAAAGTTATTTAGGTTGATTACCAAGCTATTGACACATATTAAAAAGTATATTAATATGATAGATATTTTCATAATATAACGTTGCAATTCACAATATCGGATTTTATTATTGGAAAATGAAATGATTTTATTTTGGCGGGAATCTTTGCATAGCAACTAGACCCCGCCGCGCCGCGCCGCCAAGATCCGGCGGCTAACCGGCGCGGCGCGCGATTCGGCGGTGCACGAACTTTGACGAAAGATACCGATGATTGACGGCACGCGTCGAGCGCGCCCCTCTCACCGCACACTTGCACTATTTGTTTACGCAAATACGTCACGGGATTAGGATTTGCTAATACTTTAATTGTTTTGGGACTTCATTTTCCGTTACTGTTTTCTTAGTGTCTCTAAAATTACTATAGTGATACATTTAGAACAAAAACAATTTTTTATTTGCTGTGAATAAGTGATGCAAAAATGGAAAACGACGAATATTGGAGATTTATGCCTACTTTTCAAAGTAAGTTCATCAATTTGTTATAGTTGCTTTAATTATGGTTATCTTAATTAAAGAACACACGTTCACTGGGTATGTGTGAATATAAGTGTCGTGGTGCTAATGAGAGAAGCCCGTACGGTAGGTACCTACTTTAACACCGGGTATCGGTAAGTTTTCGCTGAGTGTCATTTATAGCTGTTTTTCTTACAAACTGTCGTGTAAGATGAGATGAAATCTCATTAAATACCTTCTGAATAACATTGTGATTAATTATCAATAGTTTAAACAAGTAAAAAGGTATAGTTTTCTTTCACTATAAACAATACCTACGTTGACCTTTATCATAAGCGCACTTACTACTTATGTCTTTTACGTAGTAATAGTTGTAAGTGAATTTATAGGTTCAGTTGTCACGAATGACAATAGTCGGAAAAACATTTAAAGGCCATTAATATATTACTAACCTTTACCTTAAGTTTCGTATTTTGAACAAAGTAGGTATGGGATTACTTAGATACTAATTGATATTTTCGTTTTAGGACGAATGGAGCGTGCTGCAAAGGAGAAGAAAAGTACAAAGAATACACGAAAACGGAAGGGAAGCTTGGAAATAGAAAACAATGATCATAAGAAGGAAGAAAAGCGAAGTTTTGATTTACACACCGATTCTCATTCTAGAAATACTCGAAAAAGAAAATCATCCACGGCAATAGCTGAATGTATCGCGTATCGTGTTTCCGCCACCACTGCCCCGGTGTTGGTGTCTCCGCTTGAAGTAGACGCCGACGTTCCTATAGTAGCCCCTGATGCCACCGCTGCTTCACTGCTCGCCTCCGCTGCCCAGGTGCCGCCGTCTCCACCTGAAATAAACGCCGACGTTCCAGCAGTAACCCCTGATGCCGCCGCTGCTTCACTGCTGGCCTCCGCTGCCCAGGTGTCGCCGCCTCCACCTGAAATAAACGCCGACGTTCCAGCAGTAACCCCTGATGCCATCGCTGCTTCACTGCTGGCCTCCGCTGCCCAGGTGTCGCCGTTTCCACCTGAAATAAACGCCGACGTTCCTGCAGTAACCCCTGATGCCACCGCTGCTTCACTGCTGGCCTCCGCTGCCCAGGTGCCGCCGTCTCCACCTGAAGTAAACGCCAACGTTCCTGCAGTAGCCACTGATGCCGCCGCTGCTTCACTGCTGACCTCCGCTACCCAGGTGCCGCCGTCTCCACCTGAAGTAAACGCCAACGTTGCTGCAGTAGCCACTGATGCCGCCGCTGCTTCACTGCTGACCTCTGCTGCCCAGGTGTCGCCGTCTCCGCCTGAAATAAACACCAACGTTCCTGCAGTAACCCCTGATGCCACCGCTGCTTCACTGATCGCCTTTGCTACCCAAGTGCCAACAAATATCCCCGATGCCGCCGGTGATCTACAAAACGCCTCCGTTGCCTCGGTATCGTCGTTTTTGCCTGCAGTGATTGCCGAATTTTCCACAAAAATACTCGACAATCCCACGATACTTACTGATGCTTACGACTCCTCCGCTGCCTCGGTACCGCTGTCTCCATCCGCAGTATCCACCCACGCTCTTACAGAAACCGCTTACGCAGCTGATGATCTAAATAATGCCTTGAGCACCATTTCTCAAACACAAGTTAACACTTTACCCATTTCTATGCAAAATTCACACACTTCTAGACAGTCACCACTTCCTAGTACATCGAATTCGAGTAATATTATAGAGCAACTAATTCTCGACCTTCATTTGTCTGACTCAGATGTAGACCCTGACCCTTTACGTAGATTCCGAATCGTCTTACCATCCAGAAAACAACTATTCTGATACATCTCAAGACGAGAACGAGAAAACAAATATCCAAAAAAAAAAAAAATAGCAAACCCGGACACGTGGAAGAGAAACATAGCTAAAAACAAACGTCAAAGTGGTTAATCTTATATCAATAGAAAGGGAGAAATTGTTGCCGCAAAAAACTGTATACCTACAGATTGCAGTAAATGTAGATACAAATGTAACGAAAATTTCCCGGAAAACATTAGAGCGGAGATCTGTCACGATTATTGGGGACTTGGAGAAAGCAGACACCAAAAAATTTACCTTTCGACACTTATTACACACGCAAGTATTAAACGTAAGACAGTTTTAGCTACAAAACAACGTGCTATGTGTAGACAATATTTTATTAGCCACAAAGACACGGGTAGAATGAGAGTTTGTCAAAAATTTTTTTGCAACTCTTTTGCCATAAGTACAAGTGTAATTGAAACTTGCGCGAAACAGATGGGACAAACTTGCGTTTATGTAGGTGATGATCAACGGAAGGGAGTTATTCCTGGAAACAAAACTTCAGAAGAAGCCAAAAATGATGTTAAACACCATATAGACCAATTTCCAAGAATAGAGTCCCACTATTGCAGCAAAGACTCAAAAAAAAAAATTTGGAGTGTGACCTTAATATGGCTCGTTTGTATAAATTGCACAAAGAAGAATACTGTCCAGAAAAAAATATAACTCCTGTTTCTTCGTATGTTTACGAGCAGATTTTCAAATCTTATGACTCACCCCTAGCATTTTACAAACCAAAAAAGGATCAATGCACAAAATGCAATATGCTGAAGACAAAACCAATTTACAAAAAGAATATGATGAACATAAAGCAAGAGAAAAAGAATCTTTGGAAATGAAGGAAACCGACAAGAAAGAAAGCACAGAAAGCGATGGTACGAAGCGTGCAATAACATTTGACTTGCAGGCAATATTGACAGTGCCTCACACCGGTGACTCGAAAATTTATTACTTGCGGAAATTTTCTATCTACAATTTTACTATTTTAGATAATTATCAAAATACGGGAGTGTGTTATATGTGGGACGAAAGCAACGGAAAAAAAGGCAGCACTGAAATTGGTTCAATTTTACTCAAGTACTTTATGGATTTGTCTGAAAACGTAAAAACTGTTACATCCTTTTCAGACACCTGCAGCGGTCAGAATCGCAACAAATATGTCACATTGGCAGCATTGTATGCCGTAATAAACGTTCCACATTTGGAAACAGTCAACTTTAAGTATATGGAATCTGGCCATTCGTACCTAGAGGCTGACTCTATACATGCAAGTATAGAGCGTGCCCGAAAGCATAAAAAAACATTTACTGCAAGAGAGTACGCTTTAGTCTTCAGTTCTGCGAGATCGAAACCCAAGCCTTACAACGTAATCATGATGAAATACCCCGATTTCCATGATTTAAAAGCTTTGGAAAAGTCATTGAAGTGCAACATGGTAAAAAACAAAAACAATGAAACTGTAAAGTGGATGAACATCAAATGGATACAAGTAAGAAAGGAGTCTCCAGGATCGGTATTTTACAAATATAAACTAAGTGATTCGACTTTCCATGAAATCGATATTGCCGCATCTACAACAAAGAAGAAAAAGGGATCAGGTATTTCTCATTTATACAAGCCATTAAAAAAAGCATACCAGTCCCTGATACCAATTTCGAAGGCTAAAAAGAAGGATTTAATGACTCTGTTGAAGGATGGAGTGATCCCACAGGACTATGTTGATTATTACAATAATATTCCTGCTATTGATGAAGAAAATATATTTAACGATTGTTCTGACTCGGAGTCTGATGATGACTGAACTTATAATTAAATTATACTACCAATTAATACTATTTGATTGATTTGATAATAAAGAAAATTTAATACTAATTGTATTTTTTTTAAACATAGGCAGTCAATTTCAGCAACATACATGCATACATACAATCACGCCTTTATCCCTTGCGGGGTAGGCAGAGCGTTAACGACCTAAAAGGTCGTTTTCGCCACATCCGATAATGTTGAGGGTCATCTCAGAAATAGTGTATCACAGAAGTGACAGGTTGTCAGCCCATCGCCTAAGATTATAATACCTCAAACCCTCGACTCGAGTGCTTTAGTCGCCTCTGGCTATTCTACATTCAATTTCAACAAAAACTTACTTAATATACAATATCTACTCGAAAGTGTTAAGTGAACATTATGTATTTAAAGTTCATGTACAAACATACTAAGTGATGCCCTTCTTTATTATTTTGATTTTTTTGTAGAATCCTTTGGATATTGATGTTCAAGTTAATGATAAATAATTAAAGAGATAAATAACCTAACCAAATATAGGCAGTATATACACGATTCCTATGTTCCATTTTAAGTTATAGTATCTCGAAATTTTAAGTGAATAAAAAGAGTTCTACTGAAAAGTTGGGGAGTCTGTAATTATCATGTTTGTCTTCTAGACCATCGATATAAGGGTTCCGCTTTTCCATTTTAAGGTACGGAACCCTAAAGTACCTCTTTATAGAGTACCAGACTAATCATGAAGTACAACTAACAAGGAAAGTCGTAAATAGGAAACCATCTCCACCCTTCTTTCTATCCGAAAAATGATGAAGTTTTTATGCCATCGTAAAGTAACCCTGGTGTGTTTAGGTTTTTATACTCTTGCGGGTAGGTATACATTTCCTTTTCGGGTCCCAAAGCGTAACAAAAGATATGTTATTTATTATAGGCTATTATTTTTATCGTGCGTACATACTATACCTCATTATTTTTGCTCTTTTTATACTGTGCTTTGTTTTTCGGTGACCCCACTTAAGGCTGCATATAAGGTCAGATTGAGCACCTCATTTTGCATCAATCAAACTCTACGAAATTGCCTTTTAGTTTAAAATAGTGCGCTCTCAGCCGTGGCTGTTACGACCACCAAGAAACAAGCGGCCATAAAAATTTGCGTTTTTTTATAATAACTCTGCTTCTAGATGCAATTTTTAATATATTCTAAGACGCACCGACAATGTCATTCGTTAAACTTATTTTTAATACAAATTTCAAGTCTTTATGATTTACGGAAGGTCCTTTAACACTCAAAAAACATGAAATTTAGAGGTAACTTCGTATTTTTTTTTATTCAGCGAACTTAAAGGTTTTGCGTTTTTTCTAAGATTAGTCTATCAGCCATATAGTCTACTGTTTATATTATTTTCACTATACCGATTAACCAAGGTACTCGATGTGATATGCTCATTTGAAGTTGGGCATCTAGCCTTATACGGACCCTTAACGGTTTGCCAGGGGTCAGTTTCAAACTTAAGGGAGAGTGACACAAGTTATGTTTGTGAGCTACTGAAGTTAACCGCCGCTCAAGTCTTCTGTTTTAAAAATGTTATTAGATTGGAAAATAATAAAGAATAGAATAATTTGGCCAAGTGCGAGTTGGACTCGTGCACAAAGGGTTCTTCACCACCATCATGAACCTCGGTGCAAAAAGGTTGACAAGTTACACTTAGCGCCATCTATCATCTGATCAATGAAGCTTGGTACAAGCTGTCAAACAAGTCATCTTAGATGGCGCTATGGTTAACACGAAGTATTGAATGGGGATTTGGGTTTAACTTTTTTTAAATTTTATTTGTGTTATAGGTATGTCGTGATATAGAGGCCATAGTAACACGTATTCTGTGAAAATTTACACTTTCCACCTATTATGGTTGAAAATGTAGACCCCTGTGACAGACGGATAGACAGACAGCGGATGCTCAGTAATAGGGTCCTGTTTAGCACCCTTCGGGTACGGAACCCGAAAAATCAATCAGAAACGAAATGTCAGACTATTCTCGAACTCATGTTTCTGATATGGCGGACGCGACTCAACTATGCAGTATGACCACCGAGATCTAAAGACTCTTCCTAAATGTTACTACTTCATACGGCGCTTACGAGAGCGTTGTGCGCATTTCACGCCTTCTATTAAACAGAGATGGCGCTTTTGTCAGACGATTCCCGAACTCATGTTTCTGATATGGCGGACGCGACTCAACTATGTAGTATGACCACCGAGATCTAAAGACTCTTCCCAAATGTTACTACTTCATACGGCGCTTACGAGAGCGTTGTGCGCATTTCACGCCTTCTATTAAACATTGATGGCGCTTTTGTCAGACGATTCCCGAACTCATGTTTCTGATGTCGTGGACGCGACTCAACTATGTAGTATGACCACCGAGATCTAAAGACTCTTCCTAAATGTTACTACTTCATACGGCGCTTACGAGAGCGTTGTGCGCATTTCACGCCTTCTATTAAACATTGATGGCGCTTTTGTCAGACGATTCCCGAACTCATGTTTCTGATGTGGCGGACGCAACTCAACTATGTAGTATGACCACCGAGATCTAAAGACTCTTCCTAAATGTTACTACTTCATACGGCGCTTACGAGAGCGTTGTGCGCATTTCACGCCTTCTATTAAACAGAGATGGCGCTTTTGTCAGACGATTCCCGAACTCATGTTTCTGATATGGCGGACGCGACTCAACTATGTAGTATGACCACCGAGATCTAAAGACTCTTCCTAAATGTTACTACTTCATACGGCGCTTACGAGAGCGTTGTGCGCATTTCACGCCTTCTATTAAACATTGATGGCGCTTTTGTCAGACGATTCCCGAACTCATGTTTCTGATGTGGCGGACGCGACTCAACTATGTAGTATGACCACCGAGATCTAAAGACTCTTCCTAAATGTTACTACTTCATACGGCGCTTACGAGAGCGTTGTGCGCATTTCACGCCTTCTATTAAACAGAGATGGCGCTTTTTAAAGCCTAACTTTGCTACGTACCTTAAGATTTAACCCATCCATATATCAGCCTGTCATCGTCCACTACTGGACATAGGCCTTTCCAATATTTTGCCACTCATGGCGGTCCTCAGTCCAGCTGCCACCCGCAACATCCTCCAGATCGTCGGTCTAGCGGGCGCGAGGTTGGCCAACGAAAAAGATTCAATATCTACCCATAATGACACATGCTTTCTTACAGATTCGATCGGTGTCCTTGCACAACACAAAATCAGTTAGTCATTGAATCCCGCCCCGCTATGCGCAACGACGCGACGTGATCACGCTACGCTTTCTGTCTGTATGGCGACTGACATAGACGCACGAGTTATACAAAACGGCGTGATCTCAACCACAGGCGTAGGGAGGAGGGATCCGAGGATTTAAAAATGCTAAATAAAATGATGATAATAATTGACTCGGGGCTGGGTTTGCATTTGTAGGAAACGCAAAAAAAACACATTTACGAATTTTACAGCAAGGGTAATTAAATCTTGATACTGAGCATTTGCCGAGTCTTCAGTATGAATTTGGCTGCATAAATCCTCCAATTTTTATGGCACCGGATACAAAATGTAGATATTACGTGAATATTTCTTTTACCGCGTATGCTAAGGGTGTGTAAGGACCCCCTAAACCCCCCCCCCCTCTTAAAGGTCCTACAATAGTAAGTGAAAATATTTCTAGGGTCGTTTATGTATCGCTAACTGATAATAATCAAGAAGGAAAAAAATTTTTGGTACTATAATTTTTCCTTTTCCTTTCCATCAGCTGACTAAATTTCTATGAAAAGGTTAAAAAAAAGCTCGCTCAAAAGTGGTATATTATTACGGATACTCTATCATCTCTAAAATATTTTCACTTTGAATTGTGGGATATTATATACGCCTATGAACCCCACTATGCCCTGCCAACCCACTTGATACGGTTGCCCCGTACCGCCTCGCTTTCTGTGTTTAATACTTACTTCTACAGTTCTTCGCCCACCAACGCCACGCTATCATGGCGCCCCGCTACCGCCCCGCTTTCTGTGTGGCGAGGCCCCAAGGCCTCTCTATGGCAGCAATGTGGAATGGAACCACCGGGCCCATAATACCTCAATTCACATTCCTGCTCTAACGCTTCTGCTTTTTATCTGTCTATCCTACTCTAATCAGATGCCGCGCACGCAAAAACATCAGTTATTTTGAAATCGCGTTTTTTTTTCTTCATTTTTATGGAACAATCTGCAGCTTCCTTATACTAATTAATATCAGTTATATTATGCAAAGTTTCAGATCTAATTTCAAGTAATATTCATTGAATGCTATCGGTTTATTGTACGGTTTGGAGGTAACTTTGTAATTTTGTTCTATCGAGAAATTTTTATGGAATCATGTTTTCGCAACAGCATTGACATAGCATTAAGCTTCAACTTTGCAGTATTTGTAGGTATAAAGCAGGATTATGCGAAGCGAAGTGAAGTATTATTATATTACTTTTAGCTAAATCTATCGCTTGGGTAGCTCTAAATATTATTGAAGTGTTTACAAGATAGAAAAATCAAACATAAGTTAATGGAAAAAACATGGCGAATTTTTTTCACAATTTCACATGATAACGTTTTTTTATGCGACTGAAATGCCTTATACCGGATGTTGTTTTCGGCACTTTTGAAATATATTATTTTATACATACAAAGAAAAAAATATTTTGTTATTATACTTCTAATATTTTTATAAACTAGTACTTTTGTGTCCGAAGTATAGCTGCAGGGCGTACCACACATCCCATTTGAAAGGTATGTAATAATCGTCAGTGAAAAGCGGGTGTACCAAGTGTGGACTGCGACTTGCATTTTACAGCACAGACACCCCCTTGGAGATTCATGTCATGTCGATATGTTATGTATGTACCATAGAATAAATGGCCGTAGACCTACTCTTCGCTCTTGTTACCATTACAATACGGCCGCAAAGTAGGTCTGCGGCTATTTCTTCGATGGTACTTCGACCAAAATCCTCAGACAGAGTTAAGAGCAAATGCCACTTCCTTGTTAGGGTTGTCGCTCATGATTATCATTTATTCATCCTCTGAACATTTGCAAAATTACGATAATTCCATTGTCTTCTTTTTATTACATCAGGGACTATGCAAAAAAACCATGCAAAAGTAAAAAAATATTATAATTTCAAAATAATTATAATTCATTTAATACTTAAGCATCTATTACGCAAAACTGCGTTATCAGAGTTTCACCTTATTTTTATTCAGACATCAGTTTATATAATAGTGTCACTGACAGCACAGATATTATACCGGGTGTAAATAGACTGCTATCTTTAAATGACACCACTTATTCTACCGACCCTGCTGAACCACTTTTCCGAAGAGTCATACCCGCGGACTCCCTTAGTTTAAGAAATAATTGAGTTCCAAACAAAAATGCGTGAACCCTAACGCACCGACATACTGGCGAGTATCGAGAGAGCGCCGTCCGTGAAACAGCTGTTCCGCTGCAGCGTTCTAAAATAGACCTTCCTCCTACTAGATAAAGTCTTTGAGTCACAGTTGAAAATCTTTTTTCCTGAAGATTTGCGCGGATTTTTTTTTTCGAATAGTTGTTCAGTATGATCAGTAGAGTAGGTTGTTTTATTTAATGGTCGTACTCTATTTACACCCTGTATATTGGATGTCTGTGAACGACAGTGCCACAAGATTGCAACTAAAATGCGAGGCCTGCTTATAAAACGTAGAACAAACATTCTTAAATTATGACTCGACATAAACTCATCAATTTCTACTCAAAGTACGTTTGTTGAGAAAAGTCCCAAGTAGGAAGGCCGTAAACGTCAATGCTAGTTACAAAAGATTGATGGGTTCGTTCACATTACTAAGACCGCAGTATAATATCTGTATCGATATGTGACGTCCCTAATGTTTCACTGTGATGCAAAGTAAGATTGACTATGGGCTTAGGGATGACGTGTACTGAAAGCCACAGAAATAATATTAAAAATTTCAATCGGTTGCATAATTTTTAGGGTTACCCTATTTAAGCCTCCGCTGTCTGTCTTCTTCACAAAATACGCGTTATTATGGCCTCTATCAAGACTTATTATAAAACATTAAAAAAAATTAATTTGACCCCCCTTAAATGACCCCCGTACAAGAAATCTCGATAAAGTTGTATTATTCAAACGTTTTTTGGCTCTTAATTAAAGACTTAATGTTAAATAGTACATTACTGCTAAGACCAGGAAATAAGCAATCCTGGACGAGTAAGTGAAAAGTCCGAGCCCGTAGGGTGAGGAGTTTTATATACGAGGCCAGGATTGCTAATTCATGGTCGAAGCAAGTATAGTGCTTTTCGCAAAAATAAAATGAGACATTTTCATGTTTTTCATGATAATGAGTTATATCAAATATAATAAACTGGCTAGGAAATATTAAAAGTTACTTACTTGCTCATATTTGGGCGATTAGTCATGTTTATTGTTATTGATTTTTCAGCAAAGCATTAGTGGAGTACAATCTATACCAGAGCGTGCTTCTGAACTCATTCTGAATTTTAAATGTCTGCTTTATAAGTTTCGTTCCTTGTAAAGCTAAACGACATTATAAAGTTTCAAGAAAGTTCAACAATGAAAGAAGTTTAGTCAACGTCTCACTTTAACATAATGCATTTCTTTATAGACTGACATCGCTGTTTATCAGTGTACAGCTGAACATAAATTTTGTATTTCGATACTTTGTTACTTTATTTAATGGATATATTTTGTACTCGAAATACGTGTTTGCAATATCTATAAGGATAATAAAGTAGTGAAAAAGTCGTGTCTGTACATTGAATACATGCGAAATAAAATAAAATATATCGTCACGACATGAATCTCCGAGGGAGTGACAGAGGTGTTCCATGTGTGAACTGTGAAATGAAAGTTACGCGAAATGTTAAATGAAAATAGTTTATTGTTGTTGTACGGAAGCAAAGTCTTAGTATTTCTCTTAGATCTGGAGCCCAGAAGGATGTAGGGACTAAAAGTATAGGAACGCTGATTTAATTATAGCTCGAAAGAGCACTCCAAAGTACATTACTTCGGCTCGGTCTTACAACCCATATCGGTCACTAAAATTTTTTACAGCACTCAGACAAACGTGAAAAAACGAGGTTTGGGACTAAACATATAGGCATCAAGGTGAAGGCATTTTAGGGAACAGGACAACACCAGGCAATTTTTTTTTCCTCAAATCGGTCACCGTTCGAAATCAGACTGGGGTCAAAAATTGGAAAAAATTGTTTTGGATGGGGTTTTTTTCTTACCATCGTAGTGGCCCCGGTCAACATGTAGGCTGTAAGAGGTGTTGATTACATAACTGTCAAGTCAGACACCGTGGATAATAGTTACGAAAGATATTGAAACAAAAAACAAAACGCAAACAAATCTGTTGAACGGTTCTCTAATTAAAACTGAACATACATACAAAAGATAAAAATTCGAAATTTGGGTAGTTGGCTTCAGTAATACTAATAAACAACACCATTTAAAGTTTTGAAAAAATATCCTTTATTCGGACATGATTTTTTTACTTCCTTAATAGATAAATTGCGTGCAATATAATGTAACACACAATTAGGTGGTAGAGCTGATGCCGGGCTCGACTGTGGAGGTACCACCATCTTACTCGGAAATCCTCCCGAAGTTATTCGGGGGAGAGTAAGAGAACAGCTCTCAGGCAAAACCAGGCAGCCCACTATTGTCTGGGACCGATGGATGGCGGTATATCCATCCCCAATTTCCGGGCCTTAAATAAATCAGACTGGTGACGGGCAGCGGCGTCACTGGTGCAAGCCTGGGTCTCGGCACCGCGCTCACCAACCCGCCGGCCCAGCGTGTGTGAGTATGGGCACTTCTTCCAGGAAGACCGCCAAGAGTGGTGAAATCCTGGAAAGGCTTATGTCCAGCAGTGGACGAAACAGGCTGATGGATGGATGGATGATGTAACACAGCGCTACGGCTTACGGTTTAGATACCTTTTTGTACGATTTTCTCCTTTCCCGGGTAGTGTAATAATTGTCACGGTATTCTTTAAAGTTAGAGACTGTGTTTTTATATACATCTTCATGACACGAATCTCCAAGGGGGTGTCAGTGTGTTTCCGAGTATGGACTGTGAAATATAAGTCACAGTTCATTAGTCCACACTCGTACATCACGCTTCTCCGACGATAATGTCGCCGTACTTCGGGCACAAAAGCTTAAGTAGCCTTTCGAAGCACGCTGACCGAACACAAATGTGTCCCTACGCGATCTGAACCTGTGACCTTAAAATTAGTTGTCATAGGTTCATTTAAGCTTCTACCAACGCCAACGATCTTGAATTGAGAACTTTGTAACCAGTTTGTTCGGTAACTATAGCATTTTTTTTACAAAAGAAAAATACATAGTATATGATACGAAGAGTGATGCGGTTTTTTCTGAATTTTATTTTACCATATAGAACTTGAGAAAAAATATTCTCTTATTTCTGTTTTTTGTCCAGTTGTAACAATATAACTGTCGCAGTTTTTATCGAAACGGTATAAAAATTAATAAATTTCTAAACAAAACTATATAAAATGATATGGTTTTCTCACTTTTTGGAAATTCTTTTTACTTTTATTAAAAATAAATGAAAAACGCACCTCTTCGATGTTGTCAACCGGAGCGCCGGGCGAGACAGCCAAGTTTGAGTGCGAGCTGATAATTAATTTATTTTAATGGGGTTTTGTTATAAATTTCAGCCATCACGAATAGGGTTGCTAATTTTTGGACGGAGTCACCTTAATAAAGGCAAAATTAACTTTTAAACGTTTTACTCAATACCCTACATTATTTTCCACGAAATGACGTCATCCTTTTTCACTCTTTCCCCAAATCAGCCAAAACTTCGGTATTTGGACACAGCTCTCTATTGTATGTTTTCGGAAGCTAACTAAAGGCTTCAGTAGGCAAATTGTAGAGTGATGTAATTTAACGCTAATCACCCCCAGACTCCGTTGAGCGGCTGCACCGCTGCATGTGACAGCTAGTGTAGCGCTGCACAGCGTGCAATGTTCAGTGTTCACGTCTGTCAGAAAGCGCTGCTTCGCTAATTTAGCGCTGTGTCCTATTAATTTATGAGAATTAGAGTCTTTGATTTATGGGTTGGAATGTCTGTGATAAAGCTAGTGTTGCGAATTGTTAATTAATGAATTCCATCCTGAAACTTTGCTAAAGGGGCTGTCCATATATTACGTCATTGATTTTTGCCTATTTTCGACCCCACCTCCCTCCTACAATATCGTCACTATCCAATGATCCCGCCCCCTCATAAAACTGATGTTATTTTCGTTATCAGTATTACAAAATCAATAATGTTGTTTAAGCAATAGTTTTTTTCTTTTTACCTCCCATTATTTCCATCTATGTTCATGATATTACCGTCATCCACAGACCAGCCCCCCCCCCCCCCCCAATTTCAAATGAAGTAATATAGGATGGCCCCTAACAAGGGATTTTTCAACGCGTGTAGCCATTGACCTTTCATAAACAACTAGACTCACAATCTCGCTCAAAAAGTGTCCGCGATGCATCTTGTCACCGCTACGACGTGACAAGATCGAATGACGATTGCGTACAACTGACATTGTATCTTATTTTAATGATATGACGTCTTAATTTGGTTGAATGCATTTTTGCTACTATGCACGTCACCATTAAGGCCTTACCCCTGGTGCACGATAATATTACTGAGCGATTTAGTATGTTGTCAGAAAGTCTACATTAGAATGCTCGCTTCGCCCGCTGGCGGCACGCAAAATCAGTAAATTTTAGAGGCTTTTCTGGATTTTACGAAAAAGTTTTTGATGGGGGAGTTTTCCACCTGACATCGGAAAATAAACCATGTTTTCTTGTTATAGCAGTAATTTCAGATATAAGACTCAAGCCGCTTAGTCATAAAACAAAATAATAACTTAAAAAGGCATCATTTTCAAAAATAAAATCTATCGAGGGAAATGTGTCCAATTAGGTAACCGACTTGACAACGGAAAGACAAAGGTCTGAAAAAACACGTGTCCAAGTTTTACATTGATCAGATAAGTAGTTGACTCAGCATATTAAAACAAAAACCGTTGCAAGACCCAATACAAGCCCTTAAGACGCTTTTTAGATGATCTTTTCTTAGAGACTGTGTGTCTAGTTGCTTATGATAGGTCAATGCGTGTAACTTATATGCCCGTGTGTGAAATAGAGAAAGAATATTCAGTTTTTTTGTGAAAATCACCACTTCACACAAGGAGGCTTCAGTATAGTGTTCAGAGTATCAACTGAGACACTAGTAAACTATACACTTTTTATCGACGATCGTTCATCTGATCGTGATCGATGAACTTCGGGCACAATAACCCCACGTTGTTTTTCTTTACCATTTAGCAAGTGCTTGGTATTTTTGTAAAAGTACTTTAAACATAAATACCATGTGGGGCACCACACAGCGAGTGATCTATATTCTGCCTCCCGACAAACAATCAGAACCTGCGTTATCCTTGACTGTCACAACGAAAGAGATCAACATAATATCTAAAAAAGTGCGCGTCCTAGTAGTGCGGTGAATCAAGAAAAGGTTGGATATTGCTATTTTTTGTGAATAATATTTAAAATAAATTTACACGAAAACGTTTAAAAATAAACGCGCTATGTTTTAGATTATTGTTTATAATAGTATCGTCTTGGAAAAGGCCTTAATTATGACATGTTTTTTTTTTTCATAACCTAATCTTTTGTAGTATGGGAGTTACATATATAGTAATGGGAGTTCTACTATTTTAAAATCTATTTTTTTACTACCTATGTCGCTTTAAGCATGGACAGATTCAGGGGGGCCATGAGGGCTATGGCCCCTCCCAAAGCACCTAAGTATTCTATACTATACATTCGACTTGATTTTTCGATTCAATTCGGGTGCACTTAGTGATGTATCTGAAAATAAAAAAACATTTCTTAAATACAATAAGCAAGCACTTTAGAATCACTAGATTAGATTACATATATAGGTATATATAACTTACATATATACAACCCCGTAAAGATTGAATTTCTAAAAACGCTGAAATCTCTTATTATTATCCCCCCCCCACCCTCTTATGGGATACATTAACACATAGAAGCTTTAATTTTTGTTTACTTTGTGATATTTTGACCCTAACCCCGAACCTTGTCAGAATGACTCCCCACTCCTCACTCAAATGAAATCTTGGATCCGCCCTTGTTGGAAAGATCCAAGCCATCGCATAAAGAACAGTGAACTCAGAACGCAGACCATAGACCGAACCGTAGCTTTTGTTTGTGATGAAATGACACGATACTTTTGAGATTACAGACCATTTAATAAAGATAAAATAAAAAGTGTACAGAGCTTGCATGTATGGAACACTTCAAAGGAGAAAGAGAGAGATATCGCCTTGAGTAGCTGAGAGCTAAGTTTTACGTCTTTGGTTTTGCTATAGGTATTCAAACAGGCGTATTAACATTTTGCGTCCTAAATATTAATTTCAACACCCTCCTCTGGACGCAAACCCATTGCCTTGGTAAAGTTTTGGAGCTTCGATCGGTGAAGTCCCTTTGTTAGAGCGTCAGCCACCATGTCATGTGTGTTCTTGTAGCGGACGGAGACTTGGTTATTTGAGATCCTCTCCCTCACAAAATGGTAGCGGACATCTATGTGTTTACTTCGAGCGTGATAGATGTCGTTACCTGAAATGCTAATAGCACTCTGATTATCACAGTACATTTTAATTGGTGTACCTGACAGAGAAGGCCAGAAGTCTTCTTCCATTTGCTTAAGCCAGATAGCCTCTTGTATAGCTGTGGCCAATGACATATACTCTGCTTCGGTGCTTGACAAAGCTATTGTAGGCTGCCTTTTAGTACACCAACTAATGGCAGCTTCCTGAAACATAAATATGTATCCAGAACATGATCTTCTGTCTTCAGTGTCTGTTGCCCAATCAGCATCGCAATAACCCTCTATATTGTTACTGTTTTTCTTGAATGTAAGTTTTGTGTTTTGCGTGGCTTTCAAGTACCTCAGTATTCTTTTTGCCGCTGTCCAGTGCTGAGATGTGGGCTTGTTGTTATATCTACTGAGCTGGTTTACAATATAAGCTATATCAGGTCTCGTTCCCTGTGATAAATATAACAGGCAACCTATTAATTCTTGATAGGGAATGTTTTTCATGATTTCTTCATCATGTTCAGCTTTTTTTAATTGCAAGTTTGCTTCGCATGGCGTATACACAGGATTGCAATCGCTCATATTGAAACGTGTTAATATTTTTTTAATATACAATGACTGATCTAGTGAAATTTCATTCTTGGTCGGGTTGTGTATAATTTTAAATCCAATACAACATTTAGCTTCACCCAAATCTTTCATATGAAACTTTTCATTTAATTTCTTCTTTATCATCAAGGCAGTTTCTTCTTTATTAAAATAATATAAAATGTCATCAACATACACTGTTAAAAACAAGATGTCTTTTTCATCAACTATACGGTAGTATATGCATGGGTCTACTTTTGATCGTGACATTCCAATTTCTAGTAGAGTTTTATTTAATTTTTTATTCCATTGCCTGCTTGCCTGTTTCAGGCCGTAAATAGACTTTTTGAGAAGACAAACTTTGTCTCCGTCTTCAAAATATGGTGGTTGTGTCATATAGATACTCTCTTCAACATCACCTTGTAAAAAAGCAGTCACTGCGTCCATCTGGTGAACTTTCAAGTTATATTTCACAGACAAACCAAACATGTATCTAATGGAACTGTAGCGAACCACTGGAGCATAAATTTCATGGTAGTCTATACCTTCTTTTTGTTGATAGCCTTTCACAACAAGTCGAGCCTTATACCTTGTTATATCACCATTTTCATCGGTTTTAGTTTTAAAAACCCATTTACAAGGGATAACATTTATACTTTTCGGTTTCTCAACCAATGTCCAGGTGGTATTTTGTAGCAAGGCTTGATGTTCTTCTTTCATAGCTTCTATCCACTTGTCTGCCTTACTACATTGGAGTGCTTCAGATAGGCTTTGCGGATCTTTGTCTAAGATGCTCATAGCAGACTCACCACTCATACACATGAAAGATACATTGTTATCTTCATCTCGATAATCAGCAAGTGGAGTAGGTTCATAAACCTCATCACGTCTTCTGTGTCGTAAAGACATACAGGATTTTGGAAATTCAGAGCTTTTATCGGATAGGCATGAGTTTTCTGGTATGTAAGTTTCATCATTGGGGTCAGAGTAGCATGATGTTGATGATACTGGCGATGCATCATTTTGTAATATTGAACTCTCCTCTTCTACTCTATAACCATGATCATCACCCATAGCACTGTTTTCTTCTTCACTCTGGACTTCTTTATCCTCATCTTCAAACAAAGGTAAGTTATACATTTTAGACAATGGTAAGAGTCTTTCTTCTCTGTTATAAATTTTTTCTTCAATTTTCCTTCCTTCATGTTTATTTTCTTCCATTTTACTTACATTGACTTGATTTTCTTTCTCTATGTTACTAATTATATTTTGTTTTTCAGGAGCTGAGTTATTACCATCACTGACCAAATTTCTTTTTACGGTGGCCTCGAGGAATACAACATCTCTACTTGTTATAGCTTGTTTATTTTTAGGGTCTATAAATCGGTAGCCCTTCACACAATCACTGTATCCGACAAATATTACCTCATGTGATTTTGCATCTAATTTTCGGCGGCGTTCTTTCGGTATGTGCACCATAGCTCTGCACCCAAAAACCCTTATATGGCTTAAACTCGGTTTCTTGCCAGTCCACACTTGTTCAGGAGTGATGTAGGAGAGGGCTCTCGTCGGCGAGCGGTTGATGATGTGCGCTGCCGTGACCACTGCTTCACCCCAGTAACTGTTCTGTAATTGAGCATTTAAAACCATACATTTGGACCGTTCAATAAGCGTCCTGTTCATACGTTCACTAAGCCCGTTCTGCTCCGGTGTGTACGTATTACTGGTCTGGTGCAATATGCCAAATTTCCTGAGATAACTGTCAAAATTGTTGTTTACATATTCTTTGCCATTGTCAGTCCTCAACTTTTTAATTTTTCTACTTAATTCATTCTCAACTCTATTTTTAAATTCAATGAATTTTTCCAGTACCTCGGCTTTACTTTTAATCGGATAGACAAATACCTTACGTGAAAAATCATCTATGAAAGTGACAAAATACCTGGCACCTCCAAGTGATGCAGCTTGCATCGGTCCACATACATCGGAGTGGATGACTTCTAGCAAATCAGTTGCCCGGGAGCCTTCACTTGGAAATGGCTGTCTAGTCTGCTTTCCTTCAATACAACTAATACAGGTTATATTTTCTTTACACGGAGATAATTTTACACCTGTAGTACAGGTTGGAATTTTGTCCATATCAGCAAAGTTTAAGTGGCCCATTCGTAGGTGCCACAAGTAGGTATCATTTTCAGTAACGGCGGGCATAGCATGGGCTTCATCATGAACCACATTCATCTTGTACATATCATTTATCAGGTTGGCATGCGCTACTTTTTGGCCTTTTTGGTTCAAAATTTTACATCCATTTTCATTAAATTCAACTTTACAGCCCGTTTTAATCATTTTACTCACTGATATTAAGTTTGTTGATAATTCTGGTACATAAATAACATTTCTTACCTGTATTTTACAGATACAGCCCTGTGTGTCCGGTACTCTGATAGTTATGTTGCCACAACTTTCCACACGGAGCACTTTGTTATCAGCGATTCGAATACTTTTTACTGGTGGTGCCATTTCATTCTCGAGCCACTCCTTGTGCATCGTCATATGCATCGATGCACCGGAATCGACGTACCAGTTCAGCGAGTCATTGAGTGTGGTGGAATTAAAGCATCTCGGCCCCTTTGATTTATTTTGCTGTTGAACATTGCTTTTCGGTTGATGTTTATAGTTTGAGTAAAATGCGCTTGTTTCTGGTGACTTTACTTCCTGTAACAATTTAGTCTTAATGGAATCTGCACATATCTTTACTCCGGAACTTTCAATAGCCATGATCATGGGCTTGTATACATCCGGCAAGCCCGCCAGCATCAGTGTTCCAAGCCATTCATCGTCCACCTTGAAACCTATGTTTCTTAACCGATGTGCGGACGACATAATTTTGCTTACATAGTCTTCAATGTTTGTACTAGTTTCTAAAGTCGTGTTTATTAAGTCTTTCAGTAGGCCAACTTTACGAGTCAAGCCTGAATCTTCAAAAGCACGCGTCAAGTTGTCCCAAACCTCTTTTGCAGTTTCGGCCTCGTTTATATGCACATAAAGTGTAGGATCAATTAATAAAATTAATTTCGACTTAGCTTTTATGTCCTTTTTTTCATCAGGAACCTCGCCAGGGCTGATATCTATACATTTCCATAGTTCTACCAGCTGCAAATAAGCCTTCATTGCAAACTTCCACGTTGCATAATTTTCTCGACCGCATAACTTTTGAATATGCATGGCTCCATTGCCATTATCAGTCGACATTTCGGTTAATCTTGCCTGAAATATGCTGAAAGGCTGAAATAAAAACCTACTCGGTGCCGAAAATCTGTGCGGTCAAGTCTGGCCGCATGCAATTTTTAGGTTAGAAATTTTCTTTTCACTGCTATTTTTTCAAAAACTGTCTTTTTCTTTGAACTTTCACTTTCCAGGTATGAGACGGCCCATAACCTGATGAAATGACACGATACTTTTGAGATTACAGACCATTTAATAAAGATAAAATAAAAAGTGTACAGAGCTTGCATGTATGGAACACTTCAAAGGAGAAAGAGAGAGATATCGCCTTGAGTAGCTGAGAGCTAAGTTTTACGTCTTTGGTTTTGCTATAGGTATTCAAACAGGCGTATTAACATTTTGCGTCCTAAATATTAATTTCAACAGTTTGCAATAGGGTCTCCAGATGGGGTTTTTTTTCGCAATTTTGGACAAAATTTTTAATTCCGGTGACCGTTTCGGTATACGAAAAGCCAGGGGAAATTTTCGGGAAAAAAAATTTCGATACTGGTGAAATAAGGGAATTTAGAAAATTCTGATATTTTCACCATATCCACCCACACTACTGTCCAGGGGTAATTTTGGAATAAATAAATAAATGTGGTTTCAATCCATTGCTAGGCTTGACGGCCTCATTACTTTTCAAATTTTTAATAAAAGTATGGTGTGGTATTATGGTCTTTCATTATAATTATAACAACGTAAAATTTTATAAATTTTAAAATAATAAAGGGAATAGATAGTTTATCTTTTGTGGAATTTTTCCGTCTCTTTCGGAGAAATTTCAAATACTCTATCTGGAAACCCTGGTTTGCAATCACTGACATACTGTTTTAATTTACCCTTTTGTTATCGACGTATGTAGATTTTTCTATCGCAAGGAATAGCGATTATAACTATAGAATAACGAAAACTATTGCACCTACGCTAACTACTACATAATCATTAGGGCATTCATTGGAAGGTACACAAGTATTTGCGAGTTGTGTTATTAATTAGATAGCTCAGTTGGTAAAACAATTTCAAAATCCAACAAAAAGCGCGAGGTACCGAGTTTGAGTCCCGGTTAAGTAAGAGGTTCTCACATTTCTATTTATTTTTCTTCTGCGTGTTTATTCCACAGTGACATATGTGTAAATTTAACTGGCTTCTGGATCACAGTTGAAACTACTTTGGAAGCCAGTTGCTCAAACTTTGTTATAAATGTTTTTTGCTCAATAAATAAATGTTATGTTATGTTTGAATTTGCAAATTATTTTACCTCTTTCTGGGCTCCACGAAAAATCGGAAACTCTATTTTTTATGTAGTTGCAATCATGCTCTAAATCTACTCATACTTAGTCAATAAGTGGTGACAAGGTGAGCCATGAAAGAATTACCCACTACAGTAATTCTCGAATTTTGGATTTGTTTTCCGAATGATCAAGTTTTTATGCTCCTGCACATCAATAGTTTGTCTTTGATTTTCTTAATATCATAATCAGGTTAACAGGCAGGGGTCTAAAATTAAATTTATTTTATGAATTTAGATAGACGTACATAATATATTTAGTCCAATAAATTACACTGTCTAGATAAAATTGTCTCGGTGACATTCAGCTAAACTAATTAGCAAATAATTAGCTAAATCTAACACCTCAGTTAATTTGTAAAGATATTTTTTCGACTGAAACATACGACGAATCCAATTAAAATTGCTCTTGGAATTAGCCAAAAACAATAACCGACCGAAACTATATTTTAATATTGTCTATAGGTCGGTCTGTCCGTTTGATACTTAAAAACTATGATTTAACTGTATTGAGGTATGAATATTACATGAGTGCAAAACTAGATGATTATATGTATAAGGTGACATTTATTTATAGAGCCAAATTTATACCGTAGACTTGGTAAGTGATCAGATTTGCTAATTTCGCTAAATACAATATTGATCTCCCGTAGTAGTTGACTCGGGGCCGGGCTTGCGTTTGTAGGTAAAGGGAAAATAATAATTTTCGAATTTCCCAAAAGGGTCACCGAACCTTGATACCGACTACTTACCTCGGTCAGTATGAACATGGCTGCACAAATAAATGTCACCTCACATAATAGGTCTTTACCTATGAAGTTGCCGAAATTTCCTAACAGATTCATGATTTCATAGTTCTTGTGAATCAATAGCTATTTCCATTATTTGTTTTTGTTTGAAAGTTGATATCAAGGTTTTATATCTCCGTATTAAATTTCGTTTTTATTTTTAGTCTAATTACTAAAACTACGTCTTTAGAGGCAGTTCGTGTTAAGTGTCATCCGTTTTCATGATAAGATTCGTCCTTTCATTGACACTTTTCAAAAATTTAATTATGATTTCTGATAGCTTAATGTTGTCTTATTCATATACAATTTGTTTTGTAAAATTAGGATTTATCATTCCTAAAATAAATGGAAAAACGTTTGTACTCAAAAATCTATATGAAAAATTTCATAGGTAAAGATATATATTATAATTATATATTATATATGTATTATGACGTGTCATCTTGTATCACTTTCTATAATTGTACTGAACTGACGTATGAGTGTAGCTCGCCTGTGTTTTAAAGAAATCTGCAACACACGTTAATTGTTGTTTATTTTTTTTATATATATATACTTAAATACCTTAAATAGAAGGCAAAAAAATAAATCTTCATATTCAAAGAAAAATATGAATTTATCATCAAATTTAGGTGTGTCGGAAATATACACGTATATTTTTAAAAATGCTTATAAAGTAGTAAAAATTGGTATTGTATTGAAGCCAAAACTATCATTTTCGTATTTTTTGTCAGTCTATCCGTTCTCGTTTTAGCTTGAGAAACACTCATTGGATTTAGATGCGTATTTTTTTTAATTATCATTGTAGTGGCCATAGTCAACATTTAGGCTTTGAGAGTTGGTAGAGAAAAACTGGACGTGAAATTGAATAAACGGCGGGCGGAGCCACGGGCGAAGACCTAGTCATAAATAGTTGCGATACAAGTTAAAAAAAACCGGACAGGTGCGAGTCGGACTCGCGCACCGAGGGCTCCGTTAAAGACTATATTTTATATGATTTAGTACAAATGTATAGTTTTCAGATTTTTCCCTACACTTGCAGTATAAGACGGTATTATTTGCCAAATTTCATAGTTCTAGGTCAACGGGAAATACCCTATGAATTTTGATTCCCTTGAGAGTGTTGAAATGAACTTTTTTTTTCGGCATCTTTTTTTCACATTAACTTGGAAGTTTGATATTTGCACAGCTTCAAGGGACTGTAGACCTCAGTATATGGTTTTAATTTAAATTTGATACCTCCACGCGTTCCCGAGATAAATGAAATTCCCGTTCCCGGTCTTGACAGATAGACGGACGGACGGACAGACGGACAACAAAGTTATCCTATAAGGGCCCTGTTTTTTCTATTAAGGTACGGAGCTCTAAAAATAACACAGTCATTTAAATCTATTGATTAGTTTTTTGTTTGTTAGCGTGTTTGGGGTACTCAGTGAATGAATCTCAGTTTACGCCGAATGAGGAGGCTCCTTTCTTTCACCCCCACTGGTTGGGCCATGAAACTTCAGTACTGAAATTACATTAAGAGGATAGAGGTCATTCTTACAAGAACCACCTGTGACTCAATGTCGCAGTGTAAGAACATATTCTGGTAAAAAGTCAATATTACGACTATATTCACTAATTTTATAATTAAAAAAAATTAAGCCAAGTACGAGTCAGACTCACGCACAAAAGGTTCCGTACCACTACACAATACGGGTACGGAACCCTAATTATATTGCTTGTTGTTTTAACTTTAGAGTATGTACAAAACAATAATGTTTGTAAATTTGAAATTTGTATGTATTAGATACCGGGTGTCACTGTGGAGGTACCACCATCTTACTCGCAAATCCTCCCGAAGTTATTCGGGGGAGAGTAAGAGAACAGCTTTCAGGCAAAACCAGGCGGCCCACCATTGCCTGGGACCGATGGATGGCGGTATATCCATCCCCAATTGCCGGGCCTTATATAAAACACGCTGGTGACGGGCAGCGGCGTCACTGGTGCAAGAGTTTCGGCACCGCGCTCATCAACCCGGCTGCTCAGCATGTATGAGTATGGGCATTTCTTCCAGGAGGACCGCCAAGAGTGGCGAAATCCTGAAGAGGCCTATGTCCAGCAATGGACGAAACAGGCTGATGGATGATGGAAGGATGTATTAGATATCATCTTTGAGATAGAGCTAAAACAAATGTTAAAAATATGCTATTTTTTCGAGGTTTATTGTATGAGGACTCCTCTTGGGTTTTAATTTCATTTCATTTTTATTTTTATTATCTGCCGTGATAAAGGCCAGTAACACGTATTTTGTGAAAATGAGAATTTTCTACCTATTACGGTTGAAGCTATAGACCCCTGTGACAGACGGACGGACAGACAGACAGACAGTGGAGCTTGGTAACAGGGGTCCCGTGTGGCACCCTCCGGGTACGAAACCCATATAGCTAAGAGTTTAAACAAGAAATAATAAATTATGGTTTTGCGATGACTATCCTCTTAAATAAGGTAGGTATCTCTATTCCGTTCAAAAGTTTTATGAAAGCGAAACTTAGGGGATCCTATTACTTTGGAAATTTCATTAATCAGGCTTCTGAATTTAGGGAAATATTAAAACTGCCTCATGACTATTCATTACGAGTCGTTGCCGAAGTCTATTTTGTGTAATTTATCAAATATCAAAAAGTTCGAGAAGTGTTCAAAGTTGGAATTTGAAATTAAGTTTGTTTTCGCAAATTAAACCGTAACGCTATGAGATAAAATCCCACTTAGTAATTAGGTACAGTTGTAGGTGATTATTGTGTTCTGTGGAACGAAAGATCTTGAAGCAACTTTCTTTGGCTGAGAGCAATTTTTTGGTCGTAAATTATTATATTACGAACTTTTGCCCGCGGCTCCGCCCGCGTGTTATTGGGTTTAACGACATGCTTTTTCCGCGATAAAAAGTAGACTATGTGTGAAGTTAGGGTATAAGCTATATCCATTCCAAATTTCATCCAAATCCGTCCAACCGTTTCAGCGTGAAAAAGTAACAAACATACACACACACACACACACATGCGCACACACACACAAACTTTCGCAATTAAAATATTATATATATATATATATATATAGTGTGATTATAGCATCTGTTACATTGACCTCTCATAAACAACTAGACTCACAATCTTGCTCAAAAATGACGATTTCGTACAACTGACATTGCATCTTATGTTAACGACATAACGTCTTAATTTGGTTGAAGATTTTTGCTAATAGGCACGTCGTACGTTGAGGAACTTTTTTTAGAGACTGTGTGTCTTGTTGTTTATGAGAGGTCAATGATCTGTTATGATATATTTTATTTAAAAATAAAATATGAATATTTGTTCCTAAAGTGGATGCAACGGGTTTTGTTTCCAAGCTAAATACTGCAAATAGACAAAAATATATTGTGCCTATCAGTGATAGGTACAATTTATTGTGTTTGTGGGCTTGTCTTTTGTGCGGTGGTGGTTCTTTTTAGGGTTCCGTACCCAAAGGGTAATCAACGGGACCCTATTACTAAGACTCCGCTGTCCGTCCGTTCGTCCGTCTGTCACCAGGCTGTATCTCATGAACCGTGATAGTTAGACAGTTAAAATGTTCACAGATGATGTATTTTTGTTGCCACTATAACAATAAATACTAAAAAACAGAATAAAATAAATATTAAAGGGGCTCCCACACAAAAAACCTAATCCATATTGATAACGGCAACAAGTAGACGCTTGAAATATTCACAGAATATTTAGTTACATATTCACATTAAAAATAAATAATTGATTTAAAATAAAACAAATCTTAGGGGGCTCCCATACTACAAACGTGATTTGTTTGCCGTTTTTATAGATAATGGTACGGAACCCATCGTGCGCGAGTCCGACTCGCACTTGGCCGGGTTTTTTTCTTTGTATACTCTGCGTTCTTACTAACAGATTTTTGTTTATTATTTTTTATTCTATTCTTAGCTAGGCGACGCTCGCGGAAGATTTAGTTAAGGGCCGTAGGCCTCTTTAAATCTGAAGCTTACAATTGAAATTGCGTTTTTACTACAATAATAAATCTTATGTTACGACAGAAACATGCATAATTATTTAATTTTGCATCTACACCAAGATGTACTAAGGATGCAACCATGCTTTAACTTTAAATAAATAAATTATTGGTGTTGTTGCTATACCGGATGTTAATAGACTGCTACCATTAAATGAAACCACATATTCTACTGATCATACTGAACCACTTTTCCCAATTAGTTTGGGAAAGAATTGAGTTGCAAACAAAAATACGGGCGAGTTTATAAGCGCGTCGTCCGTCCGTGAAACAGCTGTTCCGGTGCAGCGTTTTAAAATAGACCTTCCTCCTACGAGGAAAAGACTTTGAGTAACAGTTGAATATCTTTTTCTTTGAAGATTTGCGCGGGTTTTTTTAAGGAGTTGTTCAGTATGGTCTGTAGAGTATGTGGTTTTATTTACAATTTGCACTGTATTTACATCCGCTATATCCCCAGGAGGAGGCGGTTCTTATTAACGTGATACAGAAATACCTACGCGCTTTTTAGGGCATAAAAGGCTACTGACCCGCAGGATTCGAACCCGAGTTTTTAAATTAGGAGTCAGGCATCCTACTGGCTTAGCTACCACTACTACTCTTTTTAATCACTATGCCTCCGCTGTCTGTTCATTCGTATAAGTCATAAGGGTCTATACCTTCAGTCGTAATAGGGAGCCAGTTGAAATTTTCGGAGAATACCTATTACTATAGCCTCTACTACGACAAATAATAAATAATATAAAAATATGAATTACAAAGGGGGTCCCATACAAGAAACTTTGAAAATATGATATATTTTTCATGGTTATTTGTTTCAATTCTATCTTAAAACACGTAACACGTAATAGAACACATAATAAAAATTAGGGTTCCGTACTCCAAGGAAGTCGAATTATTACTGACGCCTTTATGTTGCTTGCTATGGCACCTATGTATATTGTTATTTTTCATGTGTTTAGGTTATTTACCAGTTTTTTGTGGTGGTACGGAACCTTTTGTTTGAGTGCGACTCGCACTTAGCCAAATTATTTTATATTTCATTACGTACTTCAAAAATCAATTTTATAAGAAAAAGACTTCCCGTACCGGGAATCGAACCCGAGCCTCCTGGGTGAAAGCCAGGTATCCTAGCCACTAGACCATACGGGAGATATCAGATTGATGTGAATTTTTAAAATAATTTGTTATCACCATGTTATCACCGTTATATATCAGGTATGACGTAAAACAAAAATAGTTTAGGTATCATGATAATATTATTCTACCAACAGCGAGCGCCCGGCCTCCATGATGATAATGATTTATTCTTAGGGCTTACATCGATATTTATATCGAAAGCTGCATTTTTGGCAGAAAGCAAGCCGCTTTGCCCAGTAGTACTAGGGCCCAATATGAATGATTTCATCCGAGGATTCAAGATGGCGGACCTTTTCCATCATGGCAGCTGCATAATTGAAAATAACTATAGAATCAGCTTCACTGATTTTTAGTGTCAATTGATCTGTATTGAATTGACATCCCATCCGACTAATATTATAAGTGCAAAAGTTTGGATGTATGGATGGATGGATGTTTGTTACTCATTCAAGCCGTAACTACTGAACCGATTGGACTGAAATTTTGCAAGAATGTAGTTCTAGACGTGGAATAGGACATAGGCTACTTTTCACCGCAAAAATCAGTTCCCATGGGATGAAAATGAGTTTTCAAGTTTCTATAGAAAAGTGATGTGTCACCCTTTCACGCCATACCCATTGAACCGATTGGGCTGAAACTTTGCACAAATAATGTTTTAGATGTAGAATAAGACAAAAACTACTTTTTATCCCATAAATCAGTTCCCATGGAAAAGCTAACAGAGACATACAAAATGGGAAACACAGAGGCGCAAAACACATTTCACCAGCTGTGTTCACAGTGGGTAAAATATTGAGAGATTTTATAGGAGTACCCAAAAACTAATTCAACGTGGGCGAAGCCGCGGGCAAAAGCTAGTCTTCAATAAAATAAAAAATATACCGCTTAAGAAACTAAAGATGGCAGCCGAATATTAAGAAAATTTTGAAATTTTCTAATCATTTTTTTCATTCTTATGAAAATAACGCCTAAATTTCCTATTATATGATTACATGTTTATATAATTTAATAAATTCTGATGATATTATCTACAAAACAAAAAAATAATCTTGAAAATTCGTTGAGTAGTTTTTAAACTTTACGAATTTCAGATGATCCTCCTCGACGTATCCGTGTACGTTATTGCTTCCTGGCATGAGCTCGGATGTGGCTGGAAAATCCGAGTTTCGTCAAAAATATTCTGTCACATGAAGTACAGAGATGTACGTGTAGTTATATGTGGGCTTTGGGCGAGTCTTAGTAAGACCTTTCATACCGCTATAATCAGTAGTCTTATTTTTATGTTCTACACAGATAACAGTTTGATGGCGTGATGCGCTCATTACACTGATTAGCTTACAATTTCTTTATTATACAAACACAAGTTAATAATAATAAATACTTACTTAAATAATAAAAGTTTCAAGTTCAAAAAAGCTGTTTTTTATTTAGTTTTTAAACAAGGTAAATTATTTTTTTCTTTATTAAGTAGAAGTTGAAGAGGCTGGAAGAGTTTATGGTTACAAATTCTTGGTGTCAAGTACTCTCTGGTTCTTTGTCCATAGTAGTTTTTAGCGATAGGCTGTAATAATTTTCCCCTTTTTACAGATCTTGTCAAGTGTCGGTGATTAATTATTGTTTCATATTGTTCACTTTATTATGTCTATAAGGCTATCAAATACCTAGCCTTGCTGCTGGCCGGCATTATTTTACAAGTACCAAATAGCTTATGATAATCCTGTTTACAGTTTTCTTTGGTTTTATTGTCTACTAGATATTTCATAATTCTTATCTTTAGCTGATGTACTGTAAATATGTTTTAAAAGTAGAGTTTTAGATCACAAAAACCTTTTTTTCCATTCATACAATACAATACAATACAATATAACTTTATTTGCACACCACAAAGAAGGAAACAAAAATAATATAAATTACAATAGCCAAATAACGTAGGTACAATCAGGCGGCCTTATCGCTTATAGCGATCTCTTCCAGACAACCTTTGGGTAGAATCTGGTTTAAAAGGAGATTGATGAATAGGCGGTGCACTAATTTTAAAATAATATTTAAATATACTATACAAAATCTACATTAATGAATTAAAAGAAAAATAATAATGTATTATAGATAAATAACATGAATGAATAAATATATACGAGGGGTGGCTGATATAAAATCTCCTTTGTTAAAGAAAGTTTCAAAAATGTTACTGGCCACTATATTCTCGTATTCTTTGTTTATTCCTTTTTTAAAAATTATGACACTTATTTGTTTCTACGAGTTCATTTTTTTTTGTCGCGTCTTCGTTTTCATCAAGTTGCAATAAAATTAAAAATGGATAAAATTGAGTATCGCGCTGTGATTAAATTCCTCGGTAAAGAAGGGAATACGCCGACGCAGGTCCGAGAGCGCGTGTTTAAGGTGTTCGGAGATTCATGTCCTTCCGAATTTGTAATAAAGTTTTTGTCAAAGCAGTTTAAACAAAACCGTGTGAGCTTAGAAGACGATCCCCGTAGTGGAAGGCCCATTTCTGCAGTTACCGCAGATAATGTGGAAAAAGTGAAGAAACTGATCCTTGCCGATCGGCTAATTAAGCAGTGGGAAATAGCTAGAGATGTTGGCATTAGCAAGGAACGAGTTCATGAAATAATTCATGAACATTTGGGAATGTCCAAGGTGAGCGCGCGTTGGGTGCCTAAAATGTTGATCCCGTTTGATTAGCAAAAGCGTGTGGAATGTTGTCAGTCATTTTTAGACTTGGTAAAGGATAAAGAGGAAGAAATTATCTTGCGAATAGTGACCTGTGATGAAACTTGGATTCGTCAGTGGGATCCCGAAAGCAAACAAGAATCGATGCAATGGAAATTTAAAGGGGAAAAACCACCAAGGAAGTTTAAGGTCCGGCTGTCAGCGGGCAAACTAATGGCAACCATTTTTTGGGATGTTGAGGGGATTCTTATGATATATTACCTGCCAAAAAACACCACGATGAATGCTGAATACTATGCGAACTTACTTGACCAGCTATGCAAAAAAATAAAAGAAGACAGGAGGGGCAAACTTAGCAAAGGCGTTTTGATTTTGCATGATAATGCACCCGCGCACACGGCCTTTAAGGCGCGGTCATCTCTGACAAAAAACGGCTTTACAGAGATCAACCACCCACCCTATAGTCCAGACCTGGCTCCCTCTGACTACTTCTTATTTAAAAATTTAAAGAAAAATTTGAGAGGGCGCAGATTTTCAACAGACGAAGAGATGAAGGACGCTGTGAATGACTATTTTGACGATCAAAATAATAATTATTATTTTATTGGTATGATGTCACTTATTGACAAATGTCGTAAGTGCATTTCAGTTGCAGGGGACTATATTGAAAAATAAAAAATAAATCATTAATCCATGTATTTTTTTTCATAGTCAGGTAGATTACTTTTCAGCCACCCCTCGTACATACATACATATATTACATAAATAATAAATAAACTTTAAGAGGAATGTAGATAGTTCAGTGGTCAGAGTGAGAGGTAGTGTTCTTTTACCAGTCTCTTAAAGACTGGTAGGGAAGGTGCTCTTCTTATAGATAGAGGAAGATCATTCCACAAACGGACGGCTTGTACTGAAAAGGAATTGTCATAGAAGGACGATGAATGTATTGGGGTAGCCAGGAGTAGATTTTGAGAGGACCGTAAGATACGGTCATGAGTACCATGAAGAAACTGAAAGCGAGCTTTGAGATATGATGGGGTGGCAGGATTATTTAATACAGAATACAAAAGAGACAGAATATGAGAATTGCGACGACGACGAATAGGAAGCCAATTAAGACGCGAACGAAATTCAGAAATGTGATCGAATTTACGAATACCAAAAATGAACCTAATACAGAAATTCTGAAGACGTTCGAGTTTATCAAGTTGGACCTGAGTAAGATCGAGGTAACAAATATCTGCGTAATCGAGAATCGGTAGTAACAAGTAATGTGCAAGCGCAATTTTAGTAGCAGTCGGGAGGAAATTTCGAAGCCTTCTCAGAGCTCCTGCAGCCGCAAAAAGTTTTCTGCTAACTTCATTTATTTGGGGGTCCCATGACAGGCAACTATCTAATAGGAGACCTAAATTTTTTACTTTGTTGCTGTATGGTATTATAGTCCCATCAAATACAATAGTAGGAACTGTTTGCCAGTCAATCCTATCGGTGAACCAAGGACTTCCGATGATAATGACTTGCGTCTTGGAGGGATTGATTTTTAAACCATATTCGTTGCTCCAGACAGATATTTTTGATAGATCGGCATTTGTCGTAGCTATGGCTTCTGGAAGATCTTCTAATTTGGCCTGAGTGTAAATTTGGAGATCATCTGCGTAAAGGTGGTAGGACGAAGAAATAAACTGAGATATATTATTAATAAATATAGCGAAGAGAAGAGGAGATAGGACGCCACCTTGAGGAACACCGGCAGTAGTGTCGCACCATTCAGAAAAGGTATCATCAATGCGGATACGTTGCCGGCGCCCCTGTAGATAACTACGAAACCAGTCAATCACCGTTGGAGATATGTTAAGAGAACGTAGCAGACCCAGTAGGATTTCAAAGTCAACTGTATTAAATGCGTTAGAAAAGTCAAGTAGGGTCAGAACTGTGAGTTGTCCATCATCCATTCCTTTGCGTATATCATCAGTAATTTTTAGAAGGGCCGTAGCGGTACTATGACCAGGGCGGAAACCTGACTGATGAGGATTCAGAAGGTTGTTTTTGTTCAAAAAAACACTTAACTGATGATGGACAGCACGTTCAAGGACCTTGGAAAGAAACGAAAGGATAGAAATAGGACGATACTCAGAAAAAGTAGTGGGATTTGCTTTTTTAGCTAAGGGAGTCACTTGAGCATCTTTCCATAAGTTCGGAAAAGATCCTGTGGAGATGGATCGATTGAGGATACAGGTGATGATGGGTAAGAGGATATCAAGGATAGGAACGATCATTTTACGACTAATACAGTCACTTCCTACAGCGTTGGATGAAATGGCATTAATGTGTTTCTTAACATCACAATCGGTGAGTTGACTAAAATTAAAAGAAGGGTAGTCGGGTGTTGGGATTGAAGAAAGATAGTTTAGAGTTTTTATTTTCGTTGCACTGTCAATAGTGGACGAAGAAGAAAAATATTGGTTAAGTGAATTTAAGTTCAAATCTTTCGAAATTGAGTCTTTACGAGATTTACCCACACCCAGAGATTTGAGAAATTTCCAGACTTTGGCTGGATCACCGTTTTCGACGGATTCGTGAATATGGCGTCGTTGAGCGTCTCTACACACCTTGTTGCAGTGATTCCGAATACGTGAGTACCTATCTTTGTTGGGGTCAGTTGGTCGACGTTTGAATCTTGCCTTAGCAAGATTCTTTTTTACCATTAATTGTTTAATGTCCTCGGTGAGCCAAGGAGCAGGAGCATGCTTTATTTTGATGGCTTTAACTGGAGCATGTTTGTCAAATAATTGTGTCAGTAACGAGTTAAAGACACTTATTTGACCATCAACGGAATCAGCATTTAAAACCACGTTCCAGTCAATGTTTTTAGCATCTTCCCTAAGGTTATCCAGATTCATACTACCAAAATTGCGCTGCAGAAGAACTTTTGGCTTAGCCTTGGGGGGACGGACTTTATAGGATAGAAAAACCAAATCATGGTACGAAAAAGCATCAGCATTATACTGCCCATGCTTTGTTACGTGTGCTAAGGATGAAACTATAATAAGGTCAAGAAGAGAAGGCTGACAATTTGGAAAATGGTGCGTAGAACTAGACGGAAGGATGTGTAGATTGTTGGAGTTAATGAGCGATCTGAAGGAAGATGAACGGTGGTCATTTTTGAGGAGACATGTGTTAAAATCGCCCATCACAATTGTATGACTGTAAGATGGAACTAAGTTCTGAAGAAGACTTTCGAAGGATAAAAAGTAATTGATTTTCATGGAAGGGGGGTAGTAAACTCCAAGAAGAATCTTTGTATGATTTAACGTGACTTCAATAAATAGGTGTTCACCAGCATCTGTCGGTGGGGGTTGGGCAGACATACTGACTATAGAGAAAGGAATGTGTGATCGCAGGTAAATTGCAACGCCACCGCAATTCCTAGGGACACGGTCATTACGAATAAGATGAAAACCTGGAATTGCGACAGATGTGGAAGGCAAACATGGTTTTAAAAACGACTCTGACACGAGAATAGCGTGGATATTTTTTATATCGAATGTTGTCAGCATATCTGGGTAATGACCCCAGATGCTTTGTGCATTGATATGAACAACATTAAAATTCTTTGAACAATCAGTAAACTGAGAAGACAATGAATCGTGGAGATTCGGGATACTTTGAAAACTACAATCGCTACTACTATCATCAAAAGATGAAGAAGAACAGGACAAGAATTCGTCACTCTGAGAACTATTATTAAATAAATTATATAACATACTTTAATAAGAATAACAATACTATAATATAATAAATACGAAAATAATATATAACCGCGAAAATAAAATGTAAAAATTTCACCTGCTAGTTGTGCGTTTAAAATAAATTTTAAATCGATGATGGGCAGCAGATTTTAAGCAGTGAAAATAAATCACTGTACACAAAAAATAAAGTTAGAATATAACGCATTAAAAAAAAAACAAAAAGAAGAAACCGTAAAACGGAACGTTATAAAAAACAATTCAAAAGTAAAATGTCAGTGTCAGTTATAGCCAAGCAAGAAACGATTTCAAAAGAAACAAAAACAAGATTACCTTCAACAACTACACTACAAGTTAAATAAAAAAATTAACTAACAGCCTACCTACTGCCCATTAACGGGAAAAAAAACTCAATTCACAGTAGCTGCTCCTCGTTTCCCTCTTGTTTTCTTCGGGGGTTTCGTTACCATCAGCTTGGAAGAAACAACAGAAACTTCACCTTCTGTTGCAATACTTGTTACATCCGGAAGAGACCGGATCTGATGCCGTTTCCCATCGAGCCCCAATACAAAGACTGATCCCTCCTGCGTCCAGCATTTGGAGACTCCGAAGCGTCGTCGTGCCGCCATAAACACGTCATGCCGGCGCTTCGTGAGAAACTCGGACAGGGTGATCCCGCTGCCTTTGAGCTTAGTTTTACTAAACCAAACCTTGTCACGGAGATGGGTGTCTACAAATTTAACCAGTATGGGCCTAACTGAGCCGGGAACTAAGCGTCCCATTCTGTGACACCTCCTGATATTGTTAACACTGGGATTCGGGAGTTCGAACCGCTCTGAAAGCACTTTGGAAACTGTAGCTGCCGTGTCCTCGCCCTTGGCTTCTTCCACACCATGGATCAAGAGAATCTTGCGTCGACCTCGCATCTCCAGTTGATCCAGTTCCTGTGCCAACATGTCCAACTGTCGCTGGAGGTTTTTGATGGCATCGGTGATGAAATCCCGGAATGCAGCAAAGTCCGCAGTAACTCCAGGAGAAGTATTAGCCTGCGGGGAGGCTTTCTGGTGCTCCTGCTCAAAGGCAGCCATCCTCTTCTCAAAGAGATCCCTCATCTCAGTCATGGTTTGCTGGACTTGTTCCATAGTGAGGGTAGTAAAGAAAGTGGTTCAGCGCAGTGTATATTGAGATTATGTGAAGAACTTGTAAAAGAAAGGATAACACTTCCTGGCAGGTAATTTGTACTATACTTTAATAATAAACATAGATTATGTAAAAATGAACACTTTTATTATTTTAATTAATTTCAAAATATTGAGCTTCACAAATTATGTCTGTAGTGATTGGGCCTACCCACCAAAAAAAAAATTCATTCCATTCATCAGCCTGTTTCGTCCACTGCTGGACATCCTTTCCAGGATTTCGCCCCTCTTGGGGGTCCTCCTGGAAGAAATGCCCATACTCAAACACGCGGGTCGGTGAGCGTGGTACCGAAACCCTTGCACCAGTGACGCCGCTACCCGTCACCAGTCTGTTTTATAGGCCCTTCAATTGGGGATGGATAAACCGCCATTTATCGGTCCCAGGCAATGGTGAGCCGCCTGGTTTTGCCTGAGAGCTGTTCTCTTACTCTCCCCCGAATAACTTCGGGAGGATTTGCGAGTTAGATGGTGGTACGTCCTTAGTCGAGCCCGGCATCAGCTCTACCATCTATAAAATTAAAACCTTACTTAATTAAAACTACATAAAAAGGAATAATCCCAAGATGCTTTCGAAGCGTCTTCAGGAAAGTAGAAAATCCTTATTCAAAAACAAACCTTGTTAATTTTTGTAACATTATCTAATGGTAAAATAAATTATTATTGTAACTATAGCGAGTTATCTGGATTCAAATTATTTATTTATGCTTTTTAGGGTTCTTTGCCTCAAGAGGAAAAACGGAGCCCTTATAGGATCACCCCTTTATCTCGGAAACTCGTGGAAGTATCGAGTTGAAATTAAAACCATGTACTCAAGTTTACAGTCCCCTAAAGCTGTGAAAAAATCAAACTTCTAAATTAACGTACAAAAAAGATACGACCGTTTATGCCGCAAAACACGTACATTTTGACACTCCCAAGGGAATCAAAATTTATAGGGTATTTTATGTTGACCAAGAACTATGAAATTTGTCAAGTAATGCCGTCTAAGTACAGGAAAAAATCTGAAAATTATAAATTTGTAATTAAATCATAAAAGATATAGTCTTTAACGAAACCCTCGTCGGTGGGCGAGTCAGACTCGCACTTGTCCGGTTTTTTAACAAAATAAAGACTTTTTCTATGAAAATAATAACCTTGGCTTGGCCAGTCTTGGTATTTTGTTTTTTAAGAATCATTGTCCAATCACATGTAAACAAATAAAATGCTTTTATAAACTCTAAAATGTATATTTGTTGTCCTAACTAGGTGCTTGCCCGCTAAAAGAATTCAATGTTTAAAATTTTATGAGTCTCATTAAGTTAGGAGTTGGGAATATTTAAATTTCAACTCCCCTTCAAACGAGCTGCAAACGGTAAAGATAAGTTTAACGAGTACCAGTCTCCTTAAAACTCGAAAGTATGCCGCATTACCTACTGTGGCAGTATAGCTAGTCTGTGACGAGGTTAAACAAATTAACCAATGGACGCGCAAGTAGGTTCCCGTTAGCTATTACATCTTTAGGGTTCCGTACCCGAAGGGTGCCAAAAGGGGCACTATTACTAAGCCTCCGCTGTCTGTCTGTCCGTCCGTCTGTCACAGGGGTCTACAGCTTCAAAAGTAATAGGTAGGCAGTTGAAATTGTCACATAACACGTGTTACTATAGCCTCCATCACGAAAAATATTGCAACCCATACGGTAAACATCGAAAAAATTGCATTTTTTAATCGCTCATATTTTTTAATCAATACATACAAGGTTTAAATTTTGTTACATTGTTGTACATACTCTAAAGTAAATGAACAAATAATAAAATTAGGCTTCCGTACTCAGAAGATGCTGAATTTTTATCCAGCGCTACCTTTTTAGCGCCTTGTTTTTTGTCGCCTTAATGTTGCTATATCATCTATACTGTTGATATGTATGTTTTAAGGTTCCGTAAACGTAGTGTGTGGCGGTACGGAACCCTTTGTGCGAGAGTCCGACTCGCACTTAGCCAAATTATCACATACGGACCTCGTAAAAAGATATCTGATACTTACTAAAACGACATGAACTACTAATCACACTAAATTATTAACCATAAAACAAACAGACGCAAAAAAATCAACTATTTTGATAAAATGTTTATCTGTAAATGTTACATGGACGACTCTATTATTTATTAGGGCTACTCCATACCCGAAGGGTTCCAAACAGGGCCTTATTATTAAACCTCCGCTGTTTGTCCGTCTGTCATGTAAGTCTTCAGTTTCAGCCGTAATAGCTAGGCAGTTGAAATTTTCACAGAATATTTATTTATTTTTATTGGCTAGCCAACAGAAATGACACTTGACTTTAATAAGAAAAACACAACATGTAAGAGTGTATTGCCAATTATAGGCAAACACAGCATGCCTTTAGGACACTTAAATGCGCTCGAAAATGTGTTACTATAGCCTCTATCACGCCAAATAATAATAAAAAAATCACAAGGGGCCATCTTGAAAACATTTTCAACGTCATTTGTTTCAGCTGTATCGTAAAGACGGTGTTAATACCTACAAGTCTCAAACATCATATTATTATACATACTCTAAATTAAAATTATAAAAAGTAGGGTTCCGTACTCACAGAGTACCGAATTGTTGTCAGGCGGTTTTTTGTCACCTTGTTGTTGTTACTTACCATAATTTTATTATTATTACAACCTTCGTACCCGTATTTGTGGAGGTACGGAACCCTTTGTACGTGGAGCCGACTCGCACATGGCCAAATTATTTTATTTGCACGAGTTGTCCAGTGTGATCCGTAGTTGTAAATGCTATAAGCATATGTTTTCTATTGACTTCCTATAATCTTCAACCGCCTCGGCTAAGTCAGATAAAATTAGTTCCTCTCGGTACAGATAAATATCTCATTTTGACATGATTTTCTTTCTTACTTTTTGTGGCGAGGGGGGTTTATCCCGATATTGAGTCTTTGGAAATACATTTTAAACTGTGAAATTGCAATAATTACATTGCAAAAAACATATATTATATTTTACACTGTGAACATAATATTTCGGCCGTTTGAGAAATGTGATATAAAACGGCCGTCATAAGGGGCTATTTCGATAAAAATTGTAGTTGTAGGTATACCTGCTTTTCAGATGAAGCCACTAATTTGATAATTCGGTATATTAATTTCGGAACCTTTTTCTAGTTTTATTCAGCACAGAAACGTGATTGCGCAACTTTCGCTCGATAGATATAATTATTGAAATGAGGTCTTCTTCTTCACTTTTTTTCATAGTATGACAAACAGGAATGATATCCAGACCTGAACGATATTTTATTAGATAGATTTTAACGATATCTAAATTTTCTCAGTTGGAAATTTTGATAGTTATTTTAGTTCATTTTATATTAATTTAAATCCGATATTTTGCTATTTTTACCGGAATCCGTCCCTCTCGCACTGCGGGGAGTTCCGCATAGAGTAACAGTGACTTTTGCAAGCGTGATATATCCTCTTTTTCTCTTAATTCCAAAATAATAAATAAAAACTCTTCGAAGTCGCGAGTTTTCCGAGCGACCCGCTCCCACTGAACTGAGAAAACTGTATAAAATGAAAGCTGGAGGACAGATTTCTCGGGATAACCACGCCTTGACTTTTTGAGTCTCACTAAAGAGAATTGAACAATTTTAATACGCGATATACTAGTTTCATTCAACGGCTGTGCCACGACGTAGGCGGCGCGCGGCAGCGGCAGCGGCAGCGGCAAGCGGTAGTGGCGAGCGGCTAGCGCTGTCCTATTGCGATGCGATCAGAAATCATTTGTCCTATTTTGGACCGATGTGGTACTGTATCTACTGAATGTCCTATTGAAATATTGTTCGACAGTAGAAACTGCATCTCTATCAAGAGCCATTCTGAGAGTGATGATGACACACCATTTCTGATCATCACATGCGCTTGCGCGATTAGAATTCGTGCCCTATTTTGGAGCGATGCGAACACTTTCGGAATGACTCTTAACAGAGGTGCACAGTTTCTGCTGTCGAGCAATATTTCAATAGGACATTCAGGAGATATCAGTATATTTGAACACATGGTCGCACGATAATTTTCGTCGGACGCACGCATCATCGCGCGAGTATGGCAATAGGACGGCGCGGCGCCTAAAACAAACATACTGTCGCCGCTCGCGCCCGTACCATACATGGTGTTCTAGAATAACACTCCGGTATAGTGTTACATGACTATCGATAGTCGATGTATCGATAGTTGACCATGAAAAAAAGTAAAAATATCGATTGTGCTATCGATAGTATTACTATCGATAGCCCAAATTGAGTAATACCATCAATACTATTGATACTATCGATACTATTTTATCTACGTTAATTAAAGAAAATAAATAGATTGTATCGATACTATTGAAAGTATCGATTGTTTTGATCCATCGATAGTCTTTTAAATTTCGATAGTATTGAGGACTTAAAAGGAACACCTTAAATGGTCCATAATCATATTGTGTATTACATCGTGATTTGATAATCAGCTTTTAAAATTCACAAGATCGATACGCACAATGATTAACAATTTTTCAAGCAAACCTTCGCTCGATCGTGGCTGGCAAGAGTTGCCAGATTAAAGTTCTCAAAATCTTTCTTATTTTGTTACGAAACTAATTAAACTTTAATAAGACTTAAATATTATTATGCTTACCACGTGTTGACAAACAAAGCAATTAGACAAAGCAATAGTATTGCATTTTCATGGACTATCGATGGAGCAAAATAATCGATACTTTCAATAGTATCGATACAATCAATAGTTTAATTAATTAACGTGAAAAATACTACCGATAGTATTGCTAACATATAATCGATACTATCGATAGTATCGATACCATCGATAGCACAGTCGATATTGTTACTTTTTTTCAAGGTCACGATAGTATCTATAGCCTATCGATTTCTATGAAACACTACTCCGGTACGTTTGTTTTAGACCGCTCGTCGCTGCCGCGCGCCGCTAGCATCGTGGCAAAGACTAAGGGTGGCTAGAGAGCGTAATGGCGGAGTACTTTGCGTGTTTATTGCATAATTCGTTTTAAGTAACAAAGGGTTAAGGAAATCTGCAGCTTTACAGGTACGCTTTTAAAATAATATTGAAGTTTAAATATTTAAGCATTTTCATATTTCAGTGAGACACGTTTTTATGGTTTGTAATTTACATTCCCTGAAAGTAAAACGGTGAGGTATTAAAATGGACGAGGTTTTTCAACACGATATTTTTAAAGTTCTAGGGAATAGTCCGTAAGGAAAACTTAAGCTCTCGTAACAAAGTTCATTGGTGTACAAGTAAGTTTGTCTGTTTAAGAGAAAACTATGGGTTAGGTCTTACAGGAGGACACAGATTTTTTATATAAATGATTTTGTTGGGGTTTCTTTGGGTCTTTATTGGACTTTTTATCAACTTTATATTCGTCGCAAATTGTTTGTAATTTAGTTATTAATTAAAATAATGTCTATAAAATATCAATGGAATGGAACGCAATTTTTTTCATTTCACATGGTGTTGACACTTGGTTGTCAGAAATGTACTTGAAAATGTGTGTAATGGAACGTAAAAGAGCGAAAAGTAAAGTTGGTCAGCTCGTTAGCCAGCTAAAACCAGACTTCTGTACTGGTAGGTTAAAACCGTTCAAAAACGGACTCAGAGCACCTCGACTCTATATAGTCTTGCGGTTACTACCCCTAGAGTGTATATAAAAAGCCGGAGGGCAGAGGGAAGGCAGCCCCCGCCCGCCGTAATAAAGCGCAGGCAACCGTGCGAGCCGTAGCGGCTGAGGCTTAAACAACAAGTCGAAGCTGCGGAGGTGAGCATGGGTGCCTGTGCTTTGTTACACAAGGGCGGAAGGGCTGAACTTCCCGTAGCGCGGGAGCCGATGCAGAAGTGAATTTATGTCAAAAAGTGATCGCTGAACTGAAAATATAACCTCAGAATAAGATATAAAAAAGTAGGAATGCATTTCATAAACGTTCCCTAGGCGGGGGGATCTCTTCCCCCCTCAAATATACCTACATAATATATGTACCCTTTAAAGTCCACTTTTATTAGACCATGGGCTCAAAACAATGTTCTTAACATCAAGTGTCTAATTATGTTGAACACTAATAACAAAAAAAACATTTGCGAGATGTGAAACTTCATGGGGGGGGGGGGGTTAGCTCATCCCCCCCTCCTCCCCCCAACACCCAATCCCCTACGAAGGTATCTCTTTGTAAGACCTTTACCACAACTATTGCTGTTGACCCTGAAAAGCCGTATTAAATGTATATTTAATGTATACAATATTACTCGTATATTATACTAATACGTTGCATATATAAATACATGCCTAACTCCGCTCATTCGATTAGTTTAGATTAGAAGGGCAAGAAACTTAGCACGATTAGTCTCTTTTCTTTTCGAAAATATAATAATACTACCCTTTACGTAATCAATTTCATACAAACTAGCTCACCATGAAAACCTATAGGACACTTTCAGTTGACTTCGAAACTCGAAATTCCATCAAAGTTATTAATTTCTCATTCCAGGAACATATTACTTGACCAATTTAGTTTTACAGTTTTATTTCATACATTTACCGACAAAATGTATGAAACAAAGCTGAAAAGTCAAGTTTGTAATTATTACTACAACTTTACATATTAAATAGGGCACTTTCAGTTGACTTCGAAACTTGAAATTCCATCAAAATTATTAATTTCTCATTCTAGGTACATTTACCTACAAAATATATAAAACTAAACTGTTTTAAGTTTGTAATTGTTAACACAGCTTTATTCAACTTTATTAGAACGGTACAGGCGCAAGACGTAATTTGACAGTTTTTTTTTTTTCGAGATTTTTCAACGTGGTTTAGGGAGGTCCGGACACCCTCAACCTCTCTTCTAAATACGTGGTTGCCAACTCTCATCCCAATCTCCAAAACCAAAAGGCAATTAAATCGAACTTATCTGTTTTCAAGTATCATAACCGGTTAGCGAGTTTCGATGAGTTATGATCATTTTGGGCTTGATTCGGATCAAAGTTGGGCCAAGTAAGGGATTTCAGAGATTAGGCAAGATATTTGGGTGATTTTACGGGGGATGCTCGGGAAACTTTTATTGGCTAAATAAGTTTGCGTTTCAATTGTTTCTGTGATTGTGTTGTGTTATAGATTAATCTATATCTGTCAGAGAAATATTGTGTGATTTGAATACAAAATATATGATCTATGGGAAATATAGTGTGTTTATGTTTTAATCAGCAGGTTTGACTCTCGGCGGAAATTATTTAAAAAATATCTATTAATGCAGTTTTGGTTTTCATCAAAATCAGCTCCGACACACTCCTATGAGCATTCTTCGCTATTCCCTATAGTTTTAGATTTGGCCATACACGCCAACTTGAAAAACTAATACTGTTTAGTAAAAATAGGTCGGATATGTAAATGAGGGCACTTTATACAGGAAGTTAGGAAAAGTACTTCGTTCCTTTAAACCACGTGTGCTATAGGTATAACAAAGTACCTATGCTAAGCGTGTTTTTTCATATAAAAAATTAAAATATTTATTTATCTACTTAATTTTATGCTATTAAATTGAATTATTATCCCTTTCTCTTACGTTTCTTTGCAATTGTCTATCACCTATCTCTGTCTATCTAAATTGCGTTCCGAACTAGGGTTGAACAATTTAATGAAAGTTTAAAAAAAATATTTGATTGTTTTAAATTAAAAAAAACATTAAACACGCTTAACATCACAGATATAGATCTAAATAGATGACGCAAGTGCATCAAACTCTATTAAAATCAAGCGTGTCACATTTTACAATGAAATTGGTTGACAGCGGTTTGAATCTTAGAAGGGATTGTAAGACTTAAGACATAATACATAAGAGTCAAAGTTGGAGGAGTCAATATCTGTGAAGGAAGAGCATTGCTCTCCCCTTTGGCGCGCAATTGGGCACGCGAAGTACATACACTCGCGGCATCTAATTGGATCTATATCTGTGCTTAACATACTTTGTTATTCCCGTAGCACACGTGGCTTAAAGGAACGAACTATTTTCCTAACTCCCTGTATATAGGACAGGGGTATGAATATTGAGCAAGACCAATGTAGTCCAGCGGCTGGTAAGGTCTGAATAAGGTCTACCGAAGTGATAGATTGGTGGCGTAGTAAAGACAAAGCTGTCCTGTATTGGGCGGAAACGAGCTACCAATGATAATGATGAATCAAATAAAACAAGAAATCTATAGAGACTAGGGTGCTTCTAATTTTCACTTTTTTCCGTTTTATTACCCCCTCAATGTAGAACCCAGGATGAAATGCAAAAATTTTAAAAATGCAATAGTTTTCATTAACTATGTTTCTAAGGCTTACTTTCTGTATTTAATTATTTTCATTATGTGTTTTAAAAAAAATGCTCCATATATAGGGTGACTTTAATTTATACAGCCAAATTCATACTGGAGGCCTGGTAAGTGATCAGTAACACGGATCGATAACACTTTTTGCTGATTTCGCAAAATGAAATCTTGACGTCCCATAGTGATTGACTCGGGGCTGGGCTTGCGTTTGTAAGGAACACGAAAAGAATAATTTACGAATTTCACAAAAAGGGTCATCGAACCTTGTTACTGAGCACTTACTGAGTCTTCAGTAAGAATTTGGCTGCATAAATTAAAGTCACCTTATATAGGTATGGCGATTTAAATTTTAATAAATTCGGCCAAGTGCGCTTACTTAGCTGTGATAGTTTTCCTTTTAAATTCATTATATATACTACTTCTGTGAATTTTTTCACACTTATATAAACAACCGTTTAGCCAGCGGGGGCGCTCCACTCTAACTAAAATTTTCACTTTAAAGCTTAATATTTCACCAACGAGTCCCTAAATCGAAAAATGGTTTTCACACACCCACCAGGTTTTTGAACGGCCTATCCAACGATATCCCACACTATGGGATAAACGAGAAAAAAAGGAATTCATCCCCAGTTTACTTGTATGAGACACACCCTTAAAAAAATTTTTTTTCAAGATTTTATTTTACGGGATTAATATTTATATCCATGCCAAATTACAGATTTCTAGTAATAATAGTCTCTGCGCTTAGCCGCGGACAGATGGACAGACGGACATGCCGAAACTATAAGGGTTCCTTGTCGGACTACGGAACCCTAAAAACTGTCTGAGGCGATCCCTAAATTAAGTTAAAAATATCTGAAAAAAAAACTTCATTTGTTTTAGCTACATAGAACTTATTGAGGGGGTGACACGCAGTAAAACAAAAAAAGTTTAAATTAGAAGCACCCTAATAGAGACGATTTAATAAGATTGACAATATAATTGGTGTGCAAGCCAAATCCGCACTTCCCAACCTAATTAAGTAATCATTTCATGTTCCATAAAAGGAATTAATACAAATGGCAAGAAGAGTGATGCCGACCGCGTTCAGTATACAATATCACAACGAGCCAGTAATTAATTTTCATTAAAGAAGTTTGTAGCGTCCGCAAAACAGGCTACCAACATAAATAAAAAGATGTCGTGATTTATGGTCCTTTAGGTGTTGGGTGTAATGCGTCGTAAAAAATAACCATCACGGGGATATAATACGAGGAAAAAGTTGCGATATCTGTCTGTCCGTGTAAACGAAAGATCGATTGGTGCTTTCTTCTTGAAGTCTAAAGAAATACAGAAAAATACCGAACACTAATTGTGTGGGGTGCCAATGAAAACGGTGTTTTATGCTAATCACGAAAACATTTATGAAACCTGTCTATTTTCTACTGAGACTTTTTACGATTTTCTCTCATAAAACTCATAAAGCAAAGTTTCGATTTTTGTATGTACATCTGTTTGTCTGTGTACAGAAATAATGAGATCAACAACAAAGAGGCCAATTAAAATGATCTTGCCATTTCCGTGTATATTAAATCTGGACAAATGATACACAATCCTTTTACAATTTTGATGTCAGGATACACTTTTTAAAATTCCAGTAAAATATAAAGATACATTTTAAATTAAAACAATGAGAACAATGTATACATATGTAACAATAACATATCAAATTTTATTTTTGTCCGTGCCTTGCCTGCGTTGAACTGGTTTCTGAGTAGTCCGATGTAGTGGTCCATATTATTAGAACACATTAATAATATAGTAATAATATATTATGAAGCCGTGAAAAGAAAAGTAACAGCACCAAACCGAGGGTTCCAGTTTGATGATTGATGAAAATTTTTATATCCAATAACTTACAGAAAGTTCATTACATGGTACTTGTATTATTCTTGCATGATCTCATTGAGAAAAATTAACAAAATATAATTAACAAATTTTGCGTATTGCGTATTCTGTGTTGGATCATCCCTAGGGAACTGCCTGATTTTCTGGGATATGTGTATTAGTATAAACTCAACGCTATTATCGTGAAAAGATTTTGCTAATAATTAACGAAATACCAGCACCACGCTTAGCCTGTATTTCAGTACGATTATCACGTGGTCCTGAAGGGTCAAAGTTACAAAGGGTTTATTTCAATTAACAACGAACAATAGCTGAATACACCTTTTTTATATGCTGACGACCTTAAGTTGATACTTAAGACAGACCAGACCGCGCCGGACAGTACATGACACCCGCGGCTCCTCCCTGAGTCGAGCCGTGCTCCTCGAAAATAGAGCCGCGAACACCACCGGACAAACCCAAGGACATGCCCATAGATATGGGCATCGGCAGAGTCCTCAGTAAGGGGGCACCCGCCCCGACACTGAGTCCCCACGACCCAGAAAGGGGTATGTGAGAAGACTACTTCGTCGTGTTGTGACCTGCTTCTAAGGGACCTTAACTCCTTATACAGATGGAGTGTACAGATTATGCTGCACTTTAATACCAGTAAGTGCTACTGTATGACATTCACGAGGGCAATCATGCTACTTACACGCTAGGGTCTGAAATTATCGCTAGTGTGAACTCGATCAACGATCTTGGCGTCATATTTGACCCATGTCTTATGTTTTATAATTCTTTCAAGACTCTGGCCGCTGATTTTAACAAGACTTTAACTGTACAGAAGCTTACAGCTCTCGTAAGAAGCAAGACCGAAGCCAGAGCTGTTGTCTGGACCCTCATGAAAAGGCATACGCGATACGATACGCATAGCTGCTTCTGGAGAAAGTGCAAAAAGTTTTTCTACGCTGCCTGTTTGTGAAAACATTATTTTATGTCTGAAGTACTCCAGCTCTCGTAAGAAACAAGACCGAAGCCAGAGCTGTTGTCTGGACCCTCATGAAAAGGCATACGCGATACGATACGCATAGCTGCTTCTGGAGAAAGTGCAAAAAGTTTTTCTACGCTGCCTGTTTGTGAAAACATTATTTTATGTCTGAAGTACTCCAAGTCTGATAATTAAAACGCTTGTCAGTAAATACATTGTTTTATTGAATTTATAAATAGGTTTAATTATTAGTTTTTATTTTTGATTTTACATGTAACACTTGTAATTTTATTGTTTGTATGATCTCAATTATCAACTTAAATAAATAATAATAATAATTAGTAGGGATTTTGGCGTTCTTCGTTAGGTCAAATGAATGATTCGATGAGTTCAAATGTTATTTAATGTTCCGCAAACATAGATTATTTTTTGTCACGTCACGTAAGCTGGTTTTTTAACCTTTATGACCAAATTGTATACATGTACCGGACTTTGATAAACAGCAATACCGTCGTAAAATGTTCGGTAAAGTCACATTTCAAAAATATTCTGAAATCTCTTGCCCTCGAAAGGGTATCTTAAAATGAAAAAATAATATATTGCCACTAATCGCATCCCCAGTGGGTGTCAGAGGTTTTTCCGAGTATAAACTGTGAAATACGAGTCATAGTCCACACTCGTACACCTACGTTTAACAGAAGATTATTAAGTCCCAACATGATGGTACAATATTCGAACCCGCACAGCCTCCGAGTACTCAAACCACTAGACTACAGAAACGGTATCTAATTAAGCGTATTTTCACAGACACATTTACTTTGACTAAAATTACAAACTTAAAGCTAGTATCAGTTTGGTAAAATATCTACACTCAACACTTTCCTTGGTCTGTTTTACCAAAATTGTTACAAACTTTTTTTGAGAAGACTTTTAAGCTAGTGGCGAAATTCGTTGAGTGGTTCTTAAGTTTTAAAGTAAAAATTGTACACACTGGCAGACAAACGTTGAATTTTATACGTCAAAGTATTGAGAAGAAGACAACGTACACTTAAAAGTTTGAAAAACATACTTGATCTTTTTGCTAACCATACCAAGTTGCTAATCCAAAAACACACACGTTTATCCTTTTCAGAGTTAACTGCGCGTATAATCCCATCGCGTGTAGGAAGTATATTACACTAATTGCTGCTATTTTTAGATGGAGACATAATGTCACATCTCTGGATGTACGAGGTGACTTTGATGGATTACGCCAAATTTGTACTGGATACTCTGTAAGTAAAAGTAACAAGGTTCATTATTAACTTTTTGCTCATATTCTAACGGTAAAAAAGTTTACCACTTAAAACACCAATTGTTTGTAAATTGTTCTGGTATACCTAGATATGTAGCAAAACATATTTTCTCAAATTCGGTTGAAAATGCTAGCGTTATTTCCAAAAAAATTACCGGCAAAATGCTTTGTACAAGGCTCCAAAGTGGATCCGGAAGCGACCATTACCGGACTAGGCCAGCAAAAACATTATAACAAAGGCTAAATTTCCTTTTTTTATTTATTTTCCTACTAAAAGATTCGTTGTTTAGATTCATACTGACATTGAAACGGCTACTCACCATTTAATAGTCAGATTTCACCTGACTAGTTTCACTGTATTCGTACAGTTTCTTCGGAGGCAAACGTTTACCTGTCTGAGTTTGTCTACCACATCAAGATGGATGTCTTTTTCAGGTAAATTCATTTCTGGTATAAAAATTTGTGATATATCAAGTAGTTTCATGAAACTTTTTACAAATATTAAAATTTAATGAAATACTTTTTACTTTTATGGCGCCACCAATAAAAACAACAGGTTTTTTAAAGTAACAAAAAATACGTTACGAAGCCGGTTTTATGCAGATAAATAAAAATTTAAGTTGTACCAGATTTTATTAAAGATTAATAACAAAAAAAATAGCAAAATCTGTGAACTCTTATTTTACTGCTACTTATTAACTAATCTGATAAAAGTGTATTTATGTACATTGTATTTATAAAAGTAAACGTATAAGGTGACTTCAATTAATACAGCTATATACTTTAATTTATCGAGCCGCGTTTCACTCTTGTTGCTGCTTTTAAGCTATCAATATCATAGCTGTCCCACACTACGTCTAGTCTCAAGACATTTATGAATTTTCGCCGCAGAAAGGAAATAAATAACTCAGACAGTTAATTTTTTTTAAATGACGCTTGGCGCAGTGTGTCTTTGACCGCCCCTTTCCCCCCCAAATTGGAGAGGCTCCCGAGGGCTACCGATCTTTATTGGTAGATATTGGTCCAATAAACAACTGTGGCAAGTGACATCGTTTCTTCCGGAAAACTAAACTGGATGAGCTAACGGACTCTACTAATTTTGACACTGTGTTTTTGCCTGCGAAGAATTTGTACGAATACAAGAAACTAGTCAGGCGAAATCTGGCTATTAAGAGAATAGGTTCCGATTGCATTTATCACTGTTACTCCATGTGGAAAGCCCCGCAGTGAGAGAGGGACGAATTCTGGGAAATTATCAAAATTACGTATTTTATCACGACTCTTATTATAAAAAAAAAACTGAAGTTTGTATCAAATATCTGTTCGGATACGAGTCTAATAAAGTTTATACAGATTTTAATTTCATAAATAATATAATATGATTTTGCTCAAATAATGTTAAAAATCGACATGAAAACTTTTTTTGGGGTCATCTTTGAGTTTTTATGATTCAATGTTGGAATGACGTCGGAAGATTCTGTTTTGATAAGAGTGTGCATTATATTCCTGACAAAAGTCCAAATTTTTTTCAAATATCCATTATTGCTAGATTCTTCAAACTAGGAAGAATAAATTATGGTTTTTCGGAACCTATCCTCGTTTCGATATCAGTATTTTTATACGCTACAGTCAGTGACACAAGAGCGTACGGGGTGAAAATAAAGAATGGTGGACCAGGGGAAAGGGGGGATGCTACTAATGTATACAGCGGAGCAACGACTCTGATGCACAGTGCATGGTCTCGGGAAAAATATGATTGTTGAGTTCTATCTAGGTTTTGCTATGTAAAAGTGAGACCTAGTCTCAAGCCTAACCTTAGGTCTCTGTGAATATGAGCGCAAAAACTCTTTACTGTTAACCTGTAAGTGCACCTTGTTGTAGCATTGGTTGTAGGTAGCAACATCCATATCAGTAAATTGTTACAGCATTAGAACGGCCACCCGCGACGGCGATAACGCTCTTATCGCTGAACTTAAATGGTATTTATATTAATTTCCTCTCATTCAATTAAATATGTTATCGGGCTTAATTAACCGATCTCATCCTGTCCCTGGGGTTTATTGAAATATTAATAGTTCGGAAAAATGAAACAATACACCATTGTTCGATAAGGTTTGACGTCATACCTACGGTAAGGCATACCTACGGTAAGGTGTACAGGTACACCTGCGGAGGTAATTAAGTGTTCATCACCTAACGATGGTGTGCATGGACGATTCAACAAAAACCCAAGTCTCTCGGGTTCGCTTGGTAAACTGCTTTGCGGACATGAGTGCACGCTGCAACGCTGTAGTGGAATAGCTTGTCGGAGCCGAACATCCGAAGAACATACAACATAGTCGAGTAAGACTGCAGGTCACGTAGCAAGACTGCGTGCATACTCAGCATGCCGGGGTGCTTGCAGTTAGAGTTGAAACAATCGTTGGTTGCATTTGTACCGTAACGAGCACCTACTGAAGCTTACCTATACTTTTTTCCATACGGAGCATGATTGTGCTAGCTAACAGAAGTTAACACAGTGTATGATATCACTCCCGTAATGAAATATAAAACTGTATGCATTATCCTTATCAATTTTTTCCTTTTCAGCTGAAAATAACTGGGTATTGCCGATATGTATTACCCGTTGACATCATCGATATTGCGCCATTTTACCACAAAATACGTTTCTCTAAATAATTTGCTTATCAATTCTGTCGTTACTGCGGTACACCATGAGGGTTATTCAAGTAGGAAAACATTCGCGATAATTATGGAATGCCAACCAGTCCTTATTAGGTAGTTTTCGGGTCAGTATAAATGGAGAAAAGTACATATACAATCAATCATTAGCACATATACACTCGCCATAATCACAAGGTATCATCATTCACCATGAGCGAATCATTCAAATCTCGGAAGGAGCTAGAGCGCGCGGAAGAAGAAGAAGAAAAGCGCAGACAAGACTTGGAGCGTGAGGAGAGGAAACGTCAGAAGGCAGAGCAGCGGCGGCTGGACAGGCACTTGATGCAGTATGCAGCAGCTTTGCGTGAGCAGGCATCGTGGCGTGGAACTCTCAACCGGCCGAAGTAGTGCTAGTCATAGATATGATCATTTGTTTATATAATAAGTATTAGGTATTTGTGTACATCAGTATTAAGTATATTGTGTATGTGAGTGTTTGTTTTTGAAAATAAAAAAAAAACTTGTTCCCGATACATATTTATTTCATTTCAAAATGCATGCCGACTTACAAATGTCACGACATACCAGTTTCCTTCATGATACTAGTTCTATCCACTAAGATGTTGTACAATCTACATCCATGCATAGATAACCGTGGTCACTACACTTTGTAACACGATAGAGGGGCACCGCGACATGCTATGCAGCGATAGGTAGGTACGGTGCAGTGTTTAGGTAAGGTATCTGTCATACCATAGTCCTAACATTACAGCAATCATGAAAAGTATACATATTTAGAATGATTATTTTACATAATTATAGTCTAACCAAACCTGTAAGCTATACAATGACAAATCTTAAGTATAAGTGAGGTGTATACGTGTATGAAGCACACGTGTATGTCCCGGTAATTTTCCATGGTCACTCATCAGTTATGATTTCGTTTTGAAATACACGCCGCCAGTTAGATACAGATCATAAAATGAATATAGCACGGGTTTTCCCGAATATTTCAAGACAGTGCCAACTAAACGTGGGTTGCCGTAATACGCTGGAGCTACTTACGTTCGGCCGGCAGCCTGTAATAATATTTCGATGAAGGTCCCGTCGTCTGATCATATTTACCTATCTTTTGAGTAGTGACACATAGTTTGTTCCATATTTAAACGATAGCGTGCCATGTGGTCATACGTATTATCGGTTCATAAGGAGTTATAGATGCAACGCCAATTGCCGCCAGTCTTTGTCATAATACTGTTTGCGGCTTACATGCAGTTATTCATGGATATAAAGTTAAGAAAAACCTTATTTAGACGTCTCATATTCCTGTATGGTCGGCTCCATACCTAAACGTCGCAGATACACGTACTCAGAGGCGAATGCACACTCAGGCCTTGCTCAAGACATATGATAAGCATATGCCAAGCATAGTTTGTGATAACGGAGCTTTGCAAACATATTATAAACACAAATATTTATTTTAATAAGCGAACGTCACATTGCAGCAGCATTGCTGCACTATTTAGCACTTTTATCACTGATGTTGCGAGCCGACTGCAGCAACATTTCTGTGTCCGTCCGGTCACCCGTCGAATAATATAGTAAGATTTGCGGATCACCTTCATGCACTTTCTGGATGACCTCTCTGAAGATTTCTTGGGATTCTTTCAGCAGAATCGCCGGGACCATGTACTTGGTTATCCACGCAGAGACGTGCGCCGTGCAGAAATGATGAAAGTGCTGTGGGATCCTGCACTCACGTCCCGGTGGTACCACTACATTAGGCCTCTTGCCGCAGGAACAGGTGTCCCCGGCGACCGCCTTGCACTTCGAAAAGCGAATCTTCTTTTCAACAAACTCCAGTATAGTGGGCACCCTCACGAGATCCCTCTCACCTGGCGGCGGCCCCCAAAATAAGGGCATGAGCCAGTCCCAGTTCACCATCAGACGATCTTCTTCTGGCCTCGTCGGATCAAAGTTGTAGCGGACGGAGCATGGCTTCCCGTTAAGGAAAGTCAGGTCGTCCAGCTGTCGTTCCGCCTGAAGAAACTGTTTGTATGCTTTATTGAATTGCAGAATTTCGCCGGGGCTGAAAGGGGCCTCCTCGGGTATAGAAGGCCCGCGCCTCGTGAAGGTGTCCACCGGGAAACTGAGTATTCTGTCTTGGGACTGCATCTTGAGTTCTGGATGGATGTCACGGGACTCCTAAGTCTATATGATGTTCTTGCGGTAATGTTGACCGTGTAGTGTCTAGCGACTGACTGCCCGCATAGCAATTTATACCACTCCAGTTGTTTATCGTACCGAAAAAAGAAAACAATATAGGGATAATATCGATTTGGAATTCCCACAACCTCGCGTGCGGGTTATCGTTCGGCGCGGTAATTGGATCATTCCTAAAATAAACGAGTGAATATTAAAATATTCTTGGACCACGTCAGTCAAACTTTCATCCTTATGAAAATAGACGATTTACAATTCATCCTGCGCTCCCATACTGGGGCCCCGGGAGTCACTCACGTGTTCACATAGTCACTATAGATCGTATCACATACCTACGATAAAAATTACGCTACCAATTTGGGACATCGATAACAACGTTTAATTGCTGTACTCGATGCATTGTCTTAGCTCGCAACACCATAATATAAATGCCGGGCCTTCATAGGGAAAACCAGGTCAAAAGTTTGTAACTTTAGTATACAGGTAAAACATACCTATTAAGCACATACGGCATTGTGTGCGCGATAAGAGCGTGTCTTAACAACGACAATGATGCAGATCGGATGCAGTTTTAGTAGGGTGAAACAACTAGTATGTGCTTCTTGACCGAATACTGATAACACAGAAGATATAAACAAAATAGACTGGGTTTCTCCAAAACGAGAAACTGTTAGGTTATCGGGCGACTTAGTGATAAGGTATTTAACTCGTGTAAAAGCAATGTTGAGACCACGTCAGCCGATATTTAGATACACGTCGCACTTAGGTATCATCCCACTTTAGTACTCCTGTTTGAAAAAGAACTACAATTATAGCACTAGTGGATCTTGTGAGTGCCCGCTATGAATTCTGCGCTGCACTCCAGCGTCATGCTCACATTATGCAAAAGTGGCAAAGCGGTGTATGGCCTATGAGATGCGGGTGACCGCTGCATGGCAACAAAGCAGATAATTCTACAAGAAGTATGTTTATTCTAGGCGTTCTATGTATCGTTTCGTGAGAACGTGAGCTGTAGGTTTCTGGCAATTCAGCCCCAGCTTGGATGCTGATGCTGCGGCCCCAGCAATTCATGTTACCTGCTGCTTTGACCCATACTCATATCACTTTAGAGGCGGCACATACGAAAAAAGTCAAAATTTTCGGAAATGCATCTGACCCCTATGCACTATAGAATCTTCATCACTGAATACGAAAATAGTACCCTTGCCTTACCTAGATGTTTAATTTTGAAGTTATAGACCGTACGCTACCGTGTCATTGACTGTATGTAAAAAATATACGAATGATTTGTTTCTGTGTATTTCAAGAAGTACACGGAAAATTATAATAAATTTTTGGTATTTGCATTTTGACTATATAGTCTAGGGTTTCGTTTTTGGAAAACACGTTTGGATAAATTTTCCTCGATAGAAATAATTATTGAAATGAGGTCTTCAAATTCAAACGCACTTTTTCTCCTCGTTTGACAAATAGGGATCATGTACAGATCTAAAACATATTTTATTAGATGGGTTTTAATAATATTTGATTTCGGAAATTTTGCTAGGTATTTTAGTTTTTTTTAATTTAAAAAACATGTTTTTTCTCTTTTGCCCTGAATCCATCCCTCTCGCACTGCGCGTTTTTTCGCTTGGAGTGAGAGTGACAAAAATTACACTTACAAAGCCCCTTAACTTGCGATTCCAAAATTACTGCCTCAAATGGTTTTTAAAATGTTTGTAACAAAATACGCCGCATAACTATGGTTTCACGAAACCGTTTGCAAACAGTTTTACTTTTTACGATCCAACATCGAAATATTTTAACCTATCAAATTATTGTCGCGTTCAACAAATATCAAGCGCTGCAGGTCATAAGCTATTGGTTAACGAGCTGTTATAGCTTATGACAGCTCGTTAACCAATAGCAGCCGCTTAACCCTCGAACGCTTGACGTGCAAAATATGCGTTTACGCTACAATAGACGATAAATTGTAGGGAAATGAACGACATCGAAATCAGTACTTGAAATAACAAAAACAAAATATTTCGCACGTCATTGGCAGCTTGATTCAATTTATTTGTGAAATGGGAAATACAGATTGAAACATTTAAAAGGAATTCTATGATAGCACTCTTTTAACAAAAAATCCAGTTTGACGTTATTGATGACTCAAACATAATTTTTTCGTCATAACTATTTATTTTTAAGTCATATTTAGTATTTGCAATAAAGTTACTATTCACAAAGATACTTTGTTTTAAAAATTTCGTTGGCAACCGTACCTTTTTCAAAAAACCCATCAAGAACATAAAAATCGAAGAGATCTTCCCTAATACTTAATTTAAGATAGGTACTATGGGTCGGTTTCAGAATTGAGAAAATCTCTCTAAGCGAAAACAATCAGTCAATCACACCGCTGATTTGAAATTCTCTACTGTGAAATTGTGGATTGATTTTAAGACCGAAATCCATACTCTTACATAAAGATCCCTCTTAAATTTTAAATTTTCACACTCTAAAGTGGAACATGGTTGCGAAATCATGTTACAAAGTCTTCCTAAGTTTCGAATTAATAAGCAAGATTTCGTTTTGTGATGAATTATAATTTACTAAAAAATCCCATTAGAATTGTAACAGTTGCGGCTGGTTAGATTTCAAATCGTCGTCGCTTGTGATTTCCGAGCGTTTAGCCCATTTCCGGCCAAGTTATTTGACTTCTGAGACTCTTTATAGGCAATTTGGGTCGCTAATGATCTTTTAAGTTATAATAGTTTCGAGACCGATTTAGGTTAATACAACTGTACTGTCATGTTAAATAATTAATAATTTGTTGGCCCGATGATGTGTAATACGAAACCGGTAGCCTAAGTTAGAATAAAAATAAATATATGTGGAATAAAAGTACAAGAATTTGTGTATAATTTATTCCACCAAGAACCATCAATCGAATCCATCAAATATTTAATACAAATATTTAAACTTCTATTAAAATATAATTGTGTCTCGCACTCATTTTAGAAGATAAGAAATCTGAGAAAAATAAGCGGAAATTTTAAATTAAGGGGGCACCGAGGTCAAGCACACCGGCAAGAGCGAGCGAGCGTTTTAAAATCATGCTTGAGGGCCTCAAGTTGAGGCGTAGTAGGTCGATCGCACAACGAAAGAGATAGGCATATCTGAAAGAACGCGCGTCTGAGCAGAGCGGTAAATCAAAAAGAGAGTGGTTAATGCTGTTTTTCAAGGAATAAAATTTAATATAAATTCACAAAAGTGCGTTTTAAGAAAATCGCTGTGCTATCGTTTAGATAATTAGTTTATCTGCTTAAAACAGTTATCATTGTTATTTTTACTTTATAAGTTTCGAGAGACTGCTTGTTTGAAATGAAAAAAAATAGCCTTCACTTTGCAATTTTCATCGATCGAATCAGTTTTTTATCGCGTTTTGGGCTGTTACATTGCCTTGGAAAAGGCTTTGTTTATAACATGTGTTTATTTCGGAACCATATCTTTTGTAGTTTGGGAGTACTACTTGTTCAAAAACTCCGTTTACTCGAACCTAGGTCGTCTTAAGCCGTTGGACGTTGACTGACGTTTTCACTAAAATCATAAACAAAATATTACAATAGACAAACTAGTAATAGTTTGTCTATGCTAAAATTGATAAGGGATGAAGTAGGTGAAAAGATCATAATTGCTGATTCATCAATTCATATCATTATGCAACTTCGTTCAGAAAACTGTATAAAACATTGTCGAATTGCAATTTCCGGTATTTACGAAATATCTTCAGTGGTCCGAATCCTAAACGAGCTTATGAAACGTCAGATGGACGTAAAGTAGCTCAAACCATTAGGCGACTATCCCAGTCAAATTGGCGGAAAAATCAGCAATGAACCAAGCCGCGGGAGTGACTAGAACGAAAGGGAATATTTAGGTACATTAATTAAAACCACGTTCACAATATTAATACGATAACGAAATCGTTAAATGCACTTAACTTTACTAAAACAAGTAATATTTTGCTAAAATTTTGTTTCCACAACTTTGTGTGACCACAAATTGTTTCAACAAAGCTCCTGATTAATTCTAATAGCAATGACTAAAAACGTCAGTTGTTGGGGTCATTTAATTTTTCTTGCAGGCGCCTATTAATATTTTCAAGATATTTCCTTGTAAAACGAATCGAATACAAAAGATTCAAATAGTGATCTAAAATTTTATAAACCACAGACGAACATGTGATTACTTCTGTATTTTATAGCGTATTTTATGAGAAACGAATGATACCCAGTTTTTGTTTTTATGTGTTTGTAGTTAGGAGTAAAGCTTACTACAGCTTTAAAATTATAAAATATGTAAAAACCCAGGGCATGGTGTCTTAGAATAAGAACCAAGGTACATATGTTTATGCAGAGTTTCAATTTCCCAAATTGGTAGTTTGCAGCGTCTTCGACGTTCTAAAACGGCAAATTTCACATTATAATAGGGATAGTCGTCTTAGGTGATATACGCTTGAATCGGACAGCACGGTTAGTACTGATTTTGTCCGAGTTTTTCTTAATGAATGATGTGGCGTATTGTATTTTTTACAGAGTTTGTTTCTGTACTGTATGGCTATTTGTATGGTAATTGGAATCCTGGATTCGATTCCCAGCTTCATTTACTTTCTGTTCTTTTACGTTGAAATGAACTTAATATATTTTTTGTATATTATTTTAGGACTTTGAAGTGAAAGGTGAAATATAAATTTTATATTGGTCGAAGATTTTGTATGTACAGTATTTTCACCATTATTAAAATTCGCCATTATTTTAGACACTTGCAAGAATCTCAAGTCCACATTAGTAATTTTTTTTCTACTCATGTATTAAGTATGTCCTCGGTTGCAACATACATTTTTATTACATTTTAAATTAAGGTAATTAACTGGCTTACGAATTAACCAAAATGTTGATATTGCAGGGCCTTAATTATTATCCTCTTTCAAAAACACTGCCTGTTTTATTGTTTCCCTTCGGCAGTAAATTAGTTTAGTATGTGGTTTGTTCAGTAAGTATGTTAACCAACCCGTACAGTTGTTTTCGTTCAAGATATTCAGATCCAAGGAAAAATCACGTTTCAAATGCCTTGTGAAAGTGTTATTTTAGGTTGTTTACGTCTCAGCAATCCCGTTACTTTGGGTTGACTTAGGACTGGATTTAAACCTGAAGCAAGTTATACGGGTTTCTTAAAAAACATTTTGAAAAAGAAAATCTTTTGTTGTTTATAAACGTTGTTTTTTCAACGAGGACGTTACATAATTGAGTAGTGAAAGAGGACATAATTTTATTTTTCACGATTATATTGTTGACTTTTAGTTACAAATTTTGTTTTCTCTAATTTTGTAGAACCGAAGGGTGCCAAACGGGAAGGAACATATTACTCTCTCTCTGTCTGTCTGTCTGTCTGTCCGTCCGTCTGTCACAGGGGTCCATAATGTCAGCCGTGAGAGGTAGACAGTTGAAATTTTCAAAGGATATTATATTACTATGGCCTCTACCACGACAAATAATAAAAATGTTAAAAATCTGAAAAACATATGCATACATGAAACTTTGAAAATTGCAATGTTTTTAAGGTTAGGTATTTGCTTCAGCTCTATCTTAAAGGCGGTAACTGAACGAGCGAGCGAAGCGAGCGAGTTCTCAGAGACTACTGAAACAATCCGGCGTTTGTATGTATGTATGAATGTTTGTTCGACGATAACTCGAGTATCGTTGATCAAAATGTCATGAAATTTGGCAGGCACTCGCCAAAAATAGGGCAAAAAGAATTTTTAAGTTCGAACATGAACCAAATCCGTCAAGCGTGAATCGGGCGAGCGCGAGTTTAAAGTTGGAGCGAACTACAAGTTATAAATAATCTTAATTAAAATAACAAGTAATAAAAATTATGGTCCGGGAGGTACCGTTGCAAAAACAAAAGTTACAGTAAGCCGGCTGATATGGACTTCGATCGTAGATCTCACATGACTAATATGTGAATCGACCGTCAGCTGCTTAGCGGTGGGTGTAGGTTTGAGAGGTTGCCAAAGAGGTAAAAAAAAAACTAGTAGTACGCCGGCTGAAACTTTTCTCACAGATAGTTGACATCATACTGAGCTGAAAAAAAATCGTCAGGTGCATCGTGGAGGGGGGTGATGCTTCAGCTACTCGCATGAACTTGTAAAAAAACACGTAAAATAAAGTGATAGTACGATTAAACAACAGTCAGCTGCGCGCGTAGTGGTGGAAAGGCCGTCAGCTGACGCAGTAAAGATACAGATTACTTCCTCTACCTCCCACACCCACACCCACCGCGGGTGCGTCAGCTGACGCTTGGTTCTGTTATTAGTCATTCCAGATCTATTGAAAAAGATGGCAATCTATCGGCGTAAAATCACTACCTAAAAAGCAAAAAAGTTCATGCGAGCAGCTGACGCATCATCCCCCCTCCGCAATGTAGCTGACGATTTTTTTTTAGCTTACTATGGCGTCAACTATCTGTGAGAAAAGTTTCAGCCGGCGCACTATTACTTTTTTTTTACCTCTTCCTCTACCTCCCACACCCACAACCACCGCGCGTGCGTCAGCTAACGCTTAGTTCTCTTATTAGTCAACTCTCTGAAAGTCATTGGCAATCTATCGGCGTAAAATCACTACCTAAAATGCAATGCTACCGCCCGGGCTATTAGGGTTTCGTACTCAAAGCATGCTGACTTACCTATTTAAGGGGCACTATTATTTTAGCGGCTTTATGTGACGCCTTCACGTTGCTAAGGAGTCTATATTGTTGTTGAACGAGCGAGCGAGTTCTCCGAGTCTACTAGAACAATCCGGCGTTTGTATGTATGTATGAATGTTTGTTCGACGATAACTCGAGTATCGTTACCTTTAATAAGATTAAAAGAATTTTTAAATTCGAACATAAGCCACATCGGCCAAGCGCGAATCGGGCGAGCGCGAGTTCAAAGTTCGGGGCGAACTACTAGTTTATCATGTTGTTAGGGCTTTTTACCCGTATTTTGTCGTGGTACGGAACCCTTTGTGCGCGAGTCCGACTCGCACTCAAATTATTATCATTATTTGCCGGGGTAGAGGTCATAATAGTAACACGTAGTCTGTTTTTTACCAAACGTTAGAAATTTTCCCAGCATACGTTACTTTCATGACAAATAACAAAAATTCAAAACGGTGTCCCTTTACAATAAACCTCGAAAAATTTGCATTTTTAAATGTATTTGTTTCGTCTCCACCCTAAATACGGTAATACTACATAAAAAATATGTGGTCAATTTGTTGTACATACTCGTAGGTAAAATTACAAATAGTAAAAAATTTAGTTCCGTACTCAGAGGATGAGGAATTTTAGTGCAATGTTTTTTGTCAGCTGAATGTTGCTAGGGCAATTGCATTTGTGTTGTTGTTATGTACCTTATTGTTTTATTGTATCATTAGAGTGCAGTCAAAAACATATTTTGTATTTTGTGGGTACATGTTGCCTATACCGGGTGTGAATGGACCTGCTCATACAAAATTTACAGTAGGATTTCAAGATTAGTCCTTACTAAAATTATTTATTCATAGCCGCATGTATGTTTCTTTGGGAAGGTTGTTTAGTATAATCAGTAGAATGTGTAATTTAATTTACCTGTTTGATTCCACACTGTATGTGTTTGTAAATAAAATAATTTCGTGTACAGTAAAGAAGATTATTTATTAGAATATATGTGTCAGGATCGTAGCAGATGGTGTAGTCTCTGCTTACCCCTCCGGTTAACAAGCGTGAGTATGGGTATATAAAAAATAAAGCCTTTTTATCCGTGCGTCTGTTTGAATGCACGTGACGTTAGTGACAATTGAAACGTGTTTACATAATCACGCATTTTGTATTTTTTATCTGCAAAACAAATCGATTCTGACTGGCCTTGATGAAATACGTTAACCTTTATCAAGGATTTGTCTGTCTTTTTATGATAAGTACAAAGCATATTTGTCGCTACATGCTACTCGTAACAAAGCTATCAAAATAGTAATCTTTTGTTTTAGTTATTGATTGAAGTTCTACATCATACTGTATAGGTATAACGGTGGCAACAAATTATATTATAAATTCACGATCATTTATCACCTCCCGTATGGTCTAGTGGCTAGGATACCTGGCTTTCACCCAGGAGGCTCGGGTTCGATTCCCGGTACGGGAAATCATTTTTGTCTTTGAATAATTTTTCTGAACTAGAAATAAAATCTATCTATTTCTGTCCATCGTCGTTGCGCATGCAAAATCCTCTATGTATTTTTTTTAAATCTATTTTTGATGCCATTTTGTTGAGTCTGCAAAACCCGTTTTTTGGGTTCCGTAGTCGGACAAGGATAGTTTCGCCATGTCCGTCTGTCCGTCTGTCCGCGGCTTAGCTCAGAGACTATGAGTACTAATATAGAAAGCTGTAATTTAGCATGGGTATACATATTTATCACGTCGACAAAACGGTAAAATAAAATTTCGAAATCGAAAAAACAATTTTTTTAAGGGTACCTCCCATAGTATGATTTTTTTTCTCGTTTATCCCATAGTGTGGGGTATCGTTGGATAGTTCGTTTAAAAAATTGTAGGTCTGACAGAACCATTCTTCGATTTAGGGTTCCGTTGGCGAAATATTAAGCTTTAAAGTGCTAATTTTTGTTAGAGTCAAGTGTCCCCCCCTGCTGGCTAAACGGTTGCTTATAGAAATGTGAATAAATTCACGGAGGTAGTATATATAATAAAGCTAAAAGTACAACTATCACAGCTAAGTAGGCTTTACAGGTTTCCGAGTACAGGTCTCGCCAAGCTTTGGGCCCCCTCTAAACACGACAATGTATGGGCCGTTCTTCTAAATTTATAGACTAGAAGTTTGGCGCGATCTGTATTAGTAGATCAACTTATAATGTACTGGGCAATTACGGAACCCTACATTGCGCAAGGCGCGACACGCACTTGGCTGGTTTTAGTATTTCTGTTGGTTCATGAGATGACATGAAAATGTTGAAAATAGCTGAAAAGCTACGCGTTTTTAATCAAAACTTGGCAATGCAAAGTTTGCAAAATAAACAGTTTAAAATAAACACTAGAAAGTTGCATTTTTTTTACATAGCGAAATTTGAAATGCTAATAATAAAGAAGTAAGAAAGTCATGCAGAGAATATTCAATATTTTTGCGAAATTTTGAATGAATATTGTACTGAGGCCAAAACTATCTGTCTATTCCGTTTTAACTCGGGAGCTACTGAACGAATTTGGATGCGGTTTGTTATTATCATCGTAGTGAACCTGTTCAACATAATATGTTGGTAAAATCGTACGAAAAGAGAATTGTCACTCTAGGTGTAAGACTTCTACTAGTAAAGGGCCTCTGTGGCACAGGTTTTTTTTGTAATTAGGTCATCGAACCTAGCGTTTGGTGGCAACAACGGTGCAACTGGGCAACTGGCCGGGACAGGGCGTCCCGAGGACATTATCCAGGAGATTCTGGGGCGTCTACTGGCTCCGTCAGGTCGGAGGCCAGACTGCCTTCATTCGGTTCAACTCCATTTGTGGCTTGCGACTAACGACGTACCTAAGATCGCTTGGCCGTTGAAATGTAAAACGACGTAAACAAAAAAATACAAAATGGTGAATAAATTAAATTGAATGGAAGATATTAACAAAATTACTTGGGAGAGAAGCCCGCAGGCTGGCATCATTGCAAATCCTATTGGAGTTGATGCTCGTGATTGTTGGCACTTGGTGGAAATTTTGATACATTTTTGATTGAAAAACACCTGTACTTGTCCACTGATTTATATTATTTCCCTTACCGGTTTCGCTGTTAAAGCATTATCAAAGGTACGTACGTAAACAACCAAAAAACCTTTGATAATGCTTTAACAGCGAAACCGGTAAGGGAAATAATATAAATCAATGGATAAGTACAAGTGTTTTTCAATCAAAAAAAAAGCATATCCTATTCTTGACAAAAATAGTGAAGCCCTGGCTTAGTTTGAAACGAGCAGATTGCAATAAGGAAAATTGGAGAAAGACTTACGTTTAAAAAAAAAATTCATGGAAACGAAGGACTTCAAAATATAATATTTACCGCAAGCACGGTCTGCAGAAAAATAAAATATTTAATCCATTTATTTCTTGTTGGTTTTAAGAATGTAAAATCAAAAGTTACCATATCCTTGCTTGAACGTAGTAACTATTTTGGTGAATACTTTCAAAGCTACTCACCAGCTACAATAATTAAAAAAACTGGCCAAGGGCGAGTCGGACTCGCGCACGAAGGGTTCCGTACCATTATCTATAAAAACGGCAAAAAAATCATGTCTGTTGTATGGGAGTGCGCGGGTCCGATTCGCACTTGGTCGGTTTTAGTATTTGTTGTTATAGCGGCAACAGATAGACATCATCTGTGAAAATTTCACCAGAGATACAGCCTGGTGACAGACGGACGGACGGACGGACGAACGGACGAGCGCACAGCGGAGTCTTAGTAATAGGGTCCCGGTGGTTACCTTTTGGGTACGAAACCGTAAAAACGCATCCAAATCCGTTAATTGTTCTCGAGTTAAAATGATACATGTGTGGGCGCCATCTCGTTAAATCAGCTTATTGATTGGATGCAGGATACTAACTAAAAGGCGGCATTCAACTTAATTCCTAAAGGTTGCTCAGCCAAATGGTTCAACGCAACGTTTAACGTCTGGCTAGGGATGGTCACGACAACGAGCAAAGCGAGGAGGAGCGGTTAGGTTGACACGTAAGTACATAATTAGGAGCCGAGCGAGGCGACTCTCGTAGTTTTAACAGAATTCACGATATGCAGAAAATATCAAACAAGGCGCTCTAACCAAAATCCCCAAGCACTTTATCAGCTGTGGACGCCTTTTTTGTTATGGGACTACTAGCGCTATATTGGCAAAAACATGAACTAAATTTAAATGACGCGGCGGCTTTTGATTCAGCCGTGACCAAAGGGCTAACTTTCGACAAGCCATCTCGTTAAACTTAACTTAAATAAAGAGAAGCCTGGGCATTTAGTTGGATGCCGCCATTTAGTTAGCATCCTAGGCATCCAATCAGAAAGCTGATTTAACCAGATGGCGGCGACACATACATACAGATAAATAAACAGATAGACAAAAATTCAAAAGAAGAGGTTTTTGCCTCAGTACAATACAAATAACTCATTTCATTTAAAATATCGCGAAAAAATCAATGTACAGTTACGATTTTTTTACAACTTTATTATTAGTATAGGTACGATGTAGATTTCAAGTCCTTAGCTTAATTAAACGGATCAAAAATTATGATATCAGTTTAGACATACAACGGAGTTTTTCATAATGTTATTGGTTCCTTTTTATCACATCGGCCGGCATGGAATCCAAAAAAAATTGTTGCATATGAATTTGTTGAAATTGAATTCAATATTTTTTTTTATTGAATCTGGGATTCTCAAAACCGAAATTAAATGACAAGGAATTTTTAAATGTGAATTTCGCAATGTTTCTTATCGTCATCAAATGATCTGCGTCTAAAATATTACTCAAATCGTAAAACTCCAACATTTTCATATCATCTGAAACCCACTTAGCGGCCTTCTTAAGGGAGAAAGAATGACGTAAAATGAGCTCATCGAGAGTAGGAAATGAAGGGCATCGAATAAACGATCGGACATTAAACATGGTTTCTGCGGGTGTCTTTAAAGAATAAGGGTTTTAGCGAATAAGGACGTAATATCAACATTTTGGGGATTTTCTATAAAAAACAACATGTTCATGATCACTAGCAAGCGACCTAACAGCGCTCTCTTTGCTTTGCTCGCCTCGCGCACCTATAGTTAACGTTTTTTTAAAGTTATTGGATGTTTTCAGTGCTTGTCTTTTAATAAATCTATGGTTCAAATATTCACTGGTTTATATTAAATTATGAACCATAATGTCACTGAATGTGTCCCGTGAAATAATAATTTAACTAAAATTATGATCTATCAAGAAAAGCCGAAAAGAATATTCGTATAAATAAACTGCTATTTTTATATAAAACCACATACTCGTAATCTACTGATATGAAACTAGTGATCACATTTGTTGAAAAATTTGAGCAAGTGCGAGTCGGATTCGCACACAAAGGGTTCTTTACCATCACACAAAACGGATAAGGAATCCTAAAAACATGATAAAAACAACAATATAGATATCATAGCAACATCATCCACCCATCAGCCTTTTTCGTCCACTGCTGGCCTTTCCAAGATTTCGCCACTCTTGGCGGTCCTCCTGGAAGAAATGCCCATACTCACACACGCTGGGTAGGCGGTGACGCCGCTGCCCGCCACCAGTCTGTTTTATATAAGGGCTGGCTATCCATAGATCCCAGGCAATGGTGGGCCGCCGGTTTTGCCTGAGAGCTATCAGTTTACAGTTGGTTCTTAAGGGGGAACGTTTCGAGCTCAGTGCAAAATGCATAACTTATGATTGTTTATCTGATTTTTAAATAAAATGTATGAAATAAAATAGTTTATCTTACATATTTTGTGACTATTGTTTAATAATTATCAGGGGTTTTTAGTAGAACTGCGTCATTTTATGGATTATAGTTGGCGTGAATGTCCATACCAACTTAGAAGCGTGTTTAAGTTGGTGTGGACATTCATTTCAGGGTGACTAGTCACCAGATTTAGCAGAATCCTGCTATTTTAGCAGGATAAGGCCCCTAATTTAGTTTTGTTGCAGGTTTCATTGAATTCTGCTAAAAACGTGCAAATTGGGGACATTATCCTGCTAAGAACACAGGATTCAGATAAATCTGGTCACACTGTGCAGAAAGTACGGTTGTGCCGGAAGACCATTGTAATTTTAAATCAATTTATCGAGAAGCAATATGAGATTGTTGAAGTTTGTATGAAGAGGAATACAATTTTTAGGGTTCCGTACCCAAAGGGTAACCAACGGGACCCTATTACTAAGACTCCGCTGTCCGTCTGTCTGTCGGTCTGTCACCAGGCTGTAGCTCATGAACCGTGACAGTTAGATAGTTGAAATTTTTACAGATGATGTATTTCTGTTGCCGCTATAACAGCAAATCCTAAAAAACAGAATAAAATAAATATTCAAGGGGGCTCCCGTACAATAAACGTGATTTTTGCCGTTTTTAGGGTTTTTTAGGGAACCCTTATAGTTTCGCCATGTCCGTCTGTCCGTCTGTCCGCGGCTTAGCTCAGAGACTATTAGTACTAGAAAGCTGTAATTTGGTATGAATATAAATATTAATCACGCCGACAAAATGGTACAATAAAACCTTGAAATGAACATTTTTTAATGGTACCTCTCATACACGTAAGCTGGGGATGATTTTTTTTTTATTATCTATCCCATAGTGTGGAGTATCGTTGGATAGGCCGTTCAAAAACATTGTGGGTGTTTAAAACCATTTTTCGATTTAGGGATCCGTTGGCGAAATATTAAGCTTTAAAGTGAAAACTTTAGTTAGAGCGGAGCGTCCCCCCCCCTGCCAGCTAAACAGTTGTTTATAGAAATGTAAAAACATTCACAGAAGTAGTATATATAATGAATTTAAAAGGAAAACTATCACAGCTAAGTAGGCTTTTACAGGTTTATGAGTACAGGTCGCGCCAAACTTTTGGCCCCCTATAATGTATGGGACCAGAAGTTTGGGGCGGTCTGTATTAGTAGACGAACTTATATGTACCGGGCAACTACGGAACCCTAAATTGTACGTGGCCCGACACGCACTTGGCCGGGTTTTAGAGATAATGGTACGGAACCCTTCGTGCGTGGCCGGTTTTATTTCCATTTGCCCGAGTAAGTTTCTTTGGCAAAGTAATTAATTATTCAGTAATAATAGTTATAAATAATTTAGCCAAGAGCGAGTCGGGCTCGCGCACAAAGGGTACAATATGGGTACGGAACCCTAAAAACATAAGAGGCTATTGTTACACGTATTCTGTTAAAATTTCAACTGTCTACCTATAACCTGGAGGTTGGCCGTAACTCGCGTCCGTCAGTTTACCCTCGAGACCTGACACGTGACCTCCGGGTGGTGCTAAACGAGTTACAAACTTTCTTTATTTATCCGACCCAGATTTATAAAGAAGTCTCTGACTTTCGGGTTGGAGACACCCTAGCTGGAACTACGGGTCCGGCTGGGTTTTATTGGGTACTACGGGAGTCAGACTTGAGCCGACCTGATGCTTGCTTACGCTCGCGGAAGGTGTCTGACATGGGTTTGGACTCGTAGTGGCATGTTATTAGTTTCGGCTAATAACTTAGTGGTTTGAACTGCAGGGGTTCGAGCACGTGTCTGTCCGGTATAGCTTGTCACCGGACGCTCGTCTCCGTGAGCAGTTAGCATTCCCTAGTAGCGGCGCTTGGGCGGCCACCAATGTGAACGGGTTATGCGAGGCACGTGAGTTGTCCTCAAGTTGTCCGATGAACACTGCTGGCGTATGGACGCGTGCATTCGTGTGCGCGACCGTGCGGTTTCACTTTCGACCGGAGGACTTCATCTCCGGCACTCTATCTGGATATTAGAGGAGACAACCCGACGCTAGAGGTGTTGTCCGGGTCACCCGTCCGCGTAGGAGTTATCGAAAGCCGCAAGGTCAAGATAGCGTGTGGAACAAGGGTTTGGCGTAATTATGTTTCGTGCATTTTTATTCCGCGAGGTGAGCGTGCGAGCAGCTCCGAGTACCTCCTTGGATAATGAGGGAGCCAGCTTCTCTGGCGGGTCCAACAACACGTAGTTGAGTCAATCATATTGTTTGACGGCGGATGAGCAGCGCTTGGTTCTGCTCGGGGCTATCCTGTCTTGACCCTTGATTAAGGCGTCATCGTTGCTTCCACAGGTAGGCAAAGCGTCGGATGAGGAGGGTGTGAGGGTGATGTCGGGTGACCTGTGCCTGTTGCAGTAGAACGTGATGATCACAGGTACTGTTGTTAGTTGACAATGGTCGATAACATCAGCGGTGAGATCCATTGCCCTTAAGTGGGAAAGTGAGTGTTTCAGTTGAAGTTACAGAGGACCTCCTTTCATAACCTTGAGTTGATATTGGCGGTCCACTATAAATTAAATAACCTAAACTAAGTAGACACGTAGCGATAATGTTGACCCCTGTGGCAGACGGACGGACAGAGAGAACCTAAAAATAGTGTCGCAAAAAAAAAACAATTATCACCGACCTGGTACTGTAGTAGCCCTATAAAAATAATAGAATATCCTATTTAGACCTTAGTATGTTACTAGATGTGAATTATTACGTGTACTTTGGCAAATGATATTATTATTATTTCCATGCAAAGAGTATTGTTATCAAATTCAATTCAAATCAAGATTATATGAGGCCCTACAATTCAAAGTGAAAAAATTTAAGAGGTGATTGAGTATCGCCAATAGACTTTCCGCCGAAAATAATAATTTTTCGCGCCTTTTTTTATTACTTCTTCATATAAATTGAGTCAGCCGATTGAATCACTTTGTACTTAGAAGTGAAAAATGTATTCGACCAAAACAATATTTTTTTCTTCTTGATTCTGATCAATCCACCCTAGAATTATTTTCACTTATTAGTGTGGGACCTTATATACATATATTCATCTAAATGTTGGTTGAAGAATCAATAGTTAGTTTATGTAGTCCGCAAAAATTTGGATGGTTCCAATAAGACTTGAAAGATAGAGAATTTTACGTAAATACATCTTTATTCAACGAGGCGTGAGAAAAATTTCACTTAAGATTTAGTCGGAGATGCCGACTGGAGGGATTATGGAGAGGTTTGTTTTTCTCTTCATTTTCAAATAAAGATTAGTAATTAGATGCAAGAGATGTTTTTGTTCGTAATAGCCTTTCTTCATAAGATATTGATATTTGATATAACTTTGATATTTTTTCAAACAACTATAATTTATTTTTAAAAAACATTGTGCTCACTTTATGAGTAAGGTTATAAATATTAAATTTTTCGTGCAATTTAAAATTTGTAATTTTATATTTTGTTTGTATAATAGTTAAGTACATAATGAATGTTTAATTTTAGGTTTTAATTGTGCATGTTCATGTTGTGTTTACGTTTTGGAAAGCAGCCTTATTCAAATAGTTATTACGTTATTATTAATTTTGGCTGTAATCTGTGGTAAATACCATTAAAAAAAAAGAAAATAAGAACTAGACTTTTGTTGAAAGCATATAAGAATAATTTTTTGCATAGTACGTAGAAGAAGTCTTATTATATTAATAATTTGGCCAAGTGCGAGTTGGAATCGCGCACAAAGGGTTCCGTACCACCACATAATATCGATAAGGAACCCTAAGAACATTATGGTACAAAAAGTTTGACAAGCTACTATTAGCGCCACTATTATCTAATCGGTCAGTATGGGGTTTGGTTTTTTTTTTTTCATTATTATTTGTCGTTATAGAGGCCATAATAACAGGTATTTTCTGAAAATTTCAACTGGCTATACGAGTAGGTGATAGATGGCGCTAATAGTGGCTTATCAATCTTTTTGTACCGTAAAATTTTTTACGGTTCCTTATCCGTATTATGTGGTGATACGGAACTCTTTCTGCGCGAGTCCGACTCGCACTTGGCGAATTTTTTTATTCAACGCCTCTTAGACCAGTTAAGCGACTGAGCTAGCACATCGAACAAAAATAACCCAAATCAACTAAATGCTATTGTACAGTGACGCCATTCTATTTTTTTTTAATGATCCTTCTGTCTACACATGAACTCAACATAGTAATCGATTACAAAAGCATTACCGCTATAACAAAAATCCACACTTGATTATAGCCGGCATCATCCAATTTTCACTTCTATCTCCAAAGCATAAAGTAGCAAATACAATAACGAGTTTTTGTTACATACTCGAGTTGGGGAAAAATGGTACGTGAAGATAAGCGGTATCAGAGCACATTTGCCGCCTGGTATTAATTTCCGCCGCTAGATGGCGACACTTTGTGTGAGCGTGCCTTCTTGAAAATCACTTTAGCACATGGCTGTACAAAGTTTCTAGAGCTCGTGCCACCGAAGAAGTCCCGCTGTAAAGTCCTTATTGCCCTCAGAATATAAACGAAAATGCCTCAATTTACACAAACTTTTACGACAAAATTTCCGTTTTAGAGTTCGTTTGCTGCAGAAATAGAGTAAAACATCAAGGCGACAAAAAAACAAGCGGTTAAATAAAATGATAACATTTATGATAACGCCTGATGAATAAGTGAGTGACACCCTTTCAGTAAGCAACCCTATTTTTATTATTTGTTATTTTATATATAAGGTGACTTTTATTTATACAGCCAAACTCATACTGGTGATCAGTAACACGGAACGTTAAAACTTTTTGCAAATTTCGCAAAATAAAATCTTGATGTCCCATAGTAATTGACTCGGAGCTGGGCTTGCGTTTGTAAGGAACACGAAAAGAATAATTTACGAATTTCACATAAAGGGTCATCGAACCTTGTTACTGAGCCCTTACCGAGTCTTCAGTAAGAATTTGGCTACATAAATTAAAGTCACCTTATATAAAATGACCAGCCCCGAGTCAATTACTATGGGATGTCAAGATTTTATTTTGTGAAATCAACAAAATCAGTTACCTATCTGTGTTACTGATCACTTACCAAGCCTCCAGTATAAGTTTGGCTGCATAAATTAAAGTCACCTTATATAAGAAAAGAAAATTAACAGATGATAGAGTATGCCTAATAGAAAAAATTTCACCGAAACAAACATTTCTTGCGCGAACTTTTTTTTACCTTTCCATAGAAATTTTGTCAGCTGATGGAACCACTTAGTATTGGAAAGAGAAAAAATTATTCAAACAAAAAAATTTTCTTCTTCTGGAATTTGATCAGTTAACGATACTTGATCTACCCCAGAATTATTTTCACTTATTATTGTAGGACCTTATATATGCCTCGGCAGAAACGGGTTTTGACTCTCATCTATCAGTTAAATAAACCCTTCTTTCAACCATTGGATATAATTATAATGTTCTATCAATACCCATATTTTAATGCGGTGACGTATCAATGTAAATATTGCAGGGTATTGCAATATTTCATGAAATAACATTATTAAATTTCACAATTTCATGAGTCTTTACAATTGATGGATATTCTGAGAATTTACAATTTGACGCAACTCTGGGAAATTTTGTTTAATCTCACATTGCACAATGTTGTGTAACAAAAAACGTTTCATCATTTTATTATTAAAAATATCTTTTATTACGAAATAAGGGTTACAGTAACTGTAACTAGGCCTTTCCAGGATTTCGCCACTCTTGGCGGTTCTCCTGGAAGAAATGCCCATACGCTGCCCGTCACTAGTCTGTTTTATATAAGGCCCGGCAATTGGGGATGGATATACCGCCATCCATCGGTCCCAGGCAATGGTGGGCCGCCTGGTTTTGCCTGAGAGCTGTTACGCTCCCCCGAGTAACTTCGGGAGGATTTATTAAAATAAATCCTTTATTCTTGTAAAGGCCTGCAGTAAGTTTGAGGTCATCTTCCTATCGCCTTACTTGAGGTCGCAAGTTAAACTATCAAATTATAATAATAATTTGGCCAAGTGTAGGTTGGACTCGCGCACAAAGGGTTCCGTACCACCACACCATACGGGTACGGAACCCTAAGAACATGATGATAAATGACAACAAAACAAACAATAAACCGCTATAATATAATCACAAAATATTCCACACCTTAGAGTACAGATCCCTATTATATTATCCCTATTAATTATATATTATGACCAAATTTTAAACTTGATATGTTTACTCATAAAGGGAAATCTTTAACGAATACATATCGAACAAAATGATGTCGAGACTTTCTCGTGTAGACATTCTGCATATTAAGTTCTTGAGTTATGCTTATAACATAAAATAAAGCAGAGTATAGCTTTTATATAGTTAGTATTGTAGTTTATATTAGTTTAATATATTTAAGTATTTTTAGGATAGATTTATGCTATTTGAGTTTCTAATTGTTATTTATAATAAAAAAATTAAAATAAAGCAGATAAAATGATTTGTAAAATTTACTGATATGAACAAATCATATAATGATTACCGTATTGCTCGACAACGACGAAGGTTTAGAAAAATACATAAACATATATCTTTACACCAAGGCGTGTTAGAGGTATTTCCAAGTGTGGACTGCCATGGAAACGTTCGTACATCCTCTTTTCAACGACGATTGGTACGTCCCAACTTGACTGACATCCAGAAAACTTATTGTTGCATGATCATTGATCAACCGGCCAGGTTCGAACCCGGTTCATCTCACCGTCTGAGCCAGTGGCGTGTATTGAACTTTTTACTGGAAAAGCAATGAGAAGGTCAAGTTTGACGAAAAATATAACAAGAAAAAAACTAAAAACCAATTTGAAAAGAAAAAAAAAATTATGAATTCATGTATATACTCTAGCTAGGGTAGCCAGTGCCTTCCCTGGCATCTTAAAAATAATGATTTTCCAAAGTGACATTTAAATTTTTTCATATTTTTTCTCATTGCATTTCCAGCAAAAAGTTCAATGCACGACACTGGTCTGTGCTACCGCTGCTTTTTTCAGTCGTAAAAAAAATACAATAGCAATGGATAGTTACTTTTAAATAACGCTGATTCAGCAAAATATTTTTAGTAAAATTACACTGTCATTTGCAACAATTTAGGTAAAATAAAATCTACTCCGTACACGTACCTACTTAAAAAGTACTAGGTCTGTATGTATATAAATAAGTTGTAATGTAAAGTATACAGATAGAAACGTTGATATTTTCTAAACACTGGTTTTAAGGCGCATGCCAATGCTAAATAAGCAACTCTATATATATAGATATATATATATCAGTACAAAAATCGTCGGAAACGACATTGATAATATTCATATCAGCGCGTATTGCAAAGTGGCTGTTACGACTATCGCTGCGTCTCCGGATAGCACAAAGTAGAAGAAAATAATACTTTCCACGTGATGCGATGGACGAAAAAATATGTTGAATAATAGTTTTGTTGAGGTGGTAGAGCTGATGCCGGGCTCGACTGTGGAGGTACCACCATCTTACTCGCAAATCCTCCCGAAGTTATTCGGGGGAGAGTAAGAGAACAGCTCTCAGGCAAAACCAGGCGGCCCACCATTGCCTGGGACCAACGGATGGCGGTATATCTGTCGCAGTAAAGTAGTTAAATCAGAGAGTTAATTGAATCTCTAGAGAGTTAATTAAAGATCGACATTCAATCAAGTCGCTAGCATTTTGATTTAAATAAAGCAGCGTCGAAAACGTTTAACTATCTGTCTGACCGAAAGCCAGCGTGTTGATTGATTAATAATGTAAAACAAGATGATGGCTCTGAGTTGTTTCATAATGTTCAAACCTGACCTAACGTACTGTTTTTAAATACATTTTGACCTATCCATTATGCACCTATTTAGTATCCTACTCGGGGACGCCTCGCTCCGCTCCGCTTCGCTCGGCTCTGAGTTGTTTCATAATGTTCAAACCTAACCTAACCTAGTGTTTTTAAATACATTTCGACCTATCCATTATGCGACTATTTAGTATCCTACTCGGGGACGCCTCACAAAGGTCACCCTACCAAAGTTGAAATGCGCCTAGGAACGTTTAGGAAACTCGTTAAACGTTTCGTTCACTCACTTGTCTGACGGAACTTTAGCGACTTGATTGAATGTCGATCTTTAATTAACTGTCTAGAGATTCAACTAACTCTCTGATTTAACTACTTTACTGCGACATATCCATCCCCAATTGCCGGGCCTTATATAAAACAGACTGGTGACGGGCAGCGGCGTCACTTGTGCAAGGGTTTCAGCACCGCGCTCACCAACCCGCCTGCCCAGCGTGTGTGAGTATGGGCATTTCTTCCAGGAGGACCGCCAAGAGTGGTGAAATCCTGAAAAGGCCTATGTCCAGCAGTGGACGAAACAGGCTGATGGATGGATGGATAGTTTTGTAGACCTATAAATTGTCTTTAGTATAGTGAAAGAATCATTAAAATCGCTTCAAGCATTCGAAAGGATTAGGAAAATTATTGCGTAAATTACAGGAATCTTTTGGTAACATTCAATTTATTTTTGTCAAAAGTAAAGACATTTTTTATTGAACTTGAATTTTATTTTTCGTGCCTATTCTGTATTATTTTTTTAAGTGTTTGGACCACAAATATGAGGAGCAGGCCTTCAAAGATAGGTCTAAATTTCTGTTAGAGTATATCTTCGTGCTGTGACTAAAGAGAACTGATTAGACCAAACAGCGGCTAAAGGCAGAGGTTTTTCTTTAACACGGGTGAAGTCGCGAACAAACAAGTTAAATAAATAATCATTCGGGTCGTTAACTTCGATAACTATTCTGATGTGTCACACAACTTTTACGAACTAACAATGACTTAAGTGAAATAAGCCCATAAGTCTATACCAATAAAGGTGAATATTGAAAAAAAAAATAACATGAGTCATGCCATGGTTTACAGGTTAAAATTACTCAACGTTGGGAAATTTTCAATGTACCTATATATAAAGCTGCTTTCGATAGCTTTGCCGCAGTATTAACAAAACCGCGGTTGAATTATATCAAAATTTCTGGAAATTTCGTAAACATTTAATTAAAAACTTGAAACCTTGAAAAATTTTGAAGTTTCGAGAATGAGGGGTTCTTGCGACTGTGAAGAATGTGGAAACGGCTTTCAGTTTGGTCATCGTGGACCTAAACGTGGGTTCGGACCGAGCTTTGGACCCCCAAGATTCCCATTTGGGCCTCATCATGGATCTCACTATGGACAGAACGAGCATGGCTGTGGAACTTTTGGTTTTGGGAACTTCCATCATTACGACTTCGAACCCTTTGGCGAAAGACCGATGTTTGGATCTATGAGACCATTTGGAAGAAAGCCTCATGGACCTATTGGTCATCATGGACCTTTTGGTCTTCATGGGCCACATGGCCCTCACGGAGGTCATGGCCATCACAGACCTGAAGGTGATCATGTACCACACGGAGAACATGACCGATACGGTAGACGTAGGCCACACGGCAGCCATGGACCACACGATCATCATCATAGACATCCAGAATCGGATAATGAAGGACCAGGGTTTCCCAGAGGCAGACAGTGTTGTTTTGGTTCTATGAATAGGCCATATAGGCGATCAGGGGTTGAAGATCCTCAAGATGAAGACTGTCATCAAGTTGGAGATTGTCAACGACCTACTTGTAGAGGAAGCAGTGACCACGGTAACCAAAGAATGGGGGGTTGCTGCCAAAGGAATAAAGGAGATAAGATAGAAGTACAAGGCAAAGGACCCAAAGAAAAATCAACAGTTTTAGTTCAAAGGTTTACTGTTGAGCAGATACCACGATGTTCATCAGTCTAAAGTGATGCTACACACCGTATGAACAACTAATTACCGTTTAAACCGTTTTTACACAAGTACAGTCTATATAATATTAGATCAACACTTCAACAGCAAAAGAAGAACCACTTCATATAACTTCCATAACATCCGAAAATGGTGAATACTGCCCGAAAACCCTATTACCTTCCATAAAACAATAAAGTTTATTGAAATAAATATCTTTAATGTCATTTTACTGTTTTATTTTTAAATCCCAGTATCATTTATAACTAAACTGGCTAGAACCAAAGCACAGATATTAGTAATAGTTACTACGAAAGTGCCACATTTGGAGCCAAGTAGGCGGCAAGAACAACATAAATGAGTAGGGACTCGAAGGTCGCAGGTCACGGCCAGGTTAGGACAAAGGTTGAGGCTTCTAAAAAATACAAAGGATGCGATTAAGGGTAGAAACATAACTTATTATAAGAGTATATCGATTTTAATCTAGTCTAACTGCTACATATTTATGCCGTTTGGCGTCGAGACTCCGGCCCGGGGGTCCGGAGGCGCGCAAACTGTGAGAGGAACTTTCATCGGGCCAGGACGGCGATTCTTGCAAAAATTTTCACACGCTTTGCTTTTGATTTTTATAAGTTCTTTATTTATCTCCATCTTTAAACGCAGAAATTGTGTGTTACGCCGACGATACTGCGATTATCTTTAACGATACCACCTGGCTTTCTGTTTTTAATCGAACAACTAACGGTCTTTCTGAAATCGCTAACTGGCTTTCTAGAAATCTTCTTACACTAAACACAACCAAAACCAAATACTTATGTTTCCACAAAACTGCAGCTTCAGAACCAATTTGTAACATCCCAATCAAAATACATTCCTGTGATCGATCCACCTGCACATGTTCCTGCGACATTATTCAAAGAACCGATGCTATAAAATATCTAGGTATTTTCCTCGATGAGAAAGTCAACTTCAATAAACATATATCTTTCCTTGCCAGTAGGGCAAGAAAACTCATCCACGTCATGAGACTACTACGTAATAGTGCCTCAAAAGAAACCTTAAGACTCGTATATATTACTCTTTGTCAATCCGTTCTGAATTACTGTATAAGCTGCTGGGGTGGTTCATCTAAAACACATATTATCACAATTGAAAGAGCGCAAAGGTCAATTCTAAAAGTAATGTTTAAAAAACCTATCGATTATCCCACAGAAACTCTCTACACAGAATGCGGTGTCTTAACTATCAGAAAACTTTTTATCCTTAGAGCAGCACTAATCCAACACAGAAAAATTATTAACTCTCCCGAATACGATAAATTGCTTCGAAGAAGAGTATTTAGGACAACAATAACAGCGACAAAAACTAAATTCGCACAAAGATTTCCTCCCTACCTACATCCTCATATCTACAATATTGTCGCTAAAGAATGCAATTTAAAACTGGCTTCCGTACATGAAGCAAAACGAAAAATTGAAAAATGGCTTCTTAACTTAAATTATGTCGATACTGAAAATATATTAGGTATATTTGGAGAACAGATATCATACACTTGAATATTCTCTTATTTTCTGTATATCAATAGTAAATAATGCTCTTATATATGTATATATATATATATTACTCATACATACTCATTACTTATTTCAATACTATCTATTCCATTATATATAAACACTCGCTTAATTTATACATATTCTTTCTATATAGGTAACTATTTATTTTCTTTAGTAGCGTTGAGTCCTTATTAGATATTTAGATTAAGACCCTAAAAATGCTTTTGTTCTTTTTTGTTTTAGGCTTAGGTTAAAATAAGTTTTAAGGTTATAGATCTTAATCACCTTATTCACAAATAACACATTTATCACTTGTCCAAATATAAGACAAAACTTTTGATTAACCAACCTACCAGCACCCACGGAACAGACTACCCATCGTCTAGTCTGGGAGCTACTGAATTTTTTGTAAATGTTACCATGTGTGTGAAATAAATATTTTTGTATTTTGTATTTTTAAGAAACGCATCAAACTTTTAAAATATAAACTTTTTGTACGTATTCACAGCATGCTTTACGTGTCTATTAAGGGTTATAGTTACTATAATTTTCATCACACGGCATTTATGACGCGATAAAGAGAGGCGTATGAAAGGCAAAGCGTATGAAAAATGTTACGAGAATTGCCGTCCACGTCGACTGATGTTTTGGGTGCTGGCTCGCGCCATAGTAAAAACTTTACTATGCTGGCGCTTACCTCAGCCAGAGAATAAGTCTGGCCATCCAGAGGGGTAATATAGCCAGCATTGGGGCCCCTTAACGAGTAGCAGCGCTCTCGACCCAGTTCTTTTATTTATAGGTTTTAAATTAATTTATTATATTTTAGATTATGATTTACCAGCCTTTGCCCGCGGCTCCGCCTGCGTTTATTAAATCTGTGCTTCCGTTTTTATTTTATGAACACCTTTATAGCCTAGAGGTTAACCAGGGTCACTACAATGATAATGAAAAAAACTGCATCCAAATCTGTTGAGTGGTTCGTGGTGAGTTAAAACGGAACATACATAAATATAGAGAGGCAGACAAATTTAAAAATTCAAGAGGTTACATTTTTACTTCTTTATTATTAGTATAGATTTTTATGGAGGTGGATTAGGTTATTTTATTTTAAATAATATTATGATATATGTTATTTGAGTTTCTTATTAAATGACAAATTATCATTTCTGTTAGTATACCTATAAAAGAATACCCTGACTGACTAAATGATATTTTAACGCCTACATCAAACAGCTGAACCTACAAACATAAATTTTAGACTGTAGGTTTCTTTTATGAAGGAGACATCCGCTAAGAAGAAGTTTTAAGAAATTCCCACGGGATCGGGAGAAACGGGATTGACGCGAGCAATTCCGTGGGGCGTCCGCTAGTTCGTTATCATTCCAGAAAGGCGTCATAGTTCTTCGCCGCTGCGTTTTTGCAACAGCTGCTGTAATCGATTTAGTAATCGCATAGAAACTGATAACAACAGCTATGGAGCCATTTTGCGTCTTGGGAAATTAGATGGTTAAATCAATAATAATTTCTAATTATAATTTCTAGGGGTCGGCGAAAAATGGAAACCACGTGATTTTAGGCACATTGTTTGTTTTTCATAAAAAGTTTTCTTACATTTCAATATGTCCATTAAAATGTAATTAGAAACGCACATAAAGAAAATTTATAATGAAGAATAATTAATATCACACAGTATTTTATATATTCCCAAACTACAAAAAGGTAATTACAGCATCAAAAATAGTTTTATAAGTACCTACATTATCCTCCAATGTTATAATATCATATTACAACACCGCGAATCTACGCTGAGATCAGCCCAGTTTATTATAACACAGAGACTAACATTTCTTCTTTTGTTTTAGGCTAGGCAAAGATATCTTTGCCATACAGCCTCGAATGCTCCCCCAGAATAAATAAGTAAATTACAGGCTAAGCAAAAATCTCTCATTACATAAGCTTACATGAGCAAACAAAAAAAAGAAACTTGCGTTTTCTTTTTCTCATTCCTCATGAGTTTTTTTTTTTATGTTAAAAAAAAAGTCACGCAAAGATGATATTTTTGATGGTGGTACATAAAGTGTCCAACTGGGAAAAATAATCTATTGATGGGATACTCGTACAGCTTATCAGACTTACAACAAACACTTTCGCACGTGAGGATACCCGCAAAAAATTACATGAAACAATGAAATAAAAGCAATTTTGTTGCAAATCAAATCAAATACAAGTCGACAGAAGAAAACGCAGTGTCTGGTTGGCGCCAATCTATCCTACAAAGGCCACTGTCGCTTTCTAAAATCTTTTTAATTCTAAGATAAATACAAAATAATATAAATTATGACGTCTAAAATCGGATTTAATTTTTAACATTTTACAATTTAACATTACTTAATAATAATATAAAAGTGCAAATATACTCATCCTAAACAGTTTTTTGTGTAAACGGTTACTTCCAGAAATACCAACAAAACGACAAGTAAAACAAAGTTTAATACTACTTACTAAATTATGTCACTGGTTTCCCCTAGATGTCGTTAGTCGTAAAAACAAAAAACACTTATATAATAAATATTTAATTTATGCACGCTAAACAGGCACGTAATCTATCATATTTTGCGCAGGTGCATGTATTCAAAAATACTATATTAGTATATTCTGAAGTGTTTGTTACTTAGTTACTTTAACCAAATATTGTCTCTCGACCACGAAAATTAATCCATATTTACCCTGCTCATACAACCGAAGCAGAATCATATTTGTACGCCTAACCGATAGTCAAATATACTCGATATATCCTGAGTACGTTTACAGATACTATCTAAATATTAATATTTACTTGTACAGCCTGACTTTGATTGATACGATAAATTAATACCGGAGATTTGGTTACGGGTCGTACGCAAATTACGTAACGCAATTTAGGGGAGGAGGGGGTCCGGCCAGGCGTCACGGCCCTGGTACGTTAGGGGAGGGGGTCAAGGTTTACGTTACGTCACGATTTTAGAATAGAAAAATGTCTGCAAGTTCAAGTTTGGAATTTAAACTCGCGCGCAAATTCTTTTTCAAATTCTCGGCCAAGCCTTACGGTCCAGTTATCATCGAAAAAATTGCCGCTGGCCCATTAAAAACATGAATGTGAAAATGGGAGCCAAGTTCAATATTAAGTATGATAATTGTAGTGTGTTGTCGACTTCACCGACAAAAGACTTGAGATCTAAATGGGTGCCAAGTTCTATTGACAGTCTTAAAGTTTATTTATAAGAACGTAAAAAGGTAAATTTGAAACACAATTTCTTGTTTTTAGGGTTCCGTAACTCAAGAGGAAAAATCAAGGCCCTTATATGATCACTTTGTCGTCTGTCGTCCGTCTGTCCGTCAAGGCCCTTTATCTCGGGAACGCATGGAGGAGGTATGGAGTTGAAATTAAAACCATATACTCAGGTCTACAGTCCCTTGAAGCTGTGAAAAAATTAAACGTTAACGTAAGAAAGATAAGGCTGTTTATGCCGAAAAACACGTATATTTCGACACTCTTAAGGGAATAACAATTTATGGGATATTTTCCGTTGACCTAGAACTACACTGACAGACACATAAACTGCATCAAAGAACAGGATGACGTTCAAACAAAAATATTTATCGAATATGCAAACTTTTCAGATTTCTTTGACTGTCAAAGTAGAGATAGGTTCAAAATAATAATAAAAAATAAAAAACAATTGAAAGGTGTCGAAACAAAAGACTATTAAGCCATAACAAGAAAATTTATGCGTATTCTGAGACAAATGTGTTACTTTAGAGTATTGTTTTAAATTTTAATTTTATAAGATTAATTTATCACTGCTAATTTTAATTTATCATTTCCAATTCAATAACAGTCTTGTATTGCTTATTTTAACAAAACTTTTCTCGTTTTAATATGAACACATCGACCGAGAAGGCCGCACAAATTGTGGCATGGGTGCAGCTGCGCATGGACCAACGTTCTATTGCCAGACAATTAAATGTAAATCAGTCTACGGTTTCTCGAGTATACAGAAGATTCATAGAAACAGGTTCTTTCAAAAGAAGACGTGGAACCGGCAGAACACGAGTAACTACACCTCGTGATGACAGGTTTATTGTGACAACTTCCTTGCGAAATCGTTTTTAATGTCCATTATCATCAAACAACAGCTGAATGAAGTGCGTGGAGTGGCCGCAAGTACACGAACCATAAGAAGAAGACTGAAGGAGCGTGATATCACCCCTTTCAGACCAGCAAATGGTCCAAAGTTATCTGCAGCTCATAGACAAGCTCGCTTAACATTTGCACGTGAACACGTTAATTGGAATGAACAACAATGGGCTACCGTATTGTTCACTGATGAGTGTAGGACATGTTTGTATGGTGCAGGCGGTCGCAAAAGAGTCTATCGTCGACGTGGGAAGCGATATTCTCAATGTTGCATTGACGAGCGTATTCCTTTTGGAGGCGGATCGTGTATAGTCTGGGGAGGCAAATCGATGGATGGGCGAACGGAACTTGTATTCATCGACATGGTCCCTCAGGCCGGTGGTAGTCGCGGTTTGACGTCACATCGCTATGTAATGGAGAATTTAGATGCTCATGTGGTGCCTTACAGTGGATTTGTAGGCGAAAACTTCATTCTTATGAAAGACAACGCTCGACCGCACGCCGCCGCACAAGTTCAACAATATTTAGTTGAGGTTGGGATACGCACCATGAATTGGCCAGCACGCAGCCCAGACCTAAATCCATGTGTGGGAAAATTTAAAAAGAGCGGTATTTGCAAGAAACCCAGTCCCCACAACAGTAGTGGAGCTTAGATTAGCAATAACGGAAGAATGGGAAAATTTTCCGCAGGACCTTTTTAAAACTCTCATCAAGTCTATGCGAAACCGATTAGAATCGGTAATTATGGCACGAGGAGGTAAAACACGGTATTAATGTAAATAAAAAGCTTCCATTTTATTTTATGTTTGTTGTTAGACCCGTTTTCAAATTAAACAGATATTTGTTCCATTCACTGTTTTATTTAAAATAGTAAATAGCTAGCCTGTTTTAATAAGCAAACTGAAGCTACTAGGACACTATCTTTTTTTGTTACGTTATGAACCAATCTTTGCTTTTCCAGTCAGGTAAATCTATGAAGTTTGCACATTCGACAAACATTTTTGTTTGGAAGTCATCCTGTACTTTGATGCAGTTTATGTGTCCGTCAGTGTATTTAATTTGGCAAGTAATACCGTCATAAACTACAAGTATAAGGAGAAATGTGAAAGCTATACATTTGTGATTAAATCATAAAAAATATTGTCTTTAACGGAACCCTCGGTGGGCGAGTCTGACTCGCACTTGTCCGGTTTATTTTTCTGCTACAACAACGTTTCCTATAGAAAAATATGACTTTTAAAATTTGAATAGTTGAATTATTTGTACAAAGCACATATTATGCACTTATTAAGTTGTTTTATGATCTACTGAAGTAAAAAATATAAATTAAAAAAAACTGTTTCCGAATATGCCAATCGATTAATATTGGAGAACATTAAAATGTATTCTGTTAATTTAATTATGTTAAATTGTCACTACTCTATCGCATTACAGGTTTAAGCCTGTAAGGTTAGTAGTAAGTTAAGATACATAAATAAATAAAATAAATCAACAGAATAAGCAAAGCCAAATATAACTATACAACTGTATATATAACTTTCCTAGAACACAGTTTAGTTGTTTTTATAATGTTTATAACGTTTTCTGGAACTTCGTTTTGTACAGTGGAGCCCACATCAAGCTATACACATTGAGTATAAGCTGACCTCTCATTGTACGGGAAGCCTATACAATGAGAGGTCAGCATAAACTGAAAGTGTTTAGCTTGATGTGGGCTCCACTGTACACATTTTAATGTTTATTTAGACGGGTCTACCACGATGTATTTTTATTTCCTTTTGTTTGAGAAAAGGCACTCAGGGTTCTCAAACAAAGTTAATAAAAATACATCACGGTAGACCCGTCTTAATAAACATTAAAATGTATAACGTTTTCGTTTATTAGTGATTTTAAATTTGATAACACCGTTATAAAACATAACGAAACTATAATTTATTTGACTAGGCTACATTTTTTATGCTACTTATTTACTGACGTATAACATTTAATGGTCTAGGATGAGTACATCGGTCGCGCAGTCGGTAGCGTACTTGCCGTGTAAACATGAGGTTGCAGGTTCATATCCTGAATATTTTCAACATATTTTTCTTGAAATTTGTTTCTAAGTGATCTTTTCTTGTTTACAATGCACTCTAATGTTAAGAGTATCCAAAGCGATATATCTGACAATCTTACTTCAAAATGACTTGTGTTTAAATGCCTACCAAAAATACACATACCGGGTGTAAATAGACTGCTACCATTAAATTATTTAAGCGCCAACACCCGCGGACATTAGTTTGGGAAATAATTGAGTTTCAAACAAAAATGCGTGAACCCTAACGCACCGACATACGGGCGAGTTTCGAGAGAGAGTGTCGTCCGTGAAACAGCTGTTCTAAAATAGACCTTCCTCTTACGAGATAAAGTCTTTGAGTTATAGCTGAATATCTTTTTCTCTGAATATTTTCGCGGGTTTGTTTTTTCGAATAGTTGTTCAGTATGATCAGTAGAGTATATGTGGTTTTATTTAATGGTCGCACTGTATTTACAACCTGTTTATTACTTCCAAAACGGGTAAATGCTCACCAAAACGGATAAATGCTTACCAAATTGTGTTTCATGAAGTATCTTTCATTTTAGTAATCTTTGTATAGTCAATGATATCGGGGGTTGCCTCGTTCCACACCGCTTCGCTCGGCTCCCAATGTGTAGTAACATGTCAACCTAACACGTTCCTCCTAGCTTCGCTCGTCGTCGCTACCTATTTTCAGACTTAACTGACTTCAGGCTTTGACCATATTTGGTGAGCATTTATCCGTTTTAGTGAGTACTTAAATTGCACCCCTTCAAAATTGTTCATTCAAATTCACTCCATAGATATTCAATAGGTAGAGAGGCACACTATACCTAAATAAACGGTTCAAACAATTAGAATGCAGTTCGATAAACAGAAGGCCACTAAACCGCTCCACTCGCATACCGATCCGGATCACTTACACTGTAGCCTGCAGCTCGATTATACGGCCGGTTGTACATTGAACTCAAAACAAACAGGTCGATTTTCTTAAATTGAGAAAGCGCTATCCATTATAAAGAATTACACGACTATTTCAAACAAACGAGTTTGACTAATTACTTAAATTTAAAAAGCACTCCCTATTATGATAAGGTATAAAGACCCAGAATAACACAAATAGGTACTAATTTAAAACAACACAGTTACCGCACAGTATTCGCGACTGTCCCACTATCAGTCTCTTCATGAAAAGGCTAAAAGAGCACTAAGTATGGATAAATATGGATGGACGCAAAATCAAAGGTTTAACAGAAGTCATAACTGAGGCAGTCAAATCCAAAAGGCCAGTTGGGTTCATCTCTATATAAACAATTTAATCATTTTATTTTCTAAAGCATAGTTTGCCTTGGTAAATTTTTTAAACGATCATTTACCTAAATTAAGTAAATGATAGATTCTAAATATTATAAAGGAAAAACAAAAATTACAAGTAATGGTATGAGCCATATAGTGACGGAAGTTAACAATAGTGATGTTGATAATCGAGTAATTTTCATTATCGAGTTCTAACGTCTCGAGTGGTTTTGATAATCGAATGATTCGGTTGAGCGAATCGCTCAACTGGCTGGCTGAGTTGAGTGAGAGATTAAATTTCAAAATTCAAACTCGGAAATGGTAAAGAATGAAATTTGTTCTATTTCATGTACAGAATCCATCACAGCCTTCGCCGTAATTTAGGTGTGCCTAAACTTAGCGGGACCCCATGTCCTATGACGATGTTAGTAGTTGAGGGATTTAGTTCCAGATTAGTTCTATAGAATCTTATCAAATTTTTAATTTGTTCGGTCTAAATGTATGGCGGATACAATTTTACACGTGACCTCCAGCCAGTAGGACACTTCCTATTTATAAGTCTCAGGAACTACAAATGGGTGTTAAACTTTAGTTCTACTTCCCTGTATTATGTTCCAAGTGAAAACAATTTTCTAATACTTGCGATTGTAGGCATTTTGTAAATTTTGGAAAACCAAAATTCGATAAAATTGGGTTTGAAAAATCCTCCAGCCAGCGGACAACTTTTATTTCATGAGACAGAAAAAGATTTTTTCTTTCTCTTGATTTTGGAAGGCAAAGTTAGCTGGACCATAACGCCATTAGATTGTTTTTATCTTCTGCATAGTTGTTGTTAATCGTTAAAATAGAAGGGCTTTTAATTAACTCAGTAGAACTAATCAGGGAAAATATATAAGGGATTGATAGAACTCCTAGCTTCTTCGGCCTTATAAAAAAAGTTGTCCGCTGGCTGGAGGTTTTTTCAAACCCCAATTATTATCAAAATAATACATAGAAAACTGTTTTCTCTTAGAACATAACACGGGGAAGTAGGACTAGAACTAAAGTTTGAAACCCATTTAGAATTCCTGAGGCTTATAAATACGAAGTGTACCGCTGGTCGGAGGTCGCCTGTAAAATCGTGATAGAACAAGGGGTCCCGTTGAGTGAAGGGACACGAAGTTTAGTTGTCTGTTAATTAAATAATTCTTATTTATTTTAATATGGTTTTTATCGAAATATCAAGTACAAATAAACTATAAATTATAATATACATCTTAAAATTACAGAAATTAAATAATCCAAAAAAAAAACACAAACCTGCATACACAATAATCATTAAAAAAAGATTGAATAAAATGAGATAATTTATTTTTATAAAAGCAAGACAAAATGTTATTCGAAATTATATATATTGAATAAAAATTTGTCCACGACCACCTGGATTTTTTGTAGATTCATACTGTGACCCGGAAATAGTGACATTTAAAGGTACGACACACAAAAATGGCGGCCTATCTAAAGGGATGTTCTCCGTCTATATACGTCACCTGCAATAGCTAAATTATTAGTGTTTTGTCTAAATCTATACAAAATCGAGCTGCACAAGCCCTTACTTCGCGGTTGCGCTAAATCAGCAAACCCGTAGGTAATGGAAACTGCTTGATTCACCGTAATTCGCCTCGTTGCCCACCTGTGCTTCACTTTGCTAACGAACTCTCTGCTGAAGTGTTTCCCGTTACATCAAAACACATAAACATATCGTCACGACATGAGGGGGTGTCAGAGGTGTTTGGAGAATTAATACTTATATTGCAATACACTCTTATCGCATATATACAATTAAGTCGATTCTGGAGGCTTTAATTTTAGTTTTATTGCTGTCAAAACTTAAATAATGTCAGTTTAATTTAAATTTTAGAGCAAAAAAGAATTGTTTTGACAGCACTAAAACTAAAATTAAAGCTTTCAGAATCGGCTTTCATATACACTTAAAGTAATTAAAAGTAGGAAAATACGAGAAAATTTGGACTGTCACTAGACAATTAGTACTCGTAACATCTACTTTTCACGAAAGACTTATTTAATTTATATTTTAGAGCAAAAAAGAATTGTTTTGACAGCACTAAAACTAAAATTAAAGCTTTCAGAATCGGCTTTAATATACACTTAAAGTAATTAAAAGTAGGAAAATACAAGAAAATTTGGACTGTCACTAGACAATTAGTACTCGTAACATCTACTTTTCACGAAAGACTTATTTAATTTATATTTTAGAGCAAAAAAGAATTGTTTTGACAGCACTAAAACTAAAATTAAAGCTTTCAGAATCGGCTTTAATATACACTTAAAGTAATTAAAAGTAGGAAAATACAAGAAAATTTGGACTGTCACTAGACAATTAGTACTCGTAACACCTACTTTTCACCAAAGACTTTAACTTTCCAACATAAAAAGAAGTGAGCCTTATTACGTACTTTGGGCACAATTATACGCTTTTTATTTCATGAGGTTTAGCCCACATTGTTTTTCTTTACCCATGCGCAGTCGCAGTTCACGATTTTGGGGGTCATCTTGGCTCAAGTACAGTACAAGAGGCAAATTTTAACAGTAAATCAGGTCATGCAAAGAACATTTAAAAAACATGAAAATGGAAGTCTTCTATTAGAAAAGACGGTAAAAATTTTCGATAAGTCAGGTGTTATTTATCGATGTATATTAAGAACGGCTAACCCTGTCAGCTTCTCTTCTAACGTTATTGCTCTGAACTTGGTTTTTACACTGAGAAAAGTGTCTCTTTGGCTTCATTATAAAATAGCCATACATACGTTTAAAATACAGTGAATTGTTTTTAAATTTGATGATAATTGGAAAATATACTGTAATTAAAATATTTGAGGAAATGATCGAGTTTTTAAGGTAACTAACGCAATAATATGATGACACAGATCACCGTAAAATTGGTCACAGAAAATAAGATTATCATTTTCGTATTACACCATGCCTTCCCCATAAAAGAGGTGTGTCACACTACGGTATGCTTACTGTCACCATAAGAGCGGTGACGGAGCGCATAATTCTATCTGCTTCCTACAAAGTCAAAGTGACAGTGCGTCATATTATAACGCTAGCAGCAGCAACAGTAGTTTCATCGTATTTTGTTGTGGTGGTATGCTCCCTACTTTACGTGAAATATCATAATTTCAGCTGAATTCACGTTATTTTATGATGACCAGTTTTCTCAGTGCACGCGCCTCAAAGTAGAAAATTATCTTTCTGAAATCGCGGCGCTTATAGTCTAGATCCCAGTAGTATTTTGAATATATTTGACCCAGAAGTTAGTAGGCAGACAATAATTTGTTTGAAATGTTCGTAAACCGTGAAGATTTGGGAGATTTTTCGAGAGGCATGAATGGTTTTAGGGGATCATGACCTATGTGACACCCCTCGTACCGCCACCGCCTTCACCGCCAGCATGTAGTAAGTAAGGATACAAAGACTATGTGCATAAACTCCAAAAACCTAAATTGTACTTGCCCGATAGGCAGGATTTGAACCCGGGTCTCGAGATTAAGAGTCTCTTAAAAATAAATTAAATAAATAAATGAATTAAATGAATTAAATTTTAAGATGAATTCATAATTGCACGGACTTTTGTCACTTTATTCAGTTAAATTATAACTTCACTGGACACAATCAATTAAATAAAAAACTTGGTTAGAAGAGTCCAAAATATGTGCAAGGACGAGCCAAGCGAAGAGCAGCGTGTTAGGTTGCTAGTTAATTCGGAAGCCGAACAAAGTGAAGCGGAGCAAGGAAACCATTGTATATTATTGTCAATGGAGGATGGTAAGGAAGGGGAGCAAAATAATATATTTTTCAAATTCGACACGTGAAAGTATTAAATGTACAAAAAAAATTACATCGTCAAAGACTTTTTTTCTCTACCGTAGTTGACATGAATGATAACATGGCTCCTACATAAAGATACATGCAAATTCAATAGCTACTCCAATTATCAGAGAGTCAACGTCTATATAAACAGTGATTGCACTCCTCAATGTGATTTTCGGCAGCGAGCGCTAATGCCTCTACATCCAGTCTGTATACATCCATATTTCAGCTAATATTACGATCTAGTTAGCAATATGTAAATGAAGTGTACCGTTAAATATACGCTGCCTTAGTTAGTATGTTTACTTACGCTATCTACCAGAACGCATGCTCAGTATTAAATTCAACCAATATTAACAGCTCATTGCACCGAACCTCAACCCTTAACATTAGGTAATAGAGACCTTTGTTGATCAGCTCAAATGTTTTAGAGAGAGTTTGTAAGGTTACCTACTTAGGTGGTAGGATTTGGAAGTTTTTCGACTCTTGTATGAAATTTCTAGATCTTCTTACCATATGATTCCTTACCTAACTTTATAGTCATAAAGTTTAAGGAAAATATCGTCGCTCAAAAGTGGTTTATAAGTGTTTGACATCTCTAGAGTAACCGACCAAAAAAGTATTAACTACGACGCGTAGCAGTTTTCACACTTTGTAGACCCTCTACGCCGCCGAAGTCTGTACTTCGATAGCAAAATCACTGCTATCTTCAACTTGGCCTAATAAAGTTTTCTATAAATCAGAGTACTCCAATAACATCAGACAGACTAAGATGGTCAAAGTGTAGCTTTGGGTGACTTTGTAAAATGTAATAAAGAAATATATTATATATCTTCAAAGTCAAATTAAAGTCAAAGCATTCATTCAATAAATAGGAATAATATTGCACACTTTTACACGTCAATTTAACAATACTTCTATGTACATTTAAAATATTCAATTTCATTAATAACTATAATTAGAACAGATTAGTCTAAACTTGAAAAAAACTAAACATAAAATAAAATGAAAGATTGATATGCCTGTATTAGTATTATATATACCCAAATTCGTGCAGAACAGGCCTGAGGTGCAGAGACGAAGGAAGGGACGAAGAGAAAGCGGGCTGCTATAAAGGACGATACATACGGATTTTGTTTAAGACAGGGTCGTATTTAGGCATAGACTACAAACTGAAGAGGTCGCACTACAGCGGGGACCGAACCACACATAAAAAAACTGTTTGAAAAGTCAAGCGATGTCTAAAGAAAGATAGATCAGTCGCCGTCTTCCTATTGCGTTAATAATTTACACTTGACCAATTTATTTTAAAGGTGTGAAAACATTGTTTGCTTGGAATAGTTTAAAGTATCTTTAAAAAACATTTCCAAAAGAAAAAGGAGGGAAATAAAGACTTTTAATCATAAAAACTTCGATAACAGATCGGCTACAAGTTATTTACACCTGGTCACCAGTTAATTTATTAAATTACATCCTCTAAATTAAAGGATTAGACACTGGGGGATTTTGTTGGATCATGTCTGTGAGTACTCTTATAACCGATCTTGACACTTTGTAAAGATATCACAAGAAGTGCGGCTGGGGGCATGTGGCTTGTGACGTACGGCATGCATGGATCCTCCAGATAGCGCGCGAGTTGAATGCAGAGCTAAGGAATGCGCTATATACACACACAGCTGTTCTCTCTACGCACACAGCACTACACGGCAGGGAGGTGTGCGGGTGGCGGGGGGGACGTGCTCCCACCCTTCGCCTCAGCCTCCGACTGCATTCAACTCGGGCTATCTGTACATATTTAACGAAACAGTCATGATGGCGTCCCTAACTTAGCTCAAATTAGTATTGATGAATAATAACCAGAAATTATATGATGTGATTTCCAAAATTTTAATAACCAACACCAAGTTATAAAAAATCCTGGTGTTTCGTATAATTGTAACTAAAACGTTAATGTGGAGAAAACCAGTAAAAAAAATAATAACAAAGGACCAAGATTTTATAAGCCTTAATTTTTCTTCTTAAATTTATTTATATTTTCCAATTATCAACAATTAAAATTATCAATACTTATTACTACAAGAAAGTCTTAACATTCTACTCTTGCTCTTTCTTGCAATCTCATGATATATCTCACAAAGAAGTAAATTCCTATTACCATAATTTCGCTCAAGTTGATGCATAGGTAATTAGAATTAATTTCAACATGAAATTAGACTATCAAAACTCTCCTAAACTTAAGTTCAAATACTTCTCTAAGTACCGTATCATCGTCTCTTATGTAAATTGAATGACTAAGTTCGCATGAAACTTGAGAGCAGTTTAAAATTGATTATTTTATCAAGAAAGTTGACAAAGTTTATTCGTACTGAAGTGAGAACTCATAGTATACTTTGTTTATTCAAGATGTTGTATAGAATAAATGGTATAAAAATGTATTTTCAAGATAAATTAGGGAAAATCCTGATTATTAACTTAATAAATAAACTAAACAAAAACATAACAGTAGTTTCAAATGCTACAGCAGACATTCACTAAAAAGTTATAATTTATTTTAAATACCAACCTGTGGTATCGAAATGACACTTTTTCCGACTTCTTTGTTCCTGAAACATAATATATGTTATCTAGGTTTTTGTGCTGCTATACCATAGGGAATACGCCGAGTTCTAGATAACATATATTTCGGGAAGAAAAATATAACTATATAACTATTTTAATCTTTTTGCTAAATATTTGCTGTAACATTTGAAGTCAGTTTCTATTATTTTCTATTTGTTTGTCCTTTTGCGATTGATGCAATTAAAGTGCTCACTGTAGTCACCACAAAAAAGCGCGTAATTAATTAACTTTTAAGAAAAAATAAATAACCGACTTCAAATATTATACTAGACATTCAATAAAAAGTTTAAAATAATTACATACTGACCGATGGCACGAACATAACACTTTTGCCGACTTCTTTCTTCCTGAAACATATATTATCTAGTGTTATTTTGATACCATTGGTCAGTATATAATTATTTTAACCTTTTGAGTGAATGTCTGCTATACTATTTGAAGTCGGTTATTATTTTTTTGTTAAAAGTAAGTTTTTTCAGTATCGACATCTTTTAGTCGTGCTGCAACCATGCTAACTAAATGTCCCGGATGCACTTGGCGTGACAGCTAAGCCATTTAATTATAACAGCTCAGTTCCCTCAGGAGTCGCTTGCAAGGACCTACTAATGTAGTTAATAATTTTAGAAAAACCATTTGTTGATGTGGAAAACTTCTTTTATGGTATAAATTGAATTACTTGATACAGTGATAGAGTTGATACTAACATCTAACTTTTTCAAAATTTTAAATGAATGAAGCCAAAGCTAATATGTTTTTGAATTTTTGTCTGTCTCATATGTACCTTGAAAACCACTCAACGGATTTGGATACGGCTTTCTTCATTATCATCGTAGTGATCCTGATCAACATTAAGGTTATAAGGGGTGTTAATAAAATAACGTCCAAGCCGAAAACGGGGCAGAGATTGAATAAATCCGACTTTTCAACCCGAGAACATAATTACAACTAAAAAAAATAATTATTCGTTTGTTTTAGAACGATTTTATTATTTATTTCGTTTACTAAGTATGTGGCTCCGACAAGCGACTGACGTGTATAATATTCATTTCTCAAAAGCTATGTATGGCCGTCAAATACCTTTGTTATTTTTCACCCAGCTTTACTCGTTACACCTATAGTTTTCGATCGTTGATAACTTAAGATGACAAATCTAATCTCCAATTTAAAAATCCTTACCAAATCCTTTATAAACTTCTAGATTATGTAAAGAACTAGGACGACGAATAAGAGGACTAATTATTTAATACATTTTTTTTACAAAGAAATAAGTAAAAATTATAAAGTCAAAAAGACATTCCATTAAAATAAAGGAATGTGACCCCAATATATAATAGTGTTGCTAAACCTTACTTAACTAAGAAACATTGATACACTAAAAACTTATAAAATAAATTCATTACATATAATTAAAATTAAAAATAAATCTTTCTGTAAATATGTAAGTAAAATTAAGTAGGTTAGTCTTATAAATTGTAAATAAACCTCTTTCTTTTTGTAAATATGTAAATCACATTATATGTATAATCCTTTTGACATACATTTGAACTGACGCCGGGCCCAGGAGGGCCCGAAATATATCTTCAATTAATTTTTTCTGTGTATTTTATATATATCTAATGTACAATATTAAAAAACAAAACAATAAAAAGCTTCAAAGAGCCAAATATTTATTTATTAAAAATATTACAAATAACCAAACATTAATCGGAAACAAAACTTAATACAGAACAGAACTTATTACTTTTAAATTATAAAACTATACTGAATAATATTCCTTTTTGCTAAAGTTATTTTATAGTACGATTAAATAATCTTAGGAGTTGGTTGTTCCGATTAATTCGGAAGTTCCCGAAGGTTAATTGAAAAAAGAATGCCAAGCAGATTAAGCTGCGCTGTGACCGTAAAAGCAATGTCCTATTCCAAGTTTTATCTTACTATAATAAATCACTACATCGTATACTCAACTTCCCAGTCATCAACATACACACTAACGTTCCTAACTATGACAGATATGATTAGTTACACCGCCAATAATCACAGGCATCCATTGATATTATTACTGTATACGACATACAGTCTGACCCAGTCATGTTGATACTTAAGGGGATAGTCGCCGATAACCATTATTTATTCTTCTTTGTTTAACGTATCTAGCAATCATACTTAAAAAAGATACGTCTGATAAGAATATAATGCATAAAAAATACTCTTAACGTAACATAATCTTCAGAAATAATTCCAAAATTAATAAAGAAAATCCAAATGTGGCTCTAAGTTTCAACGAAAACTTTTTAAAATTACTTGAGCGAAAACCCATTTATATTATGTATGGTTTAAAACCTGTATAAAACCCTGAAATTTGCTATTTTTCTAGAATCGGTTCCTCTCGCAATGTGGGTTTTTCCGCATGGAGTGGCAATAATGATGCAAACGCGACCTATCCTCTTAATAGGCAGCAGATGTCTATGCATACGGGAGTGGGGAATTATAAACTGACATGTTACACTGGACATGGTGCTTTGTTAAACAACGACCATATGACTTTGATGTTTGTAACCCTCTTGTTTAAAATAGTATAAAAGGCAAAAAGGTATGTATTTTACTGGTGCAATGACAAAAAATAATTTTGAAGCCTTTTGTAAATACCGATAAGAGTTTGTTTAATGTATATAAGGTCCTACAATTCAATGTGAAATTTTTGTACAGATGATAGAATAATCCTACTAAAATACTTTAACCTAAAAAACATCTGCGCTAACTTTTTTTTCACCTTTCCGTAGAAATTTAGTCAGCTGATTGAAACTACTTTGTACTGGGGAAGTGAAAAAATCATACGGTCGAGAAAAATGTTTTCTTCAAATGTAATCAGTTAACAATACATGATCTACCCTATAATTATCTTCACTTACTATTTTAGGACTTTATGTATAATTTTGACGATTTAGTTGCCTCATCCAACATCATCCCATCATCATCAGCCCATGTTCGTCCACTGCTGGACATAGGCCTTTCCCAAATTTCGCCACTCATGTCGGTCCTCCGTTCTTCTCATCCAGCCACCTCCCGCAACGTCCTTCAGGTCGTCGGTCCAGCGCGCACGAGGTCGGCCTACACTACACTACTTTGCTGTACGTGTATAGTTGACTAATAAACAATAAATAATTGTAATTTTATGGCGAGAGAATATCTCCTATTTATTTATTATTTATTAATCTATTTCTCTCTCCTCATCTGCTGTGTCTGGCAGGGTCCATAATTTGTCACTTTAATTACATATATCTAATGTATTATTTTGTCGAACGCAATATTGAGTATTAAATTTAGCTCCAAACGCTCAGAATTAATTTGATTTTTCAAAGATAAGCCAGCGGTAATATTTCCACGATCCTATTTGATTTGAAGATCAGTGCCATAAAGCGGAGATGGTGTCTCTAGATATTCATAGTCATGAAGCACTGCCGATTAAACCTGGGGAGGATGTGCTGAAGCAGGTTAATGAATTCCGCTTTCTAGGGAGCACTATTACTTGAACTTGATGCCGAGATTAACAGTAGGATCGGTAGTGCAGCCACAGTATTCAGGAAACTGAGTTCCAATATGTTCTGCTCACACGACTCAAACCTGTTTTTTTTAAGGCGATTGTACTACCAAATCTCCTTTTGTGTCTACCACCACCACATCCGCACGTTGGACTGATTCCACGTAAAATGCCTGCGCAGCATCATGAAGGTCTGATCATGTGGAAAATATCGAAGTTCTGCGACGGGCCAATATTGGTGGCGTCGGTTGTTTTAGTGATGTGGATACGTCTCAGGGATGTTGGAGGAACGAGCGGCAAAATCTTGTATTCAGTTCAAAGAAGGGGAAGCGAAAACAGGGTGGCCAACTCATTAAGTTCTAAGATCTTGAGAAGTGACACATGAAATGATCCAATATTGAGCACTCTAAATGGAAAGGATTGGCAGCACAGCGTCCTAAATGGGGCGGGTGGGCGAAATTTCAAGGAGCAGTGCAAAACTGACCTCGACGCCAAACGTGACAAGTTAAAAGCTCGACCACCCGCAGCCTTTCACTACAGTTATGTAGACGGTATAGTAACATGCGCTCTTTACGCACGGGGGTTTATATAAGATCTGCTACATTAGCTATCTTCGGGGGCACCTGCACCTGCACCAAGTAGTCACCATTTTCAAAAACGGTCGGAGCCGATAATTTTTCCAAGCATATTACGTCTGCGTTTATGATACACCGTAACTATTATTTTTTTCTTTTTTCAAAGTCATACTAGAGTGATCAGAAATGAGTTTCAATAACGATTTTTGTGAAATTCGGAGAAAAAGAAACTCCTGTACAAGGTGTTCAAGCTCAACCTGCCCAACTCCTAGTCTAAAAAATTTGTGAATTTGTTCAATATGATCTTGGCTGTACAAATCAGTCACAACTAAAGGCGGCATATCATTTTATATAATTAAATTCAAATTTAATTATTTATTTAAATTACTTTGTTGTGTTGACATAATCTTAAACTTATAATAAAGTATCAAAACCGGTCGTCCGTAGTGCAACAATAACATCATGCCACTGCGTCAAGACACGGCAATGTGCAGCAGACACATCGCCGTCTCGACAATGATCATTTATTACATCGGACGGTTACTAATTAATTTGTACCAAGACAGTTTTCTAAGGGAAACAGTTTTATTAAGATTTTGTTTTCTTTCAAAATTGTCGTTTAAATACGTGTAGGTAAGTAAAAAGTCTAGGTAGGATATAGTAGGATATTGGTATAATGTAATAGTGTAAAAGAAATTTGTGAGCCCTATAAAGTGTATTTTGGGGGCGAGATTCAGCCCCTAGTCCCCCACCCCGGATCCATCACTGGCCTATGGTTAAACTTCATGTGACTCATTGTTTTGAATGTCCTACAACCAGTGTTAACAAAATAAACAAATACTTTTTAATTTGCGCATAATCTTCTGGCCAAAAAACGAGGCCAAAAATGTTAAGAAAAACAAAATTTAAATTTGTTAGTTCCAGTATTTTTATTTCACTCTCATATTATGTATTTCCCACAAACATACCTTTTGATTTAGCTTATGTTTTGTCACAGTCATATTGGAAGATCTTTGCCCCGTTTTTGACTTGGACGTTATTTTATTAACACCTTTATAACTTATGTGTTGACCAGCGTAACTACAATGTTAATAAAAAAAATCACATCCAAATTCATTGAGTGGTTCTCGAGTTAAACGCGTTTATTCAATCTTTGTCCCGTTTTTCGCTTGGAAGTTACTTTATGAATACATCTTATAACCTAGGTGTTGACCAGGGCCATTACGATGATAATAAACCCAACCGCATCCAAATCCGTTGATAAGTTCTCTAGTTAAAACGGAGTATACCTACAGACAGACAGACACAAAAATTCAAAAATTGTAGTTTCGGCCTCAGTACCGTATTAATAACCCATTTCAATTTACAAAATGTTCAACTACTTTATTATTAATATACTATATGCAGATAGATGAAAATATTACATGTTATAAATCCGTATAAAAATCTCTAAATCAAAGTATTAAGAAATCCGTTTAAATGGCAACCCTGGTCACAGTTGATACAAGAAGTTGGTCAAACTGGATGCAGCTTGGAAGGCGCAATATCGCAATCGTGAGTAGCTACCAACTGACGGCATCAAGTTCCTAAGGAATTACTGAGTGAGCATGAGTGCACGACGTACGATAAATTAGTGTGCAAGTCTGGGGCCGTAGAACGAGGCATAATAAAAGTGTCTTTTGAAAGAGTCTTTTGCTGTCAAACTTGATTTTTAGTATGCAAGATGTCAACTTTGACAGGTGAAAACTCATTCAAAAGACACTCTTTTTGTGCCTCGTTCTAAGGCCCCTGATCGCCTCTTTGGTTTAGTTGGTCGTATACTCCACCAAATCCAGATGTTGCTGGTTCAAATACCGTAGGTGCCCCATTGTTGTGGAGTAAGCAAAATATAGGCATTTCTAGTTTTCCGAAACACCATTAAATACCAAATACGATAACGATAAAATGTGTTGATTATTTCATGAAGGGAACCACTAGATGGCGCTGCACGCTGAGTTAGGTATTTGGTGAGAGGCGCAAACGAAGTCGCGGGCAAAAGCAAGTATATCAATAATACAATTAATAAAAAACAAAATTGTATCTTACGTTCTTCGCTTACTTACCACACAACATGAATCCCCTAGAGTGCTAGAAGTGTTTGGGAGCGTGGACTTTGAAATGCAAGTCACAGTCCGCAGTATGGACACAAAATAAATACATAGCGATTCTGGGCGCACGCACAGATAGACGCGTACGTACGACGATCTCGGTCGAAGTCGATCGAATGCCAGTGCAGAAGTATACCGAGATCATCGTACGTACGTGTTTATGTGTGCGTGCGCCCCGAATCGATGGTTCTGTATGTATTTATTTTATGATGTGGAGTTGCCTCAAACAAATTTTGATATTGCAGCGCAATTCCTCGAACGTCTCACTACCTAACTCTACACGCTACTAAGGCCAAACCGTGCGGTTTGCATTGCACCAGACGATAACAGTGCGGTTAAACAGATCTAATTTGAATCCCCTAGCAGATTTGCTTGAGAACTGGTTCCCTTTATTCAGTTCTAGTAACCGTGTAAATACGTTATGCAGAATATTTTGTAAATTGTTCTGACTTACAAATATTAAAAGTGTTTGTCTTAGATGACATATAGTAATAGTAATTAAATATAAGTTCTATAAATATTTATTACTAGCTTTTGCCCGCGACTTCGTCCGCGTGGAGTTTGGTTCAAAAATCCTTTCTTAGCGGATGCCTACGTCATTACAACTATCTATATGCCAAATTTCAGCGAAATCGGTTCAGTAGTTTCGGCTGTGCGTTGATAGATGACTCAGTCAGGTTTGCCTTTTATATATTCAGAAGACGAAGATTGGTATGAAATCATGAGAAACAACCAAAAATCACTTCCTTCCTAAATAACCAGCAATTAGACCGATATTTTAATAAAGCTATCTAACTTACAGAAAACAACAATATTTTGGAAAAAAAAATCTACCCTCTATTACTCTATACTGTAAATTTGTATGGAAAGAAATGCCCATTTTTTTTTTTCATTTGCTCTAGTATGTAATAGATACCGTAGGAAATAGGGCATGAGGTGAAGTAGTTTTCTACGATGAAACCAGAGGATTCCGATAAATTTCTATTTTTCACAAGTACAGCTTAGAAAAAGAACAATTTACCCGAGAGCAGGAAAAATGTCTCCATAGACTAAAAACCATGTAGCAACCATAGATTAATAAAAATCATGTTTAGAATTTTACGGATTAAAAATAGGTATATATATTATAAAAATTGTTTTTATTTTTCTTTTAATTTTCCTTTCCACGGTATTGGAATCGAAAACTGGTGATTTATTACGGAGCCAATCGCGAAAACATTATAAATGAAACACCTAAGTTTTCGAAAATTTAAGGTTTGTTCCATGGAAAAGGAAATGTATTAAATGAAAGTACCTATACCACCACCAGTTTTCGTTTCCAAAAACACTTTAATTTTACAAAATGTTTAAGGGCCATTTTACCAAATTACACTTTTCGTATGGAGTGCTTTTAGTAGGTATATCATAATTTTTTTGGAATTTGGAGTGTTGTCAATAATGTTTTACGATCTTATTAAACGAATAGATTAGCAATATTATCGAAGAATTCGATTGGTTAAAGATTATAGGTTATTGGAACATGAAATTTTAAATGCTTTATTCAATACAAAAAATCGTGCTAAACTGGCGACATTAATCAGAAAAACTGACAAAAGTATTTATTTCCAGCAGTTAATTTCATAAATAATAAAAATTTGTATATATTGTCATCCATCCATCCATCAGCCTGTTTCGTCCACTGCTGGACATAGGCATTTCCAGGATTTCGCCACTCTTGGCGGTCCTCCTGGAAGAAATGCACATACTCACACACGCTGGGCAGGCGAGTTGTTGAGCGCGGTGCCGAAACCCTTGCACTAGTGACGCCGCTGCCCGTCACTAGTCTGTTTTTATAAGGAGTTGATGCTCGTGATTGTTGGCACTTGGTGGAACTTTTGAAACATTTTTTGTTTGATAAACACTTGTACTTGTCCACTTATTTATATTAATTTCCCTTACAGCGAAACCGGTAAGGGAAATTAATATAAATAAGTGGACAAGTACAAGTGTTTATCAAACAAAAAATGTTTTTATAAGGCTTGGCAATTGGGGATGGATAAACCGCCATCCATCGGTCCCAGGCAATGCTGGGCCGCCTGGTTTTGCCTGAGAGCTGTTCTCTTACTCTCTCCTGAATAACTTCAGGAAATTTGCGAGTAAGATGGTGGTACCTCCACAGTCGAGCCCGGCATCAGCTCTACCACCTTACTATATAATCTATATATTGTGTTCCAACAAATTTATATGTCTAATGTTTTGGCAATTTTTTTACAGCAAAAAGAGCTTCTTTCATCCAAATTTTTACAAACTTGGATGAAAGAAGCTCTTTGAGGTTGACAATGTGATAATTTTTCCGTAAACGAGGTTTAGGAGAATAATCAGTACAAAAAACCGGACAAGTGCGAAAAGTTTTAAAAAATCTACAAAAAATTTGATCACCCATACAATTATGACCGTGCATATCGTTGCTTAACCTCGATGATTTTTTATGATTTAATTACAAATGTGTAGTTTTAAGATTTGTAGTATTAGACGGTATTAATTACTTGCCAAATTTTGTAGTTCTAGGTTAACGGGAAATACCCTATAAATTTTGATTCCCTTAAGAGTGTCGAAATATACGTTTCTTGCAGCATAAACGGCCGTATCATTTTTTACGTTATTTTAGAAGTTAGATTTTTGTACAGCTTCAAGGGACTGTAGACTTGAGTATATGGTTTTAATTTCAACTCGATACCTCCACGTGTTCCCGATATAAAGGGTCTTGACAGACAGACGGACAACAAAGTGATCCTATAAGGGTTCTGTTTTTTTCCTTTCAAGGTACGGGACCCTAAAATTTAAAGTAGTACTTTGCAAATTTAATTTGTGAAATTAATGTTCATTGCGAATGATTGGTCTATGTCTTACATGTATTCAACTGCATTAAAGTCTTACCTAAAGACTAGGAACAATTAGGAGCCGGAAATTTTAGATTTTTGCATGAAAATGTAAGCTGCCTCTTAATACTACTTTAAGAGTAGGACCTGACATTTACGAATGAGAATTGAACTCAAAAGAATTCTCGTTCTAAAACGAAATTCTCAGAGCAAAATCTTGCTACGCTGTTAACATGCTACTAAACTACTAAGAACCATGTATTCACATTCACAGACCGTTTAAGAAAACTGCTGAAAATTTCAGAATCTTGTCTTCTATTTCAATGCACCCAACTCAACCAACGCAGCTTTAATCCAAACCCAACCCTATTTCAGAAGTAATATGGTCTAACTAGGATGGGGCAAAAAAGTAGGTACTAGTATCAAGACTAACTTGTCACGTAGCAAGCTCGTTATTTCCGGAAGTTGTCACCGGATCTAGGATGGCAAGATGGCGCACTTCCGGCCTGAGTTAAGCGATTCTGATCTTGAAACGATTTTGGAACTGTCCCTTAGAAGATTATGGTTGGGTAAGAACGTGATTTTGCGGTGTTACAACTTAAATAGTGCTTGCTAAGATGTTTGGGATAGCCTGAAATGTGATTATCACATGACATTGTAGATTACACTACAAATTAAACTTGTATGGACCGTTCTAATGTTTAAAGTCTTTGAGTTAGAATTTTAAGCTCAACATTTAAGAAATTATTAACATTAATAAAGTTATTCTTTTTTTGAGTACTTCTTCTATTTAGAACAAACAGAGAAAAAGAAAACAAATTTCCAGAAAAGTACACTGTAAGAAAGTATGGTTTGAAAACTATAGAATGGCACCATGACGTTAAATCCTTACATATCCCTCTGCAGCTTCGTGGTTGACTTTTATCTTAGTATATCAGGTGTAAATAGAGTGCGACCTTTAAATAAAACCACATACTCTACTGATCATACAACTTTCTGAAGAAAAATACCCGAGCAAATCTTCAGAGAAGTAGATGTTCAACTGTAACTTATAGACTTTATTTCGTAGGAACAACTAACTATTTTAGAACGCTGTACCGTAACAGCTGTTTTACGGAAGTCGCTGTTTCAAAAAACGCCCTTAAGTCGGTGCGTTAGAGTTTACGCATTTTTGTTTGAAACTCAAATACCTATTTGGTAAACTAATAGTTAGCGCGGGTATGTTTCTTGGGAAAAGTGGTTCAGTATGATCCGTACAATATGTGGTTTCAATTAATGGTAGCACTCTATTTACACCCGGTATTTATCAGATGGTCATAGGTTCCCTTTGTGCCTGCTCTCTTGCAATATTACTCCTAAAAAGAGAATTATTTCACAAAATAATAATATTAACTCTTTATGCCCGATCACAAGATAGAAGTTGATAAAATGATGATTTCACACACTGCAATTATGGTAGGTAACGATTTTAATTCCCCGATTGCGGGTAGTCATGGCAGTTTTATGCTGCCACAAGAGATTTATCGTCCGTCTGTATGTCATCCATTAATCCATTAATAACAAACTTTGTGACGCAGCCAGAATTCAATTTGGGGCAGTGTAAATACGTCCTATAAGCTATTTCATTACACTGGCTGTATAAATCGCCTTATGTAAAAAGTTTTTGGTGCAATTTCGTTATCAAGGCAATAAATACTACTTAAATTGGTTAATATTTATTTGATACTTACATCTCTTATTTTCTTATCTCTACTACTAAATATGTAGTATAAAACAAAGTCGTAATCCGCGTTTGTCTGTGCATTATGATGTAGCTCCTAAGTTATAAATGGATTTCAGTGCGATTTTCACCGCCGCGCTTACTTGTAAAGTGAGCGCAATTTGATCTCAAATAATTGCCATTTTTAAACGCTTGCGCCTGCGACCTCGCCTTGACTTATCAGTAAGCAATAAAATTATGCTTTTTTGGTTAGTCAAAAGGATTGTCATTAAAATTGCATAACTCGATTAGTTTAAGAAACAGAAGTTATTCTGACATGAAATTTTGATTGTTTTTTGGTTTTATTCAGTAATGATTTATGTGTTATTTTTTCATAAATATGACACTTATTTATACAGTCAATTCTTAATGCTCAGAATCAAGGTTGGTTTGACCCTTTTTGTGAAATTCGTATTTTTTTTTCTCCTTTTCCTTGTAAATGCTAGCCCAGCCCCGAGTCAATTATTATAGTTATAGGAGATGACTGGTCCATATCAGTTCAAAGACAGCGAGGATCGTTGAAACTGTTTATTTAACTTTTCACATAAGTAGGTACTTCGTAATAAATAATTTTACTAATTTTAACACAACAATAATTAACAGTAAGGAGAGTACTTCAACAGCGATACCACACGCGCAACAGTTCACGCACAGAATTAGAATGCCTCATTCAAACCGATGCGCCACTTTTTATAGGACGGCCTAACGACTGCCCCACCCCAGTTGGGTCGCCCGATGACGAGTCACGTGATGCGCTCGAACCATTGCACGTGCGGTTCACAACAGGCCTCGTGAAGCATTCTCCTTTGTTGCGTCACGATGACGCCACCCGTCACGGCCATGCTGACGTGCGAACGTCCTCGTGCGCTCCACTGCATTCAATCTGGGGATGTGACATGATAAATTACTTATTGTTCGATCATCCTGACATTCTTAGTTCTAAGATGTAATATGTCTGGACCGGCTTAACCCTTCAGACTGTTTCATAATCCCTTCAGCTTCAGTAACTGGACCGGATATCAATCCCTACAGCTTCAATTGGACCGGATTAATAAATCCCTTCAATAAAGAAGCTGGACCGGATAAAAGACATTTTTAAGCTAGACCGGACTCGCTTGTCCCTTTAGCAGACTTCATTGGTCCGGCTACAGGCCCTTCAATGAACCTGTATTCAGGCATATTACTACTTGTTATTACTATGTACAACAGCTTTAGTGACCACTTCGACAGACTCTGGCAAATCGGACGCTGTGTCTTCACTATCAATTGATATGGTCCGTGATCCACTACTAATGTTCTGCTCGGTGTCAGCTGTCAATGTGCATGAGTCTGCCGACACAGTATTTTGATCTGAAACACATGGGTTCTCACTGTCTGCTGATAAATTATTATCTAAGTTTTCTGCTACTTCAACCAAACCAGTGTGCCCATGTCGCACTTCTCGCAGATTTTCGTGGGAATACTTATATAGTCTATTAGAGCCACTAATATGTCTAAACTCATAACGATCGTTACCTAAAACAGCTACTATTTGAAAAGGGCCTTTGTATTTTCTGTCTAACTTCATTTGATGTCTTTCTTCACTCTTAACAAAAACGTAATCGCCAACTGAGAAAGGCTTAACTTTTGCCCTACCTCTATTAAAGCGAATTGTATCTGCTTGAGAGGCTTTTTTAATGTTGGTGGAAGCTTCTGATCGGGCTGTTTTGAGATCGAGCCTCGATGTATTCTGAGAATCAAGTGAAATTTTTGATAATTCTAATGATTTTCCTGAAAAGCCAAACATTAGTTCTAAAGGGGTGAAACCTGTTACTCTACTATGCGTACTGTTTAGAGCCAATTGAATATCACCTAAGTGATCCTGCCACGAGCTATCAGTGTCGTTCTCCACAATAGTTAGCAAACTTTTGAGGGTCCGCATAATGCGTTCAACCTGATCATTTGCTCTACACGACCCGGTGGCAATAAGATGTAACTCAATATTGTTATCCTTGCAAAATTTTTTGAAATCTGTGTTGTCGTAAGAACGACCGCGATCAGCTATTATTCGTTTGGGGGCTCCAAATAATTTTTACTGCGTGTTGAAGGGCTCGGATTGCATTGGACGCGTTAAGTAACAAAGTGTGGTCTAACAGTACAAATTTTGTGAAGGCGTCTATGATCACTGAGCAATATTCTTTTTGTTCACTTTTACCACTAAGTTTTCCCGTTAGATCCAGATGTAATGTGTGCCATGGGACAGGAGGCTTAGGAATAGAATGTAAACGAACTTGTTGTGCACCGGACGGACCCTTGGATGCTTTGCACACCACACAGGAATCTACAAATTTTTTGACATACTTTGACATGGTGGGAAACCAATAGAGATCGTAAAGTTTATCGAGAGTTTTGTCGTAACCAAGAAGTTTTATTTCCGTATGAACGTGATTTATCAAAGACCAAATGAGCGAACGTGGTACGATGGGCAACCATTTTGTGCTTTTGCTGCGTTCTATTTTACGATAAAGAATGTTATCTCTGATATCGTATGTGTGTGAGATTTCGGGGGGTAAGTCATGCGATCGCAATTTATTTATAATTTCCGAGAGTTCACTATCACGCTGCTGTTCTACAGTCAGCCAGTTGTTTTCTAATTCAGAAAAGTTAACAATCTTGTAATCTGTAGATCTTGATTTTACCGATCCATTATCAACCAGGGGATTGCGTGAAAGAAAATCAGCATGTGCCATTGATTTTTCTTCTTTGTAAATGATGTCAAAATCATAAGATTGTAGGATAGCCCACCATCTGTGAACACGAGGGGTAAGATCTTTTTTTGAATGAGAAGCCTTTAAGGCATTGCAGTCGGTGAGAACAGTAAATTTGCGACCGTATAAGTAATGTCTAAAGTGTTCCACTGCTTTTACCACGGCTAGTGTTTCTAACTCGTAAGAGTGGTAACGAATTTCAGTATCAGTGGTTTTTTGGCTAAAATAAGACACTACATGGGGAACGTTATTATCTTTCTGGATTAGTACGGCACCGTATCCTGCACAACTAGCATCTGTATGAAGTTCAATGGGTAACGATGGATCAAAAATTTTGAGGACATCGAATGAAATTCCTTGAATGGTAATAAGACATTTGACCTGTAGCTCACACAATACATTACTACCGCCTATACCTTTCAGCGTTACTTGTTCATGAAGCTGCTCGCCATTTAATAAATGAGAGGAACTTTGCTGCATTAGGCTACATTCAGCACCAGTGTCAAAAACAAAAGGTAAATTAATACCACTTATCTGTAGCATTCCTCGCGCAGTTTTTGTGCACAGGTTCACTTGCTTGCTGGTGCTGTTTAGTGCTCTGCTGCTGCTGGCTGTACCGTCGTCTTTCTTCTTGTAACGCATGGGGCAGGTGTTTGCCACGTGTTCGGAGCTGTTGCACACGTAGCAGGTCACAGTAGATTTATGTTGCGAAAGTGTCGCTGAAACAGGCATGGGTTTAGAAAAGAGTCGTAGTTTATCCCAACATTCGTTTCCACGGTGACCAGTTTTGCCACAGACGTGACAATTTCCACGAAAGTAAGAGTTATTTCGAACTCTTTTTGCATTGATTTCATATGCAACTGGGTCTTCATTTCGTCTCTTAAGTGTAAAACTTCTCAGGGTGCGAAAGAGGCTATTCTTTCCGTGTATGCTGACGGAGTTAAGTTCGCGGCGTATTTTATCGTCACACTGAGATAGAACTGATATGGCGAATCCTGTAGCGACTTTTTCAGGCAAATTGGCATCAGGTATCTTCTCAATAAGTTGCCACAAGCGCATTCTTGCTTCAGCAGGGCTTTCTTTTCCATCGAGTTGAAACTTCATGATCTGATCGAAATAATCTTGCATCATCATCGGTTTTGAAAATTTTGATAGCAGCAGTTCTTTGATTGATGCCCAGGAGATATCATCAGGTTTTATTTTTGTAAGGCACACCGCAGCTCGTCCCTTAAGAGATTGAGTTAATGCTAAGACCAAATCAACTCCATCCAATTTCTTTTTATCCAAGATTATTTTGGTTAGCGCACACCAATTTTTAATATCCGCATCAGGAGTATCAGGATCAAAGGCAACCAACTTTATTTGTGGGCTCGGAATGGCTTGATGAGATGTCATGACACTAGCGATTTTTTCAAATATCGCTTCCTTCCCCGAAGAAAATAATGACATTTGTTGAATTATCGTGTTATCTGCAGAGCCATTCGGTGGACCTGAGTTCGTCACTTCTGATATAGGAGATGACTGGTCCATATCAGTTCAAAGACAGCGAGGATCGTTGAAACTGTTTATTTAACTTTTCACATAAGTAGGTACTTCGTAATAAATAATTTTACTAATTTTAACACAACAATAATTAACAGTAAGGAGAGTACTTCAACAGCGATACCACACGCGCAACAGTTCACGCACAGAATTAGAATGTCTCATTCAAACCGATGCGCCACTTTTTATAGGACGGCCTAACGACTGCCCCACCCCAGTTGGGTCGCCCGATGACGAGTCACGTGATGCGCTCGAACCATTGCACGTGCGGTTCACAACAGGCCTCGTGAAGCATTCTCCTTTGTTGCGTCACGATGACGCCACCCGTCATAGTAATAATTAATTACTATTTTATTTTGCGAAATTAGGAAAATGTGTTATCGATTCGTGATACTGATAACTTACTATGCCTCCAATATGAATTTGGCTGCATAAGTAAATTTCACCTTACATGTCTAATGTAATGTTTCGGAATCTTTTGAAACACTAATAAATCTCAAACAAGGTGTAGGATACTGACGCAAAAACATAGTAGAAATTTGTAACTGTCAATACCTATGTTTAACATGTAGGGTAATTCCAGGATAGATGCCGCAGTGGGATAGTTGCCCCAATGTCAAAATCTCACACTTCCCGAAAAGTGGACAAACCCGTGACATAATAATTTCAAAGCGCACCCCTTTCCTACCTCAGTGCATCGGCGACGTCCCAGAGTCATGCACGTGGCTCCCATAAAAAAATAAAACGTTTCGTGCCAATTTCTGTTTCACCCAAATAATTCAGTAGTGTACTAACCAAGTATCTTCCGTATCTTTTAATATAAATAGTCATTTATTTGTTTCTATGTTACTATTTGTTCAGTCTTGTATTGTTAGTACGTTTTGATGATTTTGAGTGTTTATGTGTTTTACATTTTATTTTGAAAAAGGCATCTATGCCTTATAAAAAAGTAGATATTTTGTTATGTTTGCATCCCACGTAGTTTTGTTTTTAATATAGTATATTATTACTAGCATCTATTATAAGTTATGTATTTGCAAGATCGTGATGTTAAGTAAATATTAATGAAAATCTGTCGTTCAACGGCTAACAGTTACCTGGACTAAAGAAGATCCTTCTGTTCCTATGGAAGAATTGAATAAATGATGGGAAATATAACGGACTTTCGGTACCCCGTCAAGAATGCTTTATAGATGTTAAATAATAGATTAATCTTTAAAATTTCGTATTTTTTAAAATCCTTTTACCTATTTTATCAATGGGGTCTCAATACCAGGCGTCTATCTCAAAAAATTCAATTATAGCATAATTAATAATGTTATCGTATAAAGAATACCAAATGAACATACACAAAGAACCATATAAACTATCTATGTAAATAACGAATCACTATGTTTCTTATTATAAGAAATACAGATGAAACTTGAAATGTTGGGCATCTATCCTGGACTTCAACAGTACATATATAAATCATATAAACTAGGCACTGAAAATTTTAGATAAAAATGTAAACCGCCTCTTAACATCTCGAAGCCTTACATTAATTTACCTTATGTTCCTGGAATTTTGTTATCACCCATCAGCAGTTCATTATTAGATACGAACTCCTCCAAAACGCAAAAAAAAAATAATTACAAACGCTCTAGATTCTAGAGTCTACAATGACTTATGCCAACCAAATTGGCGACATACTAAAGAAGGCAAAGTAAAAAGAATCCGGAATAGAAGAGCTTGTATAACTAGATTGATGGATGTAGGTGAAGCAAAAGAGGTGTGTCAGGATCGCAGCAAATGAAAATCTGTAGTCTCCGTCTACACCTCTGGCAGACAGGCGCGTGTATATGTATTTATGTATAAAACAACATTAAAAATCTAATAACTTAACTTTCATCGCGGCCGATTGATTGGTTGAAGTTATAACATAAGCTAGAAATCAAAACGAACCAACTTTTAAATATTTTACTATTACTATAGTGAGAGTGAGATATTGAAGCTGATTCTGGAGACTATAATTTTAGTTTTAGTGCTGTCAAAACGAAATTTTCTTCATTCCAAATCAGTACTTTAGTGTTAACAATAAAAGCTGTATTACTTTGGAAAAATTTAAGTTTCGAAACTAAAACTAAAATTAAAGCCTTTAGAATCGACTTTATTGGGCGAATAATACTTAACTTCAGAAAACTGCATTATTTACGATACAAAATTCAATATTTCCAATAGAAGAACCAATCTCCCGTCGCCAGCCTAGAGTAAACCTTGCCATATTGCGGCGCGAAGCTAACACGAACTAAATTCTGCAAGGCTGAATAAACTGAATAAGCGGGACAGGTGTAGAGGTTGTTTCACTATCCTTGTCAATTCAGAGATCATCAGAGTTCATAGAGGGATTAATTTCGGTCTTTTACAGAGTCTTTCAAGTGTTTAAATTATATGAAGGGTCCTGGGGGGCGATTCCGGGGAAACATTTAAAGCGGGATTTCTTAAACTCGAGCTAAAAATGTATGGAGTTCGACAGAAAAAACGTGTTTTTACGGTCTAGAAGGCTAATTTGACAGACTAAGAAAAACCCTTTAGGTCGGACCCAAAATATAATATCTGTATATCTTGAATTTGTATATTTTATTTTTATTATATCTTTTTTATATTACACTAGCTTTTGCCCGCGGCTCCGCCCGCGTGTTATTCGGTGTAACTACATGCTTTTTTCGGGATTTAAAGTAGCCTATGTGTTAAGTTAGGCTATAAGCTATATCCATTCTAAATTACATCCGAATCCGTCCAGCCGTTTCAGCGTGAAAGAGTAACAAACACACACACACACACACACATAAACTTTCGCATTTATTATATTAGTGTGATTATAAAACTCTTTATCGACAAGCAATATTTTCCGATAATTGATGAGAACATAGCAAAGTTCTTTCAAGCTCCCCTACATTTTATGAAAATTCTATCATCATGATTGCATTAAGGTTAATAGCGGTTAGGGTGGCGGTGCTGATATCTGCAGCCGCATTATTTCCGTTACGGATAAAGCTGTTTGCTCATAGATGAGATGTGCTCGCATTTCCGTTTATGGCCGCAAACCGGGAACATTACCCAACTTGAGCTTGGTATAACGCAATATAACACAACCGTTTTGAGTTTTATAGTTATTTTTAAATTCATTCTTATTGTTTCTTTTTCTAAAAACTCTATTCTGTTGTATGAGGATTTGTTGTAAGCGAGTTCAGTGATATCAATCTTTTGCATCTTACAATATAGAGTAATGTTGAAAAAATAATTAAAAAACTAAGTTAATTAATTGAAAAATACATTCAGCTACAATTAATTTATTACTCAAGCCTGCGGATGATTCACTGATCGATGGTGATGGATCGTGAATTCAATAAGTGGGTTCATTTTAATCTCATTGATTTATAAAATAAATAAATATTAACATAAAATAGGTACAAAACTTACATGTATAGGTACATTACATTCCTGACACATTCGATATTAAAGAAAATCTAGACTGCTAGACTTTTCTTATGGATCCATACCCTAAAATGGAGCCCTATTAATCACTCTGCTGTCCGTCATCTGTTCGTCCGTATATTGCGGGTCTCTAGCTCGCATACAGAACAAGTTGCGGACCTGAAATTTAGGGGGGGGTTATGCCGACTTTGTCTCTTTTCAAATTAATTTTAAACCAATAAAAAGCGAATATATAATCATATTTCACTTAATATTAATATTTCGGCCGTTCGATACACGATTGCTTACACTTTCTTCGATCCGATTAAATCGCAAAGATACTATCTATAGATATCTAAGCTACGATCTAAATATCATTGCATTTGAGCTATATTAAGTTTTGGACATTAAAACTTATACTAAATTAAACGTCATAAAAATGTGATATAAAACGGCCATCATATTAAAAACCCATCCTTCTAATTCCAAAATAATAAATGAAAACACCTCAAAACCGCGAGTTTTCTGAGCGGGCCGCTTCCGCTGAGCATATTAAACATGTTTAAAATGAAAGCGTTGGAGCAGGACAGATTTCTCTGGATAACCTCGCCTTAAGATATTTGTGCAGAATATTGACCCAAAAACTAATTAGAAATTCAATAAAAATATTTTTAATGGTGTCTCATATATTAAAAAAGAGCCATTTTTTTTTCGGTATTAGTTTTTATATTACGTACAAATAAAATACAGTTCAACACGCGAGCAAAGTCACAGGTAAAAGCCAGCTAAGTATATTATAAACGCTTGAAACAAAACAACAACTCTAATCCGACATTTCTGTAATCTCTCACGTTTTAGAAAACAAAACGTAATACAAAAAGAGAGTCTGTGAAACAGTATCAAGACCACCTACGGCCATAAATAACCACAGAATTTTGCCACCGACTCCAACCACGTTAAATAAACTCCGGCTCCTTTTCAGGGTTCCGTACCCGAAGGGTGCCAAACGGGACCCTATTACTAAGCCTCCGCTGTCTGTCTGTCTGACCGTCCGTTCGGGGATTGGCCGTTACTCGCGTCCGTCGGTTTACCCTAGAGATTGGACACGTGATCCCCGAGTAACAAACTGTCTTTATTTATTTTACCTAGATTTATAAAAAGAAGTTCTAACTTTCGGGTTAAAGACAACCCAGCTCGAACTAGGGGTCCGGCGGATGGTGTCTGACATGGGTTTGGAGTCGTAGTTATTTCGACTTTTAACTAAGTGATTTGAATGGGATTGTATGGTGATAAGTGGGATTTATTGTTAGAATATTCTCAATTTGAGCAAGTTTCGATTCGTTTCTTTGCATAATTAATTTATTAAATCGGATCTTAGTCTTAATTTGGACCTTCTTTTGGTATTTATTTAGTTGAAGTTCTTGATAAAAATTCAAAATACTAATAAGCCATCTCATTTAAGATTACATTATCATAATCGACAACATTTCATTTTAGTTAACCATTTGTTTATAATATTTATATTGAAAGTCTGCGTAAAAAAGAAGCTTATGTATTTTTTCATTTTGTTTGATTTTATGTTTTTCCTGCATAATTTAATGTTTTTTTATTCACTCATTCTAAAAGGACGTAAGTCGCATCTGAGGATTTCAAAAGTCGATGTTTCTTTGTCAATGGATTATTTAAAAAAAAAAGCTTGGCATGTTTATGTCTGCTGTCACATGGCATGACAGTTGATTTTTTTTTTAAAACAAACTGAACATAAAATCAAAGGAAATTGTTTTTAAAATCCTGTCTTTATCATATTTTTAGTTTTTTGAAAATATCTCTCTATCTAATCACGATTTAATTCTGAAAAAAAATATGATGCTCAGAAAGCCCATATCTCGAAATGGTTTTCAGTTTTGCACCAATTATTAATTTGTAATGTTGACGATTTTTTTACTATCATAAAATCCGAATGAAACCGAATCTTATTGCGGTTTGTCAAGGTAACCAAAAAAAATAGGCGTTTGTCGGTTAATAAGTTTTTTGTTTTCCGGAAATGAGTATTTCCTGTAAATATTTACCATTTCCTTTGTCGTTTATTATCCCGACCAACTTAATTTTTACGTTTCATTACAGTTAAAAATCAACTCTATTTTAATGTAGGAAGAGTACTGAATACGTGGTCGGTGGTATACATTAGGGTGGAACGAAATTTGCTTTATTATTTTTTTCAAAGGTGTAAATTATTAAAGTTAAAAACCTTCTGCTTGAGAAATATCCTATACGCTTAAAAGTTATAATGAATGTACTGATTATAATTAAAACATAACATTTGTAAATTTCATTTGTAATAAATCGAAATAAAAATGATTTTGTTACATTTACCAAAATAACGCCGGGGCCCCATGTTAATTACGAAAACTGAAGTACAGGAATCCCTTCCTCTTGCAATTGCATTTGTCAATTTCTTTGTGATAAAATCCACTAGGTACTTAGAATATTTCAAAAACGAGTCACCCCCATAATGTATTCTATGTAGCTAAAAACTAATAAAGTATTTTTTTAACGATTTTTAGGGGTCGCTATCACAGTTTTAAAAATTAAAATCCCAAAACATTAACGATTTTTTAAATTTAATGAAAGAATTGAAAACATACAGTAATTAGGCTTTTTAACGAAGACAATAAAAACTTTTACATTCCAAAAAACTATCTGTGCATCAGCCTTGAATGTTAAAAAACAGCACATACACGAATAAATTCTCTTTTTGCCAAAATTTTGCTCTATTTTGACAAAAAAACAGGATGATATACAAAAAGATAAAAATTCAATAGTTTTTCATTATCTCGGTTTCCAAGCCTCCCTTTTAAAAAACCGGCCAAGTGCGTGTCGGGCCACGCGCAGTGTAGGGTTCCGTAGTTAAGTATTAAGATGAATAAAGATTTTTGTATTTTGTATCTGTAGTTGCCGCGTAGTTAGAAGAACGGCCCATACATTGTTGTGTTTAGAGGGGATTAAAAGTTTGGCGCGACCTGTACTGGTAAACCTGTAAAGCTCACTTAGTTATGATAGTTTTCCTATTAAATTCATTATATATACTACTACTTCTGTAAATTTTTTCACATATCTATAAACAACCGTTTAGCCGGTAGGGGGAGGACACTCCACTCTCACTAAAATTTGCACTTTAATGCTTAATATTTCACCAACGGATCCCCAAATCTAAAAATGGTTTTCTTGCACCAATGTTTTTGAACGACCTATCTAACGATACCAAACACTATGGGATAGATAAGAAAAAAAATTCATCCCCTATTTACGTGTAGGAGAGGTTTCCTTAAAACATTTTTTTTTTCATGATTTTATTTTTTCGTTTTGTGAGCGTGGTTAATATATATACTCATACCAAATAAACGCTTTGTAGTACGAATAGTCTCTGAGCTAAGCCGCGGACGGATGGACGGACAGACGGACATGGCGAAACTATAAGGGATCCTTGTCGGACTACGGAACCCTAAAAAACGCTCGATATATGGAGATTTAAATTTTAAAACTGTTGTAGTGACCTCTAAATTTCGTTAAAAAATATGAAAAAAATACTGTATTGTTTTTAGCTACATAGAACACATTGAGAGGGTGACCCGTAGTAAAACGGAAAAAAAAATAGAAGCACCCTACTGTTAATACATAAATTAGAATTTTGAAAATGTATTGTAATTCAGAACAGACAAAAAGGTAGGTTGTTTGCAATCCATAGGGCCGTATTTTAAGTTGTAGAGGGCCCTGGGCAAGAACGAAGTTAGTTGTAGGTACTTAGTATTTAAAAACAATTTTGTGTTTTAACATTATGTACTCTTTGAATTAATATAGTTACATTTCCTAAAAAAGTAAAATAAAACGAAAAATATAGTTTTCATGGTCAAAGTAAAAAAAAAAAACATTGTGAGCCCTAACATCTTTATGTAATTTTGTACTTAATGTATTTTTATGTATAGTTAGTTAAAAATATGTATACGGCGGGTCATTTATTCGAAAAAACAATTAGTGTACAATATTAAAAACTTTCGGAGGCCCCTCTTATGTGGAGGCCCCTGGGCTTCAGCCCCGGTTGCCCTCCCCTAAATCTGGCGCTGGCGATCCACCTGTAATAGGGCTCTTAAGTAAATTGCAGTTCCTAACGTAGACAAATTTTGTAAAGGACTAACATTTATTTAAGATCAATTAAGTATCAAAATTACGCAAATAAATAATTTCATGCCAAACATAAAGATAAGAAATTTCATGATGGCTATTAAGATATTTTCTGCAACTTTTACCCCTTGGGGAGAAACTAACACGAAAAATATAAGAATGGTTTCATAAAAACTTTCGATTGTACTTATTAGCGTAGAGCACCAATACCGCATCCACCGCAACTGAAAATCCAGAAAAATGAATTTTTCGCTCCACCCTATCACGTGTGTAAGCAAACTCTTAAGGCGGCAAACCACGTATTTACCGAGCGGAAATTAAGTACGATCTTTGGAACGACTTTCCGATACAGGCTGGGGTGCAAATAGCCCCTTAACAGCGCTCATTTGTGTGTAGGTGCTCGAATAACACAGTTTTCTCAGAAAGAAAATATTTTTCGTGATAAGGAAAAAAGTTCGATTGGCAAAATATTTTGACACTGAAAAAGTTTTACCAAAAAAATAGCAGCGTCTCGCATTTTCCAGAAAATGTTTACTTACTATTTTTGTTTTCTAGTACCGTCAAGGAATGGAAATTTTGGCTAGAAAATGGCTTTGTCAATTTGGATATTATTTGGTAGTAGGTAGGTGAAAAATTACAGGTGCAACTCGAAAAAACAAACAAACAATCAAGGAATACAAATCACTTAATATTAAAAAAATCATGTAATTTAAATTAACTTTAGATTGACGGAACGTCTTTTACGTTATGTTGTTCGAAAACTTTTCATTTACTTGATTTTATCATTCCGTTTTTGACAAACTTGAAAAATAGAGTTTTCACGTGTTTGTACCTAATAATGCTTTAACGTTTTTTTGCTCAAAATGTATCTGTAAAATGTGTATTAAATATTTTTGTTGATTTTTAGGGTTCCGTACTCAAAGGGTGTGAAACGGGACCCCATTACCATAGTTTAGTTTTTACACTAAGCCTCCGCTGTCTGTCTGTATGAATTATTTAAACGATTTTGGTTTTGGCTCTTCCCTAAAGACGGTAACACAAACAAGTTTTTTTAATTCAACTGCAGGACATACTATAAAGTATAACAAAAAAAATTTAGGGTTCGTACGAACGCAGACTGCGTGCGACGATCATTTTAGCGCCTTGTTGTTGATTTGGTATGTACATTGTTGTTATTTACCATAATATTTTTAGGGTTCCGCACCCGTACTGTAGAGTGGTACGGAACCCTTTTTGCACGAGTCCGACTCGCACTTGGATAATTTATTTTTTATGTCGTAGGATAAAAGAAAGTTAAAGTAGTTGTAATACTGACACAGTATAAAGTCAGTAAGCACGAGGCTTAAGCCTACTGATATCATTTTACAACATTGTACTCTATCTGCTCTTAGTCAAGTCATGATCATATCATACAACCAGCGTGTTTCAGAGCATCAGTATTAGCATACTAATCAGATTATCATTATCATGCAAAAAGCCTAAACCGAAGTGCCTATCAAATTTTAATCTCATAAAAACGCAATTTTCATAAAGTTCCACAGGTCGGAAAGGCTTAAGCGCATAATTAAAACATAATTAAATCTCCCACAGAGTTCATTTGGAAGGATCTACATTCTATACTACTAACAATAAAGTAGTAAAAAAGTCATGTATTTTCGCGAACTTTTAGGGTTCAAAAGGAAAAAACGGAACCCTTAAAGGATCACTTTGTTGTCCGTTTGTCCGTTTGTTTGTCAAGACCCTTTATCTCAAGAACGCATGGAGGTATCAAGTTGAAATTAAAACCATATACTCAAATCTACAGTTTCTTAAAGCTGTGAAAAAATCAAACTTCTAAATTAACGTGAATAAAAGTTACGGCCGTTTATGCCGTAAAAAACGTAAATTTATAGGGCATTTTCCGTTGATCTAGAACTATGAAATTTGGCAAGTAATACCGTCAACACTACAAGTATAGGGAAAATCTTAAAACTATACATTTGTAATTAAATCGTAAAAAAATCATCAAGGTGAAGCAGCGGTATGCGCGGTTATGACCAAATCTTTTTGTAGATTATTTTAAAACTTTCAACACTTTGTACGGAACCCTCGGTGGGCGAGTCCGACTCGAACTTGTCCGGTTTGTAAATGATATGTTTTATTATCATTATGTAAGTGTATTTGCTCAATGCTATAAAACGAGATCAACATTTTCTATTCTAACACGTAGACTACGTGACGTAGTCACTCTGTACACTATATTTGGACCAAAAAATATTGCCTTATCGATGTAGTAAACGTACAAACTCCATTTCAAACTTTGCGCCGCGATTATACTCTATCAGTGTGCGTTTAGGTAATTATACCGACCGATTAAATCTTATCGAAGTGATTGCATGTTAAATTATCCCATTTAGTCCATTCTGTTATCTACTAAAATGTTATTTCAAGGAACTGCCTTGGCGATCTACTCGTACCTTTGGTTGTTCTAATTACACTGAATTCTTCTTTTTTGGAGTTCAGACTCTATTGAATTCTTTTTTCTACTATCTATTAGATTCAGTGACACTTCTGGGCATAAACCTCTAACTTAAAAAAAACCTGTTTCATTTATTTATTTATTCGTATACATAGAACTCATTATTTAAAATAAAGGAAGCATATAAAAATGTTAACAAGAAATAATCAAAATTATTCAACCTTTTGTAATAATAGTACATTACGATACGAGAGCGATGAAACGTTTTCTGACGAGTGTGAGTTTGCGGCACGAGCCGAAGGTGAGTGCTGCAATCACACGAGTCGAGAAAAAGTTTCTCGCACGAGTTTCGTATAATATTTTATAGCACAAGTGCGGAAAATGCCGACTTTACGCAAGCGCAGCGTGCGTAAAGCGGTCATTTTACGCACGGTGTGCTATAAAAAGTTTTTAGGTTATATTACTTTAGTTAGTTACCTTATCTTATACAGAGCCTTATAATTATTGTTGTTGAACACGTAGGCAATACACAAGAGTTATATCCGTTTTTAAAAAATATTATGTTATTTCAGCCTACGCGATTATTCTTTACTATGGTTTAAATATTGTTAAATGCCTCTTCTTAAATTTATCACGCCTACCTACTTTTTCCATCCTTTGGCAGTCGCATCTATTGCTTTCCAGCAGCTGGTGGTATAGCCACTGACCGTCATCCGACTCTTTGCACCACAAAGAGATTATAATATACTGCGTGCACCAATTTTCCACTTCCCCAGTCCATAGTCTGTCCTCCTGTCTGACCAAATGTCCTGACACCCACAAAGCCTGTTGGGCTTTAAACCGGGAATCAGTACATACAAGATTACTACTCAAAACTTTCACTCAGTATATTCGTTAACTAGCTTTTGTCGGTGGCTTCGCTTGGGTGGGGGTTGTCTTTATAAATCTTAAAATTAAAAAGTAGTCACCTATTTTAAAATTAAAATTTTAAACTATTACCGTTTAATAACTATAAAGTAAAAAGTCACGCAATTCGAGGAGACCCAAAAGGAAATTTAAAAAAAAACGGTGTCTTAAAAAAGTACCACCAGTTTTCCGGTTAAATGTTTTTATATTTTTTTGAGCTAATGTGTGAATTCAAGCCACTATGTTACAATTAAGAACACTGCATCAAAATCTGTTGAGTAGTTATGGAATTATTACAAAACATAAATACAGAAAATGATGTTGAAGTGAACAGCCTGCTGGGGAAATCGGTTCTGCGATTGGTTCTGTTCTATCCAGTTGCTACTGCTTGGTGAGGAGTTGTAGTACCCAATTATACCAGGGTCATTCTCTCCATAAATCTTCCGCTTCTTTAATCCCTACATGCCATGTTTGGGCTAAAATGGTCAGTTAAGAATACCCACTACCATACCAATAGGTTGACTCAGTCAATTTGACGGTGTTCGATGAGGATATACTCGTACCTTATTTTTGAAGACAGTATCTGAGATGAGAAATTGAGATATTATTTATTATCGAGATAATAATTGAGAAATTATCTTTGTCTGTCGATAGCCCTTCCAGCCCTTTCTATTAAGATGATATCCTTTTACTTCCGAGTATTGTCAGCCTTCCAAAATGTAGCGTTCTAGCAACTTCTCATTATACATTTACCCCAGTCGGATTCCATTTATTGAAGTATAGACATGACTTTGGTTGGTTACTGTAAACATGTCACGTAGACATGAAATATTCAGTCAAAGTGCTTTGGTTTCTCTCACTAGCAGCGAGAGTTTTTTTGCGATTTGAGTTGGGGAAAATTTTACAACACATAAACGTCGTCACTTCATACATCCTTTAGGGGATTGGAAAAGTGTTTAGGTTTATTTAACATTCGTACACATTCTTTTTATCGACGATTTTTACGTCCCAACGTGATAAGTGAGTACCTAAGCCTTATCACCATACTTTGGGAAAATATAGAGGTTGAAAATGAACCCCTGGCTTTATTGAAATGAATTAATCAGAATAACTAATAGAACACAGAATCATACAAAATAAAAATATATAATTTATTTTTCATTTTTTTCCAAGTTTCGAACGAATGGCCAACATACCCGCTGCAAAATATGACTGACATTAGACCGTACATATTCCCGGCGGTAAATAATGCACATAAGTTATGTACATATATAGGTAGGTAGGTTTCGTAGAGCGTCGTCTCTGTCACCGGAGTATTAGTGCTACTTTTGACGGTCGATGTCTTTTTTTATTAGGAATCATGATAAAAGTAACAAAGCATGTATTTTTTATTTCGAACATAGAATAGTTTCCTTTAATATAGCTAGGGGGTTAATTTTCAACCTGTATATCCTTTTTAGGACATATAAGTTTTCCTCACAGTGTTTTCCTTCACTGTCAGCAAGTACACAAATACGATGCAATTATGTTTCCTAAAAATTTATTGGTGCATACCGGGAAGAATTTGAGCCCAGGCCCTCGATTCTGGCACGTGCGCAAAAATTGCGAAGGCAGATTGCGGGTGATTTTAAAAGGGATATTGTGGGGATATGTATTGATTTTTTTGATTGAAAACTTATAGGAAGCATTCCTTATATCCTATAGTTTTTATTTGATGAGGTTTAGTAACTTTAGTTTTGATCACATGGCATTTATCAAACTTTAAACAAATATCTAACGCCCAGGTTTGCATGAACTGCTCCTCGACCGATGCAACCGAGTTTTAAATGCACATATTCCTCTAAGGGTTCATCAGTATTAACGATAAGTGCTGCGAGTAAAGTTATCAAAAAAATAAAATATATTATGTTATTTTGCTTAAGTAACTAGTATATTTAGTAATAAATAGGTATGAAGGCAAGGGGGTTTTAAGGTGAAGGAATTTAATCAAATTTTTCCAAGGAAGCTTCGGATATAGATGTAGAAAATTTAATAATTTCTAAAAGGTTTTCCGAGATTTCGTAATCCAAAGCGTTGTTTTTTTTTAATTGTGGACCTTTTAGCTGTGATTATTATTATAATTTTTCCAGTTTATTATGAATTAACTTTTGCCCACGGCTTTGCCCGCGTGGGTTTTGTTTTTATGATTGACTTTATATCTCAAAGTGGCAGATGTAACAGATGTGTGTAACAGAATGAATTGAAATTGAAATTCATGAATGGGGTTTCGATGCCGTAATATTTTTGTGTTAGATTGTAATATATTTTTTATGTTTTTGATTTAATTTTAGCATGTTGATAATCTAAGTGTGCTTGAAGCTCCTAAATAAATGAATGCAAAAATGGCAATAACAGATTTCAAAAGTAACAGATATCAAAAGTGAGAGATGTGAAAAGGGTCCGATCCCTCGGGGACTATGAATTTTTGGTGATAAATATTATTCTATGTCGTTCTCCTGCCTTAAATTTTACCGAAGTCGATTCAAGTAGTTTCAGCGTGAAAGAGATCAAACAGACAGACAAACTTTCGGATTGATAATATTAGTAGGGAGTAGGGTTATAAGAAGCTATCAATTGCTTTCTCCAACCGCTTTTTTATGAAAAATTCTTATCACCGCCACTTCTGCTCGATTTGTCGTTGGGTTTTGTTGTAGTGTAGTTTGTGTCATAAATAGTCATAATGATCAAATGCCAAAAAAATGTAACACTTAATACTTTGGCTTCCTGATACAGTTCTATTGTATTGAATCTGACCGGTTTTTTAAGCCGTCGTCGCTTGAAATTAATGAGCTGACTATTTGCTACTTACGATGATATTATGCAGTAGGATAGAATTTTTTTACAATTGAAGTCTAAGCTTTTTGTAAAAGAAGTCGATTCTGAAAGCTTTGATTTTAGTTTTAGTGCTATAAAAACTCAAATTTTTCCAAAGTAATAGCTTCTGTTGTTGACACTAAAGAACTATTTTGGAATGAGGTCAATTTAGTTTTGATACTGAAAGTAAAATTAAAGCCTTCATAATCGGCTTTAGCAGATATGTTATATGACAAAAGTTAGATGTCTATAAGTAGTTTAAAGCTATTAATTTTAAATATAAGATATTACAGCCAAATCTATTATCCCAATTAATTAAAAACTAAAAAATAAATATTTTTCTCTGACTGTTTTAATTGTAACAATATTTTTAATTTTTTCTCTCATGTTGACATTCTGAGTTAATGATTAATAAATTTAATTTTTAAACTATTTGTGTTTTTTGTGTGTCTAGATTTTAAATTTAGGTTTAAGGTAGTGTATACTCAAATTGTTAATATTATCCAGTTTATTTTAGTATTTGATTAATTATTATGTTGCTAATATTTTATTAATAACAACAATTGTTTCATAATAATGCTGTGTACGCCTGTCATTGATGGCAACACCAAATAAAGGCCCTATGTTTACTTTTTTTGAATGTGTGTGTTGACATTTTTGGTGTACCTTTTTTGTAATAAATAAAATAAATAAATAATCTCGTTATTCAATATACTGTTTAATTTCTCGTGTTTATAATAAACGTATAGTTTATTGTCTATAGAATATTATGATTGTTTGTAATGTTTAAGTTGTTTTTAATTGTAAGACAGTTTTATGTTGTTTGAATAGTTGTATAGTATATATGCCAATATTTACTATAGGGACGGTGGCCCTCCCAATGGTGTTGCCTCGTAGATATGCCAAAAATTAATAGTTTCCCGAAGAGACAGCGTCGGAGCTCCACTACGACCATCTTAGCGCGCTCAAAAAGTATCAGTAAGCGGCAGCAGTAACCTCCGAGATTCATACCACTCAAAGCCAGCAAGCCAATGAGAAACAGAACCCTTATAGTACCGACCAAAGGGTAACCAACGGGACCCTATTACTAAGACTCCGCTGTCCGTCTGTCACCAGGCTGTATATCATGAACCGTGATAATTAGAAAGTTGAAATTTTCACGGATGATGTATTTCTGTTGCCGCTATAACCCGCACCACAACAGAATGATCTTTTTGCCGTTTTCATAGATAACGGTACGGACTTGGTGTGTTTTTTTCAATTCAGAAATTACTACAGACAACAGTATTTCGTGGCCGCCGTACATAATATTATAATTGCACTGTATCGAGCGATTCCGTGCATTATTACTGCGCTAACAGTTAATATTAATGTCTCATTATCCAGACAGGTGCGCCTGATTATGATTAGCAACGTACTCTGAGGGTTGATTAATTGTAGTGTGGGTAGACATTGTTGTTTTACTCCTATTAATTCACGAACTTTACCTTCCAAAGGGGTGGCAGCAGCATTTCTGAGTAACAACTGTCTGCTACGGCGTAGCAAGTGCTACGACTCTAGTTTGTGTAGTTTGTCCGCTTTGTAGACCCAATTCAAGGTCGAAAAAATATTCATTTAAAATATAAAATATTCATTCATTTTATGATATGTAATTTTCGGTATTGGCTGCAGACATCTTTAAAAATCATCATACGTAACGTCCAGGTTGTGGATAAAGCGGACGCGCGTGCAGCTGATATGGTAACAATCACGGGCCTGAAAGTTTTATTTTTAGATCCGTGGGTAACAATAGCATTTTTGTTTAGAAGAAAAATAATAGATATAGTTGTCTACATGATACGAAGAATGATGTGGTTTTTCCTGAAATTTATTTTAATAGATGAAAAAAAGGCTAAATTCATTGTAATTTCTCAGTTTTTTGTTTCGTATTCTTGCGGCACTGTTCGGCGTCCTTATAAGGACGCCATTTTTCATGTCGACGTTCGGTACGGATCCTTATAAGGATCGTCCGCAGCGTACTTTTGAACTGTCACGCCGCGCCGTAGCGTGCCGCCCGATAGTGATTAGCGCCTGCAGGCGTTCCAGGTCCGCGCGTGACCTGGTTTAGTTTAGTGGTTTTTATGGCTTTCCTGGTAGGAAATACCACGCATATGGCATACCGTTGTAATCCTAGATAAATTGTCAACAAGCTGATATTACTTTGATTAAAATATATTGTACTATGATCGACCTGCATGCGAGTAAATAAAGAAAAAGAGTTCTATCAGACTTTTCATTGGAATATAAGAATATCAACACTTAGAGCGGATGCATTGGCTTTAGACTGGTCTCCGGTAATCGACGCTACTACGATTGATACCAAGGTAGAAAATTTTAATTCAATATTGACGTCTCTCTTTGACATACATGCTCCGGTCAAAAAAATTAAAGTCAAACATCTACCTGCACCCTGGCTTACCCAAACTATAAAGAATGCAATGGCAAAACGGGATAAAGCAAAGCGTAAGTATAAGAGATATCCTAGTGATGATAACTTTGAGGCATATAAGAAACTGCGCAATCGCTGCACAAGGATGTGTAGAAATGCTAAGAGGCGCCATATTCACGAATCCATCGAAAACTACAATCCTGCACAGGTTTGGAAGTTTTTAAAAACACTTGGGATTGGCAAATCTCCTAAAACCCATCCGGGTCATCTTGACTTCGATGCACTTAATTTGCATTTTTCTCATTCTCCTGTCACGTTAGATGACTCCACTAAAACTAACACTCTTTCGTATTTAAAAAATAAGCCAAAACCCATTTGCACTCCCTTTAGCTTCAAAACAGTATCCAAGAGTGACGTTAAGAGAGCAATCCTTTCAATTTTTTCAAAAGCTATCGGTGATGACAAAATATGTCATCATATGTTACATCTTATCCAAGAAGAATTGCTACATATTTTGGTTCATATCATTAACTACTCACTAGTCACAAGTGCATTTCCTGCAGCATGGAAAAAGGCACATGTTATTCCTCTTCCTAAATCCTCAAATCCTACCTCCTTCTCAGATTTTCGTCCCATATCCATCCTACCGATTCTCTCTAAAGTCCTTGAAACCCTTGTACACAACCAATTATCCTTGTACCTATCTGATAACAAACTTCTTAATAAATTTCAATCTGGCTTTCGCGCTGGTCACAGTACTGTCTCTGCTCTTTTAAAAGTAACTGATGACATACGGCTAGCAATGGACAATAAGGAACTTACTATATTGACACTTTTAGACTTTAGCAGTGCCTTTAATTGCGTAGACTTCGATGTCCTTCTTGGTATTCTCGACTCTCTTAACGTATCTCCTCTGGTTACTGAATGGTTTGATACTTATCTGAGGGATCGCCTACAGTGCATACGCTCGGACGAGGTTACCTCGGAGTGGTGCCAACTAACTGCAGGTGTACCTCAAGGCGGCGTCCTTTCTCCACTTCTCTTCTCCGTATTCATTAATTCCATTTCTGATGTTCTCTCTTCTAGCTACCATCTTTATGCAGACGATTTGCAAATCTACCGCCATTTTAACATAGCTGAAATTAACTCTGCCATTTCTTTTATGAACCATGATCTAAATAACATTCATGATTGGGCTAAATCTTACGGTCTTTTAGTCAATCCAAAGAAATCTCAAGCCATTATCATTGGAACTAGATACATGACCAATTCCCTTAGTTCATTTAGTGTACCACAGATTTCTTTTAATAACATCCCGATTGCCTACATGAAAACGGTGAAAAATCTAGGGGTTATCTTTGACTGCAATTTATCTTGGTCATCGCACGTTACTGAGATTAGCCGACGTGTCTTTGCTGCTTTCCATTCGCTCAAACGCCTCCAGAAATTCCTCCCCTTCGTAACTAAAGTCACTCTCGCACAGTCTCTTCTTCTACCCCTAATCGATTACGCTGACGTTTGTTTTATAGACGCGAATGAAGAGCTCTTGGGTAAATTGGAAAGGTTGCAGAATCTGGGCATCAGATTCGTGTATGGCTTGCGCAAATACGACCACGTTTCATACTACCGCGCGGAACTTAAATGGCTCCCTATTCGGAAGCGCAGAAATCTCCATACGTTGTGTTGCCTTTTCAATGTCCTCAAGAGTTCAACAGCTCCGGATTATCTTCGTGAGCGCTTCAACTTCCTGTTTAGCAGAGATATCAATAAACCACTCAGGTCGCACACAGTCACACTCCTTAAAACGCCTTCTCACAATACCGGAGCTTTCGCAAATTCGTTCACTGTTAGAGCCATCAGGCTGTGGAATTCTCTTCCGTACACAATCCGAGATTGTCGCACTATCTCCTCTTTTAAAAAGAAACTAAAGGAATACTATTCAGCAAATCCTTAAGCTATCCTAAATATGTTTAATTATTTATTGCTGTATTATCAATTATCATGTATCGTTATGTCATGTTTATATATAGTCAGTTTATATTAGAGTTAGTTATATTAGTATGTATGTTAGATATATTTATATATTTATATATATTTTATACACCTATGTAAGTATTTTAGTATGTAGTACGTACACATATGGTTACCTATTTATTTTTTAAAGCACTCCTATACTCATTCGGTTTGCTATAAAAAATCTCTTTGAGAGATAAGCTCGCCGCTGTACTCAAATTATTGTATCAAATATTTGTAATCTCCTTTTTTGTGTACAATAAAGAATAAGAATAAGAATAAGAATAAGAATCAACCAACATATAGTATTTTTTTTGTACTTTATTAACTCTGTTACTATACAGTAATAGAAATATATAAAAATATTTACATCTTTTCATAGTAAAATGTCAATAAAAACAAAAAATTCAGCATAGAGTTGCCGAACAGGCACCGATCCTTATAAGGACTCCAAGGTTACGCAGTGCTGTAGGGCTGTTTCCAATTCGGAACGTTGGCTAGTGGGACCACTCAAAATAAACCTCAAAATATACCACAGAGCACAAAAAATACACCACAGAGCACAAAGATCCGAGTCGGAACACAAAATCGACGCAAAAAGTACTCTGCGGACGATCCTTATAAGGATTCGTACCGAACGTTGACATGAAAAATGGCGTCCTTATAAGGACGCCGAAAAGTTCCGAGGCTGGAACGCCTGCAGTCGCAAATCGCTATCGGGCGGCACGCTGCGGCGCGGCGTATCACTTTACAGGTTATCAAATCACAGACAAAAATTATAAACTTTCAAGTAAAATAAAATATAAATGATATAGTTTTATCCTGCGACGAAGAATCTATAACTCTTTGGCTTAATAACTTTTCGTAAATTCATTATATATAAATAGAAAACACACTTTTTTCGCACTTGTCGGTCTCAAGAAGGACGGATATCGGAAAGAAGAGTAAAATGTTGGTTTTAAATTAATATAAAATGAACTTAAATGTTTATTAAATGTTAATTTTTGCTGTTGGTCTTTTGGTCTTTACGGCTTTCTCTTAAGGGTGAGAGGGACAGAGAATTATCAACCTCAATAACCAAAATAGCTACCAAAAATTCAAACTATAAAAATTAATGGAGTTGATGCTCGTGATTGTTTGCGCTTGGTGGAACTTTTGATACATTTTTGATTGAAAACCACTTGTACTTGTCCACTCATTTATATTATTTCCCATACCGGTTTTGCTGTTATAGCATTATTCTATCCTATAATGCTATAGCATTATAGGATAGAATAATGCTAGAACAGCGAGCATATTCTATAGCATTATTCTATAGGATAGGATAATGCTAGAACAGCGAAACCGGTAAGGGAAATAATATAAATGAGTGGACAAGTACAAGTGTTTTTCAATCAAAAATGTAGAATAATTAAAATCTATCTAATTAATAAAACACAACTGAGTCTTGTACTGTATGTCATTCTTATTTGAGGCGATGATAGCCAGAGTGGCCTATCTTTTTCAGACACAATTAATAATCAATTGTGTCTGGAAAAGATAGGCCACTCTGGCTCTCATCGCCTCATTTATTGTCAAACTACAAATACATACTTACTAATTTCAATAATTATTTATATCTATCATGCCATCGCGTTTCTGTGCTAGGAAACTAGAAAAAGGTTCGAAAATTTATATACAAATTTATCTAAGTAAAAGCATCTTGTGATAAGCAGATAACAACTTCAATAATAATTGTAATAATAATGTCAATTTTAGCGAAATAGCCCCTTAAGATGGATTCGAGCCACAATCTGGACTGCGATAATAACATCTTGTCTTACAAGGAACCTAAAGCCGATGTTTCATGCCCATTGGCTATAACAATTAAGGTGACTTTAATTTATGTGGCCAAATTCATGCTGGTGACTCGGTAAGTGGTCAGGAGCAAGGTTCAATGACCCTATGTTTTGGTCAAGAACAACCTGGACGCAATTAGTATTAGAAGTCTAAATTTCGCAGAAAGGGTAATTGAACCTTGCTCTTGACCACTTGCCGAGCCTCCAGTATGAATTTGACTTTGTAAACGAAAGTCACCTTACAGGATGTTAACCGTTTCAAAGTTTACGATGGGACCACACATGAAATCGAAAAAAAATATCTATGGAACAGCTCCGTTTTTTTGCAATTTCAGCGTTGGTTTAGAATAAACCTGAAAAGATGGATTTAATAAACTCCAGCGTCAAACTTGACACCGACCGAAAGTGAATACCTAACCAAAATCAATATCTGTAAGAAAAATTTCAATCAAAATCCGTCATAAAAAGCCGACTTCCAAGTCACTCGACTTATTAAAGATTTTAGATTAGGGAATTTGCTATTCCCCTAGAATAATTTTCGTATTTTCTTGCAGATCTGAGGAAATCCCTTGAAAATGAACCGTATGGGCTCAGAATTTGATTTAAATTATTGGATTTTACTTTAAGGGATTGGCTGGTGTCATTCGGAAATGAGTTTATTGCGTTAGGATTTAAATAAGGATTTCATTATGATTGATTAAACATAAGCATAAAACTTGGATTAATTCGTCCAAGGCATGAAAACGTAAGCGGCGGTAGCTCACGCGGTAGATGTTGACCTCTCAATCTTGAGACCCAGGTTCCATCCCCGGCCGGAGTTTTTCGGAATCTATGTGCACAATTCTGACTTAATACTTACCGCTTGCTGAACGGTGAAGGAAAACATCGTGAGAAAACCTGTATTCCCTAAAAAGCGTGTAATTGTGCCCGAAGTGCGGCGACAGGGCTAACCACCTATCACGTTGGGACGTAATAATCGTCGGTTATACGCGGGTGAACCGAGTGTGGACTGTGACTAGTGACTCTATGGTCTAGTGGTTAGATTACTCGACTACTAATGCGGAGGTCGCAGATTCAAATTCCGTACATTTGTGTTTGGTCCGCGTGTATCAGAAGGAACGGTCTAATTTGTGCCCGAAGTATGACGATAGGGCTCACCAACCATCACGTTGGGACGTAATAATCTTCGGTGAAACGTGAGTGCACATTACAAGTATGGGCTGCTACTTGCGTATATAATAAGTTGGGGAAAAACTCTTTTCCCAAATAGTATTGTATGAACTTATAATAAAATCTCTTTGGGTATACCATTTGCATCTGGCTGGGTTTGGTATAATTAAAAAGTTTACATTTTAAAAAAGATTATTCCGAATTCAAATGAGGTAAAATGTGTGATTTTCATTTGTTTTTCTTACCGTTAAGATGAGTGAATCTAATGAAGAAATTCCATACATTTTAAAATTTTACTACAAAAAAGGTAAAAATGCAACGCAAGCCGCGAAAAAAAATTGTGATGTTTATGGACCTAGTGCAGTGTCTGTGAGAGTAGCCCAAATTTGGTTTAAGCGTTTTCAATCCGGAAATTTTGATATCAAAGATGTACCTCGCTCTAGGCGCCCTGTTACGGATAAAATGGATGCCATTTTTGAAAAAGTGAAGCAATATCGGCATATCAGTAGTTACGATGTAGCTGAAGAACTGAGGATTGACCAAAAAATTGTTTTGGCGCATTTGAAAAAAGCTGGGTACACAAAATAGCTCGATATTTGGGTGCCTCATAAGCTCACTGAAAAAAACTTAATGAACCGTGTACTCATTTGTGATTCTTTATTACGACGTAATAAAACCGAACCATTTTTGAAAAACCTGATAACTGGTGATGAAAAGTGGGTCACGTACGACAAGAACGTGAGAAAAAGGTCGTGGTCAAAGGCTGGTCAGGCTTCACAGACTCTAGCAAAACCCGGGTTATCTCGCAACAAGGTAATGCTGTGTGTATGGTGGGATTGGAAGGGCATTATTCATTATGAGCTGTTACCGCCAGGCAGGACCATCGATTCTGAACTCTACTGCGAACAACTAATGAGATTAAAGCAAAGTTGAGAGTTGAGAGAAAACGGCCGGAATTAGTCAACAGAAGGGGTGTGGTTTTTCATCGTGATAACGCTAGACCTCACACATCTTTAGCCACTCAGCAAAAATTAAGAGAGTTTGGCTGGGACGTATTAATGCATCCACCGTATAGTCCTGACCTTGCACCTTCAGATTTCCACTTGTTTCGGTCTCTTCAGAATTCTTCAGGCAGTGTCAGGTTAACATCACGAGAGGACTGCCAAAACTACTTGTCGCGGTTTTTTGATCAGAAGCCCCAGAATTTCTATAGCAATGGGATCATGTCCCTACCTACAAGATGGCAGAAAGTTATCGAACAAAATGGCACCTACATACTTTATTTAAATGTAAATGAACTGTATTAAAAAATGTTTTGAATTTTCATATACTAAAATGTGAAGAAACTTTTTCCCCAACCTATTAAGTTATGCGAATCACTAACAAATAGGTTAGATAAAAGCTATGTGACAGTTCACGAGTAAATGCACGTCAATCATTGAATTTACTATAATCTATTACTATAATGTACGTTTACCGGAGGGGGTCAAATAAATTCACAGACATGACCACTTTTAGCATTTTTGGCATATCTCAAACTCGAAACTACCACTTTAATTTTTTTTTATACAGAACACTCTCACACATCTCGTCTGTGACGTCAATTAGGAAGATCCATTTTTTTCTTAAATATCTTATAAAACCCATGTGTAATAGCTCAGGATAAAGGATATTATTTTTCTAGGATCGTTTGATATCATGTGAGTACCCACATAACCTAAGTTTGCGACCTCGAAAGTGGGGGACAATTTTTGGTGGCCAAAAAACCTCGAAATTGCTGGACTTATTCCAGTTTTTCGCTTGTAATTCACAAACGTTTCTTACTACTGGACCAACAGTAGTTCGATTTTTTATGAGGATCCAAAAAACAGCAAACTTTTTTAACTTTGCCAAAAACTGTGTTTTACCCATTTTCAATGTGCTGTAACTTTCAAATTTGATGTTAAATTCGATCAATGTTGTGTTTTGTTTCAGCATGAGAAGAAACGTTTGTTTTATCTGTCAAGGCGGTATTGATGAAGGTGAATCGATAATTGTCAAAGAAAAAGGAGTAAGAACATTGTTGGAGAGTAGTTGAATATGGAAGAGCACTCGTTTTCTGGACTGTTCATAGTGCATGTAGAAAACATTACAGTAACCTTTAATTGATTGACGCTTACGTTCGCCGTGGGTATAAATAATAATAATAATAATCAATTCTTTATTTTAGGCCACTAAGGGCCCATATCAAATACCTTAAATAATACCTTAAAAACTAGGGATACATATATATAAAAGTCGTTGACTACTACTTAAGTAATAATGTAGTTGCACAATCAGCTGTAGCAGGACGAGTACGAAGTGAAGTCGTATTTCAAATGTTTGAGAGCATTAGTGGTGTGTGCGGTATTATGTGGTGAGGAAGTCAGAAAAAGAAAAAAAGAAAGAAAGAGCGGTTGAAACGGAGATCAAATGACCAGAAATAATACCAAATTCACAAGATCATGTAACTTGAAATTAGACGGAATGTGATAAACACGGCTGCTGTCCGTGGGGATCAAGACATAGTAGAGCTTTTGAATGACGAGCAGTTAGATTTGGTTGCAGATTGCAGTATAGTATATACGTTGACTAGGATATAACAATGATAATAAAGAAAACCGCATGCAAATCCGTTTAGTGTCCTCTAGTTAAAACGGAACGAAAACGGGAATTCTAAAAATGGTAGTTTTGGCTTCAGTACAATACCAGTAATTAATTAAAATTTTGAATAATAGAGATACGACCGTTTTTCTACTTTATTACGTGGGACGCACTATAAGTTTCCGGAATGAATATGAAAAAATACTATTAAAGATACAAAATTAATTTATTGTTTTTCAAAATAATCTCCCTTGGCGTCTATGCACTTTTTCATTCGATCAAACCAGTTTTGAAAACTTTTGTGCCATTCCCCTGTGGTGACCTCTGAAACGTGTTTTTCATACTCCTCGACAGCCTCTTCTGGTGATGAAAATCGTTGACCGCGTAATTGGTTCTTAATTTTTGGGAACAGAAAAAAGTCACAAGGTGCCAGGTCGGGACTGTATGCAGGATGACTCATGAGTTCTACATTTTTCGTCTTCAAAAAGTCGTTTGTCTGTCTGGCCGTGTGAGAACTAGCATTGTCGTGGTGCAGGATGATACGGCGTTTACGGTTATTTTTACGGAGTTCGTCAATAACTTCCGGCAAACAAATGGTCGTGTACCAGTCACTATTCACGGTGCGACGATTCTCTAAAGCAACAGTAGCCACGTGTCCAGTTTTATTAAAAAAAGAAGCAATCATCCGCTTAGATGCACTTTTGCACGCGCGCCACTTTGGTTGGTTTCGGCTCATCTTGAAAGACCCATACGCTCGATTGCTGCTTTGTTTTGGGATCGTAGCAATAAATCCATGTTTCGTTACTTGTTACTATGTCCCACACCAAATTTGACGCACCTTCGTTGAATCTGGTAAGCATGGCACTGCACCAAGTGACGCGGTCCGTTTTTTGAGCCTCGGTCAAGTTGTGTGGGATCCACCGCGAGCACAGCTTTCTCACACCCAAATGTTTGTGTAGGATTGATTGTATTTGACTCATGCCTATTTCTAAGGATGCGCGAATTTCATGGTAGGTCACATGCCTGTCTGTTTCAATCATACGGCGCACAGCATCGATGTTTTTGTTGGTCACAGCGGTGGACGGCCGACCATCGCGAGATTCGTCACTGAGATTGATACGACCACGTTTGAATTCTGCAAACCAGCTATAAACAGTCGTCTTGCATGGTGCTTCATTGCCAAAAGCTGTTTCAAGGCGAGCGATGCTCTGTTGAGCTGTCAAATTACACTTAAAATCGTAGAAAATCATACTACGAAAATTTTCCCGAGTTAAATCCATGTTGATGCAGAAACACAATTTTTTAAATGGCGCCACAAGGTAAAAACAAAAGACAGTCAGATGAAACAAACTGCATTCTACAGCCAAAGAGTTCTATTTTCAAATGTTGCAATAAATTTTTCAATATTGTTTATGTAAGTGGCCAGTTCCGGAAACTTTTAGTGTTACCTATGTATTAGTATAGATAGATATGGATTCGTATGAATCACTACAGCTACGCTACGCTAAATCCATTAGGTATTTCCTCACGAAGACGACGTGAAGCATCTAGCTCCACTGCATCTGAATTCCGTGTAAGTTTCAATCTGCATATTGACTGTTGATATACTGTGCATGTGTTATAACCAGACAGTATTTTGTACCATTTGGAAAATGTTGACATAAACGTATGAGAAGTGGATCAGTGGAACTAGGGTAAGTCCCGTATAGATGCCCAACATTTCAATTTCCATCTGTATTTCTTTAAGAAGTTATTCGTTATTTATTTCGACAGTTTATATGGTTCTTTGTGTAACTATGTTCATTCGGTATTCTTTATAAGAAAACATATTATTGATTTTTTTATACACTTTTTTTGGGATAGACACCTCACGTTTGTCATTGATGAAATAGGAAAAAGGATTTAAAAAAATACTAAACTTTTAAGATTCAAGATCACATCATTTTTTCAATTCTTCCATAGCTATAGCTAGATCATCTTTAGTACATGCACTGCCTACCCTAGAGTACATGATATCTTAAAACATTTTTTTTTTCAAATTGGTTTTTAATTTTTTTCATATTGTTTGTATCGTCAAACTTGACCATCTCATTGCTTTTCCAGCAAAAAGTTCTATGCACGACACTGTTAGATGCTAGTAAAAATATAAACAAAACTACGTGGGATACAAACATAACAAATTATCTACTTTTTTATAAAGGATAGATGCCTTTTTCAATTAAAAAAAATTTAAAATGCATAAATACTCCAAATCTTCATAAACATACTAACAATACAAGACTGAACAAATAATAACATAAAAACGAAACACTTACTTTGTATCTTAAAAAATACAGAAGATACTGTACACTACTAGATTATTTGGGTAAAACAGAAATTGGCACGAAACGTTTCATTTTTTTAACGGAAGCCACGTGCATGACTTTGGGACGTCGCCGATGCACTGAGGTGGAAAAGGGGTGTGCTTTAAATGATTGTGTCGCGGGTTTGTCTACACTTCGAGAAGTGCGAGATTTCGACATTGGGGCAACTATCCCACTGCGGCATCTATCCTGGAATTACCATATCTCCAATGGTACATACTAAAAAACACGTTAGCGTTAGCCAGAACTATGTGCTACGATCCCAATAACCTCTTTTTCAATGAAATTAATTTACATCTGTACGCTCCTCACAGCATTTTTTTTCAACCGACATGTTATTAATAATCACTATATTTACTTTCAGACTGCACTCTTCTACCTAGCAATAACTGATTTTCCTGCTCTCTATAATAATCTACTATTTATCGCAACCCTACCTCACATAACATCGTCGGACTATTCACAAAACGTTTCCCCTTTCACCTAGCAACGCGATTCTTTGACCAACATTAAAATATTAAAAGAATATTCCTGATTCGGCTCACGTATTCGACCCGGCCGCTGTCACAATATTCACGATCACCGGGGGACATTTCCATTGGGTATCTACCAGAATCGATTTAATTTCTCTCGGTTCAGTGGAGATATTACACGATGAATATCTATGAAGTTGTGACATATGTCAAAAATAAATTTTATAAAAGCAACAGGAGTGATTAATGCAATTATAATTTAGGTCTAAGTAACACAAAGGTGAAACCGGTCAAGAAAGTAATAAACTTATACCCGGTATACAAGTGATTTTCTGTTCATTATGTATTTTAAGTTGTGGAAGGCAAGTGCCAACAATCAATAGTACGAGTATTAAGATTCTGGGCAAAAGAACTCAAGCTGACATTGGCATATTATAAGTAACAAATAGTATTCTATCTCCATACAAGTGGGCCGAAGAAACGAACCACCGCCAAAACATAGTTCAACTCGGTTTACGACAGTCGCGGTCGCACCGCAGTTAGGTATGCACGTTCTCTGTGTGACGGTCCCGCGCATTTTCGTATATTATGGCATGAAATTACAGAGTATGTTGTGCATTGTTTATTTGCTTAAATACAACTTTATAATAATAATATACCTATAGCATTATCAAATACGTAAACAGTCAGTTGGCAGCCCTAGGGCGTGTTTATTCGCCGAACGGCCGTAGGTATTGATTTCAAGGACACCGCCTAGTTAAACTACTGTTGTTACCTATACTGTGACATTGGTGTGATGCTATGCAACGCGTAGTTTTGTATCCCTGCACTTACATTGCTTGAACTGGACGTTATAGAGTGCGTTTCGTTTTCTTTTTGTCCAGATACATGCGTGAGAGCTCGCGCGTAAGCATTCGCGCGTAGTCGAAGTACTAGGCTCCAATATATTGCGTCCACATGACTCGCGCGTACTTACGCGCGAACCAACGCACAAGTCATGTGAACGCAATGTATTGGAGCCTAGTACTTCGACTTCGCGCGAGTGCTTACGCGCAAGCTCTCGCGCGAGCAAAACGCGGCATGTGGACAAGGTCTAAGCGATACAAAGAACGCCTCACATAGTAGCGTCATGCTTCCCCTAAAAAATTTGTGTCTTCCTGACTATGGAATCAGTTCTTCTTTACATAGAAATAGGTTTATTTTTGCAATGTAGATACAATATTTTTATATATTTCGAGAGCGCCGGTTACTGGGTTGTCGTAAGAGTCACAGCTCATAGCGCACTATTTTAAACAAAAAAGAACTTCATAAAGTTCAGTCTTGATTGATACAAAATGAGGTGCTCAATATTATAAATGCGAAAGTTTGTGCTTGTGTGTGTGTGTGTGTGTGTGTGTGCGTGTGTGTATGTTTGTTACTCTTTAACGCTGAAACGGATTTGGATGAAATTTAGAATGTATATAGCTTATATACATAGGTAACCCTAAAAGTTTCCGGAACTGGCCACTTACATAAACAATATTTAAAAATTTATTGCAACATTTCAAAATAGAACTCTTTGGCTGTAGAATGCAGTTTGTTTCATCTGACCGTCTTTTGTTTTTACCTTGTGGCGCCATTTAAAAAATTGTGTGTCTGCATCAACATGGATTTAACTCGGGAGAATTTTCGTAGTATGATTTTCTACGATTTTAAGTGTAATTTGACAGCTCAACAGAGCATCGCTCGGCTTGAAACAGCTTTTGGCAATGAAGCACCATGCAAGACGACTGTTTATAGCTGGTTTGCAGAATTCAAGCGTGGTCGTATCAATCTCAGTGACGAATCTCGCGATGGTCGGCCGTCCACCGCTGTGACCAACAAAAACATCGATGCTGTGCGCCGTATGATTGAAACAGACAGGCATGTGACCTACCATGAAATTCGCGCATCCTTAGAAATAGGCATGAGTCAAATACAATCAATCCTACACAAACATTTGGGTGTGAGAAAGCTGTGCTCGCGGTGGATCCCACACAACTTGACCGAGGCTCAAAAAACGGACCGCGTCACTTGGTGCAGTGCCATGCTTACCAGATTCAACGAAGGTGCGTCAAATTTGGTGTGGGACATAGTAACAGGTGACGAAACATGGATTTATTGCTACGATCCCAAAACAAAGCAGCAATCGAGCGTATGGGTCTTTCAAGATGAGCCGAAGCCAACCAAAGTGGCGCGCGTGAAAAGTGCTTCTTTTTTTAATAAAACTGGACACGTGGCTACTGTTGCTTTAGAGAATCGTCGTACCGTGAATAGTGACTGGTACACGACCATTTGTTTGCCGGAAGTTATTGACGAACTCCGTAAAAATAACCGTAAACGCCGTATCATCCTGCACCACGACAATGCTAGTTCTCACACGGCCAGACAGACAAACGATTTTTTGAAGACGAAAAATGTAGAACTCATGAGTCATCCTGCATACAGTCCCGACCTGGCACCTTGTGACTTTTTTCTGTTCCCAAAAATTAAGAACCAATTACGCGGTCAACGATTTTCATCACCAGAAGAGGCTGTCGAGGAGTATGAAAAACACGTTTCAGAGGTCACCACAGGGGAGTGGCACAAAAGTTTTCAAAACTGGTTTGATCGAATGAAAAAGTGCATAGACGCCAAGGGAGATTATTTTGAAAAACAATAAATTAATTTTGTACCTTTAATAGTATTTTTTCATATTCATTCCGGAAACTTATAGTGCGTCCTTAACACATAGGCTACTTTTTATCCAGGAAAAATGCATGGTTCCTGTAGGATAGATCAAATCATTCAAAAATCAGGTGTCTAATTAGCGCAATCCTTAATCGTTTGTAGTGAAATAAGACAAGTTATCTCATCACACTTCTCACTAATATTACCTATATATAGGTAAATGCGAAAGTTTGTGTGTTTGTGTGCGTATGTTTGTTACTCTTTCACGCTGAAACGGCTGGACGGATTTGGATGAAATTTAGAATGGATATAGCTTATACCCCAACTGAACACATAGGTTACTTTTTATCCCGGAAAAAAGCATGTCGTTAAACCGAATAACACGCGGGCGGAGCCGCGGGCAAAAGCTAGTAATATCATATAACAACACCGCGAATCTACGCTGAGATCAGCCCAGTTTATTATAACACCGCTTAAGTAACCAAGCAGAGACTAACATTTCTTATTTATCCCGGAAAAAACACGCGGGCATAATGCTAACCGAGGATCGATACCGATCGTGCGACTGATGGCGACACACACTGCTTATACAATGGATTTGCAGTAAGATAGATCCTAGCCACGATCTGTACCGCGTTTATAGTTATACTATTGTTTTAGAGATGATGACAGTTAAAAGGGTTAGTACTACTAATTGTTTTTTTTTTCTTTGTCTTTGTAATCGCTCTATTACACTCGCGTGCTCTCGTCTTTCAGCAAGTCCTGCACAGTTAGCACAGATAAAAATGATAGAGAGAAGTTTTGTTTCCCGAAAAACCATTTGACCAATGGATTAGCAGGAAAGCTACATCACGTGACCATCGCCTGGACCTTTAAAGTAATTTCAACGATTTAATTATACAATTAATCAAAGATTCTTCTTTAAAATTAACTTTTCGTCCCTAAAATGTGGAGCAACGTTATAAATAGTCACAAAACATCAAAAAATATATGTCATAAATAACTGTTGTTGGATTTGAAGACAAAATATTGTCGTTTCACTTTTATTAATACACAGTGCGATAAAATTGTTATATTTTTCTTCTTTGAAGTCACATTATGTTACGACTTTAAAGACAGATATGTATATCGAGTATTACTGACATGAAGGTTATTGGTTTATTATTACTTCGAATTTTAAATCCAGATATTTATATCGGGATATAATAAACGAATTTTTTTTCTGCGCATTCGGACATACTTTTTACATTATTAACTTTGTATTGGGGTCTTACTCGCGATAACTAACAACATACATACCATTAATAGATTTTACATATCTCTTGCTCTGTAAGTACACCCTTACACCCCTGAATGCCGGGGTGTATGACTATCATTACAGCATAGGTTTTGGAATTTGAAAAAAGAACTGTCATACTCATACTGCACGAAGAATATTTTTAAAAAGTTAATATTTTTTTTCTCTGTATCGATTAATTACTCGAATCGGAATCTAGACAATTTATTTTATAAAGATTTTATTTTAAATATGGAACTATTTGTTTGCACATCGTATGTTAGATGGAATCGATTTAAAAATCAAACTGGCCAGCAAGATTTGACGCGCTTGCGTGCGTGAAAAAAAAAAGGCAGTCTACTAGTAGGCGCGAAAGCATCGCGAAAGTAATTAATTTTCTTGTTTGAGTTCTTTTTCAAAAGTTTTAAACATGTCTAGTGACGAAGACATAGATCTAACGCCCGATTTTATTAAAGAAAGGGCAAAAACAGTTGTCGAAAATTTTTCGGCGCCTCTGTGTTCTTGTAGTTTGATTACTCGATTCGACTACTAATTCGGAGATCATCTGTTCAAATTCCGTAGATGCACATTTGCACAATTGCATTTGCATGAATTTTTAGGATTCCGTACCTCAAAACGGAACCCTCATAGAATCACTCTGTTGTGCGTCTATCTGTCAGTCTGTCAAGACCCCTTTTCTCGAGCCCCGTTAGAGATATCAAATTGAAACTAATAATTTCTACCAAAATCTACGGTCCCGTATTTATAGTGTTGCTATAAAATTAGGCTTCTAACTTAACGCAAAAAAAAGTTATTGCCCTGTACGCAATTTGTAGATATTTCATGTACTTAAAGACATATGCTATGGGACCCTAATTGTTAAGAGAGTTTCAAGTTTTTAAGATAAGTACCCTATAGATTTTCTTCGTAAGCTTGTTTGTAAAATGATAACGTAAAGGCAAAGATATAAAGGGCAGGTTGTATGGTATAGAGAAGAAAAACAGATTAATTTGACTTTTAATAACTTTTGTTCCAAACAGAAGCAACCAAGTTTCACCAACCCACCTTTCACTTTGAAATTATGATTTATTTACATCACAAAGTATACATTTGAAAGCTTTGTAGTTGAAAGCTCTAACTTTCAGGAAGCTTTGGTCCCAGTTCCGTTTGGACATTAAAAGTTATGAAACTTTTCTGCGATAGGACAAAGTTTTGGCAAGCTTTTATAACGATGTAAGTAATTTTGTATTTTATTATACCTGCATAGTTGAATTTAAATGAACGTGTTTTTTACGGACTCTCCTTATTAAACGTTTCATCGAACTAAACGCTATTTGACACATTGTGATGGTCTGCTATCTGACGTAGTCAGCTAACCCCTCTCTACACAGATATAAATATACATATATGCATCGGCGCCAATACATACATATACATGCATACCCATGATATATCTAACCATGAAAGTCTGGACTAGGACTTGATAACTGAATTATTTTTCCAATTATGATCGTAGCAAATCATATCATCAATGTATCATAATTGCTAAATACGTTTAGTATTTATTAGATGTGGGATAGGAACAACTATAAAAGGGAGGAAAGAGAAAAAGACATACACAGACGGATAGTTTAGTGACTCTAATTTATTACTTTACTTTATCATTTTTTCTCATTGTTTCCAATGGCCCAAATCAATTTTATAAAGGGGAAGAACAATGAATGAACAAGAAACCCCTTTGGCCTTATTATCTATTACTTATCTAGTACATAAAGATTATGACAGATACTACAATTCTTTTCTATGATTAATTGAACGGTTCAGGTTTGAACTGAACCCTGACCCCTCTTGTAGAAACCTCTTGTTCTTACGGGTCTGACTTGTTTATTTTAACAAAGGCGTAATCATTGAAATTTCGCTTAACAACACAATATCTCCCACCACTCTCTTATAAAATGTATTATATAGCCGGGATATAATCTGTGTCTTTCTTTATTGATAGTAGTAAATATTGCCAAATTGAACGGCAATTTATAGACACAGCTTCCTAAGTTACTGACATTGGCACATTCATATAATTTTAAGCTGTTGGTGATTTAGCCCTCACATGGAGATGTAAATTAACGTTATCTCATTGGAGTATAACTTCACTGAGGACAGCTAGGTATACCTAGGTGTAAAACGCTCGTCACCAGGATTCGAACCCGGGACCTCCCTTTCTCTGAGCGTTTGCTTAATCACTCCTTCTCATTTGGAGTATTTATAACATACACCGAAACATTAACATTTGGCAAATCAAATGTTGCCCAGTTTTATCAGCTTAAAGTTCCTCGTAATGGGCACAGATTTCAAAGAAATTTGTATAATTAAAAGTATACATAGACAACATATGGGCACGGAAAGTGTCTATTGCGAGATCATACTTTTATCAACATTTACTTTGTCTGTAACTGTCTCGATTGTGATTATAAACTTTGGCAAAGGAAATCTTATCCAATCAACTTTAATCGTGATCTCGCTCAATAAACTCTTTAACCGCAAAGGTTTTAAACACTTAGCTTTATCTGTTGTTCCCACGTACAGCTCACTGACTGATACTGACACTTTGTAATTTATACTGAGATTTCAGTTCAAGGTTTTATCAACATTTAAGTTTTATCTAAGAGACTAGGTCGTCTCTTGGCGCTCCAAGACCAACTGCCTGTCTTCCCGCTTGCCTTCCGCTTTTCGGAAAAACCCCCAACCATCCCTCGTTAACAAATACTTTTTAGGTAGATAATAATTTACAATAAATCTTACTCTAAATTAACATCTATGCTATACATATTTAGCGTCCAATTTTCACTGCACTATCACACTAATAGCACCCGTGCACACACACTAACGCGCAGAGTCGAATCGCCGTCAGCGCATAAGCAGTATAGGCACCCCCTGACGTCATTGGCCGTCGGTTAGACAGCCTATCTGCGCCTGTGCTTCACACGCACTCCAAACTCCGCTATCTAGTCAAACGCAAGACCTAGATCTTGTTTTGCTAGACCAATCCTCCACAAAGTAACTCTCAGCTACTCAAATCAGGTCGTTTCCTGAAAGTATAAAGATAGACTCCAGCACAATATCATTTGTAAATAATCATTGTTCGTCGATATTTTTAAGTCGTTAAGGTTCACATTTGTATGGCAAATGTAATTCGATAGCTTAGTTGCCAATTCGAATCTAGGTACACGTGCGTTTTTGTCTTTTCCAAGAACATTAGACCTTTCGTTGTTGAAGTGTGTGTGTGTCCATTAATTTTTAATGTTTTTGTAACTCTATAGAATTTGAGATCCTGGAAAGCAATTTATGAGCATTATTTATTGCTTACTTTCGAGAAGGACGTTTTGTTTTTGAGACGTTAGCATATTGAATTTCACTTTGCGTTAATTGTTTGTATCCTGCTGCTATTTAACTTGCTTGTTCCTTTTTTCTAAATAGATTTAAATAATTATTTTGTCATGGCAAGTTAGCCTCCAAAACGACGCCATCACAACATCTGTTTCATAAAATCATCCAAACGGATGAATTGTCTAATATCCGTTTAAGCGAAACATTCGTTTTGTACAACAATCCGTTATACTCATTTGTCAAAACTATCAAACATTCGTTTGATAGATGTTTGATAGCCTTTAGTAACTTCGATTAATTGGTGTGTCCGATATATTTATGGTTTAATTTAATTTTGAGAAACGGCACTTAGAATGTGCGTTTGTCGTTTTAGTCAAAAGCTGATTCGTCTGGGCGCCTTACTGTTTGTAGGAGTATTATCTATGCATTTTTTCAGGCTGTAATGTAAGATCCAAAGAATCCTTATAATCCTTAAATCCGTGCTATAAGGATTTATTAATTTAAATATTTTTAAATATTTCCAATTTTGGCAAGAGCACGCAATCTGTTCTGTTCAGTTTGCTTGTGTGCTCGTTTTGTGTTTGTGTTACAACCAATGACCTTCCATAAACAACTAGACTCACAATCTCGCTCAAAAAGAGTCCGCGATGCATCTTGTCACCTCTATGGGGTGACATATTCCAAAGACGATTTCGTACAACTGACATTGCATCTTATGTTAACGGCATAAACGTCCTAATTTGGTTGAAGCATTTTTGCTACTATGCACATCGCACGTTCAGACACTTTCTGACGAACTTATCTTAGAAAGTGTGTGTCCAGTTGTTTATGAGAGGTCAAATGATTACAGCTTTTGATTTGGTGTGAAATCTCAGGTGCTCGTAGGGGTGTGCGTGAGTGAGTAAATGTGTGCTGTGCGTGTGAATGTTTTTCTTTGCTATATCCGTTGTCAAATGGCCTTGTAAGGAGACAAATGGACAAACTTTATATGCAATTTAAATGTATGTAACGGAACTTGACCATGGATCTTGTACATACTCATATGGCTACCTGAAGTTCCACGTATTGTCCTCTTTTATTTCCATTCTTATTATCGTATACTAAGGTTAAAAATTGGAAGAGCTCAATTTCCTCGGTAGTCCATTAAGGGGGTAACTTTTTACCTCGGTACAAAATGCACATCATGATATTGTTTTCCTTACTTTTGAATAAAAAGTATTCAATATAATGTGTTTTAAAGCAACTTGCGGAAATAGTTTATTGATAATAAAGTCTTCACAAAAAAATTACGTACATTATTGTATTACATTTTGTTTGCATTATATTAACAAACTTAAAAGCGTGTTTACAGTTGTAATGTAATGCAGCTAAAATATAACACATAAAATTGAATAATTTTCATGTGATCACATAACTATTATCAAGCAGTTTGCGCGAATTGCTATAAAACGCATTTATTGCAAACTTTTTATTCAAATGTAAGGAAAATAATATTATGATGTGCATTTTGCACCGAGCTCCTCCGTTACCACCTTAATCACGATGTCTAATTTAAGTAGTAATAATACCTGTGAAAATCCTTCTTTGGCATGCGTTCAAATATGGCTTAGAATTCTAGATCATACGCTAGGTTCAAATTAATGCATAGATGACATTGTATTTTAGCCACAGAACCAAAAATAAAATTAAAAAACACCGCACACTTGCGCACAAAGGGTTCCGTACCGTTATCTATAAAAACCGCAAAGAATCATGTCTATTGTATGGCAGTGCGCAGGTCCGACTCGCACTTGGCCGGTTTTAGTATTTTTTTAGTATAGCGGCAACAGAAATACATCATCTGTGAAAATTTTAACTGTAACTATCACGGTTCATGCATTATCTATAAAAACGGCAAAAAAATCATGTCTGTTGTATGGGAGTGCGCGGGTCCGACTCGCACTTGGCCAGTTTTAGTATTTGTTGTTATAGCGGCAACAGAAATACATCATCTGTGAAAATTTCAACTGTCTAACTATCACGGTTCATGAGATACAGCCTGTTGACAGACGGACAGCGGAGCCTTAGTAATATACATGCATGACGCTTATTTTAAAACATGGAAAACAAACAAAAAGAAGCACTATTAATTTCGCTCTGCTGTCTGTCCGTCCGTATGTCTCTAGCTTGCAGACGGAATGAGTTAAGGATCTGAAATTTAGATATGCTGTGTTAAATGTTGATCCAAAAGCAGATATTCAAGTGAAAATAAAATTAAGTCAAAATTTTACATAACATATCCAAATTTTATATCAGTACCTCATTCCATTTGCACGCTAGAGACCTGTGACATACGGACGAACAAACGGACAGACGGGCAGACAGCAGAGCGACATTAAAGCCGAGTACTCATTTGCGAGCCGTAACCGTAACTTGCGTGATACAGTAACGAGGTTCTAGTGTGTACGTGTGTGTTACAGTTTAGGCTCATGACGTCGCCCGAACGCTTTCACCGAGCGTACTCATGTTGCGAGCTGTTACTGTAACCAAACAGATTCAGTAACGAGGTTCTAGTGTGTACGTGTGTGTTACAGTTTAGGCTCATGACGTCGCCCGAACGCTTTCACCGAGCGTACTCATGTTGCGAGCTGTAACTGTAACCAAACAGATTCAGTAACGAGGTTCTAGTGTGTACGTGTGTGTTACAGTTTAGGCTCATGACGTCGCCCGAACGCTTTCACCGAGCGTACTCATGTTGCGAGCTGTAACTGTAACCAAACAGATTCAGTAACGAGGTTCTAGTGTGTACGTGTGTGTTACAGTTTAGGCTCATGACGTCGCCCGAACGCTTTCACCGAGCGTAGTCATGTTGCGAGCTGTAACTGTAACCAAACAGATTCAGTAACGAGGTTCTAGTGTGTACGAGAAGTCCACATCACTGTGACTGTAGTAACAAGCCGGATCTATCCGCAGTTTTGGTTTGTAACTCCACGATGTCGGACAAAGTGTCTAGCTCTTGACATACTTGTAGATGCTTTCCTCGATGCTTATAAACGGTCTATCAGCAGAAGACATTTATCTCCTGAACTTATTGAAAGAATTTGATGGTTCGCAGCGCCTGCAACAACCTTACATCTTCACGTCCACGAGCGCACTCGTTTGTGTTCGTCGAAAAACCGACAACTAGTAATAAATATTCAATTTCATGGGTATCTCGTACAACAAATGAGTGAAACACCAAATTTTTATTAGACAAATTTTATCCTGACCAATAATCCTACCGATTCGTATGATAAAATGGCAAGGGTTTATTTTTTAATTCCCGGGTGAGACAAGCGAATTTTAGAAGATCTTTGAATGCAGTTTTGTTTCTTTAAAAAAATAAAAGAGTGTTTCCTTTCAGTAAAATGAGCCAACTAAAGGATTTTAGGTAGTTCACCTCCAGGGCCGTTAAATTTTTTCCACTCTGTATAACATCGCTTATAACATATCGCAACTTCGTTAGAACAATGACGCAATTACGTGTTTTCAAATTGTTCAGGAACGGCAAATTGAGAAATTTTTATTTTCTTGTCTAGCTCTATGACGTTATGTAATTACATAAACATTTTATTAAAGATATTATGAAAATGAATTTAGCGTTGTTATGTAGCGTCTACTTGGCGCGGTGATCCACGCTTAACTGACCAATCAGACGATATTATTATAAAAAAAAACCGAACAAGTACAAGTCGGACTCGCCCACCGAGGGTTCCGTTAAAGACTATATTTTTTTATGATTTAATCACAAATGTATAGTTTTCAGATTTTTTCTACACTTATAGTATAAGACGGTATTATTTGCCAAATTTCATAGTTCTAGGTCAACGGGAAATACTCTATGAATTTTGATTCCCTTGAGAGTGTCGAAATGTACGTTTATTGCGGCATAAACGGCCGTATCCTTTTTCACGTTAACTTAGAAGTTCGATATTCTTACAGCTTCAACGGACTGTAGATTTGAGTATATGGTTTTAATTTCAACTCGATACCTTCACGCGTTTCCGAGATAAAGGGTCTTGACAGACACACGGTCGGACAAACGGACAGATGGACAGACGGACAGACAGACAACAAAGTGATCCTATAACGGCTCCGTTTTTTTCTATTGAGGAACGGAGCCCTAAAAACTGTGGAAAGCTACAACGACATACCCACTCTCTGTCTGAAACTATTGGAACTATCATTGTGTTTTTGTTACCCCATAAAGAACAGTACTTTTAGATTAGAACATTTTAGCATATGGTTAATTTTGCATTTTTTGACAATTACGTCATTGTTCTACCAAAGTTGCGATATAACATCGCTACAGAAGGAATCATCTGTTCTGAAAAGGAATTGTTCATCTAGTCCTACTGATTTTGATTCGGATTTTATTCTGGACATAGTTCTCGATATGCCGGTGTAAAACACAGTACTCTCCAGTGTCAGATTGACAGGATATTTATAAAAAAAAATCCGATCAGTGTCACATTTTCCCAAAACTTTTCTGGCTAGTTCTCGGGCTTTGAAAATGAATTATTGTTTTTTTAACACGTGACAAAGATACATCGGAAGTTATTTTTGATACAAAACTAAGAGGAATAACGTGAGCGAGATCGAAATCGATAAACGCGGTGAATGCCGCCGATTGCCGCCTTGTGCAGTGCTACGACTAAGATGGCGCGAGTGTGCAGGGCGTCACGCCCGCCCTCCACGACTCACCTCTTACCCCGATTGCCATGTCGACCTGCCGTCATCTTTAGGTAGGTAAGGTACCGAATACAACCACCATCAGATGAGACATTGAAGCGCGTTAATACACATCTATGAAAGTAGATGGCGCTGGAAGTACTCTAGACCGTGATATCATTTGATCGCTGGAGTACGAGTACGAGTCCAGTGAATACAATAGTACAGCAATTGTACAGACTGTGGACTGATAGTGGAATAAAAATGATAGTTTTAGTTGACCGTCAGCTCGCTCGCTCACTGTACTATTGTGTTAAATATTATGTAAGTAATTAGGGACAATACCAGTGGTATACATAATGGCTCCTACCCTCACTCAGTCCGTTATCGTCTTTGGCTTTGGTGATTTTATTGTACTATTGATTTCTGAAAATATCCCGCTAATTATAGTCGGTCAAAAAAGTGTTGAAATGAAAATGAAACTTTAATGAACTTTATTGGACTTAAACGTTCAAGTAGTATAATTTAGGTAATATATTTATGAAATAATAACGCGGTTAACTAGATTTTGTACTTGTTTTGTTTGTTTGGTGTAACCAGGCGCAAGAAAAATAGTTTCTTCAATATTCATTTCAACAATTTTTTGACAGACTATAAATTTCTAATTATTTTATAAGATTTGGTTCACCTGTCGTGAAGGAAGAAACTGCCATAGACAATATTGTGGTACAATCAATTCTTTTTTTAGTCATCACAAACAGTTGTGGGAAGATTTTAAATATCTTCTTCCTGACCGTTCCCAAACGCCATATCTCTCTTGACGCAGTCTTGAAGTTCTCTTTAAGCAGGGCTTGCGAGCTCCCTCTCATTTGTTACTCTGTCCTCCCATATGATGCCGAGGATATTACGCAGACAGCGCATGTAGAATGTGTTTAGTCGACATTCTTGTCTGGCATACGATATCCAGGTTTTGGCTCCATACAAGAGTATGCTCAAGATGCAGGCCCGGAAGACGATCATCCTGATCTTAATCGTAAGGTGTTTATTTCCCCATACTCTTTTACTGAGCTTTTCGAACATCGTTGCCGCCTTGCCGATGCGGAGAATAGGTCACTGCGGCGTAAATTGCTTGTACTTACCTACTCGGGAATTTGACTATTTAGTCTATAATCTGTTGATTTTCAACAAAATTGCTTTTATTTTATTATTTCATGTAATTTTTCACAGATGTATTAAAAAACTTCGTTTGATACACGTGCGAAAGTGTTGATATTTCTCGTCCCGACTGTTTTTCAATCGCGACTCTAACTATCAACCTTTTCGCACTTGCATCAAAATATACTATTACCTAGCGGAGTAAATTACCTAGGTATATCCTGCTTGGTCGACTGCTGCGTGTAGCAGGTGTAGCTCTCGGCGTCTACAAACCTGTGCGAGGTATCCTGTGGTTCTTCATACGTTTGGATACGGTTTTTAAATTTTATGATTAACCAGATGAAAAACAGCAGTTTTTGTCATTATTAGGAGTACGGGACTCGGCAGTTTTTGTGTTTGTTTGTTGCCAAATTTTACTTGGATGTATTGGTGTTGAATTAAACATTATTTATCGGGCAGCTTAATGCTAAGCTCTGATGGAAAAGTGCGTCCTCCTCTCAAAATACTCATATTTTAATGAAAACTCCCACTTTGCACAAAGGTGTGACTGTAAGATTGTCGGTATGCGTGGAGCGTGGACAGATCCTTTTAGTACTAGCAGTTATTTTATTTTTGACGTCAGAAGAATATTCACGTTACATTCTTTCCTATTTTCAGAACTTTATAATTATATTGAGAGCTGACAACCAAAAAAGTCAGGTAATTTTAACCTCAGTGAAAATCAGAAGAAGACACCCTTTTGCCAAAATCGTCGAACTGGGAGGCCGCACCTGGTAGGTTCAAAAGTTATAGGGAAGGTTGCAACTTAGTATCCAGACTTCCAAATTTGGGGGAGTGGTGAAGGGGAGGGAAAAAGGAACATTGTTATATTTCAAAAATCCTTCAGCGCAGAAGCGAGCCGGTAGATTAGGCTAGAAAATTGAATCATAAGCTGATATGGTCATGGCTAGGAACAAAATCGGTGAGATGAAGTGTTTTATTTTCTTTGACCTCTATAAAAAACTACGCAATTTCGGGTAAAGGAAGTATTATTTAAGGGTCTCCGATACTAAGACGCCATGGAAGTATAATTTTGTAACAATAATAATAGTCCGGGTGGTACCGCTGCAAATTTTAACACAAAAGTCATAATAAGCGGCTGATATTGACATCGATCGTCAGCTGCTGAAGTAGCGGTGGGTTTGGGTGTGAGAGGTTGCGAAAGTGGTAAGAAAATAAATAAAAGGAATTGATAGTACGCCGGCTGAAACTTTTTAAATAATCAAAAGTACAAAAATTACAATCAGCTGCATGGGTAGCGGTGGAAAGACCGTCAGCCGTAGTAAAGTTAAAAATATTGAAGCATTGCTACTACGCTGTTTCCCTTTAAACGCATATTTGGAGATAGATTCCGGAACTGCTTGAGCCCATAACATGACCTTGGGGCTACCCGGTCCTCTCCTCCTAAAATTCCAAAGAAACATCTGCGTGTAAATGGGATTATTATATTTAATCTGTATTTTTACTGCGTCAGCTGACGGCCTTTTCCCCGCTACCCATGCAGCTGATTGTAATCGTCAGCTGATTATTTAAATAACTTTATTTTGCGTATTTTTTACAAGTTCATGCGAGCAGCTATTGCATCATCCCCCTCCACGATGCAGCTGACGATTTTTTTTCAGCTCAGTATCATGTCAACTATCGGTGAGAAAAGTTTTAGCCGGCGTACTATCACTTCATTTTTTTACCACTTTCGCAACCTCCCACACCCACACTTACCGCCGGGTGCGTGAGCTGACGCTTGGTTCTCTATTAGTCATTCCAGATCTATTGAAAAAGATGGCGATCTGTCGGCGTAAAATCACTACCTAAAATGCAACGCTACCTCCCGGGCTATAACTCAATGTAAGACGCAGCCTATATTTTCCCATAACACCTGAACCCATCAGGTGCGGCCTGCTAGTTCATTTTTGGCAGAAGAGTGCCTCAGGTAAGTATTATCCTGAGTTCCATCTTCTCTCTCTATACATATAAAATGCAACGTCTGTCTGTCTGTCTGTTCGTTCGCTTATAATTTGAGAACCACTCAATGGATTTTGATGCAGTTTTCACTGAAAGATAAAGCATTTCTTCGGGAAGGTTAAAAGCTATGTATCATCACGCTATGACAAAGGGGAGCAGCGCAATAAGAATTTTAGTGAGACATATGGAAGATTCGCCGCCGTCGATCGTCGAGGGTTCAAACCCCGACTGGTAAAATTTGTTTTCACTTTTTATTTTTTATTCTTTTATTTTATTTTCAGAAAAAAATATTTCCTTTGGTAAAAAATACATTAAAGCTGAAATTATATTTTTTGACTGAGCAAAGACCAATAACTAAAATATTTTTATTTTCAAGTTCTTAGAAAACGCCATGTTCAAAGTCTGGTTCAAATCAACTCACGTTAAAGTTTGTCTACCTACACTATTATATAAAGAAGAAAGATTTGTTTGTTTGCATACAGATAATGGGTAATATCTAGAACTAGTGAACTGACTATAGAAATTCTTTAAGCACTCAATAAGATTTTTAGTTAATCATGTGGTATGTACGCCTTGTGTAGTCGTATTATAGTCTCATCGTCGGGGTTTCTATAATCCACTGGTAAATGTTTTTTTTAGGAGACTCTCAAGTTAAAGTTTATTTGATCGGTATTGATGAGTATTTTTGTAGAACATGGTGACCAGGATCTAATGACGGGGCTGGGAGGTGGGTACGGGATCTCCTCAAGGGATAACAGCAGACCCTTCGAGTTTGGGCTTATTTGATTGGTCTTTATTAGCACTTTGGTAAAACATGGTGACCAGGGTCTGATGATGGGACTGGAAGGTAGGTACGGGAATCTCCTCAAAGGACAACAGCAGACCCTTTCAATTCGATTGGTATTTATTAGCACTTTGGTAAAACATGGTGACCGGGGTCTGATGATGGGACTGGAAGGTGGGTAAGGGATCTCCTCAACGGACAATAGTAGACCCTTCGAGTTTGGGCTTATTCGTTGGTCTTTATTAGCATTTTGGTAAAACATGGTGACCGTTGCATATTTTCGTTAAAAAATCATATTCTTTTGTTTTCCTTATTTCCACAAAACTCTTTTCGACGCGGGCGGAGCCGCGGGCAAAAGCTAGTTGATGATAAAACTACCTGACCTTTGAGGTCGTCAGTTGCCAGTAGGTATTATTATTATTATTATTTCCACAAAATAACAATATTTTAGTTTCACATTGACGCAATCTATACGAGTATACTGTGTGATTATTTCTGATTTTACATTTGAAAATTTCAACATGAAGGAAACTAAACAACCAACTCAAAACAGAAACTGGGCCTTGACAAACTTTTCTCGTACACTTTTCTTAACGTATCTTTTATACTGCGTCGCTTACTTGAATGGAAAACTAGCAATGCAGGGCAATTGTGTAAAGTTTTAAAGTGCAGACATTACTATACGTTTGAATTTTGTTGTCCGAGTTCTGGCAAAAATATGTACTACGAACGAAAATAATGGATCTTGAGTTTGTAAGTTAAACCACTTGGCAGCCAAGACATGCGTCGAGATTTTGTAAACGGTCGCATACTGTCAAAAGCTAGTTTATTGTACTGAAGAATACCACTGTAATGTATTAGTAGTTTATGAAACTGGTACATAAAAAGGTTTTAATACCTAGTTATGTATATAGGTAGTTTCATACACTACTTTGTCTAAACTCTTGCCCAACCTGTTTTCATAATGTTGATAAAATTTGTAGTTAGCCATTTTTTATTTTTCTTGTAAAAGCTCGTTCTAAAAGTGTTCGTAATTTCCGTTGTTATTTTCAGAATGTCAGGTGGAGTCAAATTATCATCACCATCAGTGCTGTTAGTAATTTTAGGACAAAATAATGCTTTTGATTTGACCCATAAAACCACAGTAAATAATTTCCACGTAAGCTACGGCGCCGAAATCCAAAAGTCCACCACGCATGTGTACGCGTTGCGTGCGTCGGAAGCCATAGACAATGCAGGCCGAAAATAAAATGAAATTGTGACCTCCTTTGTCACGCCGCAATATTATTCAGTACGTGTTAGAGAATATTATATAATAACCACATTGGTATTTGATATTAAACCCCAGACATAGGCTAAGTTCCCTTTGCCTTCCTAGTTAGTAATCAATCGCATGTACTGTAATTTCACAAAAAGTTTTGTGTTTTGGAGACGTTAATGAAAAATATTTTTCATTATGCTAGTAATTTTGAGTTTGTAATGAGGATTTTACGATATGAGGTTAGATAAACATAATTATGTCGTTGTAGGATGGCAAAAACTGCTTTTTCGCGCGTATTTTACGAAAAGCGGTTCAAACGATTTTACTGCGACATCTATTAGGTAACTTTGATTGATATTGCAAAATTCGTACTAGAGACTTTTTAAGTGATCAGTAACACGGTTCTGTGACCCTTTCTGTGAAAAACTCAAAATAAAACTAAGGCTTCTTATACTAATTGACTCGAGGTTGTCCTTAAACAACTATAGGAGCTCACAATTTTTTTTTATTATTTTACAAAAGTGTTATTGTACCTTGGTCCTAACCACTTAACGAGTCTCCAGTATGAATTTGGCTATATCAATGAAAGTCACTTTACATACTATTCGATTATTGCAGCCATCCATCCATCAGCCTGTGTTCGTCCACTGCTAGACATAAGCTTTTCCTCCATCCTCCTAATCTAGCAACCATCCTTCCAGATATGGCCTGCCCACTGCCACTTCAACTTACTGATTCGACAGGCTATGTCGGTCACCTTCGATGTTTATATTGAATGAAAAGGAATTTCTTATTTCCTTAAACGTTAGTTTGGAGCACAGAAAATGAAAAATCAGGACAGGCGAATAAAACTATCCTTGGAATAAATAAAGATAAAGTGCGGCGTTGCTTGTGTTTAATAATTTGACTGACTATCGGTTTACTCTGCTTCCTGTGGCTCGTCTTGGCGAGAGCTCCACTGTTCCCCTATATACATAGATTTTCTTACATTTCTTACAGTATTTGTAAGCACAGTACTATAAATAGATAGTAGTTTATGCTTTAAGTGCGCTAAGGAGGCAATAGCTTACGAGGACGATTTGAAACACGAGCGATTAGCGAGTACCCATTACCCACCTTACCCACGTATATCATACTACGGTTTTCAATGCATAGTGTGAGTAAATAAATGAAACGTAATTAAATCACAAACAAACAATAGATACTTCCAATGAACTTAAGGCGGGCATTCTTTTTCTTTTTCTTTGCACGCCGGTTGCAAAGTTTTCAGTTTCCAACTTGACGGAAATAAACTGCTTTCAGTTTGATGCTTAGCTCATTTCTGTCAAGTTTATCTATGGTACACAAGAAAAGACTGACAACTTTTTTTCAGTAAATTAAAATTTAAAAAATAAAATACACTAGTACGGTAAAGATGACTTTGACAACAGTTTTGAAGCATATAACATGCGTATTTACGAGCACTTGCATTAAAATGTATTTACCAACGTAAATGCATTCATTTAGTTTTTCTGGTCAAGTTACAGTTACAGGAAATGATTTACTTCTCCGGTAACTTTGCTTAGGTTCAAATATTTTACTCAGGAGATAAAATTTAGTATTTCGGTTTTCAGCAAATAGGGTATTTCGCTGGAATGTTTTAATCATAAGATGGAGTTTAATCTACCAAATGGTATCCTTTGAAGGCTGAGCTCTTAACCGAGGAATATGTAATATATTATTATTTTAGGTATATAATGCAAAAGTTTGTTTGCTTTGGTATAGCTAGTTTGTAATTCTACCCAAACTGAGCAAAATTATAAAGAAGTAATACCTTGGTTAGCTAAATACAAATTAAAAACACAAATCAAGCTACTGCTTGATATTTCAAAACATGGTATACTTACCTTAAAAATTATCTTATAAACATTTTGGTTTATGGTACATTTTTAAATCTGTATATAATATGACATTAATATATGCAGCCAAACTTATACTGAAGACTCGGTAAGTAGTCGGTATAACCTTAATGACCGTTTTTTGGAAAACTCGAAAATATATTTTTTCCTGTTTCCTACAAACGCAAGTCCAACCCGGAATCAATACTATGGAAGGAAAGTCAACAATTTATTTTATAAATTGCGCATGAAATATTATTAATCCATAATACTGATAACTAACCAAGCCTTGGGTATAAATTTGGCTGTATAAAAGAATGTCAGTATAAAATACCGAGTGTAAAAAATGGCAACGTTAAATTTAATCAATCTTCTTTACTGAATTTGTTCAGTATAATTAGTAGAGCATGTGGTTTTATTTCATTGTTATATACATTTATTATTTAAATAAATATAAAAAACAAATTCATGTAAGAAACATAAAAAAATAGTTCATAAAAAAACAGTCTTTCATTTCTTAAAATAGATCTCCCGCCCTATGTGCGCCCACAACAATACCTTTCCACGTCTCATCAACTACATGTTGTATGTAAATTGGATCCAAGTGGAACCCTTCCCAACCTCCGTTGAGACCCGGAAGCTCATAAGTGTAAGATAGAGGGACTCCTTGAAGAAGAGCGTAGTCTTCTGCAGCGCCAGAAGCTGGGTATCCAATGACAAGAACAGAGTTGCCAACGATATATCTTGGAAAGTTGGGAAGTGAGACAGCATCGATGGCTTCAGCCATGGCGACACCAACGGTATGAAGAGCGAAAGCGTTAAAAGGCAGAGAGCCATCGTGTCCCCATGAGTACAAGATCATGCTACCATAGCTGTGCATGGTGAGGTATAGGGCCATTCTGGACAGGTTTTCGTTGATAATGTCGCGAACAACTCTGGTCTCGATCTCGGAAAAAGGTGCGCTGCCTCCGTAAGTATCAGTGCAAGGGTTGCTGCTTGTTCCAGCGGTGTTCCAGAAGAAGTCATAGTTGCGGTTGCCATCGACTCCAGGACACAGGTAGCTGAGTGAGTGCTGGTCGGTTGACCTAGTCTTCCTCCAGAATCGACTCTAAAGGGATAATTTTTGTAAGTTAATTACTATTGGAACTCGTAAAACACATTCAGTTTGGAATTGTAGTTGATAGGATTTGGCAAACAGGCTAAGTGGCTGATAAATCGAAATATTGTAGTTTTTATGATCCATTCATCATATCCAGCGTAAGCAATAATAAACAGCTGCTGTGAAAAACTCAGGGTATGCCTTACGACGTGGTGCAATGTTATGCGCTGCCGATGCCATACTTTGCATATCATTTCAATACATTACCCACAATTGCCATAAGAATCGTAATGTACGTCATAGGGTGTTCGCAGTGTATAAAGCTACACCGGTCTACGCGTCACTTCACTCGATCACCCTATAGGAGGGATATTTGAACCGTTACTAAAAATCGTATGCTACTTACGTTAGTAAAAGTGTGCTGGTAACCATCAGGATTGACAACAGGCAAGATTATCCAGTCGAATCTGTCAAGGAGCTCAGGCTCGGTAACATCTTCAACCAGCTTGTGGATAGCCCAGGTCACTGTGGGGGGCGAGATCCATTCTCTGGCGTGGATGCCTCCATCGATGAAGATGATCGGCTTGCTGGTATCTTCGAAGTTGGTGTTGGAAATCTTCAGGTATCTAATGGGGCGACCTTCGAAGGTATTTGCTGGAGTGACGAGGGTAACCAAGTCAGGATAACGGGCGGCAATGTCCAGGATGTAGGCTTCAATCTATAAAATGTATTCTATATTACAAGTACACACTAAAGCTACTGAATTGAAATGTACTACAGAAACTAATTGTAAATTGAAATTATTGTAATTTTTGTGTTGTAATTTACTAATAAAATAGTAAAAAGTAGTGCCTGTAAATTTAATATTTTTGCGAAATTTTTAATTGAATGGTACTTTACAGAGACCAAAACAACAATTTTAACTATTTTTGTCTGTCTATTTGGCTGTATGTTTCGTTTTAATTCGAGAACCACTCAACAAATTTGGATGCGATTTTATTTATTATCATTCTTAGTGACCATGGCCAATATATAAGCTATAAGGAGTGTTGATATGGCCAAGTTGAAAACAGCTAGTCAATAATAAAATTGAATAAAACCTTAATTAGGAACACAATTATTATAATCTTTTGTCGTACGAGTGTTCCTGTGTCATCCATGTATTTTCATTTCACGGGTATGTTTCTTTGGGGAAGTGGTTCAGTATGATCAGTACGGTGGTTACATTTAATGAGAACTGTGAATTTATTAACTGTCTGAAGCAACACATATTGTAGCGACGACAGCGCCATCTGTTCCTAAGAACAAGGCGTGAAATCACATAACGCCCTCGTGAGCGTTCAGTATGTGCATTACAAGCTGGTTAGATTAAATAGTTACAAAAATATTCGGTGGACAAGTATGGTGGAAAAACTCAACGGTTTAGGTAAGTACCTTGGTGGCGCAGTCGGTAGCGCGCTTGTCTTGATAACAAGAGGTCGCAGGTTCGAATCCTGGCCCGAGGAATTTTGTCAAATTCTTGTCTTTACATTTGTTTCTAATTTATCTTTTCCAGTTTGTAATGCACTCTAATAATAATATTTAGAGTATTACAAAGCGATGGACTTCGCAATAAAAACTTAATCTTCGTTATAATGTTTCTTATTTTCAGCCTGTTTGAGATATAAATTTAGCGTATCTAAAAAAAGTTCTATCAATTATGACGACTACATAGAAAGTGACTTTCGTTTATGTAGCCACATTCATACTGGAGACTCGATAAGTGGTCAGGACCAGGGTTCAACGACCATACCTCTGAAATATGATATTTTTGTGCGTCTATACTAACTTCTTCAAGAACAACCTCGACTCAATTAGTATAGGAAGTCTACATTTTATTTTTCGTATTTAACAAGATGCGTCACCGAACCTTGGTCCTGACCACTTACCGAGTCTCCAGTATGAATTTGGTTACATAAACAAAAGTCGCCTTATACAGGTATTTATTTGAAAATAGACATTGAATCCACAAGGGTGTGTCAGAGGTGTTTCCGAATATAGACGAAATGCAAGTCACAGTTCACACTCGTACACCCACGTTTCACCGACGATTATTACGTCGCAACGTGATGGGTTTTATTACTATTATTAGTTTGTATACGACAACTTTACAGTGTTCTTCATTTGACATACCGCTGTCCAATCCTGATAAGCATCATAAGGCAGGTTTTTTCCTCCGTTCCTTGATCTGGACTCTTGCCTTCTCATTTCAAATAGCACATCTTCTTTCTCTAAGGCCCTAAAACAGAAAAAACGAACTATGAATTGTCGTTGGTATTATCTGGAGTGTAAGGGCAATATTCGAGTAACATGGCCGTGGCCACAGTATAGGTAACAACAGTAGTTTAACTAGGCGGTGTCCTTGAAATTAATACCTACGGCCGCTCGGTGCAGATAGGTACAGAAGGACTGCTCCCTACAACCAGCGATTTCGAGCGCACGCACACCTTGACATGTACGTACGACGATCTCGGTTGGATTCAGTCAAATGCCAGTACGACTAGTCACGAGTGCATGCGCTTTGCGATACATGTGATGAGTAGGTATTTAAAATCAAGGTCAGTCATAGCTGGCCTTCTGTATCTATTTTGTGTTAGGGCTGCTAAATGACTGTTCAAATATTTAATAATGCTATATTACTACTGTAAAAGTTGTTTTACTGTAAGCAACCATGCAACCATACAATGCACAACATACTCTGTAATTTATTTACGAAAATGCGCGGGAACGTCACAGTGACAACGTGCGTACGTAACTGCGTTGCGACCGCAACTGTCGTAATGTAGACCGAGTTGTACTGAGTTTTTTGGGGGGGGGCAGGGGTTCGTTTCGGCCCGTTTGTATGAAGATAGAATACTATTTGTTATTTTTACTATGCCGTGGTAAACCATGTCGAACAACCAGCTACCGACGACGAGGAGCAGCATATGGAAATGAGGAAATGCCATGAGGAAAGCCTAGCATGGCAATCACCAATCAGTCTGCTTAGGAGACTACGCAATGTAGGGTTCCGTAGTTGCCCAGTACATTTTATAAGTTGGTCGTCTAATACAGATATTTGCATTTAGAAGAACGGCCCATACATTGTCGTGTTTACAGGGGGCCAAAAGTTTGGTGCGACCTGTGCTCGTTAACCTGTAAATCCTACTTAGCTGTGATAGTTTTCCTTTTAAACTCGTTATTTAAACTATTTCTGTGATTTTTTTTACATACCTATAAACAACCATTTAGCCAGCAGGGGCTTGACTCACACAAAAATAAGCACTTTAAAGCTTAATATTTCGTAAAAAAATCATCCCCAATTTAAGTGTATACGGGAGGTACCCTTAAATATTTTTTTTCGATATTTCAGTTTACCATTTCGTCGGCGTAATTATTATGTATACTCATACCAAATTATAGCTCTCTAGTACTCATAGTCTCTGAGCTAAGCCACGGACAGACGGACATGGCGAAACTATAAGGGTTCCTTGTCGGACTACGGAACCCTAAAAACGGCTTTCAGTATTGTGAGACGCTTTGGAAGAAGTCCACATTCTGCCTTGGATTGATTTATTTTGGTAAATAATAAGGTGACATTTATTTATGCAGCCAAATTCATATCGAAGACCCGGTAAGCGCCCAGTATGATTCGTAAATTTTTCTTTTGGTGTTTCCAACTACTTAAAATAACGTGTTCCCTACAAACGCAAGCCCAGTCACGAGTCAATTATTATGGGACGTCAACATTTTATTTCGCGAAATTAACAAAAACTGTGATCGATCCGTGATACTGATCACTTACCAGGCCGCCAGTGTGAATTTGGCTGCATAAAAAAGTTCACCTTATATCGTCATGACTCATGAACTCATGAAATAGTAAAAACAGAACAATAGAACAACTCCCGCGCCGTGCGAGGCTTAAATTGCTACCTACTGTTGCAGGGTTTTCAATTTATTTTGCGGCGATGCGACGCGGCCGCTAATACTAGGTGAAATTAAATCAACCGACCAAATTCATACTGGAGACTCGGTTAGTCATAAGGAACAAGGTTTGATGACCCTGCAGGAGAAATTCGAAAAAAATGATTTTTCCTATTCTGCCCGCACTAGGAATTTTACTTAAACTAGTCCAACCAGTAAGGCAGCAAAAAAATGTAGTTTTCTAAATTGGCTAAAAGGATTACTGAATCTAGTTTTTGATCAGTAACTGATTCTCCAGTATGAATTTGGTCGGTTGATTTGATTTCAGCCTATATACCTATATATATTTTGTAGCGCGGCGTACGTAAGCGGGACTGCGGAGCGCTGCCGACCCTAGTCAAACCGCCAGAAACCACCTGAGATATTGTCGTTGTGTACGTGCTGTGGTTCGTGCGTGGAGGCCTGTGCAAGCTCGCATATATATAAGCCGCGCGGGCTACATCTCTGTGAAGAAAGCTTACTATTCTGTGTTTACTATGGTCATGACCTGAATCTCCGAGGCGGCCTCCGAGCTGTTCACATGTGTAAGCTGTGAAATGCAAGTCACAGTCAACACTTGGTACACCCGCTTTTCACAGACAAGTTTACATCGTAAACGTGATGGTGGTGAGCCCTATGACTACATGGACCAACAGCTAAACGTGCCGGCCGACCGAAGTACGCAGTATGTATACAAACAAAAAGGCTCGTTTCTCAAACCCACACTCGTGTTTTAATATTCTCTTTATGTACCAGGTTCTTAAGCTACTAATAGAGATGTGTGCTTGTTTTTTTCAATTACCCTACAATGAATCGTGGTATTAGGCAGATTTCGTTGACGGACAGACAATGCTATTCTATTTGTATGTACTTGTATGTATGATGTTTTCAATAACATGATTTCATAATCGTCTTTCAAAAGCAGTGAGTTCAGATTTCATAAATCAATTCAATAGGAAGTTGATGTAATTAATAATATAAGATAAGATAAATCATAGTTCTGAATAACAACAATCGGTAATTAAGTGATTAAACAATTATCGTAAATGTAACTCATTACTTATAAAAACAAATCAGTCATATACCTACTCTTATATGACATCTAACAGGTTCTATATTTTGTATACAGCCACACGTATACATATAATTCCATAAAAAACACATCCTTTTTAGGGTTCCGTAGTCGACAAGGAACTCTTATAGTTTCGCCATGTCTCTCTGTTTGTCTGTCTGTCCGCGGCTTAGCTCAGAGACTCTTAGTACTAGAAAGCGGCAATTTGGCAGGAGTATAGATATTAATCACGCCGACAAAGTGGTAAAATAAAATATTAAAAAAAATTTGCAAGCAATAGGCCGTTTAAAACTATTGAGGATGTGTGAAAACCATTTTACGATCGAGGACCGTTTGCGAAATATTAAAGTTTAAATTGCAAATTTTTGTATTAGGGTCAGTAGCCTTCCGGCTAGCTAAACGGTTGTTTTTGGTTTTATGGGAAAACTATCACTACTAATTGTAAGTAGGTTTTACAACAAGTAACGAGTAGTCAACGTTTTGGAGCCAGGTCTTCGTATCCAGTAGGTAGATGTCAGTATCAAAACAGTCTTAATCAAGTTTTTTTTATCAAAACAAACACAGCAAAGGCTTTAAAGACTGACAGCCTTAGGTCAACCAAAAATGACGTTTAAAGCTTTGATTTGTTTTTAATTGTTTGGAAAAACAAAGATTAACAGCTTAAGAGCATAAAAAGTTAACAGCCAAGCAAGAGGTCATAATATTTTTAAGTACTTAGACAGCACCATCTATGTGATTTTTATGGAAGCTAGCCTGGAAAACGGCTCATTCTCATAGAGCTCAAAGCCATTACTTTGATTAATAATTCAGACCAATATTTTTGGTATTTGAATGGTGATGACTCTGATGACGCATCTTCAGCCTGGTTTCTTTTGAAACAGCAACCTCGTTGTATGGATCGAATTCGTACTTGCCTGGTTTTTGCAATGACAATTTTACATATTTTGTTATTAAACAGAAATTAAAATCGACTATAAAAACTTACTCTTTAACATTAGCCGAGTGTACTTTGTAAGGAATGCCAGCTTCGTCCAGCTTTTGAAGAAAACCTTCCTGAAAGTTTGGCTTGACCAGGACAACTCCCTCCCGCCCCACTATGGGGTGGCTCAGGACATCCACTTCGAAGTCCATGCAAAGCTGGCCCAAGGGCAGCAGCTGGTCTTGGGCGGGCGGCCCTACATAGTAGGACTTCCATCTGGAAATGAAAAAATCATATAATTAACTGAAGGACGGACTCCCGAGTGAATTTGGGATACAAACAGCACATACCTCTGGGATATATAAGTTTATACTTCGTTTTAGAAAAATCCATTCTGTGTGCATCTGCACCCCCTAAGGAACATTATGTGTCGAATTTTATGTTCCTATCTTCAGTGGTTTAGGTTGTGCGTTGTTTGTCAGTCCGTCAGTCGTGGAACTGTTATGTATATTTAATAGATTAGATAAATGTATCCCTGAGGGTGTTTTATAGTGTGGACTACCATTTAAACAGACAGCACAAGTACATCCTCGCTTACCCGATAATTTTTACATTCCGACAAATGTTCCTTCACTGTTCAGCAAATGGTAAATAGGTACACAAGCACTGTGCAGATTATAGCCAAAAAACGGCCAAGTGCGAGTCGGACTCGCGCACAAGGGGTTCCGTACCGTTATCTATAAAAACGGCAAAAAAATCACGTCTGTTGTATGGGAGTGCGCGGGTCCGACTCGCACTTGGCCGGTTTTAGAATTAGTTGTTATAGCGGCAACAAAAATACATCATCTGTGAAAATTTCAACTGCCTAACTATCACGGTTCATGAGATACAGCCTAGTGACAGACGGACAGACAGACAGACAGACGGACGCCGGAACCTTAGTAATAGGGTCCCGTTGGTTACCCTCTGGGTACGTAACCCTAAAAACTCATTGATGCATGTTTATTTCGGGTCTCAAGATTGAGAATTCTGTTTAGCTCCTAATGATGTACCTAGCTATACTAGTGCAATTATATTTCTGGAACGTCAGAAAACTGGTTTATATTTAAGTAAATAATAATCATCTTGCACATAATCAGAAATAATCAGTTATTCTTTAAATAAACTAAAACTATTAAAAGAACCACTAAGTATCAAACAAGTTTCTATATTTTGACTGTCATTAGAATTTTCAAATATCTTACCACCACGTTACAGTGATAATTTATATAATTTTATAATAATGTGATAAGATATTTCTATCCCGATTTTTCAGGAACTAATAATACTCTCGTAACTAGATCAAAGCTTTTTAAGACATGAACATTTTTAACAGTATTTTTCTTTACCGTTCAGTTAATAGCAACACTTCACAAACAATAAGCAAAAAAAAGTTTTGTTCTCTTGATTATAAGTCCCACATCTAACCACCAGATACCACTGCTAAAAAAAAACAAAATTACAAACCCCGCATATTCTTCGTGCTTGGCGCTGACCGCCACCAACAAAAGTGCAAGTCCCAGAATCTTCATGATGACGAGTGATTCACTGACTAGCCAAACTCAAGTTTTATAACCTAGCAGCGAATAATCGAGATAAGATTATATCGATATGATTTTATCGACAACACGATAACATACATACGACGCTATTCTATGAGGTGATTGATTTACGCACGTCATCTTCGGGTTTTGTAATTTATAAACTTTAAAAATATACGTCATAAATAATGTACAGGAAATTTAGATGTAATCTACAAGGGAAATAATATGCTACAATTGACAACACGCTTGATTTTTTTAAATATTATAATAACGTTGTCAATAAAGATTTTCATTATTTATTCAAGAGGCGTAATACTCCTCGTAGATTTGTGGCGTGTGGCAACGTCATCCAGAAAGAATATTGTCGCTTCTTGTCTTCTCGTGGATATCGTAAAAGGCGACACTGCTAGGTTAGTATATTTTTGTTTCTCTATAGCATTATGTCATATGGTTTGCTGCTGTGGGGTAGGGCCGCGGATATAGACGCAACCTTTATTTTACAAGAGGCCTATTCGGGATATAGATCAAATTAAGAACCTGGATTCATTAAGAAAAAAATTCAACGCTAAGCTTTAATATCAATTCATGATATTTTATATGGTCAATTTTTGTAATACCAAACTATTTCCTATAAAATGTTATGAGGCTGTGACATATGGACGGACGTCGAAGTCTCTCTCACCATAATCATTCTTTTTTACCCTTTAGGTACGGAACCTTGATGTTTTTTTCTTAGGCAAAATAGCTCTACGAGAGGTGACCCCATTAAAAATATATTACCAACTTCTGAAGTCTTTGTGTTTTCAAGAAGGAAGAAGTCGGTAAAAACTTATAAAGAGTGCTCTAAAATGAAAATAAAAAGAAATTATTTTCTCAGCGGCTAACTAATAGCAAAGTTCTGCACAGAGAACAAGTTTATAAAGTTATATCCTTTTACAACAGCGATCACGTCACACTTGCACTTTGAAGAATGTGTACTGCGCGTAGAATACTAAAAGTGCAACAGGGCCAAGTTTTAAACTACATAAAGTGCATTTAAGTAACGTAAAGTGGCTTGTTCTAGTTTTCCGGTTGATGCTTTACCGTGGATGGTTGATAACAAACCCAATATTCAAATTAAAATTGTTAATTTTGTAATATAAGTAGATACATTACGTATACGTTTTACATGTCAATATTAATCTTTAGAAAAAACAATAGTGTAGCGTATTTTACAAATAACCACATTGCGCAATAAATAAGGTCGCACGTTCGTTGACTTACTTAATTTAGACACCTAAGCGTATGATTCTATAAAAACAACTAATTATCAATAAACGGTGTTCATTACCCTACAGACAAGTCTTTAATTCACTTCTTCAGCATCATGTTACCAGAATAGAATATGATTAATAAAATATTTAATATGGTAATTTTTTGCAAAGAAAAAATGTTGGCTACTAAAATTTAATTCCATAAAATAAAGAAATATAGGAATAAAAATAGTATTTATGTAGACATAATGCAATGAATAAATAAATTGATAAATAAAATAAATAAATATAATGCGTAACCATCCGCCCGTTCGATTAGTGTTGCTAAAAAGAAAGGCAAAAAACTTAGCAGGATTGGTAATCACGACGTACTCGATTGTTTCATCGACGTCACAGTTATCTATACTATGTCGACGTCTGGGGCGCAAGAGCATCCTGGGACGTCACGATATTTGAAACGGTGAAGGTAATGTGCGTTCCCACCGCCGCGCCGTGACCAGTCCACGCTTGAATATAATATAGAATATCCAGTATAAGGCTCTCACGTTCCCTATAGTCCTGGTATCAGACTGGCGAATATCCGGGAAGAATAGTTAATTAAATAGGTAATGAATAGGTAATTCTGCCCTTCCCGGATCAGGAGTAATCCTCTTGTAAGACTTCCAGGGTCCGTTGGCGGATCACTCTCCTAGCATATGACAGAGGGAATCTCTCATAGTCCGCGTCCGTTTTTTTTGTGTAGGGCGGCATGCTACCCAACTCATCTGCGCGCTCATTTCCGGTAGTGCCCCGCACAGCTTTTTTCGGTCGCCCATCTCAGTTCCGCCCTAATATCTGTTACAAGGTGGTGCATGGAACATGATATTATATTTGCTTCAAAACAATTGTATTTGCCATAGTTGTAATTTCAGCAGTGAGTTCCTGAGAATTTTCTAATTCAACCTATGGTAAATCCAATCATTTTAAAGTTTCTATTATGTCGTGAGCATTGGGAACTTTGGGCAGATCGCAATAGATGAAATCAAAAATCTTTCACCGAAAATCAAAAATAGGTGCGATGACGAGTGGAGCGAGAATGATCATGATAGGTTTACATGTAATAGTACATTACTGCTAAGATCAGGAAATAAGCAATCCTGGACGAGTAAGTTAAAAGTCCGAGCCCCTAGGGCTCTGATACGATATATTCTTCGTGTATAATACAATTATGTCAAGTCCATGCTTGATTCGGTATGAGTGTGAATGTGGTCTCATCCAATAGGTCGGCAAATAGCCTCATCGTCGTATTGAGTATTTTGTCAAATTAAAAAGGAACAAATGCCCGTTATGTATATTTTCTGATAACTTCTAGATGTCCGTCATAGTAGCACAGATGAATTAAAATGTAGGGAAATAAGTTGCAGAATTATTTTAAATTGTCTGCCAATCGCGCGGGATATTATCCAGGTTTTTCATAAATTTCTAATAAATTGTCAATTAATAATATTCTAGGGAATGCAAAAGCAGGATATTCGAAAAATATGTGATTCAGCGTTTGATCGGAGTCTTCAGAGCAATGAGTGCATTTGGGTGAATTAATTATTCGTAAACGGTGTAAATGGGCGTTGAAGCGACAGTGTCCAAAACGAAGTCTACAAATGATGGAATAAATTTGCGACTTCTAGACTTAGCATTCTTAAACCAAGGAGGTAACTTTTTGTTTATTATTGCCAGCTGGGCAAAGGCCTTCACGCAGCCTTCTTCATGAACAACGCCATCTAGAGGAACCCTAAGAACTAAGAAAAAAAAACAACTGGAAAAAAGCTCATTGAGGTTAAATTTAAAGTATTCAATGGTTTTATATATACCTATAAAATCAATATAAATTATATGTTTTTGTTGTTTTTATTGCAATTACAAAACATAGCAAACACTTTTACGCTTTAAACATGAAATTGTAATTAATTTTATTTTTCCTCGACAATTAGCCGCTTATAACCTAATGATCGCCAAACTCCTTAGTCTCTTAAAAACATAGACACGGATAGTTTTAAAAAGAAAACATATGGAATGTAGTCTGTGAACATAACATGGTATGTAATGGATTTTTCTGGATTTTTCTTTTAATGGAAATTTCCTGGACACTTTTAAATAGCTCGCCAGGATGAAGTATTTTCTGATAGGTTCTTTACAGTATGTAATAGTAATATTACCATAAATAGTTTTGAGAAAATGTATTTGGAAACCCAACGAAGTGGACCGGAAAGCGTGACGACCAAGTTTTGACAGAAATATTATATGCATAGGCTGATCATTATATGCCCAATTCTCCGATGTCATCCATCCATCCATCCATCAGCCAGCATTCGTCCACTGCTGGACATAATCCTTTCCCAAATTTTGCCACTCTTGGCGGTCCTCCGTCCTCGTCATCCAGCCGCCATCCACAACATCCTCCAGATCGTCGGTCCAGCGGGCACGAGGTCGCTACGCTTCGCTGTACGCGGTCTCCATTCTAACGCTTTTCGTCCGCAACGGCCATCATGTCGGCGGCAAATATGGCCTGCCCACTGCCACTTCAACTTACTGATTCTGCAGGCTATGTCGGTCACCTTCGATGTCCGACGGATGTCCTCGTTTCGGATTCTATCCATCAGAGATACCCCAAGCATAGCCCGCTCCATAGCTCGTTGAGCGACCTTAAGAACCAGCTACGTATTTTTCGTCTGTGTGATGCGAAGCATTATTAAAATTAGTTTTCTTGTCATTGCCGCGATGTTTTTGTAAAAATCAGAGACCTACACCAGTCCATATTGGCCACCTAAATGAAGACCTAAAATTTATTTGATTCAATTGTTTCTCCTTTGCGTGTTATTTTCCTACTTAGATGTTATGAATAACGATTCAGAGCAGGCTATCAAAATAACTTGCAAAAGAGAAACAATTCAATCCAATAAATTCTAGGCTTTCATTGAGACGGCCAATATGAAGTGGTGTATGTCCCTAGTTTTTCTAAAAACATCGCGATAAAGGCCAAAAAAATATTACAACATATAGCTTTTCATCAAAATTGTCGTCGAAAAGCCGAATTGGTTATACATCTTAGCCTTTAAGCACAGCGGTATCGACGACGTAAATATGCGACGCAACTTTCCGAATGCTGCCCAACCCAAGCATATTCTTATATCAGCCTTGGCGTCGTAGTTGTTTTTACCTAGCTGTGTAAGATGTGCCGATAACATAATATATACATACGTAGTACATAATTTGTATACACTGTGGCGTTATTTGGGCGGTTCCCAAGACAAATTCCGTTTTATCTTTATCATTCTTCAACAAAAGCCCTCAACAAAAGTGACTAAGTTATTAACGTAGGTACAACTTTACTTAATACATACCTAAGTGAGATATCTCAGAATCTCATTAATCTAAGACCTAGGGCTTTTCCAAACACTAAACTCCAGTTAAACGCCCAAACTTCACTGAAATGTTCGACCCCATTACCTAAATTAACCGCTAACATACCGTATTTACCAACCGTTACCGCTAGAATTTTAATTCACTTGTGAGGGTTCTGATATTGGTATAAAGAGTGGCCCAAGTTATGGTGGTCGATAAGTAATAGTAATTACCACTGATAATTGATATTTATAAGTAACTAGATTTTGCCCGCGGCTCCGCCCGCGTGTTATTCCGTTTAACGACATGCTTTTTTCCGGGATAAAAGTAATCTATGTGTTAAGTTGGGGTATAAGCTACATCCATTCTAATTTCATCCAAATCCGTCCTGCAGTTTCAGCGTGAAAGAGTAACAAACATACACACACACACACACACACACAAACTTTCGCATTTATACTATTAGTAGGAGTGGGATTACCACTGATCATTGATGAAATTAAGATTATACGGACTAGATGGACATTCTGATATTACTCAGCACAAGTGGCTTAACCCGTGGCAGAAGTAAACTGAAATCTAAATATATTGTACCAAGGTATACAAACTATTATGGAAAAAGAACGGGTGCCTACTTAATACCAAAAATATTTAATTCAATACCAGGGGACGTTGACGAAACTTTAAATAGTAAAATAAGTAAAACTAAATTTAAAAATATTTTAAAAAGTGCCTACTTCACTCAATTACATTATATAAATAATGATTGTAAGATATTTTTTTAATATTCTTTGTATTTCAGACTTTTTATGTACGGACGCCAGTAGTTATGATACTGATATAACAACTGCCAATGGTACCCTATTAAGCAGGCGCCCGTACTTCGTCTCAGTTCGTTGTTCTTATGTATTAAATTTAAAAAAAACTATGTCTTAATACTACTTACTTGTACGCAAATAAATATATAATAGTGTATAAAAACAGACATGTACCGAGAGTATAGCCGATAAACTGCTACGCAGTTTGGCTTCAATTTTTTGCAAACAAAAATCTGTATGTCTTTTGCTGAATAAATAAATAATCTAATCAATTGTTGATGGTGAAAGTAAACACTTTGCATGAAGAAGGGCGGTGAAACACACTATTCATGAAAAGTTGAAATCGTCTACGAAAAGAGGGTATCGGTTTAAATATAGACGATGTGTTTTTAGGGTTTTTCCGTACCGAAAAGGTAACCAACGGGACCCTATTACTAAGACTCCGTTGTCCGTCTGTCACCAGGCTGTATCTCATGAACCGTGATAGTTAGACAGTTGAAAATTTCACAGATGATGTATTTCTGTTGCCGCTATAATAACAAATAGTAAAACCGGCCAAGTGCGAGTCGGACCTGCGCACTCCCATACAACAGACATGATTTTTTTATATAGAAAATGGTACGGAACCCTTCGTGTGCGAGTCCGACCCGCAGTTGGCCGGTTTTTTTTTTCAGTTTATCCTTATGAAACCACAAATATTTCTATATCCAACATTCGTCAGCCTTGACATAAAAGCTACATTGCCCGGCTCTGCTAAGTATTTTTACTGTCTCACGGACTAGTAAACATTTTATTATGCTACCTTTTCTGCCTCATTAATTTAACTGTGCGTAATTTTATTGCTTTCATAAATATTTTTAGCATAAGAAAGTTTGTTTTTCGAGTATAGTCCTTTTGTACATCGCTTTCTGACAATTATAAGAATTAATGGATTCTTCCGACGACATTCGTTTTTATTGTGAGCTTCCTATACGTAAGATGCTTACTGAACGATAAAGAATAATTTGGCCAAGTACGAGACGGACTAGCGCACAAAGGGTTCCATACAACACCACACAACACAACATGGTTACGGAACCCTGGAAATGTGTCGTAGCAACCTAATTTTCATTATTTGTTGTTTTATTTTAGATTATGTACAACAATCCGACCTTTTAAACTTGTTTATATTGCCATCTTAGAGCTAAAATAAATAACGTAAAAAATGGAGGTTTTTTGTTTTGGGGACCCTCCACGGTTTTTTTTATTGTATTATTTTTCGTGATAGAAGCCTTAGTAACACGTATTCTGTGAAAAATTAAAGGCGTGAAATAACGTAACGCCCTCGTGAGCGTTTAATATGTGCCAAGCTAGTTAGATCAAATAGTTATAAAAAAATCGGTTGACAAGAACAATCGGATCTAGGATAAGTAGTTCGGTGGCGCAGTCGGTAGCGCGCTTGTCTTGATAACAAGAGGTCGCAGGTTCGAATCCTGGCCCGAGGAATTCTTTTGAATTATTATCGTTAAATTTGTTTCCAGATGATATTTTTGTAGTGCTTAATCTCCTACACCTCGTTTGCAGAAAAATAATTACATTGTCAATTTCAAAGAGTTAAATCTTTCATAAAAATTCAACAGTTTTACTTTAAAAAAAAATAGCCAATACATCATATAAATTTGTTAAAATGTAATAGTGTACCAGAATTTTTATTATTTATCAAATTAGCTTTCACACCTACAGGCATATGACCAACGTCTAGGCTTCTTTCACATGATCTCTCTGCGAAATCCTCGTAAAATACAAGATCTCATCTACTTACACAAAATTGTCAATCACCAAATTAATTGTTCCAGTCTCATTGAAAGTTTTAACTTAACAGTTCCCTTACTAGAATTTGCAAGACCTATAACGAAGTGAACTTAAAAAACAACATCTCTACACATATAAACGTAAACTGCTTAAATCCATTGCACCTTTAAATTGTCATTTTTAGTTAATTTTTTAAACTGTTATATTATAACCTACTAATGATACTGTTATGTTATTTGTCTACTGAGAAAAGCTTATTTTTGTTTTTTTAAATATTTTAGGTAAGTTTTTAATTCAAGAATGATGTGTATACCTATTAAGGATACGTATCAGATGCACAACCTTCTTGAATATAACAAACAATGTTCAATATGTATCCTGTTGGTGTACCAATTAAAAATAAATAAATGAATAAAATATTAACTTTTCCTTTTTCTTTAATTTTTCTGATTAATTTCGCCAGTGTACCACAACTTTTTGGATTTAATAAAGGAGAACTACGAGTACAATTAAAATTTCATGTCACAATGACCTATGATACTTAACCAATGGAATCCCTTGTTTATTTAGAGCGTAAAACATAATTAACATATCAATCCAAATTCCAAGAAATCACAATCCACAAAGACACGCCATACAAAAAGCGTAATTTGGTGGAATGGCTCTTAAAATAAGAAACATTTTATCAGAATTAAGAATAAAGGGTCCATATAAGGCTAGATGCACAACTTCAAATGAGCATATTACATTGTGTAACTTGGTTAATCGGTATAGTAAAAATAATATAGAGTAGACTACCTATATAGGGCTGATAGACTCATCTTATGTTAGAAAAAAATGCAAAATCTTCAAGTTCGCTCGATAGAAAAAAATAACGAAGTTACCTACTTTAGAATTTCATGTTTTTCATTTTCATTCAAAAATTCATCTAGAAGCAGACTTATTAAATAAAAAGGCAGATTTTTCTGGGCGCGTGTTTCTTGGTGGTCGTAACAGCCACGGCTGAGAGCGCGCTATTTTAAACTAAAAGGAAACGTCGTAGAGTTTAGTTCTGATTGATGCAAAATGAGGTGCTCAATCTGACCTTATGCAGCCTTAATAGAGGAATTATAGGCGGCCTCTGTGGTCTAGTGGTTCGAGTACTCAACCACTGACCTGAAGGTCGCCCGTTCGAATCCTGTAGAGTACATTTGTGACGTCTTGTATGTATTATCCGAGATTTATTTTTATTTATTTATTTATTTATTTATTAAGGAACTTACACTATCATTACAGGCTGGACCTAATTCAATAGTGAAGTAACACATCATATACGACATCATAATTACTATACAACATACACATCCAATACCAACAACAATTAACTTACCTACATATATTTTCATCTTACACAATAACAAAAAAAAAGAAAAAAGAAACAAGGACAAAGAGCCATAAAAAACAATTAATTAACCACAAACCTAATAGTAACATAAAATTTGCAAAGTTATCCTTGTGAATTCACCCAGAGAACACGTGAAAACGTCCGTCTTTTCTGAAATTTTATTGAGCAACTTAATAGCTCTAGTTAGCGGCGCTTCCGCAAGCAAGTTGGTTCTGGCGCCGGGCACGCAGAGCAGCCGCTCCTCGCGCCGCCGCAGCCCATGCTCACCAAACGGAACCACCAGTCTAATGCTGTCAAGTACTGTAGGATTGCACAACATTCCTCTAAATATCTTAAATACGGTTATCGCTAAAGATAGGTCTCTCCTAACCTGAATTTTGGTGAACCCAACCATACCTAAGATAAATAAGGTTGGATATAACAATGGATAGCCCGGATAGACTCCATATAGTTTTAAATACAAAAACCTTAAAAATTTGTTTTGGATCCGTTCCAGCATAAGACTATATTTAATTTCATGCGGAGCCCAGATGATCGCGTTACTTTCTAATTTACTCCTAACTAGTGCATTGTACAATACTTTTATCGTCTGTACATTTGAGAAGCCTTGGCTCCTACGGAGTACAAATCCCAAGGTTTTAAAAGCACTTTTACATGTGTCTACAATGTGATCACGAAAAGAGAGATCCGAGGATAGCCGTACGCCTAGATCCCGCACAGAGTGAACTCGCACTAGCGCGTCACCGTCTAGCGTGTACTGGTGTTGCCTCGGTGTATGCGCGCGGCTAAACGTGATCTGTACACATTTTGACCCATTAAACTGCAACCTATTGTCGTGGCTCCATTTCACTACCCTATCAATGTCCTGTTGCAGTTTAACACAGTCATTTTTATCCTTAATAGCTAAGAGCAGCTTGAGATCGTCTGCAAATAGCAAGCACGTGGCGTCCTGTACGATGTTCGGAAGGTCATTAATCATAATTAAGAATTCTAGAGGCCCCAGGTTACTGCCTTGACTCACACCTGAGGGTGTGTAATAAGGCTTCGAAAAGCTATTTCCATACTGGACGTACTGCATTTTATTGTGCAAGTAACTACAAAAAAAGTTAAGTGAATGTGGTGTGAAGCCGATAGCTGCTAATTTATTTAGAAGAATGTCATTGTCAACCGAATCAAAAGCTTTCTTAAAATCAAAATAAGCAGCATCGACTTGCACTCCAGCATCTACCGACGGTACAACATAGGACATGAAGTTGAGAAGATTGCTAGTAGTACTGTGTGCCGGACGGAAACCATGCTGAGAATGAGACAAATTACCATGAACCTCATTGTAGATACTTTTCTGTAACGTTGATTCAAAGACCTTTGCGAACACCGAAAGAACTGAGATAAGCATTCACGTGACCGCCTTTGTGGTCTAGTGGTTCGAGTACTCGGCTAATTACCCGGAGGTCACCGGTTCGAATCCCGTAGGAGCACATTTGTGTCGTCTTGTATGTATTATCCATGGTAAGCATTCACGTGATCGCCTCTGTGGTCTAGTGGTTCGAGTACTCAACCACTGACCTGGAGGTCGCCGGTTCAAATCCCGTAGGACCACATTTGTGTCGTCTTGTATGTATTATCCGAGATAAGCATTCACGTGACCGCCTCTGTGGTCTAGTGGTTCGAGTACTCAACCACTGACCTGAAGGTCGCCCGTTCGAATCCTGTAGAGTACATTTGTGACGTCTTGTATGTATTATCCGAGATAAGCATTCACGTGACCGCCTTTGTGTTCTAGTGGTTCGAGTACTCAACCACTGACCTGAAGGTCGCCCGTTCGAATCCTGTAGAGTACATTTGTGACGTCTTGTATGTATTATCCAAGATAAGCATTCACGTGATCGTCTCTGTGGTCTAGTGGTTCGAGTACTCAACCACTGACCTGGAGGTCGCCGGTTCAAATCCCGTAGGACCACATTTGTGTCGTCTTGTATGTATTATCCGAGATAAGCATTCACGTGACCGCCTCTGTGGTCTAGTGGTTCGAGTACTCAACCACTGACCTGAAGGTCGCCCGTTCGAATCCTGTAGAGTACATTTGTGACGTCTTGTATGTATTATCCGAGATAAGCATTCACGTGACCGCCTTTGTGGTCTAGTGGTTCGAGTACTCAACCACTGACCTGAAGGTCGCCCGTTCGAATCCTGTAGAGTACATTTGTGACGTCTTGTATGTATTATCCAAGATAAGCATTCACGTGATCGTATCTGTGGTCTAGTGGTTCGAGTACTCAACCACTGACCTGGAGGTCACCGGTTCGAATCCCGTAGGAGCACATTTGTGTCGTCTTGTATGTATTATCCATGGTAAGCATTCACGTGATCGCCTCTGTGGTCTAGTGGTTCGAGTACTCAACCACTGACCTGGAGGTCGCCGGTTCAAATCCCGTAGGACCACATTTGTGTCGTCTTGTATGTATTATCCGAGATAAGCATTCACGTGACCGCCTCTGTGGTCTAGTGGTTCGAGTACTCAACCACTGACCTGAAGGTCGCCCGTTCGAATCCTGTAGAGTACATTTGTGACGTCTTGTATGTATTATCCGAGATAAGCATTCACGTGACCGCCTTTGTGGTCTAGTGGTTCGAGTACTCAACCACTGACCTGAAGGTCGCCCGTTCGAATCCTGTAGAGTACATTTGTGACGTCTTGTATGTATTATCCGAGATAAGCATTCACGTGACCGCCTTTGTGGTCTAGTGGTTCGAGTACTCGGCTAATTACCCGGAGGTCACCGGTTCGAATCCCGTAGGAGCACATTTGTGTCGTCTTGTATGTATTATCCATGGTAAGCATTCACGTGATCGCCTCTGTGGTCTAGTGGTTCGAGTACTCAACCACTGACCTGGAGGTCGCCGGTTCAAATCCCGTAGGACCACATTTGTGTCGTCTTGTATGTATTATCCGAGATAAGCATTCACGTGACCGCCTCTGTGGTCTAGTGGTTCGAGTACTCAACCACTGACCTGAAGGTCGCCCGTTCGAATCCTGTAGAGTACATTTGTGACGTCTTGTATGTATTATCCGAGATAAGCATTCACGTGACCGCCTTTGTGGTCTAGTGGTTCGAGTACTCAACCACTGACCTGAAGGTCGCCCGTTCGAATCCTGTAGAGTACATTTGTGACGTCTTGTATGTATTATCCGAGATAAGCATTCACGTGACCGCCTTTGTGGTCTAGTGGTTCGAGTACTCGGCTAATTACCCGGAGGTCACCGGTTCGAATCCCGTAGGAGCACATTTGTGTCGTCTTGTATGTATTATCCATGGTAAGCATTCACGTGATCGCCTCTGTGGTCTAGTGGTTCGAGTACTCAACTACTGACCTGGAGGTCACCGGTTCAAATCTCGTAGGACCACATTTGTGTCGTCTTGTATGTATTATCCGAGATAAGCATTCACGTGACCGCCTTTGTGGTCTAGTGGTTCGAGTACTCGGCTAATTACCCGGAGGTCACCGGTTCGAATCCCGTAGGAGCACATTTGTGTCGTCTTGTATGTATTATCCATGGTAAGCATTCACGTGAGCGCCTCTGTGGTCTAGTGGTTCGAGTACTCAACCACTGACCTGGAGGTCGCCGGTTCAAATCCCGTAGGACCACATTTGTGTCGTCTTGTATGTATTATCCGAGATAAGCATTCACGTGACCGCCTCTGTGGTCTAGTGGTTCGAGTACTCAACCACTGACCTGAAGGTCGCCCGTTCGAATCCTGTAGAGTACATTTGTGACGTCTTGTATGTATTATCCAAGATAAGCATTCACGTGATCGTCTCTGTGGTCTAGTGGTTCGAGTACTCAACCACTGACCTGAAGGTCGCCCGTTCGAATCCTGTAGAGTACATTTGTGACGTCTTGTATGTATTATCCGAAATAAGCATTCACGTGACCGCCTTTGTGGTCTAGTGGTTCGAGTACTCGGCTAATTACCCGGAGGTCACCGGTTCGAATCCCGTAGGAGCACATTTGTGTCGTCTTGTATGTATTATCCATGGTAAGCATTCACGTGATCGCCTCTGTGGTCTAGTGGTTCGAGTACTCAACCACTGACCTGGAGGTCGCCGGTTCAAATCCCGTAGGACCACATTTGTGTCGTCTTGTATGTATTATCCGAGATAAGCATTCACGTGACCGCCTCTGTGGTCTAGTGGTTCAAGTACTCGATCACCGACCTTACTCGACCAATTACCCGGAGGTCGCTGGTTCAAATCGCGTAGGGGCACATTTATCGTGTTCGGTCCACGACAGTCCACGTACTTCGGAACACAAGTAAAAGCCGTGGATCCATATTTGTGCCTGAAGTATGACGATAGGGTCTTGCGCTGGTTCGTAATAATCTTCGGTGAAACGTGGATGTACGAGTTAGGAATATGACTTCATTTCACATCTATACTTGGAAACATGTCTGACACCCCTTCGGGGATTCTTGCCGTAGCCATGTATAAGAATTATTGTGCTGAATTTGTAATGAGTGTACGTTTTATGTAGCAGGACACGCCATATCTTCATTACTGCATTGCAGCATGAAACATGTTTGCACTTAGCACTTTTATATACACGTTGCTTCACTGCTCGTTATTTTCTTACTTGAAAGCGGAAAAAGCAACATGTGTTGAACTGTTGAATTCCGTGAAAGAACTTCACCCATTGTGGAGCTCGTTTTGAATTAAGTTTTATGAAATCAAGAGTTATTCCACAAAAACCCGACTTGAACAGATACGCACCGCAGCAACAATTTTAATTTGAAAGGGTTTTAAGTCTTTTGGCCCGTGGTACACGATAATCTTACTGAGTAATTTTGAACTTCAGTATGTTGTCAGAAAGTCTACATTAGGACGCTCGCTTCGCGCGCTGCCGGCACGCACAGTTGGTGAATTTTCGAGGTTTTTCTGCTTTTTACGAAAAAGTATTTGATATAGGAGTTTTTTCACCTGACACCGAAAAATTAACCATGTTTTCTTGTTATAGCAGTAATTTGTGACATAAAACTTGAACCGTTTAGACATATTAATTAATAACTTAAAAAGGCATCATTTTCAAATATAAAATCAATCGAGTGGTTAACCAACCTGACAACGGAAAGACAAAAGGTCTGAAAAATAGGTGTCCAAGTTTTACATTGATCACGGGCTAATTTGCTTAGCCGAATAGCCATATGACAATCAATTTGAATACGATTGGCTTACACAATTGTACCTCTGAGAAGTAGTTGATAAGTTGTTAAAACAAAAACCGTTGAAAGACCAAAGGCAAGCCCTTAAAAGTAAGCATAAACGAGTATATCCTGTACAGTGTGAAGGTCATAGTGGTAAAAATGATGTGTCTGGAGAATAGAAGAGCAAATAGAATCCCATGCACGCTAACACTATGCGATACTTCGTAATAAAACCAGTAGGACTCGCGTCCTGTAAAGTCCCTTTCAATAAAATCCGGCAATAATGTAAACAAACCAATTTAAACACGATTACTCCATAATTACTTACAGTTGAATATCAATCCTGATCATATTCACATTTCAAGGAACAATACATTGTTCTCACAATTATTTCGACACCAAATAACTTCTATATAATAGTTATTTTAATAAAAAATACTCGGACGACGAAAATTTCAATCGTTTTCATATAATTTTTTTAATTATCAAAGTCTTATTTATCTTTGGGAAGTTAGTGTTTTTTACTGTTTTGAATTAATTTTAAAAATATTTAATCATTTGAATCAATGATAGGTACAACAGTATGATCATAGACAACTGTCAAATAATTGGTTTGCTTACATTATTGCCGGATTCTATTGAAAGGGACTTTAGGCTCCGTAGCATTCAAATAAGTTAATAGGCCTAAATTATTTGAACCTACAAAATTTATGAACATTGGTCGAGTATTCGGGTCCGAACCCTTAAAATACGTCATGCATTGGCGTTTTCAGCATTTGTCATTTGAAAAGACAATGATGCCTCATATGTCAGAATAAGAAAAATTTCTTATTTCCTTTTCGTCGCCTTTTTCATGGATGGTAATGTACTAAAAAACGATTTAATTGATATTTTAATTAAATATTCGGTTTAAATAAATGGGTTTAATAGGTCGGCCCACCATTGCCTGGGACCGATGGATGGCGGTTTATCCATCCCCAATTGCCGGGCCTTATATAAAACAGACTAGTGACGGGCAGCGGCGTCACTGGTGCAAGGGTTTCGGCACCGCGCCAACCAACCCGCCTGCCCAGCGTGTGTGAGTATGGGCATTTCTTCCAGGAGGACCGCCAAGAATGGTGAAATCCTGGAAAGGCGTATGTCCAGCAGTGGATGAAACAGGCTGATGGATGGATTCGGATTAGGGACAATATTCCGCACACCATATCCAAATTTCAGATCTGTAACTTCATCCGTCTAGGCAAACTAGAGACCCGTGACATACGGACGGACAGGCAGACAGACAGCGGAGTGATATTTATAGGGTTCCTTGTTGCCCCTTGGGTTCAGAACCCTCAAAGATAAAAAAAATACGCGTCGTCGTCGCACAGTATTATATTTGTGAAAACGGTGACAATATACAGAGTGTAAATAGAGCGACCATTAAATAAAAGCACATACTCTAATGATCATACTGAACAACTATTCGAAAAAAAAACCGCGCAATCTTCATAGAAAAATATATTCAACTGTAACCCAAAGACTTTACCTCGTAGGAGAAAGGTCTATTTTGGAACGCTACAGCGGTTTCACGGACGACGCTCTCTCTAAACTCGCCCGTATGTCGATGCGTTAGGGTTCACGCATTTTTGTTTGGAACTCAATGTATTTCCAAAACTATGGATGTCCGCGGGTATGATTCTTGGGAAAAGTGGTTCAGTGGGGTCGGTAGAATATGTGGTTTCATTTAATGGTAGCAGTCTATTTACACTCGTTTATGTATTTTTTGTCCAAGAACAATTGTTACGATAATGAAAGTTTGCATAAAATCGTAGTACTAAAATAGCTGTTCTTCTGATTTGTCAGTCGTATTCAAAGTTTTTTTTTCTTTGGCATAATTTTTTTAAATCAACACCGTTTTTTATTGTGATGTTGCGTTTTCATAATAAGAACACACATTCTTGAACAAGCATAAGGCCTTATCACGTCGCGCACCCTATACAAGGGTTCATTCGGCCGAATACGTGTCTCACTATCGCTATGTATTAACTATGTAATTACACATTTCATAGTAAAGTATCGTGCTGCAGGTACTAGCGCTGCCATCTAGTGGGAAAATATTGAACTATACTGATGTGTATTTTTTGTTTCATCGATCTAGAGACAAAACAGTGAAATCCTTATCTCAATCATTTCTGTAGCTTTTACGTGATAGACAGAGATATAAAAATGACCGATTCTTGATAACAATTTTAGTATACCAGTGTATAGATAGATTAAAATTCTCTTTGGTTGGATATCAAAAGAAGAAAAAACCGGTCAAGTGCGAGAAGGACTCGCCCTCTGATGGTTCCGTACCATTAAAATAAGTTAATAGACTTAAATGATTTTAATAAAAGTTGCAAACTTATCATTGCCTACAAAATGTATGAAACATAGCTGCATAATTAAGTTGTTCGACTATACTCTTTAACTTTTTATCGTGAATTTTTTTGACATATCCAAAAACAACTGTTTAGCTGGCAGGGGGATACTTGACTCTGGGAAAAATTGGCACTTTTTAACTTAATATTTTGAGAACGGATCCCGCAATCAAAAAGCCCGACAAGTGCGAGTCGGACTCCCTCACCGAGGATTCCGTACAAATTTGTTGGTTTGTTGGTAAAATGAATATTTTATGAAATTTAATTGTTTATTCTTTTTATGATTTAAATGTATACTGTTCAGATTTTACCTATATTTGAAGTATTAGACGGTAATATTAGCCAAATTTCATAGTTCTAGGTCAACGGGAAATACCCTATAAATTTTGATTTCCTTGAGTACGTGTTTTGCGGCATAAACGGCCATAACTTTTTTTACGTAAGCTTGAAAGTACCATTTTTTTACAGCTTCAAGGGACTGTAGATTTGAGTATATGGTTTAATTTCAACTTGATACCTCCACGCGTTCCCGAGATAAATGGTCTTGACAGACAGACAGACGGACGGACGGACAGACAGAAAGACAGACGAACAACAAAGTGATCCTATAAGGGTTCCATTTTTTCCTTTTTGACTACGGAACCCTAAATACAGGTCAAGTGCGAGTCATGCTGCCGCGCCGGGGTTCCGTATTTCGTTAGTTTTGGGGAAAGTCAGGAAAATTGTATTTAAAACTGTACTTCACATTCCGTGCATGATGGGGCTAATGAGCAGCACCTTATTGATTGCCAAGGAATGAAGAATTTGGATTTCATAACCTCCTAAAGAAAATACTTTTTTTTTTCCGTTTTAGGGTTCCGTAGTCCGACAAGGAACCCTTATAGTTTCGCCATGTCCGTCTGTCCGTCCGTCCGTCTGTACAATTAGTTACTAGAGAGCTGTAATTTGGCATGAGTATATAGGTACATATTAATCACATCAACAAAACGGTAAAATAAAAACATGACAAAAAATTTTTAAGGGTACCTCCCATACACTTAAATTGGGGGTGAATTTTTTTCTCACCTATCGGCTTATAGTTAGATAAGTCATTTAAAACATTGTGGGTGTATGAAAACTATTTTTCGATTTAGAGATCCGTTGGCGATATATTATCCTTTAAAGTGCTAATTTTTGTTAGAGTCCTGCCGGCTAAACGGTTGTTTATGGATATGTGAAAAAAATTCACAGAAGTATTTAGTATATAAAATGAATTTAAAAGGAAAACTATCACAGCTAAGGCTACAAGTTTACGAGTACAGGTCGCGCCAAACGTTAACCCTCTCTAAGCACGACAATGTATGGGCCGTTCTTCTAAATATATGGGACTGCAAGTTTGGCGCGATCTGTAACTTATAAAATGTACTGGGCAACTACGGAACCCTACACTGCGCGTGGCCCAACACGCATTTGGCCGGTTTTTTATATTTCTAATTTGTGTTTAAATAAATCATCGTTATACTTTTTTCCCCGTATTAGTACAGACCTTGGATTCTTCAACTTTTCCAAAGAACTGCGTTCGTTGTTTTCTGTCACTGTCAGAATTTAAAGCAGGGTGAAATTAAAATTGTAGAATGAAACTTTTTCACAACAATGCAATTAAAATTCCAAGACAACCCAGTAAACAATCTAGTAGTCCAGTAGACGTCCTCGTCTCGTTTCCTTGTTTTATAAGGTCATCGTTTAAGTGACTTAAAGACGTCTTTGGGATGGGATTTGGGCCCTCTTTAGACGTCTCCCCACCGTATAAGCATCGTATAACAGTCCTTTTTAGTCTAACTTAGACGTAAAGTCGACGTGTATACATCGTCGCTGTGTCCACTAGCCGTATAATGATACCTGCTGCGATGTAAATTATCTCCAATTAACATGCTAGCGTAGCCTAACCTAAAATTAAAATTGCTTAATGACGGTGACGCTTTAATTATTAATCTCAGTGGCCATATTGACTTTGAAAAAATTATATAAAACTACGTTAATAACGTGTTTCTCAGCTGCAATCTATTGGGAAGGTAAGTTTTCACACTAATATTATAAATGCGAAAGTTTGTGAGTGTGTGTATGTTTGTTACTCTTTCACGCTGAAACGGCTCGACGGATTTGGATGAAATTTAAAATGGATATAGCTTATACCCTAACCTAACACATAGGCTACTTTTTATCCCGGAAAAAGTGTTTCGTTAAACCGAATAACACGGGGGCCGCGGTCAAAAGCTAGTTGATAATAAATATGAGGCATTTTTCATGCGCTTCCAAAATTCTTTTGTATTATGATTTTTAAATTAAATTTCAATCTGTACCGTGTTATATGCCCTTAGGTCTACCAGACTTATAAATTGCGCAATGGTTTTACATATTCAAAATGGTGGAAGTTTTATAAAAGTGTACCTGAAAATGTTTACCGGTCTAGGTGACGTATAGCGGGCGTATAAGCTCTCTGGAGGACGTATAAAAGACGCAATCGTAACTCTTTACCCACTTGTTTTTGAATGGTTAGCATCACGACGTATAAACGACTACTGGTCGTATAATATAGGCCGTTCTTCGTGAGAGCAACTTCCGAGTGGACTAGAAGTTTGGCGCGATCTATTAATAGTAAACCAACTTATAAAATGTACTGGGCAGCTAGGGAAACCTACACTGCGCGTGGCCCGACACGCACTTGGCCGGTTTTATTAAGTATCCATACTAAGTATTAGTGTTGAAAAAAAATGTGCACATTATAGATATAATGACCATTGAACATTTTTTCCAAAGAAACTTACCTGCTGTAATTAATTAAATATTTTCACGTTTCCTTACAAATTTTGAGCGGTTACATCTCTTAGGGAAAGTTTTTTGGTATAACCAGTAGATCATATGGTTACGTTAAAAGATACCTGTCCATTAAGGCGCATAGGCATGCCACCGTTTTAGTACAAAATTTGATAATCCGTTTCTCTGTTGTTTTTCATCATAGACTAAAGTTTAAGAACTATAAAGTTTAATACACGCATGTACCAGGACACTATTTGGCTGAAATTTAAAATTTTGTACCTACAAGTTAGGGCAAGAAAACAACTTTGTATGTAAATCTATCCAGCTTGATATCTTTAAAATAAAATCAATATTCAAAATTATGGCAAAACAGTGCCTTTTAAAATATCAGTACCAGATGATAGAGGTCTTAAACTTTGGTGTATAACGAAACACAACAGAGAAACAGGTTATCAAATTTTGTACTAAAACGGTGGCGTGGCTAAGCGCCTTAACATCCCGTATAGTATGATATTGTTGAGTTTATTAAGCCAAAAGACCACGGCAGTTGGGCAATCTCGCCTTTTCCTGAAAAAAACGCTAAATAAAATATTAGACTTCAATTCTGTCTATCCTTCACCGTCTCATTTGCTACGGGCTTCTGCTACGGCGTAGCCACGTTTAGAATCTTCCCTCTACGACGTGTCCCTCTCTCTATAGTCACAGTATAAATGATAGTACTACGTCCATAGTACAAAGTCTATACGGATAATCGAAATGAAACAGAAAATTTTACTGGATAAAATTATCGACACTAGAATAATAGTGTAAGACTAGTATAGTGTTAAAGTTACAGGCTTTTGCACTGTGAAGAGCTAATTTTCTCTTTTGTCACCATTTTTTTTTCTGAGTAACTTTTTTCTGGCCTTAACAACTTTACTAGACAGGATGTGGAAGCGCCGAAAACGAAGACCTGGTATCGTATATTATGGACATTATTAATACCGTAAGGGTTATGGCACAATAAGGCGACAATCTGAAATCGTAGATAGTATAATTACAACCCAAAATGTCGTCATTTTCTATGAAAATGTTCCCATAACAAACATACAAATTGACACATAATAATAATAATAATAATAATAAAATTTCTTTATTCCAGCCAGATTTACATAAATACAATAAAAATCAGGCCATATTACACACAAAAAAAGAAAATTAAAAAAGAAAAAATAATAAACTTTATAGTACACCAAAGCTTGCGTGATATTGTCGCCACTTCTTATGCACGGGGCTCTGAGTCCACTCGGTGCAGCTACGTAAGATGGTGTTATTAGTGGCTAGGAGACGCGCGCGCATTGATGCTGACCGCGCACGCAGCAGCGCGGGGAATGTTGGCGTGCGGCCCGCGGCGTGCATACCGCTCGCGCTGCAACGCCAAGGAAGATGGAATATTGCGCGGTAGGCGTTATTATACTGAACGCGCATCGCACTCAGTGCAGCTTTGGTGAAATTTGTCCAGAGTTCTACCGTGTATACATTGGCGCAGTAAGTCATAAATAGCAGGCGTTTGACTTCTGCGCTACATCTGTAGAACCTCCAGGCGATCATATTAGCCCGCACGCTCGTTGCTCGACGTTGACGTTCAATGTCATCGCTGTCAGACAGGTCACTTCGCAGTGCATGTCCGAGATATGTCACCTTATCGACTCTGTGTAAGATCCTTCCGTTCAGTACTAGGGTTGGGACTATACTTGGAGTGTGAGCCGATTCAAACACCATAAAGACTGACTTGTCAGCATTATAAAGAAGGTCGTGTTCACGTGCATAGTTTTCACATATTGTAAGTAAGACTCTCATAGCTGTGATGGAGGGTGCTAAGATCACCATATCATCAGCATAGCTAATGTTATTTATCATGGCACCATTCAAAGAGCAGCCCACTTTGGACTCGGTTAACTGCTTACAAAGATCGTCCATGTAAAAATTGAAGAGGACTGGAGACATAGATCCTCCCTGTCTAACGCCACATCTCAGAGGAACTGGTCGAGAGCAGCTAGTGTTCCATTGTATATAGCTTTCCTGTTGCTCGTGCCATACTTTCAGAACGTCTATGATGTGACTGGAGACTCCTCGATCCTTCATCTTCCTCCAAAACAAGCTGTGTGACACGCGATCGAATGCCTTGCTTAGATCTAGGAAGCATGCATATGTAGACGTCTTCCTTGATTTGTAGTATTGTGCAATTTGCTTCACTGTGTAGATAGCCGAACCAGTGGAACAGCCCGCTTTAAAGCCCATCTGTTCATCAGTACTATGTAAGAGATCCCCAGTTAAGCAAAGCAAAATCTTCTCAAATATTCTGGCTGTAATTGTGGCGAGAGAAATCGGTCTATAGTTTTTAGAACAGCATTGGTCAACCTTTTTGTTCTTTGGTATTGGTGATACAAGTGTGCGTGTTACTTCCTCGGGCAGATACGATAATTTTAACATAGCTGTGAACAGTTGGGATAGGTACGAGGCTATATGTGGACCAGCATGTAAAATATGCTCAATACTAAGCCCGTCGTGACCAGGTGACTTGCCTCTGGGCATCTCCTTTAATACTCTTAGTACCGTCTTTACATCTACTTCGGGGCATAGATCAAATGCAGGCGATAAGTATTTCTTCGCCTTAGTATTAGCTAAGGTATTATCCATGGGAGCTATGTCTGTAGGTTTTGCATACATATAACAATATATTTATGTTATATAACAATGTTTTGATGAAATATATCTTTGCTGCATTTGATCTATGATTAAAATGTGGCGTCGAAAATTAATTTGATTATCAGATAAATCCGGGGATTATTATATGCTTTAAAGATAACTTAATATAGATAGTACTAAATGACGAAAATGTTTGATTACATTTCGAATATTCTTTCGAACTGGCAACCATGTTTCGCGTTGTGGGAATATTTTTGCTTTTTAGCTTAGTGTATGCAAAACATGAAAATTACGATGGGTAAGTAAAATTTTCTCCACATTTTAACTCATTACATGTTACTTTTATTAATATTCTTGACTTGTTACTGCTGAAATATAAACGAATTCGTTGAAGCTTCCAATTTCCAATCACTCAAACTACATTTTCTAAGATTAGCTGGAAGAGACCGATATTTTTGTAATACCTTAAAACTTAGATTAGAGCTTTTCCGAGGACATCGAAAAAAACTAAATCTGATCTGATCTCTCTTTTCAGCCATTCAGTCTATGAATTTAGTCTCAAAAATGAAAAAGAAGCAGAAATGGTCAGTTTCCTGGAAGAACATCTAGGATTGGATATTTGGGCTCATCCTGGTCCATCTAGACCCGGTAAAGTGCTTGTTCCGAAATTTGTCAAAGAAGAATTTGAAGTGAAACTTAAAACTGCTGGAATTGATTACAAAATGGAGATTGAAAATATTAAACCGTAAGTGACAAAACTTTAGATTACCTTATTCACTTAATGTATGAAAGCATCACTGGCTCAAAGTTTTTATAAAGTACGTTTATAAACATCCTGGTATGAATATCAATGTGGAAAGTAAGCTTTACAGAAAAATACTTTCAGTAAATAGTTTTAAACGTACGAATGACTCCCATCTTACCATTTTGGAAATGACGATGGCTGTGATTGGGCTATGTGCTGTCAAATTGTTAAATGTTGCCACAAAAAAGCTTATATCTCGATTCTTGATACTTTCAGACATTTATGGTGATGCAGCTTTTATTTCACCAGAATATTTCAGAAAGTTGCAGTAATAAAGTTGCCATTCACTTTTGAACGCCGAATACGAATAATACGAATCTTCTAAGTTTAGCCAGGAAAGACGTACAAAAAAAAATAGTCAAGTGCGAGTCGGAATTGTGCACAAGGTGTTCCGTTCCACCACACAATAAATCCGTATGGGAACCCTAAAAACATTATGGTAAATAACAACAATATAGATGCCAAAGCAACATTAAGGCTACAAAAAACAAGACGCTAAAATGATAGCGCATGACTAACAGTTCGGCACCTTCTGTGTACGGAACCCTTACTTTTATTATAATATAATTTAGAGTATGCACCACAATATGACCAAATTTAAAACTTGTATGTATACTTAAATATAGAGCTAAAACTTATAACGTTTAAGAAACGAAGAAAATAAAATTTAAAAAACGCAAAATTTCAACTCGCTACCTTTAAGGGCTAAACTATAGACTTCTGAGACATACGGATGGACAAAGGAGACTTAATAGGGTCCCGTCTGGCACCCTTCGGGTCCGTATCTAAAAAGGGTTCATAATTTTGTTTAACCATGTTCCTAAGGGAACGACAGTATGTGTCATTTCAGCACCTCTTACATGAAGGACTATATCGAGCTCAATTGTTTGTTGCTGTTGATCTACCTAAAAAGGGGACAGACAGTGGTATATCGAGTATTATCGAGCTGTCAAAGCTCGATGTGGTCTACCACGCTAGAGGTGCTGATCATATCCCGTTGGAAAAGGTTGATTGCGATTTTTCAATTTGAATTTGTAATGATTATTGGCTCGACTGTGGAAGTTATTCGGGCGAGAGTAAGAGAACAGCTCTTAGGCAAAACCAGGCGGCCCACCATTGCTTGGGACCGATGGATGGCGGTTTATCCATCCCCAAATGCCGACTGGTGATGGGCAGCGGCGTCACTGGTGCAAGGGTTTTGGCACCGCGCTCACCAACCCGCCTGCCCAGCGTGTGTGAGTATGGGTATTTCTTCCAGGAGGACCGCCAAGAGTGGCGAAATCTTGGAAAGGCCTATGTCCAGCAGTGGGCGAAACAGGCAGAATTATTTACAGAAACTTTTATGAGGACAAACAAATTGGCAATCAAAGTTTATTAGTTTTGGTAATTTTACAGGTTATTGGAACTAGAAGACCAAGTTCTGTCATCTGCAGCTAGCAAAAATCTAACAATTTCAAGGTTAGGTCTCCCATTCGACAGGATTTACACTTGGGAACAAGTAAGACATCATCAGTTTTGTTTAGTCCAGATACATAAAACGTGACTTTGATATAGTCAAATTCATACTAACTAGACTCAGTCTCAAACTCATTTATTGATTTTTATTTATTTATTTATGTATTATAATATAGGTATATATCTGCACAGCATAACAGATTAAATCCAAATCACCCTACAGACACAAAGAAAATTCTTAATTCTTTATTGTACACAGATTTTTTTTTTTTTTTTTATTTTATTTATTTATTAAGTTTACATTAAATATTTAAATGGACCAGTGATGCTGTAAGATCACATGTGATCTATCCCAGCATCACAATACGTTATACAGAGAAATTAGCCAATAGCCAGTGTGCTAACTAAAGTACAAAAACTTTAACACCTATTTAATTTACTCAAATAAACCAACATAAGCAATAAAATTATACAATAACCACAAAATTGTGCAAACTAAGGTACAAAATCTTTACATTTATTTAATTTACTCAAATAAACCAACCTATGCAATAAATTAGTATACAAAGAATTTAGCCAATAACTAGTGTGCTAACTAAGGTACTAAAAACTTAAGCACTTGTCACTCAAATAAACCAACTTAAGCAATAAATCATACAAAGAATTTAGCCAATATCCAGTGCGCTAACTAAGGTACAAAAACTTTAACACTCACTTAATTTACCTAAATAAACCACCTTACGCAATAAAGATCAAGAGCATTAAAATAGATAAATTATACACAAAGTTTGTCTTAAATGTAATGTACAGTGGCGAGCTTATTTCAAAAATGAGATTTCTTTCAGCAAACCAAGCCTGAAATTAAATATTTTATTAGATAGGGTAAACATATATGTGCACATAATAAATAACTTACAAGGATACAGAAATAAGACGGAAAAATAACAACAAACAGAAAAATGAAATAAAAATGTTAAAGCAATCTAATATTGTAAATCTAAGGACATGATCATTGCGGCTTCACTCTCACAGAACTTCAAGCACTCACGCATCACATCCGTCAATCTATCAGAGAAAAGATCACACTGTGGTGCCAAAACCAAAAGTGCGTTGAGCTTTGTGAGCGCGCGCACCAGTGGAGACTTGCTATGCGCCACGGAGACCGAAGGGGGCACCGCCAAGAGCCGGTGCGAGCGTGCACGGAGATAGTTGTCTGGCACCGAAAACTGACAGATCCGCGGAACCAACTCAGGGCAGTCAGAGCTTCCACGTAGTATATGGCATGCAGTCACCATCAACTCATAAGCTCGTCTCACCTCGAGAGAGTTGAATCCGAGCGTGCCGAGCAAGAACTTCGTGGGGTACATGAACGGATAGATGCCATGCTTTTTCTTGTACAAGAAATGCAAGAATAACAAGCGACATCACATAATATATGAAATCGTAAAAAGAAAATTGTTTCTCGTGTTAAAGTCGTTTCTTGGTCAGCACGGAAAGAAAAAAACAAAATAAAATGGTATAATTTCATTAATTAAGTTAAGAGTCTTGAAATGATGAGTCATTGTCTCTTCTAAAGCTCGACTTAGCTTATTAAAAAAATAATTTTTACCGATAATCATAACATGTCCATTATCAATTTACCATATAAACATGTAACTATATAGGTATATACTGCTCAAAACAATTAGGGGAATAACATTTCAAAGTGAAATAAAACTTTTTATTTTAGGTTTTTAAGTATAACTGGCCACTAAATACTAAAGTGACATACTTCACGAAAATAAAAAACAAAAGAACATCAGCATTTTTGTTAGTAGTTCTTAATACGGTGGCCAAGAGTCTATGTACACCTAAAAACAAAGTGACGCCATTCAATTTTCTTAACTTTTTAATTACAAAAAACCGATTTTAAGTGCCCTTTCAAATCTTCTGAGTGCTGTTATTGATTGAAATGAGTGTTAATTTGGTCAAGAAGATCATAATGCCAGATCTGACTGAAATCCAAGTCTCCCGAGCTATCACTCTGCTTCAAGAGGGTCGAACTATGGCATATATAGGAACTGACCTAAGAGTCAGCCCTTCTGTCATCTACAGAGTATGGAAGCGGTACCTAGAGACGGGGGGATACTCAAGAAGGCGTGGTCAGGGTCGAAAGAGAAAAACAACTCCTTTGGAAGATCGCTACATCATCAACTGTGTTTTACGAAACCGCACCACTACTGCAAAAGATCTGTAAAATACACTAAGGACGGCTACTGCTGCAGAAATTTCTGACCAGACGGTAAGGAATAGGTTGCGGGAAGCCAATTTGAGAGCACGTCGACCAGTGCGGGCCATGCGTCTAACTATTCAACACAAACAAGCTCGCCAACGGTTCGCACAAAGCCACGCTAATTGGCAACTTCGACAATGGAGGCCAGTGCTCTTTTCTGACGAGTCAAGATTCCGTCTAACACGTTGCGATGGTCGTCTCCGTGCTTACAGACGCCCAGGCGAGCGATACAGTACAGCGGCAGTCCAAGAATATGACAAATTTGGATTTGGTTCTGTGATGGTGTGGGGTGGAGTGAGTTTGGACGAGCGCACAGATCTCATTGTTGTTCCCGGGCGGTCGAATGCTCAAGCTTACATCGAAAACGTGCTTAAAGACATATCCTGCCCGCAGCATATGGTATCGGCCCGGAATTTGTTTTTATGCAAGATAATGCCAGACCACATACTGCAGCCATCACGTTAGATTACTTACAGCATCATGGAATCCGTGTAATGGAATGGCCTCCCATGAGCCCGGACCTAAACCCAATAGAACATATTTGGGATTTGCTTGATAGACGCATCCGGAAACGTCCTATTGCACCCGAAACACTGCAGCAGCTCACTCAAGCATTAATCGAAGAATGGGAGATAATTCCGCAGGAAGATATTCGGAAGATCATACGAAGCATGCCGCGTCGTTGTCAAGCTGTGATAAGGGCTCATGGAGGTCATACATGCTACTAAAAGTCAGTGAAGACGAATATTCAAACATTTCTGTGACGGACCTTTTGAACACCAGTTTGTTTTACGCCTAAAATGTTTAATTTATAAAAGTAAAAAACTAACAAATTAACAAGGAAAAAATTACCAATATTGATAATGTAGCGATCTTGTAAAGGAGTGGTTTTTTTATTTCGACCCTGACCACCACTTCCGGAGTATTCCCCCGTCACCTAGATACCGCTTTCATACTCTGTAGATGACAGAAGGGCTGACTCTTAGGTCAGTTCCTACATATGCCATAGTTCGACCCTCTTGAAGCAGAGGATAGCTCGGGAGACTTGGATTTCAGTCAGATCTGGCATAATGACCTTCTTAACCAAATTAACACTCATTTCAATCAATAACAGCACTCAGAAGATTTGAAAGGGCACTTAAATCGGTTTTTTGTAATTAAAAAGTTAAGAAAATTGAATGGCGTCACTTTGTTTTTAGGTGTACATAGACTCTTGGCCACCGTATTAAGAACTGCTTACAAAAACGCTGATGTTCTTTTGTTCCTTATTTTCATTAACCATGTCACTTTAATATTTAGTGGGCAGTTATAATAAAAAACCAAAGATTTTTTTTTTATTTTACTTTGAAATCTTATTCCGCTAATTTTTTTGAGCAGTATATTAATTAAATATTGATATATTAATTAAATGAATTAAATATATTAAAATATTGTGTTACAGATTGACGCTTACATTGACGTTCTTGCTGAGGAGTACCCTGAAACAGTTTCAGTGGTAACAGGTGGCTACAGTTTTGAAGGCAGACCTATTAAGTACCTGAAAATTTCTACCACAAACTTCCAGGTTTGATTTTATTAACTTTTCCCCTTTGAAACCTGTAAAGTTCTATTGTTAACTGGGGTGTAATTGGCACAAAGGATGTCACATCCATATAATAACTTTGTTAAATACCTTTTGTGTCCCTAATAATACAGGTAATTTATCACCAGAAACTATTTTTAGCTGAGTAAAAACAGTCCTGTTAAAGTAAATCCTATTTGTTACAAATAAGCAACTATCATTCAAACCTTTATCCTTAAGGCAAAAATCTGTTAAGTTTTCCAAATGATTTTAGGACACCAGCAAACCCATCGTCTACATGGAATCTCTTATTCATGCCCGAGAGTGGATCACTCAGTCTGCTACTCTTTACGCCATCCATAAGCTAATCATTGATGTCACTGAGCAGGATATTCTTAGTGATATTGACTGGATCATTGTCCCTGTTGCTAACCCTGACGGCTATGTCCATACTCATAATAGTGTAAGTATGTTTTTATTTAAAGGTAATACCTAAAACTTTATCCCAGACAGTTGTATTATATCAAAGACAAAAAGATATGAAAATACCAAGCAGATTTTTTTCCCTTTAGTAAGTACATATATTTTAAGAGCCTAAGTCACATATATCATTTAGGTTTCTTATTAAAATAACACGTTTGTGGGAATATTCATCCAATTTTATTGATTTTTATTTTCTAGGCAAGATTTTGGAGAAAAAACCGTGCTACCGGCTACATGATTGGAAACATCTGCATGGGTGTCGATCTGAATAGGAACTTTGACATCTTCTTCGCTACGGCCTCCAGCAACTCGGCCTGTACTGACACTTTCCACGGCTCCGAAGGCTTCTCCGAACCTGAAACTGCTGTGATCAGAAATATTATTCACGAACACAGAGGCAGAATCGAATTGTTTTTGGATATTCACAGTTTTGGCAGCTGGATCCTTTTTGGTTACGGCAATGGTGTTTTCCCACCTAACGCTCTGATAATCAACTTAGTTGGTGTCCAGATGGCTCAAACTATTGACCGTGTTAAACTTGATTTCAATCCTAACTACATTGTAGGCAATGTTGCTATGATTCTTTATGAAGCTTCTGGTAGTGCAGCTGATTACGCTATGTCAGCAGGGGTACCACTGTCTTACACTTTTGAATTACCTGGTTATAGAGGCGCTGGCATGACCATGGCTGGATTTTTAGTAGACCCTGAGTTTATTGAACAAGCAGGTTTTGAAACTTGGGAAGGTATCAAGGTTGGTGCTAGATACGCTCGTGATAGCTACAGACAAAGAATGAGCTTGTAAAATAATTATGATAAAATAAAGAAGAAATAAATAAAAAATCTCTTATCGATCAAAACAAAGGTTAGTTGTATTTATTTATTTTCCTCTATCAAATCCAAATAGGAACAAATTAAGTAAATGGTAATTATGCCTTGAAACAAGCATTATATCTTGCTAACGGCTTTTTATTGATATTATGCAGCTAAATCTTATTCTCATTTGCAAAAACATAGGTATACAAATCTTTTATATTAAAGTTTTAAATAGCAAAGAATCTGTAGACATTTTTAATATCGTTTTATTTTAGTTCTGAAGATTATTCAACTATACAACATATTTTATGGCCTGTCGTCATAAATATAAGATATTTTCTATCGTAATTATCCAAGATAAAACCTACCACCAAGGTATTATGTTAATCCATGATAAAAAATAGTGTTCGCAAATCAACAGTCATTTGAATGTATTTTCCAAACAGTGTGAAAGGCACAATGTATTTCTTACATTGTTTGATATTTTGTGCTTTGCTTACTCTCATTTCTGCTAAAAATGAACAATACATGGGGTAAGTACATAAATATTTTATTTCATCTAGCTATCATCATTATAATAACACTATTTGACATGGGATAAGAATATGTTATGTACCTAAATTACGGAAATAAAATATTCATTCACATTCGTTCATCCTCAATTTTCTGTTTTAATTTAGTTGTAAATCATATCACCTTTTTTATAGTGCATATTTATTACCACAATAGATACGATGCCATAACACAAGTTACTTTATAATATCAAAAACCTGCACTTAAAGGGTCACTTTAACGGATTATAAAGTTGCTTTTACTCATTATGTCTTCATCCCGATATAATTTACGATGAACATTGAAGGTAAATTTAACAAAAAATCGTATAATTTCAGAAATAAAGTTTATAATATCAAACTCAGTACTCAAGAAGAGCAAGATAAGGTAAAGTTTTTAAAGAACGATCAAATTGATTTTTTGAGAACACCTTCTTTTCAAAATGGCGTCATTGGCCGTGTTATGGTTGAACCATCGCAAATAGACTGGTTTGAAGAAAAACTACGAGAAATTGGCATTGACATTGATATCCATATTAATGACGTGCTTGAGTAAGTATTTAAGATTGTAACTGATCACATGTTTGATGCGATAAGTTAAAGGATTAACAATATTAATTAAGGTATCAATCAAACATTTTATATTTATAGATACTTGAAGGAAAAAGAAGCCACGCAATGTACATTACGTAGTAATGTGACCAGAAACTTTGGATTCAATGGATATTACCGTTATGATGATGTAAGTCCTTGTAATAATAAATCTACCAAAATTAAACACAAGCTGTCCCAAAAGGAAGTTTTGTTAACGCGCCAAATACGAGTGGTAAAGTTTGAAGAAACCGGTTCAACACTTTTTGACCCATTTTCGAATGGGGAAATACTTGGCGCAACCTGGCGCGCAAACCACGATGTTATTTATAGTCACCGAATCACCGTTTTTAGGGTTCTTGTCAATTATCGCAGACAGAAAGCGCGTCTCCCGAGAAATAGTCATCCATATAATTAATATCTGAATTCCTCTAAGCCACTGGCCAAGCCAAGCCAACCTTCAATCCCGCAACCGTCAGAATTGTTGTGTTTACGCAGTAAGCTAATTAAATATATACGGTTTTTTATATAGCCAAATTCATAGCGCAGGCTCTGTTTGTGGTCAGGACCAAGCTTCAGTGACCCTGTGTATACAATAGGCAAAATTAAATTTAGACTTAACAAGTTCAGAGGCACAAAAAATATTTTTCGTATTTCGCAAACAGGCTCATTGAACTTTGGTTCTGACCACTTACCGAGTCTTCAATGTGAATTTGGCTACATAAACGAAAGTCACTTATGTCATCTGGGTAAAATATAATTCAGTTTAAAGAATTATTAGGATCTAGAGAGTCATGTGCTTTGGAACTTGAACCATGTGTTCTATCGATCATACTGAACATTGTTTCTGTTTTTGCAATAGAGCTCTAAATCAACGATTCCCCATCTAAAATTAAAAACTTCTCGCAAAATATTGCAAAGTTACTTTTTTTATTAATTTTAAGAGAAATCGAGTAAGACTGTTTAGTGCGACCGATATAATACTTAGTTTCAGTTTACAAAGCAGATCATTATACGTATTTTAAAACAAGAGACTTAAATTCTTAAAGAATAAATTTAAGTGGTAAATTACATACTTTCAGTTATTTAAAAAAATGACGAAATTTACAATATAAAAATGGAAATATCGAATTCGAAATTATTGTTTATAGTTTAAGCATCTATAAGCATACTTTTCAATTTTATTCGTGGCGACATCTGATAATATAAATCTATACAATATTAATTCCAGATATTAGAATACCTTTACACGCTCTCTAGCACGCACAGTTCCATGGAAATTGTGCAGTATGGCGTCACAGAACAAAATAGAACTTTGATGTACGTGAGAATTGCCACAAATCCAGCAGTTGAAAAGCCGATTGTAATTATAGAAGGAGGAATAAATCCGAGGGAATGGATCACTATACCTGCTGCTGTTAATGTTGTTCATAATCTGTTTGAATCTGAACAAGCTAGATTTTTGGAAAATTACGACTGGATAGTGATTCCTGTAGTCAATCCAGATGGATATGAGTACACGCATACTGATGTAAGTATATTTAAAATCAATAACATATAGATACGAGTCAAACTCACGTATCTAAGTTTCCGTACATCGTTTGTTTTGGGAAAATTCAGGAAAGTAGTATTAAAATGATGCCTATAACGGATTTATTTATGACTAAATAAGAATTTATTGTTCAGAAAAGAATTGTAAAAATCGTGAAGGCAAATTTTTATTTCTTAAATGTCATTTGTTTTTGTGAATTTCTTAACCGCTACATTTTTACTGTAATCCTTACGCAATAATAACTATTACCGCAATTTTTTTCATATTGTATGGTCCTCTAATTTTGGTGATAAGGGTGTTATATAGCCCCTTTAAGGGAAGGGACACCAATTTTTGTGGCTTTACTAAGATTTCTAGAATTCGGTGGAAGTAAATATAGCTTATGAAGCCTGTAGTCGGCGGCTTGAAGTCAGTCACGCACGGGGTTGCTATGCTTGCTATTTCATTCTACATTAACTTCGGATTATAGAGAACTGACTGACTGTTATTGGTTGACCCGAACGTTCATTTCCCGAGCTCGTACGGAACTAACCGAACACGGAGTGAGAGGCAAGCTAATGCGAGACAACATTTATGTTGTGTAAAAACTCGAGAATGGTTTTGGTGGTACCTTTGATTTCAGGAGAAATATCCCAAAAATCAAAATGAAACACAAACATTTTTTAATAGTTTAAAATATACTATGCTGTGAACCTAAAATTATTTGATTTGTTGTATCGCTCCTAGGACATTACGGTACATAAACATTCATCAGAATGTGTAAAATCCAGGACTTTTATACGCTTGTAACTTTTGTATGTATTTGATTTTGATAAATATTTTAGTTTCACGTCACGGGTATTGTATGGGATATGTTGAAAAAGAAAAAAATAATGAGCAAGTACCTATAAATAAGGATATGATCAGCGAACTGCGCTAGTATGGGAGTTCGGGCGAATAGAGTCGCCTTAACTATATTTTTACATTCATTTCAATAATGCATACAATTTGATATAATACTGGTTGCTAGGAAGGAAAAAAAATCTTTTGGATCTCTCTAATAGTACAATATTTTGAGAAATTTCTAATATTTCCAAAATTTTGCTAATTTTGTGCCTTTTGAGGCTGTGACGTACGGACAGACGGACAACAGAGTCTCACTATAACTGTTACTGTATACCCTTTAGACACAGAACCCATTATTGTTAAATTACAGTATCAAAAATTTCGTTGTCTAATCGTCACTAATCAATTTAATTACTATGCTTTTGCCACGTCCATGTCAACTTATTTGAATAGGTATTTAATGAATATTACTAAATACATACAATAATGCACCAATTAATCACATCATGCAGTAGTGCTAATCACATATAATCGTGCGTATTATAGTGCAACATCAACATCACCGATTAAAAAGATAATAACCTTTTTTTGGTTTTTATTTCCAGCTGCGTCTCTGGACCAAAACTTTAACAACGTCAAGTGACCTCGGTTTCATCTGCCCTGGAGTTAACGTCAATCGCAACTTTGAAGTCGAATGGTCTGTTTCCGACTCCAGTACAAGCCCTTGCAGTCATCTTTATGCTGGTGTTGAACCTTACTCAGAAATCGAAACCCGAATGGTTCGAGATATTATTGAAGAGTATGGAAGCCAAATTAGGTTGTACGTGTCCTTGCAAAACAATGGTGGCTTCATCACCTATCCTTGGCAATATGAAAGAGCAGCCACTGGAATGTTTCGGCGGCATCATTTCTTAGGTTTAGATATGGTTGAAGCTGCAGGTGCCGATTACGTGGCTGGTGTAGGTTCTTTAACTTTGGATACAGCCTCAGGTACTAGTAGTGATTTTGCGCAAAAGAATGGGGTATTGTATTCTTTTAATGTTAATTTGAGGCAAGATGACGATGATGGTGTAATAATTCCGGAAGATCAAATTGCAAGTGCTGTCGATGATGTTTGGAGGTCTATAGTAGTTGCTGCGGATGCTCTTTTTTGAAGTTGTCCTACAATATTGATTAATATTTATATTATTTTTAAATTAATGTCTTACTTACCTACAGGAAATACATAAAATTTTTGATCAAGATAACTCCATTGAGCATATATTTTCTTCTAATCCCACCTACGTCAATACATAATATGTGAATATTTCACGGACAAGACATTTTAAGAACTACTAGTCAAAAACGCCACGAACCGTAATAAATATTGATAGTCAGGCAGGCCAAGCAAAATATATTTTACGTACAAGTAGTGAATTTAATTTATAAATTCAGATTAATTCTAAAGACTCGGTAAGTTCTCAGTATCAAGATTTGATGACTCTTGTTGCGAAATTCGTAAAATGTTATTTTGGTGTTCCCTACAAACGCAAGCCCAGCCTTGAGTCAATTACTATGAGACGTCAGCTATTAGATGACATAAGAAAGCTATAGCTACGCTACGTCCATGGCCTTAGGGCTACACTTCAGGCACAAATGTAATGTGTACATGTAGAGGCACTACATGATTTGATTACTAGTGAAGAACTGGAGACGCTCGCACTACTTGACCACAGAGGTGGTATAAGGTATAAGAGAGTTTGGTCTGACCAGTACTTGGTCCATAACTGGTCATCTATACTAATATTAAAGTAGTTAAAAAGTTTATACATTGAATATTTTTGCAAAATTTCTGAATTTTTGTCTGTATGTATGTTCCATTTTAACTCGAGAAACACTCAAGGGATTTGGATGCGGTCTTATTTTTATTATGGTAGTGACCCTGGTCAACACATATGCTTTAACGGGTGTTCATAAAATTACGCCCACGCCAAAAACGTGGCTAAGATTGAATAAACGCGGGCGGAGCCGCTGGAAAAGGCTAGTAGTTTATACACTATTAACTAATCGATACGTTCCGATTATTGCCGCCATAGACGTTTATGGTTTTCATTCTTGATGGCGGAGCGGTCGCGGAATGCACGGACTACATATGTACGTAAATACTTTCGTATGCAAAGCCGCCAAAATTACAAATTCGAACTAGGAGCCTAGCCTGGATAAAACAAAAGGAAGATACAGTGTCTCGCTTCTCGCGCGCGGCCCTGCCGATATAGGCCCAATGGGCCTGTTTTGTGTAGCTTGTCTCGCTCGCGCCACTGTTGAAGCTTGTCGCTCTATCTCTGTCGTTCGGTGGCGCTTGTTCAAAAAAGAGGTTCATTTTTCAGTTGACGATATAAGAACGTATCGTATCTACCTTTTGTTATATCAATGACTAAGAGATACAAATGTGCATGCAGCAGCTAGCATTTGTATGACAAATGGCAAGAATTTGATAAATAGAATAAACTTTATTTTGCGCCTTTCACAGAGAGGGTCATTGGACCTTGGATCTCGAGTCTCCAGTATGAATTTGTTTTCTTCTTTTTATATAGTAGATATATATACGGGTAGTATTAGAAGATAGTATACACCTAGGTTTACCCGGGTAATCCTATACAAAACTTCGGGGGTCGGCTCGCTCCGCTCCGCTTCGCTCGGCGCCCTATGTTTATTAACATATCAACCTAACACGCTCCTCCTCGCTTCGCTCGTCGTCGCACCTATTTTTGACTTTTTTCGGCCTGTACCCAACTTCGGGCTTTACCCGTGAAATATATAATAGGCCGGATCGTTTTTCAAAATTTTGGAAGTCCGTTTATGATGGATGCGGGCTTAAGGCACCAACTTATAGTACTGTAATAACATGAAAAATAGTACAAAAAAAAGAAAAAAACGAGAAGTGCCTCCACAAACGTCCCAAAAATATTAAAAAGTACTTACTCATTTTAGTACTTCCACATGTACTTCGAGATATCAACAAAAAAAGTTAAGTAAAACGCTTAAAATTAGTTTTTGGATAATAATATTCAAGAATAAGGTACAACACATAATAATTACACTTTTAAACCAAACAAATTATTCACGTTATCTAAAAAAAAAACGAACTAAAAAGTAAAATTAAATCTGTCTTGTACTCAAACTGTGGAATGATTCCTCTACTTTTCAAGCGATTTTTTACTGCAGCCGTTGCTTCTGTTGTAATTTTCACACATCTCTCTACGGCTTGAGTGTGGAATGGAATTTTATTTATCTTAGACAACACGACCTCTTTCACCATCTCTGGATTACTAATTAGAGTCCTAATTTCACTTTCTCCAACAAATTTTTGAATTGGTGGGAACGACAGGTTTTCTAAACATACAATATCAAAAATAATCTTCAGCTGAAAATTTCAATTCGGGTACGTCGAATGTTCGTATTCCAGAAGAGGGCAGCGACAGCGCCTTTAATAACTTTCTTAATGCCAGTTATATTTTTAAACTTTTACATTTTGGCGATCATCAGCGAGCATGGCTAAAATTGTATCACACGATCAATGATAGATCTAAAAGAGTCAGATATCGTGAAACCAAAATAGTCTTCAATAAATGGTTGCCCCGTAGATGCACGATGGTGTTAATTTAATTGTAAACCACATGGGGGCTTATACAACCAAGACAAAATGTACCAATGTCTTTAAATTTTCAGAACATTGAGTTAAAACGTATAATCTCAGTATACGATTTGCCGTTGTGACCTATCGAGAATGGACGATTTTGCCTGGATTTCTCTTGGACAATTTTCCATCACAAGAGCCCTTGTCAATTGCCTGACGAATGTTGTAAATATACTTTTGATCTGTGCTGACATCTTTTTCATTGGAGATAAGAGGCAGGGCAGATTACATAGATTGGAAAGCTACAACAGGAAGTGTAAAATCACATCTCCGTAAGTAGGTAAAAAATTATAAGGTAATTCACTAACTACTTTCTTATCATTTAATGTGAAATACCAGTTCTATATACATATATACAGTAATTTTAAAATAATGAAAAAGCAATATTCAGTGTATACTACAAGTATTCAAGGCAATTAATACCAGGTAAAAAAATTACGACATTTATTAAAAATTACTAAGTATTTATAATTGCTTTGTGGATGCACTTCCTAAGACCTGAGTTTTATTTTATAATTTTTCCCGGTAACCCCTTTATCCTACTTCCTACTAATATTATAAATGCGAAAGTTTGTTACTCTTTCACGCTGAAACGGCTGAACGGATTTGGATAAAGTTTAGAATGGATATAGCTTATACACCAACTTAACACATAGGTTACTTTTTATCCCGGAAAAAAGCATGTCGTTAAACCGAATAACACGATATAAGGCACCAAACGCGCACCCATCGTAATAACAAAAACAAAAAAAAAACAATTTCATACATTCAGTAATCCACCCCATTATATAATAAGGTTTAAGATATTTATTTTCTCAAAAAGAATAAAATTCTCTTACATGAGAAACAATAAATTATCACAGTTACAATTTATAACAGCGAACGCTTTAATCGCGTAACAAATAAAAATATGTGGGTAATCCTTAAAAAGTGATTAGCTTCACTAACAATGCAATGTTATGTAGGGTTATATAATCGTATTATCTATGTATAAAATAATCATAAAATATATATTACAAATATATTTCGACCTTTAAGTAGGTCGGCATCAGTCGTTATTTATAAAATATAAATTACATTGGTAAATGCTATTATTATTACTTCTTATTATTTGGATATTTATACGAAAGTCACCTTATATTTTTGCGCCTTCTTTATTGTCGCCTCGCCTATGGCATCTGTTTTGTTGTTACATACATACCAATGTTTTTAAGGTTCCGTACCCGTATCGTATGGAATCCTTTGTGCGCGAGTCCAACTCACACTTGTCCAGACTATTCTTTATTCGGTATGATTTGTAGAATATGTGGTCAAAACGTGGGCATATCGTAGAATTGTACAAATCATGAAGTATGAAAGTTTTTCAACAAAAAGTAAAAAGTGGGTACACCGACGAGCGGTGTTAGTTTTACACGTAAACTAGTAGTTTGCCCAGAACTTTGAACTCGCGTTCGCCCGATTCGCGCTTGACCGATTTAGCTCATGTTCGAACTTAAAAATTCTATTTGTCTTGTTTACTTGTCTGCCAAATTTAATGACATTCCGATCAACGATACTCGAGTTATCGTCGAACAAACATTCATACATACATACATCTAGTAGACTTCGTTCGCTCGTTCAATGATATGCTTGGGTAGATCATGATATGCCCAATTTTACTATGTGCCCACCACGATACATGCATGTATATGTACCTATACTCGCGCCTGTCTCCCAGATGGGTAGGCAGATACTACAGATTTCCATCTGATACGATCCTGACACACCTCTTTCCCCTTTTCCACATCCATTAATCTAGTCATACTAGCTCTTCTATTCCGGGTACTTTTGACTTTGCCTTTCATCAATTTCTATAATCAAACTCGATTTTCTATCGAAACTTTGCATTATACTTCTTCAACCAAAACAAAAGTTTAAAATCTCTTCTAAACTACGTGGTAAGTTTTAAGAGAGTGCTTGTTTTAGAAATGAACATGTGCTTTGTTTGACTGGCTATCCGCGAGAGAAGTTCCGGCTTCCAACTAAAATTCTCGAGGAACACCAACTTTGTACCACCATTACACTGTTAGTGTTGTTCTTCTTCCGTTATAAATATAAGGTCGTAACTACGATAGAATTATATTACATTTAAATTAAATACATAAATTACATTTAATTTAAGTATTTTCACGAATGTAAAGTATATGTAAGATTATGCCTTAGTTAAGTAATTATTGGTATGTGTTTTCTTCTTAATCTCCTTTTTTATGATTAGCATTTGTACACTTCCATGTTATTTCTTCAATCTCTCTCTCTGTGTGCTTCCAAAGGTTGCCTGGAAGATATTGCTATTAGCAATAAGTGCTGCTTTTGTTCACCATGTTTGTTTGTTTCTTTCAAATCCAGTTGATTTGAGTGCGTGAAACTTTGAAGGCACGGTATGCTGTGGGTTCATGTTTGTGCGTGAAGTACGGGGATAGAACTCACCACCCAAATCGCTATAATCGCCGGTGAAATGTGGGTGTACTAGTACTCGCATTTTACAGAATATCCACGGAAACACCTCCAACACTCGTTAATCGACAACATTTCATTTTAGTTAATCATTTGTTTTTAATATTTATATTGAAAGTCTACGTAAAAAAGAAGCTTAAGTATTTTTTCATTTTGTTTTATTTTATGTTTCTACTGCATAATTTAATGTTTTCTTATTGACTCATTCTAAAAGGACGTAAGTCGCATCTGAGGATTTCAAAAGTCGGTTTTCATTGCCAAAAGATTATTTAAAAAAAAAGCTTGGCATGTTTATGTCTGCTGTCACATGGCATGTAAGTTTTTTTTTGTAACAAGCTGATCTTAAAAGCAAAAGAAATTGTTTTTAAAATCCTGTATTTACCATATTTTTGTTTTTTTAAATATCTCTTTATTTAATCACGATTTAATTCTGAAAAAAAATATGATGCTCAGAAAGCCCATATCTCGAAATGGTTTTCAGTTTTGCACCAATTATTTATTTGTAATGTTGTCGATTCATGACGTCTTGATGTATTTTATTGTATCACTATTATTCAATATCTACCTTGTTTTCAGTATTCATATTTAATTTCAATCATTTCATTTGTGAAATATTGTCTCCATAACTGAAGTGTTAGTCCGACTCGTCTGGTATTTACGAAGCTGCGTCGGGCGGCATTTACGAATACAAGGTGATTAGTTTATATAGCCAAGACTCGGAATCTCAGAATCAAGGTTCGATGATCCTTTGGTGAAATTTGTATTGTTTCGTGTTCCCTACACACGCAAGCTCAGCTCGAGTTAATTACTATGGGAGGACAACATAAAATTTTTCTAAATTAACGAAAAGTATTTTAAATCCGTGATACTGGTCGCTTACTAAGCCTTCATTGTGAATTTGTCTGTATTAATTAATGTCATCTTTTATCCGTCTTTTATGGTTCCAGGATCACATGAAAATAAAACGTTTTTTTTTGTCATAATTTTTCATTTGATCGTATATGCGTTTAATCGTCAAAACTGTTATTCCATTTTAAAATTGACAAAAGTTTTACATTTTCTTAATTAAAAAGATATATTTTCTTCATCCATATATCGAGGATAAAACATAAAATACACTCACAGCCGGCTTTCAAAAATTGTCTATTACGACATACTTGCTCGCCTATTTGAAAATTTGGGAGAATTTTTATTATTTTGTTTCATTTCCTTGATGGCCAAAGAAATGTCGAAAAATTTTCATGTTTTAAATTTAAGTCTGAATTCTCAACTTTTAATGTTTATATTTGGATGAAAATAGACACCTGTTGATTATTTTACACGTCTAAATTGGACAGTCAACTGACATAAAAAAAATGTGCTTCTGTTCCTAAAACGGCCAGTACTAATTGAGCTATAATATTGTTTAAATATGATAAATCAACAGTTATAATTATTTAAATATATAAAAATATCGATTAAGGCAGTACAGGCCCATCCCTATCCGTCGTCGAGCGCGGTATGTCACGTAGTTCCCGAGGGCAATATTTTCCACTGTCCCCTCACTAGCCAACGTGAAGGCATCTTACAAATTCCTTTATTAGTCGACCTGGAAACAAAGGCTTTGAAAACTTTACAGGTTTAATCAAGAGATTTCTGCATAGAGCACGAGCTTTTCAAGAAGATCTTTTCATTATTTTATGCCGTGTACCTAATCTAAAATCAATTTTTCTTTATTTTTTGCAGATTACTTACTGTCTTGAATATCACAATAACGTGTACTCGTATTTTAAATTGCAATTTTCTAAAGTAACTGCTTGTCACGAAAAGCGACCGATGTAATAGTTATTGTGCGCGATTAAAAGTGTGATATAATACGAAGTCGCGCGTCATTATGATACTGTTGCTGAAATAGAAAAGCATTTATTTTGAGGAGATAAATCAAAAGTGTTGCAGAGCAAGCACGTGCATCGATTCGATGAATTGACAGATAAATTCTAAACGACAACTCTTATTGCTATGAAATAAGAGCTATATATTGGTTTATCGAAGCAATGTCGAGTCGGCGTGTTCATACCAAAGACATGTATAGAGAACACATTTGGTGTCGATTCGAACATGCACAAATACGACTTAACTTAACTAAAATTAGGTTAAGATGTGTCAAATTACTTTTGGTATTCGGAAACGCCCAACCTAACCTATTTTGACAGGACTAAACTAATTTTTAGTTAGGTCGAACTCAATTAAGTCCAAAACGTAATTTTGCTATTCGGTATGACCACCTAACTGTCAAATTTTAGAGATGTCAAACTAAAAGTGAACTAATATTAGGAGAGACATATTTCGTTGCGATTAAAATTTTAACAAGTCCAATTATCTAATTTGTGTTGCTTTTTGAGGGGAGAATGGAGGAATATTAGCTATTGGGTGTAGCAGATGCAGAAGAAAGAAACTAAACAGTTAAAACCAGCATATCCACCCAAAGTTTAAAACTGTGTTTGCAAACTGATTTTTACAATGCTTCTTCCAGGAGACAAGTTGTACCCCACTGCTGCCTTAGGTGATGACCCCGGAACCAGAATTGTATGAAACGAGGTGAATGTGATGTTCAGACCTCTTAAAAATAAACTGCGATGTTGCACATTACGCCAAGAAATCAGTGGCTCCTAGGATTTGGATTCACTGGTTCCCTGGCTATGAACCTTATGCAGTGACGTCACAGCTTAAAATAAGCCTCATTCATAGAGCCGAATCTTCAAGCTTTGTTTTCTAGCAACGGAAAATAGATTCTTATGATTGTGAAGGAGCCAACACAGCAAACTCTTTAAAAAAAACTGTACCACCTACCTATCTAGTCCTTAAACTACGGCTACAATTTTTTCAGTCTGCTGTGTGTACCCAGTACTACATTTCCCTTGATCACTGGACAGATGAATTTGTTTTAGCAAGACACAACCAGAGAGACCAGCAAACCAAGGTAAAATCATTAGATTTCAAAGGAAATAGGATTGCTCATCTATATACTAATAAGAAAGTACCTAGTCTAAAAGTTGTGTCTGTACATTAAATATATTTGTAAAATTTTATATGAAATGGGTTATTAGTATGGTATGGAGGCCAAAATACAATTTAACCATTTTTGTCTGTCTGTATGTATGTATGTTTCATTTCAACTCAAGAACCACTCAACCGATTTGGATGTGATTTTCATTATTATCATCCTAATGAGTCTGGTCAAAATATAGGCTATAAGGTGTTAGTAAAATAACCGCCAAGCCAATAACTCTTGAAACCACACAAAGATTACAAAACACTTCCATGCAAGCAAAGCCGCGGCAAGGTTAGTTTAGAAATAAATTGTCAATTAATATAGATTTTGGTCCTTGAAAGAGGTATTAAAAAATATCAGAATCTTAGATCCCCATCTCAGAAGAAGTGTGTAATAAATGAATTCATCTCTGCTTGACATAATATAGATTATATTATAGATTCCAGAATTGGGGCATTTCCTACAAATATTATGTTATGGGAAAAGTCCAATAAATGGACAAAAACATGGACCAAAAGGCAGACCAGTGCGACGCAGATGATCGCCCCTTTCTTGTAAAGCCATGTAAAGAAAACCAATGGAAAACACTGGGGGAGGTCCATGAGTCAATGACACACTGACCTGAAAAAATTACAATATATTCGTCAGCGGGATGCTTGCCAGCAAGCAGTACATTATATTATTTAAATCAATATTTTATTGTTTTAAAATTACATGACATGTAACATATTTATAAGGTCAGAAAATAAAGGCTACGATGATGATGAGATTAGATTGAATGAATCTGTTGTCTGATTGCTAAATGAATAGTAAAACTAAATTGTACTTATATTTTTTTATTTTAGGCCACTAAGGGCCCATATTATTAATAGGTTCCTTAAAACTAGGTAAACATTACTACAGACCCTTATAAAAAAACATTTCTTAACATGTTGGCACGAACATAGACACCTTCATACTCGATACAAAATATCTGACGTCCCAATTTACTCACATCACTCACAAAGAAGCACTACGAATGTATCATTTCTCCTAAATGATGCACAGCGAGTTAGCTTACAGGTAATCTAGTGCAAAAGAGCTTGTTGAAAAACGTTGTGCATTTTTTAATTGTTCATATTCCACTGTGTGTGGACGTTGTGCGCTTTCATGATGTACTTGTGTAACGTTCTATGGTGGTTGTTCCTGCCAGCATGTTACCCTAATTTGGAATTGTCTGACATGAAGCGTTACATCTTCTAACGTCATACTTTTGTGCACTCTGGAGAAATAGATCTGGTAGGCTTCAGGTCACATAAAGTTGCAGGGACTGTGTCGTAATATCTGTGTAATCAAATAAAGCATTCCTTTGGCACTGGTGAGAGCGACGTTTCTTGTTTTCTACAAGACTGAAGCAATCACAATCACTGATTGTATTCGAGGCGAGGGTTGGACGGTGGTAGATGGTTTTTTTCAGTTTCAAGCTAAGAATCTTTTCCGATTAGGGTGACGGCGGTAGTTGCTGACTGGAGCGATAGAACATCGAGACATACGAGTCCTTGTATGCAGCGGGTGTTGCTGTCAGAGGCTGCAAAAGCGTTTTCGCACTCTTTCGTAGTATAATAGGTGGATTAGTCCCGATGAAGCCTTGGATCCATCTTACGGGTTAATCGTGATTGTTTCTTGGTCTTCTTAGTCAGAGCAGCAGCATCCCGCAATGGTTTTTATAAACAAAATAGCGATTTTTTCGATCTTCAACAAAAATTTAAAATCGGTCAGACAGAATTGTCAATTTCAGTGATACCATCATAAATTCCCCAAAATTACTAAAAAAAAATTTATTCATAACGCATCCATGGAATCGCATTTCTTCTTCCGCGTATGTTTATTGATGCTAGGGATGTCGATTTTAAATCGATTTAATCGAAGATCGATTAATAGTAGTAAGAAAATCTATTATTTTCGGAGCAAGTCGATCTTTGAATCGATCCATACAACCGCAGAATCGTGGACACGATTTTTTTCGGTTTCACGGAAAGTTTTGCTAACAAATCACGTACAATTAAAAAGAGTACCTACATTTACTAACGTTCCCAGCAAGTATATGAAGAGCCTTACATTTCAAGATTAGAAGTTGGAGTGGGTAATCGAGACTAACAAATATTGTAATATAATATTAACATAATATTATTCGAATAAAAATTGTAATCAAAATCAAAATATTTATTTTGTAAAATAGATAGGTACATAAAGTATACTTTATAGAGGTCAAAATTTTAATTTGTATTATGTATTTGCATCATAAGTTACTTTGGCAATAAAACTTTAACTTTTAATTAATGTTCTATTTATGAGAAAACAACTAACTTTACTGACAATAAACTCTGGAAAAATTATCGCTTATGAATTTATACCTAGATTACCAACAAAAATAAAAATTAATGAACGCTAATTGTGTGAATTTCTGTTCCGATTATGAATCGATTATTTTGAATCTATCTTTTCATTACCGTTTTTTTATCGATCTTTTCACCACGATTTGAAATCGATCTCAGAATCGATCTTTTTTAGAAAGAATCGACATCCCTAATTGGAGCAAAGTTGAGGGGAATTTTCTAGTGTTCACGTGGATTGTTAACGATTTTGAGATTTTGATATTTAATAGACGATGACGGGGATGATGCTCTTGAAATTATTCGTTATGATAATCTTCTTCTTCGAGTGGAAACTAAATTATATATTTCCAGTAAGTAGCCACCGTTATGTCTAAGTAAGTACAGGAAGCCAATTACCAATTTAGTAGTTTTGTTTATTGTAATTTCTTGTTTAATAAACCAAAAGTAGACAAAAAACTTTTTTTGGGAAGGTAGGCAAGATCAATGTTCGAGTGGTTAAAATCACGGAGCGAAAGTAAAGAAATAAAAATAAAATATTTTAAAATCTAATCATAATTCTACCAAAGAGTAGAAATATTAAGACTTCCCATATCGAACGAATGAAATGCAACCATTCTTATCTGTGGTCTATACCGCTATTGTAATCTGTGAATTCAATTTAGTTCGAGAAAATTAAGTCAAACAGGGCAACCAAATTTAGTTCGTTGACAAAACCGAATAGCTAATAGAAACGACTTAACGTATTTTAGTCGTATTTTGGTTAGGTTAAGTTAAGGTGTGGTGTTTTACCGAATCGACACCTTTGCTTAGGTTTATACTCACTACCCAGCGGGTCTAAAGCACAACCGTTCGAGGCTCGTTCGTCTCGTCTTCGTCAAACGACGAAAGAGACAAATGTATACAAGTAAGAGAGACAAATAACAGGTATCCTGCTTACTCGCGTATGTTTGTTCCTTTTGTCGAAGACGAGTTGAGTAAGTCTCGAACGGCTTTACTTAGGCCGCTGATTAGATTAACTGAACATTGCAATCTGGAAACTAAATATCAGGTAACTTTGGTTTATATGACCAAATTCATATTGCAGACTCGGTTAGTGGTCAGGACCAAGAATCAATGACCCTTTCTGTGAAATACGCGAAATAAAATTTTTACTTCTACTAATTGAGCCATGGTTGTTCTTGAACAATTAGTATAGAGGTACAAAAATATTTTTTGTATTTCGCAAACAGTGTCATTGAACCTTAGTCCTGCCCACTCACCGAGTCTCCGGTATGAATTTGGTCATATTAACAAAAGTCACCCCACAATATTTATAATTTTTTGTGGACAAACTATTGCGAACTGCTCTTTTCTACTGCCATGCTAAAAAGTTTGTCAGCGGAATTTTCCATGATATTACACGCATGTTCTCATATCAGAGCCTATTACGTCTAATAGTCTATTAAGGCACGTTCTCACTAAACAAGCGCATATAGTTATCGTCCAATTACCGTTGGGAAGAGCTACTAAAACCCCATTAGGTTTTACTAATAGAGTGGAATTTTGGCGTTTAGTGAACAAAATAATATACTCAATCTGTTCGAGGAATAGCAACATAAAGCTCCTTTCAAATATGATGTTATAAAAAGCTTATAGTTTATGAAAGCTTATAGGGTATTTGATATGCCATAACATATTTTAAAAGGTATTTTAGTAGCTTTAAAATAATTGGATTAAATTGCTTTGAATTCCTAAAAATCTGTGCAAATTATTTAAGGCAACTACTTTATTATCTTAAAAAACAGAATATTGTAACAAATAACATTAGTCTTTGCAAAGGGTCGGCCCTCCGGTTATCCGCCCGAAACATCCACTAGGACAAAACACGGACCCACACCGTCTCCAATACAAACAGCACAAATACAAGGTGACTTTGGTGGATATAGGCAAATTCATACTGGAGACTCGGTAAGTCGTCAAGACCGTTCAGTGACCCTTTCAGTAAAATATGCAAAATGAAATTTCGACTTCTAAAGCTAGTTGAGGCGTTGTTGTTCTTGAACATGTACTATAGGAACACAACAAAATTGTTTTCGTATTTCGCAAACAGTTTAATTCAACCTTGGTCTCGACGACTAACCGAGTCTCCAGTATGAGTTTGGCTATGTCAACCAATTGTCGAGTGCGGCATACTTGCGCCGTTTGTTGCTTTCGGCAGTACCCGCGCCGCTACTCCAGTGGCCCCGCTTCTTTGTTGGACACGAGAAGCCGCCAGCGTGTCCACGCATGTTGCGTCCTACACTAACGGCCGCCCACGCTTCCCTGCTGTTGGATTTATGCCGTCCCGTTTATTTCGTTATTTGGGCCCATTTCTGATAGGGGCCGTTTTATCGACGGTACGTTGAAAGTGGTAAAGACCCTTCGGATAATGTCATTTAGGGCAGTATGACGAGGGAGGCAGCCGGCACTGTGTTGACACGATAGACCGTGGAAGCCGCAACCATAGTAAAAACAGACTAGTAAGTAAGTTATCTTCACAGAGATGCCGCCCGCGCGAGCCTCCACGTACGAACCACAGCACGCACACAACGACAATATCTCAGGCGGTTTCTGGCGATGTGACTAGGGTCGGCTGCGCTCCGCAGTCGCGCTTACGTACGCCGCGCTACAAAACAGATAGGTATTTTGTGGACGCGCGCCGTTCGTCGTTTCGAGTTTATCTGCTGCATTCGTATGTTATCAAGCATTCTCCGCAACCACCGCACAACGGATTTGTCTAGCATAAACCGGCCAAGTACGAGTCAGACTCGCGCACGAAGGTTTCCGTACCATTATCTATGAAAACGGCAAAAAATATCATGTCTGTTGTATGGGAGTGCACAGGTTCGACTCGCATTTGGCCGGTTTTAGTATTTGTTGTTATAGCAGCAACAGAAATACATCATCTGTGAAATTTTCAACTGTCTAACTATCACGGTTCAAGAGATACAGCCTGGTGACAGACGGACAGCGGAGCCTTAGTAATAGGGTCCCGTTAGTTACCCTTTGGGTATGGAACCCTAAAAAAGGAAAATTGTAGACACTGATTTTATCCATTCACTTAGATTGGTATTATACATTGACGTACTACCAAGTGGACATCGGGGCTGTGCTCAAAAGTGTCCGAACCAAAAGAGAGTCAATACCATTGAAAATTAAAAAACGGTGTCAATCACACGTCAATCAAAATTAAGCTGTGCAGCAATGACATACGATTCAAATTAAAATGTTTTGTTTCTTAATATTTTGACACTTCACCAAGGACACTTTTTTGGTAAATTTTATACTAGACCCGAGGTCCATGGTTTGGTATGTCAATGGTATTATATATAACATCTAGGTGCTACTCTCAAAATCCACCGATTGGTCATAATCCAAAATGGCTGCTAAATGATGGATCCGAAACACGATTATTTCAATGAAAATGAGAATTAAAAGGGTTAGCAATTTTTTCACATGGGAATGCAGTTCTTTCCTCTTCACTTATTTGTTTTATTAAAATACTAGCTTTTGCCCGCGGCTCCGCCCGCGTGTTATTTATGCTTTTTCTGGGATAAAAAGTAGCCTATGTGTTAAGTTAGGGTATAAGCTATATCCATTCTAAATTTCATCCAAATCCTTTCAGCCGTTTCAGCGTGAAAGAGTAACAAACATACACACACACAAACTTTCGTATTTATAATATTATTGTGACGATTACTGTGATGTCCTTTTTAGTAACGACCTTGAAAAAGGGGGCACGAAGGTCAAATGTCAAATTGATCAAACATAACAAGTTACAATAAGATTAATTATATTATTTTTTTATATTCGAATTTATTATTCTTCATTTATATTTAACTACCTAAAATCAAAATGATATCAAATTTTTTTTTTCTTTAACATATATATTTCTATTATTTTTTTTATTATTTTATTATTAGGATATAGTTCTTGTTTTTTTTTAATTTTTGCTGACCTTCAAAAATAGTTTCGTCCCTCTATGCAACAACATTTTGACCAGTTACGAGGGTGCATTTTTATATTCGCGGAATGGGTAGGTAATTAATAAATGAGGGTACTTTCCTTAGTCGTAACTGGTTAAGTAGCTCATTATTAGTATAAATAGAATGTTTTGTTTTAATCGGGCCATTACTATTTGAATTATCGACGATCAAACAACTCAGTTGGGAAGAACATTGTGAAAAATGGGGAAAATCGAGCACCGCGCTGTCATAAAGTTCCTTACCAAGCAAGGTAAATCGGTTCAAACCATACTAGAAGAGATGTCATCCGTTTACGGGGAGTCTTGCCCCGGTAAAACCATGGTTTATAAGTGGCATACCCTTTTTAAGAAAGGCAGGGCCTCACTTGAAGATGATCCTCGGCCAGGACGGTCGATCGAGATGACCACTCCGGAAAATGTTGATAGATTATAAAGATAAAGGTGTCTCCATAACCGGAGAATACTACGCTTCAATCTTAGAGCGATGAAAGGAAGCAATCAAGGCAAAAAGAAGGGGAAAATTAACCAAAGGTGTCCTCCTTCTGCACGACAACGCGCCTGTGCACAAGAGCCGTGTTGCGTTGGCTTCCCTGCATAAGGTGGGCTTCGATATTTTGGTTCATCCACCCTACAGTCCAGACCTGGCTCCCAGTGATTATTATCTCTTTCCAAAAATGAAAAAAGAACTTCGGGGGAAGAAGTTCTCAAGCGATGAAGAAGTGAAGGAAGCAGTTTCAGCTTATTTTTCAGACAAAGAAAAAACATTTTTTTTTCGAGGGTATACATAAGCTAATTGAAAGATCTGAAAAATGTATTAGGGTTGCAGGTGAATATATTGAAAAGGAAAAATAAACTTGTATTTTTATTTCCACGTCTTACCCCCGATTCCGCGAACTTAAAAACGCCCCCTCGTATTATGTCGCAACCAACAAAAAAAAAACTTTTTTTTGATAAAATGTGCATCATTCTTTTCAAGATAACATCTACGAATACCTCAGTAGGTAATGCTTATAAGTAGGTACATAGTGTACGAGGTATATAAATTTTCTTTTCTTCAGGTGGCTCCGAGCGACATTAGTATTCAGGTGAGGTCTCTTCAGGGTCATTACATCGTGTCCGAACATACTTTTCTTGGAGAAACTGCCGAAAATTGTCGAGAAAATTCCAGTTTTTAGCTGGTACGAGTACTACATTTGTAAAGGAAATTCAAAATATGAGCAAACTGCTGTACTTATTGTGCTCTTTTTCTTTTCCAACAGAAATTTAAAATGGTTAAATTTTTGGGGGGGAGTTGAGGCAGGGGGACATGCGTGGTTATTTTTTTGCCAAATTAAAAAAATAAATAAGATAATCTTCAACATATGAAACGTAAATTTATATTATTTTCACACAAATTCAAGTTTAGTTCGCAGATCTTTTAATTTGAACCTACCAGTGCAGAAGTTGATTTTTGGACCATATAATTACAGAAATTACTTTTTTGACACAAATTCTTCAAAGTATTATTTTCATATTCACTTTAGGGGTAGTAACCACAAGACTGTATAGGGTCGGGGTGCGCTGAGTCAGTTTTTAAACAGTTTTAACCTACCAGTACAGATGTCGGTTTCTAGACCGGAATGATAGAGACTGATTTTCAGTGCGCAAATTTTCAAAATGGGGACCGGCTATAAAAATGTTACCGCGAACAACAGTTTGGGTCCCTTGACCCAAATGCATTATAAGTACTCGAAATTAAGGTAGATAATATCAAATAACTCTCTAAAATTTCAAATTGAGAACGAGCCTCAGGAATTAGGGTTCGATATCTACCGCCGAAACTTGCAGCAATGACATTTTTGGAAGCATTGAGTATTTAATATTTCTTATTGTATATTTATATAATATATGTTACTGGCTAAACCTAGTTTGCCTAGGACAAACTTGGTCTGCAGGAATTTCAGAAAGGTATTGTTTTACATGACAACTAAAAATCAGCTCGGAGAATGAAAAAATATTAAAAGGGACTCCCACACAACAGACATGATTTTTTTTCCGTTTTTATAGATAATGTTACGGAATCCTTCGTGCGCGAGTCCGACTCGCACTTGGCCGGTTTTTTATTAATGTAGCCCTACTATACACACACACAAATTGGTAGAAGAAATGCTGTAAAAATCACCTCATTCTTGAGAAGCATATTCAAGAGAGCTACAACCCGGTCCCAATATCTGTGCACCTCGCTGGAATGTGGCGCCTCTCCCGCTTCCCCTATCACCTCTCCGCGCACTCCCCGGTGCGACAGTACGGTTAGCATCTTCGTTGCCGCTACACGTCCCGATAATTTTGATATTTTCGCTTTATTGTTGTTTTGTTTTTTAATGTTTATTGTTAAGCTTAGACTGTTTACTGTTAAGTTTGGACTGGTTTGGTTGTTATCGAAATTGTTGTAGCTGTTAAACTGAAGTCATGGGAAAAACAATACACAGCGAATCAAGAAATTTAATCTTGAAAGTGCTCAAGTTTTTTGAATCGGAGAAAGCAAACAAACAGTACACCATACCTGTAGACCAAGTGGTGAAACGAACCTGTGCTGCAACTGGGATATCAAAGAGGACTCTAATGAAAATTAAAAATGAAGCCAAAGTACAACCACCTACTTCGCCGGGCGCTAGTCCGACTCCAAGTACTAGTAATAATTTAGAAACCCACCCAGAACCAAAATTATCGACACCGGGTAAGAAGCGTAAACAGTACAAAAAACGCATCGAAGTAGATGATTTTGAAATTTGCGCAATACGAAGTATCATCAACAGTTTTTATGCTGTAAAAAAATAAATCCCAACTTTGAAGAAAATTCTGGCAGCAGTTAAGAGAGACCTAAATTTTCAAGGTGGGAGAACATATTTAAGAAATATTTTAATTAACAAATTGGGCTACAAGTTCAAAAAGTGTAAAAATATCCGTTGTGTATTGACACAAAAGCCGGACATCGCCGCATGGAGGGCTCGCTACCTACGCCGTATGAAAGAGAATAATGACCTTGGTGCTGATTTAATAATAAATGTTTTTGTAATCAAAATTATTGTTTTTTAATAACAAACCGTTCATCAATAATAAATTGATTTGAAAAGGTTAGTAAATTTTTTTTACCTCCACATTTCTCGAAAAAACTTTTTTCACACCGTACCCAGACCGCCGATATGACGTCACGAGGTCAGGTGCACAGATATTGTGACCGGGTTGTATAGTCGCTGGTGACAACAAAGCCACAATAAAAAAAAACTTGAAAAAATACATAATAAACTACAGAATATCTAGAATGATATTGTACCTTGATTTGAATTTTGAATTTTTATTAAGAACTCTAACTAAATAAATACCAAAATAAGGTCCAAATTAAGACTAAGATCCGATTTAACTAATTAAGTACGAAAAGAAATAACTTTGAACTAAAAAAAAAAAAAAAACATAACGTACGTATATAGATAATATACATGATAACTACATAAAATATTAAACAAAAATATCGATGATAAATCCTATTATTAAGTGTTTAAGATGTAAGGAAAAATGTTAAAAGTTACCGTATTTCAAGTTTTTATATGTATCTACCAGGTATTTGCTGTGCCTAGAAAAAGGCAACTAAGTTGTAAAATCCTTTTTTTATTTCCATCTTTTTGTACACTCGGTTTGCAATAAACGTTTGACTTTGACTTTGAAGATATTATCGCAACCAATGAGTTCTTTTAATTATTTTTGAAGAATTTTAGTTATGACAATTAGGTATATTTTAGCGCGTTCGCAATTTCATTCGCCGTCGAGCGACGGAGATATCATTAAGGGACGAGTAGTGCGAGTGAGTGAGACGCACGCATCCAGGGTTACTAGCAGTAATTGTCCATCTAGGTAGCACATACAGTAGTACCAACTTATCTGTAGAATGAACTAGCTTATTCCGGGCTTGTCATTGGCTAATATTCAATATTATCCAATCAGATGTGCTAGTTCTGCTATTTTCATTCTACAGATAAGTTGGTTTTACTGTAGATGAATTTCGATGTGCGTTCGCATATTGTCACAGTGGTTTATAGTTATTTGAAAATAGTTTCCTTGAACTGCAGGTAATGTGAGGTAACAGTACACTTAAACATGCGCGTAGCCAGGGGGGGGGGGGGGGTTTAACAAACTACAACCCGGTCACAATATCTGTGCACCTGACCTCGTGACGTCATATCGGCGGTCTGGGTAGGGTGTGAAAAAAAGTTTTTTCGAGAAATGTGGAGGTAAAAAAAATTTACTAACCTTTTCAAATCAATTTATTATTGATGAAGGGTTTGTTATTAAAAAACAATAATTTTGATTACAAAAACATTTATTATTAAACTCAGTCACTATAAATTATTGACTCTATGCCTGACATTGTATCTTCCTCACTCTCACTTTCTGAACTCGCCGAACTGTCTTCCCCTAGTGATATTAAAAGTTGTGTGATGTTGTCATCTGCTAGATGATCCTTTTCCCAGTTTGTTTGTTTGCTTTCTCCGATTCAAAAAACTTGAGCACTTTCAAGATTAAATTTCTTGATTCGCTATGTATTGTTTTTCCCATGACTTCAGTTTAACAGCTACAACAATTTTAATAACAACCAAACCAGTCCAAACTTAGCAGTAAACAGTCTAAACTTAACAATAAACATTAAAAAACAAAACAACAATAAAGCGAAAATATCAAAATTATCGGGACGTGTAGTGGCAACGAAGATGCTAACCGTACTGTCGCACCGGGGAGTGCGCGGAGAGGTGACAGGGGAAGCGGGAGAGGCGCCACATTCCAGCGAGGTGCACAGATATTGGGACCGAGTTATATGTTAAACTACAAAATATCTGGAATGTGACAGAAGAAATATTAAAAAAAAAAATTTGGATCGATAACTTTAATTATACAAATACGAAACAAGATCCAAAATTAAGACATAGATCCGATTTAATGAATTAAGTATGCAAATATATATGTTGAAGCTTGGTAAAATTAGTATTTTAGTATAACAAATAAGTACATTCTCCGTATTATTTTTAAAAAACTTTAGTTATGTTATGATATTACCATTCCTACATCCATTGCTACCCCAGAACGGACTTTCTCAAGCCTAAGCAGACTGAAATACTACTTGCGCGACACAACGAGAGAAAACAGACTGAACGGTTTGGCTCTCATGAATATTCACTATGGGACGAAAATTGATACAAATGAGTAGTGGATATTTAAAACGGAAAACAGAAAAATCATTCTCTAATGCGTTTGTAGTGGGTAGTTTTTTTTTCAATATTAATGTAAATTTATGTACTTTTGTCGTTTTATTTTCTTGTCGTTATATTTCCCCCGATACTAAAACCTGGCTACGCCCATGCACTTGACTGACTTTTTTGCTCTCTACTAATTTGTAATTAGTAAATACGCGGCGGTAACCCGATCCGCTGCAGGCGTTCGGTTCTAAATTTAAATTCATTGAAAACTTCAAGCTTCAGGTTTACGCCGCATTACCATTTGCGCTTGTTCAAAACTCGCGGGAAGCCATAGTGCTGGGACCATGTTAATGTTACTGTCGATTTGGGCTGAAAATTGTATTGTTATTGTTCTAGATTTTCAGGCGTTGATATGCCCGCGTGGTTTTGAATTTTTTGACATCCCTTGCGTTTTGAACTGCTTTATGTTTAAAAAGAACTAACGAGTACGTTTGCGTAGATGATAAACCACTGTCAGATTTATAATAAAAGTAAACATTTAAATTTCTATTAATTTCGTTAAATTTCCACAAAACTGTTTACATGTTGGAGATACTCGTAAATCTCATATATTTATATATGAAGTTTTAAGTTTTATTTATAATTTGGTTTATGTACTAGATGACTTTAAGTGATAAAGCCAAATCCAATCAAGCCAGATTGATTGTGACCCAATTCGTATTATTTGATAAAATAAATTTGGCTTCCAATAGCGTTTTACCTGAGGTTGCACAAACAAATATTTTTCGAAAAGTTGATTACATATTTTTTTTTGGAAACGACATCTGACCGCCAAGGCCTATGTTGCCGTTTTTCAATATAAATGTCAGTGTTTTTTTTTAAATATAATTCGTATCGTATTTGCCTGATGATGATGATTGAGGCAGAGAATATAAAGTATTAGAGGGGTTGAAATACAGATTTACTGAGTATCTTTCTGTTTATATTTATTTAATATTAAATCTTCTACTTAAATAACATAAATTGAATGAAGTGAATAGAACGTTGATTTTGATCTCTTACCGTGTCTAGTATCAAAGGTTGTATCCTTTATTTAACAGGATGGAGCACCATTTGTTCATGAAACCTTCAAAACAGTTGTCTATCGACAAACAAAGCCTTACACTTATCACAACACTAAGCATCTCCGCACCCGTGGAATATAGAATAGTTTGAATTGGAAATAGATTCCCCGCCCAACTTCAAGTTTTCTTGGGGTTGATGAGAAAATTCCAATTAAAATCTGGATCTTACATGCGCCCCTAGGGTCCTCGTTAAGGAATATGTAAATTTACAGAAACTCTCCAGAGTTTGAAGTTAATTCATTACCTTGGTAATTCTTGTACGGAACCCTTACTCCTGATATTGTTGTTATAGTTTCTAACGTACAATGGGAAAAGGCTTGCGTAGTAAATTAACTACGATTAAATACTCATACAACGGAGTTTTCCTCTTTCGGCTATTTTAATTGGTCCTACATTCAAACAAGGTACGAATCCGAAAAGTATTATTGTAAACAATAACAATATAAATGCCATAGCAACATCAATGAGACAAAAAACAAAGCGCTAAAATTATAGTGCTTGAAAAAAAATTCGGCATCCTTTGAGTACGGAAAACGTTTCTGTTGTTTTTCTTTAAATTATGTACCACAATCTAACCAAATATGAACTCAAACAACTAACATTGAAAAATAGTTTTTTTTTCTATTGGCTCACAACCAAGGGTGGATCCAGGATTTATTTTTAGGTGGGGCACAAAGGCCAAATAGGTATAGATATAGGCTACATTAGTTAATATGGCCACACCTCTACCTTGATTGTGGTGTGATATTCAGCGACGGAGGGGACACGAAAAGAAACTAAACTAAAAACGTGAGTTTTAGTCGGCGGCTCGTCACTAGCTGCTGAGCTCTCGTGCGAACAACATCAGTTGCTGCGGAGCGGCTGCTGGGCGAGCAACACATCTGTTGCTGCGGAGAAGCCGAGCATTGAATATATATGAAGCCGAGCTAGCAACACATCCCAAGGATGCCTCGTTCAGAGGCGAAACACGTGTCGATAAGTTTTCTTGCTTTGCTTGTATGCTCGTATTGCTTGTTAGTTGCATGTTTTATGCGAGCGGGCGCGCGGTGCACGAGTCTGCATTTTGAATAGCATGACAAGAATTGTTTAGCGGAATATTGCAAATTATATTAATATATCCATACATTTTCATTTTTTGTTTTTCATTAAAACCTACAAATTAAAAAGATGTCGATGGTGTGTATTGTGATGTATTCCTTTTGCCGCTATAGCAACAAATACTAAAAACAGAATAAAATAAATATTAAAGGGGATCCCATACAACAAACGTGATATTTTTGCTCGTGACATGATTTTTTTGCCGTTTTTATAGATAATGGTACGGAACGGAACCCTTCATGCGCGAGTCCGACTCGCAATTGGCCGGTTTTTTTTTTTTTAATACACCTTTTACTAACCAGTAGATATCCGACGTATTATAGTTGTGCTACCAGCTACAACAGGTAGCACAATAGCTAGCAGACACCGACGCAGGGGCGAGTAAAGCGCATTTTTTCGAGGTGCCGAGATTTTTCCGACCCGAATCGGGAACAACAGTGCAACAAGGCTTTTTGGCGCGTTGGATGACATTGACAGGTGGCGGCGCACCGGGTGTTTGTGACATTTCAGCCGTCTCTAGTCGAAGCAGAGTAAGGTTTTGAAGAGCGCGTCATATTTCGGCTGAGGTAACAACCATGGCTCCCTCAAAAAAATTAGCAACTCGATTTGTGGTGGTTGAAATTTTGAACAAAAAAATATTGAAATAAAGTTCTTATCAGCTTGTACTCAAACATGACTGTTACAACAGGCGCTCCCGCTGACAATTGCGAAAATAGTGTGTTTTTTATTTATTTTAAATAAAATAAAATATATTTCAAAAAATTATAAAAATACATAATCTTCATCTACACTATTATATAAAGAGGAAAGATTTGTTTTTTGTATGATTGAGGTAAACTTTGGAACCACTGAACCAATACTAAAATTTTTTTCTTTCGTAAGAAGCTACACTATTGCTGAGTAACAAAGGCTATATTTAATTTTAATAAAAATAAGCTTTCAGATTTAAATTCAATATTTGTGAATAAAGTCGGTAGAAAAAGCGCTGTTTAGCTGCTTTATCGGCGTGCCTTGACCAAATGGTTAGATATACGTGATAAAAACGGTAATTTTTCCATAGGGGTAAACTGTAACAAATTAATATGACCAAATATTTCGATCTACAACGATCCTGACACACCTCTTGCTAAAATTAAGCTTGAAAAAGTGACTACAGCCAGGTTTAAGCATAGACACATTAAGGCGCCTAGGCACGCCACCGTTTTAGTACAAAATTTAATAATCCGTTTCTCTGTTGTTTTTCGTAATAGACCAAACTATATGACCTCTATCATCTGGTGCTGGTATTTTAAAAGGCACCATTTTGCCAAAATTTTGAATATTAATTTTGTTTTAAAGATTTTAAGCTGGACAGATTTACACACAAAATTGTTTTCTTGCCTCAGATTGTACCTATATCAAAATTTTACATTTCAGCCAAATAGCGACTTTGTAAATGCCTGTATTAAACTATTGAGGTCTATACCTTTATCACGAACAACAACAGAGAAACGGGTTATCAAATTTTGTACTAAAACGGTGGCGTGCCTATGCGCCTTAATACTATGGTTTAAGTAATGATTTTTTCCCATACTTGAAAACTATATCAGTTTAATATGTCTACAGATTTACATGTACAACGATCCGGACACACCTCTTGCTAATATTTAGCTTGAAAAGGTGATTACAGCCAGGTTTAAGTAACGATTTTTTCCCTTACGAGAAAACTGTATCAGTTTAATCTGACTGCAGATTTCCATCTTCAACGACCCTGACACACCTATAGCAAAATTTTAACCGACTTAAAAAAAGATAAGGTTTTCATTTTGACTGTATTTTCTTATATATTTTGGGTATATTACTTAATGACTCCGTCATTTCTTAGCCAATTTGTAAGATTTTTTTTTGTTTAGAAGGTTGTGCTAAGAAAGCTTCCCAAGTAGCATTCGGGGTTCTATATAAGCTGTCTAGTCGTTCACATGTACTCCAAAAGCTGTGTAAGTTAGCTGTATAAGAGCTGTATAGCTTGCTATAATGCTCTTATAGAACCAGTTTGGGCACAAATTAGACAGCCTTAAGTTCACTATGGCTGTACATTAGCAGTATAATAGCATTATAATAGCTGTTTAAGTAGTAACATCGGACTTAAGGCTGACTTACGGCACTATATAGGACGCAGTGTGAACCATACTAAGTACATGAGTGTAATAAAGAGTAACAAGTGGCTAAATACACAGCCTTCACAGTTATAAAATCCCACAAAATTACTCCAGTGCTAACTAAAGTTCACGTGTGTCCTAAATTATTTCTTTATTTTATTATTAATTATTATCCTCATAGTTGATTTTGTGTGTGCCATCAGAAACCAAACTCCGGCGGATCAAGGATAAAAATGTATGATAACACGAGGTAGTACCTGTTTTAAATGCTTAATAATGTTAATGCCATGGGAATGCAACTTTATCGTGAAATATATACATATTTACAGCTAAAATATTCACGCGCCTCTGTAAAAACGCGATATTCATTTTAAAATATTTAAAACTGGCTGAGAGGAAATCTACAATTTTCAGTGTTTGATATTATATTGGCATTATAATTATACTACGGTAATTAATTATAACATGAAACCAAAACTCAATCGCTCTATCTACGTATTTTGTGATAAATCTGCATGATAATTTTGGAAATTTATTTGGTAAATATTTTAGGTTAGAACAAAATGGTGGAAATGAAATACGGCTATGTGAACTGTTATAACTCCAATTTAATGCGGTGGAGCGTATATAGGTTCACATGTGTTCTGTTAGAATGCTGTTTTCTATTTAAAGTCCCACATTTGCACCACTACAGAGCCAATGTCTATAAACTTATTCTAATGTGAACTTATGTACAGCTTTAAGATGTAGTTCAGGTCACTTGTGTCATCGTTTAATTCTTTTAATATACTGAAATTTTAGAGATCCGCAATATTAATTATTGTCCGTTAAATCGCCTAGCCCAGGTACTAAGTCAAGTATGAGTACCTAAAGTAAAAATGTTGTAACAAACTAACAAAAATCACTTTTTGTTTTCGTGTGAGACACACAGTTTGGTCTCAGAGTATTTATGTTACCGGCTTTCTGTATAATCCGGTATTGTATACAATGCCTAGGCAATGTATACGATGCCAAAAAGATTAAGGTAATGTATGAAATATTATTTATTTAGTATCTTGCCTAGGCATTGTATACAGTACCGAATGCGCAGCCGGTAATGTATATAACAGACGTGAGCAGGAGCGGGAAATTGATTAAGGCATGTATTTAAATGATTTTTTATGAACAAAGCTTAGCCTTTTGGTTAAATGGTATTTCAGGGTGGTCATAAAAAAAATAACCACGAAGATTATGTATGGCGGTCGCGCCACAAGTGGCGCGACTCGCCATACCTAATCTTCTAACCTAACCTACCGGCTCTCTTCTGCGCTGGAAGACTTCCAAAAAACTAATTCTGACTGTTTAATATTATTCCATTAATTAGTAATAACTTTACACTTTGCCGGTTGACCAGCAGGTACTCTAAACAATGCCTAGGAATTGTATACATTGCCTAGGTAAAGTATGTAACGGACAATAATATTCATAATATTTCATACATTGCCGGGACGCCCCAGGCATTGTATACATTACCTAGGTACTGTATACAATACCTGAATTATACAGATTGCCGGTGACATTTACACTTACAAAAAACACTACTCTGTTCAAGGAGATATTTAAAATAATGTACACAAACTAGATAAAGAGGGACAACATTTATGCCCCGCGACAGAAAAGGACAGAAAATAATAGTTGTCACTCAGCCATAGTAACAAACACTGTTTATAATCTTTTAAAGCGCCGAGTCAGCAAGTGTAATAGTGTAACCATAGTATAAATAACTGTGGTTTAACCACATTTTGCAGAATTTATCAGATAAATAACTGTTATTCCTGTTATTTATGAGATAAATAACTGTTATTTCTGATATTTATCTGTTAAAATTCTGTAAAATATGGTTACACTAGCAGACTTGGCGCGTAGGGAGCTGACGGGTGTACGATCACCAGGCACGTATCCAGACTTTTGTTTCGGGGGGGGACATTCATTGAACCAACAATGTGAATTGTGAAAGAAGCCTCTGTAATCACTGTACTTTATTATTATTAAGTATCAAAAGTACCCTACCTTTTTTATTAAAACGTACTTTACAGTGGTTATGAATAAACATTCCTAGTCCCGTGTACATCACGCCAAATTTCGGGGGGGGGGGGGGATAAATCCCACCTATCCCCCCCCCTGGATAAGTGCTTGACGATCACCTTAAATATCTACTTAGAGAAAGTTTATGCTATTTCTTTCTGAACTTGAAAGTAATCATGCGCATTCCTTTTAATAAGTAAGCGAGAAATAGAGGCGGGAACGGGATAGGTATAGATCTTCTGATCACTCGCGTGCGCCCGTGGCGTGCATGATTGCCAGGATAGGATTAGTTATTGTCAGTGTTGCCATTTTAGCCACTTTGTGGGTAGATCTAGCGGATTTTCAACAGTTTTAGCCAAAAAATAATCCAGTTTAGCCACCAAAACAAATCTAGCTACTTCTATCTATTTCTGGTAATTTTTTAGATTATTACTATTGGAAGACTACGGAGTAAACAGACAGAAGATATTTCAGATTTACCAGACATTGTAGACCTATAAATTGATTTTAAAAAATTTGCTGAAAATTTTTAAACTTTATTATAACCAGTTTTTAATACATTTTTAACTTCAATTAGAGACCAAGTTTTAGTGCTGATAAATATATATTTTCTTTATTGCAAAATAGATCTTAGTGTTAACAAGAGAAGATATATTAACTTTGGAAAATATTAATTTTTGACAGCACTAAAATTAAAATTAAAGCCTATAGAATCGACTTTAGTCTCTAATTGAAGTTAAAAATGTATTAAAAACTGGTTATGATAAAGTTTATAGCTATATATTTATATCCATATATAATTATAATAGGATATCAATAGTAATACGATATTTAAGTAGACCAATAATAGTATGATATTTAGCATCTTAGACCTCCATCTACATTTTTTAAAGTTACATTAACGGGAGTGCATAAAATTGTTCTAGCATCAGACGGTAGTGTTCTCGGTTTAAATTCGTTTATTATGCCTGACAATTTATTCAAAGCGGAATGAGGAATACGATTTTCAATAGCCCATGTTCTTATTTTTTTACGAAAGGTTAAATGATTGTCCAAGTCAAAATTGTATTCACTATCACTAGAACTGCAATCACCACACTCTGATATCTGTATATTTTGAAGGGAACTTTCAGGTTCAGGCACATTTTTCTCTGCATCATGTACAGAACCACCATGAACAACGGTTGAAGTCGCACTTGTTGAAGCCGTATCGACGGGCTCATTTTCGGGCGTCGTTGTCAATCGACTGTTTATTTTTACAATTTGCAAATATTCTTTTGCAATTTTTCTTCTTATTCCACCGGTTCTCGCTCTTATTTTCCAGGATTTTTTATTCATTTTCACAATTTTTTGCACGAGACGTAATAACACGCAGCTTGTGGGATAAGTGTAATAGAATATCACATTCACATTCATGTTCAGCTTACAGCCAATAAGAGTAGTACTTGTGGACAAATAAACTGCTATTGATGTTAATAGACAACACATGTAGTCCTTTTAACAGCCTACAGTGCACATGTGAACCATTTAAACACTTCTGTACAGCAGTAAAAAAAGGTTATTTTAATGATCACAAACAAGTCCTACTACAGCTCTCAGCTGTATAACAGTCTAAAACAAGTAAACATAACAGCCTTTGGCTTTATAAATGACCACATGTGTTCTATTAAAATGCTAGCTCTGTAACATCGTACAAGTAGGCCGTTAAACAGCGGTTGGCGTATCTCTACCCTCCTATAATGCTCTTAGTCAGACGGCTGACTAAAGGATAATTGTTAGAGTATTATAACACCAACAATCGTATAACAGTATAACTCTACACTCCTATAAGTCTCTTAGACAGGTATAGGTGTAATTAATCGCAATAATGCAGCTTATACATCACGAGTGAACTGTATAATGCTTCAAGTACACCTGGGAACTAAATGTGTACTCTTAAATGGAGTAAAATGCTACATGGGTTTAGTTTTGTCTTGATATAATGATGGTCTTCGGAGATAGGCAGAGGAACTCTTCAATGGATGACAGCATATTACTTGATATTAAGGCAAACGCTTTGATTACAGGGTATTATTTGAAAATTATCATGAACCCTTCTGACCTTCGATCCTGGCCTCATCACCATAGAACTACCAACGGATGACAGCACAAAACTTGAGATTGCGGCAATAACTTTGTGTTCGTGTGCTCATCGCAGGATATTTCTCAAAAAGTGTCATAATTGTATAATGATCATAGCGACATTGGACAACAATTGGGCTATAAATATGTTCATAAAATAACGCCCAACCCGAAAGCGGGGCAGAAATTGAATACACGCGGGCGGAGCCGCGGGAAAAGGCTAGTTTTATATAATTTTGTCAGGATGTTTATGAATTTTTATACTATTTCGATAAAAACTGTAGCAGTCATATTATATTGTTATGAGAAATAAGGGTTAATTAATTCATATTTAAGTAAAGGATATATGAATATAATTTGCAATATTCCGCTAAACAATTCTTGTCGTGCTATTCAAAATGCAGACTCGTGCACCGCCCGCCCGCATAAAAACATGCAACAAGCAAGCGATACAAGCAAAGCAATCTTCAATAACAAGCAAGAAAACTTATCGACACGTGTTTCGCCTCTGAACGAGGCATCCTCGGGATGTGTTGCTAGCCCGGCTTCTCCGAAGCAACTGATGTGTTGCTCGCCCAGCCGCTCCGCAGCAACTGATGTTGTTCGCCCGACAGCTCAGCAGCTAGTGAAGAGCCGCCGACCAAAACTCGCCTTTTATACACCGGCCTGACTAGTTGTTTGGTGGGGAAAATGGGGAGACGAAAACATGCGTAACAGTGGGGTAGTGGTAAAGTTAGTTTGTTCGTTTAGTAAATCAGGGTTATTCTTGTTTTTTAGTATTTCTAATTGTTCTAACACACACATTCTTAAACCTTTTTTACAAATATGTTTTACTTCAAATGAATGGTTATCAGGCAAACTATGACCGGACTCTAATAGATGTTTTGCAAAGTGTGATTTTTCAGGATGATTATTTCTATGGGCTGAGATATGTTCTTTGTACCTAGTTTCAAAACTGCGACCTGTTTGACCTACATAGACACCGTTACAATCATTGCAAGACAATTTGTAAATACCAGACTGTTGTTTTTTATCTAATTTGTCCTTACCATTGCAAATACGCTTTATCTTATTTTTGGTTCTGAATGCAACGCGAACACCACAACGCCGAAAAATCTTCGCAGCCCGTTCAGAAATTTGACCTAGATAAGTTATGCTTGTTTTATATTTCTGAACACTCGTACTTCCAGGCTGTTTAGCGGAATATTGCAAATTATATTCATATATCCTTTACTTAGTGATGGACTTCCGCAAGGTAACGCCTATTTCAATTAATCATCTTAGGTCAGCAAGCATAGCTGAACAGGCGAAATTGTATGTTAAACTTACCAAATTACACAGAGTAGCCGCACAGAATGTTTGGTTTAATCAACAATGTAAGAAAAATCAAGTTATCCCCAACTACATAAAACTTAATATTCGTTGTAACACACACACTAGGTCTTCATTTTTAGCTATTAAAAGAGCACAATTGGCTTGGTTGAATGAAGAAATGAGGTATTGGTTTTCGTTAAGAAATAACCTTAAAACTCATCTCAAAGTTCTCCATACTGAATTAACTTTTTCTTTACACAGCACTGAATTTGACAGCTTGGATAGAAAGGCTAGAGATTTGGCATCGAAGGTTGTGCACGAGAAGTATCTTATTCAGAAAAGTAAGTTAGATAGATTAATACAGTGTAATAACGATTTTAGTCGACAGCCCGTGCAAAATTCATCAACTTCTTCATTCTACCCTCGAGTAAAAAACTTAACTAATGTTGTTTTTCCTAATATTGAGATGTCTCTTTTAGAAAAGGGTTTAAAATATAATATTCCTTCTAGTTTGTCCCAAAATTCATTAGAAAATTTAGCTGTTGATGCTGAGATTACTGCAATTGTTTCTAAGCAAGACAATATTGTGAAGAGTTTGGTTACGCATGAAATTCAAGAGTCCGTTGTCTCATCAAGTCTCAAAATTAATCCGGAACTAGCAGTATTTAAATCTGTTCAGAGTAGGGTCAACGAAAATAACTTAGTGATTTCCAAGGCCGATAAGGGCAACACAGTAGTAATAATGAATCGTGATGACTATAATATAAAGGTAAATGATGTTATTCAGGGTGACGCCTTTGTTCCTCTTAATTCAGATCCAACTAAGAAATTTCAAGCAGAGTTAAAATTAGCCGTCAACAACACCTCCTTTGTTTTTCCAGAGAATTCTCACTATAAAGCAAAATTACTTCCTATGAACCCTGTAGCTCCAGCTTTGTACGGTTTGCCAAAAATTCATAAAGATAATATTCCAGTTCGTCCGGTTGTCTCTTATATAGGTGCTCCAGCTTATGATTTGTCAAAACGGTTAAATCATATTTTGATAGAAAAAACTGCCTTCAAGCCCATTTATTGTCTTAAGAACAAAGATGACTTAATATCAAAAATTCAGAATGTCCATTTGCCCTCTAATGCGAAGTTGATATCTTTAGATGTAGATAGCTTGTTTACCAATGTTCCTTCCGATGAGTGTTTGATTGTTATTAGAAATTTACTAGAAAAACAACGTCTTCACACTAACAAAATTGATGACCTCATTAGCCTTGCATCAGTTTGCATGCGTCAAAATTATTTCAAATTCAATGATAGATTCTATAAGCAGAAAGAAGGTTTAGCGATGGGTTCACCCTTAAGTCCATTAATGGCCGATATTTTCATGGATAGTTTTGAGAACAAACACATTGTCAGTAGTTCGAATATTTTGTATTATTACAGATACGTTGATGACATCATTATTTGCTGGACTGGTACTGGTAGACAGCTCGATGTATTTGTTGACAAATTGAACAAAATTCACCCCAAAATAAATTTAAATTAGAAGTCGAACAAGAAAACTCCCTTAATTTTCTAGATTTAACGATTACTCGGGCACAGAATAAACATGAATTTCAAATATACCGCAAGCCAACACACACCGATACTGTAATACCTTCTTCATCTTGTCACCCTTGGGAACATAAGCTTGCAGCATTTCGTTGTTATGTTCACAGATTGATGACGGTGCCTCTAAGTCCTGACAACTTTGAAAAAGAACTCAACATAATATATCAGATTGCTGTGAATAACGGGTATAGTGCAAAAATGGTTGATAGATTAGTCCACAAAAAACAGAATATCATTATTAGAAACAGTTTGTCTGCTTTACAGCCTGAAAGTACGAGTGTTCAGAAATATAAAACAAGCATAACTTATCTAGGTCCAATTTCTGAACGGGTTGCGAAGATTTTTCGGCGTTGTGGTGTTCGCGTTGCATTCAGAACCAAAAATAAGATAAAGCGTATTTGCAATGGTAAGGACAAATTAGATAAAAAACAACAGTGTGGTATTTACAAATTATCTTGCAATGATTGTAACGGTGTCTATGTAGGTCAAACAGGTCGCAGTTTTGAAACTAGGTACAAAGAAAATATCTCAGCCCATAGAAATAATCATCCTGAAAAATCACACTTTGCAAAACATCTATTAGAGTCCGGTCATAGTTTGCCTGATAACCATTCATTTGAAGTAAAACATATTTGTAAAAAAGGTTTAAGAATGTGTGTGTTAGAACAATTAGAAATACTAAAAAACAAGAATAACCCTGATTTACTAAACAAACAAACTAACTTTACCACTACCCCACTGTTACGCATGTTTTCGTCTCCCCATTTTCCCCACCAAACAACTAGTCAGGCCGGTGTATAAAAGGCGAGTTTTGGTCGGCGGCTCGTCACTAGCTGCTGAGCTGTCGGGCGAACAACATCAGTTGCTGCGGAGCGGCTGGGCGAGCAACACATCAGTTGCTGCGGAGAAGCCGGGCTAGCAACACATCCCGAGGATGCCTCGTTCAGAGGCGAAACACGTGTCGATAAGTTTTCTTGCTTGTTATTGAAGATTGCTTTGCTTGTATCGCTTGCTTGTTGCATGTTTTTATGCGGGCGGGCGGGCGGTGCACGAGTCTGCATTTTGAATAGCACGACAAGAATTGTTTAGCGGAATATTGCAAATTATATTCATATATCCTTTACTTAGTGATGGACTTCCGCAAGGTAACGCCTATTTCAATTAATAATTCATATTTGTTTTCTTCACTTCTATAACATAAAATTCGATTAAAATAAAATTCAGGAAAAACCCAATCACTCTTTGTATCATGTATAGGTAGGTTACTGAGTATATTTTTCTTCTATAAAAAAATCTGTAATTATCGTATAAACTGGTTGCAAAGTAACTCAGTTCAAGGTCGTTGGCGTTGCGGAAAACCCTAGAACAATACTGGAGCACAGTTTGTTACGTATACCATAGTAGTAAGCTATCTTCATAGAGATGTCACCCGCGTGGCTTAAATTGCGAGCCTGCACGTACGAACCACAGCACGCACACAACGACAATATCTCAGACGGTTTCTGGCGGTGTGACTAGGGTCGGCTGCGCTCCGCAGTCGCGCTTATTACGTACGTACACCGCGCTACAAAACAAATAGGTGTTTTGAGGCCACGCGCCGTTTGTCGCATCGCCGCAAAATCTATTGACAGCCCTGCAGCAGTAGGGATTTAAGCCTCGCGGGAGTTGTTATGTTTTTTCTATGCTTAAAGTATGACTGGAGCGTCTTGCAAAATGAGGTGCTCAGTCTCAAGTCACCTATGCCCATAAACAGTTGATATGCAGTAAATGTTTAAACCGATTTCTTCATACTAAAAACTAAATTTTCTTTAAGGATGTGACTTAGTCCAACGAAGTACCAACAACTGCAACTATAAAAATAGTCAATAAAAAGTCACTTAACCTATTCTCACAGAGATATAATTTATTACTAAATTATACGTCTGTGCCTATTTTATGGACGGCTTACGCTAGTACTGAGTACAATAAGCCTACCCAAGATATAAAGGGTGTTTTTTTTAGAGGTATAGAACTTTGAAATGGAATAAAACAAAGATGATTTTTTTAATTGATATGAAGTTTATTTTATTCGAAAGACAATCTTCTGGCATTATAATTTAAATATGACTTCTGGCATATGTCCGCCACGGCTGGCTCGGACGTAGTCTAAGCTGGAGGTCCAATTTTCGATGACTTTTTCCAACATTTGTGGCCGTATATCGGCAATAACTCGCCAAATGTTGTCCTCCAAGTGGTCAATCGTTTCGGGCTTATCGGCGTAGACTTGCGACTTCACATATCCCCGCAGAAAATAGTCAAGTGGCGTTAAATCGCAAAATCTTCCATAAAGTGGATGGACACTTATCCAATTCCTGTGCACGGTGGCGGATAGACTGATTCGGGTCTTCCTCTACGCTACGCTCTACAGCAGCAATGACTTCTTCTGTACGCACTGTACGACATCTCTGTGGATGCGTATTATCATTTTGAGTAAACGTGGTGCAAAAACGTTTCATAGTTAATTGAATTAATTGCTCTGATGGACGATTATGTTGACCGTAAATTGGACGTAATGCGCGATACGTCTTTCGAACAGAACCATGATTTTCGAAATAAATTTGCACAATTTGGAAGCGTTGTTCAGGCGTCAGTCTATTGATGTTGAAATGCCAAACCAAACTAAACATAAATCACTTGACAGCTGACAAAATGGCCGCCAGTTAAAAAAGTGTTGCCAACTTAAAGTTCTATACCTCTAAAAAAAACAGCCTTTATAAGCTGTTAAAACTTCAGCCGAGTACGACAAAGAACTTTGTATTGCTTTGTCTAGCGCTAACTATTAAAAGTTTTGCCATAAATTTAAATATGAATATGTCGCCATGGAAACAAGAGCCGAGCTTGGGAGGGTTTCAGAATAAGGGCGGTCACTAAATTGTTTTCTTTTATTTGTAATAGTGACTTTTCGGTCACTTCATATTTTAGAAAACGCCGATTAATCTAAAATCAGATTTTATTCTTCAGAATAAAATTAAATTTCTCGAATTAATTTATCTGTCATAGTCGTCGTCTTAGACCATATAACACGGGACTAGGCAAGCGCACTTATCCTCCTCTGCCGAAGTACATGAACAATTTGCTTGTGTGCGCGTTTTGTGTTTGTGTTGCAGCTTCTGATTTAGTGCGACATATCAATTTTTCGCAGGAGTGTGCGTGAATGAGTGAATGTGTGCTGTGCGTGATTACCTCCCCTCCCGTGGAAAACGGCAGAATAATTTCAGTACTAAGAGTCGCGCTTTGCCAGGTCCCGTGTTAAATGGTCTAAGGTCGTCATAGGTTGAATGAATCACTAACTGGAATCGTTAATTAGACTTTATTCGCACTGTGTGGTAAACGTCTCACTTTGCTTTTACTTTCTTCCATAACGCATCGGAGCTTAAAAATAACTGGGCAAATCCGAGAAACTCGACCCCTTTTATAGTACGCGCGCACGCCTCGAGACGATGTGCGTAATTACTAGAATGTTCGTAAACATGGAATCTCATTCAACGCCTTTTCCAGAAACCACACGTACAAACCAAGTTCCGTCCCTGTTCAGCGCGTATCGAAATCTCCGGTCCCATACATCCGTCCTTCTCCAACCTGCGAACGCCGTTTTCGCGCCAATTCCGTACGACGATATTCGGTCCGAATGTCCGAATGATTCGGATCAATCAATAGTGATCTTGCTTTGAAAGCGCGCGTACGCCGCTTTGTGTCCGAAATTACTTACGAATATTACGAATTTTGCATGCTTATGACACTGGTATTCTACCAGGTACGAGTATCTGCGAGATTTCCATCCCGTGCGCTAGTATTAACATTATTTATTTACATGTAAAATTGTAAGCGTAACAAGATCCTCGTTGCTTTGCTCGTCCTGGCACCTATTTTTAACTGGTTGCTGACTGAAAGGCTTTCATTATTCACGAAAGAGAGATTAATTATAATTAATTATTAATTATAATTAATTATAATTAATCTCTCTTTCGTGAATAATTTGTTTTTTGAAAAGCGGAACAATTTCGTATGATTGCGAAATGGATCAACCTTTACGCCATAATTCGGTTTGTCACGGAAAAGCGGTTTACGCGATTTTACAGCGACATGGGTACATATTTTTTAACACACAACGGGCATACACTGTGACTCCCGTACCTGATAGAAAGCGTCGATGAGCCCTAAGGCTGAAGTCCGCTCGCTCAGAAAGTGGGAGAGTGAGCAGGTGAGGTGCTAATCAGTCACAAAATCTACGGAAATCAGTAAGTAACGGACGAATAACTGATAGTGCCACGGCTGTATCTTAATACTATAGTGAAATTATTTGTTAGTTGGATCGAGGTGCAACAACACAAAGGCGAATACTTTTCAGTTCCGCACCTGATCATGTCAAGTTAGTGTTTGTATCTATCTACAGGTTGTAAATGCAAACTCAAGAATCTCTTTGGGGTATGAAAGTATACACGATATCATTACGAGAAAAAAAAACGTACCTTGAATTTTCACCAAAAATTCCATCATTTTCTAAGCTATGACTACGCATTCTTATCAACGAAATCCGGCCTCCCCGCACACCTAGTTGCACCCCGCGCCGCTGTGATATACAGTGACCGCCTGTTGCCAAATCGTGCAGCGCCTCAATCTGAGGCCTCACCGTTGCAAATTCTCTTTCATTCTCTGGCTCGAGGCTCGATCACATACCGACGCTATCAGTGGCCAGCGACCAGCGAACCAGCGAGGGTGTCCACGCGATTAGTGTATTTTGAGTAAAGAAAATAGAACCGTTTTTCCCCCGAAGGGTATAAAACGATTATTTAGGTTTCAGCCGTAGCTTGAACCACTTGAGATTACGCTTACTCTCCAGAACATCTTTTGTCTCTCTCTACCATCTTCCTACCTGCTATTTCACGTGACGTCACCAGTTGTCGACCGGCTCCATGTAGTTATAAGGCAGCGCGGCGGCAGCGGCTCTTCAGTACCGAGATCAAGCCGGCAAGGCCCTGAAAGGGTGGTTCAAGCTACGGCTGAAACCTAAATAATCGTTTTATACCCTTCGGGGGAAAAACGGTTCTATTTAGGTGTTCGAGCCTTCGCTTGAACCACTTGAGATGTGTTTACTATCTGCCGGCGCTGCAAATAGCGTACTGTGATCAAAGTAATATAATATCTAAAGAGATAGAATAGGTAAATATAGGACTTACTCAAGATCAAGGTGTAAGTAATACAGATAGATCAAGAAAAAAAAAGTCATATATAGATAATCAACAAGGAATGGTGTCCTTAAATTTAAAAAACAAAAAAATGATACTTCTGAATTAACAAAACAATATTTCTTTGTGATTAAATAGGCATAAAAGAACTAAGCAAACTATTTTGCGGGGTTTTCTTGGGAGCCACTACTTCGCGAAAGTAGTGCCTGAAAACAGTGTTTTTGGAGCGCCAATTGCCCCGAGATAAAATCTCTTCAATATTTTGTCTGGTGATCCAGGCATCAGTCGCTACTGCACTCCTGAAGCTTCCGGCCGATGCTGAAATACCAGCTTCCTTAAAAAGACTTCTAATCCAACCCGATATTACTGTACGAGAAGCAGGCTTAATGCTTCCCCGTGTCGTTACAAAAAGGTTTACAATATTTTTCATGTTTCGACGTTCTTTTGATATTGTTATAAGTTTTCTGACCCAAAGTAGTAAGTTCAGCCTATCTGAGATGTTTTCAACTGCCGATATTGCCCATCCTGATTGTCTGTGTGTTGAAGAATCTGTCTTCGAACCATGTTTAGGCCAGAAAACAATTTCGTCTTCGGTATCTTGAAAAGAGTGGTTTTCTAAAGTTAAAAGCGTCAGGTCATGAACTCTGCGACCTGAAGCTAAAAGAAGAAGAACTGATGTGTGTCTCGACACCGAAAAAATACTCTTTTCATCAAAGCTGTAAGTTTCAAGAAATTGGAGTAAATCCTCGATCTTCCAAGTTAACGGTTTCTTAACAGGTGGGCATTTAGCAAAAATGCCTTTCAAAACGTGTTTCACAAGAGGATGCGAACTCAAAACCTGGCTTTGGGTAGGGTTAGCAAAATTAGCTACCACAGACTTATGTAGTGCTATTGTTCTTGGTGCGAGCTTAGCTTCTCCATGTAAGAAACAGAGATATTTCGCTAAATCTGAAGCTTCTGGATTGTCAGAAGGGACGTTGTTTAAAACTGACCATTTTCTCCACCTTTCCCATGCTGGCTGGTATGTTTTCAAAGAAGATTTTCTCCAAGAAGCTTCTAATATGCCTATGTCAACCTCTGACCAGTCTTTTAGTTGATGGGACCAGCCCGAACCCTCCAAAGGGTGCTACCAGCAGGTATGTCCCTTTCGATATTTGAAGATGCCTCAGTACTCGGGGAATGAGCGATGGGGGTGGAAAGACCCACCCCAGCCTGTACTGCCACACTTTGCTGAATGCGTCCGTGAATTGACTCTTTGTGTCGCTCGCATCCTTGCTCACATAAGCAGGCAGCTGACTTCGCGGACGCAAAAAGGTCTACTTCTGGGAATCCTAGTTTCGTGAAAATCATGGATATGGCTTCCTTCGTTATATGCCATTCCGGGAGGCCTTTGGACCGAGATAAACCGTCAGCTTGACCATTGTAAATTCCTGGAATGTATCGAGCTGTTATGTGGCAGTTCAGCTGGTTGCCTAGGTTGTGGATCAACTTGGCTACTTCCAAAAGCTTCAGCGATTTGGTTCCCCCTTCCTTTACCAAGTATGCAACGCTCGTCGGTTGTCCGTTTGAACCATTAAAGACTGTCCTTTGAATTGAGCACTCATGCGTTTTAAAACTTCGTAAACAGTCCATAATTCTTTGAGATTGCTGTGCCAGTTTTTTTGTTTCGGCGTCCATGAGCCCCATAATCTCACACCATTTACTACAGCCCCTCAACCGTTGTCTGCGGCATCTGTGGTTATGAATATTGTTGGTTCCGGATAGTGAATTGGTGTATTCTTGTGAGCGTTTTTCTCCCACCACATTAGTTCTGCATAAACTAGGTCTGGTAAGACAAACTCGGTATTTGGACTGTTTTGGGGTAATCGTGCTAATGATTTTTGGAGTGATCGACTGTTGAGTCGCCCCAAAGGCACCACAAAAGAAGCGAAATTCAGTTTCCCTAATAGCACCTTTGCCTGGTGCCAACTCCATCGACCCCTTTTTAAAATATTTCTGATAGCCTTCCTCAAGGCCATCACCTTCGCCCCTGACAGTTTCTTTAGATTTGCCTTGGTGTCCCACACTATGCCCAAGTACTCCATACGCGTTGCCGCTATTGTGGAAGACTTTTGTCGATTTACTTGCCATCCAAGATTTTCCAATTGTTCTTTTACGATCTTCACTTGCTTTTCGAGCGTTTGTGGATCTTCGTTTATCAACAGAAAATCGTCCAAGTACACCACTGTTCTGAAACCCTGTTGTCTGAAATGATGCACTAGCCAGTTTGTTATTTTTGCAAATGCCGAAGGGGCGCTTGCAAGTCCGAAAGGTAAGCATGTCATCTCGTAGATCTGGTCTTTGTAAGCTAGAGAGAGATACCGTCGATGACTGCTGCACATTGGAACATGATAGTAAGCTTGAGAGATGTCGATTTTCATCATAAAGTCGTCTTTCTTGAGAGTCATAGGAATTTTTTGATGATTCAAAAGTCGAAACTTGGGGGCCAAGACAAAGTTGTTGAGCATTTTGAGATTGAAGATCGGCCAATTTGAACCATCGGATTTCTTTCGCAAGAACATCGAAGAAAGAAAGCCCCTTTTCTGGGTACTTAGATGAATTGCTCCTGAAGATAACATTTTCTTTATTTCGACTGTCATATCTTCTCATGTCTTTGTTTGAAGCTTTAACGTCAGATCCGAAGATGGTGGCCGTTTTATAAAAGGGATTCTGTATCCATTTATGAAACTTAAAACGGTTTTTGGGCATTTAGCTTTTTCCAATTTTCTAAATAAAATTTCAGCTGCCCCGCTCTGAAACTCTGGAAGTAATTTGTTTTTTCCCTCTTTCCACTTTTTCTTTGAATGAGTGCGATCCTTTGAGTCAAACTTCTTAAAGTTTGATACCCAGTTATTTTCGAATGATTTTGTTTTCTTTCCTGTGCTGGTGTTTGTGATTGAGCGAGGAGTAAACTTTCTGTCTGACTTCTTAAAATCCTTATCCCCCTTTGATAGGAAAAAACTTGTGGATACCTCCTTGTTGTTTGACGACTTCCGCTAATTTTATATCATCAAACAAATGCGTATCCGATGGAGGAATGGCATGAAGGATTGCACAGAGCATTTTGTTTTTTGGTTTGAAGATGTTACGACGCATTTTTATTATTTCAGCCCTGCGCCCGCAAGCATATTGAAGTAAGAAGTCTGAAGTCTTACGGAAAGTCGAATCAGCTGCGAGAAATTTCCCCCCTACTTTTTGGCGTATATCGGCTGGTAATGAGTCCATAAGCTCTTGAAAATTAGACCGTTTCTGAAGCAAACCGTTTATAAATGCTCCTAGGACGAGGTCAAATTTCTCCAAGATTGAATTTGATGACCAATTTGGGTACACACCAGCCAACAAGTTGTTGACTTTCAAAGCGCAGTAGATAGGAGTGGCCTGAAATTGTTTTTGTACGTCCCCATACCTTATATTTTCCCAGCCTTCCGTACCGAGCCTTTGACAATCCACAGCTTGTTTCAAAAGGCGAGGATCTGCCTTTGAAAATTTGTCCTCCTTTTCCGTCGTTGTCGGGTCAAAATTGTAATCTTTCTGTGCTGTTCTTTGCTCTGATTTGAGTAACGCTAACTGGCGTTGAGCTTCGGCAATTTTTGCACAAAGTTCAGCTTCTCTGGAATTTTCTTGATGAGTTAGAGTTGCGGATGTAGGTCCATCCTGATACAATTTTCCTGGGGATGAGCAGTCTTGGTTCACTCTTGGCTCTGCTTCTGACGTGCTGTCAGGAATTGACTCGAATGACTCATTTAGATCCTGTTCTTGCTCGTGATCCTGCTCTCCTTGGCTAGATCTGTCGGAAGCAATCTGCTGTCCCAAAAATGTGATGCTTTGGTTCGTAGCTGCAGACACCTCCAACAATTTATTGAACATTTCCATTTGTTGACTAAGAACCGTAGCTAACAAGTGGTCAGAGCTTCCCTGTTCTATTGGAGACTGGGTACAAACCCGCTTTTCCCTTGGCTCCTCTTCTCTGTTGTCTGACTGGCATCCCCTTTTTGATTTCTGGTTTTGTTTTCCCATGCATTCTATTGTAACGACTGGCTCTGAATTCTGTCTTTCTTGAGATCTACGGAGCTGAGACGATGTCACTTTCCTTGGCGTTAATTTACGCTTTAACCACCTCCATGAACTTTGTGTAACATCGTTCATGTATTTTCTCCATTATATTGTGTGGAGAGTAGAGTAGTGCCCTTCCCAGAGGCCAAGTAATGAATTTCTTTCTTAAATGTCGATATGCCCTTTCGGAAAGATTCGAGGCCCCCGGTTCGAAGGCTTTAGCTAGGTCTTCACTAGGAATTGCGAACCTTAACTTAGCTCCGTTGCTGCTGCAATTTCATCTCCAAACAGCTCCTTTACCGAATAATCACAGATTTCCCAGGAGCGCCAGTCTTCAGGAAAATTTTCGTCTATTGATCTTATTACGCCTAGCCATGCTGCTTCATCCCCTGGAGACGGGGGTTCCGAGGCAATATTGCCCAAAGTAATGATTTCTGGAGGCATTTCTGCAAGAGAATAAAGCTCTCATAAGCAAACAAGAAAGAAACACTTCTTATATTGCATAAGCATTCATCATTAATTAAGATGAAACAATGAAGCGCCCAAGGCCCTTGTGCGATGTCGTCCATGTGACGGAATGACGACGTCGCCCCATCCAGGCGACACCGTCGCATCGCCTCAACCAAGCGATACTACGTCGCCCCATCAAGGCCACACCGTCGCATCGCCTCAACCGAGCGAGACGACGTCGCACCATTTAGGCTACCCAGCGTCGTCTCGGCTCGATGGTGCGACGTCGTCCTGATTTGTAAGACGACGTCGTCACAAAATTAGGCAACCATTATTATACCAAATGACACTGTAAGATTCAGTATCTCGTCGCTGGGCCAAGGGCGCCGAGCGGAATGCGGTATTTAGTTACTTACTGTATGAAGGTGTCACGAAATTATTCTCGAATAGACACGTGTTGTTCTCTTGAGAGTTAAAAGCGTACTGAAGAGCCGCTGCCGCCGCGCTGCCTTATAACTACATGGAGCCGGTCGACAACTGGTGACGTCACGTGAAATAGCAGGTAGGAAGATGGTAGAGAGAGACAAAAGATGTTCTGGAGAGTAAGCGTAATCTCAAGTGGTTCAAGCGAAGGCTCGAACACCTAAATAGTCTTATTGTGAGGTACTGGTACCTTATTTAGAGATCCAGTATTTAAAAATAAACCTTTACCTATCATACTAACACACCCTTAAAGGATTCTTGCCTTTGTTTTTACATTCTATATATAACAAATAATAAAATTGTAAAAAAGTCGTCTGTACACTAAAAACTTATTTAAATTTTAAATGAAATGGCGTCTTTATACTGCATAAATTTTTATTTTCGAAAAAATCTTTGCCCATTTTACATTTTTATATTGCAAATACATATACATATACGCTTGTATCCCAGAGGGGTAGGCAGAAACTACAGATTTCCATCTGCTACGATCCTGACACACCTCTTCTGCTTCTACATCCATCAATCTAGTCATACAAGCTCGTCAATTCCGAGTACTTTTTACTTTGCTCTTCTTCACTATGTCGCCTATTTGGTCGGCATACGTCCTTCTAGGGCGGACCGGTCGAGCTTTACCTTCCATTGGGCGACATAAATCTTTCGTCACTCCACTTCCATTCATCCTCTCTATATGCCCAAACCACCGAAGCATTCCTTTTTCTATTCTAGTCACTACATCTTCTTTCACACCTCAACGATCCCGGCTCTCACTTAAACTAATATTAATATAAAGAAATAAAATAGGTAGCTCGAAAATTTAGAGGAACCTCATGACTTTCCTTAAACTAGAAATAGGTATCTTATTTTTTTCGTTAACCTGTAGTATTTGGAAGAGTTATTCATATGTAAATGAAGATTTTAAATTTTTTACTCCACATAAAAAAACACATCTGAATTACATGGCTTACAGAAGTTAGGTTCAATTATTTATGTCTGTTAGGGGTGACACATTTTGATATCCGTTCAAAAATTCAAATTCATTTATTTCAACTTGCGCTGCGGGCATATTCTTTTTCTCAAAAATACATTGTAATATTACCATTACATACTGTAAAGACCTATCAGAAAATACTTCATCCTGGCGAGCTATTTAAAAGTGTCCAGGAAATTTGAATAACTGCCCCGGAAATTCGTATGAAAATCCATTACACACCATAATTATGTTCACAGAGTACATTTCATATGTTTTCTTTTTAAAACTATCCGTGTCTATGTTTTTAAGAGACTAAGGAGTTTGGCAATCATAAGTTTTTTAGCGGCCAATTTACAAAGAAAAATAAAATAAATATCATTTTCATGTTTAGAATGTAGAAATGTTTGCTATATTTCATAATTGCAATAGTAATAACAAAAATGTATAATTTATATTGATTTTATAGGTATATTTAAAACCATTGAATACTTAATATTTAACCTCAATGAGCGTTTTTCTCGTTGTTTTTTTTTCGTAGTTCTTAGCGTTCCTCTAGATGGCGTTGTTTTTGAAGAAGGCTGAATGGCGGTAAATACCTTTGACCAGCTGGCAATAATAATAAAAAAGTTGCGTAAAAGCGGGAATTTATGTTGCTTTATGTTTTAGTTGAAAGTGTTTGTGCAATAAAATTAGTTCAGAAGATGGCTGTGAATTAGATTTCACTCCACTAATGCTTTGCAGAAGAAATCAATAACAATTAACATGAGTAATTGCCCAATTATAGCAAGGAACATTTAATGTATAACCTAGTAAGTTTATTTTATTTGATATAACTCATTATCAAGAAAAACATGAAAATGTCTCATTTTATTTTTGGGAAAAGCACTACTTTATTTTGCAAAGTAGGTACATAAATACACTACACTTGCTTCGACCATTAATTAGCAATCTTGGCCTCCTATATAAAAGTCCTCGCCCTGCGGGCTTGGACTTTTAACTTACTCGTCCAGCATAGCTTAATTCCTGGTCTTAGCAGTAATGTACTATTATTATATGAATTTGACTAGGTGCAATGAAATTAAATTTAAAACAGTCATGTCAAAAAAGAGTGTCATCAAGCTTACATGTCTTCTTATACCATGATCAAAACAATATTATGCAAATCTATTGTTTGACCAAGTGTGCGTTGGACTCGTACACAAAGGGTTCCGTACCACCAAACAATACGGGTACGGAAGCCAAAAACGTTATTATAAATAACGACAATATAGGTACAAGCCATAGCAACATGAAGGGGACAAGAACAAGCCACTAAAATGATAGCGCCTAAATATTTCGGCATCCTTTGTGTAGGGAATCCTAATTTTTAGGATTCTGTACGCAAAGGGTAAACAACGGGACCCTATTACTAAGGCTCCGCTGTCCGTTTGTCTGTATGTCTGTCCGTCTGTCACCAGGCTGTATTTCATGAACCCTGATAGTTATAAAGTTGAAATTTTCACAGATGATGTATTTCTGTTGCCGCTTTAACAACAAATACTAAAACCGGCCAAGTGCGAGTCGGACATGATGATTGACAATATTTTTTTGCTTTTTTTATAGGTGTACCATTACATTCGGGCGCGAGTCCGACTCGCACTTGGCCGGTTTTTTATTATATTTTGTTTGTTTGTATCAGTAACCCTTTTGGTTTCCATTTTTTATTCTTTTTTGCCGTGACAGATGTCAAAGTAACATGTATTCTGTGAAAATTTTAACTGGTTAGCTATTACGGCTGAAACTGTAGACCATTGTGACAGATGGACGGACAGAAAGACAGCGGAGGCTTAGCAACAGGGTCCCATTTGGCACTCATCGGGTACGGAACCCTAAAATGACGCCAGTATAGGTAGCATCGTTGGAATAATGACGAGCGCGATTGAAAACGGAATAATTAAAGCTGACCCGGCAGCCCGTGACTTTGATAAATTGCTATCAAATATGTCATTCCCTATTGATAGGACCTTAAACAAAATACATACATACCAAATACAACGACCTTCTTTATATGTATTGCATGTATAATAATATGCAATTATGAATTTTCCCTTAAAAGTTTGGTTAGGATTATTGCCCCACAAGGCAAATAAATAAGTTTAGGGCCCAATTCACAGTCCTGCACTAGCGCTTCTAACTGTCTATCGTAGTCTAATCAGATGCCACGCACGCAAAAACATCAGTTATTTTGAAATCACGACTACACTGATGGTTTTTTTAATTTTTATGGAACAGTCTGCAGCTGCTTTATACTAATATCAGTTATATCATGCAAAGTTTCAGATCTAATTTCAAGTATTCATTGAATGCTATCGGTTTATTGTACGGTTTGGAGGTAACTTTGTAATTTTTTTCTATCGATAAAATCTAATGGAATCAAGTTTTCACAACAGCATGGCATTAGTCCTCAACTTTATCATATATTAATTTCAGAGTGATTGTTGCAGTATAAACAGGATTATGCGAAGCGAAGTGAGGTATTATACCCCCATAATAAATTAGAGTCTGACAAAAAAGGGATGCCAGGTGGCACATTTGCTTTATGGTTGCAACCACAGATATAGAATATCTGTGGTTGCAATACTCATACTCACACACAGAGACACATAAAAAAATACCACACTTTGACAGCAATCGACATAATGACGTTTTGAAGTCAATGTTGCCATTAGAAGAAATGAGTTTTAATCGTGGTAATATGGGAGGTTTTTGATTTCCCTGCTCAGGCTTTGATTACAAAATTATATAATAATCTAGTTGTTTTTAAAATGATATTAATTCTCAAGTTTGGTTTGTTGAAAGAACAAGAGCTAAGCTTGAGATAAGCTCGTCATGCCACTGCACATTTTATATTTAGATCTTTTTAAAACAAAATATAAACAAAAGATACACACTGATTGAAAACCGGGGTAAAACCTAGTTGTTCTATGTTTTTTAAATCTCGTCATCTCATTTCCCTCGTCATTGGTGCCTGACGTGCCATAATGCATATGGATGTATACCATAATTTATTGATTTTCAATCCATAAAACATAATGTTGAGCTATAGCACCATAATTTTGCTCAATCACACTACACATTTCACACTAATATTATAAAAGCGAAAGTTTGTGTCTGTGTGTGTGTGTGTGTCTGTGTGTGCGTGTGTTTGTATGTTTGTTACTCTTTCACGCTGAAACGGCTGAACGGATTTCGATGAAATTTAGAATAGATATAGCTTATACCCTAACTTAACACATAGGCTACTTTTTATCTCGGAAAAAAATATGTCGTTAAACCATGTTAAAGCTCTGACAGGAAGATGAGCGAATGTAATTCAGTATTTAGTGAAGATACTGCTAGAAGAATAGTCTCTTCCTTTTGACTCCTAGAAAGGTATAGCTACAGAAAAGGTGGAACACATAGAGAGATTCAATTAATATTTAAATGACACTTTAAGCACACACTCATCTTTCAATGTTCAACGTTCAGAAACTAAATATTAATCTTCTATAGTAATATTCCCTGACTGTACTGTGTCATTTTAAAACTGTGTTGAAATAGAATTGTGTCAATATGGGACAGAATCATAATAAAGCAATAAAAATGTCGTGAATATTGAATATTTTCGCGAAATTTTAACCGAAATGGGTTATTATTATTGTACTGAGGCGTGAGGCCAAAACCACAATTTTTTGAATTTTTGTTTGTCTGTCTCTAGGTTTTGTCTGTTTTAACTCGAGAACCACTTAACAGAATTGGATGCGGTTTTTTTATCATCACCGTAGTGACCCTGGTCAACAAATAGGTTTTATGGCGTGCTCATAAATTAACTCCTAAGCCGAAAACGGGGCAACAATGGGCATAGGTTAGTTTGATATAATTTTCGTTTTTTGTTGGCGTTTTGAAATATTGAATATTCTGCATGTGCCTAAAAAAATCGGGCCCTACAAATAATAATAACATATCAGACGATGACGATGACGATGTAATTATTCTTGAATTTACAATAAAATGTTTGTTTTTTTCGCTTTGGGGCCGTCCATAAATTACGTCATCGATTTTTTCAGATTTTAGACCCCCCCCCCTATAATCATCCTATCGTCATTTCTTAATGACCCCCCCCCCCTTCTCCCGAAATTGACGTCATTACTAGTTTGACAAAATAAAACATTGCAGATTTGAGAAAAATAGGGTATTATATGATTAAAACACTTGGTTATAGAATCACCTTTTATTATTTTTACTTTGGCAATAATCATTGATATAATATAACTACTTATTTTTTTTATTTTTCTTTAGATAACTCCCTTTATCTTTCCTTAGTATGAGACATGTATTTAAGTATAAGTATAGTATTAATATGTACTTTTATTAATTGTGTAATGTTGTAGTTATTATTTAAGTATTGTGTTTATTATCAATACATAGTATAAAACAAAGTCGCTTTCGCTGTCTGTCCCTATGTATGCTTAGATCTTTAAAACTACGCAACGGATTTTGATGCGGTTTTTTTAAATAGATAGACTGATTCTTAAAGAAGGTTTATATGTAAAACACATGTAAGTACCACGGGCGAAGCCGGGGCGGGCAGCTAGTATTTTACTAGGTGTGCTGGAAGAAATTTCTTTTTAGAAATAATCTTTTTGTACGTGAAAAATAAACTATAAATAAATAAATAAGAATGACGTCAATTCCGAAACACCCCCCCCCCCATCTATCATTTACCGTCATCCGAAGACCAACCCCCCCCCCCCTAATTTAGAATGACGTAATATATGGACGGCCCCTTTATTTACGAAAACATGTATTTTGGGGTAATGCCATAATTTTACATGGAAAAGCATAATTTTGTCAAGGATTTTCCATAATTCTGAAATATTAATCAGGCAACACTTTGTCATCCTTTCATTATCACTATTTTTAAACCTTTATTTTCATAATATTTTAAGAAAACGAACATAGTTATGAATATGGATAAATTGAAATTCGTAACCGGTCACATTGTTATTGAAATAGTGCTGAATGCATGACGTAGTTGTATTTGCGTCAAACAAAGTAAGACAATATAAAAGAGGTATTAAACGGCAGTATGTTTTAACGCAGAAGTATTGTCGGTATAGCAATTATATTATTTAATACTTAAGCATTGAAGTTGAATATAACAGAAATAAATATCAAGAATGGATTCACCGGCTAAGAATTTTCCCTTCCAAATTAAAGATGTCGATCCAAAGCTGGCAGCTGAGATAAGACAACAGTTTTTGGATGATAATAGTAAGTACGAGTAATCACACTAATAATAATGCGAAAGTTTGTGTGTGAGTGTGTGTGAGTATGTGTGTGTGTGTATGTTTGTTACTCTTTCACGCTGAAACGACTAGATTTGGATGAAATTTAGAATGGATATAGCTTATACCCTAACTTAACACACAGGCAACTTTTTATCGCGGAAAAAAACATGTCGTTAAACAAAATAGCACGCGGGCGGAGCTAGTAAATTATAGTTATAACTAGTACATCGGGTCACCCTCTTGGGATCAATTCAAAGCATATACGGGGTCAAGTTTCGTGCTTATTAACGATACGTTATGCCATAGAAACTTGTATTCTGTGCCAGTTTTATTTGTAAATGGCCTTTGCCTGCAGCTCCGCCCGCATTTTTTTTTATTTCTGCCCCGTTTTCGGCTTAGAAGTTATTTTATGAACACCCCTTATAGGCTATGTGTTGACCAGGGTCACTACGATGATGATAAAAAAGATCGCATCCGAATTCTTTGAGTGGTTCTCGAGTAAAGGCCGTTTAGTCAATCTTTGCGCCGTTTTCGGCATGGGTGTTATTTTATAAACATCCCTTATAGCCTTTGTGTTGACCAGGGCCACCATGGTGATAATGAAAAATACGAATTTAAATTCGTTGGGCGGTTCTCGAGTTAAAACGGAACGTACAGACAGACAGACAGACAGACAAACAAAAATACTAGAAATTGTTGTTTCGACCTCAGAGCAGTAACACTAAATACCCATTTCATTTAAAATTCCGCGAAAATATTCAGTGTACAGACACGACTTGTTACCACTTTATTATTAGTTTAGATATAAATGAAATTGTGGAATATATGTTCCTAGAGTACCTTTGGTTCCTACTCCCCTCTGCCTTACCTCTATTACCATATACTTTGATATCTGCTGTTGTCCGTTGAGGAGATCCCGTACGCACCTTCCAGTCCCATCAGCAGACCTTGGTCACCGTGTTTTACCAAAGTGCTTATAAATACCAATAAAATAAGCCCAAACTCGAAGGGTCTGCTGTATCCGTTGAGGAGATCCCGTACCATAACTTCAAATTACTTACTACCAGTAGAAAAGTAAATTCCAAAAATCTTTAAATGACGATAACTTTTTTTCCAAATTAAACTATGTACAGCCGTGGAAACTACATGAAAATCCGTTTAGTAGTTATAAAGATGTGCGTAAACAAACAGACACACAGACAGAAAAGAATTCTTCTAAAAATCGTTGATTTGTGTTCTATTACTCTTCTTTAGTCACCTCCTTTCTATTTCTATTACTTTTCTTCAATGTGCAGATACAGCGGTTTATATTGTTGCATTATAATATATTTAATGCGCCAAAAAACTAGTGGAAAATCTATCACTTCTTTTAGTGGAAACATCGGGTGACCAGAGGGCTGGCGCATTCCTCGGCCAACGTATAAGTTTGGCCATTCAAAGAGGAAATGTGGCCAGCGTTCTGGGCACCATACCGCAGGGTCAATTTTAGATGAGGTATATTTTATGTAGTTATTTTTAAGTGTGTAATTTATATTTTGAGGAAATTTTAGTTTAGAATAAGTTTTTGTTTTTTATGTTTTAATTTATTGTAACTATGATATAAATAAAATATATTGATTGATATTGATTATCAGACAAGTGTTTTTTAATTTTTTAATTTTATTTATTGAATTCATTTGGAGTATTTATTTTTTGTTTGTTTTATTTAATTACGTTTCATTTATTTACTCACCCTATGCGTTGAAAAACGTAGTATGATTAACGTTTAAAACACCCGCTTATCGCTTGTATTTCAAATCTTCCTCGTAAGCAATTGCCTCCTTAATGCACTTAATGCTAGAGGACCATTTCAAGATTTACTTTTGCCACTTTGTCGGCGTTGGTAATATTAATATATAAGGTCCTACAATAATAAGTGAAAATAATTCTAGGGTAGATCATGTATCGTTAACTGATCAAATTCCAAAAGAATGTTTTGATCAAATGATTTTTTCACTTCCCAGTACAAAGTGGTTCAATCAGCTGACTAAATTTCTATGGAAAGGTAAAAAATAAGTAATTGCAAAAAAAAATTTTCCCTGTGGAATATGCTCTATTAGGGATACTCCATCATCTGTTAATTTTGTTTCAGTTTGAATTGTAATTACTCATGCCAAATTACAGCTTTCAAGTACTAAGTGTTTCTGAGCTAAACCGTGGACAGATAGGCGGAGGACGGACATGACGAAACTATTAAGGTTCCTTGTTGACTACAGAACCCTAAAAACTAAACTGACTCCTAAAAACCGATATAAAGTCAAATCAATTCTACCCAAAAACACAATAAACATAACCACCACGTGTCCACCAAAAAGACAACTTACAAGCGTTTTAATACAAAATTCAAAATTATATTTAAAAAAGCATTTTTATCGTAATTAAGGAATTATCCATCATAGATCAATCACATGGCACGTAAATAGGAATAAGGTCGCGTCTGTAGGTACATTGAATATTTTAAATGAAATGGTTTATTAGTATTGTACTGAGAACAAAACCACTTTTTTTTCTGTCTCTGTACTCGTATGTTCCATTTTAACTCAAGAAACACTCAACGGATTCATCTCATCATCGCAGTGACCCCGGTCAATATGATGGCTCAATATAAAGTAACGCCCAAGCCGAAAACGGGGCAGAGATTGAATAAACTCGGGAGGAGCCGCGGGCAAAGGCTAATTAAAGGGGAACGTTTCGAGCTCAGTGCAAAATGCATAACTTATGATTGTTTTTTTTATTATTGAATAAAAAGTACTAAATAAATGTGATTTATGGCATTTCGTGACTACAGTTTAATGTCTAAGAGTGAATTTTCCCCGTCATAGATGCGTAACCTACAATTTACAATATATTTTGTTTCAATAATATTACAGGCATGACATTCTCTTTCAGTTTTTGCTTATCATTTTGCTCGTCACGTTCGTGCCATTTTTATTTTCTTTTAAATGCATTTGTTGTAACAGCTGTTTGAATGGGCCAAGGAATGTTTGTTCCAGCATCGCGTCATGCCGTACTGGGACGAGTAAAATACATACATTCATATGTATTTACCTTCAAGGATTTCCGAGTGTCAATAAAAGTCACCGTTTTTAAATTTAATTTTACTGCTTTTAGCTCTAGAAAATTTGGAATACGTGCAAGTCGGTCCGAAGAATTACTTTTTACCGAATACGTACAAAGACGCAGCAAGTGACATCTACAATATGGAAATCAGACCAAATGATATCATTGTTGCAAGTTTCCCACGCTCAGGTACTACATGGACACAAGAACTCGTCTGGCTGGTAGCCAATGACTTGGATTATGAGAAAGCGAAACGTTTCGATCTCCTGGAGAGATACAAGTTAATTGGGTGAGCAATCGTGTATTTTTTTCTATATTTACTAACTGTGGTAATTGCTCAATAGATTATAGCGGAGACCGGGAACCAAAAAAGGCGAAATGTGTCGTGGGACAACCGGTCGGAACGAAGTACCTTTCGCTTCGCTACTAGGGATATTCCGATACAAGTAAATACTAGTAAGTACTCGATACTTTTGTTTCGATACCAAGTACTTTTGGTATCGAATCCCTTCTGTCGATACTTACTTGGTATCGGAAAATAAGTACTTGTACCGAATCGAATCGCGCAAGCGACACTAAATTCTGAATGATCCTTACTGCGTCGACACCTGCACCAAGCTCCCGAATATTTACCGAACGAATCGTTTTGAAACGAAACCTAGAGGTTCACGGATAGGTGTCGCAACACGGGTTCTTATTCCATCTCCATCACACGCGTGGAAAATTGTATACGCTATCCTGGTGCCAGTGTTATAACGTATCTTAGCTATGGTCCGGCGCCATAAATGATAAATCTAGCGTCAATTCGATAGAATGCACCATCCCATCCACCATTGCAAAAAACTGCGCAGTTTCGAGCTAGTGTCGTGTGTGCTTTTTAGGTGTTAAATAAGTTACCTATCTCGTAGATATCAGTAATTACTCTTTTTTTTGGAAACTTTCTATAAGCTGATTTATTTTTTTAACCTGTAGATGAACCGTGCTTTTTAGATATGTAAGTACCGCGCAGTCCTTAAAACTGTTAAGATTGTATTGATGATTATTATCTATATAAATTAACAAATTTATGTGTTTTATTTGACTATGTGCACAAAATAAATAATTTATTTAAGTTTAGCTCATTCCTATAGGAAGTTGAATGAATGAATCGATATGAGTAAGTATCGATACCTTTCAGATACTCAAATGAGTAGTATCGTAATACGATTTGAGTAGGTATCGATACTTAAGTGGTATCGGATCATCCCTATTCGCTACTACTGACTGACCGGCCAATGGTGATATGGCTAACTCGCTCGCACTCGCAGCAGCCCCTCCATGCGTCGCTGTTTATGCACCGTAATTACCTTGCATATTGGCAACACTGACTGACACGCACGCTGCACATCTGTACTGCAGTGATATACCTATTACATAGTCATACGTTTGTAAATACACCAACCCACATACTATAGACTATAGGTAGTAAAAGTGTCGTCTCGAATGGAAGTCTTGCACTTTTTTCGGCTTATCTCTCATTCGCCAAGTGTCTGGTGTGTAACGTGCGATAAGGAACTTCGTTCCATTATAAATTTAACTTCATGTAATCGACTTGGATTGTCTACTCCATTTGGATGGTCCAATTGGGATGCTGGAAATGATGATTTCACACTGACGAGATCAGCAAACACAAAATTCATCAGACTTATCTATTACGTAAACTAACTTTCTTACATACTTAATCAAATGAACATACCTATACAATACACAAAGAAGTAACTAAATATTGAGGTATAATGAATATTTAAAAAAACAGTTAATAAGGACTCAGTTTTTTAACTGTTCAAGGATGCACAGGTCGAGCTTTCGTTGAGATTATGACTCATCATCATCGGGACTCTTCAAGAGTACTTTCGCGCACGGCGGTCAGTCGAGTACTAATCTTCCCTCCCCTCTCCCATCAATGTGAAACGTTCCCGTAAGTAGCAGGAAGCTTCATTCGCAGAACTGTTTATGACACCATGAAGATGGGAGAGAATGTGATGATTTCTCCCAAACTGAACCAGGAGCTCTAATTGAACTAAGACCGGAACTCTCGTTAACTTAAGGAATAAATAGATTTTGGAGTCGTTCAAGTTTATTCAGAAAATATTCGTCATTCGATAGGCTATTTTTTTCATTCATCTTGCTCTATTGAAAGCGTCTGTGAGAGCTAGGGTAAGGTGCGCTTGTCTATAAAGTGGGAGAGTGACAGCAGGTGAGGTGTTTATCGACTTTCGTAGATTTGCGGACTGGAGAATTCGAATCGCGGTTCCTCGATCTGTGCGAGAAAGGTCTATGAACTTCTCTAGAGCATTCGCGTAGCAACTAGAGGTGCGTGACACAGATATAAAACGTGAAGCGGTTGACGGTTAGAGAAGTTCAGTGTTAACTACGAGGCGAATCCGAAAAGCGGAAAACTCCAGTGCGACTCTAGTTAGTGGTTGTGAAATATTGTGAAATAATAGTGCGGTCAAATTAGTCAGTCCAGTGAGTCCATTGAGTCCAGTTAGTAATTCCAGTTGTTATTTAGTTTCAGTTGTGTTTTAATAGGGTGTGTGATTTAAAATAAAGACAGTTAGTGGTTTTGGTGCGAATTAGTATAAAATTAATTTATCCCCTACCCCAGCTCGTAACACTATTTACGCAATTCCCTATGACCACTTTCTCAAAGTGAAGATGGTCGATAGTCTTAGATTTTTTTTTAAAAGCTTAAGATCTATAATAAAACTAGTAACATTATTAACTAAAGCTTACAACTTACTACTACTTGAACTTCCACAAAGGCTTATTTTTTACAGGGGATTCGAAAGTCAAGATTATTCAAAGACTTTGAAGAATTGGCTGGCCCGAACGAATCTGGATCCCGAAGCTAACAGACCTTGGTTTTTCAAGACACATATGCCCATGTCTTTGCTGCCTCCTCTAGCCTCGACGAAAACTATTTATGTTGCAAGGGACCCCCGTGATGTTGCAGTTTCATATTACAAGCATTATCGTTGGTACTGGCAAAAGGGTGTCCAATGTGATTTTAAGACGTATTGGAGCTATTTTATAAACAATTTCGGTCTGTATAAAACAGCTATTCATAAGGTAATTCTTACTATTTCAGGCGTTCGTCTGGTAAAAATAACGTAGGGAACAAACAAAATAAAATTATGTGACATATTCTCGTGCAGCTATTCTAAAATTTATAGTTGAAAAACCTAAAATAATACAAGCTCATTTAACTTTTATCCATCTGTGATAAAGCCTATTTTGCAATGAAAAGTTTTAGGTTATGTCAGCTCGAAATCTAATATTTGCTACATGAGAATAGGTGTCTATATCTACACACCACCGACCAAGTGTTCAGATGACATTTTGTAAACAATTAAGTTCGTGGCGTAAAAACTAATAATATACCTATAGGTATCCAACAGTGAACTCGAGCTGATACTGAAAATATAAATCCTCTTATAAATAGAGCGCAAACCCCAAAATTTTCTTGTGGATGCTACCATAGAACAATTGTTTTTAACTTATTTAAATGTAGTGCTATCTTCATTTTCATTTGACACCCTTAGCATTAATTTTTAACCATTTGATTTTTGATTGAAAGGCCCTAGACCTCAAAAATGAAGTTTATTGTATTCATAGATTTCGAGATACCTATCTTCAAAAATATAAGGTGACTTTAATTTATGCAGCAAAATTCTTACTGAAGACTCAGTAAGTGATCAGTAACAAGGTTCGATGACCCTTTTTGTGAAATTCGCAAATTATTCCTTTCGTGCTCCTTACAAACGCAAACCCAGGGAGTGTATTTTTGAATCATTCGTATTTCGAAACTTAAAATTAGTATTGTATTCGTATGCAAATCATGCGGATTCGTATGCGAATTGAAATTCGAATGATTCAAAAATACACTCCCAGGTCCGAGTCAATTACTATGGGACGTCAAGATCTTATTTTGCGAAATCAGCAAAAAGTGTTATCGATCCGTGTTACTCATCACTTACCAAGCCTCTAGTATGAGTTTGGCTGTATAAGTTAAAGTCACCTTCTATACATTGCCGTATCCATCGCCTACTAAAATCTCGGCTGTAAATATTGTAGGTTACAGACATTATAAGAGTATAAGTTTTTTTTCCATAGGAAGCAGTGATCACTGAAGTCGGCACTGTGTATGAGACATGCCCGAAGACGTTGACTGTGCTTATCAATAACTCGTATAGCTTCAAAGTACGTTGTAAATAAGTTAAAGAGACTAGGGCCGAAACGCAACACTACGGTGTGACGTTATGTCCTCAAGCGAACTAGTTACAAGTAGACAGCTAGCGTCGAAACTGCTGATCCTCGGAGCTTTGATGAGGAAGAGGAGATACTGGGCAGGCGATAGAACTTTACGCACGCCTTTTGTACTGGCCTGACCCGGAGTTTGGCCGTTACTCGCGTCCGTCCGTTACTCGCGTCCGTCCGTTACCCTAGAGACCCGACACGTGACTTCCGGGTGGTGCTAAACGAGTAACAAGAGTTTCTTTATATATTTCACCCAGATTATAGAGCTTGGTGCCTTGAGCCGGCCTGAAGCTTGCTAGCGCTCGCGGATGGTGTTTGACATGGGTTTGGACTCGTAGTGGCTATTGGTTTACTATTGGTTTCGAATTTTATCTAAGTGCTTTGAGCTGCAGGAGGGTGAGCATGTTGTCTGTTCGGTATTCCTTGTCACCGGACGCTTATCTCCGGTTATCTATGGTTATGGACGCATATATATGGTTATGCGGGCACGTGACTTGCCCTCCAGTTGTCCGATGACCACTACTTGCGTTTCATCAGCATTCACAGACCTGGTCTGTGTCAGCATTGTATGTGCGAAGTGTTTATTTGCCTAATCAATACATTATTATTTCAGATGATTACACACCCTACTTTGAACACATAAAAGAAGCTTGGAGTAAGAGGCATAATCCAAACATACTTGTTATTTTCTACGAGGAATCGTCAAAGGCTAGTTCTTTGTTCTTGTTTTGTGTTTTTATTAATAAGATAATATATTGATAAATTATTATAAAATGATAATATAATAACCCGTTCAAAAGATTCAAGTCACGATTTTCTCTGCTAACTTTTGAGTAACTTTTGTTTTTGCGATTATGGATATGACTTATTTGTTTAACTATGCAATGAGTAGGCCCTTTCCGCCTAAGATAACAAGACACTGGCCTAGGGCCCAGTCACAAGGGGAGGCCGGCCGTGGCCGTGGCAAAAAGGGAAATTATAGAAAGAAAAAAATAATAATTACGCTCATTTGGCGGGCTGTTGCCCAATCTGGCAACACTGCGCCAGTGGCGATACTGAGTGAATAATACCGTTTTTATATAAGGGGCCCAGTATTTTTAAGTCCGGGCCTGGCAATGAGGCACAGGACGATTTTTCGATGAGTTTATAACTAACTAGCTTTTGCCCGCGGCTCCGCCCGCGTGTTATTCGGTTTAATGACATCCTTTTTTCCGGGATAAAAAGTAACCTATGTTTTAAGTTCGGGTATAAAAATTTCATCCAAATCCGTCTAGCCATTTCAGCGTGAAAGAGTAACACACATATATATACACACACACACACACACACAAACTTTCGCATTTATAATATTAGTGTGAAGTGTGATGAGATAACAAAGCCTTGTCTTATTTCTCCACAAACGATTAAGGACCGCGCTAATTAGACATCTGATGTCTATTTCGGTAAAAAGTGGGTGCTTGGTGCCATACAGAATTTCTTTAACACCTCTTCTGCAAAAAAAATAATATAATATGTAGTTAGTGACGAATTGACGATGTATAAGATGACTTCAAAGTAGGCCAAAGCCCTCGAGTCACCGGAAGAATCGACCAGTCGTGACGAAGTCTCCATAAACAGTCGTCGCGCGTTTGATTTTCATGGCCCGAGGTCTCTAAAAATGTAGCACATTCGCGCCTTTTAGCGTTCCTCCGCTGCATCGGCGGCGCCGCACTATATCTGACTGCGGTCGCTTGAACGTGGGACGCTGCTACCGTATCTACGCAGATTGCGTCCCACACACTGACCTCTACAATGCCACTATAGAGGTCAGTGGTCCCACACTAGCGACCTCCCATTCCTTCGGACCTTCTGCTATCAGCGCGCACTATGCCATTAGGCTCTAAAATTGCTGGCACACTGGCACTGGTCATTCAAAGAAGCATAGACAACTGGCACTGCGCTGACACGGCAGGCCATGGAAACCAAACTGCTCGACATCTCTACCGCAACGGCAGCGATGTTACTATTTTTATTATTATTAAAAATTCTTTATTGCACAAAAGAAGTGTACATAGTCGAGCTTAATGCTAGTTAGCATTTTCTTCCAGCTAACCTTTGGCGATGTGGATCTAGTCAAGGGTAGTGCTTCGATCTGAAAAACAGTTTTATGGAAACATTAACTAAAATGTTACAAAATAAATACATAAATAGGTAACTTGTAAATACTTATAATCAAATACATATACTACCTTTATATGCTAATAATAAATACACTAATACATATTACTATATAAACACGAATTGTATTTATGAGAGGTTAAAACTCAATACTAAACAAACAAATTTAAACATATATTTTTAAGAAACTTGCTATACTTGACCTATTGGATTGTTCTGTAAGTCGCGGTAGTGCTGATACACCTCACCGATGAAGCCTGTCGTATATGAAGTGGAAGGTTATTCCAAAGACGAAGTGCTGACACAGTAAAGGAGTTGGAATACATTCGAGAAGAATGTTCTGGAGTACGTAGAAGCAGTGCTTTACTTGGACGTAGAGGACGTAGACACTACTCTTGACTACGGCCAAAAAGAAGGTAGTCTTGTCCAGGAGAGTCCCTAGATTAGTCGAACGGAGAGCCCCTAGATTAGTCGAACGGAGAGCATTTAGCCAATAACTAGACTTTAGTTCAACAGAAGCCAAAAGACGAGCTCGATCTGCAGGGTTTTGAGAAGTATCTAATAGGTTCTTTTGAAACTTGGTACAGAGCGGCTCGTCCCATGACCTCTGTGATGCCAAATTCATCGGGACATTTACACTCAGATCAACAGCATCTAGCCCAGCGCTTCTGGCCTCAGCCAAGTACATGACCACGATTTTTATTATCTTAGCAACCAGTGTCCTAATATAAAATAAAATATAACAAAATATAAAATGAAGTGTCCTATGCACTGAGGTCAGGTTGCAGACTTTTCGGATGGTCAACAACCAAATTGGATCGGGAGCGTTGCTTGATTCCAACTGTTGTTGAAAGGGTAATTTAAAATTTCTGTAACCGTAATTTTCATTAAGTCGTCCAAAAGCGTCAAAAGAGGTATGTGCCTCCAAAGGCTGGTGTGTAACGTAGCACGAAGTAAACTTGGATACAAACAGACAACAACCTAATAAATTCTAAAACTCTTCGAAGGGACTTAGGAACTTAACATTTTTAGATAAACGTAGGTCATTGGGGGTATATGTTACGGGTAATACTAGAAGATAGGGTAAACCTAGGTTTAACCGGGTAATGTTATACAAAACTTCGGCGTTCCGCTTTGCTCGGCGCCCAATGTTTATCAACATGTCAACCTAACACTCTCCTCCTCGCTTCGCTCGTCGTCGCACCTATTTTTGACTTTTTTCGGGCTTTATCCGTAACATATATGTACAGAGGAAAAATTTGGAAAATAGCTTATTTACATTTAATTGTTCCGCTTTTGAAACATAGAGTTAAATAGATCGTAGTTTTCAAGTTAAGTTAGTTGTATGAAAATTAGAAAGTTTTTATATCCAATTATTTGCATAAAACTATTAAACTTTAGCTGTGAAAACTTACCAAGTTCGACATACAGTTGTAAATGCAAAGTCAAGAATCCCTTTGGGGTATGAAAGTATACACGATTCTGATGTCATTACGAGAAAAAAAAATATACCTTGAATTTTCACCAAAAATTCCATAATTTTTCTAAGCTATGGCTACGCAGCTCACCGGCCTCTCTCCGCACACCTAATTGCACCCCGCAACCCGCACCCCTCATCCGAGTGGCCAGCGACCGTGAGGGTGTCCACGCGATTAGTGTATTTTGAGTAAAGAAAATCGTCTTATTATGAGGTACTGGTACTTTATTTAGAGATCCCAGTATTTAAAATAATATCTTTACCGGTCATACTATCACACCCTTAAATAAAGGATTCTTGCCTTTGCTTTTACACCCGTTATTTAGTAGCAAAGACCCTAACTTTCTTTTAAAACAATTGTAGAACCTTGTACATTATTGCAGTTATGACTTAAGACGATTCCATAAGCCCCGGCTCGGCACCCAGTTTGATCTCAATTATTATTTGGCGAAGCCGACAATCCTTCACTGCCTTTGTATTGAACTCGGCCACATTTTCAAATTTAGGTTTCAGACTAGTATTAAAATTTTAATGACAGCATTACTACTCATGTAACGTGGAGAGTCTCTTCTTTTATTTAAAATTTACATACATACATATACTCACGCCTGTCTCCCAGAGGGGTAGGCAGAGACTACAGATTTCCATCTGCTACGATCCTGACATACCTCTTTTGCTTCTAATACATCCATCAACTTAGTCATACAGGCTCTTCTATTCCGGGTACTTTTTGCCCTTCTTCAGTATATCGCCTATTTGGTCGGCATACGTCCTTCTAGGGCGGCCTGGTCGAGCTTTACCTTCCACTTGTGCAGCATAAATTCCTTTCGTCACTGTACTTTCATTCATCTTCTCTATATGCCCAAACCACCGAAGCATTCCTTTTTCTATTCTAGTCACTACATCTTCTTTCAGGCCGCAACGATCCCTTATGTCGATATTTTTCACTCTATCATTCAATGTCAAACCACACATACTCCGTAAGGAACGCATTTCCACTGCATTCGCTCTACTGCGATGCTCATCTTGCCAGACCCAACATTCACTGCCATACATAAGCGTATTTAAAATTTATTCCAAAATATTTGGACAGAACTTATGGCAGGGCTACGTATTGATAAATATTGTTTTGTTTTTTCAGGATTTACCCGCGGTAATACGTAGAGTGTCAAAATTTTTGGGTAAATCGTACAATGAGGAGCAGATCCATCGTCTGAGCCAACATTTGAACATCAAAAACTTCAGGCATAATGAATCTGTCAACAGGACCAAAGCAAAAGGGCCCTTTAAAAGCAGCTGCTTTATAGGAGAAGGTGAGCTAAAGAATCAGTAGATGATATGGTGGTCAATTATTTTTTAATATTTACTAGTCAAAACAAAATAAGGACCACTATGTTTTTAGGTGTACCAAGAAAAATATAAAATTAATGCATTGTTTAATTACCGATAACATAAAAAAATGTTATTTTCTACCGTTTAGGCTAGTAACTGTTTAAATTAATGATCATTAAATATGCTTATTTAACTTTTCATAAAATAATACAATTTGAGAATTTTTCAAAAGAATTTTTTATAGATTTCTCACACCTAGGTGTATCCGAAAATATGCCATGAATGTTCTGCGATTTTTGGTAGTTTAGAAGTTTTTTCATGTGTATTTGCGAATTTCCTACCGCAGTGGCTTAAAAAAATCAAGACTTTTCTGTAGTAAGAATTTTGTACATATTTTTTTTGTAACATAACTGTCTTAAGTTGCTCTTCCTTACGTTAAATAATCAGCTACAAAATATCCATACGAGTTACCAAAAAAAGTTCAAAGTGAAATTATTTGGATCGAGTTGGACATAGTAAAATGTTCAAAATTATTGTAAAATTACAAAATGGATGTTTCATAGTTTCAAACTAATTTCAAAAACTTCAAAGGTTTATCAGCTTATCAAGAAATGAAAAAAAGTGCTTCTTAATGGGCCATTTTACGGTGATATCGGCTTCCAAAGTTAGTTAGGTAAAAAATTGGTTAAGAAAAATTATTGTTTGTAGAAATTGTTTAAGCTATTTTTTTCATTCTTATGGCCAACATTAGTAAGAAATCACCAGAAGCATTTAAACAAAATTAAATTATGTTCAAATTGAACGATTAGTAAACAGTAAAAAAGAGTATTTTTGTAAATAATTTTATTTCACAGACATTTGGTATTAGTTTAAGTTTTTGTTTATGTGAATGCTTCTGATGATGTATTACTAATGTTGACCATAAAAATGAAAAAATAGTAGCTAAAACAATTTTTACAAAAAATACTTTTTCTTAACCAATTTTTACCTAACTAACTTTGGAAGCCAATATCATCGTAAAATGGCCTATTAAGGAGCATTTTATTTTTATTTTTGGTAAGCTGATAAGCCGTTGAAGTTTTTAAAATTAGTTTGAACCTATGGAACATCCATTTTGTAATTTTAAAAGAATTTTGAAAATTTAACTAAGTCCATCTCGTTCCAAAAAATTACACTTTGAACGTTTTTTCGGTAACTCGTATGGTATTTTTATAGCTGATTATTTTAAGCGAAGAATTATAATGAATTAGGAAAATTTTATGTTACAAAAAAAATGTACAAAATTTTTACCACAAATAAAGTTATGATTTTTTGAAGCCACTGCGGTAGAAAATTCGCAAGTACAAATAAAAAAATCATAACTTCTAAACTACCAAAACTCGTGGAATATACATGGCATATTTTCGGAAACACCTAGGTGTGAGAAATCTATGAAAAATTTTTTGACGTCACTATTTGGACCAGCCTGTATATTGCCTTATTAACGTTAAATTCTTAATTCTAAGTGCCGTTTGGATAACAAAATTTTGTAACAAGGCAACTTTACATTTCAGAATAGATTTTAGATTTGCCCCTGATTGCTTATAGAAATAGTATTATAAACAATATTATATTTATTCGACTATTCTCAGAGGTAAAACAGATAAAAATAGAATACTTGTAATTTTTGCAAGTTGTTTTATGTTAAGAATGGCAAAAAATATAGCGATAATTTCAAGTAGCATTTTGTAACTTTTTTATTGACATGACCTTCGATTTTATAGATAATAGTTATCAATTTCTATTCTTTTAGCGATACTGAGCAAGGAATATCAATACCTGATTCTCCTCGTCAAGAACCTAATGTTATCGATTTTTTTATTAAATATTTTCTAGGTAAAGTAGGAGGATGGCGCGACTATTTTGATGAAGAGATGGTGAAGCAAGCAGAGCAGTGGATAGCTGATAACCTCAAAGATACTGACTTCAAATATCCCCATTTGGAAGCTGTGCAACATAAAAATGGATAAACCACTAAGAAAGCAATTCACATAGTATTTATAATTGCAATAATTTATGTTCTTAGTTCAATAAAATTTCGTAAACTATATCGTTAATTTAATGTTTGTAGTTATTTTTTTTAGTAGCAGGAGCATACCATCTGGGTAGGAAAGAGTTTCTGAATAATACAGTTTCTCAAACAATTGCTTTTTTGGTTACAATTTACCAAAATAACCTACTAAAAGGCGTCTGATTCTGCACGTTTTTCCTGTAAAATGTCAGAAATTTGGTCTAAACTGCTCAAAATAATACTGCGAATAAATAAACCCATGAAAGATTTTTTGTATTCGTATTCACATCGTTCATTTGCAAGATAACACCAGAAGTGATATACAAATTATGCAGATTCAAATTCTTAGTAAAATTAAACCGTATAATCATAAGATAATAATGAAAAAATATAGATTGCTCTTTCTACTTTATTACAATTATGGTTAATAACTAGAACTTTAATAAGAATACCTAATTTAGCTTTTTATCGTTATTTTATTTAGTTTAATAAATCAAACAGGTTGGGGGAAAAGTTTCTTCGCATTTTATATGAAAATTCAAAACATTTTTTAATAAAGTTTATTCACATTCAACTAAAGTATGCAGGTGCCATTTTGTTCGATAACTTTCTGCCATCTTGTAGGTAGGGACATGATCCCATTGCTATAGAAAGTCTGAGGCCTCTGATCAAAAAACCGCGACAAGTGGTTTTGGCAGTCCTCTCGTGATGTTAACCTGACACTGCCTAAAGAATTCTGAAGAGACCGAAACAAGTGGAAATCTTAAGGTGCAAGGTCAGGACTATACGGCGAATGCATTAATACGTCCCAGCCAAACTCTTTTAGTTTTTGCATGATGAAAAACACTCCTTCTGTTGACTAATTTCGGCCGCTTTCTCTCAACTTCTTGCTTTAATCTCATCAGTTGTTTGCATTAGAGTTCAGAATTGATGGTCCTGCCTGGCGGTAACAGCTCATAATGAATAATACCCTTCCAATCCCATCATACACACAGCATTACCTTGTTGCGAGATAACCCGGGTTTCGTCAGAGTCTGTGAAGCTTGACCAGCCTTTGACCACGACTTTTTTCGCACGTTCTTGTCGTACGTGATCCACTTTTCATCACCAGTTATCAGGTTTTTCAAAAATGGTTCGGTTTCATTACGTCGTAATAAATAATCACAGATGAGTACACGGTTCATTAAGTTTCTTTCAGTGAGCTCATGAGGCACCCAAATATCGAGTTTTTTTGTGTACCTAGCGTTTTTCAAATGCGCCAAAACTGTTTTGTGGTCAATCCCCAGTTCTTCAGCTACATCGTAACTACTGACATGCTGATCTTGCTCCACTTTTTCAAAAATGGCATCCATTTTATCCGTAACAGGGCGCCCAGAGCGAGGTGCATCTTTGACATCAAAATTTCCGGACTGAAAACGCTTAGACCAAATTTGTGCTACTCTCACAGACACTGCACTAGGTCCATAAACGTCACAATTTTTTTCGCGGCTTGCGTTGCATTTTTACCTTTTTGTAGTAAAATTTTAAAATGTATCGAATTTCTTCAGTAGTTTCACTCATCTTAACAGCAAGAAAAACAAATGAAAATCACACATTTTACCTAATTTGAATTTGGAATTATCTTTTTTAAAATTTAAACTTTTTAATAATACCAAAACCAGCCATATGTACAAATGGTATAGCCAAAGAGATTTTATTATAAGTTCATACATACTATTTGCGAAAAGAGTTTTTCCCCAACCTATTATTATAAATACAGTAGATTAGTATGACAACATTATATAATTATAAATTATCTTATTTTATTATTTCATTCTTAAAAATGTCCTTAAATCGCAAAATTACAACGAAATTATGTTGTATGTAATAAATTAAAACCAAGTATGTTGAATTCGATTAAGTCGCCAGTAAAAAACTGTATGTTTTCGGTAAATTTTTATTTATTATAATATATAGTCGTTTATGGAAATTAATACTTAATTATGTAATTATTACACTTATTTAATTATATTCAGCTCAGTTCTACTTAAATTAGGACAGTTAAAGCATTTGACACATAGTAATTAGAAAATTGTCTACACTACACAAAGCAAAGGAAAGGTTTGTTCGTTTGTATGTTTGAGGTAATCTTTAAAACTATTTACTTAAATTTAAACCACATATTTACAACATGATCAATAACAAAGCAAAAAAAATTAAATCTCTGAACAACCACCAAGTTATGGCCGTAATTCTAGATTGTCTTAAAACACTAGATTATGAAAGCACTGAAAGTCTAATAAAAAACATGGAACTGTATTAATTAATCTATCATATATGATTTTAAAAAGTACAAGTTAGAATATGTAATCTCACAACAAATCATTTAAAATCTCACTTTTATGTACCTCCCTAGGTACCGCCTCTTAAACTCTCTTCCCCTTACACACTTGTCCATTGCACACACCCCCTAGTAGTTAACAAACACTGATCCCAAGACCACGGTCGTAGGGCTATGGCTTACACTCACGAATAATACACACTTTTAATACCTAGTTATAAGTATACACTATTTACTCACCCTCGTATAGGTACTCACCACACACACCCTCTCTCACCCTTAAATATATACATCCTCACTCATTCTCTCCACACTTACACATACACATATATAGATAGATTATAGTAATGTCAATGTATTATGCTAGAATTTCCTCTGTATTGTTATAGTGTCAACTGTTAAACATACTCTGGGGAAGACACTGACTTCTAACATACAGCTAATAACTAGTTTAGAAGTCAGAGCTTCAACTACTACTGTATTTATTTTATTTCAATAAAGAGTTAAGAGTTAAAGAGTACTGATACGATTCTAAAAATTCTTTCTTTGATAAAAAGCTACACTATTACGGAGTAACACAAGCTTTATTTTTTTCTGATAAAAATAAATTTTCAGTTAGAAAATTCAATATTTGTGAATCAAATCGGGAGAAAAAGCGCTGCTTAACTTCTTTATCAGCGTGCGTTGACCAAATGGTTAGATATACGTGATAAAACCGGTCATTTTTCCATACGGGAAAACTGTTAAAGTGTAATCTGACTAAAGATTTCTATCTACAACGATCCTGACACACCTCTTGCTAATATTAAGATTGAAAAAGTGATTACAGCCAGGTTTAAGCATAGACCCATTAAGACTACTGTTTAAGTTCATAATGATTTTTTCCCATACGGGAAAACTACCTATATATAAGTTTAATCTGACTACAGATTTACATCTACAGCGTATTCCAAAGAACGAGTGATTGAAATAGTTGTGTGTATCTTCCTTTATTTAAATAGATAGTGGTCTAGTTAGCTAAGCCAAGCCCAGGGTATGGGTCATTTCTCGCTGTGACAATTCTAGTGCTCGATATAATCCTCTAGTCTAGAGTCAAGAGCATTCGTCCCCTTCCCGGCAGAACAACGTAAGCGACAAAATACCGAAATTGCTTTTTTTATCGTAATTCAAAAAGTATCGTATCAAACACAAAAAAATCATCGTAATTACCCTTTACTTTTGGAAAAATATCTTATCCACCACAACATTGATTATAATTTTCATCTTATGTCGCTTACGATAAAAGAAAAGACAATTGCGTTTCGTTTTATTTTAATTTAACTGCAAATAGACAAGATAAACTTGATAATTTGTCATCAATGCCATAATATCTGATCAATTAGTTAAACATCTACATACAATTAAGCAAACAGAGTATTTACCTCTATATTGTATTCAATTAAAAAATTCTGACCATTTCATCTGTGGCATGAAGTAGAGGCTAAGAGGGGGTGTAATGAAGTTTGTACTGTGCTGTTTAAGTACCTTAAAATGGTAGATGAAAGTAAGGGACGTTTAGTTGTAGCCCTTTATTGCGATAGTTGCGCTGGGCAAAATAAAAATAAGGCGATGTTATCAATGTTGAGCTATTTTATGAAGAAGGAGGCGGTTTTCATCGAAGAAATATATTTAAACTATTTAGTTCCAGGTCATCTAAACATGCCTGTTGATTCAATGCATAGTGCAATTGAATCTTTTACCAAGGGTAGATTTGTTTGGGTACCATCACAGTGGCCAACGATAATTGAAAGTTCAAGAATGGATTCCTTTTCATATGAAATTATTTTTATCAAAAATAGTAAGGCGTACTATTGGAAAGGATTTTCTTCAAATTATCTACCAAATAAAAAAAAATACAAACAAGTCAGTTGAGCTCTGCAACTTTCATAAAAGGGCGCAATTTTGAGTATGGAATATTTTATAAGAATTTAAATTAAATGGGTTGTTTGTTTGGTACTGAAGCCAAAACTACCGTTTTAACTCGAGAATCGCTCAACGGATTTGGATGCTTTTTTTACTATCATCGTAGTAACCCTCGCCAACAAAAAGGCCATAAAAGTTGTTAATAACGTTTTTTCAAAACAATTTTTCAGCGCAAACTGTGAACCTATCTTTGTTAATAAGATCAAGAAAAAATAGTTGGGCCAGCTAGGCACCTAAGCTGGCATATACACACAAATTTCCGATATCTATAATTAAATACTTAGATTTAAAAACAAAAAAGGTACAATTCCATCGCACTATGCTAACGATTATTTATCTTTGCCGCACGATGATAATGTACCCGACACATTAGCATTATACTAGGTGAAATTAAATCAACCGACCAAATTCATACTGGAGACTCGGTTAGTCATCAGGAACAAGGTATAATGACACTCCAGGTGAAATTCGAAAAAAAAAATTTTTTTCCCGTAGAACCTGCACTAGGAATTGTACTTAAACTAGTCCAACCAGTACGGGAGCAAAAAAATTTATTTTTCGAAACTGGCCAAAGGGATTACTGAACCTAGTTCTTGATCACCAACCGAGTCTCTAGTATGAATTTGGTCGGTTGATTAAATTTCACCCTATATTAAATTATTTGGATTAAAACCAATGTAAGATATGAACATCCTTCCATATTGTAAAGTGCATTATAACAGGAAATTAAGTTTGTGAAATTTATTAAGTTTTCAGTTCATTCATTCACAATTTAAGAGCTGTGCTCTTGTCGGTGAAGTCTTCTCCATTCACTTTTGCATTCCGCCTTTTCTTTAACTTATTGATACGACGTGATATTTACTTTTTCTTTCACTTGATCCATGAATGTTTTCTTGGGCCTTCCTATCGTTCTTTTTCCTTTCACTTTTCCTTCAATGGTGTTTCACAATATCGTATCAGATCTCCCAACATCTTTCTCCTTCTGTTTTATCTGTAATCTTCATCAAATCTCGCTTTTCATTTACAAAATGCAGGACCTCTTCATTGCTCTTATTTTCCATTCAACTAACTGTTTTCAGTACAAATGTTTAATATAACATTTTAATGATTATAATAAACAAGATAAGTTACAAAAATAAATTAAAAGGGTGAAATTAAGCTGTTTCTTTTATTTTTATTACAAGAGCATAATTCCTAAAATTGAATCGTATACGCCACTGGGCCCATGAAATATCGTAAAATTATATCATAAGTGTCAAAACTAATTCATGTGATTTTTGCAGAGTATTTTCTGTCCTTCAGGCAAACCAGTTTGAATTTTTTGAGTAACTTTAAAAAAGCACGGATTTAATATCTATTACAAATAATTTTTAAACAAAAAAAACCTCTCTTTTAAAGTAGCTATTTTGTCGCTTACGATGTTCTGCCGGGAAGGGTACGATATATGGCCAACTACCGGACCGCGAGCCGCATCCGGCCCGTAGCGTTTTTTAATACGGCCCACGGCAAGGAACTATATAAAATCGGACTAACATTTTTACCAAAAAGTCGTGATTCGTTGTTTTCCTGCAACTTTAATACTTTCAGGGACATAACGAGACGAAAAAGAAAGAAGAATAGAATCACGTCTATGGGCGGTCCGTCTTACTGAAAGACTACAGCCTGCGCTTAAATTTTTTGCCAATCTGATTAAGAAGTGAGTTAGAGAGAGCTTAAGTTCAACAAATAATAATATGTACAAAAGCAGGCATGAAAATCAATAAATACATATCACGAACTAGACCGACCTATAAAAAATTGCAAACTTTGCCTTTATATTAGTGGAATTGATTCTAATATTAGTAGTCTTGCATCTGAAAATCAGGCACAAGGAAAACTATACATTTAGTTTATTATGAAACTTGAAATTTAATAAGTAAAAATGAAACCTACAGTTCACCGATTGCGTCGTTGTTTTCGTATACTATACGAGTACGCATCAACCTATGGCCCGCGAATTCATGAGCATATGATTGTTTGGCCCACCACTTCTCAAAGGTTGCCTATACCTGGGGCCTTATTGTCTAACTTTAATTGCAATCGCCATGCCTAAGAATTTGACATCTGAAGGATATTGACGAACTTCACACCGCAATTATTCAACATGAGCTGTCATTTCTAGTCATGGTGATTGTGATCGCAATTTTGAGTGAACGATATCACTAGTTTGACATACAATTATTGGTATCGGGGCCGTATTGTCTAACTTTTGACAGCAATCGCCATACCCATGAATTTGACATTTGAAGGATGCTATCGACGAACTTCACACCGCAATTATTGGACATGAGCTGTCATTTCGAGTCGTTGTGATTGTGATCGCAATTTTGAGTGAAAGATATCACAAATTTGACATAAAATGGTATCGCGTATCCAAATCAAATCTTTGAAAGCTATCGGAAATGTCAAATGAAGGATTTCACAAATAGGCTGCCTCTTTCAACGGTTTTTAGGCAAATTTGTAATAATTACTCATCTATTATGCACTTTTTGTACTTTTCATGTAAGTAGAGCATGCCCACGACTTCGTCCATGAGGTTTTGGGTTTAAAACAGCCCATTGTACCATGTTCGGAAGGCATGTTCGATACACAAGTTTTCACCCAGTTCCACACCACTGAGGGGTGAATTTCGATAAATGCTTTCTTAGTGCACCTCTAGACATTGACCTATCAATGCTTCTAGCTAGGCCTAGATGTAATAATGAACTTCAATAGCAAGGATCTTAATTTTATGTTACTACCTATGTATTTTCGCCTTCAGCGTTCTTGGCTGTACCTTGTCTCTCAGTCAGCGGTCATGGAGCTGTTATTTATTTATACAGATTGTTGGAGAGTTATAAGAAATACAGTTAATTTTATGTATGAGTTGCATTTTAGCATGGCAAGAACAATTTTGATGGTGCCGGTGGAGAAGGGAAGGCTGACCCATAGATAGCGGCTAAAAAAGAGAATGTTGCAAAAAGATAGCCGTCCACTGTTGTTGCCGCAAAAACAAAGGATTGTATTGTATAGGATTGTGGTGCTTGTCTTGCAGGCATAGAAGTGACTGGTTGATCAGAAATACAGATATAAGAAATATAGTTTATTTTATGTATGAGTTACATTTTAGTATGGCAAGAACAATTTTGATGGCGCTGGTGGAGGAGTAAAGGCTGACCCATAGATAGTGGCTAGAAAGGAGAATGTTGCAAAAAGAAAGCCATCCACTGTTGTTGTGGTGCTTGTCTTGCAGGCATAGACATGACTGGTAGATCAGAGGCAGTGTTTTCATTAATCAGTGAGAGTTGGGTTCGCGCACTGGGCAAAGGAGACAGTAGCGGAGCCTGGGGGCTTGCCACCAGAGGCACAGCAGCCTGCATGTTGTGCTTCAAACAACTGGACTCTACAAACAATATAAAGATAAAAATATTCAATAAAAAATTGGATAAGTAGGAATAACACAGAAAGAATGTATTTTTTTATAATCTTTATTAGAAAAAGGTTTTGTCGGACAGCGACAATGTCACCCTTATAAGGCTACACATTTAAGACTAAAGAAACTCAGTAATGTAACAAAAAATAAACTCAACTTTCATTCCCAACTAAAGACTAGATATATTAAAACTTATTAACCTGCAAATCTAGGATGTTCGCTGGAATCTTTCAGAGAATAACTTGCAGGTTCCTGAAAAGTTATATACATCAAATTTAATATTTGCTTATAAATTTTATTTCCAACTTAATTAGAAAGTGAAAGCATTTGACATACTTAAACTTAAATATGTATTTACATGTCCATAACAAGAAAAGATTTTCTGTAAGAGGTTTCAAAAATTAAAAATTATTAGCTTTAATACCCAGCAAACATAATGCTAAAGAGGATTCAGCACACCGTCAGCTAGGTGGGCCGATGACATTTAGACGCTAGCTGGTAGAATATGGATGATATTGGCCCAGGATAGGTATTGGTGGTGTAAAAAAAAGGAGGCATACCTTGCAAAGGGCAGAAAAATTAGCTATTGATGAAACATAACACTTACTGGAAATGGAATGCACACCAATATCTCTCCAAATATGCTGTCTCTCCCCAGAATATTCATAATGCTCCACTCTTTAAAGGTTTCTGTGTATACACAATACAACTCTTCATTCTCTAGGTGATTTTGTAGCGCCATTGCCTAAACGATTAAGCCTTTCAGATAGTTGGTCCCACCGATTGTTAACATTTTGTTTAATTCTCTCTCTAACAATATTCTCTGAGCAGGCATTCTGTAAGCAAAATGATATAATATTTTGATAAGAGAAATTAAATAGGTAATGGTGTTGATTCAGTGCAGCACGACTTAACTTGTTTGACAGGACTAACCTTATTTTAAGCGCCCTGTCCTTTTTCGATGCAGAAAGACAAAGACAGAATGCTTAAATTAAGTTTAGTCCTGTAAAATAAGTCGTGTTACACCGAATAGACACCACTGTTTCATATACAACCGCCAAAATATTTAGGTGAGGCCTACAAGCGTAGGACAAGTACCCTAGGTAACTAATCAATTAATCATAAACATTTTTACATACCTCATGAATTTCAGTCCTCCTTTAAAAACATTTCCTTGTTCAGTTTTTACTTGCAAAACAAAACTTTCTTGCGAAGAAAACAAACAGCTAGGGAAGTTAATTTTAAATAGATTTATTTGAAGATCGATTAATTGGAGCCAAGAAAATCGATTTTGGATCGATTTTTTAGAAGCGATTCGATCTTAGAATCGATCCATACACCCGCAGAATCGTGGACACAATTTTTTTGCGGTTTCTCGGAAAATTTTGCGAACAAATAACAAACAAATAAAAAGAGTACACACCCACATTTAATTACGTTTCCGGCAAGTATTTGAATTCAAAATTATTATTTATGAAGAGCCTTACATTTGAAGATAGGAAGTTGGGGTAGGTAATTGAGACTTAGAAATTGTACGAGCTAACGAACACTTGTACATTTTAGTGAATTAGGTTTTACCTAGGTAATTAATTAGATTTTGGCTGCTTGCACTTTGTATTTAGCAATTATTTAGTGAAAACAATACCAATAAAGCAGTGTTCAATCATCACTTCTTGGGTTTGGTTTATAGCTCTCTTCGGAGTCACCATCCCTTAACAGATACCCCTAGCTTTAGCACCCCAGCTTTACTAGTGTATGAAACTCGTCATACAGAAATATTGTTACATAATATTAACAAAATAATAATGTTCTGTATGTGCATTTTAAGTAACTTTGGCAATAAAACTTGAAAAAAATATTTCTTTAATGTTTTATTTATGAGAAAACAACTACATAACTTTACTTACAATAAACTCAGGAAAAATTAACGCTATAAATTAATTATCGTTAATTGTGTGAATTTCTGTTCCGATTTTTGAATCGATTTTTGTGAATTCACCACGATTCGAAATCGATCTATTTTGGAAAGGATAGACAATATGCAGACAGCAACTTTTTGAAATTTCGTTTTAGCGTTTCAATTCGTGCTTTTATTTATAACTTTCTTTGGTCACTTAAACGAAACAGTACACTTTCGTACAGTATACTTGAGTATACTCGATACTTGAATAAACTCGATACTTTTGTTTCGGTACCACATCCCTAAGTCTAGGGTTTTTTATTGGAAGTTACTACGGCACCGCTAGCGGTCCCTTGATTTTTTAAATATTTAACCGTAAGCGGTGAACGAATAAAACATGGAAGCATTATTACTACCGTTCCATTATAGCGCAACGAAAACTCGACCGTGGTGGGTGTGGCTCATAAACTCAGCCGCTCGCTAGTAGCAACCTTGACTTATTAACTATAACATTAATTGTTATGCAACAAAAGTTTAATGTTTTATTACTTTACGTATATCTTTTCCGGCGTTGATAAACAACGGTGGCTAGTAAGGGACTGCTTCCATGTTTTATTCGTTCACCGACCATGTCATATTTTAGTTGGTGGAATATCTTCCTTAGCTTGAACTAATAAAGTTAAATTTGCAATGTACAGTTCGGAAAGGGAAGCGGTCCTTGAATTTTATAAATTGAACCGTAAGTCATCGAAAAGGCTCGGTACCTACTTTTTTTCTGGTTATCGTGAATTATTTTAAAACTACGCGGGTCGCCTCACTCCGCTTCGCTTCGCTTGGCTCCCTAATATGTGCTTACATGTCAACCTAACCGCTCCTCCTCGCTTTGCTCGTCGTCGTGACCGAACAAATTTAAAACCATAGACCAAACATTAATAATAAACGCATAGAGTTGACTTGAAGCAATTGTAGTTCAGTGAGTTACGGGCTCTTTTAGATATAAATATTGCTTGTTTCCAAACAAAATATATACGAGAGATTAGTTTAGGTATTAACAAATATGTTTCAAGCATATGCCAGCCGAAACAACCTATTTTTATAAGTTTCTTCGTACCATGTAGCTTAAATGTCGTTTGGTTTTTGTATGGAAACTTGCCAACGCTATTTAATCCTTAGGTTTAGTCTGTATGTCTGTGATTAAAACCAAGGAAGCCGCTAGCGGTTTCGTAGTCACTTTAATTTTTTATTTGGTTGGTTGGTCATTCATTTCGTTCAGCGATTCAAAGCGATTGTGACTTTAAAACTTAGACGATTCCAATTTATAGTCGTAATCACGGTTGTAGTCACGATACCCTTGGAGGTATGGCGATTGCAATTAAAGTTAGACAATAAGGCCCCTGGTCTAGAATGTCTATAGCGAGGCCTAAGGGTACGTTCAAGGAGACGCGGCGCGTCAGGCGGTACATCGGTGTATGTTTGTGTTTCCGGCGGCCCGCTACGCGCACCGCGCCGCTTGACGCCCCGCGTCTCCTTGTTCGTCGCCTAAGAGGAACCCGGGCTTCAGATCACATTTATTTAACTAGCCCCACAGTTTCAAAAGCGTGAATGTAAATAATGATAATGTCTAACGACTACAATAATAAAAGAATCTTCGAAATCAGCCAGACTTTGCCCGCGGCTCTGCCCGCGTTTATTCAAACTCTGCCCCGTTTTTGGCTTGGGCCTTATTTTATGAACATCCCTCTATGTTGACCAACTATGATGATAATGAAAAAAACCGCATCCAAATCCGTTGAGCGGTTAGCGAGTAAAAACGGAACAAACAGATAGACAGACAAATAAAATGTAAAAATTGTGCTTTCGGCCTCAATTTAATACAAATAACCCATTTAATTTAAAATTTCGCGAAAAAGTCTAATAAAACAGACACGACTTTTTTACTACTTTCTTTTTGGTAGAGATGTTGCCGAGAGTGACTACGGGGGTAATAAAGAAAACCTCATCCAAATCCGTTGAGTGATTCTCGAGCTAAAACGAAAAATACATACATACAGACAGAGAGAAAGACAGACAGACAAAATTTCAAATAAATTGCATTTCAAATTAAAAAATACATTCAATGTGTATGCGAAACGTCTCGCGAATCGGACCTGATGCTGGTTGCCGGGATCATATTGAACTCTGCGAGGGACAGGATTCGGCTTTAATTTAGTACTAATGGTAACTCCTTTTGAGTTCGTGATTTTTTGGTAATAGGTAAGGTATTATAAGATGTTCTGCCTTTGCTGCGATTGCCGGAGATTCGTTTTCGAGGTGTAATTTTTTGAATTTTGGATTTTTTTGCGATACGAAACGCGATTTTTACGTTTTACGATTGACAAACATTTTATTTTACTGTAACTACACGCAATGGTAAATTTTACGAGTTTCGTTTTGCAAAATTAAGTAGGTATGTTCGTTGTATGCACAGACATCCAAATATTGGATCATATCTTTGGACCGTACATATTCCCGGCGGTAAATAATACGCATAGGCTATTAAGCTTCGGGTTCGTAGAGCGTCGTCTCTGTCACCAGAGTATTAGTGCTTCTTTTGACGGTCGATAACTTTTTTAAGATTCTGCAGTACTTAAAAGGTACAAAAGGAACCTTTATGGTGAGACTCCGTTGTCCGTCCGTCCGTATGTCACAGCCTCATAACTTCAGCACCGTTAAAGATAAAGACTTGAAATTTTCCACAAAAATAGCATTCACTTGCCTTAATAAAACGGTACAAAAAAAAATTAAAAATTTGAAATTGTTCAAAATATTTCCAACACAAAAGTGAGAAAAATAAAAATAAATTCTTAGAAATACAATATGGGTATCAAATTCACTGACACTGATTTCTAAAAATCTTTGAAAAACCCCAAAAAAATGCATGTACCCTAGGATGGCCCAAAAAATGAAAATTTTGATTTTTCTTTCTCCTCTCTTTTTGTTCCATATGACCTCAAACACTCCCATGAAAATTAAATTATTATTCATGGAGGACAGCGACATCTCCGGAGAGTTATTTGGAGGGACGATCCAAGTTAGTGTTGCATGACTATTGATAGTCGATGTATCGATAGTTGACCTTGGAAAAAAGTAACAATATCGATTGTGCTATCGATGGTATCGATAGCCTAAATTGAGTAATACCATCGATAGTATCGCTTATATGTTAGGAATACTATCAATACTATCGATATTATTATTTGCGTTAATCAATGAAACAATCGATTGTATCGATACTATTGAAATTAGTATTAGGGACTTAAAAGGAACACCTTAAATGGTACATAATCATATTATGTATTACATCGTCATTTGATAATCCACTTTTAAAATTTAGAAGATAGATACGCACAATGATTATAATTTTTTTTAAACAAATCTTCGCTCGATCTTGGCTGGCAAGAGTTGCCAGATTACAGTTATCAAAATCTTTCTTATTTTGTTACGAAACCAATTGAACTTTAACAGTTAAGACCTAAATAATTATCATTATGGCAAACAAAGCAATTGGACCGATCAATAGTATTGCATTTTCATGGGCTATCGATGGAGAATAACAATTGATACTTTCAAAAGTATCGATACAAAGGATAGTTTGATTGATAAACGTAAATAATACTTGATGATTAATTGAAATAGGCGTTACCTTGCGGAAGTCCATCACTAAGTAAAGGATATATGAATATAATTTGCAATATTCCGCTAAACACACACACCTAATACGCTATGTTTAGCGGAATATTGCAAATTATATTCATATATCGTTTACTTCGTAAATAGTAGTATCGATAGTATTGCTAACATATTATCGATACTATTGATAGTATAATAGAAATTTTTGCTATCGACACTATCGATATAATCGATACCATACCATCGATAGCACAATCAATATTGTCACTTTTTTCCAAGGTCACAATAATATCGATAGCCTATCGATAGGCATTTTCATGCAACACTAATCCAACTGATTCTCTTAAGATATACAATACAGTATGTACTAGTATGTACCTATGGCACAGCATCAGCCCCATTTTTGGCGATAAGATGTTTGAAACAGCTGGCCATAGAGTGCAAAGATAGTGCTATATCTCAGATTATAAGCGAAGACTTTTATGTTGATGACTTCGTCACTGGGAGTCAATCCCTCACCCAATTAGTCGAAATCAGAGACAAAGTCGTTCAAGAACTCTCATCCGCTGTTTTAACTTGCGCAAAATCAGATCCAATATCAAACACTTTGATAATAATTCAAATTCAGATCAGAAATTAAATCTAGGTGATCCAGGTTCCTCACACAAGTTAGGTCTTGGTTGGTCGCCAACAGACAGTGGCGTGCATCATATTCTAGGCAAATACGCAATGCCTAACCTGTTCTTGACTTAGCTAACTTGACTCCTATTAATAGTCAAAGAGGATTTCCTACCGCCAATGAAGTGGTGTCTCGGACGCATCTTGGAAGTATTACCTGGCAAGGATTGAATCAGTTGAGTAGCAGATATCCTCACCAAGAAGGGTGTCATAAGACGAGCATTCACCAAAATTTGTCCCCTTTCCGTTAACCAGATAGAAAATAAAGATAAAGTCAATCAAATATCTTGTTGAAAGCAGGGCTTTTAACGCCGGGGAGCATGTTAACAATTGCAGCACAAAACCTCAACCACAAATCAGCGCAGCAGAGTTGTGACGAGAAATGTAAAAAAAGGAGGTACCCAACCGAATGAGAAAACTCGCGAGCCGGCAGAGCTCGTTCACCCGTGAAGCGACACACTCAAATATTCTTTTACACGCATGTCAATCACCTATATAATTGTAATAGTAAGCAATAAATTCATTGTCAGTTTTTTCTTTACGTGGTATTCATTGTTGGTGAAACAACAACCAATCTAGAATCCAATTCAAGGAAGGACATCCAGGTTTCGTTGTCATAGACGAATTCAGAGAGATGCCAAAGTCTCCTTCAGGTAGCGAATTAGTACCAGGCATGCCTTTTAAGTTCTGTCGTTTACATATTTGCCGCCAATTTTGAATTTAGAACTGCTCAATATTCAAATTTGGTGAATTTAGAATTTCAAAACAATTGAAAGAATTAGGAGTAATGCAATTGTTTACTCACAGCGTTGTTTTGAATCTGTCAGGTCACGTACGAAAATGAATCTTACTAAGGAAAATGTCCGTGCAATATTTTTTATAACTTCCGAAGAGGCCTAACACGGATTCAGTGTTCCGAAGAGCTAACATCTGTGTTCCATAATGAAGTCTCATGTCTGCGGACTGTCGAACGCTGGTATTTAGAATTCCAACGTGGATATACCAGTCTTAGTGACAAATCTCGTGAAGAACGTCCAAAATCCGCCTATAATTCATATATCCTTTACTTAGTGATGGACTTCCGCAAGGTAACGCCTATTTCAATTAATCATCAAGTATTATTTACGTTTATCAATCAAACTATCCTTTGTATCGATACTTTTGAAAGTATCAATTGTTATTCTCCATCGATAGCCCATGAAAATGCAATACTATTGATCTGTCCAATTGCTTTGTTTGTCATAATGATAATTATTTAGGTCTTAACTGTTAAAGTTCAATTGGTTTCGTAACAAAATAAGAAAGATTTTGATAACTGTAATCTGGCAACTCTTGCCAGCCAAGATCGAGCGAAGATTTGTTTAAAAAAAATTATAATCATTGTGCGTATCTATCTTCTAAATTTTAAAAGTGGATTATCAAATGACGATGTAATACATAATATGATTATGTACCATTTAAGGTGTTCCTTTTAAGTCCCTAATACTAATTTCAATAGTATCGATAAAATCGATTGTTTCATTGATTAACGCAAATAATAATATCGATAGTATTGATAGTATTCCTAACATAAAAGCGATACTATCGATGGTATTACTCAATTTAGGCTATAGATACCATCGATAGCACAATCGATATTGTTACTTTTTTCCAAGGTCAACTATCGATACATCGACTATCAATAGTCATGCAACACTAACTTGGATCGTCCCTCCAAATAACTTTCTGGAGATGTCGCTGTCCTTCATGAATAGCCACTTGCTGATACATTTACTCAAAGTCACCCGTCATGACGTAAGAAAAATGCCTAAATCGAATTAGGATTGAAAATAAATCGCTCTGGATAGTGGAACCTGGATATCTTTACAACAAGACACGCCCGTGGTTGTAGGCGCACTTGCATTAAAAACTACACGAAGCGTTGTAGTTTCACGGTTTTCCTGTAATACGCCGTGATGCTGCAAATAATATGGATTTGTCGTATTTTTGTTTATATTTGTGTTTGTATGTATTGGGGACAATGACCGAAGTGCCTATATTCTCTCATGAACTCCGTATCCGTATACATCCGCTTAAGTTCGCGTTACAATCTGCGTTCAAGTGCAAGAAAACAGTGTCGTGCCCTTTAGTATGAATTTCCGAGGCTGGACTCATAATTTTTCAAAGGAATAGCAACTGAAAACCTGCCATCTGACAGTCTCGTGACATTGTTCACAAAACTGTCTTCGCACAGTTGCTCCTCCGTTGAATAAACTGAGAATTTATTATGTGGTGTTTCTTCCAGAGCCCAGAACTTAGCTAATTGTTCCTGTATCTGTGTATTGCTAGTTTGTATGAAATTACATGTAATCGAATGGCCTTTTGTTAGGTGTGTGTGTTTGACTTAATCCACTAGTGGGACCCGAAATTATGTATCCGAAACGTATTTGATCTGACTCAAGCAAATCCCAAAAAATATCTACACCAAGTAGTAGATCTATGCTCGCTGGATTAAAATATTCGGGATCCGCTAGTGTTATGTCATTTGATATGTTTAGTTTGTGTATTTGTATGGTACTGTTGCAAAGATTAGCGATGTTTGGAAGCACCAGCATGGACAATTCCACTGCGAAGTCTGATGTTCTCGATTCAGTTAATGCATTGCAACGCCTTGTGATTTTTGAAACCGAATTATTAATGCCCACCACTGAGGTAGACGTATTTGTCCATTTTAACTTTAGTTTTTGCTGTAACGCTTCCGTCATGACGGAATCCTGGCTCCCAGAATCTAAAAATGCCCTTGGTTCATGACGTTTCCCGTCTTTATCTGTTATCATGATTACTGCGGTTGACAGCAACACCCTCTCTGTCACGCTGACTGAAAGTATAGTAGTGCTGCTGCTTTGTGCGTCTTTTATGTGTGTGTGTACATGTAATACTGTTGTGTTTTTGCGAGCACTTCTTGCACGAGCCTAATCTACATTCAGCAGCCTGATGACCAGGTCTTAGACAATTTTTGCACAATCTCAGTGACCAGACGGTTCGTCCTCTCTCTTCGGTAGATTTCCCAAGGAAGATCTCGCAATAATAAATTTTGTGTGCTTGATTGCAAATAGGACAACTGGGTGTTGTCTTATTTGCAATCAATCTTCACTTACCTGAATAAACGTGTTGATTTTTGTTTGAATTGTTATTTGGATTGTTGTAGTTTTGTTTGGATAATTGTTTGAATGGTTGGCTGGATTATTGTTTGAATTGTAATTGTGATTTTTATATGAATTGTTGTTTGGATAATTGTTTGAATGGTTGTTTGGATTATTGTTTGAATTGTTGTTTAGATTGTTGTTTGAATTGTTGTTTATTGTATATAGGATTTTACTAGTTGATTCATTGTCACTTGTATCATCTGTGTAAGCTGCAAGCCTCTTAATCTGAATGTTTTTATATTTATTGCTTCCCATACTTATAGTGTGAAGCACATCAGCCCTATCCTTCAAAAATGATATAAATATAGCAAGTGTTAAGTCTATCATCGCATCCTTTTTCTCTTCTCATATTCTTGCAGTCTTAGGATCGAGTTTCGAACTAATTATAAAAACTATCAATGAATCCCAAGATGTTGTTGGCTCACCAAGTTTTTGCAAAGATCTAAGATTTTGGAAAATGTATCAACTAGTTTTCGAATATTTTCTGCGAATTCACGTTTGATTGGTACCACGAAAAACAAAGCCTGAATGTGATTTTGTATTAATAAACGGGGGTTATTTATCATATCTTTCGCATAACTCATCAAATGCAATCTCGTAATTCAAGGCTGTAAAATCTCATCGCCCTATTACCTTAGCAGCGTCACTTTCCAATGCAGCTCGCAAATATTCAAATTTCTGAATTTCACTTACGGATTCATTTTTATCGATAACAGTTTATGGATAAGAAGTTTCATACCCCGTGAACTCCTGGTCTCTGTTTGCCTGACCACAGTACCATCCTGAGATTTTCCCGAAACCGATGCATCGTCGTACAAACCTGGCTTTGGTTTATTATTTTCATACAGTTCTTGCGCCCTAGCCAAAATTGAAAAAATATTTCTTCTCAAATTCTTCCCTTAGCGCGTACTGGGCAGTGGTATCCGCGTCCTCAACAGTAGTTTCTATTGAGGTTTGAATATCCTCGAAAGTTTCGTAAAACCTTTTTAAACTTTCAATTCGAAGCTTTAAATCTATATTTTGACCGTTAGTTAAATTCAGTTTTAAGTTGTTCACATGATTAATTAATGTTGTAAGGCGACCCTTGGCTGAACCACGTCTTCTTTAAGTTCCATTTGTGATTTCACTGGCAATGAGAAATGAGAGTGAAAAGATTTTTTTTATAATTATTTATTGTATATTTATAATTATCTCACTCAATTAAAATTATCACTCAATAATTTTACTCACTAATTAATTTAAAATTGCATACGAACAAAATAAATTTTATCAGACAATGAAATTAGCCTAATAAAATGCAAATGACCCAAATGAAAAGATTCATAGGCCAACCCAATAACGCTTACAAACTATTGCTTAATATAACAAAAATGTAATAATTCACACTATGACAAAAAAAAATATGAAATATGAAATATTCAATAAATAGACAAAACTCAAAAATTTAATAAAATTGGACCTTAAGGTGGTAACGGAGGATCTCGGTGCAAAATGCACATCATAATAATGTTTTTCTTACTTTTGAAGAAAAAGTTTGCAATAAATGCGTTTTATAGCAATTCGCGCAAACTGCTTGTTAAATGGTTAGATGATCACATGAAAATTATTCAATTTTATGCGTTACATTTTAGCTGTATTACATTACAACTGTAAACACGCTGCACAAACTTTGGTCTTTAAAATTAACTTTTGTCTGTCTCACGCACGGCACACGACACTCACAATATCCGGAGATGCACTTTGAGATGATACACGCGACTTAAATTTCCCCATAACTGGGTTCCATGTTGGAGACAAGTCCATCCATCTTCCCGATTGAAATTATTTGGATGTTCCTTAATTTCAATCGCTTCACGCACAATTCTTGGGTAATAATGGCGATCGATGGAGAGAATTTTCGGATTATGCAGTTATATCCAGTGGTTGGTCCCGGATTCTAAGAGATGTTCTGCTATCGCTGATTTGTGCATTTGTCGGTTTTTTACAACTGCTATGTGTTCTTTGACCCTTTCCTGTATGCTGAGTTTTGTTTGGCCAATGTAAAAACTTCCACAACTGCAATGTATTTTATAGACACCCGGATTTTGAAAAGGAATCACATCTTTTGGTGTGCGTAATTGGCTTGCTAATTTTGACAACGGAGTATATACAGTGTTAATGGAGTATTTCCTTAGTGCTGTTCCAATCTTATCCGAAATACCTTTGACATAGGGCATAAAAGCTGGTTGTCTACTAACCTCAGGGTATTTTTCCTTTTTTGGTCTTAGATGTCGCCTCTTCATCTGATATCCGTTTTGTGACAACTCACATTTAAGATGTTTAGGGTCACAAAGATGTTTGCTTTGTTTGTTAACGATGTCATGACGGACTGGATGTGACGAGGATGGTGGTGTGAAGAGGCGTATTTGTATTTGTATTTGTATTTATTTATTTAAGGAAAAAAAAATGACATATGCATTCGTGTTTAAAAAGGAGCACTCGTGTTTGGGCCGACAGGGACGAATGTATCGACTGTGATAGCCCTAATGAGCCAAAGGCCTGTTACAGGACCATCAACTTTGATGCGACACTTTAATGACTATAAGGTCATAGAGAGTAAGAGAGGGTTGGACGAGAAAAAAAAATACTACATGAATGATAAAAAAGAAAAGAAAACAATTGTATGCTATAACAGCCTCATGCAAATTTACAAGTAATATTATTAAGTACTTATATAAGTATGTAATGTATTTTTGTATCTAGTTATATGATTATATTAATATGTATATGTATATGTATATGTATATAAATTATAAATAATTTTAGTAATAATATATCAATTACACATGTATATAAATTAGTTAGGGTAACCGCACCTAAAATTCTTTTGTTTTTTTTTTTGTTTTTTGTTTTGCCTACACAGCGTTTTCAATTGAGCAGTTTAGCAGTTTATGCCAGAGATCTCCAATTTCATCTTCACTTAACTCTAATAAATATTCTTTTAACTTTTTATTTAAAACTGATTTACGTTTTAAGAAAGGTTCTGTGTCAGTATCAATGTAGGTATCTATCTGTGTGTGTGTGTTGGTTTTCGATATACCGTGTGGGCCAGAAAACCATCAGATTTCACCATTAATTTAACATCAAGGAATGCCAAAGTTCTGTCACGTTCCATCTCATATGTGAAATTTATCTTTGGATGGTTGGAGTTAAGATGATCTGCATACTGCTTTGCTTCCTGACTACCAACCCCCCTGAGAATGCTAAAAATATCATCGACATATCAAAGTCGTATTGTTGAGGGACCGATACGCAAAGCCTCCTCCTCAAAGTGTTCCATCCAGGTAGTGGCGAGAACTGGAGCTACTGGGCTTACCATCGCCACTCCGTCCATCTGGAGAAAGACGAAGTGGCGATGGGAGGCCCAGTATATTATTTGTTGCATAATTAGGCGCTTCTTAGTCATTTAAAGGATATATTAGACTGTAGTTTCTGTTTTATCCGCCTAAACAGATAATTTCGTGGCACATGTATCTACGGTTCAACATTGCATCGATAAAATTTCAGCTGTCACTACGTAAAGCTACGTGCAAGCGCGTTTGGCGTTCGAGCAAATCCCATTGAGAACAATAATTTACATGCACCCTTCCCCCGCACTTCGTCTGTCCACGGCCTAGAGGGGGTCCCTGAATACCATCATGATAAAAGCACTTTTTGGTCGACAAATTAGATTTATTTTTCTTTTTAGGGGCTCGCGTGTAAAATTTTAAGTGGCTTTCATTTATATAGCCAAATCTATATACTGGAGACTCGGTAAGTGGTCAGGACCAAGGTTCAATGACCGTGTTCGTGAACTACAAAAAACATTTAATGTGCCTTTATACTTGTTCAAGAACAACCTCGACTCAATTAGTATAGGGAGTCTTAATTTTATTTTGCGTATTTAAGAAAAGGTCATTGAACCTTGGTCCTGATCTTACTAAATACTTATCCAAAACCCAAAAGAATATTACACTGAATCATAAAGACAGACTTAGAATCAACGGATCCCTCTTATTGTCGGAAAAGAGTTTTTGTTCCAGTGATTTAGTAGAAGCCCAAATCTAATCTTTTCGATAATTTAAGTAAAACGAGGGATAATGCACACTTAGAATAAAGGCGCTCGATAATTTCGGACCCGGGAGGATAAAGTTGGATTTTCTTTGGGAATATTTAATTCTGAACCGGGCCTTTTTGTTTTAGCTCGATAGAAATGAGTTTGCAACAACACGAGTCTCTTTTTGTAGCAACATGAACACCTATGGCTCTTTTTGTAGTTTTTAATGGGCAGACCATGTAAAGAGGACCTTAATATTTTCAAACATATCTTGTTCAAGGTAATAAGTTCCCTAAAAGGGAAAAAATGTCAAATCACTATAACTATTTAAATATTTATTTATTAATAATAGAGAATACACAGAGATTAAATAATAACAAAGTATTATTACAAAAAAAGCAATGCTGCTAAATAAAAAGCTTATCTAATCTAAATACGCTTGACTGGGCGGTCCTTGCAATTAAGCCGCGGGGGCCTTTGTTAGTGTGCACATTTGTTACTTTATACAGAATATCGTGGACGGACGCATGCTTTATGATTTATGATTTTATCACAATTTCAACAATGTAAATAATTGTTGCTATCTTAATTGCGAATATTCTATTTTTATTTTTAATTGTTTAAATCGTTATAAAATCACAAAGCATTCTTTACTAGGGGGTATCAAAAAGTAGTGAGAACGACATACAATACTCCTTGATGAGAAAAAAAAATATTGGCAGGCATAGCTCAGATATTTTTAATATTAATAAAGAAAAAAATCTGCGATTGTCTTTTGTTTTTTTTTCTGAGCGTAGTCGTTTGTTTGCTTCATGTCGGAACGTGTTCTCTGTGATGGCGTCGTTTTGGAGGCTAACTTGCCATGACAAAATAATTATTTAAATCTATTTAGAAAAAAGGAACAAGCAAGTTAAATAGCAGCAGGATACAAACAATTAACGCAAAGTGAAATTCAATATGCTAACGTCTCAAAAACAAAACGTCCTTCTCGAAAGTAAGCAATAAATAATGCTCATAAATTGTTTTCCAGGATCTCAAATTCTATAGAGTTACAAAAACATTAAAAATTAATGGACACACACACACTTCAACAACGAAAGGTCTAATGTTCTTGGAAAAGACAAAAACGCACGTGTACCTATATTCGAATTGGCAACTAAGCTATCGAATTACATTTGCCATACAAATGTGAACCTTAACGACCTAAATATATCGACGAACAATGATTATTTACAAATGATATTGTGCTGGAGTCTATCTTTATACTTTCAGGAAACGACCTGATTTGAGTAGCTGAGAGTTACTTTGTGGAGGATTGGTCTAGCAAAACAAGATCTAAGTCTTGAGTTTGACTGGATAGCGGAGTTTGGAGTGCGTGTGAAGCGCAGGCGCGGATAGGCTGTCTAACCGAGGGCCAATGACGTCAGGGGGTGCTTATGCGCCGATGGCGTTAGTGTGTGTGCACGGGTGCTATTAGTGAGATAGTGCAGTGAAAATTGGACGCTAAATATGTATAGCATAGATGATAATTTAGAGTAAGATTTATTGTAAATTATTATCTACCTAAAAAGTTGGGGGTTTTTCCGAAAAGCGGGAAGACAAGACAGGCAGGCAGTTGGTCTTGTCTTGGAGCGCCAAGAGACGACCTAGTCTCTTAGATAAAACTTAAATGTTGATAAAACCTTGAACTGAAATCTCAGTATAAATTACAAAGTGTCAGTATCAGTCAGTGAGCTGTACGTGGGAGCAACAGATAAAGCTAAGTGTTTAAAACCTTTGCGGATAAAGAGTTTATTGAGCGAGATCATGATTAAAGTTGATTGGATAAGATTTCCTTTGCCAAAGTTTATAATCACAATCGAGACAGTTACAGACAAAGTAAATGTTTATAAAAGTATGATTTCGCAATAGACACTTTCCGTGCCTATATGTTGTCTATGTATACTTTTAATTATACAAATTTCTTTGAAATCTGTGCCCCATTACGGAGAACTTTAAGCTGATAAAACTGGGCAACATTTGATTTGCCAAATGTTAATGTTTCGGTGTATGTTATAAATACTCCAAATGAGAAGGAGTGATTAAGCAAACGCTCAGGGAAAGGGAGGTCCCGGGTTCGAATCCCGGTGACGAGCGTTTTACACCTAGGTATACCTAGCTGTCCTCAGTGAAGTTATACTCCGATGAGATAACGTTAATTTACATCTCCATGTGAGGGCTAAATCACCAACAGCTTAAAATTATATGAATGTGCCAATGTCAGTAACTTAGGAAGCTGTGTCTATAAATTGCCGTTCAATTTGGCAATATTTACTACTATCAATAAAGAAAGGCCCAGATTATATCACGGCTATATAATACATTTTATAAGAGAGTGGTGGGAGATATTGTGTTGTTAAGCGAAATTTCAATGATTACGCCTTTGTTAAAATAAACAAGTCAGACCCGTAAGAACAAGAGGTTTCTACAAGAGGGGTCAGGGTTCAGTTCAAACCTGAACCGTGCAATTAATCATAGAAAAGAATTGTATCTGTCATAATCTTTATGTACTAGATAAGTAATAGATAATAAGGCCAAAGGGGTTTCTTGTTCATTCATTGTTCTTCCCCTTTATAAAATTGATTTGGGCCATTGGAAACAATGAGAAAAATGATAAAGTAAAGTAATAAATTAGAGTCACTAAACTATCCGTCTGTGTATGTCTTTTTCTCTTTCCTCCCCTTTATAGTTGTTCCTATCCCACATCTAATAAATACTAAACGTATTTAGCAATTATGATACATTGTTGATATGATTTGCTACGATCATAATTAGAAAAATAATTCAGTAATCAAGTCCTAGTCCAGACTTTCATGGTTAGATATATCATGGGTATGCATGTATATGTATGTATTGGCGCCGATGCATATTATGTATATTTATATCTGTGTAGAGAGGGGTTAGCTGACTAAGTCAGAAAGCAGACCATCACACGTGCTGCCGCGGACCAGAATCTTAGATATTGCGCTTAGCAAATAGCAAACGCAACTAAGAAGAACTTGAAATACCTAAATAAAAAAATACACAACGTAGGGGGTCCAGTACTGAATTATTTAACAATAATAGATTGTGGGAGATATTTATTTCATAATATGGAAATAATTATAATACATTTATTAACATGACTGAAAGACAGCCTTAATAAATAAATATACAGACAAAAAGGGAGAGAAGACAGAAATACACGGGGACGGATTTCGTTAGTTTGGAACTATTAATTTATTTGGAAGAAAAAAAAGACAAGCCTTAATCTTGTGTTGGACGTTTCATTCAGATTAATTTTAACATCTTTACTGACATATTTTATAGTAATATAAAATGTAAAGAGCCAGGAAAGCCAACATTTTATTCTATAAACCCTAAAGTAAAATTAACCTTCTGACTGAAAAGTAATTATTTAACTCAAAGCTATAATATTGTTACAGTTAAAATTATATTATTACTGTAATATCTAAAGAATGGCCTAGCCGACACTGTCATGAGTAGTCATGACCTTCCAAGAAAGAAGGGCATTTCAAACGAAATTGATTAATAAAACTGAGAAGTATATGTCACCCTAGTTAATGTTTAGCGTGCTAAAAATCTGTGTTTCTAAAGATCAAATGTAACAAAGGCGAAAAAAAGAAAAGATCGCTAAAGCTGAACTCAGATCGGTTGATCGAATACATTCAAATCACATAGGGCGAAAATCTTGTCTACACAGTGCTAAATTGTGACTAGACAACAAATAGTCAGCTATCGTCTCAGAGCTAATCTAGAGTCGATCAAAAAAAAAACAGATACTAGGAAACCAGATATTTAGTTGGGTTCAAGCTCCTGGGTTTCACCAGTTGACAATTTGGGAAATGTCTACAAGATCCTAGTTTCTTCAAACTAGTTGACACTTAGATGTGACCTTCAAGTTCCTGGTGCAAGAATCAAAAAAGAGGTGACACTTGGGTGGTCTGGATTTTAACTACGGATGACTATAACTCAGAGATACAAACTGAACTAGATTGCCTGGTAATCTATAAAATAATTAATGAGATCAAGATACTATTTTGCAAAGTAATAGACCGTGATTTGTCCAACCAAGACTAGGAATTGAAGAGGTGTTTTAAATTACAAACAAATTAAAATTATATGACAGCCCCATACCGAGGCTGACATATATTGAGTATATAAAATGTACTTTAAATGTTCATTATTAATTTCTTCAGAATAAAGAACAAGGGTCAAAAAGAGTTAAATATATATTTATTCAAAATTATAAAGAGGAATATAAGAACAAACAATTGAAGGGCTACGTAGAAACATTTTATGTGTGAATTTACAGAGCTGAAATTATTCAGAAAATATTTTCTACGATATGTTTGTATTCTTTGTGTCATTTTACAGAGCGTTGGTTGAAGTGTGTGTGTTAATTACTCTATAGTACATGATAATAATTGAGTCTCTAAATATGCGATAGTAATAATAAAGGAAGGTTTCGGGTTTAAGTTGTCTAATAATTTAGGTTGTTAAGAAAATAAGGTCGCTAACAATACCATTGAGTGAACAACAATTAATTAACTGCGTTTTGAGGCATTTTAAAGTAGACATACAAAACCTATTGTTTATGAGGACTGCGGAAGTAACGGTACTCACAGCGTTTGAATTTCTCAGAAAGATGAAACAGAATGTTACGGTTAAAGGTAAAAACAGACCGGTGAATGAAGTTAGGTTTGTAGGTATATCAGGTTTTAATTAGGGGTAAAGGTCTTAGAAGAGGCACGTTGACGCATGAAAATTATTATAGAAAAAAAAAAACCCAAACATGGCACGGGGGGGCCTACGTCTTCACATTAATTATATCTCGTTCAATTGAGATAAAGACTCGAGTGTTACAATGACAAAATTATAAGAGAGAGAGGACACATACTACTAAAGGTTTGAAACAAAAAAAAAATGGTCTTGCGTTGTAAGCGAGTACCTAAATATCTTTGCCTCGTAACGAGACGTCTTAGCAAGCAGGTACATAAGCATACAAATTCATACATAGATCTTTAATTCATAACAACATGCTACGAGTTTAACGAGTTGCTAACGAGTTAAACAGCTAATAAAAATGGAGTATTAATACTAATTAATAGATACATAAATTTATGAAATTCTTTAATTAATATTAATGATTTAAGAAGTAAACGAAGATATAAAAGTCCTCAGTTGATTGCGAAGAGTTGCGAAAATTGTAAAATATATAAATGGACATCTGAATTAATGACGATTGATTAAATAGATATACGAAGTATACAAAGGGTTTAATCGATAACGGCGTAGTAAATATGTACCTATATACAAAATAAAACGAGATTAGATACACAATTATATAGGAATCTATAATTGATATTGAAGTCAGATTTTGGTGATCACGATTAAATCATATGGAGTAATAAAAATTCCAGGTACACATAATATTTCCACAAACGATGGGCGTTTGATTGATTTTAGAAGAGAAAAAGCGATAGGTCACTAAAGAGACAAGGTTATTTTTGATTCTTAATTAGACAAAGTCCTTCAGACAAAATTCTAGCTTACAGTCATTTCTGATTAATTTTTAAAATCTGTACCAAGTACAGATCTGCCTGATTATGCATTATACTTTTGTCACTATGATTAAATATATTATAATTTGATCCTCTAGACCCATAATAAAAGTTGAAAGAGTCGAGTATTGCAGGCAATTGGACCACCTTAAATAAAGGGATCCAATACTTAATAACATACCTTTATTCTAAGCTAGCGAGCTGCTACAAGCTTCGGTGGGTACCTTCAAAAACCTATTCTACGAATAGCTGAATCCCAGAGCGGCCGCTCAACAAAAAAATAAAAATCAAGTCGGACACATGAGCTAATCTGTGTACCGACAATAAAGGATCAGCTAATCGAATTTCAGTGCTAAATTGATTTCGATACAAAGGTTAAAAAAATAAAAAGGACTCTAGAACCTTGTTTAGCGCATAGCACTCCCTTGAGCTTGCTCGGGATACTGAGTTTACTTGGTCTAGCCTTGAATAAAGTGGTAACAACCAATAGATCTCAAATAAGAGACCTAGGACAATCAGGCAATCCCTGAAACCTAGAACACAACCAAATCAGAGAAATTTAGTACTCATAGTTTTCATACAGATATTTGTACTTATATTCATACATGTATTGTCTAATCATGAATCTAGACTTGGCTTGATAGCAGGTCAGTAACCAAGTTATATAAACAATATAGTTGCTCAAATTGACACTCGTGTATTAGACCTTCAGGACTATGAGGATGGATTATATTATGAAACCAGAGGAGTTGTAAGATTGATTTAATAGACATAGTATTGTATAGAAGGTAGATAAAGACACGGTAGCTACCTAGATCGCTGAAATTAGTATTTGACTTGCTAAAATATTAGAGGTTGAATATTACGTAGAATTCCATGTGATATTTAAGCGTGGGAAAGGAATAAGAAAATAAAGCAATTAACCAGAACAAATGACGGAACAGAGTATAGAGTATCGTAAACTCCATTGAAATAAGACTAAAGCGCAAATAGGGTTGTAAAACGAAAGAAGAAATATAGAAAATAGAAAGATCTTTGCATTGGGCCATAATACAGAGAAGCCATTTAGCCATTTAAAACAGCCGACACAAGAGTTTAGTTAACAAGTGAAAAAGGGACGTTTATGATGTGCTATAATACAAAAGTACAAAACGGTCGGAAAACAAATGGCTTTTCGAGGTAATATTTTTTTCGTCCTTCCTATGCAGTTATGCAAGGGATTTAAATTTGAACAGATTTAATATACTTATTGGATATTCGTAGAGTTAATAATGAAGAAGGTTTAGAGCCTAGTCTAAGTCTCAAACCGTCTGCACTATGGTGGGGGGGTGTGATGGCGTCGTTTTGGAGGCTAACTTGCCATGACAAAATAATTATTTAAATCTATTTAGAAAAAAGGAACAAGCAAGTTAAATAGCAGCAGGATACAAACAATTAACGCAAAGTGAAATTCAATATGCTAACGTCTCAAAAACAAAACGTCCTTCTCGAAAGTAAGCAATAAATAATGCTCATAAATTGTTTTCCAGGATCTCAAATTCTATAGAGTTACAAAAACATTAAAAATTAATGGACACACACACACTTCAACAACGAAAGGTCTAATGTTCTTGGAAAAGACAAAAACGCACGTGTACCTATATTCGAATTGGCAACTAAGCTATCGAATTACATTTGCCATACAAATGTGAACCTTAACGACCTAAATATATCGACGAACAATGATTATTTACAAATGATATTGTGCTGGAGTCTATCTTTATACTTTCAGGAAACGACCTGATTTGAGTAGCTGAGAGTTACTTTGTGGAGGATTGGTCTAGCAAAACAAGATCTAAGTCTTGAGTTTGACTGGATAGCGGAGTTTGGAGTGCGTGTGAAGCGCAGGCGCGGATAGGCTGTCTAACCGAGGGCCAATGACGTCAGGGGGTGCTTATGCGCCGATGGCGTTAGTGTGTGTGCACGGGTGCTATTAGTGAGATAGTGCAGTGAAAATTGGACGCTAAATATGTATAGCATAGATGATAATTTAGAGTAAGATTTATTGTAAATTATTATCTACCTAAAAAGTTGGGGGTTTTTCCGAAAAGCGGGAAGACAAGACAGGCAGGCAGTTGGTCTTGTCTTGGAGCGCCAAGAGACGACCTAGTCTCTTAGATAAAACTTAAATGTTGATAAAACCTTGAACTGAAATCTCAGTATAAATTACAAAGTGTCAGTATCAGTCAGTGAGCTGTACGTGGGAGCAACAGATAAAGCTAAGTGTTTAAAACCTTTGCGGATAAAGAGTTTATTGAGCGAGATCATGATTAAAGTTGATTGGATAAGATTTCCTTTGCCAAAGTTTATAATCACAATCGAGACAGTTACAGACAAAGTAAATGTTTATAAAAGTATGATTTCGCAATAGACACTTTCCGTGCCTATATGTTGTCTATGTATACTTTTAATTATACAAATTTCTTTGAAATCTGTGCCCCATTACGGAGAACTTTAAGCTGATAAAACTGGGCAACATTTGATTTGCCAAATGTTAATGTTTCGGTGTATGTTATAAATACTCCAAATGAGAAGGAGTGATTAAGCAAACGCTCAGGGAAAGGGAGGTCCCGGGTTCGAATCCCGGTGACGAGCGTTTTACACCTAGGTATACCTAGCTGTCCTCAGTGAAGTTATACTCCGATGAGATAACGTTAATTTACATCTCCATGTGAGGGCTAAATCACCAACAGCTTAAAATTATATGAATGTGCCAATGTCAGTAACTTAGGAAGCTGTGTCTATAAATTGCCGTTCAATTTGGCAATATTTACTACTATCAATAAAGAAAGGCCCAGATTATATCACGGCTATATAATACATTTTATAAGAGAGTGGTGGGAGATATTGTGTTGTTAAGCGAAATTTCAATGATTACGCCTTTGTTAAAATAAACAAGTCAGACCCGCAGGAACAAGAGGTTTCTACAAGAGGGGTCAGGGTTCAGTTCAAACCTGAACCGTGCAATTAATCATAGAAAAGAATTGTATCTGTCATAATCTTTATGTACTAGATAAGTAATAGATAATAAGGCCAAAGGGGTTTCTTGTTCATTCATTGTTCTTCCCCTTTATAAAATTGATTTGGGCCATTGGAAACAATGAGAAAAAATGATAAAGTAAAGTAATAAATTAGAGTCACTAAACTATCCGTCTGTGTATGTCTTTTTCTCTTTCCTCCCCTTTATAGTTGTTCCTATCCCACATCTAATAAATACTAAACGTATTTAGCAATTATGATACATTGTTGATATGATTTGCTACGATCATAATTAGAAAAATAATTCAGTAATCAAGTCCTAGTCCAGACTTTCATGGTTAGATATATCATGGGTATGCATGTATATGTATGTATTGGCGCCGATGCATATATGTATATTTATATCTGTGTAGAGAGGGGTTAGCTGACTACGTCAGTTAGCAGACCATCACATCTCGAAAATGGAGAAAAACGAAGTGCGAGCCGTTATTAAATACCTCTGTTTAAAAAAGTTAACGACGCAAGAGATTCACTGCGATTTGGAGGCAAAATTAGGAGCGTCTGCTCCGCCGTATTCGACTGTATTGTATTGAGCGATCGATGAGTTACCATCCGTTACTTAGTTCAAGAAACTGGCATTTCATACGGAATTGAAATAATCTTTGAATATGAGAAAAGGATCCGCAATATGGGTGCCGAGAATGTTATCCGACAGTCAGAAACAAAATCGACTTGACATTTCGAAGACATTGTTGGACAAGTTTCAAGAAGATTCTGAAAACTTTTTGTGTCGTTTCGTAACACTGGACGAAACATGGATCCATAATTTTGATCCCGAGACAAAAGAGCAATCTCCGCAATGGAAGCGGCCATCATCACCAACCCCGAAGAAGTTTCGTGCCGTGGCATCGGCTGGCAAGGTTATGGCCTCAATATTTTGGGACCCAGAAGAGATATTGCCGATTGATTACCTGGAGCGTAGAACCACTTTTAGTGGCCAATATTATGCAGCTTTAATATTAAAGTTGAGGAATGCCATCAAAGAGAAAAGTAGAGGGAAACTTCGGAGGGGCGTGCTGTTTCGCTGCTGCGCACATCTCGGCGGTTGCTATGGCTGCCATTCAGCAAGCTGGCTTCGAATTGGTTGACCATCCCCCTTATTCACCAGATCTGGCACCTAGCAATTTTCATCTGTTCCCCAAATTGAAAGAATACTTGAGGGGAAACAGGTACGAAGACGATAACCAGGTGATGGATGCCGTGGAGAGCTTTTTGCAGGACCAACACAAAACTTCTTTTTTGAAAGAGATTACAGCTCGGTGTGTAGAGAGACTCGGAGACTATGTAGAAAAATAATTTATTAAGTAATCAATAGTAATTTTATTCTCTCTCATTCTTACTACTTTTTTATCCCTCCTATTTGATCATAAAAAGCGTTTGCAAAAGTAATTCATCTTTTTATTGTTCCGTACCTTAAAAGGAAAAAACGGAATCCTTATAGGATCACTTTGTTGGCCGTCTGTCCGTCCGTCTGTCCATCTGTCTGTCAAGACCCTTTATCTCGGGAACGCGTGGAGGTATCGAGTTGAAATTAAAACCATATACCCAAGTCTACAGTCCCTTGAAGCTGTGCCGCAAAAAACGTATATTTCGACACTCTTAAGGGAATCAAAATTTATAGGGTATTTTCCGTAGACCTAGAACTATGAAATTTGGCAAGTAATACTGTCTAATACTACAATTATAGGAACAATTATAACAATTATAGGAACAAATCTTAAAACTTTACATTTGCAATTAAATCACAAGAAAATCATCGAGGTTAAGCAAGTCATAATTGGGGGTGCTAACTTTCTGGACAAGAACGGAAATCTTAAAACCATTTTGAGAAATATGTTTTCTGTACAGTTGCTACTTGTTGGAAACCGGCATGTACAACCTTTTTATATTCAATATGTTTTTGATATCTATGATTTGCCAAATTTTGAAGTTTTCTAATAAATATGTCTTTTCTCTGGTATTGGCTTAATTTTACCTAAAAACCATTTATTTTGGTATTATTCATTGGTCCTTCGCTATGGTGAATACACGGAGCCAGTCGAAGGGAAAAGGCATATCGAAAACTGTCGACGTAACAAGATCGTGTGACGATGTAAGTGCTACGGAAAATGGGTGCCTGCCGAGGCTTGCCTCTCATAAATCTAGCAGTTCCATTCCCGTACCACTTACTTCAGATTTCGTCCGCGGTCCGTCGACGTCGAGGGCACTGCAGTCAGATGCTACTCAAAAAACCTTTGTTCCAGAGCGTAAGATGAGCCATAGCAGCCGCTCAAGAGCACCGTCGTCTTCTCAATCAGCCGCTACCTTGATAGCTCGTAGGCTGGCCGCGGAGGCTCTACTCCGCCGACGACAGCTCGAGCGGGCGCAGGAGCTCGCACGCCGGGAAGCAGAAGTTGAAGAGTGTGAGCTGCAGGCCGAGTTGGCCGCGCTCGATGCCGAGAATCTATCAGCTAAGTTGTCAGTTGTCAGTTTTAATAATTCAGCTGAAGGGCGATGTCAGTCATGGGTGGAAGAGAGCCCTAAAAAAGCAGATACCACATGTCACTGTGATACTATCGACGCTTATGCCAACAATACCAGCATGCCAATGGCAGCCCCGCGTGCTGAATACATACCACTTTCAGACGCTACATGTCACCATGATACTGTCACGCGGCCTGTTGACGGTAATGCTTACCCCTCATCACTGCAGACAATGGTAGCCCCACGTGTTGAATGCACACAATTTCCTCAACATAATATAAGCGCAAATACAAAATTTACAACTGAAATGACACAACTTGCCAAAGCTATAGATTCTCTAGCAAAACGCTCTAAAAATAATAAAATCGATCTGCCTTCCTATTCAGGGCAAATTTCAGACTAGTTGGCCTTCAAAAGAACGTACGAGGACACTAAATCTGATTTTTCATATACAGAGAACCTGACGAGACTACGACATGCCGTGCGAGGCAGTGCACGTGAAGCCGTAGCGTCAATGCTATTTAGCGTCGATGATCCTGACAAAATTGTGGCTGCACTCGAGAGCACCTTCGCACGGCCTAGGAATATTGTACAGCGTGAGGTCACTGTTCTACGGAGCTTGCCTAAGTTGAGTATGGACCTCAAAGATTTAAATACTTTTGCAAATAAACTCCGCAACTGTATATGTACGATCAAGGTTTTAAATTACACAGAATATTTAGTGTCCCCCGAACTTTTTGAGGCTGTGTATCAAAAGCTAAACCCGCTTTTCAAGCTAAGGTGGGTTGACTACGCTCAATCAGCGGCATTATTTTGTGGTAAAGAAAACCAAAAACAACCAATAGTCACTAAACTTGAACTTCTTTCAAATTTTTTGATGGCAGAGACTGATAAACAGATGGCATTTGGGTCCGTTGAAGATGCAACTTATTCACACGAGCATTCTCTTTTTAAATCAAACAAACGCGAAAGTATACATCTCTTTGCTGATAAAACTGAATCAGATCTTATGTGTGTATACTGTAAGGAAGAACACAGTATTAAATTTTGCAATTCATTTAAATCCCTTAAAATTAGGGACAGATGGGACTGGCTTCGAGAAAACAAAGTTTGCTCGAAATGCTTGCGAAACAAAAAACATAATTGGAAAACGTGCAACAGAGCAAAAGCTTGTGGTAAAAATGGATGTAGTGGCAAACACCACCCATTGTTGCACAATGACAGCACGTCAGAACAACAATCCTCTTTGGCAATAAACACCGCTGCCTCCAGTGCACAACAATTATTATTGTCGTTAAAAGAGATCAATGAAAGTTCAAATGTTACTGTACCTAACCTTTCTCATACGTATATCCCAGGTCAAGCACCTCAGCGTCGTCGCGCCCTTCTCAAGATTATTGCAGTGACAGTAAGTGGACCAGCTGGCGAGTACGACACATATGCCCTTCTTGATGATGGCAGCACTGCCACATTAATCGACGCTGATGTGGCCACACGCATTGGAGCAGAAGGCCCGGGAGAGCAGATTCGTATTGATGGAGTCGGTGGTATGACAAGAACAACAAATGTGAGTAACGTCAATTTTTATATCAGAGGGCGTCATAGCAAGAAATATTTAATCCAAAGAGCTCGCGCCATGCCATCACTCTGCCTTTCTTCACAAAGAGCGCGAAAAGATGACTTTCTGGAATATAAACATTTGACTGACCTTTTAGACGAAGTATCGTACGAAACTGCTACCCCAACCGTACTCATTGGTACAATTGACTGGGAATTGACAGTATCACGCGAAATTCGTGAAGGAAAACGTATTGAACCCGTTGCAGGCCGTACCCTTCTTGGTTGGGTAGTATATGGTCCAGTAGAGGCGCAGTCCCGTTCAGATTGCGTGCACTTTATTAGTGATGCTTGTAGTCAGGATAATTCATTAGATGAAATCTTAAAAGAACAATACAAGTTAGATTTGGTAGGTATATCAAAAACAGAAACTTTATATAGCCAAGATGACCAACGCGCCCTACACATTTTAGAAAGCACGAGTCAGCGATTACCTTCAGGTCGTTTTGAAGTAGGACTGCCATGGCGCAAAGACAACTTCAAAGTACCAGATAGCTATCCTCAGGCTTTATCTCGTTTAAGGTGCCTTTTCCTTCAATGTTGCAAACAAGGCGTTCTTTACCGTTCGAACTAGTCGCTCCCAGCAACCTCCCATGAATGGTGCTGCTGGCGGGATGAAGTGCCACTCTATACCTTGATTCGTGGCATAATCACTGACACTTGAGTCATAAAATTCTTTAAGTATTCTATTTGCTGCAACAAATGCCGTACCGTTATCGGAATAAATTTTTGATGGTGTTGATCTTCGTGCGATAAAACGGCTCAGTGCCATGATAGCTGAAGCTGCGGAAAGGCTTGCTACTATTTCAAGATGAACAGGTTAGGTTCCGAGAAGGACGTATTGCCATGACAGAGGATATACGAGAAATGTTCCCGCAAATAAAAGTCATTGAAAAAGACAGGGATGCTCAGCGTTTCTTATGGCGATTTGATAAAGATGAAACAATAAAAGAATAGAGAATGTCATCAATGATTTTTGGTGCTGCTTCGAGTCCATGCACTGCAATTTACATTAAAAATAAAAATGCTTTAGAACTTGAAGAAAAATATCCCGCTGCAATTATAAACGATCATTACATGGATGACTACATTGGCAGTGTAGATGACGTCACTGAGGCTGCAGAACTCGCAAAAGACATAAAAGCGGTCCATCAAAACTGCCTTTTTGAAATGAGAGGATGGGTGTCTAATGATAGTAACGCCTTATCCCTTATATCTAAAAATCTTAAAGCTACACCTGACCCACTTATTGGAGTAGAATTGCCTTCTATTGTGGGTGCTTTGGGTATGCAATGGTACCCAAAATTAGATAAATTCGGTTTTCGTACCGGTTTAGATGGTGGTGACGTACCTGATCACCTCACTAAACGGATAGTACTATCTCACGTTATGAAAGTCTACGACCCTTTAGGTTTACTTACACCAATTGTAATACAAGGTCGGATTCTGATTCAACAACTTTGGCGGGATGGAATTGGTTGGGACGATGAATTAAAACCAAAGCATGTGTCGGTTTGGTCAGCATGGTTCCGTGATCTAGCTACCATAACAAATCTCCAAGTGCCACGTTGGTACCAAAACCATGTCGATCCAACCGATCAACAATTACATATTTTCGCAGATTCCAGTGAACAAGCCTTTGCTTGCGTGGCCTTTTGGCGATTTGCTTTTCCCGACGGTCATGTCGAACTATCCTTGATAGCAAGTAAAGCTCGCGTCTCCCCTCTCAAACCAGTTTCGATTCCTCGATTGGAACTACAAGCTGCTTTAATTGCTTCACTACTCGCAAAAACTATATGTGACAGTCATAAACACAAACCATCTCGTCGCGTATTTTGGTCAGATTCTATGACCGTTTTAAAATGGCTCCGAAGTGATGCTCGATCGTATAAGCCATTTGTAGCTAACAGAATAGGTGAAATTTCTGAAACTACTGATATATCTGAATGGCGATGGGTTCCTTCAGATCTTAATGTGGCAGATGATGCAACTAAATTGAAGACAATTACTTTAAACGATTGTCACAGATGGTTTACAGGACCCTCCTTTTTAACCAAAGATCCAAATTTTTGGCCCTCAGAACCATCATCAGAACCACCGCTGATCTTGGAAGAGCTAAAATGCCCTCCAGAATTAGTAACTTTTATTCGCGATACAAACGCTCTTCTAACTCCGGTTTCAGCAAATCCTAAAAATATAAGCAAATGGACAATTCTAATTAGAGCCACAGCACGTGCGCACCGCTGTTTTCGAAAAATTTTAGACAAAATTCGAAATTCAAATTCCCCTTCTACTAATGATTCTATTCCAGAATTGACAGTAGATGATTTAAAAGCCGCTGAAAGGATGTTTTAATGAAAGCCCAACTTGAGTGTTTCAAAGAAGAGCTGGACTGCCTCACCAACACCCGTCCTCTTTCTAAGGAAAGCCGCCTTATACAACTAAACCCAATCTTAGGACAGGATGGTTTACTCCGACTCGGTAGTCGCATCGCATCAGCACGAGGAATAAATGACAGTGCGAAGTCACCTGTGATTCTAGATGGACATCACTTATCTATCAAACTTCTTGTACACTACTACCACGAGAAAGCCGGGCACGCTCACAATGAAATGGTTTTTAATGAACTTCGTCAACGATATTGGATTTTGAAAGCAAGAAACACAATTAGATTTATTACAGCTAATTGCCAAACTTGCCGCGTTCAAAAAAGTCGTATTTTTATTCCACCAGTTGGAGACCTGCCTGAGGTTCGACTAGACTATAATAAAAGACCATTTACCAATGTAGGATTAGATTATTTTGGTCCGCTTCTTGTAACAATAGGTCGAAGACACGAAAAACGTTATATAGCACTCTTTACGTGCCTAACTTGCCGAGCTGTTCATCTTGAAATAGTAGCAAGCCTTTCCGCAGCTTCAGCTATCATGGCACTGCGCCGTTTTATCGCACGAAGATCAACACCATCAAAAATTTATTCCGATAACGGTACGGCATTTGTTGCAGCAAATAGAATACTTAAATAATTTTATGACTCAAGTGTCAGTGATTATGCCACGAATCAAGGTATAGAGTGGCACTTCATCCCGCCAGCAGCACCATTCATGGGAGGTTGCTGGGAGCGACTAGTTCGAACGGTAAAGAACGCCTTGTTTGCAACATTGAAGGAAAAGGCACCGAAGCCGGAAATTCTCGAAACCCTTATCATTGAGGCAGAAGCTTTGGTAAACTCAAGACCCTTAACTTATGTTCCAGTTAACCCTGATGATCCGGAAGCTCTAACACCATTTCATTTTTTGATTGGGTCTTCCTCCAATCAAGGACTTCCCCGTCATCTTGACGATAAGGATCTACAAAGAGAGGATTGGAAAAAAGCTTTGCGTCTGTCGGAACACTTTTGGCAGCGTTGGTTGAAAGAATACCTGCCAACGCTTGCTCCAAGGGGCAAACCTTTATCAGCTTCCAACACCGAAAACATACGAGTTGGAGATATAGTTTTAATTGCTGATCCAGCACTACCCCAAGGAGTTTGGCCATTGGGTCGAGTGAGAAACCTCTATCCAGGCAAAGACGGTATAGTTAGAGTGGTCGATGTTGATACTAAAGGCGGGACACTGAGGCGGGCAGTCCGGCGTGTGGTGAAATTACCGGTGGAACGTACGAACTGAATAGTACTTTGTACAGGGGTCCAGAATGTTGGAAACCGGCATGTACAACCTTTTTATATTCAATATGTTTTTGATATCTATGATTTGCCAAATTTTGAAGTTTTATAATAAATATGTCTTTTCTTTGGTATTGGCTTAATTTTACCTAAAAACCATTTATTTTGGTATTATTCACTACTTATCAAATTAATAAATAAATCTATACTTTTAAAGATATTTTAACAAAACACAATGAACTTCATTTGACTTATCTATGACGTCATGACATGACATTTGACATAATAGTTGGCCTTGAATACAATATTTCATTTCAACGTTTATTAAATTCACAGCAAAATTCAATGGACATAATAATTACCCATATGATACTTGCAAATTTTTAAATACTTATTTATTATTCTGCATTCACGTATTTACACAGACGTATAATCTAGATAATTATATTATATGTCTGGGCGTATTTATTATTGTTGCCAACTGTTTCAACAACATGACTAGGATGTTTTCCTAAGAACGACACTCGCCTTGAAAATTATTTATATATGTAAAACAGGTACATAGGTAACACTAAAAGTTTCCGGAACTGGCCACTTACATAAACAATATTTAAAAATTTATTGCAACATTTGAAAATAGAACGCTTTGGCTGTAGAATTCAGTTTGTTTCATCTGACTGTCTTTTGTTTTTACCTTGTGGCGCCATTTAAAAAATTGTGTGTCTGCATCAACATGGATTTAACTCGGGAAAATTTTCGTAGTATGATTTTCTACGATTTTAAGTGTAATTTGACAGCTCAGCAGAGCATCGCTCGGCTTGAAACAGCTTTTGGCAATGAAGCACCATGCAAGACGACTGTTTATAGCTGGTTTGCAGAATTCAAGCGTGGTCGTATCAATCTCAGTGACGAATCTCGCGATGGTCGGCCGTCCACCGCTGTGACCAACAAAAACATCGATGCTGTGCGCCGTATGATTGAAACAGACAGGCATGTGACCTACCATGAAATTCGCGCATCCTTAGAAATAGGCATGAGTCAAATACAATCAATCCTACACAAACATTTGGGTGTGAGAAAGCTGTGCTCGCGGTGGATCCCACACAACTTGACCGAGGCTCAAAAAACGGACCGCCTCACTTGGTGCAGTGCCATGCTTACCAGATTCAACGAAGGTGCGTCAAATTTGGTGTGGGACATAGTAACAGGTGACGAAACATGGATTTATTGCTACGATTCCAAAACAAAGCAGCAATCGAGCGTATGGGTCTTTCAAGATGAGCCGAAACCAACCAAAGTGACGCGCGTGAAAAGTGCATCTAAGCGGATGATTGCTTCTTTTTTTAATAAAACTGCTTTAGAGAATCGTCGTACCGTGAATAGTGACTGGTACACGACCATTTGTTTGCCGGAAGTTATTGACGAACTCCGTAAAAATAACCGTAAACGCCGTATCATCCTGCACCACGACAATGCTAGTTCTCACACGGCCAGACAGACAAACGACTTTTTGAAGACGAAAAATGTAGAACTCATGAGTCATCCTGCATACAGTCCCGACCTGGCACCTTGTGACTTTTTTCTGTTCCCAAAAATTAAGAACCAATTACGCGGTCAACGATTTTCATCACCAGAAGAGGCTGTCGAGGAGTATGAAAAACACGATTCAGAGGTCACCACAGGGGAGTGGCACAAAAGTTTTCAAAACTGGTTTGATCGAATGAAAAAGTGCATAGACGCCAAGGGAGATTATTTTGAAAAACAATAAATTAATTTTGTACCTTTAATAGTATTTTTTCATATTCATTCCGGAAACTTATAGTGCGTCCCACGTAGATCATGTACAATGGAAATGTTGAAGGCTGTAGCCCGCGTGGCCGCAGACCGGCTAGAAAGCCCATAGTGTCGGCGATCTACCAGAAAATATTTCGAAAGCAAGGGATCGACTAAACTACTTTAGTTGGATACTAAGAAATATTTTTTGAAAATATGATTTCCTTGGACTTTTAAATTGAATATGTAGGTATGTACAAAATGAATGAATCGTAACTTAAGAATCACAGATTATCTCTTGATGGGAAATTGAAATTTAAAAAATAATAAAAAGTATTAATAAACATGACTGCCGGAATAGACATTTAATTCGGATTTCAGTGCAGTCCCCCGACTGGACATACAAAACATTTTGTTTTTATGTCCAGTTGGAGAACGTAAAAAACAACACGTACTAATCCAATGTAATAGTCCCCCGACTACATTGAAATCCGTATTAAATCTGTATTCCGGCAGTCGTGTTTTTTATTTTTTTTTATTATTTATTTTTATTTAATACTGTTTTGGATATATTTATAGCATATTCCACTCAGGATGCTATAAAGATTCTAACGATTAAGAAAAATATCCTCATGGACCCTGAAAACAATGCACTCCTTTTTGGGGTCAGTCGTGTAAAAGTAGGAGAAAAAATCTTCGAAATCGTATAGGTATTGTTGGCGATCGACGTCAATCGATATAGTATGTTCGAGATAGCATGATATGGGTGACAGTTCGTAATTTTCCGTTTCACCTATACCAGTCGCACCATACTACATACACCCAGGTACAAAAGAAAATATTAGGTTTTAGAAAGAATGTATATCATTATTGCAAAAGCACAATACATTATTTATCTATAAATCGAAACAATAATCACAGTTTATTCGTTAAATTTATTAAAAAAAGGTTCATTAAAGAATAATGTCTTTTTGCTACTTGATACGTGGATCGGAACGTTAACCCATAGGTACTGACACTACTATAATCGAAAATACATCGATGAATCGGTGCGGACATCTTATAGGATCGCCTCAGTATGAGTTCATCTTGTATGTGGTTTGTGTTTCCGTTGCGGTTGCTTTACGTGCTATTTGTTTTGACGTTTGTTACAGTTTTTGTTGATTTTTGTTTTGTTATTGTTTGTTTTTGGTGAAATGCTAAGAAAAACAAAAAGAAATCTTTGATCTCTCAAGCTTGTGAGTTATTGGTTCGTTTAATGTAATTAATTTAGAAATTTACAAAAAGTAGTTTGAATAATCAAAGAGCAATCAAATAAAAAAACGATTTGATAGCCCTTGTTAACGTTTTCGATACTTAAAAAAATCGATTCTATTTCGTTAGGGCACATAACTATAACTGTCAACTTTGAACTGCCACCCATATCATGATAACTCGAACATATATTACTATAGATAGACTGACCTCGTCACAAAGACTTTGGACATGCCGATGCACGAAGCTTCAGACTGGCGGCAGACCGTGAGACCTGGCGAAAGACCATCCGGGTTGTGACAGTTAGAGGAGGGTCACGATCCTCAGTATTGAGGGAACAGTGACGTACACTCAATAGAGACAAAAATACTAAGAAGGAGGATGTACACTAATAACAAGTTAAAAATAAAAAAACAGTTGTACTAATTAAGAGAAAAGTTTGCCTTGCTTAAATTTAATTAAATAATATACGTGCCAAAATAAAAATAAAGGCATACAGTAGTATGCTACAAGTGCGGTAAGGAAGCAATAGCTTACGATGACGATTTCAAAGACGAGCGCTAAGCGAGTAAGTCATTGCTATTACCCACGTATATCATAGTACGTTTTTCAATGCATAGTGTGACTAAATAAATGAAACATAATTAAAGAAACAAACAATAAATCACAGGGACATAGTTAAGTATTTAAAAATATCATTTATAATAAAAAGTGCTGATTACTTACGGTAGATTACGTGTGGTATTACTTGTGTGAGAATCAATATGAGCTAAGGGGCACTCAGAAAGGATTTTTTGATATTCACGGGGTGAAAAGTGAAAGGGAAAGTGTTAGTGTTAGATATTTACTCAGCTCATATGTATTTTTTATGTTTGTATTTTACGGAGGCCAACACCACTTGAAACTCATATCTTCTCTAAAACAAAAAACAAGACTCCATTGAAAACCCTAAAAACCTTTGAAGTCTTCGTGAAGTACAGAAAAGCTTCCAATGGGCGGTCACGCACAAAACTTTCCTCTTAATTTAAATTTGCAGTGTTTACACGAGCAAGTGGAATAGCCTGGTTAGGCCAGTTCAAAGAGTAATTCGCATAGGTTAACCCTAGAACCTTACACTATTCGGCGTACTTGTCATTCCTACACAGGGGTACCCCATACTAAAATACCTGTAATTTTTGAAATAAAAACCAATTACTCAGACTATTTTTTTATTAAGAAATACTAAGGACTTGAGTTTACAAATCAGTCTTAAAAATATAAATTTAATATTAATTTGAACGAGTTTCACAGACTTTAACTGGTGCTCCAAACAAATTGGTATTTTATACTTATGGCATGGCATGGACTCTTTTACATCCCTCCTCAAAATTTGCTTTTGGAATCGTTCCTTCAAATTTTCACTAGTAAGGAATTGACCAAATGAAAAAAATTTGCTTCGAAACTTTATGTCCGGCTTACTATTTGCTCTTAAACATTTGTATAGAATCGAGAAATTAATACCAACTCCATTCAATAGTTGGTTGTTCACCACTCTATTTATATCTGTTGTTCTTTTCTTATCCAAAAATAACTCAGGCACGTCCAAAACCATAATTTTTCCCTGCCTCCTCAAATTTTGAAACAATTCTTGATAAGTCATCTTATCTTCTGTTGTGACTTTCTGTATCTAAAGCTATGTCTGCAGTTCGTACCCCATTGGTATCTAAATCATCATCGCCGGTCATGTCTTCATCGGCTACGCAAAAATCTTCTATGAAATCATCAGGTTTATCATCAGTAGCATATCATTTATATATACATCTTTGATTTGTCACATTGTATCGTCATCTTCTTCATCACCACATTCGCGGTTTAATATAAAACAAATTTTCTTATCATTAAATATTCTACAAACAACAATCTAAAAAAAAAAATATTATAGTTTTTTCATATATTAATAGTAACTTCATAAAAAAATAAAGTGATGTAAAATATTCCATTCAATAAATTGGTAAAAATATAATGCAATAAGAATAGAAATACTTACGGTATTACTACACTGGGGTGCTGAGATACCCACGTCATTCGTAGATACGTGCATACACTACAACTGTCACCGCAAGCCAGGTAATTCAGTAGCGGGTGGCACTAAACTAAAATACACGGACGCTCAAATCAATGGGTATAACACAAACAGTATTAATTAAAAGTTAAACAGTCCTGGGGTGCCCCAGCACCCCATGTAGGGTTCTAGGTTTCTAATAATTTGAGATTGAAGTCGGAGTATCACATGTGAATGGTTTAAGTCTGTCAGTTGTATAATATTTATACATACTATTGTATTCTGTATTTCTTGTTCTCTTCTCCTCTTTATCCTGTGTGTAAAGGATAAGTTAAATTTAAATGAAACCTACTGATCACACTGAGGGGTAGGCCCATTTTTTCATCTTGTTTTTGCTTATGTTTCTTTGGAATAGTTGTTCAGTATAGTCTATACCATATGCCCCTTTACACCCGATTTATATAAAATGCAACGTACATCTATGTGTCTGTTTGTATCTTGTCTCATTTAAAATAACTTTGAAATCACTGTTTCGTAATATTTTTATGGAGGATATAAATAATACCGTTTTTATTAAAGAGCAGCTTCCAGTATAATTTTATTTTGATACGTCATATAAAGGGGGCCAAAGGTTTATCATACAAAGCGCAGGCAAAACGCGAGCAAGGCTCTCAATCGTATGAATGATGCAACTCTTCCGTTGACGTTTGGTCCAAAATTTCCAAACCAATTTGCCCACAAATAATAAATTTGCCAATCGATAGATCTTAGCAACTTTCACTATAACACCAAAAAATCTAACTGGGACAAAAAAAGATACGCCCAAAAGAATGTAAAATAAATGAAAGATGTTTTGTTTAAATATAATGACATTTTTATAATGTGAATTTTATAATATGTTTTAAATGCCTACGTTTAATTAATGAGTGAACTAAATAGCAATATTAACGTAATAAACTAAGTAAGTGTTCAAACTTGCCTGAATCAAGTATTAAAAATATGATTCAAATATATAATGTTTTTAGCCTATTGTTAATATATGAAAAATTGATAGCGTTATCGATTTTTTGCACTTACAAGTCTAAAATGTCAGATATTAAAACAAAAACCATACACATTTTTTCAAAATTCATAAGTATCTTTTTATCCGTATCTTTTTTCCGCGGTTAGATTTTCTTAGTGTCATAGTAACAGTTACTGCTTACAGTAGGTACTATTGATTGGCATAGCTTTCATTCGTGGACAATGGGTTTCAAAAATTTGGGCCAATGAGCGATTTTCCGACACGCGGAAATCGAGAAAAAAAACTTAGTTCCAAATGTCTCAATAGATGGCGCTGATAAGCCTTCGGATTTTTTAAAAATGGATTACCTACTCAGAAGAAGTAGAAGCTCTATGATTACCTACCTAATCTTTGGTCGCAAGAATATAGGTCAAGAAAAAAAAATTCAATCTGACTTTTTATCAGAATAAGGTTAAGTAATCATTGTATTGCACTTTATTTATTGTTCTGTTTGTACATATGTTTACGAGTGGTTTGTGTTACAACAAAAGATCCGAATATTGTAATAAATAATAAATGTCACGTAAAGCGACGCATCAGTGTTGCCAATTTCTAATTACCAATGTTGATCAGCGCCATCTAGTTCAATTTAAAGAAATATTATTAACGTCATGGAAAATTCCCCATTGGTTGCATCATCCAAATGTTAGCTATGGGACCGCTGCCTCCTTTCTGGTTGTAAACCTCATCGATAAAGTTAAAAAGGAAAAAGTCAGACGATGGCGATGGTATGGAAACGCACGAACGAAATTTCTGTTTTATTACGTCATGTTGGTCAAATTGGAATTTGAGTTAATTAAAGAAGATGCGTCGCGTCAGGTGCGAAATATAAGTGCACGCTAAGTTGAGAGAAGGAGTCTTAAGCGAAGTATTGAGTCCTCAAAAATGTTGTACCGGTGTTGCTAGAAGTACAACTATCGGACCGAAAGGTTAATTCCACGGATTGGGGTTACCATGCTAAAGTACTGAAGCCCATCCAGGTTCACTGGACGGTTACTGATCGGAGAATTACCGAGTCACTCTCACCCACTCTCGTTTGATTCAATTATCCCGCCGAAGAGCTAGTCTACTTGCGTTTATTCGTTCTTTTTATAAGGTTTACTTCGAATAAACCAAACCGTAAATATTCACCTGTTTGATTTGCATGCTACGGTCCTACCACGATAAGCTGGATCTCATTGATCACTAGAGATTTTTCAGACTTAAGAACCATGGCTGAACCCCGCCCTGTAAGAGTTTCCGCTCTCTGATTGAGCAATGACGTTTACGACAGTGTCTATTAACAGTCTTGGGATGCAGGCATGATTTGTAGTTGGCTTGAAACATCCATTACAATACTACATGTCATATTTTAGTTTGTCTCTTCTTTTGTTTGATCAAGGTTTTCTTTTCTTTCACTTTCAAATTCCAGTGGATTATCTCCATTCTCTCATTCATTCCTTTACTAGCTTTTGCCCGCAGCTCCGCCGGCGTCGAAAAGATTTTCGTGGAAATAAGGAAAACAAAATAATGTGATTTTTTGAACAACTATATGCAACGGACACCATGTTTAAGCAAAGCGCTAATAAAGACCAATCAAATAAGCCTAAACTCGAAGGGTCTGCTGATGTCCTTTGAGGAGATCCCATACCCATCCTCCAGTTCCATCATCAGACCCTGGTCACCATGTTTTACCAAAGTGCTAATAAAGACCAATCAAATGAGTCCAAACTCGAAGGGTCTGCTATTGTCGGTTGAGGAGATCCTATACCCATCTTCCAGTTCCATCATCAGACCCTGGTCACCATGTATTACCAAAGTGCTAATAATGACCAATCAAATAAGCCCAAACTCGAAGGGTCTGCTGTTGTCCGTTGAGGAGATCCTGTACCCATCTTCCAGTCCCATCATCAGACCCTGGTCACCATGTTTACCAAAGTGCGAAGAAGTGTGTCAGGATCGTTGTAAATGGAAATTTGTAGTCAGTAAACTCATACAGTTTTCTTGTATGGGAAAAAATCAATACATAAACCTGGCTCTAATGACTTTTTCAAGCTAAATATTAGCAAGAGGTGTGTCCGGATCGTTGTAGATGTAAATCTGTAGTCAAATGAAACTGATATAGTTTTCCCGTATGGGAACAAATCACTACTTAAACCATAGTATTTAATGTATCTATGCTTAAACCTGGCTGTAGTTACTTTTTCAAGCTTAATATTAGCAAGAGGTGTGTCAGGATCGTTCTAGATGGAAATCTTTAGTCAGATTAAACTGATACAGTTTCCTCGTATGGAAAAACAACCGGTTTCATCACGTATAACTAACCATTTGGTCAAGGAACGCCGATAAAGCAGCTAAGCAGCGTTTTTTCTCCCGCCATGGTTCACAAATATTGAATTTTCAAACTGAAAACTTACTTTTATTAAAATAAAAAATAGCTTTTATTACTCAGCCACAGTATAGCCTTTAATGAAAGAAATAATTTTTAGAATCAGTTCCGTAGTTCCAAAGTTTACCTCAAACATACAAACAAACAAACAAACAAATCTTTACTCTTTATATAATAGTGTAGATGTAGATAGAAGTGTAGATAAGGAACAAATTATAGCCGAGGTCGAAAACGCGCGGCGCTCATCTGTTCATTTGTCAAAGCACGCGATTTGCTTTAATATTTAGGCCTTTGCACTCTCCTAACCTAAGACAAAAGGTTCTCAAGGCAAGTAAACTTGTCCGTTCATGTTAAGCACCGTATCATTTAAGGCGCTAACACTTGTTTACTTCTTCGAGCGTGGTATCGCCATCTCTTTCACTTCAGATTTCAACTGGATTTGCTAATTGCTTCTAGGAAATTCTGGCTATTAAATTAATTAACTAGCTATTTGCCTCCGCCATTTGAAAGAGAGACTGGTGGTGCGATGTTTCTATTAGTATTAGGACTTGTAACGAGTTCACATAGGTATTAGTACGTAATAGAATATGACATTTTGTAAAGGAGCGTCTATAAACAACGTGGTTTTATTTTATTTTATATATGGCCTCACCCCCACTTCTCACGTAGCTTTTGCTTGATTCGTTGTAATATAAATCGTAGGGTGCCCGTGATGTACGATGCGATACGAAATTATAATTTCAATTTTGACAATAACCCTGCGATACACAGGATGGCCGTGAAAGAGACGTCCAAAATTTTTTTTTTTGGCTGACTTACATCTATGTGATGTGTATCCGAATCACGATTTTTAGTAGCTTAGGAGATATGATTATTTTAAATGATTTATATAATAATTTTCACCTGAAATTAGTTTTGATTTCATATCTCTTTCTATTTAATATTTTTGAATGTTTTTTTGAGGTTATTTACGACAACTATGTGAGTTACTACCTTGAAAATTATGGTATACCTATGTCTTGCGGAACATGACTAAAATTACTGTTTAATCATAATAGTGCTATTAAACTGCTATTGCTCTTCAGCAACCATAAAAAAACAGACTTCAATTTCAATTAGGCCTTTTTTTTCTGTAACCAGCCTTCAAAGTAACGTGTAACGTTTTTTTTAAAACTTAATCAATAATAATTGTTTGTGATTTTTCTTTAATTTATGACTTTATTTTATTGAAACACGGTTGATTATGATTAAAATTAATTAATTTACAGCAAGTAATAGAAGTGCCACCTTCCAGCAGAAATGTACAACCTACACCTATACAAGAAATTTTGTTTTAATTTCCTAAAAGCTACATTGTTGCTTCTTATAACATTTCCAGCTTCTCCAATTTTCTCCCTCAGCTCATTTTCACAAGAAGCTTATTGTGCGTATGCTATTTCCTTAAAATAACCCCAAACAAAAAATCCATGGGGTTAAGGTCAGGAGAGCGTAGAGGCCAGTTGATTGGTCTGCGTCTTCTGATCCACCTGTTAGGGTATTTTAGTTTTTTTTTGTTTGGGCTTATTATAAGGAAATATCACACACACAAGAAGCATCTTGTGAAAATTAGCTGAGGGAGAAAATTGAAGAAGCTGGAAATGTTATAAGAAGCAACAGTGTAGCTTTTAGGAAATTAAAACATTGAACCTTGGTCCTGGCCACTTACCGAGTCTCCAGTATGAATTGGGTTTTATAAACGAAAGTCACCTTATATAAGGTTACTGATTGGAGGGTTGGTAAGTGCCCAACCAGCACAAAGAGGTTGCTTAAGAGCTATACAACGTGAAATTTAAGTAATTTTGGTAACGAAAACTAGTGATAGTACTCGTCCATATCGTCGCCCTCGTTACATACAGGCGTATCTCCTAAAAATCTGAAAATAAGTTAAGTATACAATTGTGATCCTCGTCACATAATCTGTATCGTCACAAAAGGGCGTAGCTTTAACTCTTTATATCTCCGAAATATACCTTGGACCTATCTCAATTAATTTGAGAAAGGGCCTTTGGTTGTATCTATTACTGTACAAAATTGTCGGCACAAACAACCCTAACTCATCTTAAAAATTATCTTAACAGATTGTGATAAAGCAGGAGCTGTTATATCTAACCTATACGCCGATGGTTGTGCAGAGCAAAACAAAAATTCAATAGTTGCCTCAGCTTTATTACATTTTATTAATAATTCTTCAAATTTAAAAGAAATCTCTCTTTGCTCCCAACCATGGCCAAAACGAAGGCGATTCAACGCATAGTGCTATTGCATTTGCACTAAAGGCTGGTGATTTATTCTTCCCTCTCAGCTCTACCCAATTATGAAAATTGCACGATCTTCACATCCATATATTGTGAGGCCATTAGAGTACCAAGATTTTAAAGAATTTTCTCAAAAGATAAAACTACTTATACTGCGAAAGAATAACCAAACAAAGACTTCCATGAACTGGACAGAAGTATCAAAATTTTAAGTACAGAAACAAAATCCAGGTAATATTTATTTTAAAATAAGTCACATAAGTGCATCTTATAGGTCTATCACCTTAAAACGATCAGAAATAAAATTCTTAAAGGAAGCTGTGCTACGATTGAATCAAAGTCGTATAAAAATTTCCAAACCTAAGTACCAGGATTTAATAAGTCTTTGCACTGGTGAAACTCCCATCATTAGACTTCATGAATATAGAGAGTTTTATAAAAATATTCCTCATAAATTTAAAATTCTCATTTTTACTGTATACAGTGGTTTCTTTCATTAAGTAGCAAATTAATCTATGGTTCAGATTTGCTATTTGTGTGTTTTTATGTAACTATGTTATTTAGTTTCACTTTCTAAGTAACTACCTATCTTTTTTCTAATATATGTATATCTATATGAAATTACTGGCTTAACTATAAATTCATACCTCACTCTGAAATTTGGTCGCGACAAAGAGGCGTATCTGAAAAAAACAATTATTTACGCACAAACCCTGTAAATAAATTGTAGTTTTTTGGTCTGTTAACATTGACGTAACTGTATTGAATAATTCGTAGTCAGATGTAATGATAGACAAAGCTCCATTTGCCATGCAAACCATAAAATGTATTACGATCGGGAAAATTAATTCATTTTCTTGCTTTCCTGCAAATTTCTAAAAGTGAGATACGCCTGTATGCAACGAGGGCGACGATATAAACAACTTTTACTATGGAGGAAACCCTGAAATCGTGAAAAATAAATAAGCTGTTTCATGCATTGGGGTCGAGTAGGTATTTAACTTTTCTATGGAACAGCTGATATTTTTTTCACGATTTCAGGGTTGGCTTCATAGTAAAAGTTGTTCATATGGACGAGTACTGTCACCAGTTTTCGTTAACAAAATGACTTAAATTTCACGTTGTATCGCTATAAGAATATCGTACAGAATTGCAGTTGGAAGCTGCAAGGATAAGCTGCATAGCGTGCTTCTGCAGCTGCTATAGCCCTAAGGGGGCGCCTTATAGACCTTATTTAATAAGAAAGAAAGAAAAAGAAAGAAAAGAGCTTTATTTCATAAAACCACAGTAGTTATCACAAATAATAATTAATATTAACAAATTAGGCATATTCTATGGTTAAGAAAAGGGAGTCCAGCTCAGCTTAATGCCACAGCCAAAGCCATAGCGCTGGTTTTCTGCTGGATCCTACATAAATAAAACTAATAACTAATCTAAATATAACTAAAATCTAAATTAAATTAAATATAAATTTAATAAAACGTATACTGTAAAATACATACAAATAATGAAAAATAAATAGTGATATGAAATAAATATACAAATAATAGTGTTATACTAAACAAGATGCATAATTTATAAAAATACTATATAAGTTTACGCATTAATCTTACTGAACATCAAGGCATCGTTATTTGTTTTTCAATTAGATGGCTCTTGAGTTTAATACGAAAATTAGCTTTCGTCTTGCATTCTCGTGTAGGTGGAGGCAGGTCGTTCCATACTTTTGAAGCCCTATAACTGAAACTTCCCCTAAATCCAGCTGTTTGGTGTTTAGGAACAATTAAAAGATATGCAGATGCCCTAGTAGAATATATATTAACATCAGAAGACCAATGTAGTTTATCAAATAGATATTTTGGGTGTTTATGTTTAACAACACCAAACAACAGAACAGCAAAATGTAAATCCGGACGTGCAGCCATCTTTAATTGCTTACATTCATTTATGTAAGGCGTAACGTGTGCACGAGGTGGAACATTATAACAGAAGCGTGTACACGCATTTTGTACACGCTGTATAAGACGGTTAGATCTAGCCAGCAAACAGTTTCCATACACTACATCTCCATAGTTTAATTTGGAAAGGACCAAAGCTTCACACATTTGAACCCTAACATCTACACTAATAAATTTTCTTATTTTGTAAAGCAACGATAATCTAAAGAAACAGTTTTTAACTATATTAACTATGTGGTCCTCGAAATTTAGAGAACCGTCCATTATCATTCCCAAATTTCTAACTTTACTGACTCTTTCAATATCTTCTCCTTTAATCATAATTCTTGGATTCTGAGCTAAGGTATCGGACATTTGCTTGTTAGTACCCAGAAGAATATATTTAGTTTTGCTCGAATTTAAAACCAGGGAACTAATAGATCCAGTAGAGCTGCTATTTTCACTCCTTAAGCACCCTCAACTGCTGTTTTCACTACTTAAGCACCATTGAGAAGTGAAAATAGCAGCTGAAAGCTGATATTGACAGTAATTGAATGAACGAACGTCACATTTCTCATTAATTCAGAGTCGTAAATTGCAGCTTGCAGCGCAAAATTGTGTTTTTAATTTAAGTATAATTTTATATGAAGTGTTAGATAAATGGCTATGACAGCGTGTAGTGAAATAATAAATGGTGGATTGATAGTATACAAGATTAAAGTTACGCGGCTTGCATAAGGTGAAAAATATCGGCAAATTTAATCTACTGTAAAACATATATGGTGTTTTCGGAATAAAACTATTAGGCCCTCAATTTATTGGATATCTTATGAAAATCTGATGAATATGTAGCTGTGGATCTAAATTTTCATAAATATAACGCTGATTTATGTTTATTTGTGGATAGCTAACGATAAAATTATGTTTTTGATCATACTAAAGTGTGCTGTGTTTTCAAATAAACAGAAATATATGAAAAATAAAGTAAATGTCTCTAAAAATGGCGTCAGTATTATTGCAGCTTTGGTTTCTAATTTTCGCTACTGTAGCCCCCTTTTACAATAATAAGTGAGAAAAATCAGTGTTCAGAAGCTCCTAGTTCCATAGGTGCTGCTAAATTCTTTGTTCTAGAACTTCAACCTCCAACAGAGTGAATATTATAACCCAGATTGCGAATTTGATACGATATGAAGTTCGGACCTGCATTGCAGCACATACACTAAATATAATTTAGGGATCTGCAAAACATTGTAGAAACCCTTACCTGAAAAAACTGGTAGTATTGTGATAATAAATTCTTCTGCTATACTTAACTAATTACGATCTGAAAATCAACTTCGAAGGCAATGCACCTGTAGGTTGACAAGGTTGTTAACTTGTAACTTAAAGAAATAATTGTCAAATAAAACGAAGTTTGTTAATTAATTTTCAAGAAAATAAAATCTACAATAAATAAAAACACCTACTGCTAAGTTTTCTCCATGTTTTTTTTGTATCGCTTTACCAAACATACGTGAATAAATTTAATAACAACCAATAGGTAAACAAAAAGTGCGGCCAGGCTTACAGTATTCTCCATTTTATTGAAAAGCTATTATTTCCTATTATTAAGCACCGCAGACTCCATAGTAATTCTACAATAGGAATTTTACGAGCTGAGGAACTAATTTTACCTCGAATGCATAACAGAAACCGCAAAAAGTAAATTAGTCACAATTTCTTATGCTATGCAGGAGTGCATGGCAAATTGTGCCACGCGGGAGCGTAATGCAACTGAAAGTGCCAACAAAGGTGCAATTATAACTACAATGCAGGAAATGGTCGTGTAAAATGCCATGCGAACCCTTATGCAAAGTAGCAAGAAGCTACAAAACTAACTATTGTGCAATCAACGGTGCCATGAGGTGTAACAAAATACCTAAGGTTTCTGCTGCGGTCATAAGCTGTAATTTTAGCTGTTATTGAACTCTTGCCTAATTCTGACTCCCATATGCCACTCTTATAGACTTTGAAGCTTTAAGGAAAGCTGCATTTTTCACTAGTGTGCTTGTTGGGTGATATATATTTTCCTTCACTGTTGGGTATCAGGCAAACAGCTTCAACCGTAATAGGTAGAAAGTTGAAATTTTCACAAAATACGGTTTACTATGGCCTCTATCTTGACAAACTATAAAATAAAAGAGTAATTAACAGGGGTTCCCAATGGGACTCTCCACACAAGTCACCTCGAAAAAGTTGTTTATTTAAACGTTAGTGGTTTTGTCTTTGTCTGAAGTTTAATATTTGATAAATTAAAACCAAAAATAATAAAAAGTAGGGCTCCGTACGCAGACCCTTGTTTTTTGTAGCCTTGATGCTGCTTTGGAATGTATAGTGTTGTTATTTACCATAATGTTTTTAGGGTTCCGCACCCGTATTGTGGGGTGGTACGGAACTCTTTGTGCGTGAGTCCAACTCGCACTTGGCCTAATTATAATACCCAACTGTCAGACCGCTACCGAATGGATCGAGTACGATGAAGATCCCGTACCATACCTTTTATTTACTAACAGTAGAAAAGTAAATTCTAAAAATCCTTAAATGACGATAACTTTTTCTTCCGAGATCCGATTTTAATGAAATGAAGCTATTATTCTATTCCAAATTAAGCTCTGTACATCTGTGAAAATAACATAAAAATCCGTTCAGTAGTTTAAGAGATGTGCGTGAAAAAACAAACAGACAGACAGACAGAAAAGACTTCTAAAAATCGTTGATTTGTGGTCTATTTACTCTTCTTTAGTCAGCCCCTTTCTATTTCTATTACTTTTCTTCAATGTACAGACACAGCGGTTTCTACTTTTTGTTATAATTTTTAACTATAATTTGTCTTCGGCTTCATTATATAGGTGGTAGAGCTGATACCGGGCTCGACTGTGGAGGTACCACCATCTTACTCGTAAATCCTCCCGAAGTTATTCGGGGGAGAGTAAGAGAACAGCTCTCAGGCAAAACCAGGCGGCCCACCATTGCCTGGGACCGATGGATGGCGGTATATCCATCCCCAATTGCCAGGCCTTAAAACAGACTGGTGACGGGCAGCGGCGTCACTGGGGCAAGGGTTTCGGCACCGCGCTCACCAACCCGCCTGCCCAGCGTGTGTGAGTATGGGCATTTCTTCCAGGGGGAACGCCAAGAGTGGCGAAATCCTGGAAAGGCCTATGTCCAGCAGTGGACGAAACTGGCTGATGGATGGATGGATGGCTTCATTTGGTCTGAACCTGCCTAACTTGTTTCTTAGTTTGTTTGTTTTATCATTATGGTCTTCTGAGTTGGTTTAATATTAATATTTAGTAAACTTATCTATAAGTGACCATTATTTCTGGGAAACCTAATAAAATAACAAGTCATTCGCCCATTCTGACTATACCGGGTGTAAATAGAATGCGACCTTTAAATAAAACCGCGTACTCTACTGATCATACTAAACAACAGAAAAATACCCGCGCAAATCCTCAGAGAAGAAGATATTCAACTGTAACTTAAAGACTTTATTTCATAGGAAGAAGGTTTATTTCAGAACGCTGCACCGTAACAGCTGATTTACAGAAGACGCTGTTTCAAAAAACGCTCTTATGTCGGTGCGTTAGAGTTCACCCATTTTTGTTATTTCCTGTTAATTAGCGCGGGTATGTTTCTTGGGAAAAGTGGTTCAGTATGATCGGTAGAATATGTGGTTTACTTTAATGGTAGCAGTCTATTTACACCCGGTATTTTGTTTTATTGTAATAAAACTATGATGAAACCACGATGAAAGCGTTTCCAAACGAGAATAGACGATATCGGGGGTGTGTGCTCGTAACGGATTTATTTTGTCTTTATTGGCTTTCTGCCTGTTCCTGGGTAAATTTGCGCGGAAATAGCTTTTTGCTACGTCCCTGTGAAATTGTCTGTCTCTACCAAGTCTCTACGTAGTTTCGCGGGATAAAAATAGGTCATGCATTTTCTAAATCAGTTTAGTTGTTTTAGAAACTGGCAACTGGCAAACCAACAATAGTACATTGTTCACCGAGGGAAGAAAGAGGCTGATTACCAATGAGGGTGTAGTTTCATACACCCTCGGGTAACACATACACATTGTACATACACAGTGCTTTATACTTACTGCATCCACGGGGAAAAAAAGACAAAAAATTGCGGTGCGGCGTCATCAAATCTTTACTATTACTATTGGAATTGAAAAGAAAGTGACTACGTAGCCGTTAGCGATTTCTTCAGTTTTAATTTAAGGTCGCGACGATGCGACGAGCGATGCGAGGAAGAGCGCTTAAGTTGACATATAAGTACATTTTAGGGAGCCGAGCGAAGTGGAGCAGAGCGACGCGACCCCCGTAGTTTTAACAGAATTCACGATATGCAGAAAAAATAATTTTCCTAGCACTTTCCGATGACTCACGGTTTAATAATTTATAAAATTAAGGATCGCTTCCCTTTCCTAACTGTACATTGCAAATTGAACTTTATTAGTTCGTGCTAAGGAAGATATTCCAACAGCTAAATAATGACCTACGGTTCAATAATTTTAAAAATTAAAGGTCCGCTAGTGGTCCTCTAGTCACTTCCAATTGAACATTTTTTTTTAGCAACAATAGAATTACGGTTGGCGACTACCCCGCTTAATGGAAAGCGTCGATAGGACAAAAGACATAAGACATTTTTATTCATAATTGTCATTATACGTCAGGACACAACACAATAAATAAAAAAAATAAAAAAGTATAAATACGTAGTATCTCAATAATAAATAACATTTGAATGTCAAAAAGTTGAAACATGTCAATTACAATATTTACGTCGCAAAGTAAAAAGTTCCTATTCTAATAATACCTAGGACGAAACGTGCTCGCCCAGAACCCGGGAGAGTGACCACAAGCGAGACGTTATCTTTCCAGGGATTTCCGCAAAAATATACGGAAGTCGGTAACAATGACTGTAACTAGGAATAGGAATCGTGTATAGAACTCAAACATATTTTATTACATAGGTTTTAACAATACCTAGTTGTCTGATTTTGAAAATTTTGCTAGCTATTTTAGTTTTTTTAATAAAATTAAAAAAACATGGTATTTTCTCTTTTGCGCTGAAATCCATTTTTTCGCTTGGAGTGAGAGTGACAAAAAAAATTTACATAGTCTCCTAACAATAGATTTACATACATTACACTTTGTCCGCTGGCATATTTGTATGACAGTAATGAAATGAATAACGTATATTCTGCATCGTTTTTAAAAAAGTAAGAAGGTACTTTCGGAGTAGGTGTAATATTATAGTAGATTGTTACGTAAGGGAGGTAAATCACCTACACCCGTGTTGACCACTCTAGTTTTCATCAATCATGCGAGATAATGCAAAAAAAATACGTACAAAAATATGTTTGCAACAACGTTTTCCACAAGAAAAGTTTATTGCCGCCATTTTTTTCATCTGACTTTTTTTGTCACACCGTGTCCTAATGGACAGTGTGATTTAAAAATAATACAATTTACTGTGCAACTTTTCAGCGTCTTTTAAACATTTTATTTAACACATTTACGAAAAGTCACATTATTCCATATTGTTAATAGAAATAAAATAAATAATAACAAAGTAAATAGAAATTAGGCAGAATCGATTAGACGAGTAACTTACTAATAGTTACGAGTAGTTACTGTAAGGGAGCCACGGTATTTTTAAATTTACTTGTCTCCCTAGGGCTGTAAATCGAATTTACATCCCGCATTACGAGTAAAATGCAACCTATTTTCAGAGCTAATGTTAAATACGACTTATTTTCGGAGCTATCACTAATGTGATGAAAATATACAAACGTTTACCTCTTTACTACATTATTATTAGAAGTGATAGAAAATACAGATTAATATTTTAGGTCCTACAATAATAAGTGAAATTAATTTTAGGATAGATAATGTATCGTGATCACAATAAAGAAGAAACAATTTTTTTTGGTCAAATAACTTTTTCATTTACCAGTACAAAGTGGTTCAATTACTTAGCCGACTCAATTTCTATGGAAAGGTGAAAAAAAAATCCTTTCGTTGGAAAATAGTCTATTAAGAATTCTCAATAATCTTTTAAATTTTTTTCACTTTCAATTTTAGGACCTTAAAGATTAGAAGGTTGAAGTGTCAGCAATCAAACAACCGTACAAGATTTTCGAGGAAAATTAATAATGTGAAAATTTGATCAAATTACCATTGAATAAAATTTTACGAAGTTTTAAATAGAAAGTAATTTTTAGCTGCAAAATAAATGTAGAAATACTTCTCAAAAACAATACCATAAAATATTTTACGAGTAGGTACTAAGCTTTCAAATCACTCCGCTTGTAGTCCTTGAAATTGTCGGAAAACTTAGGCTATTGTGTAAAATTTATCGCATTATAAAAGTTTGGATTCGGAAACTTTCAGAAATAATCGTATCTCAGATTTTTTTAGCACTTTGATCGTGGATGGTAACTTTGATTTGAATTTGTTGGGAGTATTTCACTGAAGATTCGTAGTTTAGGTTCATATTGATATTGAAACGGCTACTCACTATGTATTAGTCAGATTTCGCGTGACTAGTTTCACTGTATTCGTACAGTTTCTTCGGAGGCAAACATCGTTACGCCGTGGTTCCCCATTTGACACTGTCAACAGACAGTTTGTTTGACACTGTGTTTGCAACGGGGAAGCGCCGCGTACAGACCGTTCATCATAATTTGTCCCTTGGAGTCATGTTGACATTACTGCTTGTCAAGCTTTTGCTGTCATTTTGTTGTGAGTCAGATTTTTCAAAATTATTTTATAAATTATGTATTATTATTGCAAAAGTCGTTGAACAATAGTGCAAAAGAGATGATGTTGAAGGTACGCCTTTTTTGAAAGAGAAAATGCAAACAATGCACCGTGATTCCTCCCGATCAGGTTCGATCTCGTGCTAGTGCCATGACGGAGTAGTAAAATAGGGATACTAGCTGGATAAATTAATAATTAGCTATTCATTTACTTTTGCAGGCATATCAGAAAAAGCCTGGAAAAAATCGTCAAAAAAGTAAAAAACGGGAGCTCGACGATTTAGAACAAACGTCGTCGAGCTAGGACAAGAAATAAAAAATACCGTTTTAGATCACAGACACATAATTTACCTACTCTTTTTATTTTATTTTTATGTCATTAATTGGTCGGAAAATTGTGTTTTTGTTGCGTCTTGATAACTTATGTATGATACAAAAAAGATGTCAGATATAAAAACCATGTGAAAATTAATTCAGACTAGCTTTTGCCCGCAGCTTCGCCAGCGTTGAATTGGTTTTTGTGTGCTCCTATACAATCTGCCAATATTTTTCGCACTGTTACCTACAGTTAACACAGCTGGTGAAATGTATGTGTTATGCGCCTCTGTGTTTCCCATTTTGTATGTCTCTTTTAAAGCGTTTCAATTGGAACTGATTTAGAGGATAAAAAGTAGTTTTTGACTTATTCTAGTTTTATAACATTATTTGTGCAAAGTTTCAGCCCAATCAGTTCAATAGGAACGGGTTGAAAGGGTGACAATCACTTTTATATAGAAACATGAAACCTCATTTCCATCCCATGAAGGATGTCATCCCATGTTATGAGGGATAAAAAGTAGCCTCCTATTTATGCAAATTTTTAGCCCAATAAGTTTCGTAAGCATGTTGACACATCAATTTTCTACTTGGAAGCTCATTTTATCCCATGGGAACTGATTTATGAGATAAAAAGTAGCCTATGTCTTATTCCAGGTCTAGAACTACATTCATGCAACATTTCAGCCCAATCGGTTCAGTAGTTACGGCGTGAAAGAGTAATTAACATCCATCCAAACTTTCGCGCATTTATAATATTAGTGGGAAGTGGGATGGGATGGCAGATCGCTGAGTCATTTCCATTTTTGGTCTGTATGTGTACAATCACCAATTTCTATTTCGAAAACCACAAAAAGCCGTGCTTAGAGGATCTAAGGTGCAGCACAAAATCTCTACTACAAGAATTTCTGCGATGCATTACAATTCTTTCTTATCATTTGAACAAAATGAATCATTCACATAACATAAACTGGACCTTATCCCTTTCTACTCGTAACAATGTGCAGTAAACTTACAAATTCAATTTAACTACAACACTGTTTTACATGTTTACAATACAGTTTTGTATATTTTGGATAACGAACCATCCATCCATCCATCAGCCTGTTTCGTCCACTGCTGGACATAGGCCTTTCCAAGATTACGCCACACTTGGCGGGCCTACTGGAAGATATGCCCATACTTACACACGCTGGGTAGGCGGGTTGGCGAGCGCGGTGCCGAAACCCTTGCACTCATGACGCCGCTGGGTCTGGACGGGGTTATGAGCGCGCTACCATGTCGCCATGTAAATGGTGCTCAAAACTGATGTGAGCACCGAAATTCTTTCAGTCGCGCTGGTAACGTTGTCGGTTGCGGATCTGTTCTCGTTGTGCACAAACTCTGTACGAGAATGCCGTGTTGTGTGGTGAAAAATGGTTCAAGCCTCATTAAGAAGCTGAACAAACAAAAAGATGACAATGTTTTATCACCGGGAAGTTATAAATATTGTTAATTGCACTGTTTTCACTTAGTATTAATCAAAGAATGGATTTGTTTTTCACAAAATTATTTTTTGACTACGACCTACTGTGCATCGCTGGATGCTAACGATCAGCTTCTACAGTACCTACACGTAACTGCTGCTTGCGCTTTACGATAAACCAGATTGAATTCACCATATGTATTAAGCATTAATTATTAATATTACATTTACGTCGCTAACAATCACTAAAAAATGTCATCTACGCAGCAAACATGCGCAGGATGCTGCAACCTCATAGTAAGCAGAGAATGTTTGCGTTGTTATGTGTGCAGTTTAACATATAATCTAGACTGTTCAAATGTGTCATCAAATAAATTCAAATTAATGACACTAGACCAAAAGAACAAATGGAAATGTCCTGAATGTCTCTATGCTGAGCCAAAGGTGGATAATACTAATACGCCTATTCGTCCAGCTAATCAAGAAATAGACAATATAACACTCCGTCGGAACAATAAATTTGTATCTATAAAACCTGACAATAATAATTGTTCAAACGAAGGGTACACAAACACCAATTTACGCGATGTTATTAGGGAAGAGATTTGTGAGGCGTTTAAACCTTCTCTGAGAGAGCTAAAAACTATCAATGGAAAAATTACTTCTATGGAAATCTCTTTAGCAATGTATAAGAGTTTATATGAAGATATGAAAAAACAGATGGAGGACAAAGTGTCCATAGTAAAAATGCTGCAAAATACAAACAAAACACTGCTTTCCACCGTGAGTGATCTAACTAATAGACTGAAGTCAGTTGAACTGCCTTTACAAAACACCAAAACAGGTGAAGTAACAGAACTACCACCACAGTCACCGACAATTGCGGCATTGAAATCATCAACAGTGGAAGAATCTATAACGTTTGCGAGTGCACTACGAAAAAACCTCAACGATAACTTACCCGTTGAGAGTGGTGTTGATTCATCATCATCATCGTTATCAGCTGCAATAAATTGTACAGAAACAAAAGCTACGAATTCATCAACCAGTGAAGAAGTTGTACAAGCGGTTCAAGGAGCCAAAACCAACAGCAAAGTTACATCAGACTCTATTGTAAACAACAGCAACTCTTATGAAGAAAGACACATACGCAATAAAAGCAGTAAATTTCAATCCAAGGAGGTAAGAAAAGGAGAAAGTATTCTCCTGGATATACAAGCTACGGAACAAAAGAAACATTTGCATGTATGGCAACTTCATAAGGAAACTTCCATTGAGAAATTAACAATCCATGTGAAAAATGTGTGTGGACCGAATGTTGCAGTTAAAATTGATAAAATAAGGCATAAAATTGAACGGGATTACGCGTCTTTTATTATAGGAATACCAAAAAGCGTTTATGACAAATTATGTCAACCGGAAGTATGGCCACTAAATGCAGAATTTTGTGAGTGGATTTGGTTTCGGAGACCGACCAATAAACCAAATGAGACAAAATTATAGAACTGTGGAAATTGTCTATCAGAACGTAAGGGGACTTCGCACGAAATTAGATTGTTTTAAAGCAAGTATTGAATCGTCTAACGCTGATTTGTATGCGATCACAGAAACGGGATGTTACGAAAGTATTCATGATAAAGAATTAGTTCCACCGAGATATCAAATATTGCGTTGCGATCGAACTGACGGACGTAAGCAGGGGGGCGTGTGCCTGGTGGCTACACCCCAATACGAATTGCGACGAGTTCTTATACCGGACAACGTTAACATTGATTCGCGTGTGTTTGAACTAGTGTGTGCTACTGTTCATTACAATAATAGACTATTATTCTTGTGTTGCGTTTTTTATATTCCTCCAGACAGTGCCGAAAGTGAATATATGATTTTATTTAGTGTTATAGAAAAACTGAGTACTCAGTATAAAAATAGGATTCTAGTAGTAGGAGATTTAAATTTATTTTCATGCAATGATAATACTAAGAACTATTATGAATATTTATTAACATTTTGTAAGTTCACTCAGTGTAATGAAATTCCTAACTGCAACAATCGTCAGCTGGACTTAGTATTGAGTTCGTTGAGTATGTGCGGCTCGGGCTCAGTGTCTGTAGGACTGGAGGATGGGCTGGTGCCCGTAGACAAGTACCACCCGCCGCTTGCAATAAGCGTACCGCTTACACGCGGATCTTGTCAAACTCCGACCTCAGTAATTAATGACACGGCTCATTCCGACACTCCGCAGTGGAACTTCGCAAAGGCAGACTTCCCTTTAATGTATTCGGCACTAGGGTCTGTAGACTGGACAACTTTTTATACAATTAATGACCCAGAAAACGCTTTAGATTATTTTTACGATAAAATAAATAGTATCACCGATGATTGCGTTCCAAGAAAAAAGCGAAATATTATGGAGTCTAAGTATAGTTACCCAGAGTGGTACACCTCCGATATTATACGCGACATCAAAAAGAAGGCTGAACTTCACAAGCAGTATAAACTGAGTAAATTAAGGTATGATTACGACGTGTTTGCTCGATTAAGGGCTAGGGTTAAAAAAAACATAGCATTGGCACACGATCAGCATCGGGACCGAGTTCAGAGTCATCTTGCAAGGGATCCTAAGGCATTTTGGAGCTATATAAGAACAAAAAGAGGCAATGTGAACAATCCAAGGCTCTTAAAGAACGGAAACATTATTGCAGAAAGTGAGTGTGTGAACGAGTTTGCCGAGTTCTTTCAGTCAGTGTACAGCACGGAAAGGGCTGAACTAGATGTAAAGACTGCGGTGGCAGCGGGAGGAATGGGAGGGGCACGGGTACACGTGGCACAATTACAACTTGCTGAGGTACGTGCCGCTCTCTCAACCCTCAAGCCGAAACGCTCCGCAGGACCTGATGGTATTCCTGCTTATATATACAGAGACTGTCGCGCAGTACTAGAAGATCCACTGCTCCACCTGTATAACGTGTGCCTCAGGGCGGCGACTTTTCCTGAATGTTGGAAGTTAACTCGGGTTGTGCCTGTTCCAAAGGGGGGAGGGGGTACGAACGTGGCCGACTATCGACCGATAGCAGTTCTGTCTTCGCCTGCCAAGGTGTTTGAATCAGCCGTGCAGAAGAACATGTACTCGCAGGTGAGAGCACAGATATCGGACGCACAGCACGGATTCAGGCCGGGACGCAGCACTGCAAGCAATTTACTTAACTTCATGAACTATGTGGTGCCTTCGATCGATGCTGGCATACAAGTCGATGCCGCCTATTTCGACTTCAGGAAGGCATTCGACACGGTCGACAACGATATATTGCTGGAGAAGCTCGCGGCTGTTGGTTGCACCCCACATACGCTTGAATTTTTTGCCAACTACATGCGGGATAGGAAGCAGTACGTTGAATACGCCGGTCACAGGTCTAAGCCATACTTTACTCGATCAGGGGTTAGCCAGGGTAGCAATTTGGGCCCTCTAGAATTTATTATCATGATTAATGATCTTCCTGAGGTAGTCACAAGCGCCACGTGTCTTTTGTTTGCAGACGACCTCAAGTTGCTTCAAGCTGTTACCAACAAAGCAGACAGTGAGAAACTGCAACAAGACATTAATAAAGTTGTTGATTGGAGCAAAAAGAATAAATTGTTCTTTAACACATCGAAATGCTCGGTGATCACATTTAGTCGAGCGCGCAATCCTATTCTCCACTCGTACCAAGTAGGCGAATCCCCGATGAAACGAGTACAGCAAGCACGGGACCTAGGAGTGCAGCTCAACGTTGAGCTAACATTTCGTGATCACATTACTAACATCTGTAAAAAAGCTTATAGAAACTTGGGATTCGTTCTTCGCCAAGCTCATAGTTTTACGAACATTAAGGCACTCTGTGCCTTGTACGGCGCCCTTGTAAGAAGTCAGCTGGAGAATAACGCGATCATATGGGCTCCACATGAAGCCAAATACAGCCTCATGTTGGAGCGGATTCAAAATAAATTTACTAGGTACTTGTACCTTAAGCAGTACGGGGTCTATCCGTTCTACCCTTTGATGTATCCAACCTTATTTGTTCTGGGTATGGTTGGATACATCAAACTAGAGGTGAGAAGAGACCTCGTGCTGGCAAAGTATATCTTTGAGTTGTTGCGAGGCAAGCAGTTTAACCCTGGCGTACTACAATACGTGGGACTGTGCGTGCCTGATAAGTACGTAGAGAAACGTCGCCGGCCACCTCTGTTAGTGGTGCCACTTGGAAGGACCAACCTGCTGAGTTGTTCACCGTTTTCAAGAGCTTTGCGATCGCTTAACAAGGTGGCACAAGTGATTGATCTGTTTTCTTGCTCACTGAGTGAATTTACAAAAGTGACACTGTGTTACCTTTCATATCGTACATGAACATATACATGTTGCTTGTAAATTGTGTTATGTAGGGTAAAATATGTAGTTTTATTTTTATTATTTTATTTTGAAATTGTGTTGTTATATTGTAATTATTATGTGTTATTTGGTACAAGGGTGTTAATTTAAAATTATTGTATATATTATTACTGATTTATGCTACTCTATCGTCTTAGGTCCAGACCTGTAAAGATAGCTGTAAGAAAGTTAAATAAATAAATAAATAAATAAATAAATAAATAAATTTAAAGGTAAGGATTTAGCTGAAGGAACAATTGCTGCGAATATTTTTCGTACAAGAAAAGACGAGCGCCATCTATTAGAACTTGTTATAACTAAGTCAATGACGGCCCACGTTAGGCACTATCGGCAACCAGAGTGCCCAATATGGTAGATTGCGTTGGCTTATTCCCAGAGCTCCAAAATCCATTGTTCTCAAAAACTTAAACTTTCATATAGAGATTCCCAGGGCTCCAAAAATTTATTTGTCGAAAATATTCATTTCTCACCGGCTCCAAAAGCTATTATGTACAGTCACATTGTACATAAATAACAAATTCAAGTAGAAGCATATAAATACACTAGTTAACTACGAAGCGTTTCTTTTCTTGTACTTAATTAGGGAAAATGCAATGAGGGCGCCAATTACGACATAGTAAACTGATGCACCGTCTTAAAATATATAAAACGTAGAGGGATAAATAATAAAAAAATTAAGTGATTGGATATGAGGTAGATCTGAGGTAGTTTTTGATCAAGGCTATGGTAGATTTGGGTAGATTTTTAATGTGGCCAGAGTAGATTTACCATTTTATATGTGGTCACCCTGGTTTGTCCTGTTCTGCATATATGTACAGTTAATCTTTTGGAGCCGCCGAGAATCAAATTATGATAGTAATAAATATTAAATTGAATTTCTGGAGCCGTGGGAAGAAATTTTTGGAGCTCTGGGAATAACCCATTGCGTTTGCTAAAGGCGGTGGCTGGATCCGAACGTGTTGATTTGTTTAAGACCCGGCCCAGGCCCGTCAGAAATCGTGATTTCCTCCTCGCTTCCCCGCAAGTAAATTTTAGTTACCTCGAATCGCCGCTAGAGGCGTTTGCGTGCGAAATGTTGCATAGCTATTGGAAAAAATGAATTAAAACAGCAAAGTGGGTTAATAGGTACTAATGTTTAAAAAAAATTTGACTTTACATATTTTTTTAATCAAATATTAAAAGGAAATATATAATTAAGATCAAAACGGTAGTTTAAAAATACATTTCAAGAATATAAGGAAAATTTAAAACTTTTTACCATTGTCGCATTTGTTTACATAATAATTAATAATACCTACATCCGTTTTTATCCTTTCTTTAAATAACTACTACATTAGTACCTACTATATTTTGTAGACGTGAGCGCCGACTCGTATTTGCCGGCGGCGACTGTGCGCCGATCAACTTTGGGTGGCGTAGCGGCGCCACGCCGCCGCACCTCGGCGTTATGTAAATGTTACAGGCTTACACAAAATGTATACAATTATTATTAGAGTGCATAGTAACATAAAAAATCAAACAGAAAAAAATATTGTAAAAAAAATTCGGTTCTAGGCCCGTCCCAAATAAAATGTTATCTGAGAATTTGTTTCTGATTGATTTTTCTGTCTTACTCAAATAATTTTTAGAGTTTCTCGAGTGAAAGATTTCGCTATAAATAATTTAATCCTATTTATACGATCTGTGAATATTGTATTAAACTAAAAAGTTTAATTTTACTTACAGTGTAAATAAAAAGAATCAATCATTCAACATTTTTTTTGTCAGGATCATAATAATGATAGTATAATTACTTTATTTACTGGAAAAAATGGTAACAATATTTAAAATAAAATAAGATCATATTTATTTGCTGAAATACAGGTTTTTATTATATTATAATGTATGTTTTTATAATAATAGAAAAGTTCTACTTATAATTATTATACTTATTACAATCTTTATTATTATGCATATAAAAAGAAAAGTCCTGACTCACTCACTCATTCACTGACCCATCAACGCCCAAACCCTTGAAAGCTGAAACTTTGCATAAAGGTTCCATTTAAAATGTATACATGGAATAAGGAAGAATATTTCAAAATTTCACCCCTAAAAGGGTAAAATAGGAGATTAAAGTTTGTATGGATATGTTTGTTTGCCTTTGCAGTTACATTTTGGCTGCCTATAAACGTGTGCAGGGCTCCGTTCACTTTATCTTCCGCATTCACTCTTCTTTCAATATCACCGTCACACTTTCCATCGCGCGTAAATAGACAACCAAGATACACAAATTCTTTAACCTGTTCTACTTCCTCGTCTCTAATCTGAGCATTACTTTCAGTAATCTCTTCATCCCTCTCTAGCACCAAAACCTTTTCGTTTTACTAACGTTAATTTTCATTCCTTTATTTTTCAAGGCATCATTATTCATAATTGTTACCATCTCTTGCAGCTCATCCGTCTATGAAGCAAGGATAACTTGGTCATCGGCGTATAAGAGGCATTCGATAAGTAACTCCCCTAACTTCAGTCCACATACACGCTCTTTTAAATCATTTAAACAACTGTCCATAAGATTGAATAGCCACGGTGACGCTACAAATCCTTTTTTTAACTCCACTTGCAAATCGTGACATTCAATTTATTATTTTGCCTGCTCTACATCTGTTGAAATGTAAGAACAGAACTGATTACTTTGGAACTATTTTTCTTCTCAAGTAACTTTTGATGAATTTTGTTTTAAGTTGGTGGTACCACGAAGCGGTAGATTTCTGGAATGCCTAGGATCTACCAATTCTGGTAAGATATGGGTTATGTAAAATGATTTGAGTTTTTCAAGGGTTGTTCTCGCCAGACCATATAGCAAAAATGCAACTTTTTCTTTGTGCTATATGTAACTGGCCTTGAACCTGAAAAAATAAAACATGAAGAAATAGAAAAGAAATCTGTTAAATAGTAACTAGATCTATGTAGATTCAAAAAGTTAAATTACTTACTTGATAAAACCAGTCGTGATTTTTGTTCAATACCAGTGCATCGTCTTTCTTTTTGAAAAATGGTAATTTATTTAAGACATCTACATCTTTCAAATTCTGGATGTATACTGACAAAGTGCACTTAATTTCCACGACTTTATCATTTCCAATCAGTCCATCCGGTGTTGCTCCAAGGTACGGAATCTGAGCATCAATGAATAATCCGCAGTTCTCTAAGGCAATCCCCAGTTGAATTGACAGCTAAAGAGGTGCATTAGCTTCATTCGCAACTTGGTGTCTTATTGATCTTACATTGCTGAGATCTTGCTTATAGAGAAGTGCACGCACTAACGATGGCCCAGTAGTTTCTCTTTTTTTGATTATTTTTCCGAAGTTAGACGCCGTTAGTAGTTGCCGCCGCAACTCCAACCATTCACTACAATCCCTCTGAAGAATGGTTTCTTTTTCGATTTTTGACCTTTGCTCTTGAATTTTCTCTGAGTTGCTCAGGAACATGTTTTTCAGAAGCTCTAGTTCCTCGGGATCAACATCTGGTTTTTGGCATGCTTCGCCGTAACTCTTATCTGTGGATAAGGATTTGCTTGTGGGTGCGGGTCTGAATAATGCCTTTGGTCGGAGGTGTTGACGTTTCTGTGAGAAAACATAACTTTGGTAGTGTGAACTAGATGGATACATAGTAATACTCTGTACCATCTTATGCACTATCTAAGAAAAATCCACTGTCCTTTTTCACCCGTAATGCAATAGTAATAAATGCGATAAGCATGTCAGTGGCAATTTCTCTGATGGTACCTGTTTACAAACAAAGTTTTTAAGCAATTGACAAATAGACAAAAATTACCACTTACAACTTTTTTTGCTCTTGTTAGTTCCAATTTCTTTGATATTGTAGTTGGGCTCTGACCGATTATGATTTTTTGCAGAGTATAGATGGGTGATTTCGTATTGAACGAAACTACTGCAGCAGAAACTCTGTTGTGGTACTCATTTTTTAAGCTGTAGTTGATCCTCTTGCCGCCGACAAATTTAGCAACAATACTGTTAAATGTTTCTACAATATAGCTGTCAGTGTCGTTGATCAGACTTTTTGCGTTTGCCGCTAGTTGCCCAACATGATACTGGGTTTTGATCCAAATTGGTGTACCAATCAGCTTCTGTGTCATGTCATCGCTTTTGTTTTCACTGCTGCAGTAATAGTCTTTACATTTGTTATGGTTACCAAATGCGTGGTTATAGCTGTTAGAAATGTCTACGTAAAGCTGATTTATACGTTCTGACAAAGTTGCTGTGCCGTTTTTATTCGCTTGAATTGAGAGCCAGACAACTTTTCTAATGGCCATAATTCTGGAACATGTAAATAACTTACGTGTACTCAAGAGATACTTGGTGTCCTTTGTCAGAGCGTTTAATTTGTTGCACAAATTTCTAAGTAGGTGGTTACGACACTCAATTTTTTCCACACAGTGGTTCGGGTAGGGTCTCTGATTTTTTATTTTGTTGTAGGTACTACTGTCGCCATCAGCAATCAATCGTCCATAAATTAATTTTCGTGTCTCTACAGAAATCTTGAACCCTTCAGCTATAATATCGGCCTCCATAGCTGTTAATGAACCGGAATAATTTTTATAGCAAACATGCTCTTTGGGTTCCATATCTTTATTTTCTGCTCTTGAGCAGATGCAGCAATATTTGTTTTTGCGATGCGTTTGCGATGCGTTAAATGTATAAACTCGCATCCTATCGGTGAATGCCCAAAGAAAGACCGTAGCGAACCTGCAAAATGCGTCAATTGTAATGAAGATCATCCTGCTAGCTTTCGTCAGTGTGCAGTTCGCTTATCTTACCTGGCACGCATACAACAGAAACGTGAACAGCTAAAACCCAAACCAGTTCGCATCAAAAACGACAACACTGTAAGAAACAATCGCCTTTGGTCAGATATCGTAGCTGAACAGCAACCTATAAGGACTCAGCCGTCGCCGCAAATGGAGTTGAAGCAAACAAGTGATGTTGAAGATCTTAATGATGAAGCTACCAAAGAAATGTTAGATATTTTAAGTACTGTCAAACACTTGAAAAACGAATTTATGGCATGCAAATCAATGCTCGACAAAGTGATGCTTGTACTAACACATCTCGGGCGTTATGTCTAATGAGCTAAGAGTATTATCATGGAACTCAGATGGGTTACAGCGTAAACAACATGATTTGATGCATTTAGCGGTAAGTACCCTTCGTGTCGATTTAATTTCCATTTGTGAAACTAGACTAACCAACAACATAAATCTCAGTGTTCCTGGATTTCAATGCTATAGACAAGACAAACATTCATGTGGCAAAGGACAAGGGGTTGCTATTTTAATTGCAGATAATATTGAACATTCTCTAATTAGTATTCCAAAAACTAAACAAATTGAAGCAGTTGGTATAAAAACTTATATTTCTGGTACTGAACATATATTTATATCCATTTACCAATCTGCAAATAAACCTTTGTTTTTAGAGGACTTAGATTTATTATTTTCATTAGGAAACCACATAGTATTAATGGGTGATTTTAACGCAAACCATGAGCACTGGCATCGTGGCACTAGCAATACCCGTGGCAGAAAACTCTATAATCATATGTTGGAGAAAGACTTTGTTATACACGCGTCTCGTACGCCAACACTCATACACTATCGTTCTGACTGCTCTCCTACAAATCCTGACTTGGTTCTTACTAATAATGTCAACTTCGTCAGCGAAATAAAAGCCCTGCCTGCTTTATCTTCAAATCATTTGCCCGTTTTCTTTTCTGTTGGAGGAACTCCATCACGCAGAGATCCAATACCCTATTTTAAATACACTGAAGCTGATTGGAGAGGATATCGATCTTCTCTAGATGAAAATATCGCATTATCATCTCAAGTATTTAAAACTGAATCAGAAATTGATGAGGCGATTGGCAATCTGCACCAGTGTATTTTGAAAGCCAGGGACTTGAACGTACCTGTTGGAGTTAAAACAAACAGCAAGGTGATTGAGCTTCCACGTTATATTAAACGTATCATCAAACACCGTAATCACCTTCGTCGCAGCGAACAGCACACATTAGACCCAAAAATTAAGAAACAAATTCGAACTACTACCAATAAACTTCAAATTGAAATTCATTTAAGCATTCAAAAATACATGGACAAAATTTGGAATGACAAACTAGCTCGAGTTGATAACCCAAGTCACGATATTTGGCGAATAGCTAAGTCACTCCGTCTCAAACCCTCAGTCATACCTCCATTAAAAACAGGTGGTGGTACGTTTACATCTACCGTAACGGAACAGTCAGAAATCCTTGCGGATGCGTTTTACAACAACATGTGTCTTACAAAAAATTGGAACGACGAAGAAGTTAAGACTGAAGTTAATCAGTCAATAGACTCGGTGAATGCTTCTGATCCTGGTAAAATTGATTCTCCAACGAGACCTTTTGAAATATGGAAAGCTCTGCGAAGGCTAAAACGTAGAAAATCTCCTGGTGATGACAATATCCATAATGCTTTGCTAAAAAATCTTTCACAAAAGGCGGTCGTTTTGTTAACTAAAATATTTAATGGATGTCTTAATCTCAATTATTTCCCCAAGGTTTGGAAATTTGCTAAAGTTATTGCTTTAAAAAAACCAGGGAAGGACGAAAGCATTCCAAGCAGCTACCGACCAATTAGTTTGTTGCCGTCTCTTGGTAAGTTATTCGAGTCAATTCTATACTCACGTTTGATGAAAGCATCTAAACACCTCTTAAGAGATGAACAGTTTGGGTTTAGAGGATGTCATTCCACAACACAGCAACTTGCCAGAGTTGCAGAGCATGTAGCACATAACTTAAACCTAAAGCAGTCAACTGGAATGGTACTCCTAGACATCGAAAAAGCTTTTGATACAGTGTGGCATGATGGGCTTATCCACAAACTTTGGAAGAGTGACATACCTGTGAGACTCATAAAAATCATTCAGTCCTACTTACAGAATCGAGAGTTTTCTGTTCACATAGGTGATCACGTAAAATCAACTTTTCGACCAGTTCCAGCAGGTATACCTCAGGGCTCTATCCTTGGGCCATACCTATTTATAATGTATATTAACGATATACCCATTCAACCGCGTACTAGTCTGGCCTGCTTTGCAGACGATACAGCATCGTTAACATCATCTAAGGACGTAGATCTAATTGTTGACCGGCTTCAATTTTCGTTAGATACGCTTCATTCTTACTTTACAAAGTGGAAGCTTAAGCTCAACGAGGGAAAGACTGAAGCATCCTTTTTACACGAAAACGTCAGGAGCCCCAAAAATTACTAAAAATTGCTGGCCATTCCATCCCTTGGAGAAAGTCGGTACGCTACCTTGGTGTTACATTAGACAAAAAATTAAATTGGACAACACATATGACAGGATTAAGACGTAAAGGTTTAAATACATTGTATTCTCTAAGCCCCATTTTGAATCGATACAGTAATCTTAGTTCTGTTACAAAATTAAGAGTTTATTTAACACTGGTTCGCCCGTGCATTACCTACGCTGCCCCGGTGTGGAGCAGCACTTGTAAATCTAATTACACAAAACTGCAGGTTATTCAGAATAAAGCAATTAAAATAGCCTACAATACTCCGTTTAAAACAAATATATTTCGGTTTCATGCTAAAGTCAAGCTTTCATTACTTCGTGACTTCATTATTAAAATTACGCGTAATTTTTATGCTAAAAATTCACTTAGCTCTAATAGTCTAGTTTCACAAATTGGAATTACCAGAATAAATGATCTTCCATACATCGACACGTATGGAACTTATAAATTGCCCCATCACTACGTGCTTTACCCGTCGGAGTGACGTCGCTGGGAACATGTCGACTGACCAAACCAGTTCTGTCGACACTAGTCCAGTCAGCCGGCGTACTCTGTGACTTACGGTGTCCCCTCGCTGGCCCGCACGCTTTTGCATCGCGGGAGGTGAGGTGTCTCTTTTTACGGTCGCTATCTGCCTCACTCAACTTTAATAGTTTTCTGTTGGCAGAATGTTTACTTACCCCCCTCAATTTAAATGAATGATAAGTGTTTGTTTTTCTCGTCATTTATTTTTACATCGCATTTAGCGAAATATTTCTGTGTATATTATGCAAGCTTGCATTTAACTTTACTTAGTTATTTTATTGGTTCATATCTATAAATGTAACTCAAAACTAATGAGTACATATTTTATTAGTTTCTGATTATATTACTCCTAAACTACTTACTATCATCGTTGTGAATAGCTTTAAGTCCTATATTATTTTAAGCTTATAAAGGTGTCTTCAGCCTGTACAGGTTTTATTGTAATATGATTAAGTGTACAATTTTTATTGTTCTTTTCAATGTATTGTACATTTGGATTCTGTACTGAAGAATTATTGATAAAGAATTTTGAAAAGTAAAGTAATATTTGTTTTTTACGCCAAAGTATAGAACTTCACCAAATCTTCGTCCTATTATGGCCGCTGCGCCTGAGAGTGCAGAGTAGTTTGTCTTGTAAGAGCGTTTAGACCAACAACCATCAGCTATTACATCAATAACAGCTATTCCATCTTTAACTCGACCTTCGGCAATTGCAGCTTCGCGTTCTCGGTTAGCTACTGCTTCCATGGCAAGAAGAGCACATTTTTCCCATTCTTTAGACAATTTTTCTTTGGAATTTTCATAAGCGTTAGCGCCCATATGTGGTATATTAATTGCTGATAACAATTCAGAAAACTGTGATATTCCGATACCTGACGCTGTCATCCCCAATAATGCTGCTTCATTGTTCTTTTTGGTTTTGGGTCAGGTGTGTTTAGACGGAACACCATTTTACACATTTCACATCTAAACTTAATTTTTGAATTTAAACCATCAGATGTCAGGCCTTGTATACTTAAATTTACATTCAAAAGGAGAATGGTCCGACATCTTTTGTATTTTTTTTATAAAATAATGTATGTCCACAATGCGTCTTTCTTCACCTCCTTCCTCAACTTCATTGGTTTCAGATCTAAAAATATAAAAACGTCTGTGAAGCGTACCGTTAGTGCGGAAGTAGTGTGAACTAAGTTAAATTCTGCTCCTTCATATCAAATTTTAGCCCAATCATCCCAGCCCTTCTTGAGGTATTGGAAGACGGGCAGAAAAAGACGACGTGCAGTTCAATGATAGTTCAGTCCAGGATTATACTCGTACTATTAAGTAAGATTAAATATACACATAATACAGATTGAAAGATTAAAGATACATACCCAAGGCTATATGGACGTGAATGTTGTGTTTTTATCTGTTTCTTTATTATTTCTTATTTATACACTTTTTTTTATGCTTTCACTTCCAGTACCCTGAAATTATTACGCACAACTTAAAAAATATAATAAGTAATGACACAAAAAAAATACTGCAAGAAGGCCGGCTCCGTACAACGGGCGAAAACAAGCGCACGCAGCCATAGACGCGTATGCACGATGATCTCGGGTGAATGCCAATACGAAATTCTTTAGAGATCGTTGGATGTACGCATCTATGCGTGTGTGTGACTGTTTTTGATGATTTTATGAAGCTGGCCTTCTGTATCTATCCATTTTGTGGTAATGAGACGACAATTAAGACATTGAACTTACTCTACTTCGGTTTCGTCATTTTTTTCTAAATTATGCAGTGATGTGTTTTCGTCTTGCATGATTGGACTGGAACATACAGGTGATTGGCAAAGTGATCTGAAAAAACTAAAAGTGTTTGGATGTAAAGCATGGGTTGTAAGGACAATACCAAGAGGAGAAAAACTTGATGCAAGAGCAAAAGAAATGAGACTAGTGGGATATTCAAAGAACGAATACAGATTATGGGATTCAACACAGAATAAAATAATTGTTTCCAGAGATGTGAGATTTGATGAAACACAGATAAAATATGAAAAACAAGTAACCAACAAGCAAAATAGCCATACATATAGGATGAAATAGGTAAAGAAAGAGACGTAGCAGTAACTGAAGAACAGGGGACAGAATAATATACCCAGAATGAAAACCATACTACAAGATCAGGCAGACAAGTTGACAAACAGAAGAACTTAGATGACTATGAAATTTACTCAGCCTTTTGTTTATGTAAAGGCGATCCTCAAGATTATAATGAAGCAGTTAACAGTAGTGAAGATTTAAAAAAAACAATAAAGACTGAACTACAATCACATGAGAAACTGGGCACATGGGAGGTAACAGTCTTACCAGAAAATAAAAAAGCTTTAAACACTTAATGGATTTTCAAGACCAAACAAAACCAGACGAAAAAAGCAAGATTAGTAGCAAAGGGTTTCCAAGAAGAAACATATGAGAACTGTTATTCACCAGTAGCAAGACTATCGACCATCAGACTACTTCTGAGTTATGCAATTCAAGAAGGTCAACAAGTCAGACAAATGGATGTACCAACCGCTTTCCTTAATGGAAATTTAGGTGCTGAAGTATAGTGTCCTGGTGGATTAGCAATTGAAGAAGGAAAATTACCAAAACTAAAGAAAGCTCTATATGGGTTAAAAGAGGCACCAAAATGCTGGAACGAACGTTTCTACAACTTAATAATAAATAATGGATATCAACAGGCAAAGTATTATTTTTGTCTGTACACCAAAGAGAAAACGAAGATATTATTTTTTGTCGATGATATACATATTAATCTTAGGAAAAGACAAAGAAATAGTAGACAAGCTGAAGAAAGAATTCAAGGCCAAGGATTTAGGTCAGGTGAAAGAATATCTAGGAATGGAAACTGACAAAAGCTATATGAGCTTGCGTGTTGCTTGGATAAGTTTTCAACTAGTGATTTATGGAGAAAAGATATTTTGCATTCGTACAGCTAGCTATTCAAGGGCTCAATGATTATTGTTTTTTAAATCTTTCAACTTTATATCAATGCATTAGGGTAGAAAATTGATTGCATTCTACCGTCAATTTACGACGTGTTATTATTGAAACATGAATTATAATCATACAAAAGAGATAACAACAAGGCGAGTAAATACAAACACTTTCCGTTAAAACACGGAAATCTTTACGTTTTTTGTATTATTTATTATGTTTTAACATATATCTTTAACTGTGATGTCATAAAAGGAAGTAAACTAGCCACCAACATTTTTTTTTTACTTCCAGTGTCGATTTTGCACTTCTTTTGACATGCTTGCGTCTCGACGGTCATGCGCAGACTAAACGAATTCCTTAATTGAATTGAGTGGTTTTTTGCCGGGCCGCTTTTGGTGTGCTGATGCAAAATCTAGGGCTTGGTTTATCAATGTTCGTACCATTCAAGTCAATTAATAGACTTAAATTATTTGAATAAAAATTACAAAGTTATGATATGTATGAAATTGTATGAAACAAAACTGCAAAATTATCAATAATAATATTTATTCCCAGCAACAGGGCTCATAGAAAACAAATACTTTAAACTTTAAACTAAAATACATATAATATAACATGACGACAAAAATTGAAATTGTAGGTGAACGGTGAACGTAGGAACAACTGTGAAGGTATCACCATCTTACTCGTAAATCCTCCCGAAGTTATTCCGGGGAGAGTAAGAGAACAGCTCTCCGGCAAAACCAGGCGGCCCACAATTGCCGGGCCTTATATAAAACAGACTGGTGACGGGCAGCGGCGTCACTGGTGCAAGGGTTTCGGCACCGCGCTCACTAACCCGCCTGCCCAGCGTGTGTAAGTATGGGCATTTCTTCCAGGAGGACCGCCAAGAGTGGCGAAATCCTGGAAAGGCCTATGTCCAGCAGTGGATGTAACAGGCTGATGGATGGATGGATGGATGGAAATACATTAAAACGTCATTTTTTTACAAATAGTGATTTTGTAGTTTTGGTCGTGGCTCCTGTACCGTCTGAATACTATCCCCTCGGTCCAAAACTTAGGATCTAAGAATTTATCTTTGTACTGAGCCGGAAGCCGGAGCACGAAGGACCTGAAGTTTGTCGTCTTTGGTGACAGTTTCACCCGAGATAACCTCAGTACAGACACAGCGGTTTCTACTGTTTATTATAAGTATTGATGGTACGGAAACCTTTGTGCGCGAGTCCGACTCTCATTTGGCCGGTTTTTTTAATTTGATTTTATTTCTTTCAGCTCCAGAAAATTTGGGATACGTGCAAGTTGGTCCGAAGAACTACTTATTACCGAATACGTACAAAGACGTTGCAAGTGACAGCTACAATATGGAAATCAGACCAACTGATATAATTGTTGCAAGTTACCCACGGTCAGGTACACGTGTCCACTACATGGACACGAGAACTCGTCTGGCTGGTAGCCAATGACTTGGATTATGAGAAAGCGAAACGTTTCGATCTCCTAGAGAGATGCAAGATAATTGGGTGAGTATATCTTGTCTTTTTTCTGTATTCACTAACTTTGGCAATTACACAGAGTTCCGATTCATGGATTATAAAATTTATTAATTATCCCTAGACACCTGGTGGGAAACTAGTTCCTTTTTTGGACGCGCATACGGCAGTTTGTACTGCAGTGATATACCTATTTATAACATAAACATAGACATATACTTTAATAAACATATTATATACCTATAATTAGCTATAAATGAGCTTTTTATTTTGCATGTTATCTCAGAATAACTAGTAGTTCGCCCCGAACTGTGAACTCGCGCTCGCCCGATTCGCGCTTGACCGATTCAGCTCATGTTTGAACATAAAAATTCTTTTTGGTTTATTTACTCGCCTGCCAAATTTCATGATATTACGATCAACGATACTCGAGTTATCGTCGAACAAACATTCATGCATACAAACGCCGGATTGTTCCAGTAGACTCGGAGAATAACAAAAGAATACTTAAAACTTGAAATATAATTCGGACTTTATTAGACCGTCATCAATCAAGTTATTGACTACAAAAGAATATATTTCTTTTTTAGGTATTCTTACTATTAAATAAAACCACGTAATTCTACCGATCATATTGCACCACTTTTCCCAAGAAAGATACCCGCGATAACCATTAGTTTGGGAAATAATTGAGTTCCAAACAAAAATGCGTAACCCCCAACGCATTGACGTACGGGTGGACGAGTAGTATTTGGGTTAGAGTTAAATATCTTTTTCGAAACCATGCACTTCTTTAATAAAAGCCGTTTTAATTAATTTTTAAATTTATTGTAACTGGGTATTTCTCTATTAACAGGGTAAATTTTGCTGACAAAGTGTCCAATTAATATTTTTGCTTGTTAGTTACAACTAAGTGCTATGAATTGAGGATAAAAATAGGACAAACTCAATTCACTATGGGGCTAGTTGCAATTTGCATTAATATATGATTTATTAGAGATTTAAGAAAAATAAGATACAGGGGACTGTTGCCTGTAACGGGGGACTGTTTTTATGAAGAAAAACAACATTATATTGTCACATAATCTACGTTTAACAGTAGTTTTCTATAAAAATTTTGATGATAAACACATCTCTAAGTTTAACATTCTTAATTTGTATCAATTATTAATCTTTTAATAAATAAATAATATTTATGCTTTTTGAAAAGCTTTTATTTAGTATTTTGTAAAAAGAGATAAATAATGAATAGGAAAAAAAAGGAAATTAGCTCAAGATATATTTCGGGCCCTACTGGGCCCGGCTTCAGTTACAAATATATCTTGAGCTAATTTCCTTTCTTTTTCCTATTTATTATTTATCTCTTTTTACAAAATACTAAATTATTAATCTTAAAACTTTACAGTGAGATGCAAAATACTCATTTATTGTTTATTTGTTATTACTAATAAGTAAATGATGTTAGTTTTTGTATGAATATTCTTTGGATTGAATGCTGTTGTAACTTGAACCTATGGAATATTCTATATATAAACATAAAATAAAATGTCTTTTGATTCACAAAACAATTAATTACAATTTTTTTAAAACATTAATAGGGTAATCAAAATAAGATACTCAGTTTCCTTTTATCTGTAGATGGGGCACAGGAAATTTTTCCAAAATTTGGTCAAAGGTAACATCTGCTACATGATTTTGATCACACTTTAACATTTGAGCTTCATCATCACAGATTTTTAGAAACACGACAGCAATTTCACCTTCATCTTCATCAATTTTATCGATAACACCTGCGTAACGATATTCATTGTCTCTTAAGACAAATTTCACCATGAAAAAATCACCATTTTAAAAAGGTTTTTAGATTGAAGATCTTGGGTGGGCTTCAACTTCACTTTCAGAATCGGTGTGTACTTGTTCAACGGTCAACTTTGACTTATGTTCATAATACAAAGACCCAATCTTAAAATGTTTACAGCCATAAATAATCCCCACAAAAGCAGCTGCTTAAAGTTCTCATTGTGATGGTCATAGATTTATTCCTCATATTATAAGATTGATCATAAAGATTGCCTGTTATCTGTTAATGCTTCTAGTTCAATTTCAGCAGTCATCTTTTTAATATCCTCATCCTCAATAACGGTCAATTTAATTGCCGACCATCTTCGTGATACAGCCCGTACAAAAGCATCAAAATTTTCAATGTCTCCTCCAGTTGCCACCATAGAATCGGCAGTTCTTTTACAGGCTCCTCCTATTCCATCAGCAGCACCTTTTCCATGTCCACTTTCAGAGTAATTCCACGAGAACTACTCTATATTTGGAAGTTGTTTATATAATTTAGATCAGCGTACATCACAGTGGACCATATCGAGCTGTCCGAGCTTTGACAGCTCGATATACCACTGTCTGTCTCTTATTTTTCCAAGGTTTTCTTCCTTAGGCTTTCCTACCACATCTTCTCATTTCATTCGTGTTATTATCAATAATATTAATTGGTTTAAATTCTAGAGGCTTGTATGATATACAGTAAATGTCAACAAGAAAAAATGTAAAAAGTTTCCGTAAATAGCAGGGAGCTTCATTCACAGAACTGTCTATTTCGCTACTAAAGCTTCAAATATACATATATAAAAAACTAGTAACATTATTAAACGAAACTTACAACTTAATACTAATTCAAACTACACAAAGGCTTATTTTTTCAGGGGGTTCGGAAGTCAAGCTTATTCAAAAACATTGAAGTTTTCGTTAGCCCGAACGAATCTGGATTCCAAAGATAACAGACTTTGGTTTTTCACGACACATTTGCCCATGTCTCTGCTCCCTCCTCTAGCCTCGACGAAAACTATTTATGTTGCAAGGAACCCCCGTGATGTTGCAGTTTCATATTACAAGCATTATCGTTGGTACTGGCAAAAGAGTGTACAATGTGATTTTAAGACGTATTGGAGCTATTTTATAAACAATTTCGGTCTGTATAAAACAGCTATTCATTTACATCATATTCAAGGAGTTTGTGCAAAACGAAGGGAAAACAAACAAAAAAATAATACCTTTACACACAACCGACCAGGTGTTCAGACGACACATTTAACATAAAACATTAACATAAACATTTAAGTGCGTAGCGTAATAAAACCATATAAGTATCCAGCAGTGAACTTCAACGAGCTGATAATTTCAATGATCAAAATATGAAATTCAGTGATCTCATTAGGCAAACCGTTAGTACAACCCGGTGACATTATCTCGAGACCTGGCGTCGATGACGTCACGTCGCGTCGGCGCTCAGATATGGTGCGCAAAACAAGCATCCTCTAGTAGGATATTATTATAAACAATAAGATTTCCAACAAAACAAATATTGTGTTAATTAATTTAATGTGGGTAAAATTATTATAATGATATGATTAAAATGATGAAAAATAAATGAAACAATCTTGGTTAAGTGGGTACAAGAAGTGTTTATTACACAAAACTACAGACTGCCGCAATTCTTTGGCCTCCTTTTTTATTCTCATCAAAGTACATTTTGATATTCCTGTTGCAGCACAGGTTCGTTAGAAACTTGATCATCAGGTATTACGAATTGCTTGTTAGCTTTCTCTGATTCAAAGAAAGCGAGAACTTTCAGGATTAAATTTCTTGCTTCACTGTGAATAGTTTTTCTCATATTTGAAAAAACTTTCACTGTCCCACTTCAAAGCAACGAAATAGTAACAAAAATGTCCAAACTAAACTAAAATGTCCAAACTTAACAAAAATGTCCAACGTTGCAACAAAAACAATATCTTAACGTAACAGCAATAACAAAATAACAATAAAAGTCCAAACGTTACAATGGAATGTTTAACAATATACCACGAAAACAAGTCGACGCGTATCGGCAACGAAAGTGCTAACCGTACTGACGCGCCGTGGCGAGCGCGGGGAGGTGAAAGGAGAACGGGGCGGGTGGTTCGCATTCCAGCGAGGTCTCGAGATAATATGACCGGGTTGTAGCTTTAAACCTTCCCGAAAATTTTTATTTGTGAAGTTCTAATCCTGTATAGAAAATATAATTATAACCTCTCTATAGAAAATAAAACCTCATTGGCCGATACATATTATCACGGTGCGACGTTGTGTCGTCAACACAACGTTCTGACTGGCGTCGAGATTGCGGGTTTTAGGAGTTTTAATGAGGAAGGGGAGATTCTGATACTGCGCAGGTTAGAGCTAGCTTCACGCGCGACTTTTGTTCTGGCCCAAGCACATGCGCGACATCACGTCGTAATACCACATCCCATTCGCGTTGTGTCACGCACGAACGACACGACGATTAATTCCTTGACCCTCACATTTTCTTTTTCAATTTATTTGTTTTTTTTTTATCAACTTGGAAGGACAAGCTCTGGATATCTGTGTGTATATCTATGCTAATTAGACCAATACTTTCCAGTATCTCTCAATTAAGTCACTATGACATAGTATTTGGTCCATGTTTGTTTAAAAAAACTGTTAAGCCTATTCAGCGCGTCCAGAATGCGTGCATGCGATTTTGCTATGCCATACCTAGGAGGGACCACATTACGCCTCATTTGATTGCAAGGGGGGTTTTAAACATGGCAAATTTTAGGGTATTAAAACTAGCGTGTCTAATGTTCAACTTATTAAATAGTAAAACCACTGGGTACCTGCATGAAAAGTTGGTATGGTCCTCTAGAGCTTGGCAGCCACAACTAATATAATTATTCCCAACCACGCGCTTGCCACTACCAGATGCTGCTTTAAGATAGCAGCATCTAAATGCTGGAACGTGTTACCGCCATCTGTTTGCGCGGCTAACACACGAGTCACCTTCAGAAAAAAATGTCGCAGGTGGCTGCTTTCTATGCAGTCCTTGGCTGGTGGTAGGCCTATGGTTCAGTAATGTGTCTAATAATATAAAATATGTAAATACAACTGTCTTAACTTTATATAATTTTGGTACTTTTGTTTTCTAAATTCTGTGTGTTTTAATTTGTATTTTTATTATCTTTCTTTTTTGTGTGTTTCTTTCTTAAGACTGAAAATCGGCGACTTTTTGTTTAAATAACAGACTGTCATAAGCCGAGTCTTAGACCGATTTGTCTCTTTCCATGTATAAAGTTATTGTGTATTAATTGTATGGTGTTTTTTGAGACACATAAAAACCTTTTATTATTATTATTATTAGTAGTCTAATCTTACTTGCGATTTTTTGTCCAATGAAAATGAAAATAAAATTTATTCGTAACAAACAACAAATGAACTAACGTTGTTCATTCAGGACATTTGCACTAAATACATTTAACAAAAAATAATGAACGTTGGTATCCATAAAAATTACCTGAGTTATGACCACTAGCACCTTCAACCGGAACAATCATTCCAACTTAGTGGAATTCTGTGGAATGTTACATAATAGTGATAATCCACGACGCGCAAATGTAAGCATCACGGCGAGTTGAGTTCTCTTTTCACAATTTATGATTGTTAATTATTTATTCATAAGCATCTATGTTCACAGTGTTTATTTGCCTCATCAAAACATTATTATTTCAGAAAATCATACACCTTACTTTGAACACATAAAAGAAGCTTGGAGTAAAAGGCATAAACCAAACATGCTTGTTATTTTCTAAGAGGAATTGTCAAAGGGTAGTTTTTTAAATTTATTTTCTTAATTTATTTTTTTAATTACCGTTGATAATAATGTTAACCCGATAAAAGGATATAAGCCACGATTTTCACTATAGACAAAAAAATTTAAACGATAACGAAATTATCATAAACGTATAGTTACGAATAGGACTCACTTGTTTACTTGTGTAATGAGGCACAGGTCGAGTTTTCGATGAGATTATGGTATATGATAATGATGAGTCAGTTTTTACTAAATCAGCCTCCAAACTGTAAATATTGCGGTGAAGGAAACATCAAGCCATCTCCTCTAAGAACTTCTTTGCACTCAAAGAACTCCGATAAATTCATCTTTCGGTCGTCGCGGGTGCTGAATTCTGTGGAAATATCCAATAGTTGCCTGCCAACAGATTATCACCTAGCGAATTAACTTTTTTTTTTAATGTAACCTTACTTCGTCCTAGTACTGCTGTCACTTGCTGTCCTATACTCGATAAGCCTCTCCTGTCTTGTAAAGGCAGAGTTTTTTTTATTCGTTCATGCTTTGCTTTGACCTTTGCTGGTGTTCTTGATACGCGAGGTCGACCGCTCTTGGATCATCTTTAGAAATTTAGAAGGACATCTCTAGAAAACTTTTAGTGGTTCAATTAAAAAAAATAGTACCTATCTTTAAGGATTTTAACAGAAATATAATCGACTGGAACTTTTGTTTTAATCAGTGCATAACTATAACTTATAATTATTATTGTCATTTTAATGACAGCATTACTATTTCTAATCAAATGTCATTAATTTAATATAAACTGTATTCCAAAATATTGGTATCTTTTAACTTGTATTAATAATAAAAAAATATTAATTTTCGAAATATATTTCGGCCCACTATGGGGCCGGCATCAGTCGACTGAAAGAAAAAGAAACTAAAGGCTTTATATAGCTAAATTATATATATTTATTTCAAAATATTGGTATACAACTTATGGCAAGACTACTTTTTGATAAATGTTATTTTATTTCAGGATTTACCCGCGGTAATACGTAGAGTGTCAACATTTTTGGGTAAATCTTACAATGAGGATCAGATCAATGGTCTGAGCCAACATTTGAACATCAAAAACTTCAGGCACAATGAATCTGTCAACAGGATCCAAGCAAAAGGGATCTTTAAAAACAGCTGCTTTATAGGAGAAGGTGAGCATCAAAGAATCAGTATGAGAGATAGTGATCATTATTTTGAAATATACGAATAAGAAACATTGCCTAAACGTTACATTCTTTGTTTGGTTAACTAAAAATTGTAATGAGGCAACGTGAAATTTGTAACAGCATTAGATTTGCCCTCATAAGCTAATTAAAAATTGTAAATAATGTAATGTCTAGATTCGGCTAATCTCGTATATGAAATAGATATGAATACGTAGAACACATGTAATTTTTGCAAGATGCTTTGTGTTAAGTATGGTAAAAATTAGCTTTTTGTAACAAACTTTCATATTGATGGGGAATTCTATTCTAATATTCTTTTAGCGATACTGAGAATTAAAAGGGTTAATTTTCCTTACAATGAAGGCAGATGTACTATCGAAGAAATGGCCGCAGACCTACTTTTCGCTCTTATTACCATTACCATACGGGCGAAAAGTAGGTCTGCAGCCATTTCTTGGATGGTACAACATTTTTGCGTGTCTGTAGTTACTCCAAATTTAAATACTTACAATGGACGGAGAGCTAGCGACCAAATCGGTCATGTAGCTTCAGCTGTATTGAAACTCCGTTAGCTACTTCCCTGAACAACCTTTTCCCATAATCTCCGTGCTGGCAGGCCGCGGGCGGTGGGTGCGGGTGTAGTGGGGTGGGGAAAAAAAAGAAAAAAAATGTGGGCTCAGCGGCTTTAATTTTTTTTTCAAACAGTTGCTCTGTACTCCTTGTGCACCCAAAAAAAATTTTAAATCGATCGGGTGGTGGGAAGGGGTTGCCAGCGTTAATTTAAAGTACCAAAATAATAATAATATTCATGTGGGCTCGGCTGTATTGGCTTTTTTTCTGACGCGAGATCATTTTTTTGGGGCTCACATATTAAAATTTATCTGGCGTCAGAAAAAAAGCCAATACAGCTGAGCCCACATGAAAATTATTATTATTTTGGTACTTTAAATTAACGCTGGCAACCCCTTCCCACAACCCGATCGATTTAAAAATTTTTTTGGGTGCACAGGGAGTACAGAGCAACTGTTTGAAAAAAAAACGAAAGCCGCTGAGCCCACATTTTTTTTCTTTTTTTTCCCCACCCCACTACACCCGCACCCACCGCCCGCGGCCTGCCAGCACGGAGATTATGGGAAAAGGTTGTTCAGGGAAGTAGCTAACGGAGTTTTAATACAGCTGAAGCTACATGACCGATTTGGTCGCTAGCTCTTAGACTACAAGAGCTCTTGGTGCACATAGGATCGGGCGCGGGCGCTGACATGGCTCGGGCGTCATTCAAATTCCGTACAAAACGCATGGAAATAAAGTCGCAATTTGAACACACCGAATGGTCGCGCATCGGGCGTGGAACGGACGTCCGCAGTCGCACCATACCTTTCGATTTGTTCAAATTGCAACTTTATTTCCATGCTTTTTGTACGAAATTTTAATGCGCCAGTGCCATATCAGCGTCTGCGCCAGATCCTGTGTGGCTTGCGCCGCAAGGAATCAATATCTTATTCTCTTCGTCAAGAACCGAGTGTTTGTGACTGGGCTATCAAATTTTTAACTAAAAATGTTTCTAGGTAAAGTAGGAGGATGGCGCGACTATTTTGATGAAGAGATGGTGAAGCAAGCAGAGCAGTGGATAGCTGATAACCTCAAAGATACTGACTTCAAATATCCCCATTTGGAAGCTGTGCAACATAAAAATGGATAAACCACTAAGAAGGCAATTCACATAGTTTATGATTGCAATTATTTAATGTTCTTATGTCAATAAAATTTCGTAAACTATATCGTAGTTTTATAATATTTAAAATACAGTTACTAAAAAAGGGAAAAAAATTAACGATATATTTCGACTCCTTCAGATTCGACTGATGACGACTCCACTGAAGGAGTCGAAATATATCGTTAATTTTTTTTCTTTTTTAGTAACTGTATTTTAAATATTATAAAACTACAATAATTTAAGGCCAATACTGGTAAAATAAAAAAATATATTTATTTACAGTAAACTATGTCGATAATTTAATGTTTGTTGTTATTTTTTAGTAGCAGCACCATAAGATCTGAGTAGAAGGTTTTTTTTAGTGCGAGAGCTCTCCTAACTCCTGAATAATTAAGGTATTTCTTCAAACAATTGCATTCCTTTTAGTAAAAATTTACTAAATTTGCCTACTTAAAAATATCTGATCCTTCACGTACTTCCTGTAAAATGTCTGAAAGTTTGTCTTAACTATTCAAAATAATACGGCAACTATAATATTTACTAATAATGCTTCGGCAACCGTTCTCAATAACGGCTACAGCAGCTGTTCCAAATGTACTACTACACTGAGAAAAATGTCTTTTTGGCTTCATTATAAAATAGCATTACATAAGTTTAAAATACGGTGAATTGTTTTTAAGTTTGGTGATAATTGGAAAATATTATGCTGTTATTAAAACGTTTGAAGAAATAAACGACTTTTTAGGATAAGTAACGCAATATTATGATGACAGATCACCGTAAAATTTGTCACAGAAAATAAGATTATCATTTTCGATAATTAATTGAAATAGGCGTTACCTTGTGGAAGTCCATCACTAAGTTACGGATATATGAACATAATTTGCAATATTCCGCTAAACAATTCTTGTCGTGCTATTCAAAATGCAGACTCTTGCACCGCCCGCCCGCCCGCATAAAAACATGCAACAAGCAAGCAATACGAGCAAAGCAATCTTAAATAACAAGCAAGAAAACTTATCGACACGTATTTCGCCTCTGAACAAGGCATCCTCAGGATGTGTTGCTAGCTCGGCTTCTTCGCAGCAACTGATGTGTTACTCGCCCAGCCGCTCCGCAGCAACTGATGTTGTTCGCCCACAGCTCAGCTGTTGATCGTGTCGATAAGTTTTCTTGCTTGTTATTTAAGATTGCTTTGCTTGTATTTCTTTCTTGTTGCATGTTTTTATGCGGGCGGGCGGGCGGGCGGTGCACGAGTCTGCATTTTGAATAGCACGACAAGAATTGTTTAGCGGAACATTGCAAATTATATTAATATATTCCTAACTTATCATTTTCGTATTACATCATGCCTTCCCCATAAAAGAGGTCCGTCACACTGCGGTATGCTTACTGCTCGGACGAAAAAACCAACTGGACAGGCCACCAACAGGCGAACCCCTCTGCCAAAGGTATGAGCCCGGCGGTCATGCCGGTTATATAAAAACGATAGACGTCCCTGTGTGTGAATGTGGTTGCGTGCGTGCGTATAGTTTAAGTTAGTGTTTGAGTATTTTTTAGTGTGCATGCGCGCGACGCTGCCACGTCCCTTACCGAAAATGACAGACTTTTTTCATAGAAATTAGTTTGCGGCTCCACTCCAGTTGGTTTCCTCTTCCAAGGCTTACTGTCGCCATAAAAGCTGTGACGGAGCGCATAATTCTATCTGCTTCCACAAAGTCATAGTGATAGTGCGTCATTCATATTATAACGCTAGCAACAGCAACAGCTGTAGTTTCATCGTATTTTGTTGTGATCTCCCTACTTTACGTGAATCATCATAATTTCAACTGAATTCACTTTATTTTATGATGAACAGTTTTCTCAGTGTAATTCTTAATTCCGCGTGTACTCAAAAATATCGTTCTACCCTACAATTACAGCAGATTCGATCAAGAAACTTTACATTTTCTTGTAACAACACATTTTTTTAGACCTTAAGGCGCTTCACTGTAGGTTTAAATGTAATATTAAAAAAACGGACAAGTGCGAGTCGGACTCGCCCACCGAGGGTTCCGTACAAATTAGTAAAAGTTTAAAAAATTCTACAAAAAGATTTAGTCACCCGTACAATGATGACCGCGCATACCGTTGCTTAACTTCGATGATTTTATATGATTTAATCACAAATGTATAGTTTTAAGATTTTATCTTGAAAGTATTTATAGTATTAGACGGTATTCCTTGGCAAATTTTACAGTTCTAGGTCAACAGGAAATACCCTATAAATTTTGATTCCCTTAAGAGTGTCAAAATTTACTTTTTTTGCGGCATGAACAGCCGGATTTTTTTTTTTTTTCACATCTTCATGGTACTGTAGACTTGAGTATATGGTTTTAATTTAGATAATAATAATTTAGATTAATCGAGATAGAGGGTCTTGACAGACAGACGGACAACAAAGTGATCCTGTAAGGGTTCCGTTTTTTCCTTTTGAGGTACGGAACCCTAAAAAGAATGCACTCAGCTACGAAATCGTCTGAAATGTCTTTTGGATATTGATATTGTAGTGTAATTGCGTAAACTTTTACATCGTCCACATCCGTGCTTCAAACTTCTTGTAGAACCTTCTGGCAAAGCGCGACTCTTAGTACTGAAATAACTCTGCCGTTTTCACGGGAGGGGAGGTAAACACGCACAGCACACATTTACTCATTCACGCACACTCCTGCGAAAAGTTGATATGTCACACTAAATCAAAAGCTGCAACACAAACACAAAACGCGCACACAAGCAAACTTACATGAACAATTATATTGTTCATATACTTCGGCAGAGGGGGATAAGTGCGCTTGCCTAGTCCCGTGTGAAATGGTCTAAGTGTAGAACGCGTCATGGGCAATTTGTCTTTTTAGGGTTCCGTAGTCCGACAAGGAACCCTTATAGTTTCACCATGTCCGTCTGTCCGCGGCGTGTTAAAGCAGTCCGTGGGCCATCCGGGCACTTGCCCTTTTTAGGGTTACGGAGTCCGACAAGGAACCCTCATAGTTTCGCCATGTCCGTCTGTCCGTCTGTCCGCGGCTTAGCGCAGAGACTATTAGTACTAGAAAGCTGTAATTTGGCATGGATATAAATATTACTCACGCCAACAAAATGTTAAAATAAAATCTTGAAAATGTTTTTTTTAAGGGTACTTCTCATACACGTAAACTGGGGATGAATTTTTTGTTCCCGTCTATCCCATAGTGTGGGGTATCGTTGGATAGGCCGTTCAAAAACATTGTTGGTGTGTGAGAACCATTTTTCGATTTATGGTTCCGTTGGCGAAATATTAAGTTTTAAAGTGAAAATTTTAGTTAGTGTGGAGCGTCCCCCCGCCCTGCCGGCTAAACGTTTGTTAATAGAAATGTGAACAAATTTACAGAAGTAGTATACATCAATTTAGCAGGAAAACTATCACAACTAAGAAGGCTTTACAGGTTTACGAGTACAGATCGCGCCAAACTTTTGGTCCCCTAGAATATATGGGACCAGAAGTTTGGCGCGGTCTGTATTAGTAAACCAACTTATATGTACCGGGCAACTACGGAACCCTTCATTGCGCGTAGCCCGGCACGCACTTGGCAGGTTTTTAACCTTAGGAAGCCACGCCCCTGGGAACAACGAACAAGAAAGTTATATTTTTTCCATTATCGTTTAACCTAATTTTTCACTCCATATCCATTGATCTCTCATAAACAACTAAGAAGTCAATGTTCATATCATAGTACTTTATAAAATTTTAACTGAAGCCGACCATCCTCATGGTCAAAATATACATATTTTAAAAGCCCAAAAATTGTTTTTTTTTTTAACTTCTTTGTGTATGTAATAATATTATTGTCGTATTGTACAATTATACAGGTTGAAAATGAACACCCAGCTTCATTGAAATTTATGAATCAGAATCACTAACAGAACATTAAACCGTTAAAAAAATCGTTTTATTTTTTCATATGAATGGCCAACCTACGCAACACGACATGTATAATGACTGACAATAGACAGTACTAGTCCGTAACAGACCAGCGGTAAATAATGCACATAAGGCTATGTAACTTCGGCTTCGTAGAGCGTCGTCTCTGTCACGGGAATGAAGATCGATCACGATGAATGCTTCGTTTGACGGTCGATATCTTTTTATGTTATTATGAATCATGACCAAGGTAACAAAACATGTATTTCTATTTCTTACATAGAACAGATTTCTTTGTTAATATAGCTAGGGGTTCATTTTCAACCTGTATACAAGGTGAAATTAATTCAACCGCCCAAATTTCCATGGTAAGTTCAGCAGGTGAAAGATACCACGTCATGTGAAATTTCAGTTGGGTTAGACAAGGTAATGGCAGGTTACGTGATGTCGGGAATCGAATGAATGTGTGAATACAATTTTGATACAGTTATGTGAGTTGACACTAAACGCGTGCAAAGGCGGCGGCGGCGGCGGGCGGCGGCGGCGGGCGGCAGCGGTTTGAGACCATGCCACCGTCACCGCTCAGTAGCGAGCATCGAGTTGTAGGAAATACCACGTGTACTGAATCTTGGCCAGTGAAAAATGTCTCTGTCTTGTAAAATATCTCGCTGTTGTCTGGAAAGTAGTTCGTAGTTAGTAGTTCCAATTACATACTTGTAAACATACGAGTGATAAATACACACTATAAATACCTTCCATTTCTGGAATCAGCTCTTTTATTTCTCTACACTACTTTATTATAGTGTTTCTGTTGCTATGTTTTAGATACTTGCTTTGCCAGGTGGCTGGTCGTTCCATAACAGCAGAAATAAACTCCTCTCGCGACATACTAAATAGCAAAATATCAAGCTTGCTTGATCGCGTCCCTGCCGCTCTAAAAACCGCCCGTTCCGCAAGCGGCTAGCGTGGCTACCATAGTTAAGAGTATAAACGTGGCTTCTGTCGACCGTACAGTGTGTTTGTTTTATTTCCGCGCCGCCTGCCCTCCGCCGCGCCGCCCGTCGCTCTCCGCTCGCCGCGCGCTCTCCGCTCGCCACGCGCTATTTCGCTCGCCGCTCCTTGCGCATGCATGGCGTTCTCGGACACTCCGATACTTTTGTTTTAATCCGCTCGCTATTTCGCTCGCCGCTCGCCTCTCCCGCTTGCCGCTACCGCTCCTTGTGTGACATAGCCGTAATGGATTCATTGTGTCAGATTGTGTGCGTCTTTAACTTTGTTGGTTCGATAAGGGTCTCCCAATCGGTGTTTTCTATTTATTAAATTTCCAAAAATTTGGGCTGTTCCACCTGAAACTTTACATATGTAAGGTAGTGTCTATCATCTACTAAACCTCCAATAAAAAATTTGGGCGATTGAATTAATTTCACCTTATATGATGTCGTATTATGGCGAAAACTGCTGTCTGCGAGAAAGCGCGCTTTTTCGTAAAAACCGAATTATGGCGTAAACACAGTCCCATTACGCTATTATAATAAATAATTTCTAGGGAGATCGATCACATAAGAAATATCAAGTACGAAAACCAAGAATTCACCGGTAGCTGGTACAAACAAAAACAACAAATCACAGAAGATCGACGCTTTTTTAGCGTACCTTCAAATTCTTCTATCTATATCACAATAAATTTTACATTATGTTGACTTTGTGAGAAAAATTAGATGGCATTGTATACTGAGGCAGTTAGTTGATGATCATATAACTTAAAAGAGTCGTCTTTTAGACAAAACTATGTGAAAATGGGACGTTTAGGACCTTAAAACACAAGATGTCTGAATAATTATTTGTATTTTATAAACATGTTAATTCAACGAAATTTTAGGACGGATAGGAAGTATAGTTGAGGCGATGCATGGATAAAGTAATTTCAAATTTAAAAAATATGTGAATAAAAATATAGCGTCACGACATGAGTCCCCGAGGGGGGGGTCAAAGGTGTTCTGGGTGTTAACTGTGAAATGCATGTCACAGTCCACACTCAGCACACCCGCGTTTCACCGACGATTTTTACGTGGGTGGTGAGCCCTATCGCTGTACTTCGGGCACAAATACACGCTTTTTGGGGCATGCAGGTTTCCTCACGATGTTTTCCTTCACCGTTCAGCAAGTGGTAAGTAAGAACACAAATACTATGCACTTAAATTCCGAAAAACTCATTGGTGCATGCCCGACCGGGGATCGAAGCTGGATCTCAAAGATTGAGAGGCCATCGTTCTACCCCTGAGCTACCGCTGCTATCAATTTCAAATTTTGCTCTATTTTATCTATTAGCGTACAAATGAGACGACAAATCTTTTTATATGGCAATTTATGGCTTATTTTTATATAAGGGTGTATAATACCTCACTTCGCTTCGCATGACCCTGTTTTATACCAACAAATACTGCAACAATCACTCTGAAATTAATATATGATAAAGTCGAGTACTAATTCTATGTCCATGCTGTTGTGAAAACTTGATTTGATGAAATTTTCTCGTTAGAACAAAATTACAAAGTTACCTCCAAACCGTACAATAAACCGATAGCATTCAATGAATACTTGAAATTAGATCTGAAACTTTGCATAATATAACTGATATTAGTATAAAGCAGCTGCAGACTGTTCCATAAAAATGAAAAAACCATCAAGTGTAGCCGCGATTTCAAAATAACTGATGTTTTGCGTGCGCGGCATCTCATTAGAGTAGGATAGACAGTTATAAAGTAGAAGCGTTAGAGCAGGACTGTGAATTGAGGTATTGAACAAAAGTTAGTGTGCCTTACAACAAAACTCCTAGGCTAATTCCTCAGTAGATAAGAATAGTAATATACGAGTAGACACGCCTGAGTCTAGCTATTATTTCAGTCGCGTATCTCCGTACCCTCGTTGGCACCCTGAAATTGACAGACCTCATTAACTTGATCGATGGGCCAACTTCCAGCCATTTAACCACCAAATTAAGTTCCAACTGCCATTTAGAAATTTAAGATTCAGGACAAACACTGGGCCAATTGAATAAGGAAATAAAATAAATTATGGGACGAGGCGGGCTCGGTTTGTCATTCCTGATGAGGATAATCACTGTTTGTTTGCGTATCGGGCGTTTTTAATCTTAAGGGGAAATAGCTATAGAATACAGATTTTACTGTTTATTTTTATAAGTTTTGGTGATTCCTATTATATGTGGTTACGCGAGTATATATCGAACTTCGCGTCCAGCTCTTTATTTTTGTCTTCTATTATAAGTTAATGCAGAAAAAGATTATGTTTTTATTGCGAAATCCACCGCTTTGGAATACTGCACCACAAACCAGGAAAGATAAATTAGAAACAAATGTAAAGACGAGAATTTGAAAAAATCCTCGGGCCAGGATTCGAGCCTGCGAACTCTTGATAAAAGCGCGCTACCGATTACGCCACCTAGGTACTTACCTAGACCGTTGAGTTTTTCCACTATACTTGTCCACCGAATATTTTGTAACTATTCACGCCTTGCTCTTAAGAAACAGATGGCAGACAGTTAAGAAATTCACAGTTCTCTTTAACTGATTTTTTCAAATTCTTGTCTGTACATTTTGTTTCTAATTTATCTTTCCTAGTTTGTAATGCACTCTAATAATCTAAACTATGATAGAAATAAATTTCTATATTTTTAAACACTTGGCGATTTATCCATCGCAAGGAGATAACAAACTAAGTGAGTACCTATACATATCGTTGCGGTATGGGAAAGCACAAGCGTAAATCCGCAGGTCATGTTGAGAACTGGATAGCTCAGTTGGTAGAGCAACCGCCCGGTAAGCGAGAGGTCCCGGGTTCGAATCCCGGTTCAGAGCTCCTCACGTCCAGATTTACTTTTATGATTTTCTACACCGCAGTGATATAAATTTAACTTGTCACTCTAATAATAATATTTAATGCTGAAATATTTGCTGTGACCACCATGCTCGTTGACAAACTTTAATTTTGGACTTTAAATACTCGGACCTTGAGACATCACGTAATATTCTAAATATTATTATTAGAGTGCATTACAAACCAGAAAAGATAAATTAGAAACAAATGTAAAGACAATAATTTGAAAAAAATCCTCGGGCCAGGATTCGAACCTGCGACCTCTTGTTCAACAATTTCGCAATAAAAACCTAATTTCAGTTAATGAGAACTGTGAATTTCTTAACTGTCTAAATCAACACATATTGTAGCGACGACAGCGCCATCTGCTTCTTAAGAACAAGGCGTGAAATCACATAACGCCCTCGTGAGCGTCAGTATGTGCATTACAAGCTAGTTAGATCAAATAGTTACAAAAATATTCGGCGGACAAGTATGGTGGAAACATTCAACGGTATAGGTAAGTACCTCGGTGGCGCAATTGGTAGCGCGCTTGTCCGGGAAACAAGAGGTCGCAGGTTCGAATCCTGGCCCGAGGAATTTTTTCAAATTCTTGTCTTTACATTTGTTTCTAATTTTTCTTTTCTGGTTTGTAATGCACTCTAATAATAATATTTAAAGTATTCCAAAGCGATGGATTTCGCAAGAAAAACCTAATATCACGTAATGTATCAGATTGATTGATAGAAGATTCAAGAGCATTGCAAAAAATAAAAAAAACTTTATCGGGCATCTCGATGACTATTGTGTCTCAGTTTGGTTTATCACATTATCACACTAATATTATAAATGCGAAAGTTTGTGTGTGTGTGTGTGTGTGTGTGTATGTTTGTTACTCTTTCACGCTGAAACGGCTGGACAGATTTGGATGAAATTTAGAATAGATATTACTTATACCCTAACTTAACACATAGGCTACTTTTTATCCCGGAAAAAAGCATGTCGTTAAACCGAATAACACGCGGGCGGAGCCGCGGGCAAAAGCTAGTATTAAATAAATGAGGCGAGTTAAAAGTTTTGCGCAACTGGACAAAAAAATATTTATTAAAAAGTAAGATGTTTATTGTTTTTTGGAAGTATTCACTCCTGAGTCTGATACTCTTTTTCAAACTTTTGAACCCCTTGCGGTAGCAGCATCATCCAGTCCAGTCATCCAAAATTACGTTGTTATTCACGTGCTTGTTGAATGCCACAATCAGCTCTCGTGAGTCCAAAAAATATAACCGGGCATCAAATACGGAAATAAGAAGAAATTGCTTAGTGCCAGGAGGGTTATTCTCAGTCTGTCGAGATGGTCTCCTCGACCGTAAAATCCCGTTTTATCTGTAAAATTCCAAACATTTTTCATTTAACTACCTTGTTAATTCGGTAGTTAATAATACAAACAATATAACAAACTTAGTAAAGCCTACAAAATGTATAAAACAGAACTGCAAAATTAAATTGGTCAAGTATTCGGGTATGGAACTGTGCGAGACTAAACGCACATAGAAAATATGTAGCTACCTACAAGTTTAGTTGTACACTAACCGTTGCACCAAATCCACGTCGTCTATGTATCGCTTACCTATTTAAACCTATAATACAGTCCGCTTTATCAAATTTCATGTGGTTTTAATTAATTAAATGACCAGCACGCCACAGGAACCCTAAAACGAATAATAAATCGCCGTTTTCAACATTTGTTGCTAAATTTGTTGATATATTTTACTGTGGTTTCAGTTTTATCCGCCTAAAACAATAAAGAGATAATTTCGTGGCGTTCACAATTGCATCGATAAAATTTCAGCTGTCACTACGTAAAGCTACGTGCAAGCGCGTTTGGCGTTCGAGCAAATCCCATTGAGAACAATAATTTACATGCACCCTTCCCCCGCACTTCGTCTGTCCACGGCCTAGAGGGGGTCCCTGAATACCATCACGATAAAAGCACTTTCTGGTCGACAAACTAGATTTTTTTTTTTTTTAGGGGCTCGCGCGTAAAATTTTAAGTGACTTTCATTTATATAGCCAAATCTATATACTGGAGACTCGGTAAGTGGACAGGACAAAGGTTCAATGACCGTGTTCGTGAACTACAAAAAATATTTAATGTGCCTTTATACTTGTTCAAGAACAATCTCGACTCAATTAGTATAGGGAGTCTAAATTTTATTTTGCGTATTTAAGAAAAGGTCATTGAACCTTGGTCCTGATCTTACTAAAGATTTAAAATCCAAAAGCATATTTCACTAAATCATAAAGACAGACTTAGAATCAACGGAACCACTCTTATTATCGGAAAAGAGCTCCCACTTAACTGGTTTTTGTTTTTGTTCCAGTGATTTAGAAACCCAAATCTAATCTTTTCGATAATTTAAGTAAAACGAGGGATAATGCACACTTAGAATAAAGGCGCTCGATAATTTCGGACCCGGGAGGATAAAGTTGGATTTTCTTTGGGAATATTTAATTCTGAACCGGGCCTTCTTGTTTTAGTTTGATAGAAATGAGTTTGCAACAACACGAGTCTCTTTTTGTAGCAACATGAACACCTATGGCTCTTTTTGTAGGTTTCAATGGACAGACCATGTAAAGAGGACCTTAATATTTTCAAACATATCTTGGTCAAGGTAATAAGTAATAACCTAAAAGGGAAAAAAGTGTCAAATCACTTTTTTGAACATCTATAAAATAAATATTTATTTATTAATAACAAAGAATACACATGGATTAAGGCGCTTAGCCTCGCCACCGTTTTAGTACAAAATTTGATAACCCGTTTCTCTGTTGTGTTTCGTTATACACCAAAGTTTAAGACCTCTATCATCTGGTAGAGATATTTAAGACCTCTATCATCTGATTTTATTTTAAAGATATCAAGCTGGATAGATTTACATACAAAGTTGTTTTCTTGCCCTAACTTGTAGGTACAAAATTTTACATTTCAGCCAAATAGTGTCCTGGTACATGCGTGTATTAAACTTTATAGTTCTTAAACTTTAGTCTATGATGAAAAACAACAGAGAAACGGATTATCAAATTTTGTACCAAAACGGTGGCATGCCTATGCGCCTTAAATAATAACAAAGTATTATTACAAAAAAAGCAATGCTGCTAAATAAAAAGCTTACCTAATCTAAATACGCTTGACTGGGCGGTCCTTGCAACTAAGCCGCGGGGGCCTTTGTTAGTGTGCACATTTGTTACTTTATACAGAATATCGTCGACAGATCTATGGTTTGTTAGAATGAGTGAATAAAAGCGCTTTTGGAGTACTTCTCTTCTTCTTTACATTATAAAAATTATTAAAATGTATTATTTCTAAACAATAAGAATAGAACCCTTATATAACACAAAACTTGACTCTGAAATTAAATGATACTTTTATTGATTTTATTACAATTTCAGCTGTGCTATTTGTCCTATTTTCGGATTCTGTTATACACAGAAAATCCTTATATCCTTATATTTGAGGAATAACTAAAAAAAACCCTACCTCCATGACATAAATCCCCGAGGGAATGTCAGTGATGTTCCCAAGTGTGAACTGTGAATGTAGGTCACAGTACACACTTGGTACACCTGCTTTTCGCCGACGATTGTTAGCCTTATCGCCAAACTTCGGACACAAATGGACCAAATGCTTATCATGCCTTCCAAAGTATCCAGGCCCAACCCAAATTAATTTGCACCGCGGGGATCTCTTGGTTCTAACCAAACGTTGTACCACCCGACCACGTGGCGGTCAAAACTAATTTGACTCAAAAACGACTGGCACAAATCGAAATGGTAATAAAATTCAGTTAGTATGGAAAAATAAGGATAATGTTGGCCTTGAATACAATATTTCATTTCAACGTTTATTAAATTCACAGCAAAATTCAATGGACACAATAATTACCCATATGATACTTGCAAATTTTGAAATACTTATTTATTATTCTGCACTCACGTATTTACACAGATGTATAATCTAGATAATTATATTATATGTCTGGGCGTATTTATTATTGTTGCCAACTGTTTCAACAACACGACTAGGATGTTTTCCTAAGAACGACACTCGCCTTGAAAATTATTTATTTATGTAAAACAGGTAGATCATGTACAATGGAAATGTTGAAGGCTGTAGCCCGCGTGGCCGCAGACCGGCTAGAAAGCCCATAGTGTCGGCGATCTACCAGAAAATATTTCGAAAGCAAGGGATCGACTAAACTACTATTTAGTTAGATACTAAGAAATATTTTTTTTTAATATGATTTTACTGGACTTTTAAATTGAATATGTGTGTACAAAATGAAGCAATCGTAACTTAGGAATCATAGATTATCTCTTGATGAAAAATTGAAATTTAAAAAATAGTAAAATGTAGTAAAAAATACGACTGCCAGAATTTATATTTAATTCGGATTTCAGTGCAGTCCCCCGACTGGACATACAAAACATTTTGTTTGTATGTGCAGTCGGAGAACATACAAAACAACACGTAGGAAAATCTGTATTCCGGCAGTCGTGTTTAATAACATTTTTTATTATTTATTTTTATAGCAAATCAAATCAAAATAGTTATTTTGTAAAACAGATACATAAAGTATACTTTCTACAAGTCAAAGTTAATCTTTACGATATATATCTTTAGAATATAAAAAATATATACTAATAAGGGAAAAACATCTAGGAATAAAAATATTATGTTTAAATGATGCAATGAACAAATAAGTTGTAAACTAAAAACGGGAAATACATACAAAAAATATTAAGGTTGGGCTACTAATATGTAATAAAGCGTAGCATATTTCATTTGATGCTATAAGGATTCTAACGATTTAAAAAATACCCTCATGGACCCTGAAAACGATGCACTCCTTTTTTGGGGTCAGCCGATCGACGTAAATCGCGATCAACCGTTTCAGCACCCCTGGGCTAGATATACTGACCTCATCACAAAGACTATGGACATGCCGATGCACGAAGCTTCAGACTGGCGGCAGACCGTGAGACCTGGCGAAAGACCATCCGGGTTGTGACAGTTAGAGGAGGGTCACGATCCTCAGTATTGAGGGAACAGTGACGTACACTCCATAGAGACAAAAATACTAAGAAGGAGGATGTACACTAATAACAAGTTAAAAATAAAAAAACAGTTGTACTAATTAAGAGAAAAGTTTGCCTTGCTTAAATTTAATTAAATAATATACGTGCCAAAATAAAAATAAAGGAATACAGTATTATGCTACAAGTGTGGTAAGGAAGCAATAGCTTACGATGACGATTTCAAAGACGAGCGCTAAGCGAGTAAGTCATTATATAGTATACAGGATGTCTCATTTTAATCGGTAGTATGGGAAAGTCCAACAGTTTACAATAGATACATAAAGACATATGAAACATGATATCTCAAATGAACAAAAATTTAGTAGGTGTTCGAAGTGACCACTGTTACAATATTCAACAAGTTCAGGCATGTGAAATTGTCTCTATGGTTGTTTGCACCTCTTTGCTGATGTCGCAACTTGTTACATACACCGCTTTACATATCATGGCATATTGACTATTTCTTGTGGGGCTACGATGGAGTGTACAAAACAAGCTATGACACCGTTGAAGACCTAAAAGCAGCCATAGAGTCAATTTTAACGCAAATTCACCAATGAAGATACAAAATGCAATTGTAAGATCGTTACCTAAACGCGTTGAATATTGTAACGGTGGTCACTTCGAACACCTACTAAAATAAATTAAAGTATGTGAAAACAATGCATTTTATTCGTTTGAGACATCATGTTTCATAGAGCCATTTACTGCTTAAGACCTACACAATCGATATCTAAATAGAAATAGTGTAAGTTTATTTTTTTCAAAACAACCGGGTTCGATTCCCGAGCTGAGTACGGGTTTTTTTTAAATGAATGAATCCAGTTTTTCTTGTTATTAAAATCGATGATATGGTTCTTAAGAACAGATCTTGTATGTCTTATAGTTTCAGACTTTCCCATACTGACCGATTTAAATGAGACACTCTGTATATGCATTTACCTATGCAATTTGAAAAACAGGCTTAGAGTCAAACTTCTTCAACCATGTATTGCACCAAATCTTGATGAAATTGACATTAATTTTGAATTTAATAAATTATTTACAGACATCATGACAGAGTTTAATGACATATTTCAATTAAAGCGGTCAACGATTTTCATCACCAGAAGAGGCTGTCGAGGAGTATGAAAAACACGTTTCAGAGGTCACCACAGGGGAGTGGCACAAAAGTTTTCAAAACTGGTTTGATCGAATGAAAAAGTGCATAGACGCCAAGGGAGATTATTTTGAAAAACAATAAATTAATTTTGTACCTTTAATAGTATTTTTTCATATTCATTCCGGAAACTTATAGTGCGTCCCACGTATTTAGTAAACATAATAAACCTATTTTCTGTGACTGGTCCACGAAAGGCATTCGGGTTAAACGGGTAGACGGATTTGGATGAAATTTAGAATGGATATAGCTTATACCCTAACTTAACACATAGGCTACTTTTCATCCCGGAAAAAGCATGTCGTTAAACCGAACAACACGCGGGCGGAGCCGCGGTCAAAAGCTATTTTATAATAAAAAGTACTAATTACTTGTGGTAGATTACGTGTATGATAGGTATATTACTTTTCTGAGAATTAATAACTCTATGGGTTAAGGGCCACAAAGATAGGACTTTGTTATATTCAAGGGATGAAAAGTAAAACGTGTTGTAAACTGTTGGATCTAAAAAGTGTTCCCAACGGGTACAGCGAGCTGTTTTTTATGTCCCAAATCCACGCGGACGAAGTCGCGGACGTCCTTTAGTGTTAAATATTTACTCAGCTCAAATGTATTTTTTAGTTAAATGCTGTTTGTATTTTAGGGAGGAGTACTGTCACCCATTTTGGTTTCCAACACCACTTAAAATTCATATCTTCTCTAAAACAAAAAACATAACTTCATTGAAAACCCTAAAAACCTTTGAAGTCTTTGTGAAGTACGGAAAAGCTTCCAATGGGCGGTCACGCACAAAACTTTGCTCTTAATTTACATTTGCTGTGTTTACACGAGCAAGTCGACTTGCCTGGTTAGGCCAGTTCAAAGAGTTACTCGCACAAGTTAAGTTCCTACTAATCTGAGATTGAAGTCGGAGTATTGCATGTGAATGGTTTAAGTCTGTCAGTTGTATAATGTTTATATATACTATTGTATTCTGTATTTCTTGTTCTCTTCTCTTCTTTTTCCTCGTTGTAAATGGTAATTAAAATTAAATGAAACCTACTGATCACACTGAGGGGTAGGCCCATTTTTAGGGTTCCGTAGTCCGACAAGGAACCCTTATTGTTTCGCCATGTCCGTCTGTCCGTCTGTCCGCGGCTTAGCTCAGAGACTGTTAGTACTAGAAAGCTGTAATTTGGCATGGATATAAATATTAATCACGCTGACAAAATGGTAAAATTATTATTTTTAAGGTTACCTCTCATACACGTAAGCTGGGGATGATATTTTTTTCTCGCGTGTCCCATAGTGTGGGGTATCGTTGGATAGGTCGTTAAAAAAAATTGTGAGTATGTGAAAACTTTTTTTCGATTAAGGGATTCGTTGGCGAAATATTAAGCTTTAAAGTGAAAATTTTAGTTAGAGTGGAGCGTCCACCCCCCCCCCCCCCTGCCGGCTAAACGGTTGTTTATAGAAATCTTAGGTCAAACTGTTTTTATTTAGATAATATTTTTCTTTTCTTTATTTTTTGACAAATTATTGAAAATGATATTTAAAAACTCAAATTCTTTTCTTTAGTACCTATATATAGGTAGTATAATACAAAAGTAAATTATTATTAAATACTGGCTTTAACAATCACGTATTATTATTGTTGACTATATGCCAACAATTTCGGCATTTTTAAGGCCTCATGACATAGAATGTCAGCTCAAGTGAATTTTAATAATATAATACAAAAGTAATCTAACTTTAGCAATTTCTTTCAAGCAAAACATGAACGTGATTTATCGATTGTGTCACGCCAGATGTATATTTTAATTTTACTAAAATTCTGTAATCATACATAAGTTTTTAGACCTACAGATGAAAGGAAATTCTTCATTTTGCTCGGCTTGCGTTCTTGATTTGAATTCTGCAAGTAATCACGGCACACGAAGGCATTTTTAAATATTTTCCACAGAGCTATTCACTCACTCACCGTACGCCAATGACTACGAGCAGCGAGCGCGTATGTCGCTTGAAGTACGAGTGTTCACACATAGTTGCGGCGCGCATGCCACGCCTACATGGCCTTTCTACTAGTATTTTAATGTTCTGTGGGTTGCATCATCCAAATGTTAGCTATGGGACCGTTGCATCATCTCGGATTCTAAACGTCATCGATAAAGTTAAAAAGGTTAAAAAGACTGAATCAAAAAGTACTGTCTAAATATTTATATCATCATGATAAAAAAGTTCGAACTACGAACGTACCAGAGCGCTTCTGTCAGACCATGTGATGACGACACAATTATTTAGTGCTGGTATATCTAGTTCATGGTATACGAAAACAAGGTATGCTCTTCGAGAGCAAAAAACGACGTCATCATGTATTTACTTTGGAAATCAGCAATCAATGTTTAAGGTTGTATGTATCTGTGACAACACAAGCTCATAAAAATTACGTATCGTTGCGGGAAGCGCGTTCTAAATATTAAATAATCTTAGTGTAGCCATATGAGCTCTCTTCCTCACTCATTCACACTCATGCAAAAAATGTATATGCTATCCTGTTGACAGTGTTCAAATTGAAGTAAGCATAAGTTTTGGAATGCAAACCTTAGGAGCAGGCCTTGTTTTTTTCGGCCACGATCTAGTTCAAGTTCCAACATCCGAGGAACAGATAGCCTAACGTCACGCCAGTTTTGGGGAAAACAGACGATGGCGATGGTATGGAAACGCACGAACGAAATTCCAGCTAATTTTCTCTATTCTCTCATTCATTACTATTAATGGAACCAATTATAACAAAGGTCGAAAACGCGCGGCACTTATCTGTACATTCAAAGCACGCGATTTGCTTTTATATTTAAGCCTTTGCACTGTACTAGGACAAATGTTTCTCAAGGCAAGTAAACTTGTCCGTTCAAGTGAAGCACCGCATCATTTAAGGCGCTAACACTTGTTTACTTCTCCGAGCGTGGTATCGCCATCTCTTTCACTTCAGATTTCAACTGGATTTGCTAATTGCTTCTAGGAAATTCTGGCTATTAAATTAATTAACTAGCTATTTGCCTCCGCCATTTGAAAGAGAGACTGGTAGTGCGATGTTTCTATTAGTATTAGGACTTGTAACGAGTTCACATAGGTATTAGTACGTAATAGAATATGACATTTTGTAAAGGAGCGTCTATAAACAACGTGGTTTTATTTTATTTTGTATAATATGGCCTCACCCCCCACTCCTCACGTAGCTTTTGCTTGATTCGTTGTAATAGATAATCGCAGGGCGCCCGCGATGAACGATGCGATGCGTCTGTAGTGAAATTATAATTTCAATTCTGACAATAACCCTGCGATATACAGGGTGACTTTTGTTCACATAAGGTCCTACTATTCAAAGTGAAAAAAAAATAACAGATGATAGAGTATCCCCAATAGACCACATCCAAGAGAAAAAAAAAATTTGCGCGTACTTTTTTTCCCTTTGCCATAAAAAAGTCAGCTGATTGAACCACTTAGTACTCGAAAGTGAATTACCCTAGCATTATTTTCACTTATTATTGTAGGACCTTATATAGCCAAATTCATACCGGAGACTCGGTAAGTGGTTTAATGACACTGTTGCGAAATACGAAAAATACATTTTGTAATATACATACTTCTTCAAAAATTCGACAAATTTTGTATAGAAAGTCTTTGTTTATTTTGCGTATTTCACTGAACGAGTCATTGAACCTTGGTCCTGACCACTTACCGAGTCTCCAGTATGAATTGGGTTTTATAAACGAAAGTCACCTTATATATTAGGTGATAATATACCTTATATCGATATATATATATATAAGGTGACTTTAATGTATGCAGCCAAACTAATTGGAGGCTTGGTAAGTGGTCAGTAACACGAATCGATAACACTTTTTTCTAATTTCGCAAAATAAAAATCTTGACGTCCCATAGTAATTGACTCGGGGCTGGGCTTGCATTTGTAACGAAAAGTATAATTTACAATTTCACAAAAGGGTCATGGAACCTTGTTACTGAGCACTTACCGAGTCTTCAGTAAGAATTTGGCTGCATAAATTGAAGTCCCTTATATACAGGCTGGCAGGGACAGAGACGTCCAAAATATTTTTTTGGCTTCCATACATTTGGGGTTTTCTGAATCACTCCTATGTATGTTCCGCGATTTTTAGTAGCTTAGGAGATATTATTATTTTAAATGATTTTTATAAAAATTTTCACTAAAAAACAATGTTAATTTCCTAAAAGCTACACTGTTGCTTCTTATAACATTTCCAGCTTCTTCAATTTTCTCCCTCAGCTCATTTTCACAAGAAGCTTATTGTGCGTATGCTATCTCCTTAAAATAACCCCAAACAAAAAATCCATGGGGTTAAGGTCAGGAGAGCGTGGAGGCCAGTTGATTGGTCTGCGTCTTCTTATCCACCTGTTAGGGTATTTTAGTTTTTTTTTTTGTTTGGGTTTATTATAAGGAAATATCACACACACAAGAAGCATCTTGTGAAAATGACCTGAGGGAGAAAATTGAAGAAGCTGGAAATGTTATAAGAAGCAACAGTGTAGCTTTTAGGAAATTAAAATGAAAATTTCTTGTATAGGTGTAGGTTGTGCATTTCTGTTGGAGTGTGGCACTTCGACAACTTGCTGTAAATTAATTAATTTTAATCACAATCAACCGTGCTTACATAAAATAAAATCATCAATTAACGGAAAATTACATTTTATTTATGAAGTTCTAAAAAAAAGTTACTCTTTAACTTTGAAGGCTGGTTACAGAAATTAAAGGCCTATTGAGGGCTGGTTTTATTATGGTTTTTATTGCTGAAGGGCAATAGCAGTTTTAAAATTACTTTGAAACCACTGACAATATTTCAAATACACTTTTAAATATTTTTTTAATTTTAAGACTATTATGATTGAACAGTAATTTTGAACTTTCGACTAAATTTTTGTCATGTTCCACAAGACCCAGGTAAACCATAATTTTTAAGGTAGTTACTCACATAATTTCCATAAATAACCTCCAAAAAACATTCACAAATATTAAATAGAAAGAGAGAAAAAATCAAAACTAATTTCAGGTGAAAATGATTATAAAAACCATTTAAAATAATCATATCTCCTAAACTACTAAATATCGCGGAACATACATGGGGGTGATTCAGAAACCCCTAAATGTAAAGCAGCCAAAAAAAATTTTTGAACGTCTCTGTCCCGGCCACATGTATGTATATATTATTTTATGGTGCTACTGCGAACTTTAAGTCTCGCTTGCGCCGCGTTTCAAGGCAGACGCGTTATTTATAATTATATTCTTTAGCGCGGCGCAAGCTGTCGCTCGCTATTTGTCGCCATGAGTAGTGAACTTGTGGTGAATGAGCTGCTGGCGTTCCTGCAGCAGAAGATGGATCTGATGGACGAGGTGTCCGCTGTCCAGATCTGCGCAACCAACTTCAGCCAGGATGACATCGCAGCTGCAAAGTTGTTGCTGTATACCATGCTGAACAAGCGCGGTGAGATGGTGTCCCGCTGGCGCGACGGGACAAAGAAAAGTCTGCAGGACATTATCAATGTCTTTTATGCATTTTATTTAACACATTTACGAAAAGTCACATTATTCCATATTGTTACTAGAAATAAAATAAATAATAACAAAGTAAAAAGAAATTAGGAAGAATTGATTAGACGAGTGACTTACTAGTTACGAGTAGTTACTGTAAGGGAGCCACGGTCGATTTTTAAATTTACTTGCCTCCCTAGGGCTGTAAATCGAATTCACATCACGCATTTCGAGTAAAATACGACCTATTTTCAGAGCTAATGTTAAATACGACTTATTTTCGGAGCTATCACTAATGTGATGAAAATATACAAACGTTTACCTCTTTATTATATTCGTATTAGAAGTGAAAATTATCTTAGCGTAGATCATGTATCATTAACTGATCACAATAAAGAAGGAAACATTTTCTTTGGTCAAATAATTTTTTCCGTTTTCCAGTATAAAGTGGTTCAATTAGCTGACTCAATTTCTATGAAAAGGTGAAAAAAAAACATTTTCATTGGAAAGTTGGGATTCTCAATAATCTCTCAAATGTTTTCACTTTAAATTGTAGGACCTTTTATAGATTATAAGGTTGAAGTGTGAGCAATCAAACAACCGTACAAGATTGTCGAGGAAAATTAATAATGTGAAAATTTTATCAATTTACGAAGTTTTTAGTAAGTAATTTTTAGCTGCAAAATAAATGTAGAAATACTTCTCAAAAATAATACCATAAAATATTTTACGAGTAGGTACTATAAGCTTTCAAATCACTCCGCTTGTAGTCCTTGAAATTGTCGGAAAACTTAGGCTATTGTATAAAATTTATCGCATTATAAAAGTTTGGATTCGGAAACTTTCAGAAATAATCGTATCTCAGATTTTTTTAGCACTTTGATCGTGGATGGTAACTTTGATTTGAATTCGTTGGGAGTATTTCACTGAAGATTCGTAGTTTAGGTTCATATTGATATTGAAACGGCTACTCACTATGTATTAGTCAGATTTCGCGTCACTAGTTTCACTGTATTCGTACAGTTTCTTCAGAGGCAAACATCGTTAGGCGGCGGCGGCTCCCCGTTTGACACTGTCAACAGACAGTTTGTTTGACACTGTCAAACGGGGAAGCGCCGCGTAACTATGTACGAATACAGTGAAACTAGTCAGGCGAAATCTGACTAATACATCGTGAGTAGCCGTTTCATTATCAATATAGTTAGGAATATTTCTGATTTTAAATACGTTTAAGGTAATTTTTAAATAAAGAATAACAACGCTTTTCTGGTGGCAGATTAAATAAACAGGTCTATAGTCTGTCAAAAAAGTGTTGAAATGAATATTGAACTTTAATGAACTTTATTGAACTTTAAACATTCAAGTAGGATAATTTAGGTAATAAAGTCATGAAATAACAACGCGGGAAACTCGATTTAACAGATTTTGTACTTGTTTGTTTGGTGTAACCAGGCGAAAGACAAATAGTTTCTTCAATATTCATTTCAAAAATGTTTTGACATGACCTCAGATTATTAACAAAAGTTACTAGTATGACTACCTCTATGGTCTATTAGCGGTCGAATCTCGGCTTACTATCCGAGTCGCCCCGTTCAAATCCTGTAACGAACAGTTTACCCCCATACTCCGAGCCTTAGAGGATAATGTGACCTATTCTCGTGCAGCAAACCTTAAATTTAGAGTTGAAAAACCTAAAATAATACAAGCTCATTGAATTTTTATCCATCTGCGTTAAAGCCTATTTTGCAATGAAACGTTTTAATAAAAAATAAAAATTCACACCATATTGTGTAGGCAAGTAATGCTACTTTTGTAGCAAATTTCAAGACGGTGCTAAAGTTATGAGGCTGTGACCTACGGACGGACGGACGGACAACGGAGTCTCACCATAAAGGTTCCTTTTACCTTTCAGGTACTATGGAACCCTAAAGAGATGTCAAATATAAAAACTACTAGTGGCATGGGAATAGTTAAAAATTAGCGTCATCTGAAAATTATTTCAGATGGCACATCGCTGAGTCATTTCCATTTTTGGGATAATCGTGTATTTTAAGAACATGTGTAATAAAATTGTATTGTGTATTCTCGATTCATCCATCCATCCATCAGCCCGTGTTCGTCCACTGTTGGACATAGGCCTTTCCCAATTTTTGCCACTCATGTCGGTCCTCCGTCCTCCTCATCCAGTCGCCACCCTCAACGTCCTTCGGGTCGTCGGTCCAGCAGGCATGTGGTCGGCCTACGCTACGCTTTGCTGTACGTGGTCTCCAATTAAAGCCTTTCGGCCCCAACGGCCATCATGTTGGCGACAAATATGGCCTGCCTAAAAAGCTGACGGACGTAATTATCGTCGGTGAAACGAGGGTGATTCGGGTGTGAACTGTCACTTGCATTTCACAATTCACACTCGGCAAAACCTCTGACACCCCCTCGGGGATTCATGTAGCGACGATATGTTTTATGTTGGTAATAAATAATACATAACCTTTTGAAACTGTGGCACTATAAGAACAAAAGAATACCAGATTTTACTGACATCAGCAAAAACAAAGAAACTAATGTGATACGTTCGCTCTGTTTTATGAAAGGGTGTTTTGGTCTGCCGTGATCATAATATATCAATATTCTGTTTTACATTACCTCAGGGACTAAAATGTTTGTGACCTTTTTCTATTTATGGCAGTTCTTCTTTATATAAAACTAGCTTTTTTGTTCGTGTAGTAGCCGGTGAATTGTTTAATTGCAGTTGAAAACACCATATTTATCATCCGTTAAGGTGACCCCAAGATTGAAACATGATAAAACCGAAAAGCTCCAATAAAGGCACTGTTGATATTTAATCTACATCTATATACTAATAATAATAATAAAGTAGTAAAAAAGTCGTGTCTGTAACATATTTTCGCGGAATTTTAAACGAAATGGGTTATTGGCACTGTACTGAGGCCGAAACAACAGTTTTTAGAATTTTTGTCTGACTGTCTGTCTGTATGTTCCGTTTTAACTCGAGAACCACTCAACGGATTTAGATGCGTTTTTTTATTATCATCGTAGTAACCCTGGTCAACACATAGGCTATCAGGGATGTTAATAAAATAACGCCCAAGCCGTAAACGGAGAATAGAACGAATATTTATCGACTATAGGGAAGATGTTCATAAAATAACGTCCAAGCCGGAAACGGGGCAAAGATTGAATAAACGCTTTTATAACTCGAGAACCACTCAACGCATTTGGATGCGGTTTTCTTCATCATCATTTTCTTTATTATTATTCACTACATAGTGAACCTTGTCAACACGTAAGCTATAGAGGGTGTTCATAAAATAACGCATAAGCCAAAAACGGGGCAAAGACTCCCGGACGCGGGTGAAGCTGCGAGCAAAAGCTAGTTACTTATAAAAATGTACAGTTATTTGAGCTACAGAGTGCCACCAATTTGAATAATCTTAGCCCACATTTCACAAAGAACGAAGTGTTAGAAGTAACAATACAGAAAAAGGTAAGGTTACTTAAATTTAATTATAAAATTTTCGGCGCAAATTTTTGACGGAATACAAAAGATGTAAAAGGCTTGCTCAAGTAACGTTTAAATTTTCCATGAGTGTATGACATTGTACATTAAATAATATTTTGGATCAATTGATGACTCATTATTTTGCTGACTCTATTATACAGTCTGCAACGCAAATATTTTTTTCAGTAATCCTGTCTCTTAGGGTAATTTTAGTAATCAATCAATCTTCCACAGGAGTGTGCGTGAATAAGTAAATGTGTGCTGTGCGTGTTTACCTCCCCTCCCGTGGAAAACGGCAGAATAATTTCAGTACTAAGAGTCGCGCTTTGCCGGTCCCGTGTTAAATGATCTAAGGTGCGCTGTCATCCATTGGGTAGTTTCCAACGATGGTAGTTTCAGAGTCGAGGATAGGAGGGCATAATGACAATTTTCAAATAACACTTTCCGAATCCTCTGTCTTGTTACAAAGCGACTACCTCAACATCATGTGGTATATAGGCTAAAATTCAGTCAACCGCCTAAATGCATACTGGAGACTCGGTTAGTCATCAGGAGCAAGGTTTAATGACGACCCAGAAGAAATTCGAAAAAAAAAATATTTTTACCCCATAGTTCCTGCACTAGGAATACTTGAACTAGTTCAGTAGTAATGGGAACATATTTTTTATGATTTCGCCAAAAGGATCTTTGAACCTTGTTCCTGATCACTAACCGAGTCTCAGTATGAATTTAGGCGGTTGACTGAATTTCACCGTGTATGCTATGTTTCTTTTCAGAGTTCCACTGCCTTTCTCTGAATACCTTCATCGGATTACGACCAAACTTAAATAGGACCTATCTTAAGTATTATAAAAAACACATTCAAAACGGTTTAAAAATAGTAGAGTTGTGGGGTGATAGACACAAATATATATATATATATATCTACAGTCGGATTGAAAACCTTCTCCTTTTTTGAAGTCGGTTAATAACATGATAAAATACTTCCCGCACAATTTGTTAGAAGCTCCGTTCCTGCATTTTCAAAGAAATTTTGCTTGTTTGTGTAAGCCTGGATGATTTTCTCAATTTTGTTTGAGATTTTATTTCAAGCTTTTTATTTTAATTTTAATTAGGCTCCAGGGTCTTACAAAATATACGCGTCCTGTTTTGTAAAACAAATTCTGATAAACAAGTCTGTGTGTAATTCTCATCTATTATTATACCGGTTGAAAATTAACCCTGTAGCTATAACAAAGGAAACTGTTCTACGTTCGAAATTAAAAAAAACATGTTTTGTTACTTTTGTCATGGATGAATTTTGTCTATGCTTTTGTCATGATTATTTTTTTTTTAAAGATATCTACCGCCATATAATCACTAATACCTATTCCGGTGACAGAGACGACGCTCTACGATACTTGTGTGTACATAGTCTATGTCCATTATTTACCGCCGGAAATATGTACGGTCTATTTTCAGGCACATGTCGGGTCGCATAGGTTGGCCATGTTCTCGAAACTTTAAAAAAATATATATATGGTGAAAAAAGAATTACAATAAAAGATATTTTTGGTAGAGTTTAAATCTTATGTCGTTGTTACCAAATAAAATAATTATTAAAGAATTTTCTACCAACACATTCAGACCATTTTGGTGAAAATTGACAAATAAAAAGAATAATTTATCAATAATCAACTTATAATTAAATGAGTTGATTTTAAAGTTTCCTTTCGCTCAATATTTTCACGTTTTATAGTATTTATAACTTTTAAGAGCAAGCCACAAAACAAACTGAACAAACAGGAAATTAATCGTATTTTCAGTTTTGTGTTCTATTAGTGATCCTGGCCCAATAGCATTGGTTCATTAAAAAACAGATAGGACGAAATAAAATAAAAACCTGAGTTTAGGTGGAACACAAAACATAATAAAACCGACCATTTGCGAGTCGAACACGCGCACTAAGGGTTCCGTACCATAGAGTTCAATAAAGCTAGAGGGTTAATTCTTAACCTGTATGTTTCGGCTAATGTTAGGTTTGATGATGAACTTAAGATTAACCGGTTATAAGATAATATGTATCTGTAGTAAAGACATGTGATCAAATGAAAATGTTGAAACCTCAGATCAATCAATTTATCAAAGGTTGAAAGACAAATCGACCGACGAGACCATAAATAATAAGAAGGCACTATGGATAAGGAGATACTCCCACACGTACTTTCCTAAAGAATGAAATTTCATTCAATATAGGTCGTGGAAGTGCACGTTTTAAACTATGTTAAGTGTATTACATGAGGTACTCTTAATGTTATGATAAAACGGTTTATTTTGGATTGACCTCTTGTCTACTTACCGAAGTCATATGAAGGTTGAGTGCATAACTCTTAGAGTCTCTAGGAGAAGATGTATATTCCTTTATTGAACCGATGCCTAAACTGAATGTTTGTAGTGATGCGCTGGAAGCTTATCGATGAGTAAAGTTACTAAAAAATTGATCCTACGAACTATATTGGGACTGATATAATTAAATTAATAAATACTCGTACATACAGGATGAAAACAAAAAATGTTTGCCGATTTCTCCTTTTTGACATTAATTACTTAAGGTTAAAAATATTTAAAATACGTAAATAGATAGTACCGAACCCTGATTGATTGCAATGGCCTGGTTTTTTTTACTTAAATATTTTCGTTGTCAGTTTTGTCTGCAAAATGTCATCATCACAAGTAGATTCTAAATCAAAGTAATCCAACGCAACGATACCAATAACGCCCGCCGCCATCTTGGTGACATCAGAACATAATATTCCAACTCTTTTTCTAAGACAGTGTTTTGAGTAAGTTTATCAAAATACTAAAACTTAGTGTTTCTTTCCGAAGGTATACCATCTAGAAACAATAAAATAATATTGAACAAGGAACATATTGAGACACTATTAATTATTAATACAAAAATACTAGTCACTTGATGATTTATTTGCACATCGATGCTTGTTTTCTTTTACTCCATCACTAGTTCTCGTCTCTCAGGTGAAAACCAATATCCTTATCTACTACCGTGCATCGGGGCATGCTATTAAATCGACATAAGGCTCTATGTCGCTTGAATTAATATCGATCAAGGTCATCTTTAGCACATCTCTAGAATATTAGATTTCATCTTGATAGCTTGTTGCAGAAGTATGTGATAATAATACTCGTAATTATGAGTAAAACTCATTAAAAGGTGAAATCGCAGCGAGATGCCAGCCAGACTCTGTATTTTAGGATCCAGGATTAATTCCTGCCAGTCCTGGCATGCTTTACATTCATGTTATTTAATTTTTCTAGGATTGAGATCTAAGATGAGAGATTTTCTGAATGTACAAATTGGAAGAAAAGTTCTTCAGATTTTTGACATTACGCTACGTTTTAGCATCTGGCAAATTAAGGAAGTCAAATAAGAACAAAACAAAGTTCCTTAATTAGAATAAATCTAAAAATCATTAATTTCAAATTTTATGTGAAATAATCACCGACATAAGTATCTATAGCTCGTTGGGTATAATACTTCATTACTTTATTTTTCCGTTTTGTTTGATACATTGTTTTACACCTAACGATGATTTTGATTTTTTTGTTAAACCTAGTGAACTAACATAAATCAGGTAACGTTAGAAACCCTCAGGGCACGAATTCTGCTCGTACTTGACCGATAAATTTTTACCTAAACGTGGACGACACTGGTTTTTTGGAACTTGGAAATACTCATTGACGTCTCATAAACATAACAAGGTGAGGCTTTTAAAAACTATTTATTTTATAATAATAAAGTCTCTCATTGTACTATAATAACAAAAAATATTTTATATCATTATTTTGTTAAGAAAACTAAACTAAAATGTTTTTTTCCATAATAGAGACGTTCGTAAATAAAATATGTCATTACGCACTATTTTTGAGCTCATAATCAGGATTTTACTATGAGTGTAGATAAAAATGTTTACGAGGTATTCTTTCTTCTGAAAATAGAGTTCATTATTTCATTTATCTTTTTAAGAACACTCAAGATCCGTGCCTGGGGGCGATTCTGGAGAAACAGTCGAAGCGAGATTTTGAAAGTTTATGAGTTTTAGAGATCTGGATTCGATTGTTTCTCCGGAATTGCCCCCGTGGGCTGAACGGACAATGTAGTATACATTCAGAACTCAACACGCAACACAATCTTCTTGAACGCTTTCGTACAAACAAAGCCACCTCAAGCTCAACTACAGTAAGGATACAATCCATGGGTAAGCACGCATCTCTCTACGTAGGATACACTTGTACTTACATAATGTCATGCTCCATTTGTCCTCAGTAACGCCGCGTGCAACGGTCGGATTCACCGCAAATTGCGCGTCGTGGCATCTAGCAACACATGAACATGTTTCCTGCCTGAAAGTTCTAACTGATAACAAGAGTTCTAAATGATCATACTTGTGGCGGCCTCTACACTAACCGGGAGGAACTATGAAGCAGGCGGCCGCACAGGACCACGGATCGGCAGTCAACTTACGACAGATGGCGCCATAGGTCTACAAAAGCCACCCTTTTGTAGGCTGCTAATATAAAAATATTATTTATCCCGAAATCTGTTAAATCTACATACCCTGTAAACTCAAGCATAGAGTAGATACTCTTGGTACCCCGTGCGTTGATTCTCAGAAATAATATCAACAAAGAAGTTTGTGAAGTGTTTTGTTCTGTCTAAGGGGCATTTACACGCACGCTTGATCATTATTATCGCTACGTTATTTTATACTTTGTGATCTGATAGGAACTATCCGTTGACCAAGATCAGTTTCTGCTTTCTCAACTGCAGGCTATCAATACGGGATTGTGCAATCGGGTAAGTGAATAACACTGTAATGACTGGTCTTTAAGATATAGGTACTGAAAAAAATAAATAAACGTGAATAGTTTTTCAGACGCTTACTAACCAAAGAATACCGAAAAATAACGATAATTGTCTTAAAAAGCGGTTGTAGTGATGTCTAAAAGGTCTTGAGATGTGGTAAATCCTGCAAGTCGAAAAATTTTGACCCATAAAGACCATCAGACTTAAGCCGATAACATTATGGATATCTATTTATAGTTTTTTTCCATAAGCGACGGAAAGTTATAAAACTTGTCTCCAAAGAACGATTCAAACAAAAAAAGTGAACATATTCAAAAGCTCTGCTTCTTCACAAAGACAAGTGAGAAGTAAGTGAAAAAGTTAGAAGTATTTTATACCATCTTCAACTTTCACTGTAATAGAATCATTGTCGAATAGAAGCAGACTCATCACAAATCACTACAAATCCTCAGTAAAAACTTTCTTTCTGTAAATTCCGCAAAAAGTTTAGGAGGATCAGTTTTCTGACATCAACGGAATTGAATTTATTTTTATGTCTTCGTCTCACATAGTTAGAGTAGGGCTTGTCTAATATAGATCCTACATCGTCACGACATAATCCCAGAGGGAGTGTCAGAGTGTTTCCAAATATGGGCTGTGGTACAAGTCACAGTCCACACTTGTAATATAAAAGAGTTAAATTTTATTCATATTATAGTATCTTCAGATAGTGGAAAGATCCTAAAATGAATATCAATATAAAATGTCGAATTTTTGGTTCTGTTCATAAAGATCCATCTAGATATCGCCTAGTCTAATATAGTCTAGTGGTCCGAACTTTGTGACCATTAGCACGGGGTGGTCACAAGTTCAAATCCTGTAGGGGCATATTCGTATTGTTCATATCCGTGCCCAAAGTACGGCGATAGCCGGTAACGTGTATCGTGACCCAAACTCATGTTAGGCCTACAGGTTGTAATTACGTCTAACTAACCAAATTACCAACGCATTTCACTCTACAACGCCCTTTGTAGTTGTACACCATAGACGAGGTAGTTATTCCAGTTTTATTCATAAAATACATTGCCAAACCTTTTTTACAAACCACAAATTACAAAAGGGATTCCTATAAGCATATGTGTATTCAGTCGATAGTAACCAAGAATTAGCTAGATAATTATCACCACTTTCCTACCAAAAGACTATTTACACGATGTACAGATATTCTATTTCACGAAGTCTGGTTGACTAGGTTGTTGTAGCGCGTGCACACGCAGTTTTTTCTAGTAAGCGCGTTACAAATTGCGCCACAAAGACAAAACGTGCTCATCTAAAGTAAGGCCATAATACGAAATAAAGAATGTAAACACACTCTCATGGATTCAAAACCCTTTTATTTGAATAATTATATTAAAATTTTGAACTGCCAATTCTCATCGTTGTCGTCTGTATTAGACGAAGATGATTCGTAGGGAATCAGCCGTACTTATGACAAAACTTTACATTGTAGTATCAATCATGTTGTCAATGAATCAAAAATCAACAAGAAAAAACAACAGTAAAAATCAACAATAAAAACTAACAGTTACGGATTAATAATAACAAAAAACTAAACAAATACGTAAACGAAAGAATACGTATCACTTCGAACGCAATCCAAACAGGAATCAACTTGGTCACAAAATGGCGGACCAAATGTTGGTAAAAGCGGTACTAACTGCTTACCTGTACCACAGGCAGGACTCACGCAACGACAGCTGTCGTCGACCAACTGACGCCATTATTGCATACAAGCGGTACGAGAGATAAGGATAGAGATAACTCCGTAGCGGTCCGATCGTTTACGTATTTTATCTCGTCTCGTTGGCCTTACTTTATACAAATCACCACCACAACTATCAACCATAGCCAAATGGACTATAAAACATCTATACCAAGAAAATTTCAGGCCTATTGTTTCTTTTTAACACTCGGAGCTTAATGAATAATTTCGCTGTTAGTCTTTTCAGTGTTGTAGTGAAGTGAACCATTCTCAGGTCTGAAATAATAGGTGAAGAAAATTAAACGGTATGACTTTTTCGAAATAATTGCGGTAAATTGTTGCAATTTTAGCAAGGTGCCTTTAACTCTATTAGTAGTACAATTAATTTGCATTCTTATTTCTTTTCAATTTTTTGAGCTGGGACAATGCCAGTTTAGTATGTGTAAAGTTTTTCTATCGTTGCGGTAACTAAATTTTTCATTGTTCTTGGGTGTTATGATATGAGACATGTCAACTTTCTTAAAACAATGCAAACCAAACTAAAATTTGTTCATTATCAAGATTGTTTAATGGATTTATTTTTACGTGACTACATATACCCATAAACTGTCTTGGTCAAAATTTGTGGTAACTTTAAACATACTTACTTCCATGGCTTGGGTTGTAGTTAGTATTCGTTACCAAGTGTGACAATTTTTTTAAAGACAATTGATAAGATCTATCTATCTGCTAGTTCTATTTTCTCACGTTATTTATGATAAAATTACCAAAATATAAATTTTTTGCTAGTTATTTTTAAATTTATCTTATTAAGGCTGCGGCAGCAACGGGAATATGTCAGAATCTTAATTTTTGTGGTTAAATTATAAAGCTGCATTTGCTGTTATTCACTCCTGGCTGGACTTATTCAATTATGCATGAAACTATTTCAGGTTGTTTACGTCTTTTGGCTTTGGTTCTAGTTGAACAATTATCTTATTTTTATTAGGTTTGGCATGTTAGCTTAACCTGTTCCCTAAGTTATATCAAGAACTTGCACCGGCTTACAAGACCGCAAAGGTTACAAAGTCAAACAGTCAACAGACAATACTACTTAATGTGAAACAAATTTTTTGAGGATCAAAAATCATCCGGAAATACTAATTTAAACGTCCAAAGTTGACGTCGTCAAATGAATATTTCGCTGATTACGACACTTATTTTCGCGATATTTCAACAATCATTCAGAGTTTTCTAGTAGAACCTTCGGTAGATGGGAGTTTCTTAAACGTCTCTGACAGTAAAACTGTTTAATTATTTAAATTGATGAATGAAGAATAAAATGACAAATTTTCAAGACGTCCTGACTGTCGTTAATTTAAGATCTGTACTCTGGTCGGTGTAACATAGGAAACCACGAATTTAAGGTTATTTATAGCATTTTTAAAGCTCTTTTTAACCTGATTCGTCCTCCGTTCTCAGAGTGTAACGAGTCAACATAAATACTTTTATTCCGTATGTTTATACTGTTCTTCTATTTACATCGGGAGGTAAGTTCCAGACTTCTACGCTTTGTTTTCGTATTTGTTCCTCTATACGACTACGAGTACCTCCGCAGTTCTATGTAAAGTTTTAAGTAAACATTTGGGTACAAAGCTCGCCAGCTAAATTCGCGGCTGTAAACTGAAAACTAAACTACCCCACATAGGTATAATGGTTATCAGGCAAACTATGACCGGACTCTAATAGATGTTTTGCAAAGTGTGATTTTTCAGGATGATTATTTCTATGGGCTGAGATATGTTCTTTGTACCTAGTTTCAAAACTGCGACCTGTTTGACCTACATAGACACCGTTACAATCATTGCAAGACAATTTGTAAATACCAGACTGTTGTTTTTTATCTAATTTGTCCTTACCATTGCAAATACGCTTTATCTTATTTTTGGTTCTGAATGCAACGCGAACACCACAACGCCGAAAAATCTTCGCAACCCGTTCAGAAATTGGACCTAGATAAGTTAAGCTTGTTTTTATGCGGGCGGGCGGTGCACGAGTCTGCATTTTGAATAGCACGACAAGAATTGTTTAGCGGAATATTGCAAATTGTATTTATATATCCTTAACTCACACGACTTGAAACTGGCCCCCAATATCTCTGTGTATATGGCGATGGTGCTGCCCACACCACAGAACAGAAAATGTTCATTGGTGCTGCCAAACCTTCTTTACTCCTCTGAAATATGGTGTGTGTACCACCACCATAGGATGATGGAACGTGATGAGCTAGAGGCCCGACCACCCGCGGCCATTCATTACAAGGGGGTTTATTAAGAAGATCAGCTACATTAGCCATCCTCGGTCACACCAGCGCCGTACCGACTAGGAATTGAAGTAGTGACCATGATCGAAGACGATCGGAGCCACCCAATTATCATCATCATACAAAATCGGCCTACCCCACATGCGGACAATAAATATTCGACGATGCTTCAAAAATAGGCAATTAGGCCATTTTTTATTAAATATATGAGGTGACTTTAATTTATGCAGCCAAATTCTTATTGAAGACTCAGTAAGTGCTCAGGTGTACTCAGTAACAAGGTTCGATGACCCTTTTTGTGAAATTCGTAAATGATTATTTTCGTGTTCCTTACAAACGAAAGCCCAGCCCCGAGTCAATTACTATGGGACGTCAAGCTTTCATTTTACGAAATCAGCAAAAAGTGTTATCCGTGTTTCTGATCACTTATTGAGCCTCCAGTGTGAGTTTGGCTGCATAAATAAAAGTCACCTATATATTATATTTATTAATGAACAAAAATAAACTATAAATTCTGACTTATTACTAAAAACTTGAACAAACTAATTACAGGTCTAGTGAGAAATATTGTGATTTCGGCTTTCGCGAAATCTATGAATAATCGTATTTATTTAATGACGTCTTATGACAACTTAAAAAAACAAAACTTGTAAAAAAAACCAAGTCTCGCAACTTCTACCGTAAAAAGTTGCGAGGTCCATGTAAATCCAAGTCGGTTAATTTATTCAGTCCCTACTTAAGGGAACTTCTGTCTTAAATTATACATAATTAGCTAACCTAACAACATCTCATAGTAACCGTATCAATATTAAAAATCTTTTATTTTCAAAATAAATAGATTGAGTTGGCTATCGCATGAAAACACAATGTATCTGAAAAGTAATACATGTAATAGGTTGGGGAAAAAGTTTCTTCGCATTTTATATGAAAATTCAAAACATTTTTAATAAAGTTTATTTACATTTAACTAAAGTATGTAGGTGCCATTTTGTTCGAAAACTTTCTGCCATCTTGTAGGTAGGGGCATGATCCCATTGCTATAGAAATTCTGGGGCTTCTGATCAAAAAATCGCGACAAGTGGTTTTGGCAGTCCTCTCGTGATGTTAACCTGACACTGCCTAAAGAATTCTGAAGAGACCGAAACAAGTGGAAATCTGAAGGTGCAAGGTCAGGACTATACGGCGGATGCATTAATGCGCCCCAGCCAAACTCTCTTAATTTTTGCTAAGTGGCTAAAGATGTGAGCGTTATCATGATGAAAAACCACACCCCTTCTGTTGACTAATTCCGGCCGCTTTCTCTCAACTTCTTGCTTTAATCTCATCAGTTGTTCGCAGTAGAGTTCAGAATCGATGGTCCTGCCTGGCGGTAACAGCTCATAATGAATAGTGCCCTTCCAATCCCACCATACACACAGCATTACCTTGTTGCGAGATAACCCGGGTTTCGCCAGAGTCTGTGAAGCCTGACCAGCCTTTAACCACGACCTTTTTCGCACGTTCTTATCGTACGTGATCCACTTTTCATCACCAGTTATCAGGTTTTTCAAAAAAAAGTTCTGTTCATTACGTCGTAATAAAAAATCACAAATGAGTACACGGTTCATTAAGTTTCTTTCAGTGAGCTCATGAGGCACCGAAATATCGAGCTTTTTTGTGTACCCAGCTTTTTTCAAATGCGCCAAAACTGTTTTGTGTTCAATCCTCAGTTATTCAGCTACATCGTAACTACTGATATGCCAATCTTGCTCCACTGTTTCGAAAATGGCACCCATTTTATCCGTAACAGGGCGCCCAGAGCGAGGTGCATCTTTGGCATCAAAATTTCTGGATTGAAAACGCTTAAACCAAATTTGTGCTACTCTCACAGACACTGCACTTTGTCCATAAACATCACAAATTTTTTTCGCGGCTTGCTTTGCATTTTTACCTTTTTTGTAGTAAAATTTTAAATGTATCGAATTTCTTCATTAGATTCACTCATCTTAACAGTAAGAAAAACAAATGAAAATCACACATTTTACCTTATTTGAATTTGGAATTATCTTTTTTAAAATTTAAACTTTTTAATAATACCAAAACCAGCCAGATACAAATGGTATAGCCAAAGAGATTTTATTATAAGGAAGTTGATAGTTGAGATTGTCGGCACTTGGTGGAATTTATCAAACATTGTTGTGATAAAAAAAACACTTGTACTTTTCCACAGATAATATTTAATTCTACACTACCCAACCGGTTTCACTATATAAGCATCATCAGGGGCTTTTTAATTACATAATTTTATATATAATTATTTATTTAAACAATCTTTCTGTTGCTAGATGTCCGTGCAATTGCACTTGCACTTGCACTTGCAATTGCAATTGCACGGACATCTAGCAACAGAAAGATTGTTTAAATAAATAATTATATATAAAATTATGCACTTGCACTTGCAATTGCAATTGCACGGACATCTAGCAACAGAAAGATTGTTTAAATAAATAATTATATATAAAATTATGTAATTAAAAAGCCCCTGATGATGCTTATATAGTGAAACCGGTTGGGTAGTGTAGAATTAAATATTATCTGTGGAAAAGTACAAGTGTTTTTTTTTTATCACAACAATTTTATTATAAGTTCATACATACTATTTGCGAAAAGAGTTTTTCCCCAACCTATTATTAAATTAAATTATTTATTGCGATTGCCAATTCAATCTTTTTATTTAAAACATAAAAGATTTTTAATATTGATATTTTCATTATGTTGTTAGGTTAGCTAATTATATAATAACTTAAAACAGAAAGTCCCTTAAGTAGGGACTGAATAAATTAACCAACTATATATTTATATGGGATTACAAAGTTATTTATGTAGTTGGTGTGGATCGAAACTGCAAAATATTTTAGTTTTTCCTTGATTTATACACTAAACACTAATTACACTGGTCAACAAGTTTTCTGCACAGAAACGATATTTTGAAATTCTTGCAGAAAACTGTGTGCTGAATCCAAATCTGAACTCAGATTTTTTCTATCAGGTCTCAGTTTTGTGAAATCAACTTCAAGGTATTGAAATTTACCGTTTCTTTAATGCTTCTGAACATTTTTTTTACTTATTACAAATGTATTTTATATATTTATTTTTCATAACTACAGGTCTTTAATCAATACTTATTAAGGTGAAAATAACATAATTCGCGATTGAACCTTATTTTTCAAAATAAATAATATTTTGTGAGAGCTTGTTCGGTCCATACATTTCATACCAAGTTTTTACTATGAAACATTGGGTGTGATTGTTTTGAGACATTTAATCGAAAACTAGGCTTGGTTACTTGAATCTTTTTATCATATTATTAAAAAGAACCACTAAGAAGAATTATTATTGAAAATTAAAGCCGAAAAACTAATTGTGCTAAGCGTAAAGCCCCACCAGAAGTAGTAAAAACACGCGATTTTTCAAAATTTAGTCTGTCTTAGACAAATATTACGACGTGATAGAGAAAATCTGAGTTTATATTCGGATTCAGCATACAAATTTCTATAATAATTTCAATAAATCGTTTCTGTGACAGAAAATTTCTACAATTTTGTTGACCAGTGTTATATTCCAAATTTTAAGCTTCTATGTCTGCTAGAAGTGCCTTAGAGTTTTGATGATCGGTCAGTCAGTCAGTCAGTGAGTGAGTGACAAAATTGAATGATATACATACATAATAATACTAATAAAAAATTAAATAACCTACCTATAAGTTAATGATAATCTAAAAAATAATGGAACAAATCTTATGGCTATAAAAATAAAAAACTTGACTTCAATCTGCTACTTTTCTTTGCTTTTTGGAATACATAAATCAGTTTAGGTATGCAATTTGAATGATAATTTTTTTGTGCTTATAAACCGATTTAATAAGTTTTTTAATGTTTACAGGAAGTAACGTCATCTTATCAGGTTGAATGATCGGCTCTTTGAGACTTCAGGATGCGTTCGAGAAAAATAAAATATCACAATGGAAATGTGTGGTGGTGACCGGTGACGTCACTAAGGTCAAATGAAAGACATCGCTTTTATTAATTTAATAAAGGATATACACGCTTGTTTTTAAATCTACTGGAGACTACATAAGCACAAATACAAAATACAAAAATAAGTATTTAATTCACACGTACGAGGAAACTAATTATTAAATTTCAGTGGCTCCCAGACTAGACGATAGGTAATAATGTTCCGTGGGGGTTCAATAATCACTGACCTCCAGTATGAATTTGCCTGTATCAACCAAATTCACCAATGTACAGTCACCGAGACTAGGCAAGGAAAAGTGTTATTTAAATTCCAAGCATGATATGATCGTTTCAGTTACATCGACTACTAAAAACTCAATTCGATTCGATATCCGGATACTGCCAGTATTCAATAGTCACTCGATTTCGCATCGAAAATATCGAGTTCGGGCGCTCGCGTATCGGGATATTCTCAGTTGAGTAATTCAGATCCGATATCGAACATGAAGCTGCGAATTATGGTGACAGATGAAGTAAGCTGTCAAATAAGTAATACAGTAACCTACCCAGATTAATAGAAATAGAAATATGAATGTTTCCTACATAATTTGAACATAGGCTTGGGTATTTTGGGAGCCGACAGAAGCGGAGCAAAGCCAGTATTGCCAAGTATAGTGCTCGCCATGCTAAAAGAGCAGATCTGGTGTTTTTTTCGTCATAACTGGATAAATGTATGGTGCTTTAGTCCTCAAAAAGTAACTATTTTTTATATACCTCCTAGCATAAAACTTCCAAAAATTTGAGTGGCTGCATTGACCCGGAAAGTTACTATATCTAACCAAAAGGTGGCTAACTTGGCAACACTGAGCAAAACCATGCGATCCCTGTCAACAGGGGACGTCTCGCCCCGCTTCGCTTTGCTGCATTGGCCCGGAAAGTTACTATATCTAACCAAAAGGTGGCTAACTTGGCAACACTGAGCAAAACCATGCGATCCCTGTCAACAGGGGTCGTCTCGCCCCGCTTCGCTTTGCTGCATTGGCCCGGAAAGTTACTACCTAGGTATATCTAACCAAAAGTTGGCTAACTTGGCAACACTGAGCAAAACCATGCGATCCCTGTCAACAGGGGTCGTCTCGCCCCGCTTCGCTTTGCTGCATTGGCCCGGAAAGTTACTACCTAGGTATATCTAACCAAAAGTTGGCTAACTTGGCAACACTGAGCAAAACCATGCGATCCCTGTCAACAGGGGTCGTCTCGCCCCGCTTCGCTTTGCCCAGCCCTCATTATTTATGAACACAAGCAACAAAACATGGTACTCCTCGCTTTGCTCATCGTCACACCTATTTTTGACTTTTTTTTGAAAAGCCACCAATAGATTAAAACCAAACCTAGGGTTGCCTAGTCAAAAAGCTTTATTTGACTAGCTTTATTCATTTGAACTTCGACCTTTAACTGACAGAATTAGGCAACCTAGGCTTAACTATAAAACGATCGGTCAAAAGCCGAATCACAAAGTTGTTTCGGCTTTGACTGAGATCTCTTGTCAAACCTGAGGACTGACGAGGCAAACTTAGGAGCGCCAAGGCTTCGGGTGGGCTTTTGTACAAAGTAATAAATATACCACTGCGGTATAGTTTGTACCGGCTATATTCCTTGCGATGAAAAAACAGCAAAGTGAGAAAATATAGAAAATTTCTATCATAGTTTCAATTAATTTAATATTTGATTATTATAATTATATTTTTAGCCGTTTTTAAAAGGTGGGTAATTTGATAAAGAAATGGTCTACCTATTTCATAAATAAATTATGTATTATCAAAAAGAGGTGTGTCAGGATAGTAATAGATGGAAATCTGTAGTCTCTGCCTACCCCTCTAGGAGAATGGCGTGAGTATACGTATGTTTGTTTAATAATCTAACCTTAGATCAAGTTAAATCGTTTTACGTAGAAGCTACTCTTCGAACAGAGATATTCTTAGGTCAGTCATTCTGAAAGTTCCATAACTTCACAAAAAGCTAGTTCTACGTGAACGTGAATCGAAATATTGTATCGACTTGTTCGCGCTGAGGTTTATGCACGAATGGCAACAGCTTGAATTGTTATTGGAACTTACGTTAACTACATATTAAAGCAGATTCTGAAGGGTTTAATTTTAGTTTTACTACTGCCAAAACTAAATTTTCTTAATTCCAAAATTGTTCTTTAGATAGAAGCTATATTGTTTGGAAAAATTTGTTTATTGACAGCACTAAAACTGAAATTAAAGCCTTCAGAATCGGCTTTAATCTGTACTTACGTAACTATAGTGCGACAAAGCTTTTTTGGCACGTGTATTGATCGTGTCTAAAATCGGTAGTATGCCGTTAATAATAATTTGGCCAAGTGCGAGTCGGACTCGCGCACGAACGGTTCCGTACCACCCCACAATACGGGTACGGAACCCTAAAAACATACATATCATCATAATGGTAGCGCTTGACAAACAATTCAGCACCCTCTTGAGTTGAAATTAAGGGGGTAACTTTTTACCTCGGTACAAAATGCACATCATAATTTGTTTTCCTTACTTTTGAATAAAAAGTATGCAATAAATGTGTTTTAAAGCATCTTTCAGAAATAATTTATTAATAATAGAGTTTTTACAAAAAATTACGCACTTTAATGTAATACATTTTGTTTGCATTACATTAACAAACTTAAAAGTGTGTTTACAGTTGTAATGTAATTCAGCTAAAATGTATCGCATAAAATTGAATAATTTTCATGGATCAACTATTAACAAGCAGTTTGCGCGAATTGCTATAAAACGCATTTATTGCAAACTTTTTATTCAAAAGTAAGGAAAACAATATTATGATGTGAATTTTGCACCGAGACCCTCCGTTACCAGCTTAAAGTTTTTATTATATTATTTGACCTCTTGTGCCATCCTTTTAGGAGTCTTATTCTCAGTGTGGTGTTTTGAGAAATCCATGAATTAATTTAAATAACACTTAAATAACACTGTATTTTTTAGGTGGTAGAGCTGATGCCGGGCTCGACTGTGGAGGTACCACCATCTTACTCGCAAATCCTCCCGAAGTTATTCGGGGGAGAGTAAGAGAACAGCTCTCAGGCAAAAAAACCAGGCGGCCCACCATTGCCTGGGACCGATGGATGGCGGTATAACCATCCCCAATTGCCGGGCCTTATATAAAACAGACTGGTGACGGGCAGCGGCGTCACTGGTGCAAGGGTTTCGGCACCGCGCTCACCAACCCGCCTGCCCAGCGTGTGTGAGTATGGGCATTTCTTCCAGGAGGACCGCCAAGAGTGGCAAAATCCTGGAAAGGCCTATGTCCAGCAGTGCACGAAACAGGCTGATGGATGGAACACTGTATAGCCGTGTATCAACAAAGTATTCAATTTAATAACACTATCAATGTTTGGTGCTTCTATCTTCATAATAGCTATTCGTTCTCAACATCTTCTAATCTAAAGGAGGAAGAGCTAAGAGTAGTAACTAAATGCTATAAAAGGACCTTTCCTGAGTGGCGTAATCTGGGATTTGATTGATTACCTTATCCTAATACGCCTGGCGGGCGCTACGCCCAGTCATTAGCGCTACGCCCAGCGGCGCTACGCCCAGTGGCGCTACGCCCAGTGCCGCTATGCCCAGTGGTGCTCCGTGGGCAGTATGAACAAAACAAGTAACTGTCAAATCCTTTCACTTCAACTTCAGATACAAAATACAAGGGAAACTACGTTATTTTGTAAGTTGAATTATGTGTTTCTGTCAATAAACTTAATCTCAAAACCGGTTTAGTTACATTTGGTGCACTGGGTTTTTACCGGATTGGAGAAACATCAGGAAGTAAACTTGAAAAAAAATCTTGTGCTATTTTTTTAGGCGGTTGAGCTGGTCCCGGGCTCGACTGTGGAGATCTTACTTACTCTTAAATCCTCCCAAAGTTATTCTGCGGAGTGTAAGAAGACAGCTCGAAGACAGGCACAAGCAGAAGGCCCACTATTGCCTGAGACCGTTTGATGCAGCTATATCCATCCCCAAAATACCGAGCCTTATTAAAGAACAGACTACTGACGGGCAGCGGCGTCACTGGTGCGAGGGTTTCAGCACTGCGCTCACCAACCCGCTTTCCCAGCGTGTGTGAGTATGGTCATTTCTTCCAGGAGGACCGCCAAGTCTTGAAAAGGACAGGCTGATGGATGGATGTGCTATTTTATAACATGGACCCTCCATGCCACCCAAACGTGCCCCACCGTATTGCTGATTCATGACAGAAAATATTTGTTTAATGAGAAATAAATAATCACACAAGTTGTCGAAGAGTTGTATTACAACCTAATTAATTTGATTTTTGCATAGAATTCATAGCAAGCTAGAAAAAAAATCTAAATTCACTAAAAATCACGTAAAACTGCTCCCATTGACTATTTCCCATTGACGGTTTCCCAGATGATTTTGGAAACTGAAATTCAGTCACCCGTAAGTTAAGGTATACAGAATGGTGTGATTGGTTTAATTTTGCCAAAGAAAAATTGTAACTTGGTGTATTTATTCATCGAACATAATAATTCGGCATCGAAACGTGATTCTTTAGAGCGCGCGATGTTTCGGTTGTCGTAACAGCCACGGCTCAGAGCGCGCTATTTTAAACAATAATGAAACGTCACAGAGTTCAGTTCTACTTGACGCTAAATGTGGTGCTTAATGTTAGGGAGAACGGGTCCTTAAGACCCAGTCAGTAGTTGGCTACTCTGAAGCTGTTAGACAGCTGTTAAAATAAATTGTATGGTATCATAATGATCAGGTGTAAAAAGAAATGCCATCAAAAACAAAACTTGTAAAAAAGACAAGTCTCGCAACTTAGTTCTTCTACCGTGAAAAGTTGTGAGACCTATGTAAATCCAAGTCGGTTAATTTATTCAGTCCCTACTTAAGGGACCTTCTGTCTTAAGTTATTACATAATTAGCAAACCTAACAACATCTTAGAGTGACCGTATCAATATTAAAGATCTTTTATGTTTTAAATAAATAGATTGACTCGGCCATCGCATGAAAACACAATGTTTCTAACAAGTAATAAATACATATTATATTAAATTAGATTATTTAATGCAATTGCCAAGTCAATCTATTTATTTAAAACATAAAAGATTTTTAATATTGATATGGTCACTATAAGATATTGTTAGGTTAGCTAATTATGTAATAACTTAAGATAGAAGGTCCCATAAGTAGGGACTGAATAAATTAACCGACTTGGATTTACATGGATCTCACAACTTTTTACGGTAGAAGAACTAAGTTGCGAGACTTGGTTTTTTTTTACAAGTTTTGTTTTTGATGGCATCTCATTTCTTTTTGTAGATAGTCCTACTTTTTTTCCTTTCCGGTACCTTCTACTTACAACTGAAAATGTAACTTTGTAATCCTATATATTTATATATATGTTATTTATGCAGTTGGTGTATCTAGAGCACTGGACCGAAATTGCAAAATATTTTAGTTTTTCCTTGATTTATACACTAAACAATAATTGTATTCCAAATTTGAAGCTTCTATGTCTGCTAGAAGGAGTTTTGATGATCGGTCAGTCAGTCAGTCAGTGAGTGAGTGCCAAAATTGAGAAATTTTGACTAGTTATAATTATTAAACTACTGGTTCAAATTAAATGAAATTTCAAATATACCGTGTTTATACAATGCCTGCTTGGTTACTGAACATTCAGGCTTCTAGTTTTATCCACAACGAAGTTATAGGGGGGTCGAAAATAGCCTGAACTGTTTCGAGAAAAGGATGGTATGGCCGTGCCGCTTTTTAGCTCGACTTGGCGGAGGCACTGCCGTGCCCCCAGATACTGGATTAAATAATGTTTTTTTAGGGTTCCGTACTCGAAGGGTACCAAACGGGACCCTATTACTAAGCCTCCACTGTCTGTCTGTCCGTCCGTCCGTATGTCACAGGGGTCTACAGCAGCTACAGCCCTAATAAGTAACCAGTAAGCCGCCAAGAACGGTGAAATATGTCCATCAGTGGACAAACTAGGCTGATAGATGGATTGCGTGGGGTACGGGATCCTTTGTGCGCGAGTCTAACTCACACTTGGCCAGTAGTTGTTAATATGGACGAGTCCACTACCCATGTTTATTTACTCAGCCTATTTTACTTCTCATTTCTTGAATCCATCTACTCTGTCCTGTGCTAAATACTTCCAGCCATACTGATTAAAATAAATCTAGAGCGTCTTTGCATTTTCCCACGATGGGACAGCTTTGACCACCTTTAGTTTATCCATTCGATGGCGAATTCCTCCCACCCATCTGTCTATCTCATCCTCGTGGTCTGCACACCTACGCAGAAATACTAGTCGGCGTTTCTAACGACCAATTTGTTTTACAATGCTGCGCTCCATCGCAAAAATAGGCTGGAACCAGTAGCGATTTTCTTGGTACACGACAAATCAAAAAAAGTGTGCAAATTTTAAGAAAACTGAAATTATTTTCAGCATGGCATAACAATAAACTGCTTTAAGTGCGGTCACCCCCACTCCCTATTGTCAAAAATAGTCTTTATTTTGATAAAATTGATGGATGTGGAAGTGGCCTAAGAGGTGAGTCAGGATCGTTAGCACATGGAAATCTGTGGTTTCTGCCTACTCCTCTGGGAGACACACTCATGCCTGAGTATATGACTATGTTTTTTAGTAAAAATCTTACTTGGTTTTAATGTCTATATTCTAGGTACATTTTTATATACAAGTTTAAATTTATCTTTTGCGGGTGAATTTGCAAAGAGCAAAGACTGACCCAGTGTCAAAGTCGATCTAAAGATGTGAGTAACAAAACCGTTGTTTATTTATGCATTTAAAAGTCATCTTAAAATAAACTTTGTGCAGTTGAAAAAAGGTAAAATATTGTTTAAAATCTTGTTTTCAATATAGTTACAATACATTTGTTCAAGGTTAAGATAAAAAGGCATTATATTGTAACCTATCTTACACCGAAAAGAAAAACATTCAATGTTTTTGCAGGGGTATTATTATATTTATTTTATTTTAAGTGCTTGATAGGGCTGGTTATCTTGGTAAAAATAAATATTTAATTGTATGAGCATTTTAATTTATTTTTAGAAACATGTACAGGCTGTGTCACGGCTGTGTTAATAACGTGCTCAGAAAATTAAATCACTTGCTCTGCTGATCATACTGAACGATTTTTCTATGAAACTTTTGAAATCTATATACTAATAATAATAACAAAGTAGTAAAAAAGTCGTGTAATATTTTCGCGAAATTTTAAATGAAATAGGTTATGGGTATTTTAGTGAGGCCAAAACGACAATTTTTAGAATGTTTGTCTGTCTGTATGTATGCATGTTCCGTTTTAAAACAAAATAAACGCCAAATCTCACGTTGCTCGTGTCGCGGTCATAAAACGTATATAATACATAAGTATTATGTTTATTTTTATTAGCATGTAATAGTCATAGTTTTGTATACAGCATGTTGAATTTACCTTTTATAGGATGTACACTATAATTTTATTATTTGTCCATTTATCTATTTATGTAAGTGTGTATATCTGCTGGTAGACCTTAAAAATAAATAAATAATAAATTTACACTGTTAACCTATTGTAAATAATTTAATAGTTTATATTTTATTGATTATAATATAACATTTTGTAACAATTTCACCCCATTCTTCTGGATAGCGGTGTCCATCTCGTCATAAACAAATGACGTTTCGCAGCAATCATTACAAAGTCGATTGGATTTTAATTTGTTTGGGATCTGTTCAATTATTGTCCTTCGACTCAATTATTAAATTACAACAGGACTGATAAGAATCTCTTATAACACTACATTTGACACAAGGAACAGCTTTCGTCCATATGAACAATAACTTTCTAACGGAAAGTCGCTACTATAGAGGGGTGGAAAAGGCGCACGGGACACACTATCTATATCTAGACCTATTTGGCCCTTGTGCCCCACAAAAAATAATCCTGGATCCACCCTTGCAAATTTTGCATAGCACTCAATGAACGAGTCCTATCTATGTTTTGATTTTCGCTTAGATAAATTACTTAGGGCCAGTTTCTGAATTAAGAAAATCTCGCTTAGCGAATACAATCAGCCAATCACAGCGCTGCATTTCAAAGTAGGGCACTATTTAACTCAAAATTCTCAACTGTGAAATTGAGAATTAATCTTTTTTTTATTTTTTATTTAATTATTTTTTTATTTATTCGGGACATCAACAGCAATACAATTACAAATGAAACAATACATAAAGACACAACACATAGAGCCAATGACAGAGATCCACAAAATATACAAATTAAACAAAGTACAAAAACATACAGAAAACAGATAGACACCTAAAACTATTTAAATCCTAAAATATAATAAAAACTAATTTAAACTACAAATAAGAAAGGACAAAGACAAAATAAGAGTTCAGGCATGCAATTAAAAGAAAGAAAATTAACAATTTACAATTTAATGTCTATGTTATGTGGTGATGAGGGGGGGTGAGTTTATGAGGTGTGGGGGGCTACACTTTTCTATATAAAAAAGCTGATTTTATTTTCAGAGAGTGATGTTTGCCTTCATAATAAAAAATGTTATACCATCGCCAGAATGAGCTCTCAAATATGACTAAACATTTGTGTTACACCTTGTATATAGAAAAAACTTACTATCAATTTAATAACATTTAATGCTGGACTTTTACGTTATCATACTATTTGACCAACATACGAAATTAATGATAAAAGTACAGTCTCCAGTCACGTGATGTAAGTCTTATCGTTACTGCTAAGTGTGAAAAGTTAAAGTTCACTGTGTTTTAGGGTTCTGTCAAAAAAACAGATATGTGTTCGTGTTCTGTCTGTCGTCTGAGGTCGGTGCGCGCTGCGACAGAGACGGGAGACCGACAAAAACATGCGACAAGTGACAGAGACAAGCGACAGAGACAAGCGACAGCGACACATATCTCCCTTATACATGAATAGTCAAATTTAGGGTCGACGAACAAATTATGGCAATAAGACATTCAATAATTAGACGATTGAGAAGACGACGAGTTCCTTTCTTGTTACATAATTTTCAACCCACTTGCTTATAAAGTGGACCTTATTGCAGCGTTTTTAGTTAGGGTCATACATAACGCAGCATATTACACACGCGTGCATTTTGTCTAGGGTCGGTAGAATATGTGGTTTCATTTAATGGTAGCAGTCTATTTACACCCGGTATATTCAAAGACCCTAACAAACTTTCTTTGGAAACAAGTGAAGATCGTTGAATTATTCCACTATGATGTGATGACTGAAGGAGCCTCTATAATTTGATCTCAATCTTGCACTGCCTTTGTACTGAACTAGGCCCCTTTTACAAATTTTGTATACATCTTTGCTGACGGAACCCGTATATTGTGTACTGCAAATTCTTTACTGACTTTTTATTGCATAATTTATATAACAAATGTTTAAGCTTTCCATTCTATACTTTATTTTATGTAATATGGATGTTTATGTAATCTTTGTAATATTAGAATGCATGAAATGAGTCATCCGGTCTGGCGTAAGGTGCTGCCACTAATTACACCAACTACGCAAAATTTATAATTTGGCCAAGTGCGAGTCGGACTCGCGCATTAAGGGTTCCGTACTATCACATAATATGGGTACGGAATCCTAAGAACATATATCAACAGTACAGATGCTATACATAGCGTTAAGGCGACAAAAAACAAGGCGCTATAATGATACCGCCAGAAAACCGAGTAGCGCACGGCCAAATAAAAACTCGTAGAATCGTTTACCAAAAATTACGCAATAACATTGCCACTCAGGCGTGAAGGAAGTGGGTAGTTTGCAGCTCGTTCCAAATTCTGCATTAATTATTTTAGAGCTGCTTAGTGCTGAATTTTATTTTTCACTCTTCCTTGGCCTGCTTTCAGCAAGATGTTCATAATGTTTTTTTTGTAGTATATAGCTATCTATAGGTACTAATAATAAAGTAGTAAAAAGGTCGTGTCTGTACATTGAATACTTTCGCGAAATTTTGAATGGAATGGTTTATTAGCTATTAGTTACTATTGTACTGAAACCAAAACAACAATTTTTAGAATTTTTGACTGTCTGTATGTTCCGTTTCAAATCGAGAATCACTTAACGGATTTGGATGCGTTTTTTTTATTATTATCCTAGTGACCTTGCTCAATACATAGCTATGGGCTATTTCGGCTTGGGCGTTACTTTATGAACACTCCTTACAGCCTGTATGTTGACTATAGTCACTACGATGATGATAAAAAAACACATCCAAATCCGTTGAGTGGTTCTCAAGTTGTAACAGAACATACATAGAGACAAAAATTCAAAAAAAATTAGTTTAGGTTTCAGTACAATAATACCTTCCATTTAAAATTTTGAGAAAGTATTCAATGTAGAGACAAGAATTTTTTACTACTTTATTGAACGAGCGAGTTCTCCGAGTCTACTTGAACAATCCGGCGTTTATATGTATGTATGTATGAATGTTTGTTCGACGATAACTCGAGTATCGTTTATCGGAATATAATGAAATTTGGCAGGCAAGTAAATAAAACAAAAATAATTTTTAAGTTCAAACATGAGCCAAATTGGTCAAGCGCGAATCGGGCAAGCGCAAGTTCACAGTTCCGGGCGAACTACTAGTTATTAGTATAGATATAGATTTAGCTAGTGCTATTAAATATCCCTTCATAAGTAGATAAAGGCTTAGATGTACATAAACTGTATTATTATTACAATTACAGTCACTATCCCACGACAATCAAGTGTGCAAGGTTCTAGAATAATAATTATCTAAGAGAATACATACATTGTCACGACATGAATCCCCGAGGGGATGTTCCCGGTGTGAACTGTGAAATGTAAGTCAGTGTCCACACCCGGTACACCCGCGTTTCACCGACGATTATTACTTTTTACTGAAACAGTCTGTGGGTTAGGTACACAACGAGCTTACAACGTCCTGCGAGTACAGTTTAACAACGCCTTCAGGATGCTGATGGGGCTGCCACGCCACTGACTGTACGCAAGAAATTGTCCTCACTTCTCCAACGGGCGCGTGGCAGCTACAACACCATCCTGAGGACAACCATTGCATGGTTTGACTCTCCCTTCCTGAGGCATTGGGTGGGAATGGTCGCCGGTGCGATAAAATAATCAATCTTTTATAGCTAGTAATTTTTCCTAAGTTTTCTTTGTTACTTACAACATTTGTGGATTTCCTGTTGTCCGAAATAATACATTTATTATTTATTATTATTATTACGTCCTAACGTGATGGGTGGTGAGCCCTATCGCCGCACTTTAGGGCATGCAGGTTTCCTCACGATGTTTTCCTACACCGTTCGACAAGTGTTAGGTAAGAACACAAATACTATGCAGTCCACATAAGTTCCGAAAACTCACTTGTGCATGTCCAACCGGAGATCGAACCTGGGTCTCAAGATTGAGAGGCCAGCGGAGCGTTCTACCGCCTGAGCTACCGCCGCCGCGCCGTTAAGAGGACAGAGGATAAGAGGATAGTCCCCGCCAGACCGGAATGTATTTTTCCTGAATTGAAGAATAGCAACACTACGTGATAAAAGAGTAGTGCTGTTAAGAATGTACTGTACACTCTTTTTGACAGAAACTTCTGAAATCATTTTAATATAAAAAAAACAATATAAGTCTAAAAAATGTTTTTATGTCGAAGTTTAAGGTTATTTGAGCTAAAACTCATACAAATTGCATATCTTCACGACATGAATCCCCGAGGGGGTATGAGAGGTGTTCCCGAGTGTGAACTGTGAAATGCAAGTCACAGTCCACACCCGATGTCCCACATCACACACAAATTATTTACATATAAAAACCTGGATAAAAATTAAACTCTGAAACGTACAGGTTTTTATACATCTATTAGCTTTTATTTTATAAAATTTGCAAAGGAAATTTTAATTTTGCTATTTTTAGGGTTCTGTTCTGTACCTGAAGAAGGGTGCGAAACGAGACCCTATTACTAAGCCTCGAAGTGTCTGTCTGTCCGTCTGTCAAAGCGGTTTACAGCTTCAACCGTGACAATTAGGCAGCGGAGATGTAGAATAGAGTCCCGGTTGGCACCCTTCGAGTACGGAACCCTAAAAACTTATCTACAGTGTGTCCCCCGTAAAAGTGCACACCCGAAAGGGGGTGAAACTAGACCCAATTTTATCGACAAAAAAATGGAAAAAATTAGTCTGGCATTTTTTGTTTTTTTTATATAGTAATTTATTTTTTCGAAGTACTTGTGGTAGACCCTGTTTGAAAAAATAATCGTATCTTTTGAAATACCAAGTGTATCTCGCCGAAACAAAATTATTAATGATTAGGAATAATAGACACACAAGATCAAATCAAAGCCATACATTTACACGTTTAATTAAAAAACAGGTTTTTGTAAAAAAAACATCAAGTTTTTGATTAGAATTTTTCAGTTATTACTAAATTTCTCGAAAAAACTTCTCCTTTAAGCCAATTTATTATTGCTTATTTTGATTCTACATTTAATTACACGTAAAATAAAAAAAATTGTGGACTTCTATCATCAAAAGAACTCTTGCTATGAGCGAACAAAACTAGTCAATACGCGTTTTTTAGGAATTACAGATTTGGATTAAAGTCATTAATTTTCCTTACTTTTTACTTGATTTTAAGCTAAGAAGAAAAAAAAATTAGGAAATTAAACTTACTATAATACTAACAGCTTCTAATGTAGGGCCAAAACAAAAATTGTAAAAAAAAATCAACTATTCCATAGAAAAGTTTATTATAGAATTGTAACTCAAACAAACGAAATATTCTAGTCAAGAAAACAATTACACAGAAATGAACTTCGTTAATGAGTAATTTCACGGCAACCCACAAGCCTCTTGGGTGAAACTACAGGGTGTTCAGTATTCAAACAGAGAACATTCTACAATTATACAGCAGCTAATATCCTTCGTTAACAGATAGTCTAGAAACGTGAGTCGGGGCTTTAGTCTGCAGGTGTTTGCATTGGATTAATACTTTAGAGGTGGTTTTATTGCTTTCTTAAGGCGACTACTACTGCTAGCGACCTTGAAAAAGCTCGATGAGGTCAGGTTTAATTCAAATGTCGTTAGTTAGAAATCAAAAATTAAATAAACAATAAAACGAGGTTCAAAGTATGTCTAAGGTCCGATTTGATTAATTAAGTGTGCAAAGAAAGAAACTGAAACATGGTCAAATTGAAGATATTAAAAAAAATGGGTTCGTTTGATTATTTTTGAAGAATTTTAGTTATAAATAATTGTAATTATTTATATAGGACTAAAACTCCTATAAAATAAGTCTATTTATATAAGGTGACTTTCATTTATGCAGCCAAATTCTTACTGAAGACTCGGTAAGTGCTCTGAAATTCGTAAATTATTCTTTTCGTGCTCCTTACAAAACCCAGCCCCGAGTCAATTACTATGGAACTTCAAGATTTTATTTTGCTAAATTAGCAAAAAGTGTTATCGATCCGTGTGATCACTGATCACTCACCAAGCCTCCAGTATGAGTTTGGCTTTTTAAATTAAATTCACCTTATTTAAATCAACTTTTAATGCATGTTATACTTGTATTTAATTTGTAAACTAATTAGTTTAATAGAAATTTTAAAATGTAGAAAATTATTTGAAATAATGGGAAATAAAGGCTTAATTATTATTACACATATATATATATTCGAGTGCGTTAGTTGGCAGCTTTCCCCCTCATACGACGTAGAGATCAGTGCGGGACGAGTCGGACGCACACGACACGCCCAATGTCGCCAGCAGTAATAGTCGCCTTAATTGGAGTTTTCCAGTAATATACGGGTTTGTTTTTATACGTCTATGTTCCTGACAAAAAATCTATCAAGTGTACGTCGTACATAACTAACGGGTTCCGTCGGTATGTTATGCATTTTTCATAAAATTTTCGTTTATTCAGCCAAAGTGGTAACATTTTACGAGTATCTAGGTGCATAATGCACATCTTAATATTATTTTACATACTCGTACTTATGACAAAAGTATGCAATTAATTCGTTTGATGGCAATTTACGCAAATTGCTTAAGAAATTATTATTAGATTTTCACAAAAAAAATACATTAACAAACTTTAATGCTTAAATTACATAATTTGCTTGTTAAAAACCAATATTATTAAGTAAACGCATATTTGTATTCTTTTTTAATTGCGCAAGCTGCTTATTATAAATTAAAGTTTGGTTTTCACAAGAAAATTATCTCATTTTATACATTAAAGTGTGGTAAGTATTTTTTCTTAAAAAAACCTAATTATTAATAGGCAATATGCGCGAATTGCCATAAAACTGCAATGTTACACGACAATCGTTCAGGAAAAAAACCTGTTTTGGTATAAAATCGATAAGGAAATAATTCCAATGGGTATAATATAATTACTAACTTAAATTCCTAAGTATTCTTACAGGTATGCATATCATGTTGAGTATAATACGTCTTATACTATATAGCCAAATTATTACTGAAGACGCAGTAAGTGCTCAGTAACAAGGTTCGATGACCCTGTTTGTGGAATATTATTCTTTTCGTGTTCCTTACAAACGCAAGCCCAGCCCCGAGTCAATTACTATGAGACGTCAAGATTTTATTTTGCGAAATTAGCAAAAAGTGTTATCGGTCCGTGTTACTGATCACTTACTAAGCCTCCAGTATGAGTTTGGCTGTATAAATAAAACTCACCTTTATATGAGTTCCGTAGATAGGGATCGTCCATTAATCATGTCAAAATTTATGTGCAGTGGTTGTATTATATAAATAAATAATAAATAAAATAAAACGTATTTCCATCCATCCATCAGCCTGTTTCGTCCACTGCTGGACATAGGCCTTTCCAGGATTTTCCCACTCTTGGTGGTCTTCCTGGAAGAAATGCCCATACTCACACACGCTGGGCAGGCGGGTTGGTGAGCCCGGTGCCGAAACCTTTGCACCAGTGACGCCGCTGCCCGTCACCAGTCTGTTTTATATAAGGCTCGGCAATTAGGGATGGATATACCGCCATCCATCGGTCCCAGGCAGCCGCCTGGTTTTTTTGCCTGAATAACTTCGGGGGAATTTGCGAGTAAGATGGTGGTACCTCCACAGTCGAGCCCGGCATCAGCTCTACCACCTTTGTAAAATGTATTTATTCCAGCCAAATATTTCATAACATAAAATACATTGGCGATATCGTTAAAATAAAAGAAAATTATAAAAATGATACATGATATTGATATTATTCGAGGAATTATCAAAAAGCAGTAAGAATGAGAGAATAAAATGACTATTGATAACTTAAAATTTATTTTTCTACATAGTCTCCGAGTCTCTCTACACACCGAGTCTAGCGCTTTTCCAAGGCTTTAAACCCTTTCAAAAAAAAAGTTTTGTCTTGGTCCTGCAAAAAGCTCTCCACGGCATCCATCACCTCGTTATCGTCTTCGTACCTGTTTCCCCTCAAGTATTCTTTCAATTTGGGGAACAGATGAAAATCGCTAGGCGCCAGATCTGGTGAATAAGGGGGGTGGTCAACCAATTCGAAGGCAGCCATCGCAACCACTGAGCTGTGCGCAGGTGCGTGTTCGTGATGAAACAGCACGCCCTTTCGAAGTTTCCCTCTCCTTTTCTCTTTGATGGCATTCCTCAACTTGGGAATTAAAGCTGCATAATATTGGCCAGTAATAGTGGTTCCACGCTCCAGGTAATCAATCAACAATATCCTCTCTGAGTCCCAAAATATTGAGGCCATAACCTTCCACGGCTGATGCTGGCCCCAAAGTGGGCCGAAATATATTTCGAAAAAACAATATTTTGTTATTATTATCTCAAAATGAAGAAATCAGAATCTTTTTGAAACTTGTCCAACAATGTCTTCGAAATGTCAAGTCGATTTTGTTTCTGACTGTCGGTTAACATTCTCGGCACCCATCTTGCGGAGACTTTTCTCATATTCAAAGATTCAAATTCAAATTCAAATTTATTTATTTTTCAACAAAAAGATACAAACCATAAAGCAACTGGCTCCCAAAAAGTTAAAACTGAGATTCAGGAGCCAGTTTCTCCTCTTATTTACAAAATTAAATTTTTGTGTTAGCGTAATAATTATTTACTAAATTTACACAAATGTGTATTATTTCAATATGGATTGAATACTTCCATATGACTTGTCCGTTTCTTGAACTAAGTAACGGATAGTAACTCTTCAATCGCTCAATACAATTTTCTAGACTTCAACAACATTTTCTTGGGTGACTACCGTCGATGGACGGCCGCAACGATGTTTGTCTTCCGTGCTCGTTCTACCTACTCTAAATTGAGAAGCCCACCTTATACGGCGGTGCAGACTCTCCTAATGTACCCTCCAAATCGCAGTGAATCTCTTGCGTCGGTAACTTTTTTAAACAGAGGTATTTAAAAACGGCTCGCACTTTGTTTTTCTCCATTTTCGAGAACACGTTCCGAGACGAAACAAACAAATGACTACATTCAGAAAAAGCTGAGCTATGCCTGCCAGTATTTTTTTTTCTTACCTAGGAGTATATGTATATGTCGTTCTAACTACTTTTTGACCCCCCCTCCCTAGTACATACAAGTGAATTAAAAAAGTGTTATTTTTGTAAAAATTAAATATTAGTTCACGCCCCTCGGCAAGAATCCTTTCGTTTACACCGAAATGTGTTATCTATACAAAAGATTTTGTATGATTGATTTTGTATCAGGTTTTTTTTTAAAAAAAGAATGTTTGTTAAGTTTCTTACCCTTCTTCTTAGCAATACTAATCGAATGGTGCGGATGGTTAGGCATTATTTTTATTTATGGTTTATTTTGTACATTTTTCAACACATTTTTTATTGCAGTATGTATATATAATATTTTTATTCCTATTTTTTATGCAGGTGTATAACTTTATTACATTTTAGTAGCCTACTTCATATTTTTTGTATGTATTTCCCGTATTTATTTATCAAATTATTTGATCATTGCATTATGTATATATAATATTTTTATTCCTAGATTCCTCTATTTTATGCAGGTGTATATTTTATTTCTCGTATTATTATATATTTTTTTATATTCTAAAGATATATATTGTTAAAATTAACTTTGACTTGTAGAAAGTATACTTTATGTATCTATTTTGCAAAATAAATATTTTGACTTGATTGGTTTTGATAAGTGGAAATATATTTTATTGAACAGTACCTTACCCATACACTGTAAAATTGAAGTGGTTCTGGACACGCAAGCTGGTAATCTTACTCGACAGACGAACTTTAAATCACAAAAAAATAGCTGTAAAGGAAAATTCGGAAAAATATAAAAACGAAACAGAATAAGTTCCGTACTGCTTATTTATAATGTTTAAAAAACAGCTGTTTAGTACGAACAGCAAGTATTGTTATGTATTGCTAAGACAATTACTTACAATGGCACCGATTGCGTTGCGGGCACAACATTTAAAACGTGTGTCAAGAGAAACAAAGGCAATACCAGTGTAAAATTTAAACTATGGCAATACTATGAAGGTTACAATAGTACATTATTTATGATACAAGTGAGCTGCGTTGGACATTACAGTCGAGGCGGGATCGCATACTATGAAGGTTTCAAACATATTAATCTTGATAAAATTTTCGATGCAAAATTAGAATATAATTTTTTTATTTTATCTAAAATTATGTAAACACATTTGGTTACACTTTTAATAAGAAACCGTTAAATGTACGATTTTAGTGGTTTGTTGTGAAGATGTGATTCAATAACCCATTTGTTTTTATTTTGGCATAAATCTAGTAAATAAAAATAGATAATGTCAGTGGACGCTAAGAGATCGCTATAAGCGATAAGGCCGCCTGATTGTACCTACGTTATTTGGCTATTGTAATTTATATTATTTTTGTTTCCTTCTTTGTGGTGTGCAAATAAAGTTATATTGTATTGTATTGTATTGTGGACACGTCCTAAAATTTTAAAAACATCCTATCACCCCTTAGACCATTTAACACGGGACTACGCAAGCGCACTTATCCCCCTCTGCCGAAGTACATGAACAATTTGTTCATGTAAGTTTGCTTGTGTGCGCGTTTTGTGTTTGCGTTGCAGCTTTTGATTTAAAATAAATGTATATAAACTTTACCAGCTTGTTATTTTATTTTTGTTTTTTTATTATATTAAAGCACATATGTACAAATAAGAATAAAAAAATATAATTTCAAGATATATTTCGGACCCTACTGGGCCCGGCATCAGTTGATTTTGATTTAGTGTGACATAACAATTTTCCGCAGGAGTGTGCATGAATGAGTACATGTGTGCTGTGCGTGTTTACCTCCCCTCCCGTGGAAAACGGCAGAATAATTTCAGTACTAAGAGTCGCGGTTTGCCAGGCCCCGTGTTAAATGTTCTAAGTATCCCCCCACAATTTTGTGTTTGCGTATGTATAAAGGTTTGCGCATGACGCTTGTAGGTACGGACGGGTATCATCTTCTGTTAATGTTTCCAAAACAACTAAGCCGTGTGGGTCAACCTATAAAAAATTTGACATCGTCAAATTTAGTTCTCCTGGATCAGAGGATGCCGAGTTGACAGACCTCGATGGTTCACTATAAAGGTTTCTAGTTTTAACGGAACCCTAAAAACAAATAAATGAACATTGAATCTTATTGGAATTAATTGATCTTTTATGACCACATTAGAATCTTTGATAAACCTGTTCCAGACATTAAAATCCTCGAGTGTGCGATGAACGATTGAGCGTTGGTAAAAATTTAAACTTTTGCTGTTCCGTACCCGAAGGGTGCTAAATGGGACCCTATCACTAAGGGTCCCCTGTCTGTCTGTCCATCTGTCACAGGGGTCTACAGCATCAACCGTAAAAAGTAGAAAATAAAAAAAACACAGATTACGTTTTATTATGGTCAGGATTATTCAGGATAAATACTAAAATATAAAAAAATAAGTGGGTTCCTCACACAAGAAACCTCAAAAAAATTGCCTTATTAAACGTTACTAGTTTAGGCTCATACTCATAGACGGTAAAACATACAACTTTTAAATCGAGTCAGATTGTAGGACATACTCTAACTAAAGTAAACAAAAGGTAATAAAAAGTAGGGTTCCGTACGCAGACCGGGGCGCCAAATTTTCTCTCGGGCGCTACAGTGCAGAAGGTGAGACTGTAGAATTGCGATTGTGTGCGTGCACACCATTGGCATTGTGGAAAACAACTCTTATAGCAGTGCAGGCAAGGTCTGTTTTCAAAAAATTTAGTTTTTAATGTACAATTAATAATAAGAAAAATTGCATTATTTTGACGTTATTTGTATTGGCTCTTACTTAAAGACCGTAGTTTTAAATTAAGTCGGAACGTAGGACATACTCTATAGGAAAATAAAAAAAATACAAAAAGTAGGGTGCAGACGGTGCCGAATTTTTGTCAGGCAGGTTCGTTTTTGTAGCCTTGATGTTGCTTTGGCACGTTTATTGTTGTTTTTTACCATAATGTTTTAGGGTTTCGCACCCTTATTTTGGGGTGGTACGAAACCCTTTGTGCGTGAGTCCGACTCCCACCCGCTTGGTCAAATTATTCTAATGTGCGGAACCTCAGGAGCGCTACAAAATGCGCCACACACACAAAACGTGCTTATCTGTACACGTCACTCCTACAACCATAACGTACTCCGTGAGATAGAATATCTGTCCATCCATCCATCCATCAGCCCGTGTTCGTCCACTGCTGGACATAGGCCTTTCCGAAATTTCGCCACTCATGTCGGTCCTCCGTCCTCCTTATCCAGTCGCCACCCACAACGTCGTAGGTCCAGCGGGCACGAGGTCGGCCTAAAAGAAAGTACCTATAACACTCTCAGTAACATTTAAGGTTATGTTCTTAGTAACAAATGATATATATTTTTTATGAAATATTAGGATACCTCCACCAAATCTTCCTTGCCGAGTTTTATGAAACATATCATATCCATCTAGGCTGTACCCCAATACTTCATCTTCTGTAACGTTTATCTCAGTTAGCACAATAACATGTACGGTTCCTTTACAACTATTTAACACTACTTCTAATTCAGCAAAGTGTTTCCGAAGAGATCTTAAATTTATATGAATAATATTAAGAAATTCCTTTGAATCAAATGAATTAATCCATGCATCTATTGACGTAAATCTATCTGTTTCTTTAGTTTCAAATATTTCTTCGAACTCATTCATAACGAAACAAATGAAATTCACGTTTCAAATAAATAAAACAAAGTTAGACCTAAGCGTTTGATGCCGATACGTTGCCTTCTTTTGTTGTAGATACTTCTCGTTTTTCACCTTTCTCATCTTCCGTGGAGCTTATTTGTGTTGTTAGTTTTTTAACATCCATTATGCTGTACAGGGGAATAACTTTTGTATTTTCCTCCTTTCGACACATAATACGCCCGTGTTTCACCCATATAAATCTATAGGCTGGTTTTAGTTTTTGCTTGGCATTCCACAATAACTCCTTGTTATAATTTGTTAAGCTTTCATTAATGAATACGGGATCCTTCGAACCATCTTGGTATACATCAGAGTTCTTGCGAACTTTTCCTCTTTTAGAGAACCATTCTTCCTTTGCAGTATTAGTGCGGAATCTGATTATAAGTGGTAGGTTGTTGCTTTGTTCAGCTGATTTTTTACCCTTTTTAACTCGCCATGCACGTTCTATATTATCTAGATCAGCAGAATCCACACCTAGTTTTGAAGCAATCGAGTTCAAAAGAACCGGTATGTTTTCATTTGCTCTCATTTCTAATCCCGTAATCTCCAGATTTTTCTTTTTATCTTCTTGTTCAATTGTATGAACTCTCATTTCTAATGCCGCATTCATAGTTTCTAGATGCTGGCATCTGTTTTGCAAATCGTTGATTTTTTTTGCTTGCACTTTCATTGTATCGGTAGCTTCTCTTTGGAGCTTTAACATTTCGTCATAGCTGGCAGCATAAAAAACCGTATTTGATTTTATTTCAAATACTACTGCCATCTTTGAGTTTAACTCTGCCAAAAGAGACGCAATCGTCACAGACTTTGGATCCAAATTCAGAAAAGGTTCCGCTAGCGATTCGGTTTCCAGTACCTTGTTTTCACGGCCTTTATTATTTTTTTGCGGATTTGGTGAGCAAACTTCTACAAATGTCATGCCAGAACGAACTAGCATGGTAGAATTCTTTGACAATCTACCAAAAGTCGAGTCTCACTACTGTAGAGCTTCTTCATCCAAAAAATACCTAGAACCCATATGGACCAATATCACCGGAGATTTATATGATGAATATTAAGTGTATTGCTCTGACAATAACAAAAAGAAATACTGTAGTGCTTCCTTTTCAAGAATGTTTTATAAATTAAACTTGGCTCTTTACAGACCCAGGAAAGATCCGTGCAATAAATGTATGGCATTTAAAAACAGAAACGTGGATGTAAGAGATCATACAAATCATCTGCAAAAAAAGATACAGCAAGAGACAAGAAAACACCAGATAAGAACAACAATGATTTAGACTCCATAGTATTCACAATGGACGTGCAGGCTGTGTTATTGTGTCCAAGGATTCAAGCATCTGCCACCTACTACAAAACAAAATTGAAAGTGCACAATTTCACGCATTATAATTTAAAAACAAATGAAGCCAAGTGTTATCTTTGGCATGAAGGTAACGGAGGATTAGACAGTGATGTTTTCACCTCAATTTTAATAAAGCAGCTAACAGAAGAATTAAGAAAGTCCAATCCATCCAAAATAATTTTATGGAGCGATGGGTGCTGTTACCAAAACAGATCCGTGAACATGTCTAATGCACTACTTGAATTAGCAATTGAAAAAAATATCATTATTGAGCAAAAATATCTTGAGGTAGGATATACTCAAATGGACTCGATGCATAGTACTATTGAAGGAAAATTACCACCGCATCGTGAAATTTATGCACCTGCTGATTACATTCACATAATGAGAAGTGCCAGAAATAATCCTGAACCATATAAAGTCGTTTTCTTGAGTTATGAGGATTTTCAAAAATATGATGGCGGCAAATACACAAGTATCAGGCCAGGTAATAAGAAGGGTGATCCATGTGTGACAAATATATGTGCGTTGCAATACTTACCAGAAGGCAAAATTAATACAAAACAGATTTCAATTCCGATTACGAGTATTTACCAAGACGACCACAAAATGGTAAAATCACTAATAGTCGTCCTCAATTATACCAATCCCGTTTACCTATTGAGGTATCCAAATTTGTCCATTTGCAAGAAATGAAATCATTAATCCCTAAAGATTACCACCCATTTTATGACTCCCTAGAACATAATAATTGTCCAGACACCGCAATTTGCCCACATATTCGTAAGGTATAAAAAATATTAGTTTTTATATAAAAATGCTGATTGTTTCTCATTTAAAATAATGTTTTTACTTGACCAGCAAGGCTTAGTAAGAATGTATCTGCTTTGTTGTGTTTAATGGATGTAGTTACATAATAAATTTATTTAGATTGCAATTTTGTATGGTATAATTTACTGAATTCTTAGAAAGCAAAACGTTTTATGTGACATTATTTTAGTAGCATTTAAAAAGCAAGACGTTATATGTGACAATATTTCAATAACTAATAGAGATAATTCAAAAACTTTAATGTCAATATGTTAGTACTAATTTATTTAAAATAATAATTTATGACACAGAGTCTCCCTTGGTCTGCATAAAGAATGAAAGACATTTTTGTCTGTCCTGTAAAGTAACATATAAATGACATACAACGTATTGCAATATCAGCGACGATATGGTACATTCTTCTAAATGTATGAGACTAGCAGTTTGGCGCGATCTGTAACCCTACACTGCGTGTGGCCCAAAACGCACTTGGCCGGTTTTTTTTTTTGCAGTAGACTACATATTTTATTTATAGTTCACATCCCCGCACTAAATTAAAATACCTATTGGTTACTATGGGACGGAGACAATTTTCGTAATTCACAAAGCTGTAAGACAAAATATGTTATGATCTGTAGATAATTTAATGAGTTTACGTTGTATTATGTCAGCGTGACTTCGTAAAATCCGATAGTTTATAATTTCAGTAGGTTAGGTTAGTTTATAAACAAACGTGATAAAACCTGCCGTAAAGTGTTACGAAATCCCACTGTTGAAATCATAAACTTTCGAAATTAAAATCTTACGTTGACATAATATGGGCATAATCACATATATAAATCTAATCTATATCTGTGGGCATAATAGCAGTTCATGAAAGTGGTACACATAGAGATAGGGTTACCAGACGACAGGAATTTCCCGGACATGTCCGGAATTTCAGCCGTCTGTCAGGGAAACAGGGAAAATTTGAAAGTAACAGGAATTTTAAATAGAAAGAGAAAAATATAACAAATACAAATTAAAATCAACAGTCAAGAATTAAATTGTTTTATTCATTTGATCTGGCTCGTACTTTTTATTGCTAGGTATTGGTTTCAGTAACTGTTGATTTTTCACTTCAAAAAAGTCTTTGCTTTGCTGCCACTTGAAAATATTAATGCAGTAATTTCATCGTAAAGTTTGACGTCATATAAACACACTCAGTATGCATTCAAAAATTGAAAAGAAGAACAACTTTTTCGTAAATCAGCATCAACTCCATTCAGTATCGTCCAGTCAAAGATCTTGAATACGTTTAAGGGCTGCAACCATTTATCTAAATAGTCAAGGAAAGTATTGTAGGCATCTTTCACGTCTTTCATGAATATTTTCTTGGCATCTTCGGTGCCATTTGGCTGCAATCCACGCACTTTCAAGGGAACAAAAGTAGCCCCTGCTCTTGCCTTCAACGTTTCACAGATCGAATTGAATATTCCTCCAACATCCATAACTAAGTTGTTTTCTCTTTCTATTTTTGCGATTTCTGACTGGAAGACTGACATAGATAAAATAAGATAAGCATTTATTTATCAACACAACACAAAATACAACATGACAAAATAAAAGGACTTAACTCGAACAATTTTTAACATTGAGACGCAGTGACGCAGTACATTAAAACTTAAAGAATGAATGACACACACACAGCCATGTAACATAATTGATCATGTGTCGTGGCAAAAAAGGGCTCTAAACTCAGCATGTGCTGCAATGTACACAGTACAAACTGCAGCGCTGTTATTCTGCCAGAGCCTAATAGTGGTGACACACGAACACAAATAATGGTGCAAGAGTTCTACACACTGACATAATATTCATGATTAGAAAATAATTAATAATTTAAATTCCAGGATATATGTTTACTTAGATAATGAATATAATTGTAAGATAACGCACACGCATTTGACATATGCAAATGCGAGAATTTTTACAATTAGATACATATGTTTGCTGCCTCCGGGTCAAAATGTTAGGAAATTTATTATAAAGGCAGGGATTTTGCCAGGAAAAGTCATTTTCGGATCTGGTAACCCTACATAGAGAGGTTATTAAGACTTGAGTGTGAGTTTGAAAAACGAGCCGTAGCTACATTTTGTACATATTCATACACTACTTTATATAAACTCATGCAATAGTTACCTACTTATTTTTCAATACATAAAAATTTGGTATTCGTTGTATGCTTTTTTTTGATTTTACTATAATAAAATTGTTCGTCATTTTCGTTGCTCAGTATCACAGCATCACTCGACCATTGTTATCAGATATCTTTGCCCAGAATAAAACTTGTGACTAACAGAAACACGGTAAGTAAATATATAAATAGGTAGAATTAATATCATATCTTAATTATGGCGTAAAAACTCTAACAGTCCACGTATGTGAGGTTAAGTCACATGGAGGTTTCATAGGGGTAAGGTCTCGCACCGGCATGAAACCTCCTTTTAGGGCCGCAATCGCGTTCTGTTCTGTCGGAAGGAGGTTTCACACATTCTAAAAATATAATCTAGGAGGGCACGGGATTTTGCAGAACGATCATGGATACGGGTAGATTTATCTTTATGGTTTGTAGAGTGATCCCCTGGTGTATATTATGTCGGTCTGTCTGTTCGTAGTGGTTGCATCTTAGAGAAATAGCTCATGAAAGAGGCTTTATCGTTCAGCAAAAAAAAAAGATAACGGAAATGGTCTGTCTAAGTACATATACGAAGTATGGCGTCTCCAAAGGTGGAACGAGTAAGTCTGTCTGCTCCCAGTGGTTGCATTTTCGAAAAATATGGCATGAAAGAAAATATTTTCATAATATCAGTAAACTAAAGGGACCACCAAGAGTACGGTTCAGAGGAATCATGGTCTCAAATAAGCAACAAGTGACATACTTGGGCATGCTCCTCGAAAAGAATTTTACGTTTACGGAACATGCGCGTGTCTTGGGTGAAAAGGCTCGAGTAAATTTTTACTCACTAGCTAGAATCTCCAAAAGTACTTGGGGAATACGCTTTCCAGTTGTTCGAACTATCTACAAGGCCACATACGCATCAAGTATGTGCTATGCTGCGCCTATCTGGGTCGATCGAGCTACTTTAGTTACAGTGCGAAAAAAAAAGCTCCAAAGTCAACGTATGGCTCTCATTTTCTTGTGCAAGGCATATCGCACTGTAAGTACTGACGCTTTACCAGTGTTAGCAGGAGTGTGGCCAATAGATCTGGAACTACAACGACGCGCAAGTAACTATTTTTACTCTCGAGGTATGATCTGTGATGACTTCGAAGTTGGTGACAGAAATCGTACCGAACGTCTTTTCGAATTTGAGACAATAGAAGATACTCTTCTTACGGAATGGCAAGAAAGATGGGAGAATACTGTGAATGGAAGACATTTGTTTGACTTTTTTCCATCAGTTCGCGACATACTTAAGGCAGATTGGCTTGACATTGATCATCAAGTCTCCCAGTTTTTGACTGGTCATGGTAATTTAAAGGCTAAACTAAATAGCATGAAACTTGTAGACTCGCCCCATTGTGAATGTTCAGAAACTGACCAGACTGCTCACCACATTCTTTGGGAGTGCCCTCTATGGGAAGCTGAACGTAAATTAATGCTGTCACAATTGGACCTTGGTGATGAATGTGAGGCTTCGAATTATCGGGATTTGGTCTCGAGCCGACGTAATTTACAAGCTTTTAAACAATTTTGTCATAAATGTTACTGGCATTATTATGCCAAGCATCCTACACGTGCGTCCTAAAGCGTCCTTAAGTAATATAGTAATAAATAAAGTAATAAAATATAAAATAAAGTAATAAAATATAATCAAGTAGCTCACTGCATAGAAGTTTTCCTTTTAAATGTCCCCATAATAATAAAAATATCTATTGATGTGTTCGCTTTTAAATATTTGTAATTTTTCATTCTATATTTTTAGCCCCATAAGGGCTATGCTCTAAAGTATTATTATGTTTTTGTTTTTTTTAGTACTTAAGTATTTAAAAAAAAAGATATGTTGTTTCTTCTTTAATCTTCTTCTTTTATGTTTGTTAAAGTCGGAGATTGAAAGTAACCGACATAGCCTGCAGAATCAGTAAGTTGAAGTGGCAGTGGGCAGGCCACATTTGTCGCCGACATGATGGCCGTTGGGGTCGAAAGGCTTTAGAATGGAGACAACGTAAAGCAAAGCGTAGTGTAGGCCGACCTCGTGGCCGCTGGACCGACGACCTGAAGGCGTTGTGGGTGGCGGCTGGATGAGGAGGACGGAGGACCGACTTGAGTGGCGAAATTTGGGAAAGGCCTATGTCCAGCAGTGGACAAACACGGGCTGATGGATGGATGGATGTACCTGTACATTTTTAATTATAAGGGTTGTTTACATACATTAATATTATTCAACTAATTGTTAATAAATCAAATGTGACCATCCTCAATCAAAACAAATAATTGTTAAATCGTTGTGGGCCCTCGCAATTCTTTGTGCGAGGACCAAAGTTATTGTTGTAAAATTGTAGAGTTTTATTAGGAAAATAAAGGAATTTTAATTTATGATTATGTTTTTATTGCGAAATCCATCGCTTTGGAGTACTCTATACTAAATATTATAATTAGAGTGCATTACAAACTAGAAAAGATCAATTAGAAAAAAGTGTAAAGACAAGAATTTGAAAAATTTCCTCGGGCCAGGGATGCGAACCTGCGACCTCTTGTTATCAAGACAAGCGCACTACCAATTGAACTTTTCCACCATACTTGTCCACCGAATATTTTTGTGACAATTTGATCTAACCAGCTTGTAAGGCACATACTGAACGCTCACGGGGGTGTTATGTGATATCACGCCTTGTTCTTAAGAAACAGATGGCGCTGTCGTCGCTACAATACGTGTTGGTTCGGTTAAGAAATTCACAGTTCTCATTAACTAAGATTATGCCGGAGGATTTTTCAAATTATTGTCTTTAAATTTGTTTCTAATTGATCTTTTCTAGTTCCTTTGTAATGCACTCTAATAATAATAATAATCAGATTTTTTTAATTATGCTTTGTTCATTAATAGCTTGATTAAAATGGCAGCTCTTGAAATGGCGCACGTACTGATGGGTGATGGGACACATACGATGAAATCGAGATTCTTTGTGTTTATTTATCGACTGCGTTTTAGTTGGTTTAATATAAATAATGCATCGTTATGATTGTATCAACGTTGTAACAAAAGCTGTCAGGATTTTGTTCTAACATTGGTAGTAACATCTCTGATACAGTATAATATAGATACAATACCCCTGAGTTTATCCTGCACACGCGCAATGTAATGCATAGTTTATTATGACAGTTCTGCAGCTGTCATTGCACTAACAAGGTGAGCGGATTTCACTATAGAATCATTGACATTGTGTCATTCAACTCTTAACCATATTACGTTGGTATAGGAGCGAAATGGTTTACTAACACTTTTCCGAAGATGCAATTATTCGTTCCACAGCTTGAAATGGTTGGCTGCGTTCGAACATTGATTCCGTAGTTGCGTAAATTGATTAAGAGAAGTAAACATTAAAAAGATATTAAAATTCCATTATCGTCATCATAATTAAGATAACTCTTATTACGCTTTCAAATAAAATTAATTATTATGAACAACGTCAGTTTTTTTATTCATTAAATATATATGTTTTTCAATATTTATAAAATCAATATCAGTTTTTTTATTCTTATTCATATTATAAATAAAAAAATGAATATGTTTTTGTATATTTAAGATATTTGTTGACATATCCCTTTAAATCGTGAGTTCATAAACATTGTCATGAAAGTCTTTGAAGCGTATCTACAATTCCACAAAGCCGCGCGTATTTGTTTTTGTACGATTATCGCCTTTACGCCGTCGTAATTGGATCTGCAATGGTATACCGTGACCGGTAACAGACTGTTTAAGAGGATATGTCACGCTTGCAAAGGTCACTGTTACTCCATGCGGAACGACCCGCAGTGCGAGAGGGACGGATTCCGGTAAAAGTAGCAAAATGTCGGTTTTAAATTAATATAAAATTAACTAAAATATAGGTAGCTATCGAAATTTCCAACTAAGAAAATTTAGATGTCGTTAAAATCTATCTACTAAAATATCGTTCAGGTCTGTATGTCATTCCTTTTTGTCATGCTATGAAAGTGTAGAAGTGAAAATGATAATTATTTCTATCGAGCGAAAGTTACGCAATCGCGTTTCTGTACTAAAGAAAACTAGAAAAAGGTTCCGAAATTTAAATACTGATTTATCAAATTAGTGGCTTCATCTGAAAAGTGCTATTATTATCGAAATAGCCCCTTAAAGTACACAATAGAGGGTTCCGTTAATGCGTAATATTATATTATAATAATCTGCTGGATACCACATGATGCCAATTGTTGAAGCGTGTCCAGACTGAGACGGGAGACGCTCGTGTTAGTCCATTTGTGCCAAAAGAATGGTAGTAGAGCTCACCAATCATCAGGTTTTGGATAAAATATCGGTGAAAAGTGGGCGTACCAAATGTGGACTGTGACTTCCATTTTACAGTTCACAATTGGAACCACCCCCCTCTGGCACCCCTTCGGGGTTCATGTTGTGTTGATAGGTTTTGATAACCACATGACATGAATTTGAAAAAAACCGGTCAAGTGCGTACTGGGCCACGCGCAATGTAGGATTCCGTAGTTGCCCGCTACATATAAGTTGGTCTACTAATACAGACCGCGCCAAACAACTGGTCCCATACATTATAGGGGGCCAAAAGTTTGGCGCGACCTGTACTCGTAAACCTGTAAGGCCTACTTAGCTGTGATAGTTTTCCTTTTAAACTCATTATTTAAACTACTTCTGTAATTTTTTTTTACATTTCTATAAACAACTGTTTAGTCAGCAGTTTAGTTTAGGCACCCCGGACGCTCCACTCTAACTAAAATTTTCACTTTAAAGCTTAATATTTCGCCAACGGATCTCTAAATCGAAAAATGGTTTTCACACACCCACAATGTTTTTAAACAGCCTATCCAACGACACCCCACACTATGAGATAGACGAGAAAAAAAATCATCCCCAGTTTACGTATATGAGAGGTAATGGAGGAAATCCATGCTGGCCTGATTTTAAAACAATATTCTATGCGGTGCTCGTCTTGATGGCCCCGCCCCTCTTTTCTATGAGCCGATGATATGTAAGGAACGGGTGTGTTGAGCTGTGTTTGTGTAGCGAAACCAAACTTCATAACAATTAGTCTCAATTTTCATTTCGTTTGTTGCTGCCGCACTTTATTTTTTCATTTGTATTCTTTCTAACGACAACGTAACGCTTACCAACGGACTGTTTTGATTGCCTATTTATTGACCTCGGTGTGCACAATGTGCACTTTTTCCTTCTGATTGGACTTTGTGAGAACAGTGATTTGTGTGAATATATATAATGAATCGTAATTTAAATCAGGAAGAAAGACGTCAAATTCTGCATTACGTTGAACTGGGATATAACAACGAACAAATTGCGAATATTCTTCATATAGCGGTAAGTATAATACCTTTTTATTTTTATAATTCCGGACTTGTTTTAATTTGTCTTAATCTCGTTAATATAACATTTTCATTAGTATTTGTGTTATTTATTACTTAATACTTACCACTTGCTGAACGGTGAAGGAAAACATCGTGAGGAAACCTGCATGCCCTAAAGTACGGCGATAGGGCTCACCACCCATCACGTTGGGACGTAATAATCGTCGGCAAAACGCGGCTGTAAACTGTGACTTGCATTTCAAAGCTCACACTCGGGAACACCTATGACACCCCCTCGGGGATTCACGTCGTGATACTATGTAAAATATGCTTTTAGAAAATATAATTTATGGTTATCCTAGCCATTCCTATAGGAAATAAGTTCAAAATAGTGGTATCAGCAATAAAAATAACTTTGCGTGATCTAATTGTCTTAGCTAGTCAATCTAAATCTTGTCATGAACCTACTAGTAGTAGGCTACTACTGCCTTAACGCTCTAAAATGAAACAAAGGATGACGCCGCAACGCTAAAGACTTAAAAATTATAAAGAATATTCATATCACAAATTTTAATTGCTACCTGCCAGCCCGCCGCCACCAGTAGACAATGAATTTACACTCGTAATAATACCTTCTCAAGCTCTCGTTAGCTATTGGTCGAGCGCGTGGATGTGTGAGTACGGCAACGGCTGGCGGGCTGCAAGCGTTTCTAAGCTTTAAGGTAGGCCAGCGGCCGTTTCCTCGATAGTACCCTTAAAAATTTTTTTTTTCCAGGTTTATTTTACCATTTTGTCGGCGTGATAAATATTTTTATCTATGCCAAATAACAGTTTTCTAGTATTAATAGTCTCTGCGCTAAGCCGCGGACAGACGGACAGACGGACATGGCGAAACTATAAGGGTTCCTAGTCTGACTACGGAACCCTAAAAACTGGTCAAGTTTGTGTAGGACTCACTCGCTGGTGGTTCCGTACCATTTAAATAAGTTATTTAATAGACTTATATGATTTGAATAAAAATTATGAAATGTATGAAACTACAAAACAAACTACAGAATGTATGAAACAAAACTGCAAAATTAAAAATAAGGTCGAATATTCGGGTACGTAATCCTAAACCTATATTAAATTTTGTTGGTTAAATACAGTATACCGGGTGAAAATAGACTGCTACCATTAAATGAAACCACATATTCTACCGACTCTAATAAACCACTTTTTTCACTGAGCTGCTTCACGGACAACGCTCTCTCGAAACTCGCCCGTGTGTCGATGCGTTAGGGTTCACGCATTTTTGTTTGGAACTTACTTATTTCCTAAACAAAGGATTTCCACTGGTAGGATTCTTGGGAAAAGTGGTTCAGTAGGGTCGGTAGAATATGTGGTTTCATTTAATGGTAGCAGTCTATTTACACCCGGTATATGGCACATATAGACCCCGTAATAAAAATGGTCTAAAACAGACAACTTTGATAGCCCCAATTTTTTAGTGTTCCGTAGTACCTAAAAGGTACAAAATGAACGTTTATGGTGAGACTCCGTTGTCCGTCCGTCCGTCCGTATGTCACAGCCTCATAACTTTAGCGCCGTTAAAGATAAAGACTTGAAATTTTCCACAAAAATAGCATTCACTCGCTTACAGAATACAGTAAAAAAAAAATTAAATTGTTTAAAATATTTCCAATACAAAAGTGATAAAAATAAAATCAAAAAATCTTAAAAATACAACATGGATATCAAATATCATATTAAATATTAAATATAATATATTAAAGAGGTGAATGTAAAAATATATACTTTTACTGTATTTACTGGCACCGATTTCGAGAAATCTTTGAAAAACCACAAAAAAATGCATTTCCCAGCCCCTTATTTACGAAACTGGTGGACCGAAAATATGGAAAAAATGACGATCATAATAACCTTCTTCCTGATTGTTCCCAAAACCGTCGAATTACGGAACCCTAGGTATGCGAGTCTCACTCGCACTTGACCGGTTTTTTTATATTTGGAGATTTAGAAACATATTTGTACTCTACTTAATAAGTTCTAAGCAATTACACCCCACATAAAAGAAAAGGGGTAAGAAAAATATATTTTTGGCTCTTTTTTTATGTTGCGGCCCCTGAAATTTAATATAATTTAATTCTTTTGTTTAACATTTTACACAACATATCGAAATTTCAGATCTTTAACTCATTCCGCCTGTAAGCTAGAGACCTGTGACATACGGACGGACAGACAGACCGATGGACAGACAGCAGAGCGACATTAACAGGGCTCCGTCTTGTCCTTTGGGCACGGAACCCTAAAAATACGAACATTTTTCGTGCGTTTCGCGCCGTCTAACCCTTTCATTACAAGTATGGATGAAGATAAAATGTATAACTACTGCTGCACAAAACTGGTGATAGTACTCGTCTGTACGAACACCTTTACTTTGACATTTTTTTTGACATTTACTTTAAATTCTGTTCCCGTTGAGAAATTTCAACGGGAAAAAAACCCCATACTGTCTATCCGAGCTGGCGAAACCAAAGGTCAAACCTATGAGCAGTATTCATGGAAAAATCTTTTTACAGTTCTAAAGTAGGCAACCCTGAAATCGCAAAGAAAACTGTTGTTTGATAATGGGTGGTATTTATTTAATCACACACCAGAAAATACTAACAATGCCAACAAATAGTGTCCTATCAAAAATTATAACTGCACATCAAAAAAATACTAATCGCACATCAAAGGGTCAGAATGTTGACAACGGGGCAAAAATCTACGCTGAAAGATTTCTGGGTTGTCATAAAAAAATAATCACGAAGCCTAGGTTAAGTATCGGCTCACTTCTGCGCTGCATTTGATGTGCAGTTAGTATTTTTGATGTGCAATAAATTATATTCCTTTGATAAATTTTCGTCAAATAGGGACGTACATTTTTCTGTGGAAATGTTGGTTTTGATTCGCGTTTTCAGGGTTAGCCCCATATTGAAAGTTGTTCATAAAGACGAGTACTGTTAGCTGTTAGTGGCTTTTAAAAGAAAAAAATCCAGCTTGTACCTAACAGAATATCCTATCCATTCCCATTACAAGCGCGGAGGAGCGTGTTAGGTCATAAACCGCGAGAAAAGCGCAAGCCCACACTTGTAGTTTAAAAAAAAAACAATTATTTACAATCCAACGTTTTAAGTCGCGCTGTTTTGCAAAACCGCTAAAATTTCAAGACAATACTTTTATACAATCATAAGCATAATTATTTATAACGAAGCAAGGTACCAAGCATGAACATGCTATCGACTCGACATCGCTTTGATAAACAAAATTGTAGCTCTTATTTCATAGGAATAAGAGTTGTCGTTTAGAATCGAGTATCGAGTTTATCTGTCAAACTTATCGAATCTATGCTTACGTACTTGCTATTCAGTCTCGTAAAACAACTAGTGGTATTAAAAAACAGCAGATTTTACAATCCATAATGCCATATTTATATCGCGATAGCTTTTACAATGTCATATTTAGGTCTTTTTTACGACGCTCGACGCTGTGCACGAGTTCGTATGAGGAGCTCACCGCAGACAAAGTCACATGCCACAGCTAGTATATTAATATATCGTCACGACATGAATCCTGAGGAGGTGTCAGAGGTGTGAAACGCAAGTCACAGTCCACTCTCGTAGACCAACGTTTCAACGACGATTATACGGGACCGAACACAAATGTGCCGCTACAGGTTTGAACCCTGGACCTCCGGATTGGTGTTCGAGTACTCAAACCACTACACCACAGAGGCAGTTAGCTATACTAGTATGGTATAAATTTCAAATATCTTTTTAATTGTTTTTGGGGTTCCGTACCTCAAAATGAAAAAACGGAACCCTTATAGGATCACTTTGTTGTCCGTCTATCTGTCTGTCAAGACCCTTTATCTCGGAAGCACGTGGAGATATCAACTTGAATTTAAAACCATATACTCAAATCTACAGTCCCTTGAAGCTGTGAAAAAATCAAACTTCTAAGTTAACGTAAGAAAAAGATACGGCTGCTTATGCCGCAAAAAACGTATATTTCGACACTCCCAAGGGAATCAAAATTTATAGGGTATTTCCCGTTGACCTAGAACTATGAAATTTGGCAAGTAATACCGTCTAATACTGCAAGTATAGGGAAAAATCTTAAAACTATACATTTGTAATTAAATCATAAAAAAATCATCGAGGTTAACCAACGGTCATAACGGTCATAATTGTACGAGTGACCAAGTTTGTATAGATTTTTTAAACTTTTACTAATTTGTACGGAACCCTCAGTGGGTGAGTCCGACTCGCACTTGTCCGGTTTTTATGCTTTAGTGATACTCTACAGTTTTGGTTTTATTTTTAACGGATCCCCAAAAAAGAGCGCACGTGACTCTTGCGCACCATTAGTTTTTCTTTTACTTCTTTTTACAAGGACTTGAAGCTTCAGTCTGACTCTTTGTTTAATCACATAATTTACATCGTAATAGTCCGTGCCGTTTAGCTCGTACCCATTAAAACATGTTTTAGCAAATGTACGAATATCAGTTTAGTTTCGAAGAACCTGTCTTGTAAGAACGACGTCTGATATGGACCTTAATCAATTTAGTTTATAGTATTTTATTTATTTATTTTATTAGTGTCATTAGTGGTCAAAATGATAAGCAGTATTAGTGATAATTTCGTAAGTACCTATATACTTTCTGTTACTGTTTAAAAATTTCGTTTTATCTCGGTTGTTTTGTCTTTAATAATTTTGGTTTCTTGCCCGGTTTCTTTTATATTTAACTCTGATAAGAGAAATGGTATAATGAGTAATTTTGTTAATTACAAATGAGTTTTGGTTGAGAAAGCAATTAGACATTTACTTTTTGTGCATAACACATTTTTGCTTTGATAAACCCTACGGTATCATCAGGTAAGGATCAACGTTTTATCATTCGGTGACTGTTTTAGTAGTGGATAATGGGTCAATAAAACTTTCTACGATCCGTTAAGCCAATGAATGATACGTTATAAATTTCAACTTTTGATATTAGCACAAAAAACTTGCCCATAGAAACTAACAGGAAGAAATCATTTCATTTCATTTCAAACGTTGTTCACTGAAATCAGTAAAAGATCAGTCACACTGATAAACTTCGCACATTTCTATCAAACTGTCTGTTCTCAAAGAGTACATTTCTCGTATGGTTTTGATGCATGTTGCGAAAACAGACTATTCAAATCCACAATTTCAATGCAGTTGCATTAACCGTAGTGATTGTGACGCCACCGTGTGAAGGATATGTGTGCAAAGAGAAATTGTAATGTTGACATACATTCATATTTAATTCAACTATTGTACATGTTTAGTTTTAGGGTGTTTAGTATATGTATGTGTGGCTTAAGTTTTATGTTATTTTTTAGATTAGCTCTTTTGTATATTATACGCACAGCCAATTTATGACATATTCTTTCTCTCCGATGAATAGTTGACTAATTACTTACTAATTCAGTTCCACTGATAATAAAAACCGAACAAGGTAGGTAGTTAAATTAACTTTTTTGCAAACCGATTAGTTACATCCACATTAAAAGAACTGTAATTTGTTTGTCTGGTAATTTAAAAGTTACTGTACTTTATTCCGGATAGCAATGGACTAAACGTAACCTTAGCTTACCCTATTTTTTTGTCATGTACCTCAATTTCTAAACCAATAGTTCGATAATTTTTTGTAATTTCAACTCATTTTATTATTATATTTATGTACAGATATATTCACACAATAAAAACACGCATTTAATACTAGTATAGTACTTTTACTAAAATTTTAGGTTATATTTAGGCCATTGCTATCTGGAATGAAGTATAAAAAGGGTTCGTTTTTTACTTTACACATCGTCTCATTGACAGATATACAAAAAAAAACAAATATAGTTCTCCATATCAGAAAAATTAATTTTGTGACAAATGATAAAACGTACAAAATATTTCATTTTAAAAATACTTTATATCAATTAAAATTTACAATTATTAAGTCAAAAAAAAACTTATAAAAAATACTGAAACTTTCATTTCATGTCAATAAAACCCGTACAAAACAAGGAAGTATCATAGCACATTTCAATAAAATTAAATAAATAAAAATTATATTGTATGCCTCGATTTAATCTGACTAAAGTTATGAATCATATTGATTAGTGGTAAGAATGGGGCCGAAATACATTGGAATGGAGGCAAAGCGTAGCGTAGGCCGACCTCGTGCCCGCTGGACTGACGATCAGGGAGCATATTTTTGAATCATTAGAATTTCAATTCGCATATGGATCCGCATGATTCGTATACGAAAACTTAAAATTATATTGTATTCGTATGCGAATCATGCGGATTCGTATGCGAATTGAAATTCGAATGATTCAAAAATACACTCCCTGAGGGATGCTACGGGTGGCCGCTGGATGAGGGGGACGAAGGACCGCCAATTGTGTCATTTAGGAAAGGCAGTAGACGAAGACAGGCTGATGGATGGATAAAAATACTCATGTCAAAAGAACTGTACTTTATTTAAATCCTCGGTTGGCTCTAAAAATAATCTCGAACTATCGTACCGCGCGCTGTCGAAGCGAAAAATAAAGTATTTTTTCTACAAGACTGTCGGAAGGACAATACTCTTAATATAGAAAATTCCCGGGTCCCTTACTCCTCAAAGAAAAATTTAAAGAAGCCTTCCGAGCGGGGACGGAAGCAATTTCAATTAAAAAGATCGTGAGAAGCTTTAACTGGAGATGCGTCATGCAAAATTGTTTGCTGTAAAACCGACTTTATACGTTATTTTTGGAGATTTTTCCAAATTGTGAATCGTAAAAGGGAAATAAAAGTTAATAGAACGCCGTACTTAAGAACTTGAGATTATAAAACCAATGAGGATAATATATGTCGTCGTGATGACAAACTTTTTCTCGCGGCTCCGCCCGCGTTTATTCAATCTTAACCCCGTTTGCGGCTTGGGCGTTATTTTATTAACACCCCTTATAGCATATGTGTTGACCAGGGTAACTACGATGATAATAAGAAAACACGTCAAAATCCGTTGAGTGGTTCTCGAGTTAAAACGAAACAACATACAGACAGAAAGACAGACACAACAAAATTCTAAAATTTTTAGTTTATGCCTCAGTACAATACCAATACCCCATTTCAATTAAAATTTCGCAAAATAATTCATTGACGACGTTTTTACTACTTTATTATTACTATAGATATAGATATAGATTTGCCATGTCATGTGATGACGATGTCAATGGCTCTCGGTGACCAGGCAGACAGAAACGGAGATGGTGGGTCGATCATGAAATATCTCCACCGGGATAGGCTGAAGTAGACTCGGGAAGGGAATATCTTTTGCCTGCAGAGGGACACAAAAAGACTAATTAAAAAAACACCATAATGTTTGATAAATTGGTAACTGGGTAGAAAACACTTGTGGGTACCAAAATTTCAACGATTATTTCGAAGCAACATATTGTGAGTGGACATAATAATTGCCATACTTTGGACACAAATACTCGCTTTTCAGAGCATGCAGACTTAATATTTTCTTTTATACAGGAGATGATAAGCATACAAATAAGATGTACATAAATTCTATTGTGTTCAAAACACGATTTTATTGCGTGCTTGTCACGGAATTATGTTAAATTACCATGTAATTTTGCATGAAGCTGAGATAATATGGATGCAAGATGTGTCCAAGTGTATTATGAAATTACCTACTTACAATTGTAATTTGCTGAAACATTATAATAAGATATAGAAAAGATTGGTCAAGGCGAAATCTAGTTCTCGTATTTAGTGTTTGTGTTAGAAATCTACCGAGGTAGTACTCTGCATTTAAAAAAATACATATCTAGAACGCCATCTTGTAATCATGCACTGCACATCATGAAGTACATTGACGTTTGTTTTTAGGAAAAACCGTATAGAATCAACCTTGGGTTTCACTAGAGGAAAATGGTCTCGGCATACATAGACTCAGCTAGTCGGGTATTAAAGGAAAATTTAGTGAGTATTCATTTCTTAGAATAATTCTTCTCTTCGTATCTCCGGTCTCAATGACATTGACAAAATATCGTACTGTAAACTGTTATTAAAATTCTGCCAAATAAGACAATTTTTGACTCACAAAATACGATTTTTTTTTTCTGAATATTCGATTTTTTTAATTTGGCTCCATCTAACAGTAAGATTGTACCTATATCTTATCTACTAAACAAAGTTGGAACTAAAGCCGAATATGCTTCATATAATAGTTATGTAAAAGCATATAGTGTAGCTACTCGTGAAAACCGTAAACCCTTTAAACGATTATTTATCAATATCGGACACTGAATCAATTACAGAAATCATTCTTACTATCATGATTGCGGGTTTGGCAGCCTATGATAATTTACTCATTTGGTACCCTGGAATCATTAACGTGTAAAGCGGACTTTACCTACTTATGCTCGTGATATGTTTTGCACAATTTAAATTCCGTTTGTCGTGATCAAAATCTAACCAAATTCTTCACTGGCGACGCCATAACCTGAAAAATATAGTGGTGCCACTGTTGCCATAACAAGGTGGTTGTAAAATTTTGTTTCAAAAGGATAATGATACCTTCGCACTGTGTTTCATGCTACACTGACACTGGGCCAGTAATCCAGTAAATAAGCCAGAAAATGTGGAAAATTAGTGGAACTGCACCGATTTTTTAAAAACTCTTGCTTTCCTTAGTTTTGTAAACCCCCAAGAACATTCATCCGCATTAAAACCTCTGCATTACCTTCGAATATGAGACAATTCGGGGGTTTCACCCAAAAACAAACTATTTGAAAAATCCTTCTTTCACGTGTTTCCTAAAACTGTTCGTAGGATTGACCGTTGCATTTGTTCCGAAAATTAGAAAGATAGAGGGGTTTGAATGCCCCCAAAGTGTCCCGAAATGTCGCTGTCGGTTTGCGTAGATGAATGTTCCTGGGGGTCTATAGAACACGGAAAACAAAGTTTTTTTTTTAAACAGTGCATTTCCACCACTTTTCCACACTTGACACTTTTTTCCGGCTTATGTACTGGACTAAATACACTACATACAGTCTTGATTGGCGGGCTCTTTCATTGAGCGCTATTGGAGCCGTTGCCATCATAAACAGTGTCCAGCACAGTTTATCGTAAGGTCAGTTTTCAGCGCTTATCACACTTTTATGTATGTTTCGTTCGCTAATCGATGCGTTCACAATGTTTTTTTTTATTTTAACGGGAAGAATTCAATTGTGTATTATTGCGGATTTCATTGCATCTATTGCTGTCTTTAAAAACTTAAGTAAGCTATGGGCAGATGGGGCAGTTATTAAAGTAGTCAAAAAGGAAATATGTTATTTATTAGTATTATACTGAGTCCAAAACCACAATTTTTAGAATTTTTGGCCTTAAATCTGTCTGTATGTTCCATTTTAACTGGAGAACCACTCAAGGGATTTGGATTCGATTGTTCATTATCAAGTGACCCCTATAATTTAACGTGGGCTTACTGTCAAAACTCATTAAGTACAAATTATACTTCAGAGATAATGAGCTTTAAAGATATTGCATTGCTATTGCATTAGTGACAAACTCATTTTTTGACAAGTACTTAATGAGTTTTGCCAATAAACCCACGAATATAAGGGTGTTCATAAAATAACGCGTTAGCCGAAAACGGGGAAAAGATTAAATAAACGCGGGCAAAGGCTATTACCACTTAAGTAGGTATATTATTATTATGTAAAATTAAACAGGTCAAGTTATAGTGAGACTTGAGGGTTTCGTACATACGTTTTTACGTATATAACGTACATAAACAAACTTTTGCCAAGCAGTTATTTACGGACAATCTTTACGGAAGGCCAATTCGTATGAAGTTTACTATGGATGAAATTATTAAAAGTGCTCAAATATTTTTCTGTTGATAGGGATAACCGTCCCCATTAAAAAAAAAAAATTTTTGGTGGCGTTAAAATATTTAAAATTATAAACATTTCAATTTCAGGAATGCGGGCTTTATACTGTGTGTACGAATATAAACTTCGCCCGCATAAAAAAAATGTAATTGCTCTGCAGTAACAATGACATTGACCATAAATAATATACTTTTAGAGTATGACGTTTTTTTTTTATAACGGGCTCTGGATATTTTCGTATGCAGCTATTAAAGCTTTTTATATTTTTAATGTTACTAACGCCTCCAAAAAATCTGTTTTTTCTTTTCCGTTTATGAAGGGCTATTCCTATCTACAGAAAAATATTCGAACACTTCTAATAATTTCAATTTCAACTTGATATCACTAACGTGGCCTGAGAAAAAAGGTCTTGACAAACGTACAATAAAGTGATCCATAAGTAAGGGTTCGATTTTTTCATAATAGAGGTACGGAACCTTAAAAATATCAATTGAATTACGTAATGAAAATGGTGCGTGAAATCTGCGCATGATAATTAACTCTCTTGTCTTCCCTTATCTCTGACACGAGAGCAGTTTACTGTATTTGTATTTTGATCATCACGCTTTAGTATACCGGGCTCGCGCATGCGTACTAGCCTCGTTATTTATATAACTAATTTTATTTATTTATTTATAAGTAGAAATTAAATTATAGTGATAAGTTAAGCTTTGCTATGACGATTATTAGCAAGTCGTTGATCAGTATTTTATTGAAGACAATGGGGGTATGTTTTATTTATACTGCTTTGAAGACAAAATCCACCATCCATCCACCCATCAGCCTGGCTCATTCTCTGCTGGACATAGGCCTTTCAAAGAATTCGCCACTCTTGGCGGTCCTCTTGGAAGAAATGCCCATGCCGCTGCTTGTCACCAGTCTGTTTTATATCCATCCATCCATCCATCCATCAGCCTGTTTCGTCCACTGCTGGACATAGGCCTTTCCAGGATTTCACCACAGTTGGCGGTCCTCCTGGAAGAAATGCCCATACTCACACACGCTGGGCAGGCGGGTTGGTTAGCGCGGTGCCTAAACCCTTGCACCAGTGACGCCGCTGCCCGTCACTAGTCTGTTTTAAGGCCTGGCAATTAGGGATGGATATACCGCCATCCATCGGTCCCAGGCAATGGTGGGCCGCCTGGTTTTGCCTGAGAGCTGTTCTCTTACTCTCCCCGAATAACTTCGGGAGGATTTGCGAGTAAGATGGTGGCACCTCCACAGTCGAGCTCGACATCAGCTCTACCACCTGCAACCTGTTTTATATAAGGGCCAGCAATTAAATACCGCCGTCAATCATAGGTATGATGGGCCACCTTCTTGTGTCTCTGTTTCCTCTAACTCTCCCCCGAATAACTTCGGGGGGGTTTGCGAGTGAGATGGTGGTACTTCCACAGTCGAGCCCGGCATCAGCTGTACCACCTTTTGTGATGAAGACAAATAAAATTACTTTTCACAATTCGGATGTAACGCAGCAACTGGATCAACTTTATCAAAACGGCGGCTTACTATGTAAAATGACCAAAAACACTCGAGATTCTGCGTGATAATCCGTAGCTCTGTTATACTTTGGGGAATGCGTCATTGGTCACGGTTTTTGCTATAGTTAATAAAGAGGGGATGGTTGTTAGTTGCGTACCCATGTAATAGCTATTGCGTCAATGCACGCGAACTAAGTGCACACGCTTGTTGTCTGCATCCCTATGTGACGTCATGTTTTGTGTTTCTAGCCAATTTCAAAAGAGAAATTATAAGTCTAGCCACAGATTTTTTTTGGCCACGTGATCAAACTTCTCTTTTTATAACTAAGCAACGGGAAAATGAGTTAGCCTTTAAAAAAGCGAAACGGCGACTGCGAGTGAGGACGTCTGCGACGAATTCCGCGCTCCAAGCGCCGCCGGAGCTAATGCAAAAATAAATTTTAGTTAGATAGATAAAGTAAAACACCAAAATTACCATGATTTGGGTTCGTAAAATTGTCATTCCAATATCAGTGGCTTTAATATACTATTTGATGATCATCCATCCATCCATCAGCCTGTTTCGTCCACTGCTAGACATAGGCCTTTCCGGGATTTCGCCACTCTTGGCGGTCCTCCTAGAAAAAATGCCCATACTCACACACGCTGGGCAGGCGGGTTGGTGAGCGCGGTGCCGAAACCCTTGCACCAGTGACGCCGCTGCCCGTCACCAGTCTGTTTTATATAAGGCCCGGCAATTGGGTATGGATATACCGCCATCCATCGGTCCCAGGCAATGGTGGGCCGCCTGGTTTTGCCTGAGAGCTGTTCTCTTACTCTCCCCCGAATAACTTCGGGAGGATTTCCGAGTAAGATTCTATTTGATGATACTTTTAGATAAATTTGACGATCAAAAATCAAAATCAAATTGATTTTGTAAAATAGATACATAAAGTATACTTTCTACAAGTCAAAGTCAATCTTTACAATATATATCTTTAGAATATAAAAATATATACTAATAAGGAAAATACATACAAAATATATTTAAGTTGGGCTATCAATTAATGTAAAAGGAGTTATATTTTAAACGTACTGAGTTGTAAAATTAGAAGCTAATAGAATTAATATTTGGGTGCCATATATTAATATTTTAGAAGTTTTGCTTGAATGCATGTTACAAATTTAGATGCTAAGAAATAACCACCATGCTTAGTTATATTTAGAGTGGCTTAAATAGAAGATAACTAGTGGCTAAGATATAGTATTATTCAGACGCGCGTTGATTGTGGCTGACTTAGTAATTTAGATTTTAGAGGCGAATAATGCTATTAAAAAGATGCACCAATGAAGATGCGGGATGCACCTGCCCATGCAACTTCATTACAGGGGTCTGAAATTTGACTGAAACGTCGAGTTTTACTAGTAAAATCAAAGTGTACTTATATCTGTGTACTATAGCGGACGCCTCTTACTTACTTCCGCGGATTTTGTTTCTGTCGATCCCGTGAGACTTTCCTAAAATCCCTTCTTAGCGGATGTCTACTTCATATAAGAAACCTACAGTCCATATTCGTAGATCCAGCGGTCACGAGACACTGGCTATTTATCACGCACACAGGCGCAACTTTTTCATTGTTTGCTACTCGTATGTTACTGACAGTAACGCACACTATGCTTCAGCCGCGTCGGTATAAGACACACATAAATCAGAGAGCGCCCTGCGATCATTCACTTGGTCGGTACCTTAGTACAATTGATTCAGGTTTACAATCATTCAAAATAATAATTAAATACAAATACATAGTTGCAATTTCCGCTACCGCTCGCTGGCGCTCGACGGCTATATTATCTAGCTGCTTTATTTTAGTAAAAAATTGATCATAAATTATAAAACTGCGTAATTTTATGCTCAGCGTATGCTACTTATATTGAAAGGGAAGGCAGGTCTCGTCTTTTTGTCTCTACGGAGTAAATGCCACTGAGTTCCAGGTTATATGCTTATAGGTTATGGTTTCATATCCCAGATTCATTTTCCCCCTCCTCATACATTACAGTTCAATCGGCCCAGTTCCGTTATTTGACGGAAAATCGGCTCAGAATAATAACCGGTATCTTTGTTCCAGATAATGTTCGTATTCTGCGTTTTAGCAGTTTTAGTGACGAAGTTTGATTTCGCGTTCGGCGCCTCCATCAGTACAGATGCGGGCGAGAAGGACTTACTTTTAGCTTTTGTGGTAAGAGGCTTTGATTATCTTTTATTACTAGTAAATTTCAAGTTTACGTATAACTCTCGTGAAATACACACACATATAATGTCAAGGTGGGATGCCAGAAATGGATGGTCAGCTCTCCAATTTTATCCTTACATATTTAACCTTGTCGCTTGAAGGAAGGGGTATACCTTGTGCCAGATCTGATTGATCTGATTTGTTGTTGTTGGCCTAGTGAATAACCCAAGATTACGACCGCAACCTTATAAAAAATCCAAAAAAATCTTTCTTTTTTTGCGGTTTTGACCCAGGACGATAAGGTTTTTTAATAATAAATATAAGAGTACACTGTACATTTTCAAAGTAAACTAAACATGCTACAATTTGAGATTAAAACCATCTCAGTAGCTGACTGTTATAGTGACAATCCACTTTCAGTAACACATTTGACACCATTTCGGAGATATAATGCATCGTGACGATATATTTCATATTTTTCCGTCTCACACCCTTTCGTCAGCACCCTTATTGTCTGACTTCAATAACTATCGCTTTCAGATGTATCGTGATTGACTAGAAATGAAATCACACATAATTTTTAGGCTATCACGATACATCTGAAAGCGATAGATGTAGAAGTTAGACATTAAAGCCTCTGGTCTTTGCAAATTTAAAACAAGCTAGAGGTCAGATGTGTACCTCTATTCCACTAAGATAAATAAAATACACTCCAAGAAATAGAGATAACCAAAAAAACTAAACATTTTGTCTGTACCAATCCAGTTTGTCTGGTTTAAATTGGTTAATTATCTACTAAAGTATTATGTAAGTAGACTTATAAAGTTAAGTCACGGCTTTTTTGTAGTTTTTGCGAACGGTATTTTCAACTTGTTAAATATTTATGAAATAAACATAACCTTATATTGTATCAAAGTGCGGACAGTCAAAAGTACAAATGTTTTTTTTTATGAGAGTGCCATCTTTGATGAAAATATGTTCCATTCTGATATAAAAAATATACTTTTCGTGGTAAATGGTACCCTTGAAAAAAACTGAGTATGAAGTTATCATTTTACATCGAACTCTAAATTCTATATTATGGATATTTGTACTATACTGGATACTTTAGGTACAAATACATACGTAACAAAAATAAAGTAAAAGCGTACATATATTCTATAATTATAGGTGGTAGAGCTGATGCCGGGCTGTGGAGGTACCACCATCTTACTCGCAAACCCCCCCCCCGAAGTTATTCGGGGGAGAGTAAGAGAACAGCTCTCAGGTAAAACCAGGCAGCCCACCATTGCCTGGGACCGATGGATGGCGGTATATCCATCCCCAATTGCCGGGCCTTAAAAAAAAGCAGACCGGTGACGGGCAGTGGCGTCACTGGTGCGAGGGGTTTCGGCACCGCGTTCTCCAACCCGCCTGCCCAGCGTGTGTGAGTATGGGCATTTCTTCCAGGAGGACCGCCAAGAATGGTGAAATCTTGGAAAGGCGTATGTCCAGCAGTGGACGAAAGAGGCTGATTCATGGATGGATGGATGGATGGTACAAATATTCGAGGACGTAAGGAAATAAAACAGGTTCTCCGTTGTGTTTCAAACCAGGGAACTCTAGCACGCCAGACAAACGCTTTTACCAACTGACCTACTGTCGTGATTATCAACCATTGCGGAATTTTCAGTCTTGCAACTTATATGTGACCTACTCCTAAATACTCGCAGAAAACGACTTTTCACACAACTAGTTAGATTGATTTTTTTAACCCCAAAACTCTTATCTATACCAGGGGTCACCAAATGGCGGACCCCCTGCGGGGAAAGCAGATGCGTAAATTCGCAGGTCTTGTTGAGAACTGGATAGCTCAGTTGGTAGAGCAATCGCGAGGTAAGCGAGAGGTCCCGGGTTCGAATCCCGGTTCAGAGCTCCTCACGTCCAGATATATCCATTTCATTTAAAATTCTGAAATAATATTCAATGTACAGTCACGAATTTCCACTACTTTATTATGAGTAGGGATGTAGATATAGATTGCGTGTGACTGTCTTCAGTTAGTTATTTTGAAAACAATACCATCTTTATCAGGGTCAATGTGATTGTTTACATGAACATTGGTATGTAAACATTTTACAGTATACCATATAAGAATGATTTCTATTCTATTTGTAGAGGTAATCTAATCGTTTTCAATAGTTCAAGCGACTGCACACACCTTCTTTTTACGACATGTACGATTGTGTTGTATATAACTAGCCTTTGTCCGCGGCTCCGCCTGCGTTTATTCAATCTCTACTTCGTTTTCGGCTTTGAAGTTATTTTATGAACACCCATTATAGCCGACCTGGGTCACTACGATGATAATGAAAAAACTGCAACCAAATCCGTTGATTGGTTCTTGAGTTAAAACGGAACATACATACATATCTAGAGACAGGATAAAATCTACAAATCGTCGTTTAGGCCTCAACTAATAACCCATTTCATTAAAAAAATCGCGAAAATATTTAATGTTCAGACACGATTTTTTACTACTTTATTATTGGTATAGATAACGATATCTATTTTTAAACCTATGTACTTACGTATCATACAAACCTACTTTCAATATCTTTTGTGCCTTTACTGTTTCACTGAGTTCTAATGCTTTCCTAGTAAAATAATACTAAATCGTACAAACGTACAAAACGTTTAACCTTTAGTTCCGTTTAACCTTTTTTTCCGTCTCGAAATTTATATTTTCTAAACCTATATTTTTAGTAAAAAAAAATGATGCGTCAATATTTGTGTGTGTGTGTGTGTGTCTGTATGTTTGTTACTCTTTCATGCTGAAACGGCTGAACGGATTTAGATAAAATTTAGAATGAATGTAGCTTATACCCTAACGTAACACAGAGGCTACTTGCGCGCATGTCGTTAAACCGAATAACACGCGGGCGGAGCCATGGGCAAAAGCTAGTGTTATATATAAATTGCATCATTCGATTTTTGAAAAATAATTTACCTAGCCGAGAAAAAAGACCGCTGCAAATGAAAACATCACACTGTATTGTACGAGTATATCCTGCACCATCCGATAGTGTCGCCTATAAGAATCAAATTCTGGCGGCAAATTCACAGTTTCAAACAATTCACATGTATCATTTTGAAAACATATAAAATGCTATCCTATTCTATTCTATTCTACGTGTGCGGGTTTTTGTCAGTGTACCGTTCAATTCACAATACATCCAAGTGACAGGAAAAATTTATAACCTCCTTCTTTGTGAGTTGATTAAAACCAAGCTTCTTCTCCTCATCGAGTTTTTCTGAAAACCCGCGTTAACGAACAGCACTTCACAAACATCCTTCTGATTTATCTGATCACTAAACCCCTGACCGCAGCACGTGGCCAGAGCATGGACATTTGTACATTCATATGTGTTTTTTGTTATGGTTATCGCTTATCAGTTGTCGTAACGTTGAATAACAGATCATAGCCTCAACTTCAGAAGATAAGGTCAAGGGTAAATCTCAATTTGCGAGAGATACGATTCCCATCTGCTAAGAAGGCGGTAGAAGTTAGCTGTCAGTTTCGCCATACTGTCATTAAAGCCGATTCTCAAGACATCAATTTTAGTTTAAGTGATATCAAAACTAAATTTTGTTCATTTCAAAATGGTTGTTCAGTTAAAAACAGAATATATAAGGTCCTACAATAATAAGTGAAAATAATTCTAGGGTAGATCATGTATCGTTAACTGATCAAATTCCAAAAGCATTAAAAATGTTTTGCTCAAATAATTTTTTCACTTCCCAGTACAAAGTGGTTCAATCAGCTGACTAATTTCTATGGAAAGGTAAAAAATAAGTATGGGCAAAAAATTTTTTTTCCTGTGGATACTCCATCATCTGTTAATTTTTCTTCACTTTGAATTGTAGGACCTTATATATTACTTGAAAAAATTTCAAGTCTTGATAGCACTAAAACTAAAATTAAAGCCTTTGGAAAGCGGAATAAAGCGCAGTGCGAGATGGACAGGGCGAAAAATAAAATAGGTAGTGTCGATGAAGAACTAATTTCAATTATTATTTCTATTGATTGAAAAGTTTTCAATCGCGTTCTGTTCTATTACAGAAATGTAGAAAAAGATTCCGAAATGTTATACTAATTTATCAAACTAGTAGTCTCTTATTGAAAGTAAAACGACACCAAATGTGGAAAAATTAAAATCCAAATGTGGCGCCAATAACTGCCAACGACCTTGTTTGCGTGCGTCTCCGTCGTTGGAGGGGGATCAAGTTGCAAATGCGCTCAAATATCCATCCATCAGCCTGTCATCGTCCAATGCTGGACATAGGCCTTTTCAATTTTCACCTACGCTACGCTCTGTCTGCTTTGCGTTCTAACGCCTTTCAGGCCCAACAACGGCCATCACATATCGGCGACAGATATGGCCTACCCACTGCCACTTCAACTTCCTGATTCGGCAGGCTATGTCGGTCTGTTTCGATCTCCGACCGATCTCCTCGTTTCGGATTTTATCCATCAGAGCTATCCTAAGCTTACCTAAATATACCTAAATATACTAGGTGAATTTAAATCAACCGACCAAATTCATACTGGAGACTCGGTTAGTCATCAGGAAAAAGGTTTTATGACCCTCGAGGTGAAATTCGAAAAAAAATGGTTTTTGCCCCATAGTACCTGCACTAGCAATTTACTAGTCCAACCAGTAAGGCACCAAAAAAAAAAAATTTTAATTGGCCAAAAGGATTACTGAACCTGGTTCTTGATCACTAACCGAGTACCCAGTATGAACTTGGTCGGTTGATTTAATTTCACCCCATTTTATTACAATTATCTGAAATTATTCAAAAATAAATACATGCATTTGTTGTTATAATTATAATATCTTCAATTTGACCAAGTTTCAATTTGTTTTATTTGTATACTTAATTAATTCAATTGGATCTCTTAATTTGGACCTTGTTATGGTGTTTATTTAGATAAAGTTCTTGATAAAAATTAAAAATATTTCTAAGCCAACTCAATCCATATAATACTTGTAGTATTCTGTAGTTTGATGTTAATTCGATGAACGTCTTAGTTCCAAGCCACACAGAAGAAAGCGGCGCACATCGAGCGCGCAAGCGTCATTCAAATTTCGTACAAAATGGTAATGGTAGCGCATAAAAATACTATTCGGTGTGTTCAAATTGCGACTTTATTTCCATGCGTTTTGTACGAAATTTGATTGACGCCCGCGCGCTCGATGCGCGCTGCGCCGTTTTTGTGCACCTTACGTTTGGTTTAGGATCATTCCAGAAAAATTGCGACGTGCACAAAATTTACTATCGAGAGCTTCGTGTTAAAGTAGTTTGTCTATGGTTAAACGAAGCTCTCGATAGTAAATTTTTCGTGTAACTAATGACACCTATTCTTGTGTATAGCCTGACCGTTACCGCTGTGCACCGCCTTTGCGCCGCGCGGCGAGGCGGGGGGAGGAAAAGAAAGAGTAGCATGAATTCACATCATTCAAGTTACTAAGTACGATAAATTAAAATTATACCTTTTTATATTTGATTTCGATGCTGATTTGAATTATATGTTTAGTTTTTTAATAAAACACGACATATTGAAATAAAAATTATAATTTTAATATAACGTACTTAGATACTTATTTCACTTACCTTATAGTAGTATCATATTTCCTAATAAATGTATAAAGTTTATATCCTTAAAAATATTGTAATCCAATCTCGTAAAATCCGACAATATCGATCTCAGGTGAACTCATGCTAGTTCCTTTCCTCCCCCCGCCTCGCCGCGCATACCTCAGAGAGTGCACAGCAGTTATGGCCAAGCTATAGCAATTATTATATTACGAGCTGCCATAACCTTAAACTTTTCATTGCAAAATAGGCTTTAACGCAGATGGATAAAAGTTAAATGAGCTTGTATTATTTTAGGTTTTTCAATTCTAAATTTAAGGTTTGCTGCACGAGAATAGGTCACAATGTTTAAAAGATATAAAAGTATAATCGTTGTACAATTCTAAGGCACGCCACCGTTTTGTTTCAAAATTTGATAATCCTTTTCAGAGTTGTTTTTCGTTATATTATATATTATTCGCCTATGCGCCTTAAAAGTCTTTTTTGTGATCGACCAAAACCGCTCGAAAAACTCGAATGCAGAGATTTTTTCATCGAATTCACGAAAATAAACTCTAGCGGTAGTAGCCCGACACCTACTAACAGTGCGGAGGAGTTGCGGGAAAAGATTACTTAGTCAAGTACGAATAGAATATCGGCAATAAACATTATTGTTAATGAGATAAATTTAATGAGCTTAAGTTTAAGATAGGAGGTCTAATAATAAACTGCTATTTCACTTATTTTATGTGCCTAGCCCAGTAATCTAGCAGGTATGCGAATGACCAACTGCCTCGGTCTCTTGGCCTCATCGTGTTGAGCTGTATCACCATACCGTTCGTTTGAACTTTTTTGAACTGGTCATACACCAAAATTGTGAAGATTTGCGTTTAGAGAGGATGTTGCAAATTTTGGTCAGACATGTTTAAAATAAACATAACAAGAGACTTTTGTTTATGTGGCCAAATTCATACTGGAGACTGGAGACCCTGTTTGCGAAATACGAAAAATTTGTTTTTTCTTTTGACAAGCAAAGGTATTGCAAAAGTACGTTAAACAATTAAATTTTCATTTTAATTTTTTTCAATACTTTGTTTATCCTGGTTATTGCAACAAAATCATCCAAAGTTTTAATTTTTTTTCTATTTGCGCCGTCTTCTCCCTTAGAAATATTTACAAAAATTCATGTAGAGCTAAGCAACGCTTTGTGTCCGACAAACCATCCATCCCATCCATCAGCCTGTTTCGTCCACTGCTGGACATAGGCCTTTCCAGTATTTCGCCACTCTTGGCGGTCCTCCTGGAAGAAATGCCCATAATCACACACGCTGAGCAGGCGGGTTGGTGAGCGCGCTGCCGAAACCCTTGCACCAGTGACGCCGCTGTCCGTCACCAGTCTGTTTTATATAAGGCCCGGCAATTAGGGATGGATAAACCGCCATCCATCGGTCCCAGGCTATGGTGGGCCGCCTAGTTTTGCCTAAGAGCTGTTCTCTTACTCTCCCCTTGAATAACTTCCGGAGGATTTGCGAGTAAGATGGTGGTACCTCCACAGTCGAGCCCGGCATCAGATCTACCACCACAAACAAACGACAAACAAACGACAAACGCCTAAGTTTAATTTTTTAATTTTTCAGGTTAACAGACATGGAGAACGTACTCCTGCTGAAGAAGAAGCAGCTCTTTCAAAAGACAGTAAAGAAATTTGGCAGCTAATTAAAATGGACGGATACGAAGCGCTTACGCAGGTAAGTCGAAGGATCTTTTTGCGTATAATTACAAAAATCATAGGGTGAGAGCCAGCGAGAACCAGCTAAGTGCATCATTTTGAAAAAAAATCAATTTTTAATGTTGACAAGTTTCACTAAGTAAAGGATATATGAATATAATTTGCAATATTCCGCTAAACAATTCTTGTCGTGCTATTCAAAATGCAGACTCGTGCACCGCCCGCCCGCCCGCATAAAAACATGCAACAAGCAAGCAATACAAGCAAAGCAATCTTTAATAACAAGCAAGAAAACTTATCGACACGTGTTTCGCCTCTGAACGAGGCATCCTCGGGATGTGTTGCTAGCCCGGCTTCTCCGCAGCAACTGATGTGTTGCTCGCCCAGCCGCTCCGCAGCAACTGATGTTGTTCGCCCGACAGCTCAGCAGCTAGTGACGAGCCGCCGACCAAAACTCGCCTTTTATACACCGGCCTGACTAGTTGTTTGGTGGGGAAAATGGGGAGACGAAAACATGCGTAACAGTGGGGTAGTGGTAAAGTTAGTTTGTTCGTTTAGTAAATCAGGGTTATTCTTGTTTTTTAGTATTTCTAATTGTTCTAACACACACATTCTTAAACCTTTTTTACAAATATGTTTTACTCCAAATGAATGGTTATCAGGCAAACTATGACCGGACTCTAGTAGATGTTTTGCAAAGTGTGATTTTTCAGGATGATTATTTCTATGGGCTGAGATATGTTCTTTGTACCTAGTTTCAAAACTGCGACCTGTTTGACCTACATAGACACCGTTACAATCATTGCAAGACAATTTGTAAATACCAGACTGTTGTTTTTTATCTAATTTGTCCTTACCATTGCAAATACGCTTTATCTTATTTTTGGTTCTGAATGCAACGCGAACACCACAACGCCGAAAAATCTTCGCAACCCGTTCAGAAATTGGACCTAGATAAGTTATGCTTGTTTTATATTTCTGAACACTCGTACTTTCAGGCTGTAAAGCAGACAAACTGTTTCTAATAATGATATTCTGTTTTTTGTGGACTAACCTATCAACCATTTTTGCACTATACCCGTTATTCACAACAATCTGATATATTATGTTGAGTTCTTTTTCAAAGTTGTCAGGACTTTGAAAAAACGTTGACAACTTTGAAAAAGAACTCAACATAATATATCAGATTGCTGTGAATAACGGGTATAGTGCAAAAATGGTTGATAGATTAGTCCACAAAAGACAGAATATCATTATTAGAAACAGTTTGTCTGCTTTACAGCCTGAAAGTACGAGTGTTCAGAAATATAAAACAAGCATAACTTATCTAGGTCCAATTTCTGAACGGGTTGCGAAGATTTTTCGGCGTTGTGGTGTTCGCGTTGCATTCAGAACCAAAAATAAGATAAAGCGTATTTGCAATGGTAAGGACAAATTAGATAAAAAACAACAGTCTGGTATTTACAAATTGTCTTGCAATGATTGTAACGGTGTCTATGTAGGTCAAACAGGTCGCAGTTTTGAAACTAGGTACAAAGAACATATCTCAGCCCATAGAAATAATCATCCTGAAAAATCACACTTTGCAAAACATCTACTAGAGTCCGGTCATAGTTTGCCTGATAACCATTCATTTGAAGTAAAACATATTTGTAAAAAAGGTTTAAGAATGTGTGTGTTAGAACAATTAGAAATACTAAAAAACAAGAATAACCCTGATTTACTAAACGAACAAACTAACTTTACCACTACCCCACTGTTACGCATGTTTTCGTCTCCCCATTTTCCCCACCAAACAACTAGTCAGGCCGGTGTATAAAAGGCGAGTTTTGGTCGGCGGCTCGTCACTAGCTGCTGAGCTGTCGGGCGAACAACATCAGTTGCTGCGGAGCGGCTGGGCGAGCAACACATCAGTTGCTGCGGAGAAGCCGGGCTAGCAACACATCCCGAGGATGCCTCGTTCAGAGGCGAAACACGTGTCGATAAGTTTTCTTGCTTGTTATTTAAGATTGCTTTGCTTGTATTGCTTGCTTGTTGCATGTTTTTATGCGGGCGGGCGGGCGGTGCACGAGTCTGCATTTTGAATAGCACGACAAGAATTGTTTAGCGGAATATTGCAAATTATATTCATATATCCTTTACTTAGTGATGGACTTCCGCAAGGTAACGCCTATTTCAATTAATTGACAAGTTTCAAGCTTGATTCGGTATTTAGTTAGTTTAAAATCAAATAATCTCACGATCTCAGGGGTCGAGCATATAACTGATTTTACCAGAAGAAATAGCATAAGAAACTGTGTGTAGCCGTTCTACTACCTCATTTTCGGCCATTTTGTCACCAAGACGGTTGTAAAACGTAAAAAAAATATTTGTCTTGGTTTAGGCCATAGTCACAAGCATTATGTAAAAGTTTCAAATGTCTACCTATTACGGCTGATGCTGTAGACCCCTGTGACAAACGGACAGACAGGCAGACAGCGGAGGCTTAGTAATAGGGTCCCGTTTGGCACCCTTCGGATGTGGAACCCTAAAAATCGTCAATGAAAATAGGGTGTACGAGTATTAAAAGTTTCAGTGACAGTCGGCACTCAAAAATATCTCTGACACGGTCGAATATTCATGCTGTATGTTTTTTTAGGATGGAAAGCGTCGAGCATACCAGCTTGGCAAGTTTCTCCGCCAACGGTACGGCTCGAACCAGGGTTACCACCTTCTTTCCAAGTTGTACCTCTCAGACGAGATCCGTGTAAGGACGACGGCTAAAGACCGGACCCAGATGACAGCTCAGATCGCGATGGCAGCCCTGTACTCCTCGGAGCCAGTTCAGCAATGGGATGATGGACTAGGCAGGATCTGGCAGCCGGTGCCGTATACTGTGGTGCCCCAGGTTGAGGATTATGTAAGTGACTACGTATAATATTTTGAACCATGTTTTACTTCTGGGTAAAATGCCCGTGTTCTGTTTTTGATGTATCCTTCTAACGCCCAGAAGTTTTTTCAAAAACATCCTCCTAAAGCCAAGAATTCCAAAAAAGACCCTCGTCCGACTCAGGGCTAATACCCAGAGGAATTTTTTTTTAAAAAGAGGTTTTTATGTACCCTTTATAAGTACCAAATTTGCTATTATCTCGAAGTTCTTGTAAAAATGCCCGTGTTCTGTTTTACTGTTTTTGATCTATCTTTGGACCAGGGCAGCGAGTCAAATCATAAAATCTAATCTTTAATTTCCAGGCAGAAGAAGGCCGCATTGTAAGACTGTAGGCGTTAGGAGGATATAACACTTAAATACGAATAATCTAAAAGTAACAAGAGTAATGCTTTTACAGTGCACCCAAAGTTATAATGCGCATAGAAATCTATAGCCGAGCGACCGGACGTACCACGTGACCTTATTGCTTGTATAGAAAGTGTAGGAAAATACGAACTGTGCCGAGCAGTGGCGAAGATTCGTATGCGCATTATAAGTTTGGGAGTACTGTACTAGTAGGCCGGGAGTAAACCTCTCTTTGACGCAATGTTCCAGTTACGCTTCTACAACAACTGCAACCGGTTCAAGGTCCTAATGCGGGACGCGAAGAACGCATCACTTCACGAGGAACTGGCTCCCTTCAGCGACCTCCTGCCGATCATCGAGAAGGAAACCGGCGCTGACTTCAGAGAAGACCCGCTGCTTTTCCAGACCTTGTTCGATCTGTTAAGAAGCCAGGTTAGTTGTAGACTATTGATTCCATCAAGTTCATTTTAACCCATAGGCTGCGTTCATAAAAATAACGATGGAATCAATTGTTTCGATATTTCACTACATAGACAACCGGTTAATAAAACTTTGACACCTTGACTCGTTGTCCTTATGGAAATGAACACGTTTACATGTATTAAGGGTACACGAACCCATATTTTTTCCTAAAAAGTAATAGGCCTTCAAAGACAGATAGATTTAAGACTCAGAGTATACATTCACATTCATATTGTAATAATCCCGATGTTTTTCGTAAACAGATTGGACTTGGTCTCACAGTTCCCAAGTGGGCCCAGCCCCTGTTGCCGCGATTGACTGAGGCTGCAAGGCTGGCTTACAGCTTGTACTTCAGGAATGACGAAATGAAGAAAATCGGTGGAGGTGAGTTTTTATGGTCTCTGATTTGGATTAGAATTTCAATTACCAACTAGGTAGCTTCAGTGTTTTTTCATCTGTCATAACTCATAAATGAGAACGCAGGACTGAGATGGCTATTGGGCATGTCAGGATTTCCCCAATTTTTAGTGGGTCGTAAAAAATGTGATAAATGGAAAACAAGCACTAAACTTCACACTAAAATTACTAGTTTTAAGTTTGATATGAACAATGAAAAGTTAAATTTACTAAATATTTATGTTGATTAAACACTTACTGTCCTCTTTCTAAGTCACCAAGCCTGTTGCGGGCCCTGAATCCCACTTTTTGTTTTAAGTGAGTTTTGAGTTATGTGAGTTCAAGTTAGTTTGGGAACCACTGCTCCAAAGAGAATAATATTGATTGCCCTGGGGAAAAACAAGGAAATTCATCGATTGCTATCACAATTAGAAAATGTCTATGGACTGTGCAGAACGAAGCATCTTTTAAATCTGATTGGATTCTATGTATATTCACAGATTATTACAATAGGTACAGTGGAGACCACATCAAGCTGTACATTTGCAGTACGACATCAGCCCCTACACCACAGACAAGATCTTGTCTGTGCCCTACACCGAAGAATATAAAATAGGTACAAAGTCCGAAGTGTCTAACTTGATGCGGTCTCCACTGTACACTAGCTTTTTCCCGCGACATTACCTGTTTTTAGGGTTCCGTTCCCCAAGAGGAAAAAATGGAGCCCTTTATCGGATCACTTTGTTGTCCGTCTGTCTGTCAATACCCTTTATGTCGAGAACACGTATCTAGAAGTATCGAGTTGAAATTAAAACAAAAAAGTCTACAGCTGAACTTCTAAGTTAACGTAAAAAAAAGATACGGCCGTTTATTCCGCAAAAAACATATATTTCGACACTCTCAAGGGAATCAAAATTTATAGGGTATTATTTTCCGTTGACCTAGAACTATGAAATTTGGCAAGTAATACCGTCTCATACTACAAGTAATGGGAAAAATCTGAAAACTATACATTTGTAATCAAATCATAAAAAATTTAGTCTTTAACGGAACCCTCGGTGGGCGAGTCCGACTCGCATTTGTCCCGTTTTGGTGATATCTTGTCACTAGGAATGTTCTCAACTTCCCGGCGTAACCACAGACATATAATTATTACTAAGTAACAGACCAAACACAAGGATTAAATAGCGTCGCAAGTTTCCATACAAAAAATAAGCTACATTTATGCTTCATGGTACGAACAACTTATAAAAATATGTTGTTTTGACTGGCTTATGCTTGGGACATATTTGTTAATTCCTAAACTAATCTCTAGTGTATATTTTGTTTGGAAACAACCAATATAGTTCACTGAGCTAAAATTGCCACGCGTCGACTCTATGCGCTTATTATTAATGTTAGGTCTGCTACTATATTATACGTCTGTAGGCATAACATGTTTTCTATTTATTTGCCTCACATCTCAGCGGCTATTAATGTTTAATGCCAATCAATTTGTTGATTGCATCGTTTTATGCTTAGAAAAGAACAAACAGACTTTCAGATTTACTATATCAATATGGGATACGACGTCAACGGAACACTTTGCATTGACGGAATGCTTTTTCAATGATTCCAGGAGTCGTTCTAAATGAATTCGTCGAAGCTGCCGAAGCCATCATCGCCGGAGAGAAGGTGACGAAACGGTTTCGTCTGTACTCCTCCCATGACTTCAACATTGGCTCCCTCATGGACGTATCCAAGGTGGAGTACAGCCGGAGTATACCGGAGTATGGAGCCTTGTTCGCTTTGGAACTGTACAGGACGAAAGCGACGGGAGAGTATTCTGTTTTGGTAAGTCTTTCATGTATGGTAGAGCAGTTTTTCCGGAGATTGTCTTGGGGTCATCCTTTTTTCGCTCTTAATGAGTGAAAAGACTTACAGACTTAATCAGATTATTGCATCTTTATTTAGTCCTACAAAGACTCACCTCGAAAATCACCATTCTTTTTCACAAGTTCATAAAATGTCCAATTGTTCATGTTTCGTTAATCTTTTAAGGGGCTCTATAATGCCAAACTTCAGTCCTATTCTATAGCTTTTATTTTTTTTATGTATATCCTTTTGCCGCACACGCAAAACTTCAGTTATTTGAAATTGCAGCTTCATTAGCAAAATAGTATTACTATAAGAAAAATCAAATAAAGATTCATCAAGTTCTTTTTAGTAAGTATCTGCGTGTGCTAGTTTCGTTTTAATCGGTTTTGAAATATGGGAGTTAAATCGCTTTTTTCGTGGAATTTACACTTTCTTAAAAGTAATTTAAGTGTCAGAAGATTAAATGTATATTTATGAAGTGTAACTTATAAATAAGTTGTAATTTATCATCTACATAGACGGAACTAAATCCGATGCAAAACTGAAGTGTAGTATCATGGAGCCCCTTAATACAAACTTCTACTCCCAAAGGACGGTCTCTTAAACTTTCCTATTCTTTTGTGCGAAAAACGGCTTTGACATTCCTAAAAACTTTTAAAGTTCATAACATTTTACTATCTTCTATAAGCTTCTATCTACAAGTTAGTAAACCTCAAACGACCTCTATAAAATTTGTTATTCTGTAGCGTAAAAGAGAAAACTATTAAAAAAGATTGGCAAAATGCATTATGTGCTAAGAGGCGATAATATGGCGCTTAAAGCCATTTGAGCGCTGCTCTGATCGAACTTTTAAATACATTTTATGCATCCAATGCAGGAGATAAAAATGAAAATAAAAAAGATAGCTTCTTTTGTAACACGTTCGATTTACTTTTCTTTGCATCCATTTTAAAAGTCAGCTCACTCGGTGTGCAAAAACTACTTAGATATAGTTTTCTTTGACATGCCTCAATTCCTGAGTCAAGCATCTGTAGCTTGGCATTGCAAGATAATTGCTTTGTTACATTCACCTTCCTTCTAACCTTCCTTTTATTCTACGATATAGTTCTACTTGAAGGAGAAATTATAGTATTATTATATTAATTATATATATTATTACAGCCATTTAAAATTTCCTTTTCTTTTCAGCCCGTTTTCCTATCTCAAGCCGGGACATCATCAGCCAAACAGCTTAGAATTAGGGGATGTGATGACCACTACTGTGAATTTGACAAATTCCGTAATACTACTGCGGAATTTCTATTACCAGAAAGAGAGTACTATCAGTTGTGTGGAATACGGACCGAATTATAGACAGTGAATTTCGTAGTTGTGATTTGGTTGTGAATATTTTGTGAGAATGGTGCGCGTGTTACTTATTAAATAGCAATTAAGCGAAACTTTTAATTTTAATAAACATATTATAACATTTAATAAATCGTAGTTATTTGGTTTCATAAAGTATACATAACTCGTTATTTTCATACATTTTACCCATAGTTAAAATTAAAATAAAATACATTTAAGCGCCTAAATTTTAAGGCATGGCAAAATATTTATTTATCAACAAACGTTTGCTAACATAAATCCTGCAGGCGTTTTTCACGCGCGTGTTTTCATAAAATATCTGTATTCTGAAGTAAAATAAGAGTATTTTTATTTCACAGAAATATTGATATCTAAAATTTTTATTTAGCCAATATCGTTCATACAGGATGACTTTTAACCTAACCCCAATACCTAATTTAATATTTTGTTTAAGAATAAAACCTGGTTTTATGAAAACCATTCAAAATTTTATTCATGAGAAGTCAGGTCCGTGGTTACAGTTTAAGATTTTCGTCAAATCCAAAGAAATCATGGTTACCTGAAGAAGTTAAAGAATTAGATCGCGCGAAGTTATTTTTTTTACTATTGATCCTACTACTTTGGACTATTTTTATCTGTTCCGTATAGGAATGGCTAGGATGGCTATAAAATTTATTTCCAAGCATAGACGAAATAGTTCCAAGTAACATTTTCTATAATATTCTGACTTCTAATTTTAATTGTTTTTACAGTTAAAATGTGTTCTACTAAAGTTTCTTAATAACCTCTTAAAAGGGGTTTGTTAAAAAGTCACCTGTATAGCCAAATTCATAAAGGAGACTCGGTAAGTGGTCAGAACCAAGGTTCGTCCTGTTTGAGAAATACGAAAAATATTTTTTGTGCCTCTATAGGTACTTGTTCAAGAACCACCTGGACTCGATTAGTATGAGAAGTCTCAATTTTATTTTGTGCATTTCACAGAAAGGGTTATTGAACCTTGGTCCTGACCACCTACTGAGTATCCAGTAAGCCAAATTCACGTTGAAGACTCGGTAAGTGGTCAAGACCAAGGCTCAATGACCCTGTTTGCGGAATACGAAAAATATTTTTTCAATGCAAGTGCTCTAAAAGATCTATCTTATATGCGTCAAAACTGTTGTCAAAGTCAACTTTACCACCCTTGTGTTTAATTTTTATTTGAGAAAAAGTTGCCAGTTTCTTCTTGTGTACCATAGATAGACTTGACAGAAATGAGCTGCTTTCAGTTTGATGCGTTCGTAGGCTACATTCAGTTTGATCGTCGGACGACATCCGCCTACCACTGACAGCAGTAAATAGCAAGGTATTGTATGTTATGTTATGACTGAAAGCAGCCTACGAACGCATCAAACTGAAAGCAGCTTATTTCCGTCAAGTTGGCAACTTGCGTGCAAGGAAAAAGAATGCCCGCCTAAAGTTCATTTGGAGTATTTATTGTTTGTTTGTTTCTTTAAATACGTTTCATTTATTTACTCACACTACGCATTGAAAAACGTAGTACGATACACGTGGGTAAAGGAATAAACTTACTTGTTACGTTTGAAACACTCGCTAATCGCTCGTGTTTCAAATCGTCCTCGTAAGGTATTGCCTCCTTACCGCACTTCTTATAGCATAAACTACTATTTTGTTCTTCTGTACTTGTTCAAGAACAGCCTCGACACGCCCCCTTTTAGCTCTTGTAGCATATGTATAGAAAAAAAACGAAAAATTATCAATATTGATTATATATTCAAGGAGATATGGAGACTAACTTAATTAAACCCCTTGGATATATAGGGTGAAATTAAATCAACCGACCAAATTCATACTGGAGACTCAGTGATCAAGAACTAGGTTCAGTAATCCTTTTGGCCAATTTCGAGAAATAATTTTTTTTGCACCCTTACTGGTTGGACTATTTTTTAAGGCCTTACCCCTGGTGCACGATAATCTTACTGAGTGATTTTAAACTAAAGTATGTTGTGAGAAAGTCTACATTAGAGAGCTGCCGGCACGCAAAATCAGTGAATTTTTGAGGTTTTTCTGGATTTTACAAAAAAGTATTTGATGTAGAAGTTTTTTCACCTGACATCATGAATAATTTCAGACATAAAACTCAAGCCGTTTGCGAATTAATAACTTTAAAATGCATCATTTTCAAAAATAAAATCTATCGAAGGAAATGTGTTCAATTAGGTAACCGACCTGACAACGGAAATACAAAGGTCTGAAGAAATATGTGTCCAAATTTTACATTGATCAGATAAGCAGTTGACTCAGCATATTAAAACAAAAACCGTTGAAAGATCAAAGGCAAGCCCTTAAGTACATATCCTAGTGTAGGCACTATGGGGCAGAAAATTTTTTTTTTCGAATTTCATCTTGCGGTTCATTATACCTTGTTCCTGATGACTAACCGAGACTCCAGTATGAATTTGGTCGGCTGTTTTAATTTCACCTAGTATAGAGTATAATATTTCTTAAGTGTCAAGTTAAATTAGGCAAGCATAACTGCACGTGGAAAAAGTTCGTGTTAAACATGAGGGCATGAGTCGAGTACGCACTTGACCGGTTTTCTTATTACACGTTGTTTTCCTACCATGACAGGCATTTCAACCTACGACCTTCGGATTACGAAGCCGAAATTCAACCATAAGACCACAGGGCGATGGAAATGGTTGAAATGATTATTTATGTATGGCATATTTTACGAAGTGTGATTTCGAACACGCAAATAAATTACGTTCCGGCAAACAAATTAGTTTTGTGATGGTAATTTCCGATAAAATATTGGTAATTACTCCAATTTACTATTTAAATTATTTATAATTCGTACACACCTAAAACCATGTAAGTCCAATATAAAATGATCTTAATAGTTTTTTCAATGGTAATAGTTGGTTTTGAAAATTATAATTTTCTTCGGTTACACACTGAAAAACGTAAGTAAGGGTTAAAAAGAAACAAGATCCTGCTTTAAGTCAACGTTGGTAACATAACTTTCAATTGTTAACCGTTAGAATTGGTTAAAAATACTTTTTTTTAACAGGTGTGCCCAACCAATCACCCCAAACAGGGTACGTTTACTGATACACATAATTGGAAATAAGTAAGTACTTTGTTAATAATAACCAACAACATTTAGCAATACCTACTTGATTGTCCGTATGTCACAACCTCATAACTTTGGCACCGTTAAAGTTAAAGAGTTGAAATTTGCCACAAAAATAGCATAAAAAGTACAATAGAGGTATCAAATTGTAGACATTAAAGAGCTAATTATAAAAATATATACTTTTGCTATATTAACTGGCACCAATTTCGAGAAATCTTTGAAAAACCACAAAAAATGCATGTCCCCCCCCCCCCCCTTATATCCGAAACTGATGGATCGAAAAAAAATCAAAAATAATGGTGATTTGGGATTATATAAATATTACAGGAAAAATATAACGGTTGAGAAATTCACGATAATAAAATGACAAAAAGTAATTTTTCATCCTCGAATTTTATTTCGAGTACGGTATAAAAATATTTGTGTCTCTCTTTTGTGGTACAATCAATTCTTTCTTAAGTTAACGTAAACAGTTATGGGGAAGATTTTAAATACTTTTTTCCTGAATGTTCCCAAAACTGTCGAATTACGGAACCCTAGGTATGCGAGTCTGACTCGCACTTGACCGGTTTTATTTACTAACAAACCTATACTGTACGTTTTAAATAAGTCTTGGTTGCATGTAACCAAGTAATTTTTAATCAAGGCAACTTGGTGCTTTGCCAGTGCTTCGTTTTTTCGATGTATAAAAAATATTTTGTTTGATTCCTTGGCGTAACGATATTTTAGTTTTTTATCTCGCACTGCGCGTTTTTTCGCTTGGAGTGAGACTAGTGAGAGTGACAAAAATAAAATTTACATAGCCTCTATGTTTATCGAATGGTTTTTCACCTGATGATGTCGATAAATCGATGAAACCAGTAGCGTGATCGTTCTTCGCAAGAATATATTAGTGGAATAACTCTCTATTATTTTGAAATGTTCCATCAAGAAGTAACAACATACACCACCAATTTTAATCAGTCTCAGTTTACTCCTTATTTCATCTGAATTTAGAGTGACACGCAGCTTGTTTTCATTTTTAGGGCTCCGTACCCGAAGGGTGCCAAACGGGACCTGCCAAGCCTCCGCTGTCTGTCCGTCTGTCATAGAGAGACCAGACACAGCTTCGATCGTAATATATAAGGTCCTACAATTCAAAGTGAAAAAAATTTGGGATCTGATAGAGTATCGGTAATAGACCACTTACCACCAAAAAAATATTTTCTGCGCGAATTTTTTTTTCGCCCTTCCATAGATATTTTGTCAGTTGATTGAACCACTTAGTACTGGGAGTTGAAAAAAATATTTGAAGGAATAAAAAAAAATCTTCTGGAATGTGATCAGTTAACGATACTTGATCTACCCTAGAATTATTTTCACTTATTATTGTAGGACCTTATACCGGGTGTAAAAGCAGAGGCAAGAATCCTTTAAGGGTGTGTTAGTATGATCGGTAAAGATATTATTTTAAATACTGGGATCTCTAAATAAAGTACCAGTACCTCATAATAAGACGATTTTTTTTACTCAAAATACACTAATCGCGTGGACACCCTCACGGTCGCAGGCCGCTCGGATGAGGGGTGCGGGTTGCGGGGTGCAATTTAGGTGTGTGGGCAGGCCGGTGAGCTGCGTAGCCATAGCTTAGAAAAATGATGGAATTTTTGGTGAAAATTCAAGGTATATTTTTTTTTCTCGTAATGACATCAGAATCGTGTATACTTTTATTCTTGACTTTCCATTTACATCCTGTATATAAAAATGAGACTTTTACAGAATACGTGTTATTGTGGCCTCTATCACGACAAATAATAAAATAAAAATAAAATTTATTAATTCACGGGAGCCCCAACACCATTCTCAAACTCGTTAGCGAGAAGCGACACATAATTCAAAATCATGTACAGGTGGCAGGGTCGAACTGTACGGGCAAATATTATATTATATCATATATAATTAATTTGATTTAATATAAGTTCTGCTAACATAGTTGTAAGGCCTTGTAACATCTCTATGGACTGTAATATTGTCTGAAGTAAAACTTTTTTTTTTTTTTTCATTTAAAGTGGGTGCCTCTTCCCATACAGCAAACCTCGGAAAAGTTGCATTATATAAACGTTATTGGATTATAATAACTTTAAGGACGGTTACACATACAAGTTATAAAGTATTCAGAATCTTCTATTGCTCTGTCTGTCTGTAGGACATACTCTAAAGTTAAAAAGTGGGGTTCCGTAGGCACGCGTCTTCACCGTCTTCAAAACGACCACACGTCTCGTACATTTCGTCGATGAATTCTTAACGCGAGGCCGAAAATGCCTTAACAACGAGAAATAAACACCTTTTTTTACTCTCGCAAATCAAAACGAAGCTGACTTTCATCCCAAGGGACGACGACGCAGCCCAAAATCTACATAACGGTCCAAAAATGTAGATTCGAGCAAATTTATGCCTTTGTCTTTCCAACTTTTACACTCTGGCTTGAAACATTACAATCAAACGGACATTTTATATAATTGTTACCCTTTGCGGTAAATCCCAGGATTTGCCGGTAAATTGCGAAAACCTTGTCTACACAAATCTGCGCGCTAGGTTTTCAGGGTTCTGCTGATAAGGCGAAGTCTCGGTGCAGTCGCGAAAATAAGGTGACTTTAATTTATGCAGCCAAATTCTTACTGAAGACTCGGTAAGTGCTTAGTAACGAGGTTCGATGACCCTGTCTGTGAAATTCGTAAATTATTCTTTTCGTGTTCCTTACAAACACAATACCAGCCCCGAGTCAATTACAATGGGACGTCAAGATTTTAGCCAAAAGTGTTATCGATCCGTGTTACTGATCACTTACCGAGACTTCATTAAGAATTTGGCTGCATAAATTAAAATCACCTTATCATATATGTGTATTAGACAGTATCGTATTTTTAGTTTTTTACACGACTGGCCCCAAAAGAGGAGTATATTGTTTCAGGGTTCATGTGGGTATTTTTCTTAACTCCACCATAACTTATAATGCCTGAACCGATTTCTAAGTGTCTGGTGGTATCGTTAGAATCCTTATAGCATCCTGAGTGGAATAATATACAAAAAAGTATTAAATAAATATAAATAATAAAAAGTATTAAAAACACTGATGGCTGGTGGATGGATGGATGGATTAAAAAACACGACTGCCGGAATAGAGATTTGATTCGGATTTTAGTGCAGTCGGGGGACTATACATTGGATACGTGTTGTTTTGTATGTGTCCCAGCTGCACTGAAATCCGAATTAAATCTCTACTCCGGAAGTCGTGTTTTTTATTATTTATTTTTATGTTGGAAGTGTACTTTTTAGCCCCCAACCCCTGAACATTAACCGCAAATCTTGGCATAGTTTTTGTGACCCTAAACACAACTATTTCTCATTAGAGACCCACTCGTAACATAAACCTTTATGGCGACAATGAAAGGTGCGAAAATTCATTTGCAGTGGCCCTCTGAACATGTTTACAGCGACTGAAAGGGCCAATTCTTGGAATCCTTACTTTCCTATTTATATTATTTAGCGGGATAATTTGTGATCCAGACTATAACGCATGGTTACTTTTATACACAGACGTGTAATATAGTAGTAGTAATAAATACATAATAATTACTACTTAGTAATAATTATATATAATTATTTAGGTGGTAGAGCTAATGCAGTGCTCGACTGTGGAGGTACCACCATCTTACTCGGAAATCGGAAATCGGAAAGTTATTCGGGGGAGAGTAAGAGAACAGCTCTCAGGCAAAAAAACCAGGCGGCCCACCATTGCCTGGGACCGACGGATGGCGGTATATCTATCCCCAATTGCCGGGCCTTATATAAATCAGACTGGTGACGGGCAGCGGCGTCACTGGTGAAAGGGTTTCGGCACCGCGCTCACCAACCCGCCTGCCCAGCGTGTGTGAGTATGGGCATTTCTTCCAGGAGAACCGCCAAGATTGGCGAAATCCTGGAAAGGCCTATGTCCAGCAGTGGACGAAAGAGGCTGATGGATGGATGGAATAATTACATGTCTGTGCTTTTATATTGTCAAATGTAAATATATCATTACAATTATGACATGAGGAGTGGGCGGAGTTTTTTTTTTTTTCGCTCTCCTTTCTCCTTTCACGTTACGATCTGCCGATTCTACCATTTGCCGATGACATAATACAGCTTAGTTCTTCAAGTGGATGTGGTGTGAGTGGCCAAATCCAAAACTGTAGGGAATAGCGAAAAATGCTCCAGGGGCCGATTTTGATGAAAACCTGTACCATCTATCAAACGACTTTTATTAATCTGTTATCTCCTTGCGATGGATAAATCGCCAAGTGTTTAAAATATAGAAATTTATTTCTATCATAGTTCATATACGATGTGGTTCTGTACGAAGAATTAGGTCCCTGCTGTGGTAACGAGGGCACCACCTTCGTCAGGTCACAGCCAAGGTAATCCGTTAAATGTTCGTAACATTTCAACAACACCCGCGCGCGCTAATTAGGGAAAATCCTTCACATTAGGGCATTCAGGTCAACAGATTGGACTCTTTCTCTGCCGTTGAAACCCTTCGATAGTTAGACTGATGGTTGTGATTGTGGGAATTTGGTGGAATGTTCTACATAAACTTGTGAGAGAGAGAGAGAGAGAGAGAGAGAGAAAGAAATTTATTTGATGGAAAGTGAAAAACACAAGAGAAACACACAAAAATTAACTAATGCTTATAACTAAAAATACATTAGGACAAATATTAAATAAACTTTGTAACAATCACTGTTACTCCATGCAAAAAGACGGGTATAACGTGACAGCAGTTTTTGAGATAAACATTATACCGGGTGTAATAGACTGCTACCATTAAATGAAACCACATATTCTACCGACTCTACTGAACCACTTTTCCCGAGAATCATACCCGCGGACACCCTTAGTTTAGGAAATAATTGAGTTCCAAACAAAAATGCGTGCAAAAAATCAAGTTTGTGTATGGGAACCCCCTCTAATATTTATTTTATTCTGTTTTTTAGTATTTGCTGTTATAGCGGCAACAGAAATACATCATCTGTAAAAATTTCAACTGTCTAACTATCACGGTTCATGAGATACAGCCTGGTGACAGACGGACAGACAGACGGACAGAGGAGTCTTAGTAATAGGGTTAGTAAGGTTACGTTTTTTGTCTACCCGTCTATATGTCAAATCGTTTGACCACTGCGTTAATTTTAGCTCGGTGACAAAACCTGTAGATTGCCTTTGGGTTTTCGTGTGGGTTTCCTAAAATGACTTCTTAGCGGATGTCCACGTCATACAAGAAACCTACAGTCCAAACCCATGTTCCTAAGTCCAGCCGTTTGGTCTAAGCGTTGCTAGATCAGACGATCAGACAGTCAGACAGAGTATTATTCTATGTATATATGACTCGGTAAGTAGTCAGGAACAAGGTTCAATGAACCTGTTTGTGAAATACGAAAAATATTTTTTCATGCGAGTTCAAGAGCAAACTCGACTCAATTAAGTGGTATATGAAGTCAAAATTTTCACAGAAAGGGTAACTAAACCTTGGTCCTGATCACTTCCCGAGTCTCCAGTATGAATTAGTCAATATAAACGAAAGTCACCTAATGTAGCCTTTTGCCCACGACTCCTTGCGTGCTGATATGGTAACAAATATTAGATCACCCTGAATCCTTTCGTAGTGGATGTATGTCTGCATGGTATAAAAACCTATATGCCATTTGTTTTTAGGTTCTTAGTTCGGTAGATTTTGTGGTAAGTAAGCATTTATACAAACATATATAAACTGATGTATATGGTAATTCAGGAATTGATAATGGACTATGCCAGTTGAATTCTATGCAGTTTTTATATTCGCAAAATCAATAATTCTTCAGTAAAATTTTATTTCCATATTTGATGGCCGGCATTGCTTGCTGTTTCGTTAACCTTTCTATTTTAATTATTACAAGACAAGACTAATACTTTAGGTACGGAACCCTAAAAAGTGAGATTATAAATTTTCAAAAAAATAAAAAGTGTAAAGACTGTACATGTCCTGGACAAGGAGGTAAGTAGGGGGACTTGCTCTCCCCCCCTATCTTCCCCCCACTCCTTTACGAAGATACTATAGATGTCAAAATAAGAAAAAATGTGAGGTAATATAATAATTTTAGAAAATAAAAATCATATCTAAAAAACTATTCATTAATGAAGAGTGGGATGTGTTTAAGGGGGGGTGCAAACCCCTCTCCACTTACCCCCCTCGTTACAACCCCCATTGATTCTGTACCGAAATAAAATTTTAACCATTTAAAAAATAGACCAATTTCCTTTTGCAATATTGCATTTGCTTTTGAATTTCTGTTATGATGACTGTGCATTATATTTCTGACATTTTTGTATATTTTTAATATTACTAGCTTCTTCAAACAAGGAAAAATAAGTCCTTAATGGTTTTTAGGGGACTTTTTTTAATATGTAGTACTGCTAGATTATACAAGGAGAAATACATTATGTATTTATTACAGTATGGGAGAAAATAATAGTATTTACCCAAAATAATAATAATAATAAAATAATAATTAGTAAATAAATTAATAACCACGCCCACACCTTCACGTCAAGATAATAATTTTCAGTGACCACCTAACTATTAACAAGCAATTTGCGTAACTATCTTTCTCCACAACGGATAAATTTTAATTTGCTGATTGTCACAAAATATTGTTTTGTCTACTAACGGGGGCCAAAGAGTAAGGGGAGAAAATTGATTAGTAAAAAAAACCAAGTTTCTAATGTACTTACGTAAAAAAAAGCTTCGATTTAAAAAATATATGGAACTAGCTTTTGCCCGCGGCTTCGCCCGCGTTGATTTAGTTTTTATGTACTCCTATAAAATCTGTCAATATTTTTCGGACTGTTACATAGAATAAACATGGCTGCTAAAATGTGTGTGTTATGCGTCTACTGTGTTTTCCATTTTGAATGTCTCTTTTATAGCTTTTTCATGGAAATAGTTTTTGCCCTATTCTACGAGTAGATCTAGAACTTTATTTGTGCAAACTTTCAGCCCAATCGGTTCAATAGGTACGGCGTGATACATACCTTTTCTATAGAAACTTGAAACCTCGTTTTCATCCCATGGGAACTGATTTATGGAATAAAAAGTAGCCTTTGTCCTATTCCAGGTCTAGAACTACATTCATGTAAAATTTCCGCCCAATCGGTTCTGTAGTTACGGCGTGAAAGAGTAACAAACATCCATCCATCCATCCATACATCCAAACTATCACATTTATAATATTACTAGCTTTCGCCCGCGGCTCCGCCCGCGTCGAAGACATTTTTGTGAAAATAAGGAAAACAAAAGAATATGATTTTTGAACGACTATATGCAACGGACACCATGTTTAACCAATGCGCTAAAAAAGACCAATCAAATAAGTCCAAACTCGAAGGGTCTGCGTTGTCCGTTGAGGAGATCCCGTACCAATCTTCTAGTCCCATCACCAGATCCTGGTCACCATGTTTTACCAAAGTGCTAATAAAGACAAATCAAATAAGTCCAAACTCGAAGGGTCTGCTGTTGTCCTTTGAGGAGATCCCGTACCCATCTTCCAGTCCAATCAACAGACCCTGGTTACTATGTTTTAGCAAAGTGCCAAGAAGTGTGTCAGGATCGTTGTAGATGGAAATCTGTAGTCAGATTAAACTGATACAGTTTCCTCGTATGGAAAAGCAACCGGTTTTATCACGTATAACTAACCATTTGGTCAGGGCACGCCGATAAAGCAGCTAAACAGCGTTTTTTCTCCCGACATGGTTCACAAATACTGAATTTTCAAACTGAAAACTGACTTTTATTTAAATAATATATAGCCTATGTTACTCAGCAATTGTGTAGCTTTTTACAAAAGAAAGAATTTTTAGAATCGGTTCAGTAGTTCCAAATACAAGATAGATGTAGATGTAGGTAGTGTAGATGTAGATGTAGAAGTGTAGATGTAGATGTAGATTAGTGGGATGGAAAGTGGGATTATATAGAATTTCAATAAAACAGTACGTTTTTTTTTGTTCCGTACCTGTGCGCTACCATTTTAGCATCTTGCTTTTTGCTATTGCATGTATGTGTTTGTTAAGTACCAAAATGTGTTTAGGGTTCTGTACCCGTATTATGTAGTGGTACGGAACCCTTTGTGCGGGAGTCCGACTCACACTTGGCCAAACTATTTATGTTATTTTATTTATGTTTTAATCCAACATAGTAGTCAGAAAAATTTAAAATTTTAAAAGTTTCAAGGGTTCAATAATGTTTATTTATACAGGATGTAAATAGAGTGCAACCAATAAATAAAAACACATACTCTACTGATCATACTGAACAACTATTCGGAAAAAAAAACCCGCGCGAATCTTCAGAGGAAAAGATATTCAACTGTAACTCAAAGACTTTATCTCGTAGGAGGAAGGTCTATTTTAGAACGATGAACCGGAACAGCTAAGGTGGTAGAGCTAATGCCGGGCTCGACTGTGGAGGTACCACCATCTTACTCGCAAACCCTCCCGAAGTTATTCGGGGGAGAGTAAGAGAACAGCTCTCAGGCAAAACCAGGCGGCCCACCATTGCCTGGGACCGATGGATGGCGGTTTATCCATCCCCAATTGCCGAGACATACATAAACCAGACTAGTGACGGGCAGCGGCGTCACTGGTGCAAGTGTTTCGGCACCGCGCTCACCAACCCGCCTGCCCAGCGTGTGTGAGTATGGGCATTTCTTCCAGGAGGACCGCCAAGAGTGGCGAAATCCTGGAAAGGCCTATGTACAGCAGTGGACGACACAGGCTGATGGATGGATGGACCGGAACAGCTGTTTCACGGCATTTCACGCTCTGACAAAACTCGCCCCGTATGTCGGTACGATAGGGTGTCCGCGGGTACGACTCTTGAGAAAAGTGGTTCAGTAGGGTCGGTAGAATATGTGGTTTCATTGAATGGTAGCAGTCTATTATACCCGTAAACAGCAGGGTACGTCAGTACGTCAGACCACATCCATGGTTAGACATAGACAAAAAATTATTCGCGTGAACAAAAGCTCATTTCTTACATTATTGTCTCATATAATAAGTACAAAATCATAAAATTAAAAATTTATAATATTGTACTAAACGTCTAGTGTAATTTTTTTATTTTCTTCCGCATATTGTTAATTTATTATTTCGAGACGAGACGTAACTGCAGGGTTGCCAGATGTTAATCGGGAAATCAAATCAAATAATTTATTCTGTAATATAGGTTCATAGTAAAACTTATTAAAAGTTAAATTTTAATGTAAAAAACAATATAACTAAATATAAGGTGACTTTTATTTATACAGCCAAACTCATACTGAAAGCTTGGTAAGTGATAAGTAACACGGACAGATAACACTTTTTGCGAATTTCGCAAAGTAAAATTTTGACGTCCCATTGTAATTGACTCGGGGCTGGGCTTGCGTTTGTAAGGAACACGAAAAGAATAATTTACGAATTTCAGAAAATGGTCATCGAACTTTGTTACTGACAACACTTACCGAGTCTCCATTAAGAATTTGGCTGAATAAAATTAAAGTCTAGTGTAAATAAGAGCAATTTAACTTTTTTTTGTAGGAATGAGAAAATAAAATAAATAAATTGGAATTATAAGAAATTGTGTCTGTAGGATAGGGACGGATACTCTACCTTCTTTTTTATGAGTCAGTCTTCGAAAGTTGATATTTTATTTATTTTTTATATATTTTTTGTATTGTACTAATACTATATGTGGTTGATGAAAGGATATGGTTTCTCATAAAGCAATGTTCACTTATAATAAGATGCTTATCTACTTATGTATGTATGGCTATCCATTGTTACTTGTACTTTAATTAAATATTTTATAATTATATTAATTTTATTATCGATTTCAGGAAGAAAAAAATTTGGTCACATTTGGTACGAAATGGTTCAGTCAGCTGAGTAAACTGAAAAAAAAAGTCACGCAAAACTAAAACATCGGTGGAAAGTTGTCTATTAGCGATACTCTATTACTATTACCTTACCTACCTAATATTATCTTTTTATTGCGAAATGTATAACTTTGGAATACTCTAAATATTATTATTAGGGTGGATTCTAGTTTGTAATGCACTCTTATAATTATAACTCTATCACCTGTTAATTTTTTTGACCTCGAATTTTAGGACCTAATATGTATGTATGTATGTAATATAGTATATACTATGTAAATGTATAATACGACTATAAATAATTGAAAATATCAAGAAATTTTGATCGTAAATGTTATAAATTGAATTTTACTACAGTAGAAATTTTAACAAATCCGATCGTACGTAATCATAATCAATCACAAATAATCGTATGAATACCCTTAAATCGTACATCTGGCAATACTGCGTAACTGTTTTTAAAAAGTTACGAAACATTTTTTATCAGGTAGAAAAACGTGTCCCCTTCCCTCCTTGGCTATACTGGCTTGAATGTAGCCGCGGAAAGACCAACCAGCAACCAGTACTTAGCTGACTCGCGCAGAGTTCACTTGTACCACGCTTTCGTGACTTAAACAATAACAAAATACAACAATCAACTTGCAAAACTACCATTTAGGCACGTGCACGGCCAAATACGAAAACCTTAGTCACAATAAAACGATAATAACATGAAATAATAATCGAAAACGAAACTAAACTCAACTTTGCGAGACTTGTTTATACTTTATGCGGCGTGCTAATCCTGGAAATGTCGGAGAGCAACAGTTTGTTCGTTGCCGCGGTCGAAGAGTGTGTTTATTCAATTTAGTAAGGTTATACTTCTGTTCCGAACGCACAATCATACCTACGTCGGATGTTTCTTGAGGATATCGTGTAGTCGGCGTTTTATCGACGAAAAGTTTTATCTTCACTTGAAAACGAGTCAATCGATAAGACTTTTGGTTCGGAAATTGCATCAGAGTTATTTGGAAGTGATGTTTTAGTGTTGTGAAGTGAATTTTTGAGTTTGTGAGTGAAGTGACCAAGTACATTCTTACATTGGTGATTCATCTTCGGATGGACAAGGAGTCTGTGTTTCATTCGGTTTCTTTACAAATAGTTTTGTTCTGTATCGGAGAAACTATGCAGTGAATTTATTTTAATTCAAAAGGCCACATTGGACGCAAAGGAAAGCTGTTGAGAAAGGTACGTTTTGTTCGTGTAATAATTAACTTTTATACATAAAACTAGAATTAGATAGACGAGAATTGACTATTTAATATAGTTAGTCAGTGTTTCTATTATATTCTTGCCAAATACTTGGTATTTTTCATTTATTTCTTTAATATTTTAGTACCGATTTATTTAGTTCATTAGTTAGTAAATTAGTTTGTCCGCACATATGGAAAAAATTGGTTAAGTGCGAGTCGGACTGGCGTACAAGGGGTTCCGTACCACCACAGAAAACAGGTAAGGAACCCTAAAAACTTGATAAATAACAACAATATGCCATAGCAATAGCAAGCAACATTGAGATTATAGGGACTCCTTTTGTTTTTCATATTCTTTTAACTTCTATTGTTTGTCATAGGCATGGTAGAGGGAGGCTATAGATATACGTATCCTCTGAAAATTTCAACAAACAACACAAGCACGTATCCAGGGGGGGATAGGTGGGATTTATCCCCCCCGAAATTTGGAGTGACATAGGTATACACGGGATCGGGAATGTTTATTCATAACCACTGTAAAGTCCGTTTAAGTGACTCAAAACAACAAAGAGGTACGCTACTTTAGATATGTTATAGTACAGTAATTACAGAGATTTCTTTCACAATTCACATTGTTGTTTCAATGAATGCCCCCCCCCCCCCCTCCCCCCGAAACAAAAGTCTGGATAGACTACACATTGACAGACGGACAGACAGACAGCGAAGGCCGGAGGCTTAGTAGTAGGGTTCCGTTTGGCACCCTTCGGGTACGGAACCCTAAAAGCGAGAGGTACCTTTGTACAAATGCTTCATGCACTACTCTTTTCGAACTAAACTTGGAACCATTTATCTAAAATATACTGGTAAAAAACTAATTGAGACCTTTTGTTAACTCAGTTCTACCTATTAAACCAACAACCGATCCGTTTAAGTCTGTATTGACTGGTGCCGAAGGTCTAAAGTCCCATAAATGTCTCGCCAGACTTATTATACTCAATTGTTAATCCAGTACTGCGGTGGACCGACATACTTGGCAAAGTTTGCTTTTATAAGCCGAACCGCAATAGAAATTATCTGGAAATTGGGTCTTATTTCTGGACCCTAATCGACATTTCCCATCTTGATTACACCTACCTTTAATCTTTGTTAAATATCTTGCACTCTTCTCTTCGTATCTTCGATTCATCGTTAGATTTAGAGAAGAAATCTATATTACTAACTAGCCTCTCGCCCGCGGCTCCGCTCGCGTTTTTTTATCTCTGCCCCGTTTTCGGCTAGAGCGTTATTTTATGACCATCCTTTATAGTCTATATGTTGACCAGGGTCACTACGACGAATATAACAAATCGTCATGTAAATCCGTTGAGTGGCTCTCGAGTTAAAACGAAACTGTCCTACAACAGGCAGACAGAAATCTAGTGTTTGATTTTTTTTTATCAACGGATTCAATTCTCAGCCAGGGAAACAGTTTTTTGAAAAAATCAAATGTCACCATTTTTGTTTTCATGAAATTGGGCCCCGAGACTTCTTTGAGCATTTTACGATATTCCATAAAGCTTCGCCACCCACCCAAGCCCACCTTGAAATCTAATCTTGAACCTTATTCATATTCATATTCATATTCTTTATTGCACAGAAAAGTTATACGTACAAGCAGTCATAAATTAAACGTGCTATAGGCGAGCTTATCTCTGAGAGAGATTTCTGCCAGCAAAACCTAGGATCAAATGTGCACACATAAAGAAACAAGTGATATAAAAGATAAAAATGTGGAGATAATATGAACTTAAAAGTACCATAAATATACCTAACTTTTAAATAAATACTTACATAATAAATTAATTAATAATTACTTAAATATAAAAAGAACAAACGTACTTAAATACTGTAATATAAACATGGGCATAAACCTACATAACAAAAGTATTCATAAATATATGTTTAAAACAAGAATTTAGTATATACCAAATATAAACATAAATACATACAGTGTATATACCTGCATAAATAATAAATAAATATATATTTTAAAGGGAAAAATATTTATAAATAATGCTCTTTTAGCTTCTTCTTGAATAGGCTGATCGTAGGACAGTCACGAATCGTATGCGGTAGGGAGTTCCGTGAAAGAATTTCTAAAAGCACCCGTGTTATGACATGGAGTTTTTAAAAGAGATACTGTGTGTGGTCTGTTCTGTTTGTCATTGGAAAGAAGGTAGTTAAAGCGTTCACGCAAATAGGGAGGGGTAGTAGGGCTCCTAAGGATATTAAAGAGGCAACATAAAATGTGAAAATTTCGTCGTTGACGAATAGGAAGCCATTTCAGCTCCTCTCTATAATGAGACACATGGTCAAACTTACGCAGTCCGAAAATAAACCGAATCCCCAGGTTTTGAAGACGTTGTAGTTTGCTAAGCAACTCTTCATTGGCATCTAGGAAGCATAAATCCGCATAGTCGATGGTTGGCAATACAAGGGTTTGTGCAAGAGTTACCTTTGTTCTATGGGGCAGAAATCGCTGGAGACGCTTGAGGGAGTAAAAAGTGGCAAAAACTCTTCTACTGACTTCATTCACGTGAGCAGTCCACGATAAGTTACAGTCAAAAATGACACCAAGGTTTTTCACAGTTTCAGCGTATGCAATGGGGATACTGTTATAGGAGACCTGTGTCAGGGTAGATTTGTTCAGGAGGTTGGTCATGTATCTACTACCAATGATTATCGTCTGAGATTTTTTAGGGTTCACTAAGAGCCCATAAGATTCAGCCCACTTCTGCACATGACCCATATCCTCATTTATTTGAGAAATTGTAGTTTCAACTTCAGATACTACAAAGTGTCGATATAGCTGTAAATCGTCTGCATAAAGATGGTAGTTGCAAGAAAGTACTTCTGAGATGGAATTAATAAAAATTGAGAATAGGAGAGGTGAGAGGACGCCACCCTGAGGAACACCAGCAGATAGTTGACACCACTCCGAGGTAACCTCGTCCGAGCGTATGCACTGCAGTATGTATACGATTTTGCAGTTTTGTTTCATACATTTTGTAGGTAATGAAAAGTATGTAATTTTTATTATTTGAATGGCGGAACCCTCAGGCACGAGTTCTACACGCACTTGACCTGTATTTGAAATTTTGAAGGCGTAGAAGGAAACTGAAGTTAAGTATTTGAGAAGCCTCTTAAATCCCAAGTGTCTAAGGTACTTCTCTCAGAAATCTCAAGAGCCACTTTGACTACCGCCGTTGAGGGTGGTAGCTGGTAGGCAACTTCCTCGTTTTTGCCGAAAACGTGTCCTCTCAGTATCTACAAGGAAGGTACACTCAGCAAGGCTCCCGACTATTCAGTTTCGAAACCTTGTTGCTTGCATTCAATTTGCATGTGGCGATCTCAGCTAGCCCCGGCTTTTATTTTATATACCAATGAGAATTTATGAAGGACACTTTTTTATGGCGTTTTTGGCTCCATCAAAGTCTATTAAAGTAATACTCTAGATTCTCTGCCAGTGGCGTGCATTGGACTTTTTGCTGGAAATCCAATGAGAAGGTCAAGTTCGACAATAAAAAAATATGAAAAAATTTAAATGTCACTTTGAAAAATCATCATTTGTATGACGCCAGGGTAGTTTTGCCTACCCTAGAGTACATCCATCCATCCATCAGCCTGTTTCGTCCACTGCTGGACATAGGCCTTTCCAGGATTTCGCCACTCTTGGCGGTCCTCCTGGAAGAAATGCCCATACTCACACACGCTGGGCAGGCGGGTTGGTGAGCACGGTGCCGAAACCCTTGCACCAGTGACGCCGCTGCCCGTCACTAGTCAGTTTTATATCAGGCCCGGCAATTGGGGATGGATATACCGCCATCCATCGGTCCCAGGCAATGGTGGGCTGCATGGTTTTTTGCCTAAGAGTAAATGATTTCATACAATATTTTTAAATTTGCGAATTGGTTTTTAATTTTTTTCATGTTATTTTGGCCTTCTCATTGCTTTTCCAGCAAAAAGTCCAATGCGGCGTGTTCTCTGCTATTAGTCAGGCAGGACTATTGGTAGACAAAAACTAGCAGAGTGGGAGCGGAAGCTGCCGCGAGCCATACACACAAAACTCTGCGGTAACCTTGCTGACCGTACGTACGGTAAGCAAATAAAAATATTAAATTGTACAACAAAATAGCTATAAACGCCCAAAAATGCTTTTTTGTTTCTCAGTATTACATAATACAAGTGCAATAAATAGAGGTAACGTAATGACGACGGCTGTAATAATAACAAAATTCGACACCCTCCCTCGAGGCCTTCTCACGCCAGCAACTTGGAAACATAAACTGCGGCGAGATTTTGGGATTTCCGAAAACATGTGGGTGGCAACGATGTTTCTGGGAAACTAGTTGTAATAAAACAAAACCCTTCATAACTTCGTCTAAAAAGTACTGTATTGACCCACCTTGAAAGCCGTGAATGTGATACGTTTCAAAAGAAATAGGTCAAAAAATAATAGCGATGAAACTTATCTCCTAGAACTTTTTCGCGCAAACTGGGAGCATTAAAATTCAAAAGCGACGCAAAGTGCAAACAGTGACGGTATAAAGTAGCGAAAACATATTCAGGCGGAAATAGGAATTTCTACCGTTAAATGCTTGTGAATGTCTAATACACATCACTTCGATAAAGAACGATAAGGAATCGATACATGATACGAAATTTACTAGAATAGATCACTTTGTTTGGATTGTGATAAAACTGTATGTTTATTTGATAAGAAACGAAGGGAGTGGTCTGCGCTTATCTCGTGTTGGTAAATCAACGGATTTTATTGCAAAAGGGGTCTTTTTATATGGTCTAGATACGGTGACTCGTATTTCGTTAAAATTATTTGTCCAATCCACTTGAAATAAAGGCAGAAAAAGTAGGCAAAGCGTGATCAAAGCCCATTGAACTGTCTACCCATACAGACAAGCGAGGATTCCCCTTTTCGGGTCACTAACCGGATCAGTTGCTTCCTATGGTATCATACGATTATTTTGGGTCAATGTTGAAATAATCTTAAACTATGGTTTTCTCAATTTGTATGGTGTTACAGATATTCTATCTCACGAAGTCCGTTTGACTATGGTTGTGTTGTAGTAGTGACAGATAAGCGCGTTTTGTGTGTGTAGCACGTTTCGTAGCGCTCCCGCCCGAGGCTACGCTACGCTCACTGCAAAAAAGTTCATCTGCATGCACTACTCTAACCTTTAACGACTTTGTGAAATAGAATCCCACCGAAACATAAATGTGAAAAAGGGGCCGAGTTCAGTACATAGAATAATCCGTAACAAACACGACAGTTATACTTAAGGGTCCGTATGAGGCTAGATGCCCAAGTTCAAATGACCATATCACTTTGTGTAACTTGGTTAATCGGTATAGTAAAAATAATATAGATAGTAGACTATACGGCTGATAGGCTGATCTTAGAAAAAACGCAAAATCTTTAAGTTCGCTCGATAGAAAAAAATTACGAAGTTACCTCTAAATTCAATGTTTTTCGAGTGTTAAAGGGTCTGGAAATTTATATTAAAAATAAGTTAACACATGACATCATTAGCTTGTCTTAGAATATTCTAAAAATTGCATCTAGAAGCAGATATTAAACCTATATTAAATAAAAACGCAGATTTTTGTGGGCGCGTGTTTCTTGGTGGTCGTAACATCTGATCGTGCTATTTTGTACTAAAAGGAAACGTCGTAGAGTTCATATCTGACTGATGCAAAATGAGGTGCTCAATCTGACCTTATAAACAGCCTAAACTGCCAAAACCGGGTCATTGGTGAATGCGTACCCGGCTGTAGCATATAAAGTCAGGTTAGCTTCTGCCTCAGGTATTAAATATTCCAGCAGTTCCTCAACTAAAGCAACTCTATAATCCGAAAAGCCAGAGGGATCACGTGGATCATCTAAGAAAAGCTTCTTTGAAAACGCTTAAATCTTCTTTACATTCTCCGAGTTACGTTTAGTTATTTATGGACGTCTCGAACAAAGACTAACATGCAGCTTTAGATAAGGAAAACCAATTTAATAGAAATGTACGACCATTTCGCCAGATTGTTGTTGTAACTATGCCAAATGAGATGAGATAATAATTTTAAAGATTTGGTCGCTTTGACAGCTGGTTAGCGGAAAATGAGCAAGTACTTGCTACTATATTAATACTTGTACGTTTTTGGTGCATTATACAAAACAAGCGCTTCCCATTTCTTCCAAGGTTTCCACGAAAATATCACGCAGAATAAAATGAAACAAGAATTAAATACCTTGAAACGACGTAGGTTGTAAAAAATTAGGATTTGAAACAGTACTTAGTACTTCCAAACTACAATGGATAGTTCTGAAAAATACATGGCATAAAGAAGGCCTTTTCTAAGACAGTAAATAGCCCACAGCCAAAAACGTTACAAAGAAAAATTAGCTGCATAGAAAAAAAAATGCAACGTGAACGTGGGTTTTTCAATTCAAAATAGCAGTCCGTTCACTGAGCAAAATGTCTTTTTGGTTTCATTACAAAATAGCATTACTTAAGTTTAACATACGGTGAATTGTTTTTAAATTTGGTGATAATTGGAAAATAATATGCTGTAATTAAAACGCTTGAGGAAATAATCGAGTTGTTAAGGTAAGTAACGCAATATTATGAAGACAGGTCATCGTAAAATTGTTCACAGAAAATAAGATTATCATTTTCGTATTACATCATGCCTTCCCCATTAAAAAGTGGTTCGTCACACTACGGTTTGCTTACTGTCACCATAAAAGCAGTGACGGAGCGCATAATTCTATCTGCTTCCTAAAAAGTCATAGTGACAGTGCGTCATATTATAATAACGCTAGCACCAGCAACAGTAGTTTCATCGTATTTTGTTGTGGTGGTATGCTCCCTACTTTACGTGAATCATCACAATTTCAGCTGAATTTACTTTATTTTATGATGATCAGTTTTCTCTGTGTTCAAACTAATAAAGTAACAATCATGCTTTTTTAAACATAGGTATAAACCCATTTTCCAAAAAAACAGCATTGCGTTGGGTTTGCTTACTGTCACCATAAAAGCTGTGACGGAGCGCATAATTCTATCTGCTTCCTACAAAGTCATAGTGACAGTGCGTCATATTATAATAACGCTAGCAGCAGCAACAGAAGTTTCATTGTATTTTGTTGTGGTGGTATGCTCCCTACTTTACGTGAATCATCACAATTTCAGCTGAATTTACTTTATTTTATGATGATCAGTTTTCTCTGTGTTCAACAATCATGCTTTTTTAAACATAGGTATAAACCCATTTTCCAAAAAAACAGCATTGCGTTGGGTTTGCTTACTGTCACCATAAAAGCTGTGACGGAGCGCATAATTCTATCTGCTTCCTACAAAGTCATAGTGACAGTGCGTCATATTATAATAACGCTAGCAGCAGCAACAGAAGTTTCATTGTATTTTGTTGTGGTGGTATGCTCCCTACTTTACGTGAATCATCACAATTTCAGCTGAATTCACTTTATTTTATGATGATCAGTTTTCTCTGTGTTCAACAATCATGCTATTTTAAACATAGGTATAAACCCATTTTCCAAAAAAACAGCATTGCGTTGGGTTTACTTACTGTCACCATAAAAGCTGTGACGGAGCGCATAATTCTATCTGCTTCCTACAAAGTCATAGTGACAGTGCGTCATATTATAATAACGCTAGCAGCCGCAGCAGTAGTTTCATCGTATTTTGTTGTGATGGTATGCTCCCTACTTTACGTGAATCATCACAATTTCAGCGGAATTTACTTTATTTTATGATGATCAGTTTTCTCTGTGTTCAAACTAATAAAGTAACAATCATGCTTTTTTAAACATTTTTTTTCCAAAAAAACAGCATTGCGTTGTTTTCAAAAATGCTCCCGTGTGAATTTTTATAAATTAATCCTTAAAATATTGCATTAACCAATCTCTTGATTCAACGCATTACCCGAAAATGCCATTTACCTAAAATAGTTCACGCACGAAAAGGCGAATTAAACTCGAGTAAATTTCTCCATGCGTTACTTGTTTACAACTTTCTCTGGTATCAATTAATTAAAATTACGTGTTTATTATCATTTGCGATTGGTAATTAAAGAAGTTATTAGGTCGTGGTATTTTGTTATCAGCTAGCGAGGCGCCATCTTTATCTCAACTAAAATACTTTACTGGTATACAATGCATTGAATGTTTTGAAAGGATTTTTTTTCTATTCCTGTAATTTTTAAAGCGTCCTATCTGTATTGTTTTGTTTGAATACCACATGACGAATGTTGACTATGAAGGCTTTTACAACGACCTTGTTTTATAAGATTGATTTGTCATGTCATGTCATGAAATCTACATATTTCTTTACTTAACCAATAAAGTATGTCAGTGTTGTTTGAGCACGTTTGGAGATATGAGTGAAACGTGAAACAACGTAAGTAGCGCTTTTAATTTTAGTGCTTATTGTATTGCAATAAGAACTATGAAGGACCATTGCATTTGAAACGGGAGCATTGACTCTTGTTTATTTACTATAATTTGTTTCGTCGAATTAACGTGTTCGTAAATCCTTGTAGCGTCTTCAACGCTAAATTCATTTACTTAGCAGCTGGCACCTTTCTCTTCAATTACCATAACAACAAAGTTCACTTAAGTTCTATTTATTTGGGCAACATTCTTGTTTATATTCCCCAAGAGACAAAGTCAAGGGATATACACCCGTGAATTAGAAATATTTCAACAAAAAAACACTAAGTCTTCATTACGAATTCTTTTTGTGACACCCAAATGAAATTTTCTCATGTTTAGAAAATCCTCGAGCGAAATTTTATTTGCCAGCTTGATTTTTTTTTTACTGCCTGTTATTCTCCTTCAACTTTCATTTTAGTCCCTAATTTGCACCATGCATAACTACCATCATAACTTTTGCCGTCCTAACAAAAGGCGGCTCTAATTTATTATGCCTATTAGGTGCAAAATTGTGGAACCACTTTGGGTGTTACGTACAGCTATGCGGTATATATATACTACAAAGTAGTTCTGAGTATAATGCAGTCCTCGGCATCTGTTATTCAAGATTGCCTTATACAGGCTTTTTGAGTGGAACAGGTGTTGCCTTCTCGCTTCGTCCCTTGAGCACGAAAGAGATGGGTTGTTTATCTAAGTCTGGGAAAAGGGAAGTGGAAATTTTCAGAATCTGTAGGCAAAATAAGTTATTGGTCTAATATCTCCAGACAACAAAAGACTAACAACAATGACCATGCTATTCCCCACTACAACAATAGGTAATATATTGCACTGTCCTCCACTGGCAATGTTTTTGTTGTAATATCCGACTTGTACCGTAACATCATAAATGAAAAAGATGGTTCAACGTGCCTCTCTAGCTTCTCTGATATATTGTGCCATGTTCTCGTATATTAGGTTTTGTTACAATAGAAAAATATTTTTGATAATAAAAGTAGCCATGTTTCAAGCAACTACATTTTCGTGTTAAAGGCACACTAAGATAAAAATATTTATATAACGGACTTTCTGTGACCTAATTTGCTCCAAGGACTAGTCGGTCTATTTCATGGTTTATTTACAAGTTTGATGTAAGTACTCAGGTGGTAACGGAGGATCTCGGTGTAAAATGCACATCATAATATTGTTTTCCTTACTTTTGAATAAAAAGTTTGCAATAAATGCGTTTTATAGCAATTCGCGCAAAGTGCTTGTTCATAGTTAGGTGATCACATGAAAATTATTCAATTTTATTCGTTACATTTTAGCTGCATTACATTACAACTGTAAACACGCTTTTAAGTTTGTTAATGTAATGCAAACAAATTATTATTGTAATACATTATAGTACGTAATTTTTTTGTGAAGACTTTATTATTTCCGCAAGTTGCTTCAAAACACATTTATTGCGTACTTTTTATTCAAAAGTAAGGAAAACACGGAAAACAATATTATGATGTGCATTTTGTACCGAGGTAAAAAGTTACCCCCTTAAGAGCCCGGTCCGCGACGACGACAACTTTGATGAAAAACAATTTCTTAAATATTTTTCTGGCCTGTATCGCGATGTTTTTGGAAAAACTAGAGCCATACACCACTTCATATTGGTCATCTAAATAATGGCCTAGAATTTATTTGGTTGAATTGTTTCTCTTTTGCGAGTTATTTTATTACTTAGGAGCCCACTCCGAAATAGTTATTCATAATATATAAGTATCAAAATAACGCGCAAAGGAGAAACAATGAATCAAATAATTTTTAAAGGCAATATAAACTGGTGTATGTCCCTGATTTTTACAAAAACATCGCGACAATGACAAGAAAAATAATTTAAATAATGCTTCGCATCAAACAGACGAAAAATACTGAGCGCATTTGAATGATTTGATAGGTCGTGCTAAATTTGCTGTTTGGTTTGGCAATATATAATTTACCCGAAGCCTGACCTTAAATTGTTAGCAGGCCCAAGTCGAAATTATTCAAGACATTAAGTCCCTTTGTAATATAATTGGAAACCTTTAGCGAGTTGTAATAAAATCGGTTTTGCAATAACACAAGCCGTTTGTTACGTTTAAATCGACTGCCTCTTTGATCAACCATAAAGCTGATCTCCAGTGTATTCGATTATGACTTTCTAAACGTTACTAATGGGTAAATTATAGTAAACATTACATTACAGAATTCTCTTTGATGAAATTAAACATGCTAATGTTCTTGATCATTAACCCTTAGAAGCAAACATCAGCAACGCAAAGTCAATAAACTTTAAGTTTTAAACCAAAACTTTGTTAACAGAAGCCATTCGATTAGAGAGAGTAGTTTCTTTGGATTTTACGTCACTGGCTATAAGAGCTCAAATTAAACGTAGTGGAGAATGGCCAAAAATAAGGTTGTTTATAGAGGTAGTGGGCAACTTTGCTTCGGTTTTGTGAAATCATGTTTTCCCGAGGGACTCAAATATGTATTAAGGTGCTCTAAAAATATTTGCCACGGCTGCAATGGGAGATGGTATTCTGTATGTAGATAACAATAGTGAAGAAATTTCGTACTCCAAAATAGTTATATAAATTTGAGAAAATAAATTAAATAAATAAATATTTACATCATTTGGCATAATGTGGCTCGCAAACTACGCGCGATGCGTCGTTTCATCAATGACAATAATTTCTATCTATTTCCAACTGTTTTGTGTTACTACGGGACGGTTTCATACAAGTAAATCAATTCTAACGTACACGCAGATTTTTTTTGCATGAAAAAATGTATGACGTTAGATCAATAAAATATCGTTACTATTGTAATCTATATACACAAAACACTCTCCCATTGCAGCCGTGGCAGATATTTTTAGAGCACCTTAATAGATGTAGTCACAATCTTAATTGTTAAAGTTGCATTGATTGGTTCCTTTATTATAACATGTTTCTATTGATAGAAGTTCATGTACATACCTAACACTAGTAAATTATGTTATTATCAGTATATGCCACGACACTGGTGAATTAAATCAAATTTGTATCATTGCGGTGCATAAAATCAAAAAAGTAAATCTGGACGTGAGGAGCTCTGAACCGGGATTCGAAACTGGTGAATTAGATAATGCTTATGAAAAAGATTCAAGGTGTTTGATTCCACAAATCAATTAGAAGATCCTACAATCTAGAATCTAAGAATAAAGTAGTAAAAAATGTCTGTACATTGAATATTTTCGCGAAATTTTAAATTAAATGGGTTATTAGTATTTTACTAAGCCAAAACCACAATTTTTTGAATTTTTGTCGGTCTGTATGTTCCGTTTTAACTCGAGAATAACTGAAAGGATTTGGATGCGTTTTTTTTTTATTATTAGCGTAGTGACCCTGGTCAACACATCGACTATAAGGTATGTTCATAAAATAACGCCCAAGCCGGAAACGGGGCAACGATTAAATAAATGCTTTTATAACTCGAGAACTAATTAACGAATTTGGATTTAGTTTTTTCAGTATCATTATAGTTACCCGGGTCAACACATCGACTATAGTCAGTCAAACTTATAAGGGGTGTTCATAAAATAACATTAAAACTCGAGAATCAATCAACAGATTTGAATGCGGTTTTCTTTATTATCATTGTCTTTACCCTGGTCAACACATAGACTATAAGGGATGTTCATAAAATAACGCCCAAGCCGAAAACGGGGCAAAGATTGAATAAACGCTTTTGTAACTTGAGAACCACTCCACGCATTTGGATGCGGTTTTTTTTATTATCTTTGTGTAGTTACCCTAGTCAACGCATAGACTATGAGGGTTGTTCATAAAATGAAGTCAAAGCCGAAAACGGGACAAAGATTGAATAAACGCTGGCGGAGCTATGGGCAAAGGCTAGTCTCGAATATAATTCATGATAGATTTATTAGAGATTCATTTCTAAACAATGCTTTCTCATATCCTTTGTGTTGTTTTAACACAAAGTACTGATTAAATTAATCAATACGTTGTGAAGAATCCTTTGTTGCTTTACTTAGGCCGACTTGCACCAAGCAAACTTAACTCGGGTTAACTAACCTTTTATGTTTTGTCCCTTTCACATCAAACCATACAGATAAGGACAAAGCATAAAAAGTTAGTTAACCCGAGTTAAGTTTGCTTGGTGCAAGTCGGCCTTAGTCGTCAATAATACCACAAGGTAACATCAGCACCCCTAGCACGCGCTATAGATGTATACCGTCTTTCCATCCTACTTTTTCTTTGTGCGGTGAGTACGAAAGCGTAAACAGGATAGAAAGACACTGTATTTAACTGTTTATGCTGCATGCTAGTCACACAAGATCGTTATTATCTAACTTCAACATCTGTCGCTATCGCATTCAAAGATATTGTGATTGGCTAGAAATTATGTGTGACATGATTTCTAGACAATCTCGCTAAGTTTAAATTAAAGCGATAGCTATGGTTTAGAAGTTAAATAATAATACCCCTTCAGGCCTCACATGGTTACCACTTTAATACCATTTTAAACACCATTTGCCTGGAATATACGGTCAAATGGTGTTTAAAATGATGTTAAAGTGGCACCATGCTAGGCCTGCTGGTCTACATGGTAAACGAAACTTCCGCCAGTTCATATTCTACTTATAACGTCATAAATTCATAAACACCATTGAGAACTTAATAAAGGTAATTTGACCATGAACCACCCACGTTTAAATGGCAAAACAGGTGTATTTCAATGAACATTTACATTTTTTTTAATGTTATGTAATTGTGATATTGAACTATGCAAATAATCCGAGTATTTGACGTGTCTGAACTTTTATTAGAGACAGAAAAATAAAATATTTACCTAATATCCTTTAGTATGGCTGTTATTTTTTCTCACTTATTTTATTTGTGGCTTATGTTAGGTATACGTATTATATTGTATATGGATTGGGCCAAACTCGAGTTAAAAATTTACTCGAGTTTTTGCCCTGGAAGTGACGTAGGTATTCCTATCCTGCCAAGTCCGATGTCTACTTTAATTTTTTTGTAATAAGTAGCTTTGGCCCGCGACTTCGTCCGCGTGGAGTTCGGTTCACCCCCTTAGGGGGCGAGTTTTCAAAAATCCTTTCTTAGCGGATGCCTACGTCATCACAACTACCTGTATGCCAAACGAATTTCAGCGAAATAGATGAGTCAGTCAGGTTTGCCTTTTATATATTCAGAAGATAAAGGTATTTTCATGGTACTTATACAATATATTATATATACAAAGCTGTAAGTTAAGTAAGTACCTATAACTATATAAGTATAATTTAGAATGTACTACTTCGGATGCTTTTCTTCAAACGTCAAAAATACTGTCTGGGTCCATTAGTTTATTTAAAAAATCTAGATTATATCAGCAAAAATTATTCTACTTAGTATCTGAGTTCGACTTGACACAGCCGTTTAGGCCCCACCATTTTTTGTTGAAAATCACTAGCGTCAACTCAAACCCTGAACGCACAAGTTCAAGTCGTAAAATTGGTAACCAAATTCTGTATCGGCACAAAGTTTGAACTCATAAAGATTCAAGTCACATGAAAGAAAGGCCAATTTTGTTTTTTACTTACTCATTTTGAGGTTTCTAAACATAAAATCAAGCATTCATCCACCGTATCTTGGAAGTTAGCGGCACGTGATGATAACTTCAAACTGTGCTCTGTTCTGTAGTTATTTTTTGCTACTAGATTACCAAGATATCATGGATAACTGAGCTTACATATAATAACCTCTATTAGCTTGCAAACAAAATCCTACACAGCTTTCTAATTCTTCTTGGTCGAGTAGTATGCAGAGCAACTGCTTCGAACGGACCGGACAGGCACTGGTCGCACCGGTTTGTCAACATCCCCTCCAAAACGACACAAACGTAACTTTTTCTGCTTGAAATTCAACCGTAACCTTCTAGTTTTAGGATCTCGCTTACAATGCGAGTACACCGGCGATGTGTAAAAAGATACGTAAGACAATTTAAGCCTTGTGGTTTGGGAATTAAAGGTGGTTTTAGGTGAAAGGTGATAGGGGTTATGAATTTATGCAGCTGGTCGGTGTGCCATGCTGATTATTGCCCGTGGGCAATATTCTCGGTGTTCTGTGCGGTACAGCACGACGCTTGTTTCATGGTTTAAAAGACTGACTCGTGTGCAGATATTCTATCTCACGAAGTCCGTTTGGCTATGGATGTAGTGGTGGATGCACACGCACTTTTCTAGTGTACATAACCTCGGGAGCGCTACAAAACGCGAATTACACACAAAACGCGCTTATCCGCACGCACGTCACTATGACAAACAAGCATAGCGAAACGGACTTGATAGAATATCTGTACCGTGAATGAGTATATTTTTGTTTTATGCTTGCAGTCGCAAGTCGCATAGACATACATAATATCGTCAAGACATGAATCCCCGAGGGGGTGACAGAGATGTTCCCGAGTGTGAACTGTGAAATGCAAGTCAAAGTCCACAACCGGTGCACTTTAACTATAGATCTAATCTGTGTTGCGTTGCGTACCTATGCGAAAATTTTATTCGACAGACACACTATTCATATTGAAAAAACCGGCCAAGTGCGAGTCGGACTCGCGCACGAAGGTTCCGTACCATATCTATAAAAACGGCAAAAATATCATGTCTGTTGTATGGGAGTGCGCAGGTCCGACTCGCACTTGGCCGGTTTTAGTATTTGTTGTTATAGCGGCAACAGAAATACATCATCTGTGAAAATTTCAACTGTCTAACTATCACGGTTCATGAGATACAGCCTGGTGACAGACGGACGGACAGACAGACGGACAGCAGAGCCTTAGTAATAGGGTCCCGTTGGTTACGTTTGGGTACGGAACCCTAAAAAGACTTCAAGATCATTTTGTTTAAACTTCATTCTTAATTTGCAGGGAATAATTTCAATGGGTAGATTGTTTAGAAATATTTTCTTGTAAAGATGGTTCCGTGGTGGGTACGTTTGTGCGCGACTCCGACTCGTAGATAGATACATAGATAGATAACTTCTTTATTCCAGTTCCACATCATTACACACAACTAAGAAATAACACATAACATCAGAAAATTTAACAAAAAATAACAAAACAAAACACAAATAAAACCTTTTATACTATGTACGTGCTGTGGTAGTGGAAAAGGTCCTCAGCTCAGCATATTGCAGAGGTAAGCCACTGCGCCGATTTTTTTTTTAAATATATTTATCTGCCTGAATTACTGCCGTCCTAAGCATAAACAACGCAATCGACATTTAAGTGAAAATTTAGTTAATAGGATATTCTGAAAATATCTTAAAAACTGGTCAACTCATTGCGCTGATTCAGAGGGCCTATAATACCTCACTTCTCTTCGCATGATCCTGCTTTATACCAACAAACACTGCAACAATCACCCTGAAATTAATATATGATAAAGTTGAGGACTAATGCTATGTCAACCCAGTGGTGAAAACTTGATTCCGTAAAATTTTCTCGATAGAAAAAAATTACAAAGTTACCTCCAAACCGTACAATAAACCGATAGTATTCAACGAATACTCGAAATTAGATCTGAAACTTTGCATAATATAACTGATATTAGTATGAAGCAGCTGCAGACAGAATCATAAAAATGGAAAAACCATTATCTTTACCGTAAAAAGAAAATACCTAAATGATCGAGCGTCGTACTCAGCCTAACCTGGACCGCCCTGCCGCCCGACCCCCGATTCAGTTCCGCTTCGGCTTTCGTACGGGGAGGCTGCGTCGCTTGCGCTCACTAAACTCACGATCTTAGGCAACAAACGACATCAATTAAAATCTCATTATTTCTTAGTAGGCTTTTTGTGACTAAACGCAATTATAGGAAATTCACGTAACAAGAAAAAGAAGAGTTGGCATTATCGTAAGGAGGCGGTCAAACGGATGAACGACGTAAAAAAATAAGTACCTACTGCAATACCGAGACCAAATTTTTATTTCCCTAATAAACTAGTTTGATTGTTCTGCATGTTTTTTAGGATGGCTGTCCCAATCGCAGCCAAAGTACAAAATATGTAGGTACTTGATACGCATAAATTTTTCTTCACGCCGGGGTTATGAATCAAGACGCTGCAGCGTCCAATTTCGCCAAAGTGGTGAAAAGGCGTGAAACTACAAACGTGAAAAACCTGGTCAGGAACCTCATTTACCCAAAAAATCTAAGTCATGTGCCGTCCCTAAAACATGGAATAGGCCACGAAGCAACTGCAGAGTCATTTTCATTTTTTTGGGCCGTTACCAAACTATTGTTACAAAACTGTTGTAACAAAATCGTTGTTTATTGGACCAAAGTAACCAAATTGTAATTATAAAGCTTAGTTTACAATATAGCGGTTCGCCGCCGAAATTTTTTATAAATTTCTAAAACATGACTTATCTTATCACAAATAAAACAACTCTTGAAAATCAAACAACATGTTTATTCAATTGAGTTTTATATCTTTACTAAGCATACAAACCTCAAAGGCTCAAATTAAAATAAAAGACTCAATCAAAATTTCTACAAGATAAGTTTAAAGCAATAATCCAAATAAATGAAAACCCAAAGTATTTTGGTTTGGAATAAAATCAGTTACAATAATCATTTCCAAGCTATACCTATCTAATAGGAACTATATATATATATATATATATGTCGGAGAAACATTCCCGCCGACATCATCATTAGTGGCTGCGGGCTTTGTGGGCGTCATGAGGGTAAAATGCGGGCACAAAACAACGATCACAAGTTCACAGTGGTTTATTTTAGGTTAACACAATAGTTCTAATTAATTTAAATGAGACAGTTGAGACCGAGCAGCGGGTTCGGGGCACCGATCTTACTTCACTTTTTAAACACTAAAAAAAACGATCCAACTCGATCGTTAGCTCACACTCCAAGATCTCGAAGATAACTGCACGTTACCCGACACCACCAAACCAAGATGGCGCCTCGACCCCGCTCGAGGCATGTGCTCCGCTCTGATTGGTCGTTACGTAGTATTATAATCAAATCATGACTTTTATTAAATTATTGAGATTTATCATTCTAAAATAATGTAACAAATTAATTTAAATTAGATTAAGAATTTCAAAAGTAGTTACAATGTAAACAAAAGCAATATTATCTTTTACGTATGTAAACAACAATCAACTTGACTCATAGCTTCCTCCGACACGGCCGTCCTGACTTATTACACGCCCTCGTGTGATGTTGAAGGCCGAGCATCATCTGCGGAAAAGAAAGAAATTCTTGTAAAGTTCGGCCACTCCTGACCAAAGAAAAGTCTGTAGGCCTCCTCGCCTTACAATGGCCTCCTCGCCTTACAATGGCCTCCTCGCCTTACAATGGCCTCCTCGCCTTACAATGGCCTCCTCGCCTTACAATGGCCTCCTCGCCTTACAATGGCCTCCTCGCCTTACAATGGCCTCCTCGCCTTACAATGGCCTCCTCGCCTTACAATGGCCTCCTCGCCTTACAGAAACTCAACAGCCACCACGCCTTGCGCCCCCATCTACCATGGGATATCTTGTAGAAATAAAACTTAAATTCGCCACCCACAGTCGGATAACTATAGAGTTTAAACAAAATAAGTATTGTACAATGATCTTACCATCACTCTCATCTGACAAGCACGGATCCAGCTCAGTTGGGACATAGGATTGGGGGAGTGGACGTAAGCGGTCCCTCGCATACTTGTATGTACGATTACAAGTCAAACTCTTGAGATGATACCTGTCACCGTCGAATACTTCAATGACCTCAAACGGTCCTTTATATTTTGCATCCAATTTTGTTTGATTCCTTTCGTGATTTTCGATCAAAACGTAATCTCCTACAGAAAACGAAGTGACTTTTGCCTTACCCTTATCAAACCGTGCTTTATCAAGGCATGCATTACTTTTCAAGAATCTATCAGCCTGTTCTCTAATTTCTTCTACATTTACCTCAACCTCGTGATCGTCAACGGATAATAAATTTAACGGTCTAGCTACTCTACCTATTAACAACTCTAAGGGGCTTGCTTTATTAACTCTATGGATCGTACTGTTTATGGAGAGTTGGACGTCATCTAACGCATCTTGCCAGGACCTATTAGGGCTTGTTTCTACGACAGTTAACATGTTTTTGAGTGTACTCATTATGCGCTCTACCTGGCCATTAGCGCGACAAGAGCCGGTCGCTATCAAATGTAACTCGATATTGTGATTGGAACAAAAATCTTTTAAATCTTTGTTCGCAAAACATCTACCCTGATCTGCAATAACACGCACTGGGGTACCGAAAAGAGATATGGATGCTTTGAGGGCGTTTATAGCACTGTCAGTGTTAAGTCTTGTGGAATGCCTCAGTAACACATACTTTGTAAAAGCGTCTACGAGCACGAACACGTATTCCTTTTGATCATTTTTGCCACTAAGCTTGCCTGTAGCGTCGATGTGAATTGTATGCCAAGGAATATTTGTTTTTGGTATGGGGTGTAACTCTATCTGTTGTTTACCACTTTGCGACTTAGCTACTCTACACGTTATGCAATTTTCAACAAATTTTCTGACGTATTTTGACATATTAGGAAACCAATAATGTTGGTATGCTTTTTCTAAAGTTTTATCCCATCCCAAATGGAGAATTGATTCATGAATATGATTTATTACTGACCAACGAAAAGCTCTCGGTACAATCGGTAGCCAAATGTTGTGATTGTTTCTTTGAATTTTTCTGTAGAGCACATTAGATCGCAATTCATAGATTCTACAACGCTCTAAGTCTAGATCATCGGTTTCAAGTTTAGTAATAATTTCATTTAATTCGGGGTCTCGTCGTTGTTCCGCTTGTAACCAATTTGAAGATAACTCAGCTATATTGACGCGTTTTTCTGCCACGTAATTTTCTCTACCTAAGCTATGGGTATCGCTAACGGCGGTGTTGTTCCCTTCGGAAAAATGGTTTCTCGAGAAGAAATCAACGTGGGCCATTTTCCTACCCTCTCTGTATAGGATATCAAAATCAAAAGCCTGGAGGAAAGCCCACCACCGGTGCACTCTAGGTGTCAGGTCAACTTTAGTTCTTGAGGCTTTTAAAGAATTGCAGTCAGTGACGACTGTGAAAGTTCTACCATACAAATAATGGCGGAAATGCTTAACTGAGTTAACAACTGCTAGTGTCTCCAACTCGTAAGAGTGGTATCGAGACTCCGCGGGTATAGTGCGTTTACTGTAGTACTCTACAGGATGTAATTTTGAACCAGCTCTTTGGAAAAGAATTGCGCCGTAACCTTCGCTACTAGCGTCAGTGTGTAACTCTATGGGTAATTCTGGGTCGAAAAGCATCAAAACTGGAGACGACGTCAATAGCGATATTATGTCTTGTCTAATTGATTCATGTTCGGCGGTCCAAGTTATTTTAGAATTATTGTTAGCTAACAGACGGTAGAGCGGTGCCTTCAACGAATGAGTTCTTAAAACTGCTAAGAAGTTCTATCAGTTGTGGTTTAAGGTCATCGGGTATATCGGTATCCACGTCCTGAAAGTCAGCCGAGGCGTTAGCAACATCGCAAATATTAACTGTAGAGGGCTTCTCGACTATAGTAAGCTGATCACTCGATATGTGCACTGACAACCCTAGGGCCAACAAATCGCGTCCAATCAGAATGTCATTATTTAGATAATCGTCAGGTATAATGTGAAATAAAATTTCTACGTCATGACCACTAAGAAAAACTCTAGACAAAATTTGCGAATCGCATAATACACTAGATTTTCCTACCCCAGTTAAAGTAACAATTGCACGCTGCAATGCACCAACAAGCCTGCGAGAGACGCTCTCTTTAATTAAGGAACATTCAGCACCGGAATCGAAACAAAACGGGAACTGCTCACCAAATTGCGTAATGGTTCCAGTGACAGGTCTCAGGCCGCATACGTCCACTCGCTTCACAATGCTGGGTGCAGTGGCGGCGGGCTGTGCGCTGCCGCTTGCAACTGGCCATGTTCTTGAGCACCGCGATGCCACGTGACCCTCAGCACCACACTTGTAGCAAGTCACAACGGGCCGCGCAGTAACGGCCGTGTTGGAGCGCTCAGAAGTCAGAGCTGGTTGCTGCTTGTCATGCGATTGGCTGAAACATTCAAAAGATTTATGACCTAACTTTCCACACGCGTAACATTTTGTCGATGCAGCACTTAACCTAGGACGTTTATTGTCTTGCGTAGTACTTGCGACGGCCTTTGAAATCTCTTGGTAACTGCGTTTGCGATAAGAGAACGCCATTAGTTCACGTTGCATTTTACTGCGGGTAGTTATTTCTTCAGAAAAAATATTGCGTTGCAACCGTGGCTCGATTTGCCCCATGTGTGCGAGTATCAAAGATACCGCCATTTCTTCCTTGCCCAGACTACCCCATCGTGACATCAGTAAAGTGAATAAACGGCTTGCATAAGCAGCAAGAGATTCACCCTCTTGTGGTTTTCCAGTAATCATCTTTAACATCGTCGCAGCACATGTTTCCAATGTATCAAAGCGAGAAAGGAAAATTTCTTTTAATTCTACCCACTTCATATTGGGAAAAGCTATCTGAGAAAACCATGTTGCAGCCGAACCCTTCAAAGCCTTACTAAGTATGAGAATCAATTTACTTCCCTGTATATCGCGATCCGATAAGCAGATATCCGCTGTTGCTAGCCAGGCCCGGGCATCAGTGTCCGCATCATCCGGTTGAAATTTAGGCAGCGTGATGCCCTTATCCTCGATTTTCGGTGGGTTGGTTAGCGCCACCACTAGTAACTTCATGCTGGTTTGTTGCGCTTCGAATAACGCACGCCATGCTTCATTTGCCGCTGTCTGTTCGCTCACGTTTGGTGCCTGCACCGATCCCACTTCTGATGTCGGAGAAACATTCCCGCCGACATCATCATTAGTGGCTGCGGGCTTTGTGGGCGTCATGAGGGTAAAATGCGGGCACAAAACAACAATCACAAGTTCACAGTGGTTTATTTTAGGTTAACACAATAGTTCTAATTAATTTAAATGAGACAGTTAAGACCCAGCAGCGGGTTCGGGGCACCGATCTTACTTCACTTTTTAAACACTAAAAAAAACGATCCAACTCGATCGTTAGCTCACACTCCAAGATCTCGAAGATAACTGCACGTTACCCGACACCACCAAACCAAGATGGCGCCTCGACCCCGCTCGAGGCATGTGCTCCGCTCTGATTGGTCGTTACGTAGTATTATAATCAAATCATGACTTTTATTAAATTATTGAGATTTATCATTCTAAAATAATGTAACAAATTAATTTAAATTAGATTAAGAATTTCAAAAGTAGTTACAATGTAAACAAAAGCAATATTATCTTTTACGTATGTAAACAACAATCAACTTGACTCATAGCTTCCTCCGACATATATATATATATATATATATATATATATATATATATATACTCAATTATTGTTTTCATAATCAAAATAAATGTCATCTTCATCGTTCATCAACATATATTCGATTGGGTTTTCATTTATTTGAAGCAAATCTAAGTCTATAAGTAACAGTGTCCTCGTCCTCAAGTTTTGGTGTAGTAAACTTCAGTGCTTCATTTTTTCCGATAGATTTATTAAAACTTATTCTGTACATATTCGTATCACGATTTATGAATAATATATACCTTATTATTATTAATGAATTAATTAATATTAAATTTAATGTTTTTATTTAGCTTTTTTTCTGTAATGGCATTTTTTTATTTAATAATTTATTTTCGCTAACATTAAAGCAGATTATGAAGGCTTTTATTTAAATTTTAGTACCGTCAAAACAAAATTTTCTTAATTGCAAAATTGTAAGGAATAGAAGCTAAAATTCTTTAGACAATTTTATATTTCGACGTCACTAAAACTAAAATTAAAGCCCTCAGAATCGGCTTTTACGGTCATTAGCTTTACTACAAATTAATGTAGTTGAGCGTACCCACGTGTATTAACGTGTCTTATATTATAACTGACTGCTAGCTGCTGAGATAAAACCAAAAAAAGCATCAACCTGTCTTTATTGACGTAGTCGGTAAAATCCAAAATGTGCACCTAGCTTTACACAGAACAGTTTTATAACGTAACGAAACGTTAAACTGTAAGTAAAAAGTAACCTAAAAATTGATTTTCCAGGGGACAGCAGAACGCACAAGTAGGAAACAGCGTAAGATTATAAGAAAAGTGTCTTATGAATAGCTCTCTTTAATCACACTTGCATAAAAATAACAAGTATCCCAAAAAAACACAATATTCTTTTTTCGTTAACAAACTGGTGACGCCTTGTAAAAATGGATACACGAATAAAATGGATGACAATTCAGGCTGACATACACCATGACAGTTTACTATCAGCCAATCAGAATTGAGTTAGTTCTGCCAACATTATTAGCATTAAGCTGCGTTCAAAATTTATAAGGGATCATCTTGAAATAACGTTATAAAACTGTTTGTAACCAAATTGTTAATTTAGCAGGACAAGTATAGAACCGCTGCTATTTTATTTATTTTGAAAGATATGCATATTTTATTAAATATATGATAAATATAACTTAGTCACAGAGATATTAGGGGTCTATGATTATTTAAAAGACTCGAAATAATTGTGAAAATCCTGTCTGGGGCCTTAGAACGAGATACAAAAATAGTGACCTTTGGAAGAGGCTTCAGCTGTCAAATTTGATTTTTTGCATACTAAAAATCAAGTTTGACAGTAAAAGACTCTTTGAAAAGACACTCTTTTTGTGCCTAGTTCTAAGGCCCCTGAACTTGTGAAGGCATGGGGGACAGATAGTTTTTGTATGAAGAAGAAAAGTCAATAATTCAAAAAACAATAAAATTGGCATTAATTCAAAAGAAATAAGTATTTTTTTAATAAATCCATGAAGTTTAATACTTCTTCTTAAAATAATGAATTTTGAAATAATAAACAAGATACTAACGCTAATAAATACTCTTGTTCAAAGTTTGAGGACATGTCATTTTCCCCAAAGGCCCAAAAAATTTGAAAATGACTCTGCTATGGAACAGCTAGCATCGCAATTGAAAATTGAGACAGAGCCTTGTGGTCTTTTCATCGATAAAATGTTGCCTTTCTTAGGTGCAACTCCAGACGGAGTTGTAGGAGACAACACCATCGTTGAAATTAAGTGTCCAATCACAGCCTACAAAACATCATTGGAAGACGCTGTGGATAAGAAAAAGGTCAACTTTTGGAGAAAAACCAATATAGGATTACTCGTAAATAAAAAACATCCGTGGTACATACAAGTGCAGGGGCAACTACATATCACCGGTAGGCATCAATGTATTTTCGGAGTATGGTCTGGATGCGACAAAGAGATCAAAGTTGAAATGATACAGAGAGATGATCAATATTGGGAACAAATGAAACTAAAATTAAAACATTTTTATATATCATACATGTTGCCAGAATTATGTGATCCCTGACATGTTCAAAATATGCCAATTAAAGATTTAAGCGACATAAAATAAATGTTTAGTTCAGTGTGTTTAATTTTAACAATGTTTAGTTTACATACATACTCACTCTTTTCTCTCAGAGAGTTAGGCATGATCCTGACACACTTCTATTCTTCCACGTCTATCAATCTATTTATACAAGCTATTCTATTTTGGGGACTTTTGACTTTGCCCTTGTTCAGTTTTCTAACTCCACACCACAAAAATCCTAACGGCCTTTTTAGGTATTACGGAACCTTAATAATACTTTATCAACTATTTTAACCACGATATGCATATGTATAAGTTGACTTTTATTGACATAGCCAAATTCATACTGGAGGCTTGGTAAATAATCAGCATCACGAATCGGTAACACTTTTTGGTAATATCGAAAATAAAATGTTGACCTTCCAAAGTAATTGACTCGTGCTGGGCTTGAGATTGTAGGGAAAACGGAAAAAAAAATTGGCAAATTTCACAAAAAAGGTGATCGAACCTGGATACTGATCACTTAATGAGTATCCAGTATGAATTTGGATATATCATTTGGCTATATTTTGGTTTCATGTAAATCTAGGGAACTATAGAACCCTACGTGGCTCGACACGCACTTGGCCGGTTTTTAATTATTTGGGACAAATAATTCTTTTTTTAGTCATCATAAACAGAATGCCTGACTCCCAATTGACCGTTTTTTAATATTTAAGGTCCTATGAGTCAAGGTGAAAAAAATAAAATAAGCGATAGAGTATCCCCAATAGACTACATTCCAATGAAAACATTCTTTTTGCACGAGCTTTTTTTAACCTTTCCATTGAAAAGTAGCCTGCTAATTAAACCGCTTTGTACTCGGAAGTGAAAAATTATTTGGCCAAAAAATATTACATAATCCATGATACTTACTAACCAATGGAAATAAATAAAATGTGCCATATATTTTATCAAATAATAACTTAGGCCTATCTATAACATAAAAAAAGATTTGATATTTTCATAACTTAAAATACCTGTCCGAAAATTGTTGTAGTTACCCTAACAAAATCGCGTGTTGTCGCGTCAAAGGTGTGCGAGCCGCGGCAGCGAGCGGTCTGCGTAAAGTGAAGTGAGGCGCGGAGAAGTGGGGGTGAAACTCGAATTCGAGCTGAGGTGTTATAGACTCTTAACTAAATTTTCACATAAATGTCGATTGAGTTGGTTATGCTTAGGACGCAGATTAGACGCCCTATCTTTGTCTATTTGACAATAAGGGTTCAACGTACAGAAAATTATACTTGTGTCGATGACAAGTCTATTTCATCATTTTCAACAACGCCATCTTTATGTTTTTATCCGACGATAAAATTAACTGTAGCTGGGGGAATATTTCTACTACATATATCTTATTAGAAGGTATATTGCTGTAAACAAGGTTGTTGACCGCACGTTACAACAAAAGTTACAATATTATTAAATAAAAAAAATAATCAGTAGACAATGGCACCAACTTATTCATAAATGTTTTTAGTTTTTATCTAACGCCTTTCTTTTATGTAATCCCGTCTGATTTCCAAGCACTTTAAGCGTAGTGTAGTGGGCTATGAACTTTTTAATAGTAAGGGAACGCTGGGTAAAACTATTTAATGTCCGTACAGCGGCTTCAGCGCTTTTAAAAAGTTTGTGGCGCTTAATAATATTTTACGCTGCGCTTGAGTGGACCTAGTTTAATATTTACGGCTGAAGGATTAATTTTAAATTCCTTGCCTCTATTTACAAAGCGACACGTAGCAGAAAATTTTAAACTAGCAAATGACACCAATTACCTTCTACAGCTTTGCCAAGTTATGTTTCTAAACTCTGGCATGTCAGTTTAGTGGTTGGTTGGTAGTGAATAGTGACCCTAGGACGATTCCTTTCCCTGCTTATAAAAGAATAAGTTAATAATTAATTAATTAATTAATAATATTAATGTTTTTCACCTGTGTATATACATTATGAAATGCAATAAAATCTATGAATATGAATACCGTGAATGAATGATCTATCAACGCCCAGACCAAACGGCTAGACCTAGAAATATGTAATTTGGAATGTAGGTTCCTTGCACATTCAAGGGATTTAGAGAATTCCTACGGGATCAACAAAAACGGGATCCACGGGATCAACGTTGCGGGGCCACAAGTATATTGTATAAGGTGACTTTAATTTATGCAGCCAAATTCTTACTGCAGACTCTGTTGTAAGTGCTCAGTAACAAGGTTCGAGGATCCTTTTTGTGAAATTCGTAAATTATTCTTTTCGTGTACCTTACAAACTCAAGCCTAGCCGCGAGTCAATTACTATGACGTCAAGATTCATTTTGCGAAATTAACAAAAAGTGTTATCCGTTCGTTACTGATCACAGTGATCACTTACCAAGCCTACAGTATGAGTTTGGTTGCATAAATAAAAATCACCTTATATTATAAATCTGTAATCGGCGAATTGCGATAAAACTATCTGTGACCCGTGGGTGCATAGCCTGCCAAATGCTACTTTTTATCCCGGAAAATCAGGGACTCCACAAAAACAAAAATCCACGCAAGCTCAAAATCAGATTTTTCCAAACAATCCAAGTATCCATACGTTTTATATTTTTTTCATTACCACAACCTCTGTTCTTATTCTTCTTAAATTCTTACTCCAAATTGAAGGTCCACTTGTATTAACACTGTCATAAAGAGGCTATTGTACAAAACCTACTTTACAACGTTGTTGTCAATAAGAAAGTCTTCACTACGACGACAATCTATCGACTATCGATCAACACAGTACTGCCATACTATTGTGAAAGCATGAAATAAACACCATCTAGTCCTTCCCGATTAAGGTCCTTATCCCTTTGTAATAAGATTAAAAACGGTCTAATTTGGTGGCACAATGTCTACACATGGATGCCTAAGCGCAGTTTGAACAAGCCAAATAAAAGACGGCCAGGTGTTTGACGCCCTTCCCATCTGTCTCTCTAGTTTTTGTTGGATATCCGTTTGATAACCCAAAATTTTGCTGCGGTAGAGTGGCTTTAACTAACGTTATTCATTTTGTACAATACGCCTATGATTAATCAAGGTGTAGCCATTGTGTCAGCACGAAAAAGTAGAAAAATAGAAGCTAGGCATGTTCTAAAAGTCTGTACATTAACTTACAAGACAACATCAGGGAGATAACTGTTACCTTTAACTAGCTACCTTGTCTAACTGACTACCTTTTAATTGTTTAGGCATTCACTATTATATAACGGAATACAGCCAAAGTATAAAAACTAATCTGCAGCTCCGTAAACAGGATTTTAGACAGATTTTCTTCTTCTTCTTATCGTGTGGGCTGCCAAGACCTATGGACCCGACAAGCCCTGGTGTCAGAGTTTTTATACCGCCTTAAGGGTCTCTTTAGACAGATGAGCTATGGGTTATATATAGACCGGGAGATAGTGACACAATTTACTTGGTCATTTGTAACAGTATGGCGGTTCTTCAGGGGTCTTAGTACGCAATGACAAAAAGAAAAATGATGGTCATAGCGCTGGTACCGGCGGCCCAATCGCGTGGGCGTTAGTCGAACTCGTCGGATAAATTACGAGTGTCAAACGATTTGTACCACAAAAATTTTAGTATTTTCCGATAGTCCATAAAAAACATGTAGGCGGTAGTGTCATGCCATATTTCTCCGGTGTGACTTACAGCCCGCCATACCGACGCGAATGTGTTAATTAAAAATAAAAAAATTCAACCATTTGTACCAGTCTAATTTTTGCACAGTTAATTATCGTCGTGCAGCCATTTACGAAAATCACCATGCCATACTTTTCGGACGGTTCCAAATGGTCGCCATACCGCCGAAAATCAGCTAAATTTTTTTTTCGCCAAACGATTTGTAGCAGTATTGCATTTGGATTTTTGGAAAGTATTTGATAAAATGTGACCGTTATTATATTTGCCATACTTCTAGTAGGGGGAAAAAGTGCTGCCGTACTTGAAAAACTTATTTATTTGACACGTTTCAAAAATACGACTGTACAATACGTAAAATATTTTTTTACAGCATGGGATCATTATATTCTGTTTGTTTGGATACAATTCTACCTACAAAAAATTATTCCGGATTGTAACCATGGGGCGGACGACTGTGAGACTTGAGCCAAGAAGTTAAAAAAAAAAATTTTGTCGATTTGTACCAGTATGGCATTTGGATTTTTGGAAATTATGTGATGCAATGGGACCATTATTACATTTGCCATACTTCTATTAGAGGGAAAAAGGGGCAACATACTTGAAAAACTTGATTTTTCAACGGGTTTTCAAGGTGCAAGACGTAAAATCATTTGTTACAGTATACACATTCGCCACCTCCCACAGGTATGGCATTATCACACTTCTATTCATCATCATTCAGGAGCTGTTGAAAAAAAATTTTAGGGCGGTACAAATCGAATGGCAAAAAAAAAATTTGCTGATTTTCGGTGGTATGGCGGCCATTTAGAACCGTCCGAAAAGTATGGCATAGTAATTTTCGTAAATGGCTGCACGACGATGATTAACTGTGCAAAAATTAGCCTGGTACAAATGGTTGAATTTTTTTATTTTTAATTAACGCATTCGCGTCGGTATGGCGGGCTGTAAGTCACACCGGAGAAGTATGGCATGACACTACCGCCTACATGTTTTTTATGGACTATCGGAAAATACTAAAATTTTTGTGGTACAAATCGTTTGACACTCGTAATTTATCCGACGAGTTCGACCAACGCCCAAGCGATTGGGCCGCCCGCGCCGGTACCAGCGCTATGACCATCATTTTTCTTTTTGTCATTGCGTACTAAGACCCCTGAAGAACCGCCATACTGTTACAAATGACCAAGTAAATTGTGTCACTATCTCCCGGTCTAATAGTCCTGTTGCCTTTTTGTCGTTGTTTTGTGAATTCAGTGAAATAAAGTATTGATTTAGCATAACGAAAGAGATTTTTAGTTTATAACTATAAATAACTTAATAAATATGTTTTAGAAAAAAATTCCGGCATTTTATTCAAATAGAACTCCGTGTTTAGTTTTTTACACCTATTTATTATTTCTCATCTCATTTCTACCTGCAGTACAACTGAAACTACATACCTACTACAAAGCTTAATTTAGAATCTTCATATCGTACCGTCATAATTGCATCGTCGGCTTGCCACGGCTATTACTACTCTGTATTCCATTCTGTTGTTCCTTTCCTTCATTACACCGGTATGTTGCTAGAAAATTATTTACCTTGCTGTTAATACCACTATTCGACATAATAAGAATTTATGGGTTCTTTGCACGATTATTTATCAAATGAGCTTCTAATGTCGGGGCTTTTGCGAGCAAATTATTGGCGCAGTTTTATTGTAATAATAAATATGTTTACTGTAGTAAGAATGTTTTTATTAACAAAATCGATCTATCAGACTCATCTTGAAGATTATTATTATTGAATCCCCAAACCTGGAAAATTATTTAAAAATAAACTTACCTAAATACATATGATTATAATAGAAAAATATTGAAACTACTTGTACATATGATTGTCTTTATTGCGAAATTCATCGCTTTGGAATACTCAAAATTTTAATATTATTATTAGAGAGCGTTTCAAACTTGTCTTCACATAGGTTTTAATTAGAGATGTGCCGTGTATTCTGTTAATACTCGGTACTCGGCATTATTTTTAGTACTCGTATCCGGCCGAATAACTCTGCTTAAGTGACTAGGTACTCAGTAAAAAATTTCCTGTAAAAAAGATGGTAGTTGTTATTAAATTTGTGACTAAGTTACCGTTTTATTTTCGTGTTTTTTTGCATATGTTAGGCAATCAGAAAATGTACTTAGTTTTGTTGCCTTTTAGCGTTAAAAAAGTTTTCAAAAACGAAGAAAAATATAAATTATAGAAGTTTTGTTTTTTACGGAAATTCAAAGAACGTAAGAATATCAGGAATAATTCATTATATATTATAACCATTTGCAAGGATATTTCAGTTTTATTTGCGATTCTGGAGATTTATTTTTTCAGCTCTATAAAAGATTCGTAAAAATATATAAAATGGCTATTTTCAAGCTAGATTATCTCACATGATTATATTTGAGTATAATAATGGTAAGCAGAAACAATTTCCAGCAAAAAAAAAACTACTGTCAAATAATTCAAATACTGGCTAGAAAAGTCAATTTTCAGCCCACAGCGGAATCGGAATAACTCGGCAGAGTTACGCGGTTCGGTAAATATAAAACCGAGCAATACTCGGTACTCGGTAAAACTTGTAGTCGGCGCATCTCTAGTTCTGATTGATCTTTTCTAGTTTGTAATGCACTCTAATAATAATATTTAAAATACAATATCATCGGAATATATTGGTTTTTAAATTGCGCAAATAGTATAAAGTTTCACGGAAGAATTACGTTCTCTTCTTAGGGAGAAAAGTACTGCAGAAAAGCAGTTCCTAAATAAAGTAAGGAGTCAGGATCCCATTGGTGGTATAATTACTGAGGTCTGCGATTCAGTGATAAAATAAAGTCGTTTTAGCCACCTGTCTCGTCCTGGCTGTTTGCGGAGTTATTCCAGCGGTTTTAGCACTGTTTTCACCTAATTTGTTTAGTCCTTGCTCTAATTTATGTTTATAAAACGGTTTATTTTCGACGAGTCAGAGGCAAAATTTCGTTTCGAAGATTTTTTTAGGTTTTCTTTTCGCTTTGTGAACTTTGATGAAAATGTATATTAAATAAAGCTACATTCCGACTAGATCTAAATTTTTAATGGATTTTCTTTTTTGTATTTTTACATTTTCATGGCTGTTGGATATAATGAAAAATCATTCTTAAATAAATCAAGCCCATTTTTTTCAAACACAATAAAAATCATAGAATAAAATAAAGCTTTACTGGTGTCACACAACTTAAGTACAACAAAATAAACTAAACAAAACAAAAGTGACACCCAAAAGGCCTCCACTCATGGAGTGAACACCTCGCACAGGGTAACGTTGCTTATCACGCAACATAAGTACCAGAAAAACTATATGTTTATTGATAACACAGTAATGTTTATAGAAAACAGAAACAAAAATAAAATATCATAAAACAACTTGGTAGTGTATTAAAGTTACCTAATATTTTGTGAATCAATAAGGTATTTTTTATCTAATTTAATTAAATATTTTTGCTTGGTAGTTTTAGTTTAGTTTAGTTTATTTTATAAGGTATTTCTTACATCTCAAATGAAAACATTTTTTAATGGCTGTGCTTTATATTTTCTGCTAGTGTGACACTGTTTGACAGTCACGAACCCCCTGTGGAAAAAATATTCCACTAAAGCCTTCTTTATCACAAACTTCACAAAGTCTAAGTCTGACTGCCCGTCCGTGGCTCAACTCTAAAGCAGCCCTTGAAGCTGTGGCATCAAATAACACGGGGTCTCAAAAATAAATAATAAATCTTCCATAATATAACAAGTATTTCAAATAATTTGGCCAAGTGTGAATCGGACACCACACGATACGTGTACGGATCCTAAAAAAAATATGATAAATAATAACAATATAGATGCCATGGCAACATCAAGGCGACAAAAAACAAAGCGCTAAATTGAACCCAATTTTATTGTTTTGCTTCAGAATTCTACAAAAATCTGACCCAATTTGAAACTTGTATGTATGTAGAGCTGAAACAAATAACCTTGAAAATTGAGAATCAAAGTTTTTTTTGTATGGGGTCTCTTCCCTTGGGATTCAATTTTTTTTCTTGCCTTGATAGAGGCCGTAGTAACAACACGTATTCTGTGAAAACTTCAACTGGCTACCTAATATGACTGAAGCTGTAGTCCCCTGGGACAGACGGCCATACAGACAGACAGCGGAGGCTTAGCAATAGGGTCCTGTTTGGAATGTAATGTTCGTTTTTAATCCTTCGCAATAAACGGGTTTTTTCCGCGGAACCTTATAAAAGGAAGTCAATCAGCGATGTAAACTGGAATCGTACAAGTGTTAAGCACGACTAGTGCACATCAATATCTTAACATTAAAAGCACGAAACCCGTTTCGTGTTCCGATAGCAACGTGCTTCGTGACTGCATTAAATCATGGCCGCTTCTGTGGGATCTCTTAAACGGTAAATTTAAACCCTCTTTATAGAAGAAGTGTGGGGTCAAAGTAACTTGGTCGTTGAACAAGCTCCTTAAAACGTGTTCAGTTTCAACAATTAATAAACTTCTTTCGTATTCAAATGTAGAATTCATAAGTCGGTTCGTGACATGACATCGCCCACATATAAAACAATCTATTAAAAGTGAAAACACTTTCATTAATACTAAAACGTTTTAACATTATAATGGGAGAGAAGTCTTGAGAGTAGAGTGGCGTGGTGAACTTCAATTTCACCAATTGCCACATTGCATCCAGACAAGCAAATTAGTCTAGACTGAAAATAGAACTTGATCTGAAGATATTCTGGCTAGGGACCAAAACTGCCATTATCCATTCGTCAACTCAAATTCCTTGAATTTTTCCTTGTCGTCTCCCATTCCCTTTACGTTTATAAAGCGGAGAGGCAAAAGAACGATTTCCTTTTTAACATTTTATACTCTAACCAACCCGAGATGTTTGATGTGGTTACTTTGACGCCTTTCAAGGAGTTATTTCATGCGGTTTCTTCCCTTTAAAGTACTGTTACTGAAAGAAAGTTGAGAAAAAACTTGATCCTTTTCTGGTAGCCGTCGCCGTTTAACAGATATTGTCCAGCGACAAGTCATTCGTCGTGGAAGTCATTTTAAACCATTGAGTTATCATTATACTTCAATAATTTAACGTGCAACATGTCCATCGCACAAAGAAAGAGATAAATAAACATATCTGAAAAAGTGCGCGTTCGAGTAGTGCGGTGAATCAAGAAAAGGTTGGATATTGCTGTTTTTTAGGTAATAATATTTAATATAAACATACACGAGAGCGTTTTAAAAACAAAGCGTTATCATGTTTTAGACAATAGGTTTATACGTTTTACCATTATTGTTATTCTTACTTTATTAGTTTGGACGGACTACTGTTTTGAACTGAAAAAGCACCCTCTACTTCGCAATTTTTTTACGATCCAGCGAATTTTTTTCGATCACGTTTTGAGCTTTGTTATCGACTTGGAAAAGGCCTTACTTATGATGTTTTTGTTTTCAGAATCCTATCTTTTGTACAATTAATAATGTATGTGAGTTCTACTGTTTTAAAACCTAATTTTTTGCTACCTATGTCCTCTTAAACACATGAATAAAGTCTTCGAGAGTGCTTTTTCTCTTTGCATATCTACTCCCACGTTAATTATGTAATATTCATATCAATATTTGATAGCTATATGCTTGACAAGGAAAATGGGTAATATTTTAGAGATTATATAATGAAAAATTACTCCTTAATTTTTCATAAGTTTTGCTTACCGATAAGTTGATTTATTTCCTTAGTTACTTTAGGTAAGATAAGATTATGTTTACTGAATTTCGTCGAATTTATGGATTTCAAAGGGAAGTTAATTTTTTAGACAAAATCAGTCACATGACCACACAATCAGTTTTGTGATATTTATTTGACGTTGGTATATTATCGTCTTTGTATTTTATTTTTTCCAAAATTGGGTAGATTGTTAAAACAGTTAAAAATTGTGCAAAAATCTTGCAATTACTTTGATTATAGGTAAATTTTATAAGCACTGGCCTAACTTATGAAGTAAACGAACGAAAAAAAAACAAACAGTTAAATTATGTATGACTTATGCACAATCATTCATCAAACTTTGAATTTGCACCTTGTTAACTTATTGTGTCTTTCTGCACATTTTGAACTGTCTCATTCGTCCAATCCTACCTCATGAACATTTTTAGAAGCACTAGGCCAGTAAAGATAAAGAGAGTAAAGGACTTGAACTCATGGCTTTGCCTCTGGAACTACGGAATAATCTCTTACAACACGTAAGCAAGTGTCGTTTTGTCCTTAGCATCCCCCGTATAAGTGCGGCATAAATACCCCCGCGCCGCCGATAAATTCGAGACTACCCTCCGTTTTGTAGTTCTACACCCTACTTATAGGGTCCCTCACAATAAGTCAAGTCCTAAGCAAAGATGGGGTCCGCAGCTTCACTTCTAGATGTAGATATGTATCAGAAGGGGGATTTTATATGCTTCTTTTGTCCGATTGAATCCTTATTGACGGAGGGAGGTTTTAGCGTCCTATTGATGTGTGTTTTATTAGTATCGGATATATCCTCAAGATTTCGTCATTTCTTTTGACGTGTTTGAAAATGTGATGACTAACATTAGGAATGTTCGGTATTTTGTGAACAATATTTTGCTGAGATCAGTTCGATAATACACTGTTATTTCATCAGAAATCAAACCTAGACCCTTATTTCAAAATAATAGATGCTATTTCACGAAGTCCGTTAGACTATGGTTGTGATAGTGACGTGTAGTATAAGTATAGTATTAGTATATTATAAATATTTAAAAACGGATTGGACTCACATTTTTATCTGTGCAAGGAGGCACAGGTCGAGCTTTCGATGAGATTATGACTCATCATCATCAGGACTCTTCGGGAGTACTTTTGCCCACGGCGGTCAGTCGAGTACTAAGCTTCCTCCCCTCTCTCGTCGCCGCTCGTCTTTCCGCTCTTCGGCTGCGTTCGGAGGTTTCCGGTATCGAAGCCAGACTCGAGAGGGGAGGAAGCTTAGTACTCGACTGACCGCCGTGGGCAAAAGTACTCCCGAAGAGTCCTGATGATGATGAGTCATAATCTCATCGAAAGCTCGACCTGTGCCTCCTTGCACAGATAAAAAAGTGAGTCCAATCCGTTTTTAAATATTTATGATGTCAACTCACTCTAATTTTAATGAATATTAGTCTACGAATAAATATTAGTATATCGGGTGTAAAAGCAAAGGCAAGAATCCTTTAAGGGTGTGTTAGCATGATCGGTGAAGATATTATTTTAAATATTTTGCAATTAGGTGTGTGGGGAGGCCGGTGAGCATAGCTTAGAAAAATTATGGAATTTTTGGTGAAAATTCAAGGTTTTTTTTTTCGTAATGACATCAGAATCGTGTATACTTTCATACCCTAAAGGGATTCTAGACTTTGCATTTACACCTGTATAGTATAAGTTTAGTACTTGTATAAGCGTGTTTTGTGTGAGTGTGTGTGGCGCGTTTTTCAGCGCTCCCGAGGCACGCACGCTAGAAAAGAGTCCATGTGCACGCGTAACCTAGCGGAACTATTAAAATAATCTGTGGCCAAACGGACTTCGTGAGGTCTATCTGTAAAAGTACGTCACATTTTTGTCATGTCCTTCCAATAGAAGTTAAAAAGTTGACTTACGAGCACTCTATGTTCTTGACTACTGCTTTCTAGTTCTATTTACATTAAGTAAAAATATGGAAACCCAGTGATTTTCTTGTCATTCACTATTCCAATAACGCAAGAAAAAAAAAACATTATTCTGTGTGAGAAGCATATGGACCAAACATGAAGGGTCTATTTTTACTTCGCTCTTGGCATTTGTCTTCAGAAAGTTTGAACTTGAAGAAAATCCTTTCGAATAATTTTATAGAATTTGGAGTACCTTTAGCATTCCGCAGCAAAAATTGTAAAACGAAACGAAAATTAATATTATTAAAACATTATAATCGAAATGTCAAATGCCATTAAGAGCAGACAGCATGGCTCCTTGGATACCATTAATATCTTTAAACGCTTGCACTCCATCTAGCTAAGTGACTCGGTAAGCAATGGACTGTGAGGAATTGATCAAGAAAATTCGGTCATGCGAGCTAATATCTGAAATTAATAGATACTACGGTCTAAGCAGAAAGGTACCATCGTGAAAGTTCCGCAGACTCTCTTGTCGCCCTAATTACACCGTGAAAAAAAATCTGGTTTCATTAACCAGAAATATTGTACTATATGTGACGTTTATATTTTTCTTGTTAATAAGAACAGAATTAGGTCAAGTTTACTTAAAAACAAGGCTGTTTATTGTAACTAAATTGTTCAAGCAAACTGAACAATAAAAATATAGACGTCACATTTAGTACAATATTTCTAGTTAATATAACCAGATTTTTTTCTCGGTTTACAACATGGATGAACAATGGTTTACAATGTTAATTAGATACCATGTCTGAGTAATTATTACCGATATTACACAAAAAGAGAGGTTTTTAACTATTCTTCTCTTTTGGTTAATTTTAATACTGTAACAGCTACTAAGCAAACTGAGTTGCAATCCACGAATTAATTAGTTCGTTGGTGGTACGCTAACACGCGCCAGAGATACAGCGTGTATCTCTTTACTTGCGCTCTCCAGATTGCCGCGTTTGCCAATGTGCAAGAGAGCAAGTATGATGGAAAAAAACTGTATCGACGGCGAGTGTTAGACCCTTACATTATGGATTTAGAATGAAGGTAGCATAAAACTAAAAGTTATACAGTTAGGAAAAACAAATCTTGCTGAAGAGTTTTCCTTGCGTCGCGCTTTTCATTGGTGTCTGGCGCAAGGCTAGTACGCACAGGTCGTGTTTTGTTTTAATGTGAACCTATCATCATCTGCAACGAGCTATCGTCGTAGATCATCTGTTAGTCTTAGGGCTTAGCAAAAAAAAACTCATTTTTGGCAGAAAGCAAGCCGCTTTGCCCAGTAATACTAGGGACCAATATAAATGATTTCATTCGAGTTAATGAAAATTTTATCCACTATAATTCAAGATGGCGGACCTTTTCCAAAATGGTGGCTGCATAATTTAAAAAAAATATAGAATCAAAACGGCTTCACCGATGCAGCTTTCGATAAAGAATATGTGTCCTTTTCCTTGAAAAATTACTGGACAGCTGATTTGGAGTTCGTTATAGATGCGCGCTATTCTTTTGAACGACCAAAACGGAACGCACCCTGATTCACATACTAAATCTATGCATTCAACTGTGAAATGCAAATTACAGTCCTTACTCGTACACCCACGTTTTACCGACGATTGTTACGTCCTACCGTGACGGGTGGTGAGCTCAATTGCCGTACTTCGAGCACAAAAATATGGACCGTCTGTTGACCGGGCCTTCCAAAGCACGTAGACCGAACACAAATGTGCCCCTATGGGAATTGAACCTTGATCTCTGGATTGGTGATCGAAACGTTCGAACTACTGGATCACAGGCGGTATTATATTAAATTGGCTTGAAGATATTATTTTCACAAGTTGGCGTTTAAGGTGAGGAATTGGCAAACTTTTAATATCAAATCGGCGCCTTGGGGAGTGGAGTGAGGGGGACTTACTCCATATAAATGTGCGCTCACGAACTAGCTTATGCAGTAAGGTCGTATGCGGCAAAAGAGTATTTTTCATTTAAAATGACAACTAAGTATAAGTAATTTAATAAATCCAATCGGCCATATTGAAGTCTATTTGTACACTAATTTAAATAAAAAACTTAGAGGCTTCACTCGCTCCCGTTTGTCAGTAAAATAGAAATCTCTGTTTTAAAAGAGGTTTTCTAAATATTTATTTCTCTGCTATGAAAATTAATCAATCAACTAAATCTTCGGGCAAATTGATGTCAATGAAATGCTTAATCTAGTATATAAATTGGTAATTACATATGTTGTTTTTATTGCTGAGAAAAATGGAGTTCCATGTCGCCAAAATTTCCAATGCGTCGCCTTAATTGAAAGTTTTGCCAATGGCAGTCCGAATTACAAAGCTCCATAAATAATACTTCAAGTTACGAATGTCGTTTGCTCAACTTGGAGACAAATTCTGAACCTGAAAACGGGTAAGAATTCCAAAGTTAAATAATATAAACTTCAGTGGGACCGTGTAAATCTTCTCACAATTTCAAGAAATACGCTACTTAAATAGATGCGGCGCTAGAAATATTTTAAAACGGAACACCTTTCATTTTTCCCAAGATAAACCATTTTATCTTTTAAGAAGCTCAACTTGATACTGATGAGGTTGTTTTATTTTAAAATGCGACAAGGACCACAGCGCAAAAAAACCTAATGGTAATTCTACATACAGCCCACGATTTCGTTCACGCCGAAAATCTATTTGGGCGTTAAGTTTTATTCAAATGGGTTTGCCAATTCGGATGGATTTAATTTTTAAAAAATACCTCGAAACGGGCCATCCGTAAATTACGTCACATAAATATCACGATTTTTGGAGTCCCCCTCCCCCCCCCCCGCCCCCCGTCCTTGTCACATTGGTCCGAAGTCTTTTAAAATAAAATTTAAAAACTATTATATCAAACAGCAGTTCCAAAATAATATATTTCTATTCTTCTGCATGGGGGTGCCATATCCTAGCGGATGTCAGCGGCCACCACATGGAACTCTTTTATTTATTTCTATTAAAAATCCTTTTTCATACAGGTCCTCAACAATAAATATGTATAATTTTTCATTAGGGTTTAAGTTTAGAGCTATAATATATAATTAATATTTTAGATTTGTATATGTGATGTTTCGAAACATAAGACTCGTCCCCCCTTGTCACACGATGTCACGCTTTGTTGACCCCCTCCGACCCCTTAACGTATAACGTTAATGGAAGTATCACACCAGAAATTGTATCATTGCCAAACCGAGGTAAGTAAGGTTTTAACATTTTGGATAATTTTAATTTCGCACTACTAAAACACCAGTTTTGTACCGACGATATTGTGAATACTCTAGTTTCAGCAGCGACCAATAAAATAACAAGAAAACACGACAGTAAGCCCGTAGGGGATAGCCGCTCAGTAAAGCTATATGATCGATAGGGTATTCGTTCGAAGACATAATGCCACAAGATTCAAGATATTATATTACACATTTAATACGCCAAGCAAGATACCTATTTTTGTTTGTACCTACATAAGTCAAACAAAAAACCGGCCAAGTGCGTGTCGGACTCGCGCACGAAGGGTTCCGTACCATATTCTATAAAAACGGCAAAAAAATCATGTCTGTTGTGTGGGAGTCACCCTTAAATATGAATTTTATTTTAATTTAATTATTTATTTATTTGGAGCACCAATGTTACATACACAAATAGTATAACAATAGTAAGTAGGATTTAAATCCGTGTGTTGTAACGTTACAGGTGCACACATATTATTTATTTTTAAAGTAATAAATTTTTAAGTAAGATAAGTAATCAGACCCAGCGCAAACACTTTGGTCCTTCTTTACGGTGAAGTACATAATTAAGTTTACAACCTGTATACAGGTATACACACATTTTACATTTGGATAACAGAATAGTAAGGCTGTTTTATTTGGGGCTCCATCATAAACCCCTAAAACTCGAGGTCTGGCCATTCTTTAATTTTTTCGGGGGATCCTAAGAGCAAAACATCTGTGAGTCCATACAAAAAAATATTTAAATAAGCCATTGTACAAGACAAGGTAACATTTTTATTAAAAATCTCGTTTTCCCATGCAAATTATCCAAAACTTAAATATTAATGAATATATTACACGAAAATCATTTTTTTTAAGGGAAGTTTTATGTTATATTATTTATATTTGATGTCGACACAGCCATAGTAAAAACCTCCTTCAAATTCTAGAATATCCAGTCAAAAATATGGCACTTCAGTTTACCCGCAAAGGTAGGTAGAGATCCTGCGGGAGAGGGGTTTCGGGTGCGTAGATATTTCCGACGGGTTATAGAAACATAGGCGGGTGAGCGAGCACGACTAATTCTGTTGGCAAGGTTCCACTTGCTTTGTAGAACCGGTTTCTGATATAATCCCAAATAACACGGTTTTTGTTCTGCGAAAGCCAAAGGGGCTAGAGTAGGTACAGAATCCTTAAATATCTTCTTGCAGTTTGCAACTCTTTTTATATCAATCCTTTGAGAAAGAGCTTTACTTGTTTACGTTTCAACATTGTTTAACTACATTGTAAAATAAAACGGATTCCATACCATACGGAAGTAATTTTAACGATTTTCTTTAATTAATTAAAGAATACGCAATTAACCCTAATTTAAATTTAACCATCCCAAGGCGCATAGACACCTTTTTAGTACAAAATTTGATAACCCGAGATTTTTCGTATTATGTTTATTTATAACTCATGTTTATAATTAAATAAGTATTGTAGTAAAGCCCTTGAGAATGCTTAATAGCGAAATCGGTTGGGTATAATATGTAATATAACTATATTGTGGATAAGTACATGAGTTATAAATAAACATAATATGTATTATTTTCCACCAAGTGCCAACAATCCCAAGCATCAACTATATATATATATATATACCCGAGATTTTTCGTTATAGACCAAAGTATAAGACCTCTATCATCTGATACCATAGATATTCGTGTCTGATACTGATATTTTAAAAGTAACCATTTTACAAAATTTTGATTTAGTTTTAAAGATATCAAGCTGGGGAGATTAAGGCTTAATCACTGTATCAATTTTATTGCCTTAAATTGTACCTAAACCAAAATTTTACATTTCTGCCAGATAGTGACTTTGTAAATGCCTTTATTAAACGATAGAGGTCTCAAACTTTAGTCTATAACGAAAAACAACAACAGAGTGACGGCTTATCAAATTTTGTACTAAAACGATAGTATGCCTTAAGGGTGGGTTATCCCATCTTGTCTCTTTTCAAATGTGTTTTAAACCAATAAATAGCGATGAATAAATTTAAAAAAAATATATGTCATATTTCACTCTTTGATCTTAAAATTTTGCTCGATCCAATTAAATCGCAAAGATAGGTCTAAACTATGATCTAAATTTGAATCATTTGAGCTATATTAAGTTTTGGACAATGAAAGTTATACTAAAATAAACGCCGTAAGAAATGTGATATAAAACGGGCGTCATTAAAAACCCATCCCTCTAATTACAAAATAATAAATAAAAACAACTCAAAACCGCGAGTTTTCTGAGCGGCCCGCTTCCGCTGAGCAGGAGAAACATATGAAAAATGAAAGCTTTGGAGCAGGACAGATTTCTCTGGATAACCTCGCCTTAAGAGGATAGGTCACGCTTGCATCAATCAGATACTCCATGCGGAAAGCACCGCAGTGCGTGAGAGACGGATTCCGGAAAAAATAGTAAAATTATAGTTTAAGAATTTTATTTTATGATAAAAAACAGTAAAGATTGTATAAAATATCTGTTAACTTTAGACTTTAAAGTTTATACAGGTTTGAAGTTATAAATAATATGTATGGTCTGTTAGATAGATAGATATACGAAACCAAAAGTTCACCTTAAAGGTAACGTTTTGTACCTAATAATTCAGAGTACAATCTTAAAATTACTTGAACGATTAAAACATATAAATTTTAACTTTGGTTACCTTTTTAAAAGTATAAACAATATGAATATGAATATTGGTTATACGTATTAAACATTAAACTTTTATTCCGCTTGATGCAACGCGAGTTGATGCGACGTGACCGCACATAAGATTAGCAGCCCATTTCAGTCCCAACACGCGGCCAATTTCTCAAAGGAAAAGGAAAAAAAATACGTTAAATCTACCAGTGGGTTCATTCAAATTTGTTTCAATGAATTAGATTTCTCGAAAATTAACAGCCCTGTAACAAATCCTCATTGGTTTTCATTCTCACCTGTACGCATGTCTGCCTTTCTGCGCAGAAGCATAACAATGGCGTGGTCATCAAGTACCAGCACTCAGCGGATTGGATGCGTTTTTTTTTATTATCGTCGTAGTGACCCTGGTCAATAAAAAGGCTTTATGGATAAGATAAGATATCATTTATTCGCTGCCAACCAACATGTGCACTTAAAAATAAAAACAAAATATAAAAAGAAAGTAAATTAAAAGATAACAACTTCTAAAATGGTTTTTAGTTTAAGCAGCGAAAAGGTCCGACTCAGCATTAGCATTGCGATGACAACCGCAACGCGCTGTTTTTCAGTCAGGCCTATATGATCATCACACAGACCAATTATAAAAAATGTATGCAATATATTGCTGAATTTTTCTTTATATTATATTATAGATTAAAGGCGAGTTTAATAGTCGGATAAGCATTTTACAAGGGACGAGTCACAATATAACACAATCCGTTTAAAATATTAAGATGGATAGATAACTGACAGTTTACCTAATCATTGAACAACCCACGTGATTATACTACTACAAATATCACGGCAACGATTTTTGTAGGGATAAAAGATACTGAAACATTTTTTTTATACCCTTGCAAGGAGTGTTAATAAAATAATGCCCAAGCCGAAAACGGGGCAGAGATTGAATAAACTTGGGTGGAGCCGCGGGCGAAGCGCTATGTACCAAAAATAAAATAAATAGTTGTTGCGGAAGTGCGCAAAAAACTTGTGACGGTGCAACTTAAAATTAGTCATCTCAGTAATGCGCAAAAACTCTCTATGAAAAACTCTATCATGCTCCAGAAAACTAAAATTTACAACACCGTGTAGTCTTCTATCCAAACCGTACCAAGCTTCCGTATCCACACCACTTAAGGCGCTTCCAGCTATGCATAATTTAACATGCTAAGCGACACTCCCTTAAAACTCATCAAGAACTTATTTATGCCCGCTACGGCTTTCTGCATCTTGCAAGGCTTAAAAAAAAGCAGAAGAGTTTAGCATCTGCTCCTTTGAGTTTAGGTTTGTTTTTGTTTGAAAGGTGGTTTTAAGGTTGTAAAATTTGTGTTTTGTCGGATTTACACGTACGTCACATATTGTGAGTAATCCTCTGTGAGGTCTACCTAAATTCCGAGTATAAATAGACTAGACCGAGAGTGTAGCTGTGCCCCTTTCAATTTGAGTCCTATTTAGACTTCAAGGCTCATATTTAAATAAACTTGAACTCTATTGTAACTAAAACATTAGTCATCTAGTGAATAATCTTGATCTGGTGAATAAATCGAAATTCTAACAAAGCCAATACTGTTGAATTAGCATTCTCGATCGTGAAAATCAGTTTTATCTGTCGAACATTTTGTGATCGAGTTTTAGAAATCTCGCTTCGAATGTTTTGCCGGAATTGTCCCCCTGATGAAGAGATATCAGAGTTCTACCGGCCATCACAAAGCAAGCATGTATTTACATTTAAAAGCATGAACTAGCTTACTCTGAAAAAAAAACCGGACAAGTGCAAATCGGACTCGCCAACCGAGGGTTCCGTACAAATTATTAAAAGTTAAAAAAAATCTACAATAAGATTTGGTTACCCGTACAATTATGACCGCGCATACCGTTGCTTAACCTCGGTGATTTTTTATGATTTAATTACATATGTATGGTTTTAAGATTTTTTCCCAATTGTAGTACTAGACGGTATTACTTGCCAGATTTCATAGTTATAGGTCAACGGGAAATACCCAATGAATTATGATTCCCTTGAGAGTGTGTGAGAGAGTGTGTTTTGTGGCATAAACGGCCGTAACTTTTTTTAACGTTAACTTAGAAGTTTGATTTTTTCACAGCTTCAAGGGACTGTAGACTTGAGTATATGGTTTTAATTTCAACTTGATACCTCCACGCGTTTCCGAAATAAAGGGTCTTGACAGACAGACGGACAACAAAGTGATCCTGTAAGAGTTCCGTTTTTTTCTTTTGACTTATGGAACCCTAAAAACGTTAAAAAATATGCTGGATGTTCACAATTCAATTAATTTATTTTATGTAACATAGCGTAAAACAAAATCAACTGTTCAATAGAAAAGTTACATACCTATTCGACAAAAATGTATAAAACAACCGTTTCCCATTGCACGAATTTTCACGAAAAGTTGTTCGTATGGACCAGCATTATAGCCAATTTGCAGCTTCCGCAACGTCGTCTTAACATCCTGTATACCGGGTGTAACAAGAATGAACATCTTTAAGTGCACACACATGCTCTACTTATCATACTGAACAAATTTCCCAACGAAACATACACGAGGAAATGAATAAAATAGTTCTCCTTTCTATTGTGAATGTTGTATGGGCAACCACCATTTTTTATTTATTTTCGCTGTATGTTTCTTTGGAAAAGTTGTTCAGTATGATCAGTTGAGCATGTGGTTTAACGTCCAATACACCAGGTATTAATATTAGGTAGATCACATTTTCTTTGGAACCCTGTACATTGTATACGACGTTCCCTTAAGGGCTTGCCTTTGGTCTTTGAAAGGTTTTTGATTTAATTTGCTGAGTCAACTACATAACTCATCAATGTAAAACTTGGACACGTGTTTTTTCAGACCTTTGTCTTTACGTTGCCAGGTCGGTTACCTAATTGGACACATTTCAGTCGATAGATTTTATTTTTGGAAATGATGCCTTTTTAAGTTATTAATTCGTTGTATGTTTAAACTGCTTGAGTTTTATATCTGAAATTACTGCTATAACACGAAAACATGCTTTATTTTCGGATGTCAGGTGAAACAACTGCTACATCAAATACTTTTTCGTAAAATGAAGAAAAATCTCGAAAATTCACTGAAATTGCGTGCCGGCAGCGCGCGAAGCGAACGTTCTAATGTAGACTTTCTGACAAAATACTGAAGTTCAAAATCGCTCAGTAAGATTATCGTGCCTGGTGCAGGGTGGTGGTGGTAAGGCCTTAAGGGTGTATAATACCTCACTTCGCTTCGCAATCACTCTGAAATTAATATATGATAAAGTTGAGGACTAATGCTATGTCTATGCTGTTGTGAAAACTTGATTCCATTAAATTTTCTCGATAAAAAAAAAATACAAAGTTACCTCCAAACCGTACATAAATCGATAGCATTCAATGAATACTTGAAATTAGATCTGAAACTTTGCATAATATAACTGATATTAGTATAAAGCAGCTGCAGACTGTACCATAAAAATGAAAAAACCATCAGTGTAACCGCGATTTCAAAATAACTGATGTTTTTGCGTGTGCGGCATCTGATTAGAGTGGGATAGACAGTTAAAAATCAGAAGTGTTAGAGCAGGACTGCGAATTGCCCTTAACAGTATTTATTTCTTGGTTAAATGGACACGTGTAGAAATAACACGATCTACGAGTACACGCTGAATCAACCTTTTTCTATTTATATGTGGGACAAAGAAATAATTTATTCTATCATACATCATCAGGGCCACCACACATGGTAATGCTTGTCATCAACTACATGACTGGAACAAAATAGGCTGTCGTCGGATCGTTAACTGAACCCTAGAAGGAAATGGTTAGGTTACGAATAAAAATAAATATTGTAATGATGTGAACCATTCCTTACGGGTCCCGTAAAAGAAAGTTTGATTTAAACAACGTTTGTACTTTTAGTTTGAAGATGAAAAAAAGTTTCTTAAAAATAAAATATATGAAAACCTTGGCCCAATAAGTACAGAATTGTGGAATTAAAAAGAAACGCAAAACTGTAATTTTTCATTGATCTTTGTGTTGTAATGTTTTTAAATGGTTTAATAATAAGTACGATGATTGAACTCTAAGTGTCTCTTTTTCAAGACTTCATGAAAAAATGTAACAGGGAAGTTATAGTATGTTCGATTTATCATGACATGGGTGGCAGTTCAAAGTTGGCAGTTATAGTTATGTACCCTAACGAAATAGAATCGATTTTTTTAAGTATCGAAAACGTTAACAAGGGCTGTCAAATCGATTTTTTATTTGATTGATCTTTTATTATCCAAACTACTTTTTGTTAATTTCTAAATTAATTAAATTAAACAAACCAATAACTCCCGAGCTTGAGAGATCAAAGATTATTTTTTGTTTTTCTTGGCTTTTTACCAAAAACAAACAACAAAAACAAAACAAAAATCAACAAAAACTGTAACAAACGTCAAAACAAATAGCACGTAAACCAACCGCAACGAAAACACAAACCGCATACAAGATGCACTCATACCGACGCGATCCTATAAGATGTCCGCCGATTCATCGATGTATTTTCGATTATGTAGTGTCCGTACCTATGGGTTAGCGTTCCGATCCACGCATCATGTATCAAAAAGACATTATTCTTTTCTGAATCTTTTTTTGTTAAATTTAACGAATACATTGTGGTTATTGTTTCGATTTATAGATAAATAATTTATTGTATTTTTGCAATGATGATAATAATATAATACATTATTTCTAAAACCTAATATTTTTTTTTGCACCTGGGTGTATGTAGTATGGTGTGAGTAGTATAGGTGAAACGGAAAATTACGATCTGTCACCCATATCATGATAAATCGAACATACTATAGTAAAAGTGAGTTGATTGAAGACGCTTCCGAAATGTCATCAAGTGCTGACAATCGCAAGTTTAAATGATAGCTAAAATAAAGTGAATGTATAAGAAAATTATAAGATACACGGGGCCTGTATATTTTGCATGCTGCAGACTTCTTCAAAATGCCCTGAACTAACAATCGTTAACCGTGGCTTCCTTACAGGGATTTCCAATTTTCAACACAGATTCTAGCGTCTAGAACAAAGGTATTGTATTCTAAGCAGGCTAGTTCATACTATAGAGCCATCGCAAACTGGGCGACTTGTCGCCGCGTCTAGTCGCCGCGACAAGACGCGGCGTTGTCGTTTACATCTGGCGTCTTGTCGCATCGAACGTATTCATGTTGAGATTTTCAAAAAAATAAACGCCCAACGCTCACAGCGGGACTGACGCTGCGCTGTCGCGCGACTGTCGTCGTGTGTGAGCTGCACGTGCGACTAGACGCGGCGACAAGTAGCGAGCGCGCGCGACTTCCTATCTTGTCGTCGCGACTCGACGACTCTGACGCCAAGTGGGCGGAGTTTTGAACAAAATATATGAAAATTGTCGGCAGAAGCCTGTCGTCGCGTTTAGTCGCTGTCGCGTGTCGCCTAGTGTGCGCCTAGTCTAAATGTAACCTAGCTTTGTGCTCCGTGATGGCATTCAGGACTTTTATATCTCTAATCTGCCCTTGTTATTTAGATTTATTCACCGCATCGACGTTCATCCATGCATCCAACAGCCTGGTTCATCCACTGCTGGACATGGGCCTTTTCAAGATTTCGCCACTTTTGGCGGTCCCCTTGGAAGAAATGACCATACTCACCCACGCGTGCCCACGCTGACCGGGCGGGTTGGTTAAAGCAGTGCCAAAACCCTCGCACCAGTGGTGCCGCTACTCGTCGCCAGTCTGTTTAATATATGGGCCAGGAACTGCGGATACATATAGTGCCATGAATCACCTGGTTGTGTTTGTTTGAGAGCTGTCCACTCACCCCCCCCCCCCGCCCCCCCGGGGTTGCAAGTGAAATGGTGGCAAGCCCAGTTCTACCACCTTTAATATTTTGGCAACGACGTTCATGCTTGGTGATTAATGTTTTGGTGAAAAAGAATTGGTTTTGTAATTTAAGTCGAGGTATTTCAAAATATGGGTTTTTCTTTGCCAAAGTATTAGTATTGTATTGTATTAGTATGTTCATGTATTGTATATGTAAGTTTATGTCTTAGATAAGTCTATTTAGATATATATTTTTAGCTTGAACTTTCCTCACTGATTAGCATTTACTCCTTCCTTTTTATTCTATCAACTATCTTTCTGTTTGCTTGCAAAGGTTGCCTGGAAGATATTGCTGTTAGCAATAAGTGCCGCCTTTGTACACCATGTTTGATTGTTTTGATATTTTGTATTGATTTTATTGTATGTGCAAAAAGTGTTATAAATAAAAAAGTATGACTCTAAACTGAAAGAGAATGCAGAAATATGTCGTACTGAATACTAAATTCAATCGTTTTTTAATCTAAAATGATATTACACTGGTGGAGCCCATTGTGAAAAAGTATAAAAACTGAAAATACAAATTGTTGGTCCTTTTTTCCATAAACAGTGCACACTTTGTAAAATTACGGCTTTTGTAACGCAACTTTTAATTTTGCCTCACAATTTTGCGAGTTTAAAGTAAAGTTCGCCTTGTAGCTTTATTTCTTGGCTTCCCGCCAGTTACGGCTTTCTGGCTGTAGTTCCACATTGCCTTATCTGGTACATCGTCCACATTAAGGAGTACATCGGTTCTCGATACAGCTTCACCGCAAACACTAAATATAAGCACTAAATGTCCTAAAGTATCGATAAACGCTTTTAACTGATTAGTTGTGGGTTAGATGTTTTAATCGTCCAAATTTCAGTGTTGCTTTAAGAGGATAGGACACGTTTGCATTAATCACTGTTATTCCATGCGAAAAAAACCGCAGTGTGAGGACGGATTCCGGAAAAAAATTGTAAAATTTAAATTTTATTCACTAAATATCGTAAACAAAAACTAATATTGTATGAAATATCTGCTCGTTATATAGTTTAATAAAGTTTATACAGGTTTTAATTCATGTGTATGAATTTTTACTCAAATAACCTCTACATGAAAACTATTTTAGATCCATCTTTTGGATTTTTATTCTCGATATTAGAATGACTTTAGAAGATTCTGTTCTATTACGATAAGTGTGTGCATTATATTCTTGACAGAAGTACATTTTTTTTGTATGCAGTATGGTTCGATTCTTCAAACCTGTAAGAATACATTACGGTTTTGTGGGCACTATCATCTTATATCCTTTTTTATGAGTTTTTGTAGTTAACGTCTTTATCAACTTATACTGATGATTTGTTATGAAAATGTTTTTTTTATATAGTATTTTAATATTGTATTTTTTTTATGTAACACTTTTGCTTGTGGCTCTGTCCACAATCATGTTATTATATTAGTTAGAGTTTATATACATTTAATGTTATGTATGAGATTTTTGATAGAACCGTCCTTGTTCACTGAACCTCTAGTGACAGGTGTGGTTACCCAAAATCTACCGTCGAATCCAAATTTCAAATCGGAAATCCATTTTCCCTAACTGAATTTTTACAATGTTATCTGAGCTATAACCCGCACACAAAACAAACATTCTCTGCTACCTTCAAAAACAACATGAAATAAATTCTTTCCGGAGCACAATAGAAACGTACCTAAGCATCAGGCATAATGTTTTAGAATTACTTGGCCGAATTGAATTTTTCTTTCTCTCCTTTCTCCCATTACGTTCCTGAAAAGGGAATTCTTTCGCTTGAAATTCTATTAAGGATCCCTATTAATTTGATTCATCGGAACAGAGGATTTATTTCACTTTAACGCTTTCTTTTTTCTAGTGATCTTTAGATTTGAAAAACCGACTCGATGATTCCGTACCGCTTTACTGCGTTAAATTAAATATCGAAACCATTGAGAACAACAAACCAGTTCCAATCACGACCTGCATCCAGGAATTCAATTCCATCTTCTATAATTGCACCTCGAACTAAGGTCGTGCCTCCAAACGTTTACAGGCTATTGACCTAACAGTATGTTTGAAACCAAATTTAGATCGCACGTGCTCGCCTGCATAACGTCTCGGATGCACGTGAAAATCTGGCGAAGCTACCCTATTGATCATTTAAAAGTATTCTAATAGGTTTGAGAATTTAATGGTAGAGAGAGCCAATAAGGATATAGCGGTTCAAAGTTTAGATACTATCGATATTTATTGGGATATCCAAAAATAGCGCTATTTCAAGGTACCTTACCGTTTATCACCTTAAAACATCGGAGTCATATAAGGTGACTTTAATTTATGCAGCCAAATTCTTACAGAAGACTCGGTAAGTGCTGAGTAACAAGGTTCGAATACCGTTTTTGTGAAAAACGTAAATTATTCTTTTCGTGTTCCAAGCTCAGCCCGAGTGAATCACTATTGGACGTCAAGATTTTATTTTGCGAAATTGGCAAAACGTGTTATCGGTCCGTGTTACTGATCACTTACCAAGCCTCCAGTAAGAGTTTGGCTGCATAAATTAAATTAAAGTCACCTTATATATTATAATAACAACACGGAAAAGGTTGGGAATCGCTGCGCTGTTTTAAAACAATTGGATTTTAAACAGTCAGAAACAAATGTATATTGGCCGTGTAGCCGTTGATTACAACGAGATGCTTTCTGTACAGTTTGACAGAATATCGACACTTCGAAGACTACTTCCAAGGCGGTAAGTTGCCGCAACAAACAAACAGTGAACAGTGAACAAACAAACCTGTCATTGCCATTTGTGCATCCATATCATGTGACCGATATCACTCCTTTTGTATCACAATGTCAATACCAACATTCTGATTAAGCAACCGTGTGTGTATGAATAACCCTTCTCATGCGATACCAACATTATGAGAAAAAATAATACAATTAAACTCAGGCTAACTAGTAGTTCGCCCCGAACAACTGTGAACTCACGCTCGCCCGATTCGCGCTTGACCGATTTGGCTTGTTTGAACATAAAAATTCTTTTTGGTTTATTTACTCGCCTGCCAAATTTCATGATATTACGATCAACGATACTCGAGTTATCGTCGAACAAACATTCATGCATACTTACAAACGCCGGATTGTTCCAGTAGACTCGGAGAACTCGCTACCTTCGCTCGCTGGTCCAACGAGGCAAAACTATTTAATTGACCCTCTTTTATTCCTAGATTTCTCTATTTTATGTATGTGTATAAATTAATTTTTGTAGCCCAACCTAAATATTTTTTGTATGTATTTCCCTTATTAGTATATTCATATTATTTTTTTTATTCTAAACATATTTATTGTAAAGATTAACTTTGACTTGTAGAAAGTACACTTTATATATCTATTTTACAAAATAAATATTTTCATTTGATTTGATTTGATTGATTATGCCTTGTATCCAATAAAAAAAAATATCCAGCTTTTCTTGCAGTAGTTTTAAACAGATCTGGGATTTCTATTTTTAGGGTTCCGTAGTACGAAAAGTTTCATTTCAGTTTCGCCATGTCCGTCTGTCCGCGGCTTAGTTCAGAGACTATTAGTACTAGAAAGCTGTAATTTGGTATGGGTAAACATATTAATAATCACGCCGACTAAAAGGGTAAAAAAATCTCGTTTTTTTTTTTACTTCTCTGTGTCTCACCCGTAAATTGGGGATGAATTTTTTTTTTGCCTTCCGGCTTACCTGTTTTTTATGAATATGTGGAAAAATTCACTGAAGTAGTATATATAATAAAGTTAAAAGGAAAACTATCACAGCTAAGTAGGCTTTAGTAGGTTTACGGGTACCGGTCGCGAAAAACTTTTAGTCCCCTCTAAACACGACAAGGTATTGGGCCGTTCTTCGGGAGAGCAACTTCCGAGCGGACTAGAAGTTTGGCGCGATCTGTATTACTAGACTAACTTATAAAATGTACTGGGCAACTACGGAACCCTACACTGCCCGTGGCCCGACACGCACTTGGCCGGTTTTTAAATTATACGAGTACGTACATTCGATTCCTATCATCGAAAACATCAAAGGAGAGTGCTTGCGGGTTTAAATCAGGTTGCACGTGTTTCTAGACTAATGTTAAGGAAATAACTAATCCAAAACAGCCTTTATTCCAACCTACTAAGGCACTAGCAACTGATTTAAAAACCCATAGTTCATAATTTCTTAATGTTCAAACTGCATAAAGATAAAAACATACTAATCGAAAACGGCTTTGAACTTTAATGTTTATTTAAACAAAACTAGGTTAAATACGTTTACTTTAAGTGTTGTTTATAACGTCTGAACTCAACCGCAAAGTTTTTAAATCAATGGTTCTCTTTGCCTGCATAATTTTCATGTTTGTTCTTGATTGATACTAATCCGTTTTTTATTTGCTGCGTTTTGTTGCATCTTTCAATTACTCATTATTATCTTTAGGATTTGCACACAAAGTTTTTAGGGTTCCGTACCTTAAAAGGAACAACGAAACCTTTATAAGATCAGTCTCGACTCCCTGCGGCTTTTATAGGGATTATTATGGAGACGGATTTTTATACATAGAGCTTTATCTTATGTAACGTAGGAAATTGAAATTTGGCCTTGATTACGTGCACATAATATCGCCAGTCAACTTGAAGAAATAACTTTTTTTAGTTAAAAGGGGGGGGGGGGGGGGTCATTATGGTCCAAATTTTTTTTAATGAATATTATCACGAGAGGTATCTTTTAAAAGAGCTTCCCCTAGGAATGTTTTAAATATATTTTATTTTAAGACTAGTTTTCTTAATGATGCCCTATCCCAAAATTTACTAGAAATAACCGTCCTCCAACCGTGCTCTTCAAGGTTTTTAAAAATAGAATTTCTATTTTAATACGGTGGGTAGATATTGGTGTCGATTCGGTGTAACAACTTAACTTATTTGACAAGACTAAAGTTAAATTAAATTAAGCATTCTGTCTTTTTCTTTCTATATCGAAAAGACAAGGACAGGACGCCTAAAATAAGGTTAGTCCTGTCAAATAAGTTAGGTCGTGTTGCACCGAATCGACACCATTGAGTCATTGCATAGAGCAGGGGTGGAGAAACTGTATTACCTATACGGTCGATCGCGTAAATATATACAAAAATTTAAGGATTACTATCAAAACAATTCGGGTAAGCAAAAATAAAAAACTATTTTATATCTGCTGGTCTGGTGCTAGTCGATCGTTTGCCGCCCAATTTTTCTGCTGTAAACCGCCGAAAGTATAAATTTTGCCCATCCATGTCATACAGAGTGACTAGATGACCGGAAAACTGCAGGAGTCTTAGACAATGATTGTTAATGAAAAAGAAAAGTTAAATAAAAAGAAACATTGATTTGGCCCATTGACTGCTCACTGTAATATTGGTACGGAACCCAAACTGTCCGAGCCCGACTCGCTCTTGGGCGGTTTTTTTAAAGCTCTGCCCCTGTTTATGAAATATATCGTTAAACCAAGACAGTTTAAAACTTATCCGTCTCTTATTCGATTAAAATGCCATACAATTTCTCTTTTTAACTTTTTAACGTTTTTATACATTTTATATACACAAAGCATCATCTAAAAGAGGAAGATCTGAAGAAAATTAAACAAAAGGTTAAGTTTCTTAGCAAAAATCTACGATTTGTTGGATGGAAAGTAGTTAATTTTTTGATTACCTATAAAATAATAAGTTATTTTAAAAAGAACACCCTGAGTGTGGTCTGTGACGTGTATTTCACAGTTCACACTCGGGAACACCTCTGACACCCAATTGGGGATTCATGACGTGACAACATATATTTATTTATTTATATAGGTCAATCGCACAACGAAAGAGATAAGCATATCTAAAAAAGCGCGCGTCTGAGCAGAGCGGAGAATCAAGAAGAGAGTGGATAATGCTGTTTTTCAATGATAAATATTTCATATAAATTCACACAAGGGCGTTTTTAAAAATGTCGCTATTCTGTCGTTTAGATAATGGGTGTATATGTTTTAAACAGTAATCATTGTTATTTTTACTTTATTAGTTTCGACAGACTGCTTGTTTGAAATGAAAAAATAGCCTTCTTTGCAATTTTTTTCGATCGAGCCAATTTTTCTCGATCGCGTTTTGGGTTGTTACATCTCCTTGGAAAAGGCTTTGTTTATAATATGTATTTATTTCAAAACCATATCTATTGCAGTTTGGAAGTAGTACTTGTTCAAAAACTCCTTGTTTACTACCTACGTCGTCTAAAATGTCTGCAGTGCTGTGACATAGGGTTGCCAGTATTCAAAGGAATCATCCAAATGTCAAATGCTATCACCCAGTCTACTAGACTCTAACTATAGAACACAGCAGCGAATCTCAAAATAAAGACTTGAACGTGGATTTTTTTGATGAAACTCTGGTTGATTTTGATCGACGGCGGAGGGTGCGTACAAGAATTTGTAGGTGCGGTCTTTCAGAAATTATTCGCTATGAGGGCGTCCAGAGGGAGTGAAATGCTAAAAGAAAGGGGATTACACGAACATTTCGTTGCCATGGTAACAATGAATGGAAGTAACGAGCCCATTTTCGTGGAATTTGTTTTAGACAAGATTTTTATTAATAAGCCTTCTTTTTCGGAGATTTATTTAATGGTTAGAACCGGTACGGTAATCCTTCGTGAGAAAAGATAAATTAGAGCAAAGTCCTAGATTACGCCACGAAACGAATCAGAGTGCGGAAAAACGCTAATCTACTAATAAATAACTTATACTGAAACTGTTTTTACTGTTGTTATAAGCGTATTACAAAGGTCACCCGAGAAGATACCGAAAATTCTAATACCTCATGGAAATTATTGGTTCTTAATTGCAAACTAACATTATTTGAATTTTTTTTTGCGGCTATTTTCGGAGATATTTGCAAAATACTGAATGTTCGTTCATTTCGTTCAATGGTTGACTGCAAGCAATGGAATCTTTGCCACAATAAAAATAAAAATCGTTCATTCAAACTAGACCGAATGTCTAAAGGCCGTTCAAAAATTAACCCGTCTCGGTCTAAATAATTCTAACATGTTACTCGGTACAAATGCACCTAAATATTTTTTTAAGCCTATAAAATTTAAGGGTTTCTGTACTAAAAATATAAATACTACAAAAAGGCATAACAATACAAGGCCTTTAAAAACTCATAGTAATAATCATACTGCGACTTGACTTAACACATTTCACAGAGTTAAGTATTGAACTCCTTCTTTGACAAATGTCATGTTTGACAGGTGACTTTTTTTAACCGACTTCAAAAAAGGAGGAGGTTCTCAATTCGACTGTATTTTTTTTGTCGTACTTTACTCCATAAGTATGGCAAATCCTAACCGATTTGAAAATTTTTTTTTTCGTTTGGTAGGGTTTGCTTCCATGTAGCCATTTTAGTTTGGTCGCTCCTCAACGTATGATGGCATTCACTCGATATTGACGCAAATATATAGAAAAATATAATTAAAAGTTCATCTGCACCTACATAAAAGTTTTTGTCAAAAGTTAAAAAAAGCCTAGATAACATAATTGTTGAGAACCTCTGATTACAAATATATGGCGCACTTGCCCCAAATTTCATTTAAAAGCCTTGTTATTGCCATTTACGAAAAATAGATAAAAATATTGCGTTTAGTTGTAGATTTTCTTTAACTTAAATGAAATGTTTTTCTGCTACGCATTACTTTTGGTTTTTTTTTTTTTTTGTATTTTATGGCCTGGTTACATCGACCTTTAAGCCACATTACTTTTGGAGGTTCATTTCATGTGTTGCCGCAGTTTGTGCATTCTATCTCCATGTTTTTTAATTTCTAGGAAAATATCATAAATTTATCAGTAGATTCACGGAATCAACGTGACATTGTAATCTCCAAATACTAAATATTGTAAATTTTAATGTGTAAGTCATTCATTATATAAGGAAGATATATTGCGTTGAATTCATCTATGAAAAAAGTATGGCGTACTTGCCCCCACTCACCTTAGATTTATATTCTTTTATATAAATACAATAGTGGCACTGATACTAGGTAAATCTATTTAATTACAATAATTATGTATGTGGGAGCGACGTGCACATCGTATTCGAACGATTGTGAGAGAGAGCGATATAGCAAGCGTGCAAAAGAGATACAATTAATGGCAATAAAATAGACTCAGCATATATGTACTGAAGTCTATGGGCAATGCCTTCTCTACTAGTCTAGCATAGCAAACCATATCAAGCTCGATAGCGCTTGATACAGTGCTCTGTCTCACTATGTTGATCTACTTAGAAAGGGACAGACAGTGTATATCGAGCTGTCGAAGCTAGGTACTCTGGGATCGGCGAATATGGTAATATATTAATTTTCTGCTATTTTGCTCTACCTGGCGACGACGCAGCGATCGTCGTAACAGCCACTTTGCAATGCGCGCTGATATGATCGTTATTTCAATATAGTTTCCGTCGGTATTTGCACCGACACACCTCGTATTACTCCGATAATCCTGAACAAAAATGGCGCTATAAAAACAAAGGATCCTGCAATCATAGCTCTTAAATCAGACTTGCAGCAAAATAAACCGTATCATGTAAGTGACAAGCACATTTTTCGTATGGTTGCCCCAGATATGGCAATTTCGAAACGTTGTTCAGACTCGGTAGATTTGCGTGAGGGATAGGACCATTTCTTAAACCTCTGCTTTCGTTTATACAGTCAAATTCATACTGGAGACTCGGTAAGTGGCCAGTACCAAGGTTCAGTGTCGCTTTTCGCGAAACACGAAAAATATTTTTGTGTGCCTCTCTCTATACATGTTCAAGATCAACCGCGACTCAATTAATATTAGTAAGTCGTAAATTTTATTTCGAGTATTTCACAGAAAGCCTTCTTATTGAACCTTGGTCTTGACTACTTACCGAGTCTCCAGTATGAATTTGGCTAAAGTCACCTTACATAATTATGTTATATGTGTACAGTATGTATAATTCGCTCAGTACCTATATCTGTTTCTGATTTGTACACGGGAACTGAAGCTACGTACTCGTATTTAATTTATGCAGCCAAACTCATACTGGACGCTTGATAAGTTATCAGTTACACGGATCGATAACACTTTTTGCTAATTTCGCAAAAAAAAATCTTGATGTCACATAGTAATTGACTCGGGGCTGGGCTTGCGTTTGTAAGGAACACGAAAAGAATAATTTACGAATTTAAAAAAAAGGGTCACCGAACCTTGTTACTGAGCACTTACCGAGTCTTCAGTAAGAATTTGGCTGCATAAATTAAAGTCACCATAAATAACAGTACTGAAAATCATCCAGTAGAGCTAAATTACACCCAAACAGTAAAAAAAGATCTGAGTAATGTTCGTAATGTGGTTTGCATAGTATCGTAAAAGGGCGCTATTTGGCACAGATTTTTGGCAAAAATAAAATATATCTTGAATTTTAATATCTCGAGCTCACATTTTACATTTTTAATGAATAAATCCCGTTTATAGCTACTGAATCATGTACTTTTATATTCTCAATTGCAATAGAAATCGAGATATTTTTTTATTATTAGCTGTTCCCTTTGATCCTTACGCACTTATTACCAAATTCAACGCTATCAAGATGGTTGATTTGTATAGTTGTCGATGAACCATTATCCTATTTCTAGATTGTACCCAACAGATGTTCAACGTAATCTGGTGTATCGCTATCCTATTAATTTGGCAGAGAATCTGCCGAACGTAATTGGATATTGCCGTAAATTGGAAATAAGCTGAAACTAAGGCGCTAGTGTCCAATTGAAGATTTTGAACCAGTTTTCGGTTACCGTTGACTTGCAAAATAAAATTTTATAGCTGAATAGCCAGCTTTTTGTCGTATAAGACAATTTTTCATATACAACGTGAAATTTAAGTCATTTTGTTAACGAAAACTGGTGATAGTACTCGTCCATATGAACAACTTTGACTATGAAGCCAACCCTGAAATCGTGAAAAAAGTATCAGCTGTTCCATAGACAAGTTAAATATCTACTCGACCCAAATGTATGAAACAGTTGATTATTTTTTCACGATTTCAGAGTTGGCGTCATAGTAAAAGTTGATCATATGGACGAGTACTATCATCAGTTTCGTTAGCAAAATGACTTAAATTTTACGTTGTATAAAAAGTGATACTTACCTAAAGCTCCCAAAATAAAATTAATGTTTTTACATTTTATGTCGCCTAAGATTTTAATATTAAAATTTATATGTTACGGGTAAAGCTCGAAAAAAGTCAAAAATAGGTGCGACGACGAGGTGCCGAGTGAAGCCGAGCGGAGCGAGGCGACCCCCGAAGTTTTGTATAACATTACCCGGGTAAACCTAGGTTTACCCTATCTTCTGGTATTACCGGTAACATTATATTTCTATACTAATAATAAAGTAACATAGATAGAGGCATGGACAAATTATAGAGGTTAACTTGATTAAATAGATCAAGAAGGCCTAGGAATTTAAGAGGTTTGTTCGTATCAATGTTGCAATCTCCGATGCGGGCCGTTAGCTGAACTCTTGCATTGAAAATATCCAAATATTAATTTCTATGCTTGAAAATCATTGTTTTGCACTAGGCAACGAAATAGCGACAATCCAACACAGATAGCTTAATGACCATTAATATTAAGTTAAAATCCCGTTCCGCTCAAGTTAAAAATGCACCCCTACTGTACCCCCGAAGTAATCAGGCTGCGAACCGGGGTTGTAACTTTGATCCTGTAGAGCAGGTATGGGCAACCGCCGGCCCGCGGGCCGCTTCCGGCCCGTTAAGGTTTTTAAAACGGCCCGCGACGAGGAACAATATAAAATTAGACTAACATTTTAAAATCGTGATTTATTGTTTTCATGCAACTTCTTCGCCGATCTGAGTAAAGGAGCAAGTGAGCGAAAGGTGAATACTAACAAATAAGCAGGGATGGAAATCAATAAATCACGAACCAGAGTAGCCTAGAAAAATTCGCTAAATTCTTTGTGTCTAGTTATCAATTAGAATTCATTCAGATGTTAGTAGTCTTGGATCCGAAGATTTGGAACAAGATCCTCGTTTATTGGAAAATATGAAAATGTTACATTATATATAAACTTTCTAGTTAAACCTGCGATATCATCGTTATTTTCGTATACTATACACATCAACCACTGACCCGCACAGTCATGAATGAGCATATATTTGTTTGGTCCGCGACTTCCCAAAGGTTACCCATGCCTGCTGTAGAGTTACGAATTTCCCCATGAAATGCCCTTTTTTAGGGTTCCGTACCACAAAAAGAAACCGAACCCTTGTAAGATCCCTTTATCGTTATCCGTCTGTCAAGCAAGACCAATTTTCTCGGGCCCCGTTAGATATATCAAGTTGAAACTAATAACTCCTGCAGAAGTCTTTGGACCCCGACTGCTGTTAAAAAATCAGGCTTCTTTTTAAACACGAAACTTTTTATTGCTCTTTACGTAATCAATCTCATAGAAGAAGAAGAAGAAAAACGTTTATTAATATATACAGTACATGAAACGAGACAGTTTAAAAAAAAACAATATGCAAATGCTGTCGCATGCAAATAATATACAAATGTTGTCGCATGCACTGTAAAATATTAAACTGGCCCTGGCTCAGTAAATGTTGGAGATTATTCTCCAACGCTGGTTTTCAGCCAGTACCATGGTACTCCTCATACAAATTGGTTCTCCATGAAAACCTATAAGGTACTTCCAGTTGACATAGAAATCTAAAATTCTGTTCATTATTAGGTCTTATACCTACGTCTAGGAAAGTACGAAAATTACCTGACTTAAATTATTCAAAAATAAACTATTGAATAGCTTAATTATACCCTTTGGACAACATTGAGCCTAATAGATCGTAAGCGATAAGTGTAGTACACCTCGTGGAAAAAGTTTTATATAAAAAGGTATGTACAGAACCCTTAGGGCATAAGTCCTACTTGCTCTTAACCACTTTTTCTAACTTTGGGGCAAATAAGAAAGAAAGTTCATTAGATAATTATAATAAAAACATTTTATTGTTTATGAATTCCACGAGCTTTATTGAGAACTTTGACCAAAGAGCTTTTGTCCAAGTTAGGAAAGGAGAATATATTTAATAAAATGAGAATTAAAAGTAAAGTTAGTCAAGTTTGATTAATCTTACTAAAGACTATACTTCGGACAAACAAAAAGCGATGGATTACGCTCGAAACATGGTACGAATCTCATTAAAACCATTCAACGTTTTATTATAATCTACGAAGATGTACACTGTTTCACGGAAAGAGTACATACAATAATAAAAAATAACCTCATTTTTGTAACAAAAACTACCCTTTTCTCTGTCTGTCAAGCAAGCGTCATCTCACATTATTTCTGAAACTTGTGAGCTTTGAAAAATCAAACATAATTGCTTTCGTTCTAATAGTACTTTATCCATATCAACCATTGGGTGGGTAAAATGAAACCATGCACTTTAGTGATCCATTATTTTCATTATCCATCTGCCACGATCCTAACAAACCTCTTTGGCTTCTAGCACATTCCTCAATCAAGTCTTACAAACAAACCCATTAGATCCATTCTGGCTACTAATTTATGTACTTTGTTTCGGCCTTATTGGTTGAAATAGTTCCTTCTAGCGTGCTATCATAAAATCTGAAAATGTGATAAGTGCATACATTCCTAGCATGTGTATTACACAAAGAAAACCCTTTTTATTTATTTGATGGATACATTTTAAAGATTAATTATGAATGCTCCGATACACGATTAAAGTTTCAAAGTCATTATGTACATTGGCTCTTTAAACTTCGGATATAATGAATGAATAATGACACAGTATGTTTCAGGGGGTATCATTATGTAATTGAAAGCGGCATGACTGGTATTTTTCCCGTTTTGGAAATGATACGAATTGGTAATTATGTGAATGGTAGATGTAAAGGCCTCGCCACACAGAAAGCGGGGCGGTTGCGGGGCGAGTTGATAGTGTGGCGTTGGCGGGTAAATTACAGTCCGTGACAGCTCAGCGCTATATCTCCATATTTGAGCATGAGAAAGGGAGTTAGAAATACAAATAGTGTAGCGCTGTTTTGATGTCACAGGGCTGTATGGAAGTATGACGGCATACAGAAACGCTGCGCTAAGCAAAGCGGCGTTGCAAGCTGGCCGGGCAGTGCGCGACTCGGGATGTCAAACAGCAAGCGGGTTGGCGGGGCATAGTGGGGTGGGATCACGCAACTTGGTTTTGTATTATTTTATTTTTGTATTGTATTGTTGCACAGAAAGTATGGTCTGATCGCATTATGTGTAACAGGATGGTACAGTTTAAATTTTTGTGAGGTTTCCCCCGCATTCTCATTTGTCGTTACTTAATTAATTATTAATAATATGCAGTATTATTATGTTACTTATTTAGGTATGTGTACCTGAGTCATAAACCTAGCTGAATAAGAAGTATACCGGGTGTAAATAGACTGCTACCATTAAATGAAACCACATATTCTACTGACATTTTTTGTTTGATAAACACTTGTACTTGTCCACTTATTTATATTAATTTCCCTTACCGGTTTCGCTGTTAAAGCATTATCAAAGGTTTGTTTGGTTGTTTACGTACAATATATGAATATATCATGAATATATCATATACAATATGTGAATATATCATGAATATATCATATATATCATATATTGTACGTAAACAACCAAACAAACCTTTGATAATGCTTTAACAGCGAAACCGGTAAGGGAATTTAATATAAATAAGTGGACAAGTACAAGTGTTTATCAAACAAAAAATGTTTCAAAAGTTCCACCAAGTGCCAACAATCACGAGCATCAACTCCATATTCTACTGACCCTACTGAACAACTTTTCCCAATAATCATACCCGCGGCCATCCTTAGTTTGGGAAATAATCGAGTTCTAAACAAAAATGCGTGAACCCTAACGCACCGACATACGGGCGGGTATCGAGAGAGCGTCAGCTGTTCCGGTTTCAGCGTTCTAAAATAGACCTTCCTCCTACGAGATAAATTCTTTGAGTTACAGTTGAATACCTTTTTCTCTCAAGATTTGCGCGGGTTTTTTTTTTGAATAGTTGTTCAGTATGGTCAGTAGAGTATGTGATTTTATTTAATGGTCGCACTCTATGTACAGCCTGTATAATCATTGTTATTAATTTAATAATCAACACTTAGATTGAAGAGTGGATACTTCCTTGGTCAACAGACCGTACATGACGCGATTGATGTAATTTTTACAGATTCTTATGTAATGCAAAATGGATATCGATCTTTTGAACGAGTCTGTAAGAAAGCATGTTATGTTTGTTTTTTCAGTAATTCTTTACGTTGCAGGCGTTCTTCACGACAAGCAAAGTGCGATATCGGTCGCCCAGCCCCGCTTTCCTTCTCGTGACCACTGCCACATGTCGCCCCAACCCGCAACCGCCTCGCTTTTTGTCTTAGAAGGCCTTTAAAGTATTAACATTTATTTTGTGACCAACTTAATTTTCTATTCAATAATGTACACTATATTTCAAAGAGGTACAATTTGTTTGTTTATTTGGATATTGGGTGTCTTTGGAACTGCTTAACCGATTTCACAAAAAATTCTTTCACTGTTGATATGGTGGTCATACCATGGGCGTCGCAAGACGAAAGTCTAGGTTGGGGCGACCTCTTTTAAATATCAACTGCATTTATAGTTGAAAACTTAAAAAACCGACTTTTGTGCAAACAAAAACTGCCGATCGGTCTTGTCTCTCGTATGTCCGCTCTATGCGTACTTTAGAACTATTTTTTACTGTTCTATTCTGTTTCCAAGAGTGGGGCAGCTGCCCCCCCCCCCTTCCCCTCCGACGCAGTGGGTCATACGCTCACATGGCTATAGGCTATAGATATTTACTGGAGACAGGTAGGTAGTACCATACGGAGACACAAAATCAAAATCAAAATATTTATGTATAAATGATGCAATGAACAAATAATTTCATAAATAAATACGGGAAATACGTACAAAAAATATTAAGGTTGGCCTACTAAAATGCAATAAAGTTATACACCTGCATAAAATAGAGAAATATAGGAATAAAAATATTATATATACATAATGCCTAACAATCCGCACCATTCGATTAGTATTGCTAAGAAGAAGGGCAAGAAACTTAGCAAACATTCCTTTTTTTTCAAAATAAAACATATGATACAAAATCATATACTATACAATTTTTTTATACCTACTTAAGTAAAGGCATAAAAAATATGAGACTGCAGGAATTATGTCACGAGAAAAAATGTATCTTAGTCAATCCGTCTCATATCTTTAACAACAAAGTCAGTTTACATATTAATTATTACACAAAAAATTTACAGCTGTTCTAGTTACCAAAACAAACTTCTCTTCAATTCCAAGATTTTAGTTAGAAATTTGGATATACCAAAATGAACTAGGTTTAACTATAAGACAAAAATCACACTAATATTATAAATGCGAAAGTTTGTGTGTGTGTGTTTGTTTGTTCCTCTTTCACGCTGAAACGGCTGGACGGATTTGGATGAAATTTAGAATGGATAAAGCTTTTACCCTAACTTAACACATAGGATACTTTTTATCCCGGAAAAAAGCATGTCGTTAAACCGAATATCACGCGTGCGGAGCCACGTGCAAAAGCTAGTATTTAATGAATTAAGTATGCAAAGAAATAACTTTAAACTTAGTCAAATTAAACATATTATCACGACAAATGAGTTCCCTTGATTATTTTTGCAGAATTTTATGATAATCTATCTATCTATCTATCAGCCTGTTTCGTCCACTGCTGGACATAGGCCTGTCCAGGATTACGCCACTCTTGGCGGTCCCCCTGGAAGAAATGCCCATACTCACACACGCTGGGCAGGCGGGTTGGTGAGCGCGGTGCCAAACCTCTTGTACCAGTGCGCCGCTGCCCGTCACCAGTCTGTTTTATATAAGGCTCGGCAATTGGGGATGGATAAACCGCCATCCATCGGTCCCAGGCAATGGTGGACCGCCTGGTTTTGCCTGAGAGCTGTCCTCCTACTCTCCCCCGAATAACTTCGGGAGGATTTGCGAGTAAGATGGTGCTCCACAGTCGAGCCCGGCATCAGCTCTACCACCTTCATCTACATAATGTATAACCCTATCCTATGATAATTGTAATTAATTATTTTGCTATATACAAAAGTACAGGTGTTACTTAAATTTGTTTAGATAGGGATTAAAATAGTTAAGTTTAACACATTTAGGGTGACGTGACCACACCCTTTAAATAAACATCAGTACCTATACTTATACCTTTACCTCAAAGTGCATAACTGTTCCTTAACTGGCAAAATACCCCGGCTATAAATGCTTTCCAACGCGCATATTGTTTTGATTCTTCCTCCTTTTTTCATCTTTCTTTTTGACAAAAACTTAAAAACCTTTTTCCTAAAAGTCAATCCAACCAACTCATCGAAAAATGTCACCGCCTAACATTTATAACGGCGATAAGTCTATTGCAAAAGGAAGTAAAAGTAATGTCCAAAGAAATGTTAAGGCTCCTATCGTTATAGTGATCGCAGCACACCTTCCCTCCCTACTTGCCCCGACTTACAACTTGTCTGTCGTACCCCTCATTTGCATTCACCCCTCGTCTGCCGAGTCGTAATGATAAATCGTGTCGAAGCACGAGCTACCCTCTGTCTTAAGGTGACGATTCGAATATTTTGTTTTAATGAGAGACTTGCAATTTCTTTAAAACTGCTTGAATTTGAATTTGTTAGATTTTCAAAACAAATAAAAACAGATTGACACACATTCACATGAGAGGTCAATGTTGATTCATATATACAACTCAAGCCGCTAAAATAAAAATAAAACGTATTTATTACTTAAAAAGCAGCATCATATCATCATCATAAAGCATCATTTTCAAAAATAAAATCTATCGAGTAAAATGTGTCCAATTAGGTAACTGTCTTTAGAAAAGAAAGTAAAAGGTCTGACAAAACATGTCTGTGAGTTTCACATTGATCAGACAAGTGATTGACTCAGCATATTTAAGCAAAAACCCTTAAAATCTAAAAGATAAGGCCTTAAGCGTCGCCTTAAGGGACAATCTACCTAGAATGAGACGTAATTATATGACTTCTCATATAGCAAAGGGTTCCGAGGGTTAAATGCCAGTAATTGTCACTTCAGCTCCTGAAATATCAGTTCCTTAATTACTAGGGTACGTACGCATTTCTTATACTCTTCAGTTAAGTGTCAGGGGTTGAAAGAGTTAAAGTTCGTTTTGATGATACTGCCCTATTATTTCTAATCGAAAGGGGTAGGAGACATTGAATTATTGAGGTAATAATAAAATTAATATGTGTACATGTATACGGTTTAAAATATTTTTTTTTTTAAATCTTGAATTTTTTATGAAAATCGACACTCTGAATAACTTTAAGAGGTTTGGTTGAACTAATAAATCAGAAATTGGTTTTTTATATAACTTCCTGATTGGACTACACGTTCTTAACCCTCAACAACCACTGACGTACGTCTGAGGGACATAGGCACGCACGTAAAACAGTTATGTATTTTTGTATCGTACGCACAAAAACTTGTCCCTATACCTTCAGCGTAACCACATGTGATAGATTTCTACATTTTTGGTAGATTTTAGGCTTTTTGAAGCTGATTGTGGTAGAGAAAATTTTATATAAAAATAATACCTTCCTAGGCAGTGTTGCCACCTTAGCGACTTTGTCGCTAGATCTAGCGGAATTGTAGTCCATTTAGCGACTTAATAAAACAGCCATTTCATACATTTTAGCGACTTTTTTCAAACCAGTATTCCATACATTTGGCGACATTTTAATGAAATTTTAGGTAATCTGCTTATAAAAATCTAGCGACAAGAATAAAATCGAGGTGGCAACACTGTTCCTAGGATACACTGAGGCGCGACCAGCAGGGGTGAGTGGACGTGTGGTGCGCCTCGAACAGGTAAACATTGCCAAATTGCTCATAAAACATTGTACTACACGCCGCAAATCTAGAGCCATTTGTTTTTAAACTTGATTAAAATTATCTTGATTTTGAAGAATTATCTGTTCTGTGATAGATAACTTAAGTTTTTTATCCATTAGTTGAAATGCTTTTTTGTTTCAGTTGAATTTTATGAGATTTTTATTTTCAGAGATAAGTAAACATTTTCAGTGCTGATGTCAGTTTTTATTGTTTTATAGGCACCACAAGTGTTAAAGTAACGATTTATATTTATAAAACTATGATTTCGTAAATAAGTAATTACTAGGGCGTCTCCAGAAAAAAATATACGCCTGTTAGACGTACGTCAGTGTTAAAGCAAGTAAATACACGTTAGTTATTGAAGGTTAATCAAGTATTCAGGTTGTTCCACTAGTTTAAGCATGTCTTATAATGAAAAACGCGAACTAGACGAAGAAAATTAAAAATTACACTAGAACTAGTGGAACAACTACAAGAAAAATGTAACTTCTTTAATTAAAAAAACTCCATCGACTCTTATTAATTAAGGACTCCATCTTTAATTGTCTAGAAACTTTCAAACTAATATCCTCGTTGAAAATAGAGCAGGAACTGAAACTAATATAAACAATAGATACTTTTGTTTGTAAGTGGGAACAAACTGTCAACTGTAGTTTGGTACGCGACGCACGTCTTGTCTATAAAGCGTTAATAAGTCTTGTGCTTTAGTATTAGGGACGATATTATAACAGCTTGGCGATATTATAACGGCCTGACGAAATTGTACGGTCTTTATGGTTCAATTCAAGCTATGAAGTTATTTTCAAGCCAAAATAAATTTAAATTTACTTGAAAATATATAGTATTTCAAATACAAATATATTTATTTACCAATAATAATACAACATTTTACATTGATACATTGAGTTGAGTACATAATATAAATTAGAAATAATGCGACAAGTTGTAAAGGCGATCTTCTCAAAGGATCCTAGACAAAGCAGAGCTTGAAACACAGGGCCCAGAAAACGATTAGCTTTTGTTACGATTTTCATTGGGGGTTAAGACAGAGGCTATATTAAATATTAATATGATATACAATATTTCAAAATATTAAACTAACTCATAAAGACTAAACTGTCCCAAAACTATATACTCTACTAGCTTTTGCCCGTGACTTCGTTCGCGTGGATTTCGGATATAAATTCGAATCAGACTTCCCATGGATTTATATAATTAGCCTTTGCCGTTTGCGTCTATTCAATCTTTGCCCCATTTTCGGCTTGGGCGTTATTCTATGAACACCCCTTTTAGTCAGTGTGTTGACCAGGGTAACTACGATGATAATAAAGAAAACCGCATGCAAATCCGTGGAGTGGTTCTCGAGTTAAAACGGAACATACATACAGAGAGACAGACAAACATTCTAAAATTGTTGCTTCGGCCTCAGTACAGTATCAATAACCCATTTCATTTAAAATTTCGCGAAAATATTCAATGTACAGATACGACTTTTTTACTACTTTATTATTAGTATAGATATGTCGTAGATATGTAAATTATTACAAATAAAAAGCTTTATCCAAATTGCTGCTCCTCGGCAAGGTGCTCCGTGCTGGCGACAGACCCGCGCAATTTTTTGTACTTTGTTCTAAATAATTAATAATGGAAGAAAAAGCCCACAAAAGGGCAGAAATGTGACACCAGATAGATGGAGTGTAGGTGGAAGGTAATGAATCAGTTAATGAGGCACTTAGGCCACCTGAGATTAAAAGGAAAACCTTTGGTTATTCTCCAGTAACAATCTTCAAGGCCGTTATAATGGCGCCTGAAAAAGCGTTACGTGAAAAATATTCGGCGTTCAATTTTATTGAAACTTTATACCGGAAATGGGTACCAAGGCTTCAGGGCCGGCAGTCTCGACAACTAAATTTCTGTCATCTATACTAAGTAATAATAATTTGGCAAAGTGCGAGTCGGACTCACGCACAAAGGGTTTCGTACCATCCCACAATTGCGGGACCCTTAAAACATAAAGGCTACAAAAAACAAGGCTGACAAAAAATTTGGTGGCGTCTGCGTACGGAACCCTACTTTTTATTATATTTTAGTTTACTTTAGAGTATGTCCTACAATCTGACTAAATTTAAAACTTGTATGCATCACTAGCTTTTACCCGCAGCGTCGCCCGCGTTGAATTAGTTTTTGTGGACTCCTATAAAATCTGTAATTTTTCGGACTGTTACCTACAGCAGTAAACACGGCTGGTGAAAAAAAGCCCCCCTCTCCACAGATATGGTTTAAACCTCGCGTGCTGGACCCATTTGAATATTATAAGGAGGTTAAAACCTGTCAGAAAGGGGCTTCCCATACAAAGGGGGTTCTTATATACTACAATTCCTTTCTGAAGGGTAAATGGTTCAAAGACTCACATTTGGATGCAGCCTTACTTCTTGAACTTCTGCGCTGGATTCAGACCACCAGACTCAATCTTGGTGTCTGGGCAGACAGCGTTGTCCTCTCGTCGGTCTGGCGCGTCACAGGTCTTCAACAAACTACTGGCCCCGCCCGCAGCTTGCGGAGGAATTCTCTAAACTCAACCCCTAACCCCGAGCTAGCTCGACCCAGACCTCTACCACGATTTCCGTGAATCGTGCTAATGAAAATCCAAACACATCACTTTCCACCGGCGACCGATTCCCGAGACTGTTCGGACACACAATAGGGCTCGCAATTAATGCTCATTAATTGGGTTATTTTACCACTTTTTAAACGTTTGTTTCCTTGAAACCCATAATTCTTTCAACACTGGTTGATCCCATTTTTTACACGCATCTCCTTGAGAGCAACATTGACAGTAAACCGGAAAAAACAACTTTGACATTTCACTTTTTTACAACCCGTGTTGCCATCTCAATAAAATAGAATCTGACACATACTTGCGCGTTCCGAACGCTTTTAAACCGAACAATCCCCCGCTCCGGGCTGTTATCCTTATCAGACCGCTAGCTTACTCAACCGGGAGCCGGGAGAGAGTCGCCAAGGCTCGTCACAGAATCAAACCTTCGACCAATCACCTCAGCGGCGCGAGGAGTCTCATCCCCGCCAATTATCAACTTAATAATGCGACCACGTCGCCAATACAAAGAATTCCAAATTCGCATCTTTCAATAAGATTACATCCCCGATGACGCGGCGGAGGTGGGTCTTGGCCGATTTCACATAATAACCATGACTTAACTAAATACAATTATCTTCTAAAATGTATACATCTTTTCAAGTAATTTGCGGTACCCTTGTAATTCGTGCCGTTGTCTGAACTAATTAAAAAAGCAAACCTCTACGCGATACTAATCGGTCTAATGCAACGACGAAGGCCTCCATGGTCAACGAGGACTCTAATCCCAAGTGGACGGTCTTGGTGGACAGACACACGAATACTCACAGGTACGCCTTAACAGTCCGAGCGTTGCGAAGGCTAGACGTTCGGACGAGGAACGGTCCCCCCACGTCCGTAGTCACTCCATCAAAAGGTCTCGACTGTGTGATCCAATCAGCTGGCAGATCTCCTATCTGCGGCTGCATCAACAAGGCTCGCAGCCTGTAACAAAGAACACAGGAGAAGAGAACATTGCGAATTACCCGGCAAGTTGACAAAATCCAAAACTCTCGCTGTAAAATCGCCAATAACACGTTTCATCCCGCGTGTGAGTTACAAACATGTCGGTCGGACAGCAAACGCCTCATCAAAGGCCCTCCTTGGGTAACAACAAAGGATGGCGACTTGCGTGCTCCGACCCGACGCACACCGTGCCGATGCCACCGTCGTGACGCCCCAGCGTCTCAACGCACGGTGACCCAACTCACGGCGTCCAATCAGGAATTAGTTTGGTCCCTAGAACTAGAGCATGCACACGCAACCCGGGTAAAATCTGGGGTGTCCTATCCAACTGCTGGACAGGCCAAGAAATCTGTTTCTTTAAACCACTCCGGCCCCCACCATAAATGATGCGACACCAACTCCGGCGCTGTGCAGCCCCTAGATGCGCACTCTGCAGGATTACATTCACCTGGGACGTGCCTCCAATTTATTGTGAATAACTATATTCTGAATTTGTGAAACCCGGTTTCCTACAAAAATCTCTAAAGTACGTGGGGATGCGCGTAGCCATGCTCGCGCAACCTGACTATCCGATCATGCATACACGTCCCGAAATTCAACAGTGGTCCTTACTCTAACTGAATCTCCCCCCGGGGGGCCCCAACTACTAACTAATATGGTGGGCCGAAGAACTGTCCTCGGCTCCGCACCGGTACAGGGGCAGACAAATTATTGGGGGCCCGGCCCCTCCAATCCAGGGTGCATCCATTGCCCTATATATGGTGAGCGTATACACAATGCCATCCGAGGTGGTGCGTAACCCGCTGCCCTACCATATCTCGAATAAGGCGGGTGATATTCTAACCGCGGATACTCGTGTATCGGCGGAGAGTATCGCTGTGGCTCCGCCCTGCTATACTGTCCTACAGTGGGCGCAGGCACTGGTTTGGCAAACTGGGGTCCACTCATACAACCTTGAGTGGGGCCCCCGCCCGTGGAGCCCCCCCCCCTCGGGGGGTCCCTACTCGGGCCCGCTGTCGCGGAAGCATGGGGTCCACTCCTAATCTCCTGAGTGCGGCCCTGACCCGTTGAACCCCCCCCCCATGAGGGGTCCCCCACCCGGGTCCGCAATATAGCCTCGTACCGCAGGCGCACGATTCACACCACTATCAAACTGAGCACGACTCACGCGAGGGCTCTCTCCACTCTCTGACGGGTGCGCTCCTCGTCCTTGAGAGGGGCCACTCGACGGACGTGACTGATAGGTGGACTGCGCCGCGGCTCCCCCGCTCGTGGCGTGACCGTAGGTTCCAGACCTGTTCGCACAAATTAAATCATTATGTGGCCGGCCACATTCTCTACACATTCGCTGTCTGGAGCACTCGCGCGCTAAGTGGTCCTCTAAACAAAAATAGCACAGTCTATTAATTTTAACTAATCGCCATCTGTCCACTACCGGTAATGCAGCAAAATCATGGCACTGCGATAACGCGTGTCCTGGGCGTCCACACTGGTGGCAATTTGGGCTCTCAGCCACAGCGGCCAGTGCAGCCAGACGTGCAGCAACGCGTCCCCGAAGCGGTTGCACTCCCTGTGGCCCCCTTCGCCCCGAATTACCGGCGGGTTCCCTGAAACTTCCGGCAGGTGGCGCCACCTCCGAAGTCGATGAAGATTCCACGGCCCTAGCCTCAAATTCTAAAAACTTCATCAAATCAGCGAAAGTAGGAAGAGCCTTGTCCTCCCTTTCCGCGGTCTCACGTTCGAAACGTGAACGAGTATCAGACGGTAACTTACCCAAAATAATGTGTACCAACAAGAACGACCACTCATCCACGGGCAAACCTAACATTTTTAACGCGTTACAGGCTACTGTAACCGGGGTCAGTAACTGCGTTCGAATTTGAGCCTTATTACCTACCCTAGGCAAACTTAACAATTGGCTCGTATGAGCATCGGCCAACAGACGGACATTCTGATATCTATTATTTAATAGTTCCCACGCTATGCTATAAAAATCGTCCTCTACTCTTAAATGTTGCACTAAGCTCTTTGCCTCACTTTCTAAAGTGGACATCAAATATGCCATCTTTTGTGCGTTGGTTAAATCCTGCCTACTGTCAACCAACGAGGTGAACATATTCTTATATGCCACCCACAGCTCCATGGCACCATCAAAATGTCCCAACTCCAAAGTAGGGAGCCTACTGTGCAACGATGTACCTTGCGCTGCATGTCTTACATCAGGTGTGCTCGAAACACCTGACTGTCGCTTTTTAATCTGACAGGCGACCTGTGTGACCTCATTATAAATATCCATAATTTGATCCATGTCATTATTAGGGCTAGCCATTACCTCCGGTGGCAGCTCCTGGTCCAACAGATCGATGAGCGCCTGCTCAGCTTTCTCGAGGCGATGCTCCATCTGTGAGTACCGCTCCAGGACTGCATCGCCCCGATCAGCTCGAGCCAACAAGCCTTGAACGCTGACAAACCAGCGCAGCTGGCTGGCCAAGATGTTCCTCGGAGAAGTCCTCGACATTGTAGACCGGGAAATCAAAGAAAATACCAACAATTAAAAACCGAACTAACTCTGGCACGAATCACAAACGTCCCCGTATACAATCCTATTGTAGACCCAAATATACTAGACTCTAGTCAGTATGTTAATTTCAATACATTAATACACAATACAACCCTGTTGTTCAATTATGCGAGTTCAACCAAAACCAATTTTTAATACTCAAATGCGTACAAACAAACACAATATCATAACTTTATGAACAAACAGACAGACCTTTTCTGTTGCTATATATCACTCAAACATTTTCAAATAAACACAATATCATAACTTTATGAACAGACAGACAGACCGTTTCTGCTGCTATATATATATAATCCATACAAAATAAACCAGTTAGTTACATTTATGCTACACTTTTGACAAACAACTATGTCCAAGCCTCAATCGCAAGTGTCAAGAAGTTTTCATTCAAAATAAACAATATAAACCAAACGGTAGCACTAACTAACAGTATATCCAAAGGTAATTGGCTTCTGAAAGTATGTAATCACATTAAACACTTGTTAAAGACTAAACATACTCCAAAACAAACGAATTTAACAATTCCAAGTTGTAACATAACCTATGTACGTTGTTATAATATTATACCTAAGCGCTCGCTTAGTTAATATGATTCACTAACCAAAAACTACACATTACACATTAGCCCTGCTATGTACTTTGTAATTTATATAAGCCGAGGCTTTCAACAACTATATAACTAATAATTAAGCCGCTTCGCTTGCTAGCAATGGTTATGCTGTATGAATTTACAAACTATTATAGTTTCGTCGCCGGGTTCACTAGACTTAACCGCGCTTATAAGGTTATATGTTTATCCACAATACAAACATATAATACAATACCTAAAGCTAAAGGAGCTGTGTAAATATCCTTCCAGCTTACATAAACCTATTCATATACACAGTCCGAGTACTGTAGTATGAGAAATAACAAAATATTCTATTTGATCTCGCTTTAGGTTACAAGGTTCCAAACTACCTACCTAAAACAAAGTATAATTCACAAATTATCTTAGGCCAACGGAGCTACTATATCGGTTCGGCTTATATAAACAGAATATATCTTGGTCCGGGGTTATTTAATATCCGATATTAAACAACTTAACCACGCTATGCTACCAATAAATGTATGTGAAAAGCCCCCCTCTCCACAGATATGGTTTAAACCTCGCGTGCTGGACCCATTTGAATATTATAAGGAGGTTAAAACCTGTCAGAAAGGGGCTTCCCATACAAAGGGGGTTCTTATATACTACAATTCCTTTCTGAAGGGTAAATGGTTCAAAGACTCACATTTGGATGCAGCCTTACTTCTTGAACTTCTGCGCTGGATTCAGACCACCAGACTCAATCTTGGTGTCTGGGCAGACAGCGTTGTCCTCTCGTCGGTCTGGCGCGTCACAGGTCTTCAACAAACTACTGGCCCCGCCCGCAGCTTGCGGAGGAATTCTCTAAACTCAACCCCTAACCCCGAGCTAGCTCGACCCAGACCTCTACCACGATTTCCGTGAATCGTGCTAATGAAAATCCAAACACATCACTTTCCACCGGCGACCGATTCCCGAGACTGTTCGGACACACAATAGGGCTCGCAATTAATGCTCATTAATTGGGTTATTTTACCACTTTTTAAACGTTTGTTTCCTTGAAACCCATAATTCTTTCAACACTGGTTGATCCCATTTTTTACACGCATCTCCTTGAGAGCAACATTGACAGTAAACCGGAAAAAACAACTTTGACATTTCACTTTTTTACAACCCGTGTTGCCATCTCAATAAAATAGAATCTGACACATACTTGCGCGTTCCGAACGCTTTTAAACCGAACAGTCTCTTTTATAGCTCTATGGGAACTGATTTATGGAATAAAAAGTAGTTTTTGTCCTATTCTAGATCTAGAACATTATTTATGCAAAGTTTCAATAGGTACGGCGTGAAAGGGTGACACATCACTTTTTCTATAGAAACTTGAAACCTCATTTCCATCCCATGGAAACTGATTTATGGTATAAAAAGTAGCCTATGTTCTATTCCGGGTCTAGAACTACATTCATGCAAAATTTCAGCCCAATCGGTTCAGTAGTTACGGCGTGAAAGTGTGACAAACATCCATACATCCAAACTTTCGCATTTATAATATTACTAGCTTTTCCACGCGGTTTCACCCGCGTTGAATTAGTTTTTGTGTACTCCTATATAATCAGTCAATATTATTCGGACTGTTAACTACAGTAAACACAGCTGGTAAAATGTGCGTGTTATGGGCCTCTGTTTCCCATTTCGTGTGTCTCTTTTATAGTTTTTCCATGGGAACAAAGGGAATAAGTAGTTTTTGTCCTATTCAAAGTCTAGAACTACATTCATGTAAAATTTCAGCCCAATCGGTTTATTTAGTTACGGCGTGAAAGAGTAACAAACATCCATCCATACATCCAAACTCTCGCATTTATAATATTATAAATGAATTAAATTAAATTAATTAATTAACATTATAGTAGGAAGTGGGATGGGATGGGATTATTTCTTTAAGGGCCAAACAAAACCAATAACGTTTAAATAATGCAACTTTTTCGATGTTTCTTATATGGGGACCCCATTAATTTTTTATTATTTGTCGTGATAGAGGCCACAGTAACGTAATATAGTAATTTCGAGTACGGTTCGAGCTGTAGACCCCTGTGACAGACGGATAGACAGACAGACAGCGGAGGCTTAGTAATAGGGTCCAGTTCAGCATCCTTCGGGTACGGAGAACCCTAAAACCAGCCGTGGCGGTCATGGCATTGTGACATTTTGATAACCAACCTTGAACAGAGTATAGTTCTTCATAATGGGCTGTCTCGACGTTCATTCAATGGGGTAGTTTCACCGATCAATATCGTCTACGTTTTATAACATTTTCATTCATGAAGTTTGATATTTTAATGTCGTGATGGCGTCTTTAAGTTTCTATTTTTTATTGTTTTATTTGTATTTATATAAAATACTAGCTTTTGCCCGCGGTTTCACCCGCGTTGAATTAGTTTTTGTGTACTCTGTCAATATTTTTCGGACTGTTACCTATAGTAAACAAACATAGCTGACGTAATAACAACAGTAAAAAACTTAAATAAACACTAGCTATCCATTTAAAGTTTCCGCCCGCCTAAATCATTTGGAGTAATCTTTGTTTGTTAGTTTCTTTAATTACGTTTCATTTATTTACTCACACTATGCACGACTAGCAATTCTACCAATCTACCCAACATCAATGTAGGTAACTCTATGATAGAGGTGGTAGAAGAGTACATCTATCTTGGGCATTGTATAACAAGAAATGAACAAAAAGCACACCTATTTTACATATTCAGTTCGGTACCTGCGAAAATAGTACCTTGTCCAAACGCTTGTATCAACTAATTAGTATACAGAAAGTTATGGACAACTTCGATGCGGACTGGGAAACCTTCGTTTGCTAATTAGAACTACGGTTTTGTATGAGATCGTATTTACTGGTGATAAAGTTCAATATAAGTTGACGGATGGTCAACTATTTGTGGAGTTATATCAGAATTAATCGTTTGTGCTAAAAGGTCAGTAGAATTCCGAAGTTTGGGAATGATCGATACAGCGCTTCGGGAGTTGCAGCTGGTATTGTCATGATTAAATTTACTGATAAACATACATTAGTTTTGCGTTCAGTAGCTCAGTCAGTAAAATGATTGCTTTCCACACACGCTTTCAGGTTTGCTCTCTGCCGGGGCTTTAGTTGACTAGTGAAATTACAAACTATCGAATTTTACAATCTTACGGTGACATGTATACCTATAAGGTCACTTTAATTTATACAGCCAAACGCATATTGGAGGTTTGGTACGTGATCAGTAATACGGATCGATAACACATGTTTGCTAATTTCGCAAAATGAAATCTTGATGTCCTATAGTAATTGACTCGGGGCTGGGCTTGCGTAATCTACGAATTTCACAAAAAGGGTCATCGAACCTTGTTACTGAGCACTTACCGAGTCTTCGGTAAGAATTTGGCTGCACCAAAAGTCATATATAAAACAGCGACAGGCTGACTAACTGACAGACAACACATAAACCGCTGAAGATGGAAACATGAAATTTGATTGTTTACCAAAGGTGCACTAAGTCACGATTTTTCGAAATTCACCCTATAAAGGAGTGACACTATTCTAAACTTTTTCATCGAAAATACGTTCCCAACGGCTACAACGGACTTAATCCCAAATCCACGCAAAGTCCTCTAGTATTATATACAAAAAAACTAGTAAAAGCATTATTTTATCATTATCAGACAAACGGGAAGCATCTTCAAGCAAACCGTACCACTTGCGTACCGTTAAATTGCTTACCGTATTTGGTCAGCTTTAATGTGGTCTTTCCAAAGCAGATAAATAACTCATGAAGCCGTGTCATTATGCCCACCACTTGTCATTGTCATCATATCATCACGTTTATTTTCACGCCTATTGCGGCCAGGGTCAGCCAATTTTCATGGAATGGTCACTCCATGAGTTGCATTCTTTTCTAAACGTCTGGGTATTATTCATTTAGTAGCACGAAGCTTGACAGCCATTGATCGACTGTATGACCATGTTCTTCCAAACGATACACAAATCTTTTCACATAACACCCAAGTTCTTTGAGTAAATAATCCATCCCATCCATCAGCCCGTGTTCGTCCACTGCGGGACATCGGCCTTTCCCAAATTTCGTCACTCATGGCGGTCCTCCGTCCTCCTCATCCAGCCGCCACCCACAACGTCCTTCAGGTCGTAGGTCCAGCGGGCACGAGGTCGGCCTACACTACGCTTTGCTTGCTGTACGTGGTCTCCATTCTAAAGCCTTTCGGCTCCAACGGCCATCAAGTCGGCGACAAACATGGCCTGCCCTCTGCCACTTCAACTTACTGATTCTGCAGGCTATGTCGGTTACTTTCGATCTCCGACGGATCTCCTCATTTCGGATTCTATCCATCAGAGATACCCCAAGCATAGCCCGCTGAGCGACCTTCAATCGGTGGATCAGGCCCTTTGTAAGAGACTACGTCTCAGCGCCATACGTCATCACAGGAAGGAAGCACTGGTTGTACACCTTAGCCTTTACGCACAGCGGTATTAATACAGACAATGAAATAAAATAAAAAGATGTTAATCTGTCTTCAATATACACAAAAAAACTTTACAAAATAGTGACAAAATTGAAATTAAATTAGAAAAAATAGATACTTATGGAATAGATTAATACTTCGTCAAGAGAAGTCATGTAACGTATTATTTATTTGCGGCCGATTCTGTAGTATCATTTCTTAAGGATATGGCATAGGCAAGATTAAACACATTATTTTACATCAGGCGAAAACAACATTTAATACGTTGTATTTTAGTCTACAATCGCACGCCCTTCATCCTGGCAGTTACGACGACAGAAATGCCTCGCGTTCGTGAAAAAAACACATTATTTAGATTTATCTATGTTTGCCGTAAGAACTGAAATTTTATGAAACTGCAATAGGTATCAATAATACCTATTTTACTACATAAAAATCAAGCGAATCTGTTGAATAATATACGAGAAATGAATTTTAAAACATGGAATATCATGAAAACTAAGGTTTACAAATTATTTTTTTCCGGATTGAATATTTGATTAATTTAATTATAATTAGGTAACTGCACTTCACAAAAGACCACTCAACGTCATATATTTTTTTCAAAGGATGGACCTTATAGCTTCTTCAGAAAACTACAATCGAAAAACATAAAACTTTTTTTTCTTCAATAACTAGGTAGGATATTCAATTCACGCATAATCTCACAGAAGAATTATGGTAACGGTAACATTTCACTGTTCACCACTGATCCAGAACGCTCTGAAACGGCGTGAAATTAACAATCAATCTTGAACAGTAAGTAACACGTTACATCATGGCAGGTTTAATGGGGTGTTCGTCTCGCTGACAATCTACTTCTCAATTTCTCCATGACTAAAAATGTAAATCTGTATAACGAAGCTTCAAGGACTATTTCTTGAGCTGTAACTCTTTTATGTTTATTAATATGGTTATTAAAATGGTGATACAATCGAAAAGTGTGTCAGCGGCAATTATGGTAGTAACAATAGGTTTCTTAAATGAAGTTGTAAATTTAATTATGCTTCTAAAGTCACGACATCGTCGACCGATTGTCCGCTAACTGAAAAGAAGCGTTATAAGTTCCTTGCAACTAATCAGCCATCATCATATACTCTTTGGATAATAAAGTCGATTCTGGAGGCTTTAATTTTAGTTTTTTCTAAAGTAATATAGCTTCTGTTGTCAACACTAAAGAACTATTTTGGAATGAAGAAAATTGTATTTTTAACGCACTAAAACTACAATTAAAGCCTTCAGAATCGGCTTCACTGTCTACACATTTCTGATTTAAACTATTTACAAATCTGTGGTCAGCTGAGACATGATAAAATAACAGATTTTCATTCAACTTTATTTCCCCTGGGATATAAAGTAATTTTTTGTACACGCTCTTGGATTTTGATTATTGATAACCTTATAATAACGTGGTTGGAATAAAATTATTTTTTTCATAAAATTCACGTCGGACATTAATTAACTATGATACGTATTTCTTTGAACAACAACATACACATAACAGATTTTTTTGATTCGCGAAATTCCCTTGTACTAGTACAAACAAATCCTACTAGCCGTGGTCTGGTTTTGGTACACGTAGATACTAAAGCAAGGATTTAATTTTAGTTTTAGTGATGTCAAAAGTTAATTTTCTTCATACCTAATAGTACTTTAGTGTTAACAACAGAATCTATATTACTTTAGAAAAATTTAAGTTTTGACAGCACTAAAACTAAAGCCTTCAGAATCGAAGGTTAGTACGTCGTCGTCGTTGTCAAAATGTCACCATCAATAGAAATCAAAGTACCTTCTACAAAAAACAATGTTATTATTTATTGCTAATGTACGAGTACCTACCTACTTATAACTTAGTAACTAACTAATTATAGAAAAAGAAGTGCGACTCCCTCCCCACAGACAAACCAAATTCCTACTTGGTTTTTTGGGATGTATTTAGATTTAAGTGATCTTTGAAATAAATAAATGTATTCATTCATTCATTAATTCATTCAAGAAAGTAGATGCTCTAGCAATTTACCGCTTGTTCGAAATTGTGACTGTTCAAGATTGATTCGATAGACAACATTACCTATATTGGCCATTTCAGGTACAGTTACAGATTGTCAAACAGACACGCGATGTTGTAAAGACTATGATAAAGCGAAAACGGAAAACGCGTGCCTTGTATTGGACACGAGTTTAAAAAGAGCTTCATTTTCAGCTCAACGAAGCAGTGCCCGTTTCGGGACAGTACCTCCTATGAAATTGAACACGTGAACGGAAATACGCGCACGGGGATGTCGCTAGCATAGAAATCGAAATAATTTGGCAAAGTGCAAGTAAGACTCGCGCACAAATGGTTCCGTACCACCACACGTAACAACAACATAGAGATCCATGTGCCCCTGAATATCTTCGTGACCGCCAAAACACATCCGAGATTGTTCTGTGTTTGCTTTTAAAAAGAAAACTGTCTGTTTCTGTTCCATAAAATTATTGAATTATTTATTTTAGGATACCTATTTATTTTGATATCTACACTTTATGTAAAATTTATTTTATATTTTTTTTTAGTTTTATGTAGCTGTGTTTCATTTATTCCGTAGTTATCTATTTAGACATTTCTTACATAATGTTGTTGTACACAATGTTCTGCCTTTTATGATTACATTTAACCACACCTACAGGTTGGCTGCAAGTGATTTCTCTGTAGAAATAAGCTCGCCTTTTTACAGTTTTTCTTGTGTTTTTTATTGTGTTATTATTAAATGTTTGTGTGCAAAAAAGAATAAAGATATATGTCGTAGAAACATCAAGACGACACAAAACAAGCCGCTAATATGGTACAGTGCAGAAGGTGAGACTGTAGAATTGTGATTGTGTGCGTGTAGTGACATTGTGGAAAACAACTCTTATAGCATTGCAGGGAAGGCCTATTTTTGAAAAATCATGGAAACATAAAGTATAATAAATAATAATAATAATAAATAAATTCGTTTATTGGCATATTAAAAACCTATGTAACATAACAATTTCACTTTAGTACCTGTGATAAGTATAAAATACCTGTAGTACAGGCACTAACCTCTTCCATATCGGACGCACATGATTAGGTTACAAAATAATTATCAAAGAATTAATCTTACAATTTTACATAATAAAATTAAAAAAACAGATAAAGTAATTAAAAGTGCTAAAATTATTTGCTAATATTATTTGTTAAGAAAATATTGAAAATAAAATAAAATGATGATAAAAAATAAAACAGCTAATTATAATATATCAAATAGTGTGTGAGAAGTGTATGAGGGTATGGGGAGATATGTAGGGGTGATTGTTTGTGTGTGAGAGGGTGAGGGTGTGTGTGTGTGTGTGTAGGGGGTGTGTGAGAGGGGGTGTGTGAGAGAGTTTGTGTATGTGAGGGGGTGTGTTGTGTAGGTTTGTGTGTAATATTGTTGTGGGAAAGGGTATGTTTGTGACTGAGATAGTATTGGTAGTTGTTGAATTGAGTGTATTATGGAGGGGAATTTAATGAGTAAGTAATGCTTCTTATAAATAAATATTATATATTGGTATGCAATTTAATATATTGATAAGGTGTGGGATGATTAAATTGGTACAGTTAGTAGTAGTTCAGTTTGATTGTAGTTCATATTTAGAAGCAGTTCGTTTAGAATAAGTCTACATTTAACTGTGTTTAAAGGGTAAAAATGTAAGGTTTTATTTAATAAGTTGTAAAGATATGGCGCCAGAAAACAGTGCTGTTTTTGGGCAAATGCCGTTTGAAATAGTGGCATAAAAGAGACATGATGGGAATCAGTTCTTGAGTTATATTTAACACTTTCAAATGGAGTACGTTTGTGGTGACGGATAATGGTGTTAAGTATGTACAGCTGACGTAGTGTAAGAATTTTACAGGATGTATATAATAGGTCAGTTGGATACCTATAAGGTTTGAATGTCATGATCTTAAGAATTGACCTTTGTGCTCGTTCTAGTTTTAAAATAGTTGTCTTATGTGTACCACCCCACGCCGTTATACAGTATGTTAGTATGGACTAGCAAAGCGCAAAATATACTGTCTTTATTGTTTTCAGATTTGCAACTTTTCGCAAATTTTTGAAAATCCATATCAGTTTTCGGGTTCTTGACACGAGTGAGTCTATGTGAGGTTGCTAGTTTAGTCGACTATCCAAGACTACGCCAAGATAAAAAAAGGCACTTTTTCAATACATGCACAAGAGCAGGTACGATTTATGCACAAGTTATTATTGTGTAAATGGGTTTTAATAAATAAGTTTTCCGGAGGTTGCGTACTATTTAGTATCGAAAAAGCCATGTATTTAGTCTTTGTCAGATTGAGAGTAAGTAAGTTAGCCCTGAGCCAGTAGACGACTTTTTGCAATCCTTCATTGGCAGCACGATACGCCTCGATCCAAGTCCTTCAATGGTATATAAGCGCTGTATCATCTGCAAATGTAAAAACTTTACATTTTTGCAGGGATATGTTGCACAAGTCATTTATATATATTAGAAAAAGACTTGGGCCGAGTTTGCTACCTTGTGGAACACCGTAGGTTACATCACCATCCTTACTCACATAATTTTCAATTTTTACTATTTGAGATCTATTAGTCAAATAATCAGTAAAAAGATTAAGAGGCAAACCGCGGATGCCAATATTTTCCATTTTTTGGATAAAGTATACATCGTAACAAAAGAAGAATAAAACAAAAGTCAACCCAATTTTTTTTTTAAACAGGCCTTTTCTGCTCTGCTGTGAGAGTTGTTTTCCACAATTTCAATGGTGTGCGTGCACGCACACAATCGCAATTCTACAGTCTCACCTTCTGCACTGTAGCGCTTGACAAACAATTCGGCTCCCGCTGAGTACGGAACCCTTATTTTTATTATTTGTTGTACAGTGGAGCCCACATCAAGCAATACACATTGGGTATAAGCTGACCTCTCATTGTACGGGAAGCCAATGAGAGGTCAGCTTATACTGAAAGTGTTTAGCTTGATGTGGGTTCCACTGTACATCAATCTGCCTAAATTTAAAACTTGCACGTTTCTTTGAGATATATGTAGCTGAAACAGCGTTCAAAAGTGCTACATTTTCAAAGTTTTTTGTATGGGGACTATTTCGACTGAAGCTGTAGACCTCTGACCGACAGGCGGACAGGCAGACAGCCGAGGCTTAGTAATAGCGGAGTAATACTTTATATTCTCTGAAAATATTTAGTGTCTTGTCCCCTGATTCTGTATCGTAAAATCAGTTGCCAACCGAAAGCCTATCGTCTAAAACATACATATTCTATCGAATTCCGCGTATATAAGGATACGTTCGCACTTGAAATGACGTCACAATTCGTAAATATTTGGTGAATAGTAACCATAGTTGGCAACCGATTCAAAGATACGCAATAGGCCCGTTGTTTGGCACTTTTTAAGATGAGCAATGAAAATAGTAAAATTTTTATTCTCAAAAGATCTTTATTCTTCAAAAGGCATTGCTTTAAATATCTTCACCAAAGTATCATATAACCACTGACACTATTAAATATTACACTGAAAGCATTATTATTATTTTTCCCGCTCGGATATTTATCGAAACCCTTAATAATCCTAGTGGTTTTATTTTTCCTTTGGTGGGAAATATTACGATCCGACTTTGATATTGTTATCTTGGGATTTATTCAAAGGAAACGGTGGAGTAGAAGAAATCATAAATTTACCAGATTAAGATTAACCCTTCAATTCCTATTTGCTTTCATATTATCATGTACTCTTGGGTTAAATATTCTTATAAAATGGAATACTATAGAAATAAGCACCTACTGACACCTATTCTCGTGTAGCAAATATTAGATTTAGAGCTGACATAACCTAAAACTTTTCATTGCAAAATAGGCTTTAACGCAATTGGATAAAAGTTAAGTGAGCTTGTATTATTTTAGGTTTTTCAACTCTAAATTTAAGGTTTGCTGCACGAGAATAGGTCACTATATATATATTTGAAAATTTATAAACAATTTAAGCAATTTTCCGCGATGAAATATAATAAATATAAAAGGTGACATTTATTCATTTATGCAGACAATTTCATACTGTAGGCTTGTTAACTGATCAGTATGATTATGAAAGATCGATTATAGTTTTTGCTAATTTTGCAAAATACAATATTGATCTCACAAGTAGGTAGTTGACTCGGATATTGGATGGATTCGATTGATGGTTCTTGGTGGAATATCATCACACTATCACACTAATATTATAAATGCGAATGTTTGTGTGTGAGGGTGTGTGTGTATGTTTGTTACTCTTTCACGCTGAAACGGCTGGACGGATTTGGATGAAATTTAGAATGAATATAGCTTACACCATAACTTAACACATAGGCTACTTTTTATCCCGGAAAAAGCATGTCTTTAAACCTAATAACACGCGGGTGAAGCCGCGGGCAAAAGCTAGTCTTCAATAAATTATACACAAATTCCTTGTACTTTTTATTCCACAAATATATATTTTTATTATGACCTAGGCTACTGGTTTTGTGTTACACATCATCGGGCCAACAAATTATTAAATTTAATTATAAAATAAATATATATCTCGGGCAAACAACTATAAAGTTCACCTATGTTTACTTTGTAGTTGACTCGGGCCTGGGCTTGCGTTTTGTACCTATAGTATAGGTACACAATAATAATTTTCGAATGTCCCAAAAAGAGTCTTCGACCCTTGATTCGATATCGACTACTTACCGAGTCTTGAGTATGAATATGGCTTTATAAATTAAAGTCACTTTATACATTCGTATCGTGCCCCGACACTCAATACAAGCGATATGATTTAACTAGCTTTTGCCCGCGGCTACGCCCGCGTGTTATTCTTAACGACATGCCTTTTTCCGGGATAATAATTAGCGTATGTGTTAAGTGGGGGTATAAGCTATATCCATTCTAAATTTCATCCAAATCCGTTCAGTCGTTTTAGCGTGAAAGAGTAACAAACATACACACACACCCTCACACACACAAACATTCGCATTTATAATATTAGTGTGATGTGATGTGATTAACTAATACCACTAAATGAGCACACTTGTGTGTGTGAAGTGTGCGTGCACGTAACGAACGGTCGCCGACAGGCAAATAGTGCTTACTCCAGCAGAACTAGAGGTTAAGGCGCTACCTCACTAAAATCGGCATTTTTTGAAGTTATTTACCTGATTTCCAGAAGAAGCTACTAATTTGATAAATTAGTATATAAATATGGGTACCTTTTTCTAGTTTTCTTGGATACGGAAACCCGATTGCAGAACTTTCGCTCGATAGAAATAATTATTGTAATGAGGTCTGCTTCTACACTTTTTTTCATAGTATGCGAAACAGGTATGACATATAGACCTGGACGATGTTTTATTAGATAGATTTTAACAATATCTAAATTTCGTGAATGTGAAATTTTGATAACTATTTTAGTTAATTTTATATTAATTTAAAACCGACATTTTGCTATTTTTTCCGGAATCCGTCCCCCTCGAACTGCGGGTCGTTCCGCATGGAGTAACAGAGACCGTTGAAAATTCACATATCACCTTAAGGGCTCATAGTACCTCAATTCGCAGTCCTGCTCTAACGCTTCTGCTTTTTAACTGTCTATTCTACTCTAATCAGATGCCACGCACGCAATAACATCAGTTATTTTGAAATCGCGGCTACACTGATAGTTTTTTTCATTTTTATGTTATTGTCTGCATCTGCTTTATACTAATATCAGTTATAGTATACAAAGTTTCAGATCTAATTTCAAGTATTCGTTGAATACTATCGGTTTATTGTACGATTTGGAGGTAACTTTGTAATTTTTTTCTATAGGGAAAATTAAATGGAATCAAGTTTTTATAACAGCATTGACCTAGGATTAGTCCTCAACTTTATCATATTTTAATTTCAGAGTGATTGTTGCAGTGTTTGTTGGTATAAAGCAGGATCATGCGAAGCGAAGTGAGGTATTATACACCCTTAAACTGACGGGGGAGATGATCGCTTCTTTACGTATCTAGTACATAATTTAGTTACTAATTGACTATTACAATTAAGCCAAAGATTTTATTACCTTTTCATAGAGGCGATTATTGGTTGGCTAATTAATCTAATTGTGATGGTCATGTAATTATCCAAATCAGTCGAGTGAGCGGTTTGTGCTGTAAACGAAAATACAAACAGAGGAGGGCCTTATTTTCCTTTTCGCTCAAACGTATCAACGCTTCAATCTTATCATAATTTGCTTCAGCAGATCGTAAAGTATGAAATCGAAAATCTTTCACCAAAAGTTAAAAACTGGTGCGTTGACGAGCGGAGCGTGTTAGGTGTAAATAAATTTGGGTAGCCAAGCGGAGCGGAGCCATGCGACCCCCCTATTTTCAACAGAAATACGATCTGCCTTGGTAGATTATGTTATGATATACCGACGATATTATACACAATAACTCGGCTTTCGATAAAGTAATACCGGCTGGATATAGTCCGCGCCTAAAAAGCGGCCCACTGCACCGTTTGAACCGTTTTAACGGAGGATGTCGGTGCAAAATGCACATCATAGTATCGTTTTCCTTACTTTTCAATAAAAAGTATGCAATAAATGCGTTTTATAGCAATTCGGGCACACTGCTTGTTAATAGTTAGGTGATCACATGAAAATTATTCAATTTTATTCGTTACATTTTAGCTGCATTACATTACAACTGTAAACACGCTTTTAAGTTTGTTAATGTAGTACATTAAAGTACGTAATTTTTTGTGAAGACTTTATTATTAATATACTATTTCCGCAAGTTGATCTAAAACACATTTATTGCATACTTTTTATTCAAAAGTAAGGAAAACAATATTATGATGTGCATTTTGTACCGAAGTAAAAAGTTACTCCCTTAAATTCTAAGCATGCATTCGCGCTTTTCGGTTTCAATCTTCACTGAATTGTTCTAATGTTTAAATACAAAAAAATAACCATTGGACACTTTGATAGCTGACTGGTTGCGATTTCATACAGCAAACTGGATGCATATTTTCTCGAATATTTTGTCTGAAGTGGAGCATCTAAGCTTTTTGGCTTCTTGCCTCTTTTGGCACCTTGAAGTCCCAAGTAATTCGCTTTCACAACCCTTGCTTATAAATTTCTATAACTCATCCATCACTGTGTGGTGTTGCTTCAAAGATGGTTTAACCATTGCTCTGAAGGATATCTGGACATCTATAAAAACGACCTCAATTGACCTTAATTACTGTACCAAAATAACTACTTACTTTATACTTTATACTTTATTGTACACATAAATATAATTACAATTGAGGTTAGAAATAGGATGTACACAGGCGAGCTTATCTCTAAGTAGAGATTTCTTCCAGCAAACCCCTGTGATAAATAAAAAAAATCATAATAAATTAATAAGTAGACATACGTGTACACAAAACTACGCATCACACTATTAAATTAAAATTTTAATACATATATATATATATATATATATATCCCTACATATACATACACAGCATAACTACATTCTATTACATACATGAATCTTTGCATAAACAATAGATATAGGTAATAATATACATACATATAGCGTGTACATTATGTACGTACACACTTACATACTATACAAATTCACTTATGGAAGAGAAAGATAGTGCTCTTTTAGTCTTTTTTAAAAAATACCAATTGTTGGACAGTCACGGATGTTTTGGGGAAGTGAGTTCCACAATCTGATAGCCACGACATTAAAGGACTGGCCGAAAGCACATGATTTGTGCACTGGAGTTTTAAGTAGAGAGACAGTACGTGTCCGAACCGGCCTGTCTCTTGAAAAATGCAGTGGTACGAATCGTTCACGAAGATAAGAAGGGGAGCGAGGATTAGTGAGAATACTGAAAAGCTGAGTGAGAATATGGAAATCACGACGTTGACGGATAGGTAGCCATTTAAGTTCTTTGCGGAAAAGGGAGACATGGTCGAATTTACGTAAGCCATATATAAAACGAATAGCCAGATTTTGCAGGCGCTCGAGCTTATTTAGTAACTCTTCGTTGGCATCAAGGAAACTGACATCGGCATAGTCGATCAATGGAAGAAGTAGAGATTGCGCAAGAGAAATTTTAGTTTTAAAAATTTACTTTGTCAAAGGATTTTAAACCATATTTCAATAGTATCAAGGTTTATGGAGTGTGTGAATTTAAAATTGCAAACTGACACGCGTCAATGGAATGTTGCATCTGTTCTAGATATATGCAATCTTGGCGAAGTTGCGAACAACCCAATTTGGATCTTCTGGTGTAGGGGATAGAGGTAAAATTAAGTGTCAAAAGGTCAGCCTCTTAGCCTGACTAGGTACTAAGTGGTACACTTGTAAACACTTCAAGATATATGATCGTAGAAAAAGAAATACTGCAATAGATAACATGACTTGTATGATAAAATAAAAAGCTTTATTTAGTATACAAACATTTACTAATTAACATGCATACACACACGCACACATTTATTTAGAAGAGGCATTAAAGCCATTCATTAATGTAGTTAGTAGTTAGTTTTTAGTTTTATTGCTGTCAAAACTAAATGTACTTCATTCCAAAGGAAACTATACTACTCCGAAATTTTTTAAGTTATAATATGACAGCACTAAAACTAAAATGAAAGCCTTCAGAATCGACTTTATTGTTTACAAAAGCGATAATAATTATTGTTTAAAGTAATGTGTTCCAATTATTTAGTAAGCAATTTCTTGCAAATTTCACAGCTCTTCACCCTCTTAGAATATTTTCTTTCTGTTTCAGATGAACGCAGCTACTGAAAGAAAATTGGGATAAATTATAAAGGTATGTTAGTAAAACCGAGAATTCGGTTTCGGCCGACTTTGGTGGCAAATACAAGATTTAGTTGGTCAGCATTATTCACATATTGCTTAAAAGTTTATCAGAATTTGCAACGTAGCGGTAGCAAACTCAAATGAATGTATGGTTGAATAAATGTCGTCGGCATATCGTTGAATCAGGTATATCATATCTTGCCCGGGCAGATATCGTATTTCTGTTAAAACTAAAGGGTCGCCTCGCCTCGCTCCGCTCCGCTTTGCTCGGCTCACAAAATGTATGTAAAAAATATACGGATGCTTTTTTTCTGTGTATTTCATGAAGTAAACGGAAAATTGTAATAAATTTTTGGTATATGCATTTTGACTACATAATCTAGGGTTTTGATTTTGGAAAACACGTTTGGATAAATTTTCCTCGATGGAAATAATTAATAAAATGGGGTCTTCAAAAACACTTTTTCTCCTCGTTTGACGGATAAGGATCATGTACGGAACTCAAACATATTTTATTAGATGGGCTTTAACAATATCTAGATACTTGAATTTGGAAATTTTGCTAGGTATTTGGTATAAAATTAAAAACTTTCTCTCTTTTGCGCTGAATCCGCCCCTATCGCACTGCGCGATTTTTCGCTTGGAGTAAGAGTGACAAAAATAATATTTACATAGCCCCTTAACCTAACACGCTCATCGTCACACCTATTTTTTACTTTTGGTGTGCGATTTTCGATGGTATACTCTACGATCTGCCGAATCAACTCATGATATGCCGAATTCTACGACTTGACGACGACATATAGAAGAAAAGTGATTGTCACAAAATAATGTAGTATTATAATTTATACAGTTGTATTTTTCGAGTTGATGTATCTGTGATTATGACCATACAAAGATACATTTATACTGAATGGGAGATCCAATAATAGAATTTGGGTTCTGAGAGAATCTTGTATATTATTTACATACACCATTTTATTTGGCTCGCACAGTGAAACTTCTGATTCTTCATAAAATCAAATCATTTATTATCAGGCATCCGTGGCCCATAGATATATACCTCACAAACTAACATATATTACAGTATATTTATAATGAAAAGATTGAGCTAGTTAATAAAGCTTAATCCATCCATCCATCAGCCTGTTTCGTCCACTGCTGGACATAGGCCTTTCCAGGATTTCGCCACTCTTGGCGGTCCTCCTGGAAGAAATGCCCATACTCACACACGCTGGGCAGGCGGGTTGGTGAGCGCGGTGCCGAAACCCTTGCACCAGTGACGCCGCTGCCCATCACCAGTCTGATTTATATAAGGCCCGGCAATTGGGGATGGATATACCGCCATCCATCGGTCCCAGGCAATGGTGGGCTGCCTGGTTTTGCCTGAGAGCTGTCCTCTTACTCTCCCCCGAATAACTTCGGGAGGATTTCCGAGTAAGATGGTGGTACCTCCACAGTCGAGCCCGGCATTAGCTCTACCTAAAGCTTAATACTATGTACTAAATGTACATAGATTAATAGCTAAAACTATTATATATTTATGAAACTGATGCCTAACAGGGATTATTAAAACACGAGTGTGCTGTGAGTGTCGTAGGCGAGTTTTTTATCGTATCATCATACGAGTGTTTTAATACCTAGTTATGTGCAGTTTTATCCACTAATTTATCTAAACTCGTAGGTCATAGGTACTTATTCAATCCATGAAATTTTGGTAATATTTTCCGTAAGCTTTTTTTGATTTAGGTGGTGAAAGATTGTTCGTCATTTTCGTCGCTCAGTATAACTGCCGTCAGAGTTTTTTGCTTAGAATAGAAATTTTAAGCAACAAAAATATTACAAATAATTTAATAATAATGTACCCAAATTATGGCTCCAAAATCCAGCAGTCCAACGTGTATTTGAGACGGAGGGTTTGGTCACAATTTCGACCTTCTTTCGAACCATTCCCTATTAAAACCTCAGACATGGCTGTATGAGCTAAGTTTCCTTGCTTTAGTGTGATAGTATTTTAGTAGAAAAAGAATATATATTCTAAAACATTATTTTGGTAAGAAAACAATATACTTAAAGTAGAGTTGATGCTCGTGATTGTTGGCACTTGGTGGAACTTTTGATACATTTTTGATTGAAAAACACTTGTCTTTGTCCTACCCGCATGCCAAGCGATTCATATATTATACGTAAACAACCAAAAAACCTTTGATAATGCTTTAACAGCGAAACCGGTAAGGGAAATAATATAAATCAGTGGACAAGTACAAGTGTTTTTCAATCAAAAATATACTTGAAGTATTTTTTCATTTTTAAATATACGTTTTTCAGGGCCCATAATACCTCAATTCAAAGTCCTGCTCTAACGCTTTTGCGTTTTAACTGTCTATCCTACTCTAATCAGATGCCACTAACGCAAAACATCAGTTATTTTGAAATCGCGGCTACAGTGGTGGTTTTTTCATTTTTATGTTTTTGTCTACATCTGCTTTATACTAATATCAGTTATATTATGCAAAGTTTTAGATCTATTTTCAAGTGTTCATTGAATGCTATCGGTTTATTGTACGGTTTGGAGGTAACTTTGTATTTTTTTTCTATCGAGAAAATTTAATGGAATCAAGTTTTCACCATTGTGTTGACATAGCATTAGTCCTCAACTTTACCATATATTAATTTCAGAGTGATTTTTGCAGTATTTATTGGTATAAAGCAGGATCATGCGAAGCGAAGTGAGGTATTATACACTCCTAAGTAAAATATATCACTCTGCACTATTTTTGAGTTCTTACTCTGGATTTTACGATATTACCTACTCGTATATGTATGTCTTGCTAGACACAATCCAAACAAAAATAGAGTTTTATAAATAGGCCAACCTGTATATGAACATACAAAAAATCTAAATAATATACGTATGAGTAAAAGATTTATAAAGCATATTTTAATATATTCTATACTTATAAAAGACCTTCTGCACGGCGGCCCCGGGAATTATCACAAATCTGTCAAAAGCGCATCTGAAACAGCCGTGAAGATAACTTTCTCACTTCTGCGATAAACTCGAGTGCATCTAACGGCTTTAAAATTCTCACATGTGACATTTTGAATTTGGAACTGCTTTAAAGTTCCCCGAAACGAGCTAAACCCCGAGAGTGTAGCCAACAAGTGTGTTTATCTCCATTAGACTTGATAGTTTACCCTACAAAATGTTGGACAAGTAATGACATAAGTACCCGATGAAAATAATAAATAAATATTGTTACCACACCTCAGGGTTGTCAAGAGTTTCAAGTGTAAACTTTGAATACGCTTACTTTTCATATTAAATCTTAATTTGATAGGCATAGAATGAAGTTTACGCGTAAGTACTACAAACTGTTAGGATTTGCAATTTTTTTGCCATAAATACTCATAAGTAGTAACAATTTTAGGTTTTACAATAAAAAAAAAAATGTGTTTCTCGTGCACCTGCGCGCCGGCATGGATAGTTGGCTTTGAGTGTCTAAGCCTCTCCGTTACGTCATTATCGCTAAAACAATACACTGCAGGTGTGATGGCAACAGACTGCGGCTTAGATCCATCTTATGGAAGAAAATTGCAAATAGTATAATGATGAATAGATTGTGATTAATTGCGAAATCCATCGCTTGGGAAACTCAAAATATGTTAATACATTACAAGTTCAGAACATTTTTCGGAGAATTTGTTTCCGATTGATATTTTTCTATCATTTAAATATATCGAAACTATTTTAGTCTTAAAATTACTTTATTTAAACAGTAATCGACTACGTCTTGTTGTACAGATGCCCCAAGGCCAAGCCAATAATTACAGCCTTTTAATAATCTCTCACGGCGACGCTAAATCTTCTAACTTTTATCGCAGTTTGGGCCAAATGCTATGGTCTCAACGAAAACCCACCGATAAGTGGAAGCCATAAAACGGGCAGTAACATAATCCCCTTGCTTTAGTTTCGTTTTCTTAGAACTCAGTCAGTCAATTTACTGGAAAAATGCAGTTTGGTGACTTCTTTACTCGCTGAGTAGGTGCGATTTTAATGTTTTTGCGCTTGTTTGAATAGCTAAATAATTCTCAAGTATAACGCAGGTAGTGTATTCATTAACATGATATATGTAGGTTATAAATAACATTGTAGGCAGCTTTTCCAACGCGGAAAATGAAACAATCGATTCTATCCCTATGACTTTAGGTAACCTATGATTTTTACTTTTGTTTTTTAAGCAAATAAAGAAACACGAGAAATAAAACGAAAATCTATAAGAAACCTTTAGCAAGATATAAATTATCCTAATTGAAACTCAAAATAAATAGATGTAATTGAAACAAATTATATTTTTAAACCCACTTAAGTTTGAAGTAATTACTTTTCTAAATTAATACATACTTCGCTTTATAAAGTTGTCTCGTCACGGCTAGAAGGAGATATTTTAAAATAATCCCCCAAAATCTCGAGGGCAGCTATTTCAGTATCTAATAAATCTTTCCTTGTAATTAGTCTTTGAAGCGCATTCGTCTTGATTAATGCTCCGGAGATGGTTTTGGTACAAAAAGCAAACTGATAGCGAACAGTGAATTATCGCACATTTTACTCAAAAATAGCGAGGTTTTTTATTTTGGTACGTCTTTATCAGTGCCAATTCAATAATTGCAATTATTTAACGGCTGGAGTCTAAGATTTTGGTTTTGAATCTCTGTGACTGTATATTATTAAATGTACTAACGAAGGCCCAAATTGTGCAAAGATATACTCGTATGCTGGTTTTGTGCGAGTGTACAAGTAAATATAACCGAATAATCATCTTTATATATTAATTTCACTATTTATGTATAAAAAAAAAATCGTTTTTCCCTTCGACTACTTTTTATTTCGTGCCATGGCAAATGGGAGCAAGTACCACGCGTCCAACACAAATGGCAAATACAAAGCTTTTGATAGAGGTGTTTATTGTTTGGATCATTGGCCTAATTGCCTTGGACGAGTAGTACGAGTGTATGCATTTGATATCGTTTTTACAAGTTCTTGTCTACAAGGACGTGCTGCTCTAGAAAAATATTAAACTTATCCTTGATTTATTTTTGTTACGGTAAGAGATCGGGTTAAGTATTATAAAAATTGTATTTTAGAGGTTACAAAACACATTGTCAAGAGATAAATCCCCGAGGGATTGTCAGAGGTGTTTCTGAGTGTGTACTATGGAATACAGGTCACAATCCACACAATTTCACCCACGTTTCACCGACTGATTATAGCTTCCCAGCGTGATCGTTGCGGTTATAACATAGAAGTGATAGATATAAATCATCTATGCCGGCTGCATCCGCTACTCTCAACACTTGGGCCACAAGTAATTTGGTAGTCAAGTCACCTAGTTTCTTTGTGCTCGGTACAAACGTCCATGTTTGGTTATTTGGATAACATAACTTATCTTGTTTGCTGTCTCGTGACGGTGCATTACTGACGTCAATGTTGAGATAAGAACGTTTATTAGAGTCAATTAAGATATGATTAAGAAAGTACACTTACGTTTTTTTTAGAACTTACCAATATTAAACATTTGTTTTCTAAATTTTCCTGTATTTATTTACTTATATGTATATCAGGTTCTACAATCCAAAGCGATAAAGTATCCCTAATAGACCACAAACAACAGAAAAAACAAAATTTGCGTGTATGTACTTTGTTTTTCACCTTTCTATAGAAATGTAGTCAGCTGATTGAACCACTTTGTACTGGGAAGCAAAAAATTATTTGATAAAAAAAATGGTTTCTTCTCTATTGTGTTCAGTTAACGATACTGATCTGCCCTAGAATTATTTTCTCTTATTATTATTGTAGGACCTTATAGCATAATTCAACATCCCTAGGACATAATATAAAATAGGCGACATACTGAAGAAGGGCAAAGTAAAAATACCCGGAATAGAAGAGCTTCTATGACTAGATTGGTGGATGAAGAAGAAGCAAAAGAGGTGTGTGGATCTCACTCACTTATTCCCAATCTTCGCTGGGGAGCAAAGGTTTGATGTGAAGTACCGTCATTCTTCACGATCTTGGGCCAGCTCAGAGATCTCCGCCCCCCCCCCCGCCTGGTCCAGTTCTCTCTTCAACCAGGTTTCGCGTGGTCTGCTGAGTTTTTGTCTTCCGCTTTCAGGATGCCATGTCAGTGTTAGGATCATAGCAGATGAAAATCTGTAGACTCTCTGGGAGACTGGATGTATACTAAAAAAAGCATTTTATAATGTCAAGGAATACAACATTTAAAAAATATTGTTATATAAATAAAATTTGTACATTCAATATTTTAATTAATTTAATATATTCGAATTGCGTAAAACGTAAAAATTTAATTTATTGTAATAATTTGAATGACCTGTAAATTATATTATTTATTAATAAATTGAGTTTGAGTTATAATTCATCAGGTAAAGTCGTGTGTTTTTACCATGCTGCCGAGTTCCGTTGACCCACAACATTGGTCAGGACGAAAAATGTGTTTTTGTGCCTCTATACCTGTTCAAGAACAAACCCGATTTGATAAGTATGGGATGTCTAAGTTTTATTTTGCGTATTTCACAGAAAGGATTATTGAACCTTTTTCCTGACCACTTACCGGGTCCCCAGTATAAATTTGGCTGCATAATCGAAAGTCACCTTAATAGTGAACTGTCAAACGAATATGTTATGTATACAGGATGATTGATAGTTCGAGCAATTCCTTGAAAGGGGTTATAAACTAGTTTGCAACGATTCTGTCCGTGTAAACCGGGGACTAAAATCTGTAAAAAAATTGTACTTTATTTAGAGTTCCGTACTTTTATTGTGTGGTGCTACGGAACCCTATGTGCGCGAGTCCGACTCGCACTTGGCCAAATTATTCTGAAAATCCTGATAAAACATAACGTTACAATGCAGATATTATCAGTCGACAAAGAAAAGATAATGTAGAAACCCACGGACTTCACTAGGGTAAGTGTCTGTGTAGAAACCACAACATATTTATCTATGGCGGCTGATGTAATTTTACCATGATGGATGACAGTAGGTGGTAGAGCTAATGCCGGGCTCGACTGTGGAGGTACCACCATCTTACTCGGAAATCCTCCCGAAGTTATTCGGGGGAGAGTAAGAGGACAGCTCTCAGGTAAAACCAGGCAGCCCACCATTGCCTGGGACCGATGGATGGCGGTATATCCATCCCCAATTGCCGGGCCTCATATAAATCAGACTGGTGACGGGCAGCGGCGTCACTGGTGCAAGGGTTTCGGCACCGCGCTCACCAACTCGCCTGCCCAGCGTGTGTGAGTATGGGCATTTCTTTCAGGAGGACCGCCAAGAGTGGCGAAATCCTGGAAAGGCCTATGTCCAGCAGTGGACGAAACAGGCTGATGGATGGATGGGATGACTGGGAGAGCAAGCAAATAAAATGATAACATAAATAAAAACCAATTTAACAGACCAATAAAATTGGGTTTTCGAACATCCTTAGAGAACCCTGTTTTACGGGAATACTAAGAATTAAAATGTATTGTTTTTTTAACTTTTCGATCTATAATTAAATTATTAATGATTATTATAAAGTTTAATAATTTTTAGGTTCCATTAAGAACGGAAAGTCTTCTGCCGAACTGAAGAACAGCTTAGCTGATTGTGCTCTTTGCTAAATGAGTGCAGAAGACATTCGACACTGAATTACATTACACTGGAAAAGAGGAGAAAATATTCCATGACGTTGCATAAAATAGGTTTTGATGTTTTATATTTATTTATATTATATTTTAATATTTTAAATTCTTCGGTCAAGGTTGAAAATTATGAAAAAGGAAATTTAAGTTAAATTACTACTTCCCATTTAAATTTAACTTAATTATGGGATGGGAGCATTATTAAAATCGCTACCCAGTTAAAATATACAATTCTATCTAAAAAAGTTTCTGTTTTACTGTCCCGTGTACCCACATTCTTTGTTTTATAGATATTTATTTATAATTGAGTATATTTATTGATGTATATGAGGTACTACCCACCACAAATCGGCATTTGATATAATCTTCCTTTTTAATTTTTCCGATTGGCACAAAAAAGCTGAAGGATCAATCACCTCGACCGAACATGCTGACAAAGTAGATAGATAAGGTGACCATAATTTATGCATCCAAACTCATACTCAATACTGGACTAATCAGTAACACGTATCGATAACACTTTTTGGTAATTTCGCAAAATAAAATCTTGACGTCCCATAGCAATTGACTCGGGTCTGAGCTTGCGTTATTATAATTTACGAATTTCAAAAAAGGGTCATCGAACCTTGATAGTGAGCACTAACCGAGTCTTCAGTAAGAATTTGGCTGTATAAATTAAAGTCACTTTATATTATGTTTACCGTGATTTTGACGACACACACAAGGCCTCAATAAACATCAGTCATTTTAAGTTCTTCGAACGTATTGTTTTGATATCAAAACAAGATTTGTCAACATTTTTCTGAAGACTGATTCTTGTCTTCATGGTGGTCAGTTTTTAGTCAACGTTGTCATTTTTTGTGTATAACAATTATTCCTACCAGCAGTGTTGCCAATTTAGTATATTTAATGCTAAATTTGGCATATTTTCTTCTTGTTTAGCATATTTTTTTAGCTTTTAGCATATATCATATCTGTTTAGCATATTTTTATAGAACATGAAAAGAATGTAAATCACAATATTTCTCCTAATAAAAAGCGACATCGATAGCTCCATCAATTTTCCTACCTCAATAGCATGATAACCCTTATTTCAGGCGAGTATTCTCTGTACTATGGGATTCCCCTAGTATTGTACGGATTATACTAGGTGAAATTAAATCAACCGACCAAATTCATACTCGGAGACCCGGGTTGTGATCAAGAACTACGTTCAGTAATTCTTTTGGCCAATTTCAAAAAAAATTCGCCACGACGGGGAAAAAAATCTTTTTTTTTTTAGAAATTCACCTTGAGCGTCATTAAATCTTGTTCCTGATGACTAACCGAGTCTCCAGTATGAATTTGGTCGGTTGATTTAATTTCACCTAGTATAAGTGAAAGCAATTTTTTTTCTGTGTGTTAGTTAGCAGTGATGTGAATCAGTGATAATTGGTATACTTATAGGGTGAATAAGTTTTTTGTTTTTTTATTAAGAAACATGCCTCCAAAGTATAATCAAAGTTGTCGGCTAGAGTGGGTTGGGAGCAAATGGCAGATTTTAAGCAGTGGCTAAAACCAGTTGATAATGATTCAACGAAATCATATTGCAATATGAATGATTGCAAAATTACACTGTCTAAAAAAATATATTTTAATAATGCACAATCAAGCTACTGAGCTCTAGAAAAGTCAGTAGAAAATCGAGTTTTTCTCGCTTAAAGAAGATTATTAAAATTTGGCATATTTTTTTTAATTTGGCATATTTTAGCATATTTTTCACAGTCATTTAGCAAATTTTGCGTCAGCGTAGTTGGCAACACTGCCTACCAGAATAAGAACTGACAGAAGCTTAATATAAGAAAGCGGCGGTAGCTCAGGGGTAGAACGCTGGCTCTCAACCTTTGAGATCCAGGTTCAATCCCCAGCCGGGCATGCACCAATGAGTTTTTCCAAATTTACGTGCAATTTTACGTAATATTTACCACTTGCTGAACGGTGAAGGAAAACGTCGTCGTGAGCAAACCTGCATGCCCTAAAAGCGTGTAATTGTGCCCGAAGTACGGTGATAGGGCTCACCACCCATCACGTTTGGACGTAATAATCGTCGTTGAAACGCGGGTGTGCCGAGTGCGGACTGTGACTTGCATTTAACAGTTCACACCCGGAACACCTCTGAAATCCTCGGAGAATCATGTCGTGACGATATATTTATTTTATTTTAGAAGCCCAATTTTGATTTTCCATCTAGGTTCACGTTTATTTACCCGAAAAAATAATAAAAGTTATCCAATAGAAAAGGTGAACGCAGTTTATTAAGTCTTCAAAACAATTATGAAGTTAGTTCACTTTCGATCTTTCATACAAAGTTTTTGTTCCAATCAACTGGCTGAGGTTTTTCGTTATTACATTTTCGTATTATTACGTTTTTGTGGCTTTTAAAAGTTTATCAAGTGTATAAAACGGTACATTTTTGCTACAAATATTATTTCTTTTTAATTATTTAAACTAAAACCTTAAGGCTACTACATTCGCCTAAACTCCTATACTAGCTCAGTTCGCTGATCATATCCTTATTTATATGTAATGTAATGCCCTATAAGCGATACAACAAATCAAATAATTTTAGTTTTACAGCATAGTATATTTTACACTATTCAAAAATATTTTTGTTGCTTTTCGATTTTTGGGATATTTCTCCTGAAATCATAGAAACCACCAAAACCATTCTCGAGTTTTTTCAAAACATGAATGTTGTCTCGCGTTAGCTTGCCTCTCACACCGTGTTCGGCTAGTTCCGTCCGAGCTCGGGAAATTAACGTTCGAGCCAACCAATAAAAGTCAGTCAGTGCTCTATAATTCGAAGTTGAATGTAGAATGAAATAGAAAGCATAACGACCCCGTGCGCGACTGACTTCAAGTCGCTGACTACAGGCTTCAGGGTGTTTAATACCTCACTTCGCTTCGCATGATCCTGTTTTATACCAACAAATACTGCAACAATCATTCTGAAATTAATATATGATAAAGTTGAGGACTAATGCTATGTCCATGCTGTTGTGAAAACATAATTCCATTAAATTTTCTCGATAGAAAAAAATTACAAAGTTACCTCGAAACCGTACAATAAACCGATAGCATTCAATGAATACTTGAAATTAGATCCGAAACTTTGCATAATATAACTGATATTAGTATAAAGCAGCTGCAGACTGTCCCATAAAAAAGTTATTACATAATTAGCTAACCTGAGAACATCTTATAGTGAGAATATCCATATTAAAAATCTTTTATATTTTAAATAAATAGATTGTGTGGGCAATCGCACTAAATACTCTAATTTAATGTAATATGTATAACTTGTGAGATATATAGTATTTTCATGCGATGGCCAAGTCAATCTATTTATTTAAAACATAAAAGATTTTTAATATTGATGTGGTCACTATAATATGTTGTGATTAGTAATTATATATTGTCAGATGTTGTTAGGTTAGCTAATTATGTTATAACTTAAGACAAAAGGTCCCTGAGTAGGGACTGCATAAATTAACTGACTTGCATGGATTTCACAACTTTTTACGGTATAAGAACTAAGTTGCGAGACTAAGTTGTTTTTTTTTGGTGGCATTTTATTATTAATGGCTTAAAATGAATTTGGAAGGCGACAAAATTTCTCTTTCACTTCTTTGTATCACTTGTCGAGTTAAACAATAACTCGTTATAAAGATTAAAGTCCATGATTTCCAAATAAGTAACAGATAGATAGATAGATATTGAATAATTTGTGACTTAGTCACAGTTACAGATTACCTACAAAATGATTCATTAGAAGCGTTTTAGTTACAACTCTGTGACTAATTGGAATGCAAAGTTTCTAGTTAGTATATCAACGAAATGAGTTAAACTTTATTTATATAGATATCTTAAACCAAAATGTGATATTTATGATATTTTCATAGTTTAAAAACAAAAGGGTTTGCCATAAACTTGAATATATCTCAGCGCCACAAAATCTAGTATATAGCAAAATTTTCATACAACTCTAGGTCATTCGGAACTTCCGAAGCCTCGGTTCTCGGTTATAGCTTTATAATGAGAATAAAACTGTTTGAGTAATATATTTTTGTATTTATTTGACAATAATGTATTATGTCGTGACCAGATCATAGAATTGAACATTTCATGAAATAGTCAACTGTCACTGACCAGATCATTAAATGTTCAACGTTTAACGATTTGGTCAGCGACGTTTGACTATTTCATGAAATGCAATAATTTCATGAAATGGTCGACTATTTCTTGAAATGTTCGACGTCACCTCGCTCCGCTCCGCTTCGCTCGGCTCCTGAGTTTATATTCACAAGCAACCTAACACGCTCTTCCTCGCTTCGCTCGTCGTCGCACCTACTTTGGCCACGGAAGAACTATGAATCGCATCGCACAAACAATAACAATGCGCCATCAGCGCCGCTAGTGGTGAATAAATGTAACTATTTCACGATATGATCATACGATGTTTGACCAGATCATGAAATGGTCTTTTGTTAGTTGATTATATCGTCAAATGATCTCTATTCATTGACTTGGTCAATCCATATCATGAAATGGTCAACAAACAATGTCATATTTCATGAAATGCGACTATTTCAGAAATGGTCGACCATTTCATGAAATGTTCAATTCTATGATCTGGTCACCACATATACAAATACACATTCATTTTTGGGTAATCTTATAATTTTTTCGTGATTTCATTACAAATCTGAGGAATCGATCCATGTGTTTGGTTACAATCTCGGAGCAAAATGCACAGCTTAACTTATTTTTGTTTTCTTATAATTTTTTTATAATAAGTATATCTTGTGTATTTATGGCATTTCCCGACCATAGTTTAATAATGTCATGTCAGTTAGGATTTTCTATCAAAGTTGTGTTTCTTTTTAATTCATACTTTCATTTAAAAATAAGAAAACAATCATAAGTTGCGAATTTTGCACCGAGACCGAGATATACCATAATTCGAGTGTGTGACTTTCTTATGAATAAAATACAAGGGTTTTTATTTCAGGAAAGCTTTCCAAAAACCTACCTTCTGTTGACTCGGAAGTTTTTTTTAAATTATATTTTTCTTTTGTAATTTCTTGACTTTTATGAGCTTTGTCCGGGATAAAACTCACCCGCAGCTCCTTTCTTTTTCATTAAATTGGTCAGCTCAGCTCCCTTTTGTTCTATTCTCGTAAGTAAGCCCCATTGACCTCATATGAGAGCTTAATCAACATTGTGCTTCAAGCCCAAGCTAAATAATGAAATTATGAAACAGTGAGGGGCTACTCCGAAGTTGCAAAATGCGATCGAGTATCGTTCGGTCGTATATCGATCTCTATCACTCTTAATGCGTGCGTCAGAGATGGACGTATGCTCGAACGACAAACGCCGGGCCTGTTTACCCTGTTGGCCTGTTTAGCCTCGTCCGATGACACTTTTCACGTCTTTGACTTAAGGGTCCGTATAAGGCTAGTTGCACAACTTCAAATAAACATATCACATTATGTAACTTGGTTAATCGGTATAGTAAAAATAATATACACAGTAAACTATAGGGCTGTTGTTAGAATCATCTTAGGAAAAACGCAAAATCTTCTCTTTTCAAATTCAATTTAAACCACTAAATAGCGATGATCAAATTTTGTAAAAAATATATGTCATATTTCACTTCTTGATCTTAATATTTCGGCCGTTCGAAACACGATTACTTGCTTTTATATATATGATTAAATCGCAAAGATAGGTCTAAACTATGATCTAAATATTATTTCATTTGAGCTATATTAAGTTTTGGACAATAAAACTTATACCAAAATAATCGTCGTTAAAAATGTGATATAAAACGGCCGTCATAAAAACGTCATTAAAAACTCATCCTTCTAATTCCAAAATAATAAATAAAAACACCTCGAAACCGCGAGTTTTCTGCGCGACTCGCTTCTCCTGAGCAGGATGAACATGTGTAAAATGAAAGCGTTGGAGCAGGACAGATTTCGTTGGATAAACTCGCCTTAAGTTCGCTCGACAGAATTAAGTTGGAATCATAATTGCTCGTGGAATAAGTTTGTGTTTTAAACGGTATGTACAGAACCCTCAGGGCATGAGTCCTACTCGCACTTGACCAGGTTTTTTTTTAAACGACCTTACATTTTCTCTTCGTAAATCTTTATCTTGTTTACCATATATTTTTACTTTGATTTACTCGGAACTGATTCGTTACGAACTGCAGACGTATATAAAAAAATACGAAGTTACCTCTAAATTTAATGTTTTTCGAGTGTTAAAGGGCTTTCCTTAAATCGTACAGCCTTGAAATTTGTATTAAAAATAAGTTAACAAATGACAGGCGTAGTCGATTGTACGTAAAAAGTCATTTCGGTGGTTTTCAAGTTACAAAGCAAACATCATAGCATTTAATGTGTATAGAAAATACAGATATAGAATGTGATATTTAATCAATAAGTTGATGGTTGTGGCTTAGCAAAAACATTATTTTTTTTAGCTTTCAAAGGCAAGGTCACACTTCCAAAAACCGACTACTATGCAAAGCGTTTTAAAACCGCAAGTCCTTCCGATCGTGAGCTCTACCATAAACTATGTACTGAATTCTGTTTATATAGGTTAGATATTTGTGTTATCTTATCACTTGGAAAAGGGTTTTTTATTTCTTCGACACAGTTTTACTACCTCACTACCAGCACTTTCATATCGATATTACATATATTGCAAGAGCATTACTAAGTTTCCGTGGAAGTATGACGTCGTCTTCTCCAATTTCTAAATACATTTTCGGGTTTGGGCCAGAAGGACCGATGTCTTAGTATTATATTATATTATATTTTGTCAAGGGGGCGCATCTACCTGTACAATATTGTTAGCAACGATGCATGCGATGCAACGAAACCATAAGCTAATATCGATGTGGACTATGTAGTTATTTCCAAATGTAACTCAGTTGCTTGGCGACACGTGGAGGTTGCTATATGGCTACGTTATCGCACCGACTGAGAAGCTTACCCGATGTCCGGATCGAAGAACCGTTTACCAGAAGTTCTGCCGATGTTGGAACTGAAAACGAGGGAAACGTGACCTCTCATTAACAAAATTTCCCAATAATATATCTCTGACGAGTCTATAGAGATACTGCGGACTAAGGTGTTGATAAGTGAGGAAGTCATAACCAAAATCTTAATACCATTGTGGATCTTTATGTGCAAATAGCTGCATTTCGTACATTTACAACAATTCGTAAATCGATTGAGCTAAGACTACAGGGCTATGCCCTTTTTTAGGGAGTAGGGCACTCAAAATTGTTTGTGTACCCTCTAACTCTTTTAATCTGTGTATGATCTACCTAGTATGTAAGTTTATACATATACACATTTATATTGAATGAACTCTTATTTTATCTTATATATCCCTATGTAGAGGAACAAATATAAGGTAATACACATTATATATATTTATAACACATGTACTTATCCACAATATAGTTGTATTAAATATTATACCCAACTGTATTGTGGTTAAGTACATGTGTTATAAATAAACATAATGTGTATTATTTTCCACCAAGTGCCAACAATCACAAGCATCACCTATATACTGTTTAGGAATTTATGTCATGTTAAAATTGGCTTGGCAATTCAAGCGACAACTTTAAAAAAAATCATATGAAATTTTTACAAGACAGAAGGGTGCAAGTGCTCCCACTTGCGCCCCCTCAACGGCGCCAATGACTGTATTTCAATAACATGGTGTGTAAAATTCGTACAAGTATACAGAAAACTCCGTTTCTATTAGGAAAACTAGCCCTCATTAGCCCTGCGATGATCGTCTTATTTCCTAAATTAAAAATAAATTGGTCCATGCCTCAAAAAACACGTTAACAAGACAAGGTCAAATCAGAGGAACAATGGGTACATGACACCGAAACAAAACAGAGAGACATCAAAACAGAATATAGAAATAGAACTCATGTATGTACTTTACTTTTCAGAGTTCCATACCCGAAGGGTCCCAAACGGGACACTATTGCCATAGACAAACTATTTTGTCTATGCTATTACTAAGTCTCTGCTGTATCCATCTGTCACGATGTTTACAGCTTCAGCCGTTAGCTAAGAGTTTTGTTCTAAAAAGAGTTTATGGTAGTTTTTGCTAATTAGTTATTGTTTATTTTTTCTTGTAAAGCGCTGTGTTCGTATAGGGAAATTGCTCTACTAAAATAATGGAACTATTTATATTAACACGCTATTTTTCATATCTGTAATCTTCTGCACGCTATCCATCAGTGAATTGTAACAAATCGATGATTTTATTTGGGATTGGTCAAATGGGAATTGAAATTCAAGCAATTTAGAAATCAGTGTGTCAACGAATTAAATTGAATGAAACGGTCAGAATTACATAGAAAATATAGAAAAAAAAATGTTTTTTATAACTTGAAATTTCTTATATATTTGTAGTTTATTCAATACTAGCTTTTGCTCGCGGCTCCGCCCGCGTGTTATTCGGTTTACCGACATTTTTTTTTCCGGGATAAAAAGTAACCTATCTATGTGTTAAGTTGGAGTATAAGCTATATCCATTCTAATTTCATCCAAATCCGTTCAGCCGTTTCAGCGTGAAAGAGTAACAAACATACACACACACACACAAACTTTCGCATTTATAACATTAGTGTGAAGTGTGATGAGATAACATAGCCTTGTCTTATTTCACCACAAACGATTAAGTTCCGCGCTAATTAGACACCCGATTTTTCAATGATATTGATCTATCCTACAGGAACCATGCATTTTTCCGGGATAAAAAGTAGCCTATGTGTTAAGTTAGGGTATGAGCTATATCCATTCTAAATTTCATCCAAATCCGTTCAGCCGTTCAGCGTGAAAGAGTAACAAACATACACACACACACGCACACACACAAACTTTCGCATTTATAATATTAGTGGGATAATTACATTGTCGACGACTTCTTATTCTGGAATGCATTGTTTATTATGACCTTCAACATTTTTAGATCAATGAACCTTAAGCTATCTCGTCCGTCAAAGTTATAATTCCCTGAATCGTGCGTGCACTCCCTTAATCACTTTCTGCCAAGACTATAAGACGTGTGGCTTAGCTTTTATTACAATGTAATAGAGATGACTATTTTTTAATTATGTTACTGATAGTTGTGGTACACAAATTAATGAAATACAAACACGCATGACAGTAGTAGCTTTTTTGTCGCAAAAAATAAGTCATAACTTTGGGGCCTTGGAAATGAATAAAATTTTCATTTTAAAATATGCAATTTGGGATGTTCGTATATAAGTAGTCTCTAAAAAGTGGGAGTGAATAATAAATTGTACTACTGAATTCGGGAAAACATGTTGTTATAATTGATAATGATATGATTTGAATTATTTATTTAAAAGGCAGTACTGAGAAATACAATATCATTCCCATTAAGGCTACCTATAAAGTAAGACTTAGCACCTCATTTTGCATCAATCAGAACTGAACTCTATTCAAGGCTGTTACGACCACCAAGAAACACGCGCCCACAAAAACTTGCTTTAATAACTAATCTAATAACTCTGCTTCTAGATGATATTTTAAAAATATTCTAAGACAAACTGACGATGTCATTTGTTAACTTATTTTTAATACAAATGTCAAGGCCGTATGATTTAAGGAACGTCTTTTAACACTCGGAAAACATGAAATTTAGAACTTTAATTTTAACTTAAAGATTTTGCGTTTTTTCTAAAATGAATCTATCAGCCCTATAATCCACTGTCTATATTATTTTTACTATACCGATTAACCAAGTTACACAATGTAATATGCTCATTTGAAGTTGTGCATCTAGCTTTATACGGACCCTTAAGAGGATACGTCACGCTTGCAAAAGTCAGTCACTGTTACTCCATGCGGAACGACCCGCAGTGCGAGAGGGACGGATTCCGGAAAAAAAAGCAAAATTTCGGTTTTAAATAAATATAAAATGTTCTGAAATGGCTATCAAAACTTCGAATTATGTTAAAATCCATCTATTAAAATATCGTGTAGGTCTGTACGTCATTCCTATTTGTCAAACTCTGGGGAAATTTCGTTGATGGAAAACTTATTTCAATAATTTACTTGAATTACTGAGAAATTACTGTAATCGCGTTTCTGTAGATACTACAGAAAACTAGAAAAATATTTCATTTATTATACTAATTTATCAAATTTAATTGATAATCTCAAATTAATTTTTGGGCTAAGTTAGTGCTAGAAAGTGAATTTTCATGAAAATACGAGTTAAGTTTTTTCAAGAATACTACTTTTACCTCTAAAGGCTGGCGTTCGGAAAAAATGAGATTTTTAAGTCATATGTGCATACAAAAAGAATCCCGGATATGTTATGGAATTCTTTCATAGTTTACAACACAGGATATTTTTTAACCTTTTCCACTAAAATAAGAATTTTTTAATATAACTCGCATAAATATTGCACGAAGGAAGAAAGTATTGTGTGTGAGTTCCTAAAGCTTATCAAAACATTCCTCATATCGTTGTCTCGTCTAAAGATTTTTTCTGAAAACAATTTTCATTTGCCGACAGTCAACAAAGAAACATTTTTTTCGTAAAAAGGTATATCCGTAACCGCAAAATACCGGCGTTACGGGAATAAAAACTCGTTTCAACCGTACAATCTTACTTTTGTAAGCTTCTTTGAATGAAAATCTCTGTTTCACGTTTGTACTTCCTGATAGTCACGTAAAAATTTAACAAAACTAGCCTTTGCCCGCGTTTGTTCAATCTCTGCCCCGTTTGCGGCTTGGGTGTTATTTTATAAACAGCCAGTATTTTGTGTAGTTTTAGTATTGTACTGAGCCCAAAACTAAAATTTTCTGAATATTTGTCTTTCTGTCTATATGTATGCATGTATGATAAGTTTTAACACGAGAACCACTTAACGGATTTGAATGCGGTTTTTTTATCATCGTAGTAACCCATAGGCTATAAGGATGTTCATAAAATGCCCAAGCAGATAACGATAACGGGGCAAAGATTGAATAAACGCTTCTAATTCGAGAACCACTCAATGGATTTGGATGCGGTTTTTTTTAAATTATCATCGCAGTGACCCTCCAACATATAAGCTATAAGAGGTGTTCATAAAGTAACGTGCAAGCCGAAAACGGGGTAAAGATTGAAAGAACGCAGGGGGAGCCGCGGGCAAAGGCTAATATATTACAAAGCTTTAAGTAGTTTATAGTTTATTTTGGACACAGATTATTATATTCACGAGTAGTGTTATTATAATAACGCAGTACAAGGATTGCGAAAGAAAAGTGCGGTTGTGTTCTGATAGATTTTTTTGGCAATTATTATCTTTGGGTCCCAAAGCAGGTACGAGGGAGAACAAAGCCTGTAAGTCTTTGTGCCAACCCAGACACCCCCAACCAATAAATATTTGAAATCCGACCCCAAGACGGTAGTAATCATGCTGCTTTTTATATCTCTGCCTACACATTCCTTATAGATTTTTTTGTTTACTTATGTACTCTTCATTTAAGACGCATTATCACGCCGCCGTTTTAGTACAAAATTTGATAACCCTTTTCTCACTTGTTTTTCGTTATAGACCAAAGCATAAAACCTCTATCATTTGGTACTGATATTTTAAAAGGTACCTTTTTGTCAAAATTTTCAATATTGATTTTGTTTTACAGATATCAAGCTGGACAGATTTATATACAGAGTTGTTTTCTTGTCTTAAATTGTAGCTATATCCATCCATCCATCCATCAGCCTGTTTCGTCCACTGCTGGACATAGGCCTTTCCAGGATTTCGCCACGCTTGGCGGTCCTCCTGGAAGAAATGCCCATACTCACACACGCTGGGCAGGCGGGTTGGTGAGCGCGGTGCCGAAACCCTTGCACCAGTGACGCCGCTGCCCGTCACCAGTCTGTTTTATATAAGGCCCGGCAATTGGGGATGGTTATACCGCCATCCATCGGTCCCAGGCAATGGTGAGCCGCCTGGTTTTGCCTGAGAGCTGTTCTCTTACTCTCCCCCGAATAACTTCGGGAGGATTTGCGAGTAAGATGGTGGTACCTCCACAGTCGAGCCCGGCATCAGCTCTACCACCGATATACTAAAATTTTACATTTCACCCAGATAGTGACTTTGTAAATGCCTGTATTAAACTATAGAGGTCTTAAACTTTACGCTATAACGAAAAACAACAAAGAAAAGGGTTATCAAATTTTGTACCAAAAAGGTGGCATGTCGAAAATCTGTCGTTGCTAGTAATTCTTCCTGACAACACCTATACATAGAATTACAAAGGTTATTGACTCATCTGTCTTCTGATCTAGTCTAGTGACTTGCAAATTGAGTATTTCCTTTTGATGTCTAATTTTCTTAGCATATATTGATACAATTGCTTTGAGTCTCCATTTCCTTTGATGTTCCTATTATATACTAGCCGCTGTCTGAGGCTCCTCCCGCCTTTTTTAAAATCTCTACCCCGTTTTGGGCTTGGCGGTTATTTTATGAACATCCTATATAGACTTCATGTTGCCCTATAGAGAAATTAAATAATATTATAATATTTCCGTACATTTTGATATTTTACACACGTTGAATAGATAAATAGGATATTGTTTATGACATATTCCTTAGCATTATGATGTCCTGGACGTTTAGCACCCCAAACACCAGTTATAATTTGGCGTGTGCGAGTCGGACTCGCGCACCAAGGGTTTCGTACCACCACACAATACATGTACGGAACCCGAAAAAATATTATGGTAATTAACAATATAGATGTCATATCAACAAAAAATAAGCCGTTAAAATAGTAGCGCCTGACAAAAAATTTGGCGCCGTGTGCGTACGGAACCCAACTTTTTATAATTTTTTGTTTCACCTTAGAGTAAGTCCTACAATCTGACTAAATTTAAAACCAATAACGATTAAATAATGCAACTTTTCCGAGGTTTCTTGTGGGACCCCCATTAAATTCAAATGTTTTAGTGTTTGTCGTGGTAGGGGCCATAGTAACACGTATTTTGTGAAAATTTTCATGAACAACTTTCTACCTTTTACGGTTGAGGCTGTAGACACCTGTGACAGACGGACAGACAGACTGCGAAGGCTTGGTAATAGGGTCCCGTTTGGCACCCTTCGGGTACAGAACCCTAAAAGTCAACGTATCGTATTTACTATTTTCAAATGCTGTTTTCATGAATGAAATCTACGAAAATTCAATAAATGTTGTCTATTAGTTTAATTAAAATGTAATGCATGGAACAATCATAAAACACAAATCATTTTCATATTATTGAATCATTGGCTTTTATGGCATACATTTCCATAATTATTTGTTATTGCAGTGAAGTATCGGTACGAAAATTGTTTTTGCTGAGGTTGTGTAGGTGGTAGAGCTGATGCTGGGTTCTACTGTGGAGGTACCACCATCTTACTCCCAAATCCTCCCGAAGTTATTCGGGGGAGAGTAAGAGGACAGCTCTCAGGCAAAACCAGGCGGCCCACCATTGCCTGGGACCGATGGATGGCGGTATATCCATCCCCAATTGCCGGGCCTTACATGGAACAGACGGTGACGGGCAGCGGCGTCACTGGTGCGAGGGTTCCGGCACCGCGCTCACCAACCCGCCTGCCCAGCGTGTGTGAGTATGGGCATATCTTCCAGAAGGACCGCCAAGAGTGGCGAAATCCTGGAAAGGCCTATGTCCAGCAGTGGACGAAACAGGCTGATTGATGGAGGTAAAAAAATGCGAAAAAATATGTTTAACTACATAGACCTGACTACTCTGAATTTACAGAGGTTCATCGTTCATGCATATTATGGGCGTTTTAAGTGGTATTTTTTTAGGGTTCCGTACCCGAAGGGTGTCAAACGGGACCATAATACTAAGCCTCCGCTGTTGTCACTCTAAGTTTAAATAAATTAAATTTAAGGGGAGGTCCCCATACAAGAAACCTCGGAAAAGTTGCATTATTTAAACGTTATTGGTTTTAAATTTAGTCAGATTGTAGGAATTACTGTAAAGTAAAACAAAAAATTATAAAAGGTTGGGTTCCGTACGCACACGGCGCCAAAGCTTTTGCCTGGCGCTACCATTTTAGGAGCGTGTTTTTTGTAGACTTGATGTTGCTTTGGCATGTATATTGTTGTTATTTACTATTATGTTTTTAGGGTTCCGCACGCAACGGCATTGTGTGGAGTTAAGGAAACTTTTGTGCGCGAGTCCCACTCGCACTTGGTCAAATTATCCTTTACCCTTTTACTTACTTATGTTCCTTATTCTTGTACTATTTATTTCCCCTTGATTTGTAAAACACGGGGCATTTCGATCATGGTTGCCATAAATCTATTCATCCTGAATCTCCCTCTCTCTCTAGAAACTAAATGCGCAAGCGCAGTAAAACAAACAACTTCAAACTGCATAATGTGTGGTGTGGGTATTCATGAACCGAGTTGAAGCCATGACTAAAAACAAATGAATGGCTATGACGTCACTCCATTAATTCCTCTTCCATATCTTTATTCACACGTGACGATTTTCAAACAAAGAATAAAAGACACGATATAAATGACGCATTTGGAGTTTATTCCCGTCGCTGTATTTGCTGGTAATCATAAACAATTTATGTTGACTAATTATATTATTAATAAACAAAAAAGTTTATCCGAGATGTAGGAAGATACCAATGTTCTTGATATTTAATATTTTACGTGTCAAAACTAGTAACATCTCAAAGAAACACCACCACATAATGCGGTTACGGTATCCTAAGAATATGGTAAATAACAACAATATAGATGACAAAGCAACATGAAGGCGACTAAAATCGCCAAAATGGTAGCGCCTGACAAACATGGCATTGGCACCCACCCACTGAGTACGAAACTCTAATTTTAATTATTAGTTGTTTTACACAACAATCTGACCAAATTTGAAACTTGTATGAAACAAACAGGTGGTAGAGCCGATGCCGGGCTCGACTGTGGAGGTACCATCATCTTACTCGCAAATCCTCCCGAAGTTATTTGGAAGAGAGTAAGAGAACAGCTCTCAGGCGAAACCAGGCGGCCCACCATTGCCTGGGACCGATGGATGGCGGTATATCCATCCCCAATTGCCGGGCCTTACATGGAACAGACGGTGACGGGCAGCGGCGTCACTGGTGCGAGGGTTCCGGCACCTCGCTCACCAACCCGCCTGCCCAGCGTGTGTGAGTATGGGCAATTCTTCCAGGATGACCGCCGGGAGTGGCAAAGTCCTGGAAAGGCCTATGTCCAGCAGTGGACGAACTAGGCTGATGGATGGATGAAACAAATAACGTTAAAAATGGTACCTTTTCGAAGTGTTCTCCATTTTAGAGGCCACTATTCACGTATTTTTTGAAAATTTCAACTTACTTCCTATGACGGCTAATGCTGTAGATCCATGGACACACAGAAAGCGGAGGCTTAGTAATAGGGTCCCGTTTGGCACCCATCGTATATTGAACCCTAAAAACATTGACCTCTCATAAAACAACAAAACACACAGTCTCTAAGAAAAGTTCGTCAGAAAGTGTCCGAACGTGCGACGAGCAACGTAGCAAAAATCTTCAAGCAAATTAAGATTTTATGTCGTTTTAACATAAGATGCAATGTCAGTTGTACGAAATCGTCTTTCGATTTTGTCACCCTATGTGGTGACAAAATTCATCGCGGACACTTTTTGAGCGAGATTGTGAGTCTAGTTGTTTTATGAGAGGTCAATGCCTAAAAACGAATACTTATAGAATTCAGTATCAATGTTCCAGACATTAAAATTAATATTGTATACGTACTACGCTGTATGACGCACGCAATGGTTTTATTGCTTCGCATACGGCTGAATCAATTTACTTGCCGTAAAAGTGCCGTAAATTATAATGTCTCTTTTATATCAGTGCTGCTATTAGCAGTAATAGAGTTGTGTTCAAAATTCGAAATCAGATCCACGGAATGGTTGGCATTGATTGAAATTATAAATGAAACATACTCATTAATATTTTCTGTATTATTGATTTTTACTTATTTTCAGTATGATACAACCGTAAATTATTCAAATGGAAACTTCTTATGCATAGATAATTAGATATCTTAAGGGCTATTTCGATAAAAGGGCACTTTTTAAAGTTGTTTACCTGCTTTTCAGAAGAAACCACTAATTTGATAAATCCGTATAAAAATTTCGGTTCCTTATTCTAGTTTTCTTCAGTACAGAAACGCGATTGCAGAACTTTCGCTCGATAGAAATAATTATTGAAATGAGGTCTTCTTCTACACTTGTTTTTATACTATGTCAAATAGGAATGACATATAGACCTGAATGATATTTATTAGATAGATTTTAACAATATCTAAATTTTCCTAGTTGGAAATTTTTATAGCTATAACTTAATATTTTATATTAATTTAAAACCGACATTTTGCTATATTTTCCGGATCCGTCCCTCCCGCACTGCGGGTTGTTCCGCATGGATTATCAGTGACCTTTGCAAGCGTGACATATCCTCTTAATAGTATTATTCCAATACACTATAGATCAGTGTTCTTATGAGGCCTCTTTACTCAATCATACTGGTAAGAATCAATGTCGGCTAAAAGATAATCATAGGTGATGTCGGTGATGGTAGCGCATTCGCTAATGAGGTATTTTTGTTTTTTTTTATTCCGTTCAAATAAGCATTATCCTATCATGAATAATAACTAATAATAACAAATGATGAGCGATTAAAAAGCCGTAATAATCTATAATCAGAAATCAATTCATCGTTCTTTCATCAATCAATCATCATGGAGATGCGTACAAAGAAGTATTCACTTCAACAAATCGCAGGCGGACCCGGCCAAATAGGTGTTTTCATCCTAAAGCCATCCATCCATCCATCCATCCATCCATCAGCCTGTTTCGTCCACTGCTGGACATAGGCCTTTCCAGGATTTCACCACTCTTGGCGGTTTTCCTCGAAGAAATGCCCATACTCACATACGCTGGGCAGGCGGGTTGGTGAGCGCGGTGCCGAAACCCTTGCACCAATGACGCCGCTGCCCGTCACCAGTCTAATTTATATAAGGCCCGGCAATTGGGGATGGATAAACCGCCATCCATCGGTCCCAGGCAATGGTGGGCCGCCTGGTTTTGCCTGAGAGCTGTTCTCTTACTCTCCCCCGAATAACTTCGGGAGGATTTCCGAGTAAGATGGTGGTACCTCCACAGTCGAGCCCGGCATCAGCTCTACCACCTCAGCCACTACACTAATATTATACCAATATAATATTTTATGCCAATAGTAATTGGCGTAGTGGCCGGAATGTTGTTGAATACGTGAAAGTGTGAAACATTATCATTAATCAAGTGTGTATTGTCAATGTGTGTTTGTGTGATTGTGGTTTCGAAAGTGTCAAACTACATCGTACTTATAATGACACGGCTTAGTCTAAGGGCTAGCGCACACTACGATTTTTACTTTTGCGACACGATTTCAAAATCACGCTGTAAAAAATCGCAGAGACTACGGTGCACGCACTGCAATAAAAAAATCGGCGATCTTTGCTAAGTTGGACCATGAATTTCGTACAAGTTGCTTGTTTTTATTTACTACTTCGGAGGATCAGAAGAAAAAATGAAAAAAAAAAGAAAAAATCCGTCAATACTGGACACACCTTTTACAGCGGATAGAATTATCAATGGTTTCTTTTATCTGAAATACCATGAACTTCGGACGTATCCCAAAAAATTCTTTGGCTATTATAGAATGAAAAGTCAAACATTTGACAGATTTATGAGAATTGTTGGACCTCATATTGAATACAAAAATACTAGGTGGCGAAATGCAATCCCAGCTTAAGAAAGGCAATCGCGTCGCGAGCGGTCGCAGCTAAACGTGACAAATCACAATTTTAAAATCGCTGCGATTTTTCTGTCGCATGTGCGCACACTGTCTTACGAACTCATACGTTGCATTTCTGCGATAAAAATATCGTGCGACAAAAAATCGTAGTGCGCGCTAGACCTAAAAAGGTTTTTCGGCTGTAGAGCGATAATACTGTGTATTCAATAATCTATATTCTCGTTACTAAATTCTTATTTTTACATATTTGCAGGGAATCGTCCAAAAAACGAAAGTATTTACATTATCGATACCCGAACATTTAGTTCGTACGTATTTCAAAAAGTTCAAATTGTATTACCTGCTGAAACATACAATGTCTTAACATTATTTTTACGACTAACCGTAATAAAAACGCCAGTTAAATATCAATTTTGTGAACTACTTCTACCTTTTTAGGGTTCCGTACCCAAAGGGTAACCAAAGGGACCCTGTTACTAAAACTCCGCTTTTCGTCCGTCCGTCCGTCACCAGGCTGTATCTCATGAACCGTCATACTTCCATCCATCCATCAGCCTGTTGCGTCTACTGCTGGACATAGGCCTTTCCAGGATTTTGCCACTCTTGGCGGTCCTCCTGGAAGAAATGCCCATACTCACACTCGCTGGGCAGGCGGGTTGGTGAGCGCGGTGCCGAAACCCTTGCACCAGTGACGCCGCTGCCCGTCACCAGTCTGTCTTATAAAAGGCCCGGCAATTGGGTATGGATATACCGCCATCCATCGGGCCCAGGCAATGGTGGGCCGCCTGGTTTTGCCTGAGAGCTGTTCTCTTACTCTCCCCCGAATAACTTCGGGAGGATTTCCGAGTAAGATGGTGGTACCTCCACAGTCGAGCCCGGCATTAGTTCTACCACCTTAACCACCGTCCACTTACACAGTTGAAATTTTCAACTGTATTTCTGTATGTATTTCTGATGTATTTCTGTTGCCGCTATAACAACAAATACTAAAAAACAGAATGAAATAAATATTAAAGGTGGCTCCCATACAACAAACGTGATTTTTTTTGCTCGATATTGATAACGGTTATAATCATGTGGTATTTTCTCTTTATAACGACTCACGTGTGACTTAGGGCTACTTAAGAGATGAAAAAATTCTTTATGATTTTTGATGGCATTTCGTACATTTTCGATGAAATAACGTCCAAATCTTTCTGGGAGTACCGGCAATGTCTATTTATTAGACCAGAACAATAGAGATATGTGTTGAAGAGGATAAAAACTGAAACTTGTAACAAACATTAGGTCGCCTCAGATGATAATGCCTCATTGGCAGGTACTTGGGATTTGTTAATCGGGACGGATCTTTTTGGCTGAATTCGAACTCAGATCCTAAGGTTAGTAGTTCGGCGTGTTACCGACTTAGCTACTGCCGTTATTCATCTAAAAGGTCGTACAATAAAATAAGTGAAAATAATTCTAGGGTATCGTAAACAGAAAACATTTAATAATTTTAAAAAAATCTTTTACGAAACAATTTTTTCACTTCCCGGTACAATAAAGTTGTTCAATCAGCTGTTTAAATTTCTATGGAAAGGCGAACAAAAAAAGAAAAAAAAATTCGTTGGCGATGAGTGATAATCTATGGTTAAATTTTTTTCACTTTGAATTTACATATATTTTTTCTACTTAGTTAAAATTTGATATTTAGTGTGTAGTAAACTTTCCACGACATATCGACTTTTAGAAACATACTCGTACATAAAATACGACGAAAACTTTTTGTGTTACGAAAACTTAAAATCAACTTCGTTAATTCCTCGGTATAAGCTTTGTAATAAACCGAAAGCTAATGACCACCAATTATTTTGTTTTCCCCAAACGTGCCCAATTTGTCTAATGACGGAAACACAGAAACCCAACAACTGAGGAAATTCAAACTATCATAATATCCATCATTATGACACAGATATTATAAATCATGAGAACTGACGACGGGCGTATTTATGCTTCCATGTTGAAGGTTTGGGGGGGGGGGCGTTTATTCGGTCTCTAGTCTCTGCCCCGTTTTCGGGTTGGGCGTTAATTTAGCCTTCATGTTAACCAGGGTCATTACAATGATAATAAAAACCAGTAACCCATTTTATTTAAAATTTCACAAAAATATTCAATGCACAGACACGACATTTTTACTACTTTATTAATTTTTAAGTGTGGGGTTGGAGAATTATCAAAAAAGAGATGTGCGATGTTAGAACTTAAGACGACTCTATCTATTCTCCTGAACTCCCATACTAGCGCAGTTTTCTGATCATATCCTTATTTATAGGTACTTGCTTATTATTTTTTTCTTTTTCAACATATCCCATACAATATTCATAACGTGAAATTAAAACATTTATCGAGTTGATGCTCGTGATTGTTGGCACTTGGTGGAACTTTTGAAACATTTTTTGTTTGATAAACACTTGTACTTGTCCACTTATTTATATTAATTTCCCTTACCGGTTTCGCTGTTAAAGCATTATCAAACCTTTGAATTAATATAAATAAGTGGACAAGTACAAGTGTTTATCAAACAAAAAAAAAAAAACATTTATCATTTGATTTATGTATGTAAATGTAATGTATGTATAATATTGGCGGATTTAGACATTATACCTATTTGTAGTTTATTTAATTTATCTATTAACTTTTTTATTCATTGAAGTGTCTCAATGAGTGTCTTTATAGTGGACCATGCATGCTGGAAGACCTGACAGCATTATTACTCAAGTTTCGCACAAAGAAAATATGTACTAATGTAGGTATGTATATAGAATATTTTAATTTTTTACTTATGATAGTATATATTTGGCTAGGCATTATATTTATTTATGGTCTATTCAGTTTATTTATGAAAGTATTTATTAATTGCATTATGTAGGTATAATAATCTTATTCAAATAAGTATTTATTTTATGCATGTGTATAACTTTAGTAGCCCAACTTAAATAAGTATAGTTTTTTATATATTTCTCGTATCATATTTGTTTCATCATAAAATATTATTTTTATGCAGATTAGATATGACATGTAAAACGTATACTTTATGTATCTATTTTACAAATAAACATTTTGAATCTCTTGAATCTTGAATCTTGACATACAAAAGTTACAAGTGTATAAAGTCCTGGATCTTACACATATTTTGATGAATGTTTATGTACCGTAATGTTCTAGAAGCGATACAACAAACCAAATAATTTTAGTTTCACAGCATAGTATACTTTATACTATTCAAAAATATTTTTGTTTCATTTCGATTTTTGGGATATTTCTCCTGAACCACCAAAAACATTCTCGAGTTTTTTCAAAACATGAATGTTGTCTCGCTTTAGCTTGCCTCTCACACCGTGTTCGGTTAGTTCCGTACGAGCTCTAGAAATGAACGTTCGGGTCAACCAATAACAGTCAGTCAGTGCTCTATAATCCGAAGTTGAATGTAGAATGAAATAGCAAGCTGTTTGCTAATTGTGGTGTTCAATTAAAAGCAGGCGCGCAATGCACCCATTGCCCCCCCTGACCGACGACCGAAGCACTTTCGACATTTTAATATCGCAATACAAACAAATGTTAAGTATTTACATGGATAACAAACGAAAATTTTAACTTATTTTTCGCTTAAAACGAATTTTTTGGGAGATAGATAAATTTAAACAAAAATTGCCCCGTCCTGAGCGAAATCCTAGATCCGCGCCTGATTAGAACAAAGCAAAGCACGCTCGCGGGCGGGGTGGGGTAAAGGATTATTATTACAGTTATCAGAACCGTTTAAAATGAACATACGAAGAGATAACTGTTTTAACTGTTCAACTAAACAGTTGGCAAAACGCTGATGTCACGAAAAGTTCGAATTAACAGACAGTTACAAAAATGTCCGGGAATAATAAAAATTGAGTGACATTATAGCGCCGAAAATAATTATTACGTGTCACAAAGCTACACTCCGTAATTAACACTACCGGTTTGGTTCTACTTGGCAGCTTAAAATGGCTTTGCCAAACTAAATGATCGCCGACTAAGGAACGTAAATAACGAAAAAAGCCTAAAAATTAATTACACAGACTTCAAAAAAAGTCTAAGGAACAATCATACCAACTTCAAGTCCTTAAAAAAAAGAGAAATAAATAATTAACTAGTTATTCAAAAGACGACTTTCACAACCTCGCTGAAAGTGATCTGAAATGGGTGTGTAATTAAAACGTAATTTCAAGGTAGACCAACTCCTCGCTTTCACTTTCAGACTTTACGGCGGCAATGCTTTATTATTTTATAACCATTCTATTTAATTACTCTATTCAATGGGAAGAAACTTTTGATCACGAGAAAAAAATAATTTTCAGGTTGTTCAAGAAAAAAATTTGTTTTTTGTAGTCATTGTAACCATTTACCATTACGCGTTTTTTTTTAAACTTAGGCAAGGAAAGTTTTTAGGCTTTCAGGCGGCAAAAATCATAATAATTGATTATTTCATCTTTCTTAGCTCCAAGTACAAATATGTACTAATTATGTAATAATAAGACCAATAGCCATGGGCTGTGACGAAAGTCCAGGGGGGGACAACCTTTCAAATATCAACGAGATTTATAGTTGAAAAATAAAAAACGTACTTTGTGCAAACAAAAACTGCCGATCGGTCTTGTCTCTCATATGTCCGCTGTATGTATACTTTAGTCGTGCTACGAAATCCTATTTTTTACTGTCCCATTCCGTTTCCAGGGGGGGGGGCTAATATTAGTGTGCTAAGACCACAGACGTATAATATAGTAGCAGACCTAACATTAATAATAAACGCATAGAGTCGACGCGTGGCAATTTTAGCTCAGTGAACTTCGGGCTCTTTTAAATATAAATCTTGCTCGTTTCCAAACAAAATATATACGAGAGATTACTTTAGGAAATAACAAATCTGTTCCAAGCATAAGCTACCCCAAACAACCCATTTTTATACGTTTCTTCGTACCATGAAGCCTAAATGTAGCTTATTTTTTGTATGGAAACTTGCCACGCTATTTAATCCTTATGTTTAGTCTGCTACTTAGTAATAATTATATGTATTGGATGACCAATAGCCATAGTGTAACCGTACCTTTAAAACAATTGTTTGTTGTTTGTTAAAAGAGTTCCCCAAAGAATTTTATACTAAATCATACAAATGCTTAATTAATATGTAATCTAGGTGTTTAACTTTAACCTGTACATCTACACTAATATTAAAGTAGAAAAATGGTCGTGTCTGTATATTGATTATTTTGGCTCCGCCCGCGTTTATCCTATCTCTGCCCCGTTTTCGGCTTAAGCGCTATTTTATGGACACCCCGTATAGCCTATATGTTGACCAGGGTCATAATAAAAAAAACGCATCCGAATCCGCTGAGTGGTTCTCGAGTTAAAACGGTACATATGTTACCGGCAATCTGTACAATCCGGTATTGTATATAATACCTAGGTAATGTAAATACAATGCCAAAAAGGTTAAGGTAATGTATGAAATATTATTTATTTAATACTTTGCCTAGGTATTGTATACAGTACCGAATGCGCAGCCGGTAGTGATAAAAGACGTGAGTGGGAAATTGATTAGGGCTTGTATTTAAATGAAGCTTAGCCTTTTGGTTAATGGTATTTCTGGGTGTTCATAAAAAAAATAACCACGAAGGTAATGTATGAAATATTATTTATTTAATACTTTGCCTAGGTATTGTATACAGTACCGAATGCGCAGCCGGTAATGTAGTATATAAAAGACGTGAGTGGTAAATTGGTTAGGGCTTGTATTTAAATGAAGCTTAGCCTTTTGGTTAATGGTATTTCTGGGTGGTCATAAAAAAAATAACCACGAAGGTAATGTATGGTGGTCGCGCCACTATGTGGTGCGATTCGCCATACCTAACCTTCTAACAAACCTAACCTACCGGCTCTCTTCTGCGTTGCAGGACTTCCAAAAAAACTAATTTTGACTGCGAACTTAATATTATCCCATCGATTAGTAATATAATAACTTTACACTTTGCCGATGGACCAGCAGATACTCTATACAATCCTTAGGAATTGTATACATTGCCTAGGTAAAGTATGTAACGAACAATAATATTCATAATATTTCATACATTACCCGGACGCCCCAGGCATTATATACATTAGGTATTGTATACAATACCTGAATTATACAGATTGCCGGTGACATATACATACAGAAAGGCCAAAATTCTAAAAATGGTAGTTTTGGCTTCAGTGCAATATTAATAACACATTTCATTTAAAATTTAGAAAAAATATTAAATGTACAGATACGACTGTTTTACTACTTTGTTATTAGTAAAGATACATATATATTATTATATTATGTACATATCCGTTATTAAGGTTATCCCCTCACAAGCCATTTAATCACACACAACTCATCTAAACCGAAACTGCTATCCACTCAGGAAAACAACAGTTGGGGTTGCTAGATTGACATTTTCCCAAATAAAATTTTTACTCAGTTGTTTTTCTGCATTGGTATTTATGTAATACCCTGCTTATTTATTTGTATTTTTGTACTCTATTTTAAGTATATAGGTTGTGTAGATTGTGTAGAATGAACTGAATACATTCAAGAAGAAAAAAAAAATTTGGAATTTTTTTTGCCAACCTGTACAATGTGATTTTATCACCTGACAAAATATCTATGGGAAAGAGAATAAAAAAAATATTTTCGTTGAAAAGCTAAATTGACATTAATATCATTGCGGTGTAGAAAAGCAGAAGAAAAGTAAATCTGGATGTGAGGAGCATATTGATCATAGTTTCCTGGGGCATTAGCAATACCCTATCACCTCAAAAAAAAAATTACTCTGAACTTTAAGGCCCTTATAAGGTAAATGGGCAAGAAATAGATTATTTATCTTTTGTTGTCACAGAATTGGTGCTGTGTCAATATTAGCACACTATTCAATACACTTCGTCTCAATTTTACAAATTTCTATTTTCATTTAGATTTTCCCAGCACCAGGATTTTTAAAACCATTTTTCCACTTACTAACTACCGAAGCTTAAACATCCAAATTGCCTCATTTCCCCCAAAACGCGAAACAAAAAATTTAAATCTGGCAGCCCTGACCACGGGCAACGGAAACGTCGATCCCCATATGTCCAGAGTGGACAAACATGACCTTAATTACAGCGGTTTGTAATCAATCAGCTGTACCACGTTTGAATGTTTACTTTGGATTTAGGCGGTACGATTGACCCGTCCTACGTTTTTGAGGGTTGATTTTTGTTCTCTTGAAAGTAGTATTGCTGTTGATTGGGGAATTCGGTTTTTTTTTTCTTTTATCTTAGGAAAATTGTGTAAAAATAATATTAAAAGCTTATATTCCGTTCTATACAAGGTGACATTTATTTATACAGCCAAATTCATACCATAGTCAGTTTCAAGATTCGATGGCCCTTTTTAGGAAATTCGAAAATAATTTTTCTCCTGCTACAAACGCAAGCCCAGCCCCGGGTCGATACTATTTATGGAAAGGCAAAATTTTCTTTTTCAAATTACGCAATACAAATTATTTATTTGTGACGCTGATCATTTACAAAACCGCCAGTATAAATTTGTTACGACAATTTACTGCAGCTTACAAGTCTCGCAACGAGTTGTGAGCGCTCGGCAAAAGTGGTGCGGGACTAGCGCATGTGTTCACTCACGCACAAAATTACTTGTCAATTATATATAATAATTGATAATTAATTGCGATAGAGAAAAAATGATTAGCGCAGTCAAGATCAGCGCTCATAAACCGTTGCGACACTTGTACTACTACGCTGATTGTTTAAATTAAGCTAATCCAGGTTTTGTCTGTTTTTAAATTCATTTGAAACCGTGAAAAAGTGACCATTAAATTTTAAATATCACTCGGCCGCGCACTTTTTCAGATATTTACGTGGGACACTCAGAAAGATTTGCAAAACTAAAAAAAATTGTTCTATAGGTACATTTTTTTTAAATCTTTTCAATGTACTCTCCATTAGCCTCTATACAAAGTTTCATGCGTCTAAACCAGTTTTCAAAACACTTTTTCCAGTACGCCGCAGACACCTCGTTTACAGCCTGCTCGAATGCAGCCAGCGCATCTTCCGGCGACGAAAATTGTATTCTTTTGACCTGATTTTTTATTTTTGGAAATAAAAAGAAGTCACACTGTGCTAGATCAGGGCTGTACCCAGGAGTTTGACTGGCCTGCTGTCCAGGAAGTCCCTCGTTTTGAGTGCGGTGTGCGCAGGAGCATTGTCGTGGTGGAGCAGTAGCCCGCGGAGCCCTGTGTTTGGTCGCTCGTTGCTAACAACAGAGTAAACTTCTGGCATTTTCAACCATTCGGATTGATGCTTCTTTGATCCCGTAAGGGAATTGATACCAAGTGGCCAGTCAAATTAAAAAAGCTAGTGATCAAAACCTTAAATCATTTAAATTTTAATAAGTAATTCGTTTTGTTACAGGTAAATTTCACCGAATAAATTCAAGTACCAGAGTGCCATAAATGTCAGTAAGTAACATTGTACGTAACCTCCGATTTCACGTATGGGAATTTAAATTCCATGGGACACCTAATACCTGAGTATGCTATGCTGTGATTGGCTGATTCGTCGTTTATGCATCGCGTAACAAGGTTTTATCAAATCAGAAACTAGATATAGTTTATTAACTAAACCCCTATATGGACGAACCAGGTGCTTCCGTCCAGGTGTTCGGGTACATCTTTGGCTAAACTACGAAATATATCACTTAATCAAGGGATTTCCATATCTATTCCAAGGTAATAGGAACTGCAGCAATATTTCCCTTACCGTGTTCGGTAGACTACTTATGCGACGAAACATGCTCTTCCTTTGACCAAAATCCCAAGAGATTCCGTTCCTCCCGCAGAGGTATTGAAAAGTGACTTTGAGGGGGGTGTGGTATTGAACGCAGAGGTCTTGATAGTTTTGTTGTTAGGTTACTCGTTACTTTGAATTCCGGCGTATTTTACAAACAAAATATGATACCTCAGTCATGCTCTGCTCAAGATCTGCGTGATTTAGCTTTAGAATATGATATTCTTGTCTTTTAGGAGTTCTAGCGCTTATGGAGACTGTAAAGCCACGATGATGGCCTTCTCCTTCATATACAGGTTGAAAATTTTAAGAGAACCCTCACAATACCAACCTATATTTTAACAGAATCCTACAGTATTGGTTGTCGGAAACATTCTTTGATTTTTATTTATTTCACAACAAGTATCAAGTTACCAATTAAATCGAAATCGATAAAATGTTTTCGAAGATCAAAACTTTATATCTGTCAAATTAATGAGGGATGCAACCAAAGGGCTACGTCTTAAAATTTTCAGTATTTTTATTGGTCAGTTGCTGAGTTAAGGTAATCGAACTCGAATCGCAACTTTTTACCTCTGTACAAAATGCACATGATAATATTGTTTTCCTTATTTTTGAATAAAAAGTATGCAATAAATGCGAACTGGAGGTAATGGTGCGCGGCCTTAGCGATTCTTCGAGACGAGTGGGCCTGCGGATGAATTTGGAGAAGACTAAGGTCATGTCCAACTGTCACGTCATCCAAGGGCCAGTAACCGTCGACAATGTCAGCATCGAAGTTGTTCAGAAATATGTTTATCTGGGTCAAGTCATACAGCTGGATAAAAACAACTTCGACGCCGAGGCTGACAGAAGAATACTCTTGGGTTGGGCAGCATTCGGAAAGTTGCGTCACATATTTACGTCGTCAATACCGCAGTGCTTAAAGGCTAAGATGTTCAACCAGTGCGTCCTTCCTGTGATGACGTATGGCGCTGAGACGTGGTCTCTTACAAAGGGCTTGATCCACCGATTTAAGGTCGCTCAGCGAGCTATGGAGCGGGCTATGCTTGGGGTATCTCTGATGGATAGAATCCGAAACGAGGAGATCCGTCGGAGATCGAAAGTAACCGACATAGCCTGCAGAATCAGTAAGTTGAAGTGGCAGTGGGCAGGCCATATTTGTCGCCGACATGATGGCCGTTGGGGCCGAAAGGCTCTAGAATGGAGACCACGTACAGCAAAGCGTGGTGTAGGCCGACCTCATGCCCGCTGGACCGATGACCTGAAGGACGTTGCGGGGGGCGGCTGGATGAGGAGGACGGAGGACCGACATGAGTGGCGAAATTTGGGAAAGGTCTATGTCCAGCCTTAACAGTAGTGGACGAACACGGGCTGATGGATGGATGGAAATGCGTCTTAAAGCAATTTGCGGCAATAGTTTAATAATGTAATTTAATGTATTACATTTTGTTTGCATTACATGAACAAACTTTAAAGCGTGTTAACAGTTGTAATGTAATGCAGTCAAAATGTAACGCATAAAATGGAATAATTTTCATGTGATTACTTAACTATTAACAAGCAGTTTGCGCGATTTGCTATAAAACATATTTATAGCACACCGTGCGTAAAATGACCGCTTTACGCACGCTGCGCTTGCGTAAAGTCGGCATTTTCCGCACTTGTGCTATAAAATAGCACACCGTGCGTAAAATGACCACTTTACGCTCGCTGCGCTTGCGTAAAGTCGGCATTTTCCGCACTTTTGCTATAAAGTATTATACGATACTCGTGCGAGAAACTTTTTCAAAACGTTTCATCGCTCTCGTATCGTAATGTACTATTATTGCATACTTTATATTCAAAAGTAAGGAAAACAATATTATTAAGTGCATTTTGCACCGAGATCCTCTGAATCAGCGCTGACAGCGCTGCATTTTATAGTTAAGCACTGTTTAACTTGAAATTCTCAACGTGATATGAGGGGGTATGTCACCGTAAGATTGTTAAATCCGATAGTTTGTAATTTCCTTAGGCAAATATCAATTTCACGGTACACTTTTTCACGGTTGTTAATAAACAAACCCAACCTAAACCAGTGAAATTATAAACTATCGGATTTTACAATGCCACGCTGACATAATATTCGTACAAATTATTAACTTGCTGAATTATTATTGATTCATAAAAATTATGGCACATAAATTAAAATAGACTAGCAAATTGATAAGAAACAAAAGACTTATCGAACTCAAGGAACAACATCATTCTTTGTTTATTTATATTTTATTACTCATGTCTTTATTTACCTTGCGTGGTGCACAAATAATTTTCTGCGATAGCAGGAAAACTACAGGGCAAAGGGACAGTGGAATACTTTGTCTATTTATTGAAATCAATAACAACTGCAAACCGTTTTATATCGGTCAGAGAGATCTAAATGTCTATTTTGTCCAATTGAAAACAACATCAATTGGCCAATCAAATAATTGTTGTCATTTGAATAATTAAATGTCGCAAAACTATTTATTACTTTCAATTGGTTTTCAGGAAGCTGATCAATGAACAATAATAAAATATTTATCATAGTGTTTTTCTAGTTTATTAATTAAACAGTGTGCACGTATAAATTTAGTACTATTTTACATATAAGTTGACTTTGATTGTTAAGCTAAATTTATACTGGAGACTTTGTAATTAATCAGTAAGATATTCGACCATATGTATATTGATGATCGAAGAGTAAGAAGGTTCAATAGCCCTTTCTGTGAAATTCCCAAAATTAAATTTAGGCTTCATGAACTAATTGTTCATAAACAGGGCACAAATAATAATTTTCGTATTTTGCACAAGCTAACATGAGTTTTTGCAGCAAAATTCACCCTGAAGCCTCGGTAAGTAGTCAGTATCAAGGTTTGTAGACGCTTTTTGGAAATTTGTAATATTTTTCCTGTTTTAATTATATTGTTGCGTAATACTGATCACTTACCAAGCCTCCAGCAACGACTTGGCTGCAAAAATTAATGTCGTCTTGTATATATGTGTGAATATTTTTCTTAGCCCTTATCGAATTCTGCTAATTTATACCAAATTTTGGTTCAACAAGCGCATAATTTTTCAGACCGATGGACTTATCGTCTCCGTTTTTTGCGCCAGAAATACATATAATTTGGGACAAGACATAAAAGAACAAATGTTATTGTAACAATTGAATATCAATGTCAATTCAGACAAAGGCATTTTGCTCCGATCTAGAATTCAGAATGTTCCCTGAACATGGTAGCTTATATCCACTCCTTGAACACAAACCAAACCGAAACCTCGTCTATTGTATAGAACTAAGAATAAACCAGTACCCTACTAAACCTGGCAGGATGGTAGCTGGTAATATGTAAATGTTATTCGGGCTGGCGTATTCCGGGATTCTCGACAATCCCTAGGGCGACTGGGAAACAGAATAACATATCGCTGATAGCTTAGCTCCGAGCCGAGAAAAGGGTTATCAGACTTACGAGGGCTGAAATTTTCAGTGCCTTCCATAAGGCGCATTATGTCCATCGCACGACACAAGAGATAAACATATCTGAAAAAGTGCGCTGCTGTGAAGTGCGGTGAATAAAAAAAAGGTTGGGTATTGCTGGTTTTTAGTGAATAATATTTATTTAATATAAACACACACGAGAGTGTTTAAAAAAAAACGCGTCGTACTTATGATGTTTTCGATAATAGGTTTATATGTTTTCAACTACTGTTTTGAGCTGAAAAAGCAGCGTTCATTTTGCTTTTTTTTTTCAATCTAGCGAATTTTTTTCTATCACGTTTTGGGCTCTGTTATCGTCTTGGAAAAAGCCTCATTTATAACATGTTTTTATTTTCCAATACCCTATCTATTCTCCCTTATCTTATAGGCTAAATTATGAGTCATTAAGTTGGCTATCCCGATTTTGTCTTTTTTTTAATTCAAACTAAACCAACAAATTGCTGTGATTAAATTTTGTAAAAAATATTTGTCATATTTCACTCTTTGATCATAATATTTCGGCTGTTCGATACACGATTACTTACACTTTCTTCGATCCGATGAAATCGCAAAAATAGGTCTAAACTGTGATCTAAATATAATTTCATTTGAGCTATATAAAGATTTAGACAATAAAACTTATAAAAAAATAAACTTCGTGATAAATCCCATCCCACAGAATCCCACTCCCACTAATAATATTATAAATGCAAAAGTTTGGATGGATGGATGTTTGTTACTCTTTCACGCCGTAACTACTGAACCGATTGGGCTGAAATTTTGCGTGAATGTAGTTTCAGACCTGGAATAGGACATTCCACTACTTTTTATCCCATAAATCAGTTCCCATGAGATGAAAATGAACTTTCAAGTAGAAAAGTGATGTGTCGCCAAGCTTACGAAACAGATTGGGCTGAAATTTTGCATAAATTTAGTTCTAGACCTTAAATAGAACATAGGCTACTTTTTTATCCCATAAATCAGTTCCCATTGAAAAGCTATAAAAGAGACATACAAAATGGGAAACAGAGGCGCATAACACACACATTTCACCAGCTGTGTTTACTGTAGGTAACAGTCCGAATAATATTGACTGATTTTATAGGAGTACACCAAAACTAATTCAACGCGGGCGAAGCCGCGGGCAAAAGCTAGTATAATATAAAACGGCCGTCATATTAAAAACCCATCCCTCTTATTCCAAAATCCAAAATAATAAATAAAAACACCTCGAAACCGCGAGTATTCTGAGCGGCCCCCTTCCGCTGAACAGGATAAACTTGTGTAAAATGAAAGCGTTGTAGCAGGATAGATTTCTCTGGATAACCTCGCCTTTTCTATTCTATTGTAGTACCTATATGAGTACAATTGTTTTAAAATCGCATTTTTTCTACTATGTCGTTTCAAGGTGAATGTATTCTCAAAGTTTTAGCAGTTGATATGATTTTGTATTCCAAGTAAAACTCGCAAGCATTATTGCAGTCGGACAGCTGTCAAAAACGATGCATTGCGAAATGACTAGTGGGAATTTGATTGTTGACTGATGCCAAATTGATCGCCAATTTTGATTGAATATTTAACGTGTGTTATTGGCAGTTGAATAAACAATGCATGGGTCCCGTTGATATAAATTCTTATAACCATTTCGCTTTTTAACCACTAAAAAAAATTTATTTGGTTCCACAGAAAAAAAAAAGTTAAAGGTGAATAAAGAAACTAAACTAGACCCAACGATAGAAGGCACCTATGACGTTTAAATGCCTACCAAGTTTCATGATTGTTTATGGGTAAGTGTCACTAAAATAATCTAATACTTCATTGTTGCTGGCAGCGAAAAGTGACGTACTACTCGTTTCGATCATCATTTTTCGATTTTATAAAGACTTTATAGCAAAAGTTTCTAATTTTTTCAAAACACAAGGATCATGAGGAATGTTAGTGGCTGAATTGTAATTAATAAATAACGGGTTCTATTCTCCTTAATCGTATGGCTCCGTCTGTTTACAAACTATATCTTTTTATGATTAAAAAATTGTAAACCAGTTTTCTAGATTTTATGGCTGCTTTTTTAATGCAAGCAAATGCACATTTGCCATTTGTATTATTATGATGCATGTTGTATGACGTGGCAAATAAATCGATATTTTATTTACTCAAGTCGCTAGTCGCACTTGATTTTTATTTTTGCCGAAATTAAAATGCACCCCATCACTAAACGCAGCTGTCATAGGTGCCATCTCTCGTTGGCTCTTCTATAGGTTTGTCCCCTGTGCTACGCTTTTCTATGTAAAAAGACCGTACAAAGGAGCTGTATTATTTGCAGTTTTAAAATAACGATAGATAAAAAAGCGTATTCAAGGTTTTTGCCTTAAATTTCGTACATATACGCGTTTATGTATTATATGTTTTCCCTTTTAATTTAAAATGTAGGAAACTATATAGTTTTTCCTTTTATATCTTCTAGGATAATGTTTCCCTAAGAAGATAACCATTATTTACAAAATAACATTAAGTCAGGACAAGAGACGAAGAGTATTTCATATAGATGACCGCATTGAACAAGATTCCACCACAGTTTTGGCATAAAAAGGACGTTCTAAGGTCATTTTTGGGTCGCCTGTCCACACAACTAGTTATTACCTAAACGAATGGGCAATACCATAAATAAGACTCAAGTAAATACGGCTCAAGACGGACATTCACGACAATTTGTCTCGACAGTTTGGTCAGTTTCGTCGTTGTAGATAATCGGTTAACTGGGTCGGTCTAGCACGCGCCGTCGATACAGTGTCTTTCCGATATTTTGTTTTCTTGCATATTGCGGCATGTGGCAACGTCACGTACATAATAATACTGTCACTCTATGTCTTATCGTGGATATCGTAAAAGGCGACTAAGGAATTATAAAAAGGTGTGCCAATAACATTGACCCCCTCATAAACAACTAGACACACAGTCTCTAAGAAAAGAGAAAAGTGTCCAAAAAGTGTCCGCGATGCATCTTGTCACCGCTATGGCGTGACAAAATCGAATGACGATTTCGTACAACTGACACTGCATCTAATGTTAACGATATAACGTCTTAATTTGGTTGAAGATTTTTGCTACTATGCACGTCGCACGTTCGGACACTTTCTGACGAACTTTTCTTAGAGACTGTGTGTCTAGTTGTTTATGAGAGGTCAATGGCCAACAATCTATGTCTTTGTGGTATTTTAGGTCAATAAGATCATCGGATCTTGGCTCTGAATGAATTAATGAATGAATTAATGAATGAAAAATACTTTATTGCACAATAACACATGAATTTACAGAGGCGAACTTAATGCTATTTAGCATTTTCTTCCAGTTAACCTGGGGCGTTGCAGAAAAAATGTAGGGTAGTGCCCAAAATAATAAATAATAAACGTATTGAATATAATGTAACATATAGGTATATGTATACACAAAAATAATACAATAAAATAGAGGAGGGAAGCACACTAATATTATAAATGCGAAAGTTTGTGCGTGTGTGTGTGTATGTTTGTCACTCTTTCACGCTGAAACGGCTGGACGGATTTGGATGAAATTTAGAATGGATATAGCTTATACCCTAACTTAACACATAGGCTACTTTTATATCAACATACCGTTGCTTAACCGCGATGATTTTTTAATTATTTAATTACAAATGTATATTTTAAGATTTTTTCCTATACTTGTAGTATTAGACGGTATTACTTGCCAAATGTGATGGTTCTAGGTCAACGGGAAATACCCTATAAATTTTATAGATTATTGCCCAACCTAAATATGTTTTGTATGTATTTCCCTTATTATAGGTAGTATATTCATATTTTTTATTTTATTCTAAAGATATTTATTGTAAAGATTAACTTTGACTTGTAGAAAGTATACTTTATGTATCTATTTTACAAAATAAATATTTTGATTTGATTTTGATTCCTTTGACAGTGTCGAAATATACGCTTTTTGTAGCATAAACGGCAGTATCTTTTTTTACGTTAACTTAGAATTTTGATTTTTTCAAATTATGGTTTTAATTTCAACTCGATACCTCCACGCGTTCCTAATATAAAGGGTCTTGACAGACAGACGGACAACAAAGTAATCCTATAAGGGTTCCGTTTTTTCCTTTTGAGGTACGGAACCCTAAAAATAATCAGTTGGTAGAGCAACCGCCCGGTAAGCGAGAGGTCCCGGGTTCGAATCCCGGTTCAGAGCTCCTCACGTCCAGATTTACTTTTCTGATTTTCTATACCGCAGTGATATAAATTTAACTAAAAATAACATTAACAAACGCGGTATGCGTGAGAGTGCAAGTAAGATAGATAGACGATGTATCGCTGGCGCGTGCTAGCCACACTTTTTACATTGACAGTATCGAGTTGGTGTCTTATTGCAGTAACTCTATACTTGTTCTGTTATCTTCGGTTATGCAATACTTATTAAAATACCTTTGTATACGTTGTATTGTATTCGTACAAAGGCTAGGTCAATAGTGCATCACGCATTAATACTTGGAAATGTACTGCCTTTATTTACATTAATCAACTGTGATCGTAATATTATTACATTCGCATATTAACTTATACCCAAAGCGGTATTAAAATATATCGTTACGACGTGAATCCCCGAAGGTGTGTCGTGTGTTTACTAAGTAAAGTGTGAAGTGCATATTACTCGTACATATGATTAAGTATTTAACCATACATTTCACAGTTTAAACTGGTTAACCTACGTTTCACCGTATAACACCCTAGCGTGATGGGGAGTGACTCGTATCGTCGCTATTTAGGTGGTTAAACCGAATCCCGGTGCAAAATGCACATCATAATATTGTTTTCCTTACTTTTGAATAAAAAGTATGCAAAAATTGTGCTTTAAAGCAATTCGCGGAAATTGATTACTAATAGTTAGGGTTTAACATTCAAATTCTATCATTTTATCATTTACATTTTGATTTCATTCGATTAACAAACTTAAAAGCGTACTTATCGTTGTAATCGAATGTAATCAAAATGTAAGGCATAAAATAACATAATTTTAATGCGAGAACCCTACTGTTAGTGATCAATTTCCGCAATGTTTGCATACTTTTTATTCAAAAGTAAGGAAAACAATATTATGATGTGCATTTTGCACCAGGATTCGGTTTAACCATCTTAAGGCGCAAATATGGACCCACAGTTAGGGCTAGACATTTCAATAATTTTCCTGAAATTTTCTTGAAATTTTTTTGCTAATTTGGAGGCAGCACGATTTTCAACAGCTTTTTTTTTTCAATGTAACCCAATAAAATTAAACAAGATTTTTAAAAAATTTTTAATATCTCTTAAAATTCCTGACAAATCCTACTTTTTCCTAATTCCCTGACAGATGGAGAAAATTCCTGACAGTCAGGAAAATTCCTGTCATCTGGTAACCCTACCCACAGTTAGCAGAAAGAAAGAAACGAAACGAAACGTGTCTATAGTGTACGTCCTGAACTATTTAAGTACTGTCGGTAAAATTACACAGGTCCACTTTTCACCCTTATTACATTTACAATAAGAGCAAAAAGTGGACCTACAGACCGTCCTTCGATAAAATTATTCTCTTAAAAAATATGCTTAAACCGTTACAGCAACGCACGATTGTATTCGATGGGTCTGAATGTATGATAATTTCTCACCGTATATGAATTTTTTATTACGTATAACTTTATAACTTTATAACTTTATTATTTTTTATTATGCATAACGATGACATTCCAAATATGATTCTTCAAATATACGCCAAACATCTTGACCACAGAACAGAATATTTTCTGTGATCTTGACGAAGACTTGGACTTCGATTGTTCATTAGGACTAGCGGACAGATATCGACGTTTCGCATAAGAGGACATAGGTAGTAAAAAACGAGATTTTTAAACAGTAGAACTCACGTACAACAATAGATAGGGTTCTGAAAAAGAAACATGTTATAAATTAGGAATTTTTCCTTTTCATTTTTAACACAGCTCAAAACGTGATTCTGAAAACGACGCTGCATCGAATAAAAGTGCGATTTGAAGGCTGTTTTTTTTCAGTTCAGAACGGTAGTCCGTCCAAACTAATAAAGTAAAAATAACAATAATGACTATTGTAAAAATAATAAACCTTTAATCTAAAATATAACGACGCGTTTTTTAAAAACGCCCTCGTATTTATTTATATTAAATATTATTCACTAAAAAACAGCAATATCCAACCTTTTCTTGATCCACCGCACTACTCGAACGCGCAATTTTTCAGGAATTATCTCTTTCGTCGTGCGATGGACATATTGCTCCTTAAGGTGGTCGCTCCGGGTCTCATTCCTAAACCCACAACTTAGGGTTGTTTCTCCTATTTCTGAATAAAAAGTATTAAATAAATTATGCTGCTTATGGCACTATGCCACAGTAAATATCAGTTGGGATTTTCTTACAAAGTTGTGTAATTTTATGCATTACTTTGCAAAAGATCCTGCACGACAACTATAAACGAGCTTTTAAGTAAACTAAAGTCTAATTTTAAAATCTTATTCTTATTAATTGTGTCTCCTTTAAAGAATATCTTTACACAGAAGTTCAACACAAAGCAACTTGTACTTATTCTTTTCTGTCAACACAATCGTTTTCAAAGAGCTCTACGTAGATTACTCTCGAGCTCTCAGAGGGGGCTCTCAGCTCTCGTGTCGGATGTCACACAATCCTATTATGAGCTGACGAGCTATTGTTCTCCGAGATCAAGTTGCTACTCCGTCGTGTTCATAGCAAGTGCCGGCAGCAAACGGGTTAAAATGTGAAAATGAATTTTGTTTTAATTTCGTCTCCACAAATTTCAGCTCAATCGGCCCAGCCGTTCTAGAGTTATGCCGCCCTTTTTTTAGGTTTCCGTATCCTGTCTTGGATGAGCGGAACCCTTATAGAATCAATTTGTTGTGTCCTACTTGCACTAGACCGTTTTTTAGGGTTCTGTAGTCCGACAAGGAACCCTTATAATTTCGCCATGTCCGTCCGTCCGCCTGTCCGCGGCTTAGCTCAGAGATTAGTACTAGAAAGCTGTAATTTGGCATGGGTATAGGTACCTATACATATTAATCACGCCGACGCTGACGGTAAAATAAAATCATGTTTTTTTTTTACGGTTCCTCCATAGAGCTAGTAACAGCTTTATGCCTCCCATACACATAAATTGGCGATGTTTTTTTTTCTCGTCTAACCCACAGTGTGGGGTATCGTTAGGTAGGTAGGTCGTTCAAAAACATTGTGAAAACCATTTTTCGATTCTGGGATTCGTAGGCGAAATATTAAGCTTTAAAGTGCTAATTTATGTTAGAGTCAAGTGTCCCCCCCCCCCCCCCTAACGGCTAAACGTTTGTTTATGTGGATATGTGAAAAAATTCACAAAACTTGTATACAATTATAATTTAAAAGGAACACTATCACAGCTAAGTAGGCTTTACAGGATTACGAGTACAGGTCGCGCCAAACTTTTAGTCCTCTCTAAACACGACAATGTATGGGCCGTTCTTCGAGAGAGCAACTTCCGAAGTTTGACGCGATCTGTGTTAGTAGACCAACTTATAAAATGTACTGGGCAACTACGAAACCCTACACGCACGTGGCCGGTTTCTTTTTCTTTGGAGTAGTCTCGGACAGGCTCTGAGACTTTTTTATAATTTTCCGTTTTCTTCAAAACCCAATAACTGTTTGACCAATTGGAAAGTTCCACGGGTTTTATGCAGAAAATAATGGATGACGATGGATGCGTCTTCTACACTGACGTTCTTTGTACAACATAATTGACATTTAATTTTTTTTCATTAGTTTTGACCCTGTCTTTTCCGAATCCTAGCATAATAAAAATAGCCATACGATTTAAAAATAAAATTACTATAGTACTACAGTTACTTAAGAATTTAACAATGAAGATAAAAATATATGTATACAACCAAAGTTCTTTGCATGTAGGCCCAATGGCTTTGCTCCGGGCAATTTCTTTGAAAACCTAAGAGGGGCCCGTAGCTTTGTGTGGGATTAAAACTGTAAAACTATGCTTAGTTACACGTACAATACAACAGTTCTTAGAGTGCTGAGGAAGTATTACTTTCCTGCTTACTTTTCTTTTGTTAACACGAGCTAGACTAATGCTAGAAGCCGGCTTTTGGTTCAGGAAGATTCTGTGTATTATTTTGTAATTAAAAAATAAGTTTTGTTTGCTTTTACTTCACTGGAAACCTCGTTTTTAGCGTTCCGGCAAGAAACAAAACTCTTCGTGGGCCGGTGCATCCACACTGCCTGTAACAATGAAAAACATTATTGTTTCAAGTAGAATAAAGGGTAGGTAAACATTCATTAAAATTAGAGTAAGTTGAAATCATGAATATTTAAAAACCGGATTGGTTGAACTCACTTTTTAACAGTGCAAGGAGGCACATTTCGAGCTTTCTATGAGATTTTGACTTATCATCATCAAGACTCTTCGGGAGGCTTCGATACAGGAAACCTCTGAATGCAGCCGAAGAATGGAAAGGCGAGCGGCGACGAGAGGAAAGGGAAGCTAGTACTCGACTGACCGCGGTGCGTGATAGTACCCCCGAAGAGTACTTGTCGATGGTTCTGATGATGATTGATGATTTTACAGTAAAAAACCGGACAAGTGCGAGTAGCACTCGCCCACCGAGGGTTCCGTACAAATTAGTAAAAGCTTTAAAAAATCTACAAAAAGATTTGGTCACCTGTACAATTATGACCGCGCATACCGTTGCTTAACCTCGATGATTTTTTACAAATATGTAGTTTTGAGATTTTTTCCTAATTATTTAACAAATTTCATAGTTCTAGGTCAACGGGAAATATCCTATAAATTTTGATTCCCTTGAGTGTGTCGAAATATACGTTTTTTGCAGCATAACGGCCATATCTTTTTTTACATAACTTAGAAGTTTGATGAACCGGGAGGATTTTTTCACAGCTTCAAGGGATTGTAGACTTGAGTACACTTCAATATGGCCGATTGGATTGATTAAATTACTTATAGTGGTCATTTTAAATGAAAAATACTGTTTTACCGCATACGACCTTACGGCATAAGCTAGTTCGTGAGCGCATATTTGTATGGAGTAAGTCCCCCTTACTTCACTCCCCTAAGGCGCCGATTTGAAATTAAAAGTTTATCGGTGCCTCACCTTAATTTCAACTCGATATCTTTACGCGTTCTCGAGATAAAGGGTCTTGACAGACGGACAGACGGACAACAAAGTGATCCTATAAGTGTTCCGTTTTTTCCTTTTGAGGTACGGAACGGAACCCTAAAAATGGAGAAAAATCGAACGTAATACTTGTCAGTAGAACGCGGGTGTGCGAGTGTAGATTGTGACTTGCACTTTAGAATCCATACTCGGAAACAATTTTGGCCCGTCTCGGGATTCATGTCGTGACGATAACATTTACATTGAAGGAACCAATTATATGATTTTATTTTTCATACGAATTTCTGTTAACAAAGATTTGATTATATTTTCGTATTAATTCGAATTACAGCTATCCTGTTCAGTGGCGTAGCTATCGTAGGACCGGGTGGTGCAGTGCATCAGGGCCCCGGAGCTCAGGGGGCCCTGGTGCACTAATTTTGAGGGCCAATACAAGTTCAAGCTACGTGGAAAAAGGGGTTGAGGGCGCGATTCTTTCTCTATGCACCGGGGCCCTTGTCCACCTAGCTACGCCACTGATCCTGTTATTCATCGTTCACACTCGACTATAGAACAGACAGAAATAAAATAGAATACATATTCTTAAGCCTGTCTTTCAGAAGAATACGTTAAAACCACAGATTTCTATTAGCTACGATCCTGGAACACTTCTTTCATGACTTTCGGGTGCTTTTGCGATAGCCCTTAGCCCTTAGTTTACTAAAGGTTAAATTATTCGGCGCTTCCCCCTCTTTGCTAGTAAAGTTGAAAATAATGCATAAGCATAAAAAATTGAAGTCAAAAATTTACTTTTTCTTCCGTCAATTCATATGTCCTTAGAGCAAACCTAGATAGGCCAACAGAAGATTCTGTGTCAATCTAACATACTTGTTTTGGGACACTGTATACCTATGAAGCGTCTAAAATAATTTTAACAATGGCGAAGACTTTATTGCCTTTCGACAAGAGGCGATAATTGGTTGGCCCATTGTTCTTATTGCCTTGGACGCTTGTTGTAGTGATATACATACGGGCTAACTTGCTTATCGGATGTCTAACTTAATTTATAGCACACCGTGCGTAAAATGACCACTTTACGCACGCTGCGCACTTTTAAATTTATGAATAATTACTAAGTCTACAGCTTCAGCCGATATAGGTAGCCGGTTTAAATTTCACAGAATGCGTGTTACCATAGCTTCTGTCACGGCAAATAATAAAATTAAATTAAACCTTAATGTATGGGAAAAAACAAAAAGCCTTTGAAAAGTAGTATTTATAACGTTATTTTTCAGTTCTACTCATATCTTAAAGATACACACAGGTTTCAACTTTGGTCAGTTTATGACAAAGGTAGTCTATAGTAAACGAACATATTATAATAAAATTACGGTTGCGTATTTAGAGGGTGCCGAATTGTTTCGAGCGCTACCATTTTGGCGACAATTTTTTGTCGCCTTGATGTTGCTTTGGCATCTACGAGTTATTTACATGTTTTTAGGGTTCCGTACCCGTATTCCGTGTTGGTGCGGAAACTTGTACGTGAGTCCAACTCGCACTCTGCCAAATTATTTACATTTACATCGCGCGTCAAAGTAACTAAATTGTAGTATGAGCTTATCTACATCGCTATTGAATAAAATAATTTGAAATCCAACGTCTAATTAAATTTATTAAAATATGAACGCCACTTAAACATTTCAAGAAATTCTAAGAGCTTCTGTACATCTAAACAAACACGTCCAATATCTCAACGCATGCCTGTCTCCATCAAACAAACCACACATTATTCGGACAGCTGTCAAAACTCTACTCACAATTGCTCATCGATAGAAACCACTGGAGCAAATAAAAACCAATGAAGAGGAAATTATGTGCAATTTTGCCCAACTCCATTGAATTTGTGGTTCTTCTGCTATACTTTCGTCGTCGTTGATCTTCGATCATCAATATTATCGAAGTCGTTGATCCTTTATTTCACGTCCATACATCCTTACATTTGAAGGCATACTCATCCTATACGGTTATTCCAAACACGTAAAAAAATACATAATATAATCAATTATAAATTTCGTGTTTAGTAAAAAAATTTTTCTTTACTTTGGACAAAAACAAATCGAAAGTTATCGAAAATTTTGATTTTCTTACTCCTTCCGAATGCGATTATAGATAGCGATTATAATGATTCTTTCACTTCAATTCAATGTTTTTTTTTCTTTTTAAAGACAATGTATAGATCTACAAAACTATTGTTTGAATATTTTTTTCGTGCGTCGCGTCCGTTTAAAGAGTATTATTTTCTGGTATTTTGCGTTACCCGACGGAGATACAGCGATGGTCGCGATACGCGCTGATATGAATGTTAAATCAATGTCGTTTTCGTCAATTAAGGGTTCCCGTTTTTTAACAGAACTCTAGAACTCAGTAAATAAATTGAACATAAACGATAACGGGGCTTCAATAAACTATTATCCATTTATTTAGGGGCCGATTTACTTAGCATTTGATGACAGATAAATTGGTTAAACGAAGCATTTACTATGATTGGTCTAGTAACACGCTGGAATTACTCGTAAGGATTGAAAAATCCACCCAAAAAGTGATAAACGTTGACTCCTAAGAAACAAACAATTTGTTTCAAACCAAATCCCCTGTAGTGTTTCAACATCAAAATCTCATTTCCCCGTGTCACCCTACGACGCGTGGTTTCAAGATTTATTCACAACATTGGGATGTTGTAAAACCACGGGAAATGTACTATCTAAGTTACATGCAACGTGCTTCGTCTTCTATGTAGAATTAGGAATGACGACGTTTGCAATTTTTCCCATCCGCGGCTCTAGCGCTTTTGGAGGCGAATAAGGGCAATAAGGCTACTAAAGGTATTTAAAGGGGGTAGTAATTACCTATGGTCTGGGAAACAATTAATAAAAAAGCATGTCACTTTGCTATGAAAGTGTTGACAATAATGAAATTTTCATAGTCTAAAAGTATTGCGAAAAGCGTTTTGTTCGTGCATATTTTAACAAAGTTATCACGTACATAATTCAATTACGCTAAAGACTCAGGAGATGGGGATTATTAATATTTCAAACGGTAAAGTTAATTGGTATTCCATTATTGTGCTGAGAATTCGCGAAAATCATGAGTTAAGAAACTTCTCAAAGAGCAGAATCAGATAAGGACGTGTGTATAGGGTGTGGGTAGCGAGATAATTGGTGTATGGGAAAATTTAAATATTATAATTGAAAATTATTAAAATTAAAAGTGTATGATAAAAGTTGAATTATAATAATTATACTTGAATTTGGTGATGATGATGACAGTAGATAGACAAGTTAGATGAAGTTTTTTTGCTGAGCCCTCGTAGAGATCAGTGCCATCTGGTTAGAATAGAACCGGATCGTGATGCGCACCAAGCGACTAGATGAATGATGTTTCCAATTTGAATATGCATGCAAGTAAGATTTTTTTTCATCTTTGTTTTTTTTATTTATGTATACTCGTATATTAAATAAATGAATAAAAGAAGACAATTATAATTTTATTGAGAGTTTAAATCTATACATAGTCTTGGAGTAATTTTCCTCTTTGTGGTTCGAATAGCTTATTTATATGTAAGCTAATTAAGTATATTTTATTAAACTCTCTCTAGATGCTCGTTTAAATTATTAAGACCGCATCAAGGAAAACCGTTTACAATTTTCTTTTTAATGATATAGAAAAATAATTATACATTCAGGAACAGAAAAATGGATTCCGTAGGTAGCGTCGCCGTACACTTGACTGAATATTAACGTTATTGTAACTCTAAGTATACATTCATCCACATGACAATACCCTCACACCGTATTTACTTAAAGCTCAAATTCCCATAGCAATTTATCAACAATCTTCAGCTGATGAGATGAAACCCTCATGAGACTTTACATGAAGAAATCGCGCCTCACCAGTCGTCTCACGTGTTATGGAATTTTCATTCTTATTGTAAAGTTATAAGGTCTACTGGATTGGTGGCGCCATATTGACGGCAAAAACTTCATTATTCCTTGTCTCTAGATACCCCAGTCAATGCCATTTAATCCAATTCTTGGGATTGGGTCCTTGAAAGTTAAATAAATATTTATCGGTGAAAATTCCGTCAGCCCAATTTTTGCCATCTATTACCCTAAAAATAAGGACTACAAATGGGTCTATCATTTCAACGGGATAGTACAACAATAAAAAGCAGTTGTCATTTGAGTATGGTGATTTAGCGGCTCTACATGAATATCACGCTGAAAAGGGTCCTATAAAAACGTAGCCTTGTACTCTTATAACTGAATTTCTGTTAGTACAACCGAATAGACTAAAATTGGTTGTATGTGCCATTTTGAAGTATTTAGTCAGGCCTTCTTATTCTACAAATTCAAAATTAATCGTTTTCAGTATGAAGGATACTTGTATAACCTGTAAGTTTTTATTTATTTTATTTAGAGATAAATAATTGTGTTTTTAAATAAAATTGATAAGGATTATATTTAAAGAACTAACTAGTCCCCTTAAAGAATGTAAACTATCTGTTTAACCATAGACAAAATTGATTTGTCTATGGTTTAACTCAATCACCCATCTACCCGTACAAGCTAAAATTATAAAAAAATATTATTCACTCTCCGTATGTTCTGACTTTAACAAACATTATTTCTGTAACAAACTAAAGTTGTCAAAATTAGTAAACCTATCATTATAAAATTTACAAGCACGTTTTTAGAAACTGATAGAATTTATTATTTTGTACAAAATAACAGCATCGATATAATCACGACGATGTTTCAATGATTCAGTATTATGTATGTTTGCTGACACAGTATAATCAGAGTAAACGTGATCAGTTTTGTAATCGAACGCCACCACAAATTTTCTTTACTTTAATTTTTAACCGTAAATAGCCTCAAATCCGCACACGGGACATTTTGCTCTGCGGTCAGCACATGTGGTATCCATCACGAAGCAACCTTCGTAACTTCTAGACGTTCATGAAGAGTTGTGAAAATAACCTGTCATTCAATTTTCAGTTCATCCGGTATCTTTCTAATCAACCACTTCTTAAATACTTGTGAGGAGCTCCAAACCGGCTTGTATCTTCTTGCGCCCGCTATCGCTAAAATTATCTATGTCAAAAGGTGAATAGTAGGTCTAATACTGCAACTTGACCCGGTGTTATTTCCATGAATTCGTGATAGGTATTCAATTCATTAAATAAAGTTAATTGTAAAGGATTTGTTGCCCACATAAAAGGTCTATGAAAACCATAAAGTATGTAGAAACGAGATATTTTCTTTTTTGAGACATGCTCTGTACAGTCTGTACAAAGTTACACAGCTTGACTGCATGTGAAATAGGATAGTACTCGTACGTTAATTTAATAGCACAAAACGGAACGCAACAACTGAAAAGATATTTTGACAGCACATTAGCCAATCACAACCTGTGAGAGCATGTGCAGTCATCCGTACGTTGGAAACCGTTTATTAGATACATTTTCCCTAAAAGCTTACATTTTCCCCCAGAGTTTAAAAAAAACCAAGCAATTTTTCACAAGAAAAATCTTTTGTATAATGCACGTACCTTAATTTTTAATTTTTTTGTTAAAACGAGAAAATTGCGGGCCGCCAACTGCCATTATCCTTTCTAACAAAGTTGAAATTTTAGTAAAGCTAAGATTTTTCATAGCATCTTTCGGACATTGTATTTTATAAATATAAGTAAACGAACAACGAATCATAAATCAGAATGCTTTGGTTAAGATTGTAATAATTTCGATCGATATTTTATAAAACATACATTTTCATAAATACCCAACTATATCCGAAGGAAATTCAACCGTATCAGTAATCATCAAAACATCCGTCCACTTCCAACACTTATTCGAACCCCAAAAATTCTCTCTCAAAATGTGATACAAAACAGTGCAGGACTATCGTTCACTCAACCCTCCAGCTACATGTCAGAGCTAATCGAAAATCACTTTTACTATATTATTGTAAGGTTCTATTTACCTTGGTATACTATACTTCCCCTAACCCTCAAGGGAGATAAGGTACAATGCGTGACCACTTAGCCAATTTCATGCGAGGTTCCCTAGGAATTTGATATTTTCGTAAGCAGTCTTGCCTATAATAATGTAGGATTGTAGGGGTCCAATCTAAAAAAATGCACGAGGTATAATCATTGCGTCAAATGAAGTTAAAATAATATTTCATGTTTCTTTTAAATACAGTTGCAATGTTTAAAATATCTTGTAAAATGAGGAAACCTAAACCGAATACTCCATTAGAAATTCAATATCGGATTTAAAAAATTAAACTTTTTTTACCAACAATAACCTGTAGTAGAACAACAAATACTGATAATGCCGATTCATACAGTTTATAAGCTGTGACTAAAACAAACATTTTTCTTTCACGCGTTGTTGCGATGTTACGAAACCCTAATAGAGCGAGTCCCGACTCGCACTTGGTCGGGTTTTCAAGCTCTCTTAGCTTAGCAATGGAGGAGTCATTTCTTTGTAATTCGGATTTACATTTCTCAAGTGAGTTTGAAAGTTGAAACTCAACTCAGTGCAGAGTTTCTATCGCCTAAAACTTTTGAAACTTCTTGAATTGAAAGTCAGTTGAGATGTAGAATAAAATATTTTTTCGGAGTCAAAGCAAAAAAATTTGCTTTACATATTTGTCCAATGGTTTTTGAGGCATTGGTATATAAATTCTCATTTTAGTCCATTCAAATAACCGTTATTTTTTGGAACTCTGAGAACGCCTATTTTGAAATCCTACGTCCTTTACGTGTAACGTCAAAAAGATTAAAAAATAGATATTTATTGTTACTTTTCGAAATACATGGTGACTTTTTTATACAGAGAAATTATTAATCGAATCTTTAATATGAAACATCATTAGGACAACCAACTATATTTTGGAATTTGTCAAATTGTCAATTTGCCAATTGTGCTTTAATGTGAGTATTTATGTAAGTGTATCTATGTAAAACCACAGTATGCTATAGTAAAACGAATTTATGAGTCACATATCCAGTCCCCAGTATGATTAGTAGTTGATATATTCTTCTACATACAAAGATTAATGCCCAACTGCCATGATCTTCTATATTATAGATAGAATCTAACGTTTAGAGTGGATATAGCTTATATTTTACTCGTTATCTTTTCCTCCCTCAAAGATATCACTTCTTTGGGGAGAGCCCGGTCCGCGGCGACAACTTTGATGAAAAGCAATATGTTAAATATTTTTCTGGCCTTTATCGCGATGTTTCTGGAAAAACAAGGGACATATTGGCTGCCAAAATGAAGGCTTAGAAGTTAATTGATTGAATTGTTTATCTTTTGCGAGTTATTTTGGTACTTACGAGCCCGCTCCGAATCGTTATTAATAATATCCAAGTAACAAAATAACACGCAAAGGAGAAACAATTGAATCAAATAAATTTTAGGTCTTCATTTAGATGGCCAATACGGACTGGTGTATGTCCCTGATTTTTACAAAAACATCGCGACAATGACAAGAAAAATAATTAAAATAATGCTTCGCATCAAACGGATGAAAAATACGAAGCGGGTTCTTAACTATTTTATGTTAATGTATGGTATTATACGATTATTATATCAATGTAATGCACAATAATGCACACGTCCTGCATTTTATATTCATTTCGACTGCATTAATATTAATGTGGTGCTTTATCATTACATGGGCGCTTCTGGTACAATATTCTAATCATAGACCCCATTATTTGATTTAATTTTAGGGTTCTGCTGGTAAATAGAAACCTTAAAAAAATTTCTTGTGTACGACAGCTTTTTGATGACAAAGCAGCGGCACCATTAAACAGCTGTCGTACACAACATAGAAACAGATATCGATATCAGATATGGGATGAGCTTGAACATTCGTGTCCTTATGAATCCCTAAATGTTAATAGTGTGAACTTATCGATGATTTCTCGTATTTTTCCCTGGCCTAGTTCTTCACCTGTATAAGTACAGATACGGACAAACATTGCACATTGCATTGCAAACATAGTTCTTGAGTTATATCACGAAGTAGATATCGTGGGTGGAATAGACTACTAGTCTCAAAATTGTATAATACAAAATTGTATGAGCTTGACGCCGATGCTTGCAGCGCAGAGCGAATTCGCTGGGAGCGTCGTGGCCCGTGGCCCTCGGGTCAGGCCGACTCAAGTCTGACTCCCATAGAACCCAACCGGACCCGTAGTTCCAGCCGGGGTTCTCCAACCCGAAAGTTAGTGACTTCTTTATAAATCTGGCTAAAATCTATGAAGAAACTTTTGTTACTCGTTTAGCACCACCCGGAGGTCACGTGTCGGGTCTCTTTTCTTGGGTATACCGACGGACGCAAGTAACGGCCAACCTCCAATTTCAATATAATCAGTACAGTTATCTGGGGGAACGGTAGTGCCCCCGCCAAGTCGAGCTAAAAAGCGGCACGCCGTACCATCCTTTTCTCGAAGCAGTTCAGGCCATTTTCGACCCCTTATAACTTCGTTTTGGATAAAACTAGAAGCCTGAATTTTCGGTAACCAAGCAGGCATTGTATAAACACAGTATATTTCAATTTTCATTTAATTTGAACCAGTAGTTTAAGAATTATAACTATCTATAAGTTTCTCAATTTTGTCACTCACTGACTGACTGACCGATCATCAAAACTCTAAGGCACTTCTAGCAGACATAGAAGCTTCAAATTTTATATACAATTAGTGTTAAGGAAAAACCAAAATATTTTGCAATTTCGGTCCAGTGCTCTAAGTACACCAACTCCATAAATAACTTTGTAATCCCATATACATATATAGGATTACTATGTTACAATTTCAGTTGTAAGTAGAAAGTACTGGAAAGGAATAAAAGTAGGACTATCTACAAAAAGAAATGAGATGCCACTAAAAACAAAAAAAAAAACAAGTCTCGGAACTTCGTTCTTCTACCGTAAAAAGTTGTGAGATCCATTGTGTTTTCATGCGATGGCCCAAGTCGATTTATTTAATACATAAAAGATTTTTAATATTGATATGGTCACTATAAGATGTTGTTAGGTTAGCTAATTATGTAATAACTTAAGACAGAAGGTCCCTTAAGTAGGGACTGAATAAATTACTCGACTTGAATTTACATGGATTGGTTTGTCCATTTACAGCCGGTGTAATGGAAGACGGACATACTTGTATGTAGAAATAGACATCTAGACTTCGCTAAAAGGATTTTTAGAAGATACAAAAAAAAGAAAAAAATTCACTACCGTACCATACAATTTCCCCATTGTGAAAATCAGATGTATCAAACAATGGCTACATTAACAGAACCCATACATTTTACGCACGACGTACGCTTGAAAGACTTTGATATTTACTTTTACTGCAATGCCCTAGTAACTGGTATGAATAAGGGTTGTTTTTGCTTGGCATATTAGTATGCATATCAGTTTTACCAAGTAGGAAGTCAATAACAATGTTACTTATTTTTTTCCCCCAAATACAAAAGATTGTGTGTTTAGGGTATGATCTTGTTTGGTGGTTCCTTTTCAAACAAATGTTCTGATTTTTATGTAATTTCGAACGCGTTGTTTGATTATAGGGGTGCGTTTATTTCATAATGGTTTGTGTTTTTTTTTTGGGTTCCGTTTTTGGGGATGGTGCAAAATAAAAGTATTATTTGTTTCGTTCATATTGATTGGTATAATGTATTTATCTTCCTGTAACATCAACTTGTTTCTGTAACAAAAATTTTCATTTACTCACAGGATCGAGTAATAAAATGCGACGATTCATCGTAAACCAATTAAGAGAATCAATTTATTAATTTGACGGATACTGCTAAAGAATTTTTTTTTCCGTTTCGAATATTCTGGAATAAATGCTTTTAGGTACATGTTAAAATACTATTGCCGGTTTTGGAAATAATTTTCATAAAACAATCAAAAATAAAAAGACAATGCTTCCGTCACTGATTTTGCTTCATGAAACGCTGGCTTATAAATAAAACTGCTTTTATCAAGTTACTACGTTAAAATATGAAATGGGTTTATTATATTATATGTATTGAGGCCAAAACTACAATTTAAAGAATCTTTGTCTCTCTCCCTGTATGTTCCGTTTTAACTCGAGAACCGTTCAACAGATTGGCATGCGTTTTTTTTTATTATCACTGTAGTGACCCTGGTAATAGGGGGTGTTAATAAAATAACGGCCAAGCCGAAAACGGAGTAAAGGTTATTCTGAAGGGGGGATTATCCTGTTTTGTCTCTTTTCAAATTAATTTTAAACCAATAAATAGCAAATAATTAAATTTTGTAAAAAATATATGTCATAATTACTTGCACTTCCCTCGATCCGATTAAATCGCAAAGATAGGTCTAAACTATGATCTAAATATAATTTAATTTGATTTAATTTTAATAATTTAATATTAAGTTTTGGACAATAAAACTTATACCAAAATAAACGTCGTGAAAAATGTGATATAAAACGGCTGTCATATTAAATACCCATCCTTCTAATTCCAAAATAATAAATAAAAACACCTCGAAACCGCGAGTTTTCTGAGCGGCCCGCTTCCGCTGCTCAGGATAAACATCTATAAAATGAGAGCGTTGGAGCACTATTTATTTATTACTTATTACTGTTTCACTATTGCCTTGCCGATTTCTTTCGCTCGTGTACTTTGTATTTTTCACACACTGCTTCACAAAAAACGGCAAAAGTTGGATTTAAAGACATATTTATTACAATGATTTGATGTACATGTGGTGACCAGATCATAGAATTGAACATTTCATGAAATGGTCAACCATTTCATGAAATAGTCGCATTTCATGATATGGTTTGACCAAATCAATGAATAGAGATCGTTTGACGATATAATCAATTACCACAAGACCATTTCATGATCTGGTCAAACATCGTATGATCATATCGTAAAATAATTATATTTATTCACCACAAGCGGCGCTGATGGCGCATTGTTATTGTTTGTGCGATGCGATTTTTAGTTTTTCCGTGGCCAAAATAGGTGCGACGACGAGCGAAGCGAGGAGGAGCGTGTTAGGTTGCTTGTGAATATAAATTCAGGAGCCGAGCGAAGCGGAGCGGAGCGGATCAGAGCGAAGCGACGTCGAACATTTGAAATAGTCGACCATTTCATGAAATTATCGCATTTCATGAAATAGTCTAGCCTCGCTGACCAAATCGTTAAACGTTGAACGTCGACTATTTCATGAAATGTTCAATTCTATGATCTGGTCACGACATACACATACATTATTAACAGAAAAACACTTATAACTAATCACTTTGAAAATGCCATAAAGGCGAAACCGGTCAGGAAGTTCATAATTTCGTGGAATAGTACAAGCTATTTTTTATGTTTTCCAAGTTCCACTAAGTGCCAACAATCAATAGTATCAACAATGGTTTATCGCCATCAAATATTACCAAAGATTGTTTATTTTAAAATTACAATAAACAAATGAACGTGTTTACCATATTGCATTATACATATGTACGCAATTTTAAACACAAACCTAAAGATATTTTTTAATTTCTGTAATTTTTTTATTACCATGGATTGATATCACCGTCCTTACTGAGGCATTAATCTCTAGTATTTTAATTCTGCTCTATAAAAAATCACGGTAAAATCTTATTTAATTGAACGCATCTAAAAACCCTCAGGAGAATAGTGCTGCGTTCATAAATAATAAACTAAGTAACGTTCGGGCGCTCAGTTACCGGCACCTAATATAAGTCGATATGCTCGGGTCGGATATTGGAAAAGTCATCATCAGGGAAGTTTGGCCGCTGAACTTGTAACCGTCTCGTTTGAAGGGTTTGGTACAAATAACTGACGAGAAATAATAATAGTAACATATACTAAAGCCAATTCTGAACGCTTTAATTTTAGTTTTAGTGCTGTCAAAACTAAATTTTCTTAATTTCAAAATAGTTCTTTAGTGTTAGTAACAGAAGCTATATTACTTTGGAAATGTTCAAGTTTTGACAGCACTAAAACTAAAAGCCTTCAGAATCGACTTTTATAGAAGCTATCTTTTAGCTTTATAGTTATTTTTAAATCAAAGGAAATGTAGGTATAATAGAAGCTATCTTTTAGCTTTATAATAATTTTGAAATCAAAGGAAATTTAGGTATAATAGAAGCTATCTTTTAGCTTTATAATCATTTTTAAATCAAAGAAAACACAGGTATTAATATTTGTTACGCTATGTGTGTAAAGATTTTTAACAATATGCCACAAAGCTTTAAAGATCAACCTTATATTACGACAGTGGCTTTTAGAAAAGACATTTTATACTCTTGACGATATTTTTAAATCGCAATCGAAATAATTTTAACATCAATTAATTTCTTCTAAAATCTTATTTCTGAATGCACGCTGGTGAAGGTTGACATTTACTGACTTTTTGTGACATTTTACGTAAGGTTTTATATAATGCTGTTTCTAAGATGTGTAATATAAAATTGCTGATTATGCTTTGTTAATTGAAATTTCTATAGTTTATTTATTTATTTATCACTTATTATGGAAAACTAGCGACTATTTTAATAACAATAGTAAAAACTTAAATTAACACTAGTTTAAATGACTAGTTTAAAGCTTCCGCAGATAATGTTAGACTAATAATTAATACTTAATCAAACCAAGATATTATAACTAGATTAAGAGGGGGGTAATTGCACAAAAAAATATTAATAATTAATAATTTGAATGCGATATTAATAATTAGCCGGATAAGGCGAAAACTTTTAAGTAGGTACCATGAAACTTTATGTTTATAATCATCTTGTTACAACCTTCCCTTTCCAAAGCAAATAAATGATTCTTAATCTTATTTTTCTTACAAAAAAATTCAATTTTCCAATATTGCATTAAAACGCAATTTGCTGTTTAAAAATACACAGCAGCCCTTATTGTGTTCTCTGAACAAGCTTGTTAATTAATAGTGGATTATTGTATCGAGTGGAAAGTGATTTATTAGTTCCTCTCGAGCGTTGGTTTGCGGCCCGAGCGCTAGCGTCAACTCAAAAAATGCGAGGGAACAAAGTACACAAAGGAAAAAATAGTGCTGCTGTAGATTACCGGTGTTCCAACCAGCCAGTATTTTCTTAAACTCTTTGGATGATGTACATTGTGTATTCAACTTTTTGCTCCTAACTCGAAGAAATAACAAATAACTTTCCAAAAACAATCTATTAGGTATTTCACGACAATTTTAGTATTGATAGAAATTAGAATCCCAAGAAACGCATCCGTTTTGAAACTTCATGGTATATACTACTTCTGTGAATTTTTCCACATATTCATAAACAACCGTTTAGCTGGTAGGGGGGGACACTTGACTCTAACAAAAATTAGCACGAAAAATGGTTTTTAACACACCCATAATATTTTTGAACGACCTATCCAACGATACCTCACACTATGGGATAGACGAGAAAAAATAATTCATCCCGAAATTACGTGTATAGGAGAAACCCCAAAAATTTTTTTTTTAACCCTGACATACAAAAAAAAACTTTTTTCAAAGTGGTTCGATCAGTTGACGAAATTTCTATCGGAAAGTGAAAAAAAGTTATTTAAAAATTATTTTCGATGGAAAGTGGTCTTAATCAGCGCAAAAAAAAATCACTTTGAATTTTAGGACCCTAAATTATACACAACGAATATAATACTAAATTTGAATTAGAGGGTCTATAGTATAAGGGCTCGAATTTACTTTCAGCAACTTCACATTATACATATAAGGGGACTTTTATTTATGCAGCCAAACTCATACTGGAGGCTTGGTAAGTGATCAATCAGTAACACGGATCTATAACACTTTTTGCTAATTTCGCAAAATAAAATCTTGACGCACCCCATGGTAATTGACTCGGGGTTGGGAACACAAAAAAAGCGATTTACGAATTTCACAAAAAGGGTCATCAAAACTTGTTATTACTGTGCACTTACCGAGTCTTCAGTGTGAATTTGGCTGTATAAATTAAAGGTAGGAATTTCGGGACTGAGTTATCTCAGCTTGTCACTTGAACCAAGCGTTATAGTTCAGCTATTAGCACAGGCCTACTTGCCAGTTAATAGTAGATGAGGTCCTAAGATGGGCCTGGGTTGGTAAGCTTGCGACACTAATTGAACCATATATGCGCGTTGCCTCTCCAAGTCTCCAATGACTCCATTTGGAGTCAAATTTGCTCTTAGTCCTTGACTTAAATAGTCACTCATAAGATAGATTCTAGTAGTTTAATTCAATGGACGTATGACTTATAAAAACATCATGGACTGTGGACAAAACGTTTGTAATTTAGTGCTGTTTTATACCTAATAAAGGGACGTAGGGTTATCCATATCTCGTATATAGGGACAAGGGACGTTTTAAGACGAGGTGCAACTACACCTATCGACGATAAATGAAAACCTTTATGTATTCTTTAAGTCGAATATTTGGCTTGATTTTTCCTTAACACAATAAACTTTTACGATTTCTGTTTGGGTTATTATTTAATTATTTTGTTAATGCTTTGTTCAGCAATTCGAATAGTGTCAAAAAATATATAATACCCTTGAGCTGAAATTTGCCACGTTGGTAGATTCACAAAATTTCAAAAGCAACCTTATTTTCTTTCTGTATAAATCATTTCGTAATTTGAAGGAACCTGGCCCTTAGTTCTGCCAAGTCCGCAAAAATTGCATAGGCAGATTGCGGGTGCACTTTAAAAGGGATTTAGATTTTATTGATTGAAATCTCATAGTAAGCATTCCATATGTCCTATATATATCTTACTCGCAAATCCTCCCTAAGTTATTCGGGGGAGAGTAAGAGAACAGCTCTTAGGCAAAACCAGGCGGCCCACCATTGCCTGGGACCGATGGATGGCGGTATATCCATCCCCAATTGCCGGGCCTTATATAAAACAGACTGGTGACGGGCAGCGGCGTCACTGGTGCAAGGGTTTCGGCACCGCGCTCACCAACCTGCCTGCCCAGCGTGTGTGAGTAGGGGCATTTCTTCCAGGAGGACCGCCGAGAGTGGCGAAATCCTGGAAAGGCCTATGTCCAGCAGTGGACGAAACAGGCTGATGTGTGGATGGATGTCCTTAGCTTCTATTTCGATTTGGTTTGGTCACTCTAATATCCATCGCAAGGCATTTATCAAACTATACTAATGACTGATATTGCGAGCGAAAAATAATGCCGGAATAGCCGTCCTGCAGGCAGGGCTACTGCATTATGTGTATTTGAAAGAAACTATTATAATGCATCTTCTCTGTTGGTCTCAGCTTTTTGTTCTACACCATTAAGTTGTTTATTTATTATAAAGTATGTTCGATTTAAAATTCAAAACGCAATTTACGTTCAAAAACTTAAAGGCGTGACGTTAAGCGTGGTGGTCAGAAACAATGGGACAAACAGGTATTGGACTATAAAATTACTGTTGAGCTCATCATCTCAAAAATAGTCTTTTCTGGGCCGACATAAGATCTATACTCGTTGAAAACATTTGGTTCTATATTGGCTTACAGACCGTGAAATATGTTCTTTTCATCTTTCTGTTGCGAATTAGAATTATGAATTTTTCTTGCTTGTTTATCTTTTGTTTCTTAAAAATTCAAGTTGTTCGAATCCTAAACATTAATGAACTAAACTAAGGAATATTAAAAATAAAAACAGACCCTTACAAGAATTCTCGTATCCGTCAGTCCTTCTGTCTGTCACAGAGATTTTTCTCTAAAACTATGTAACTATATAACGTTATAATTTGAAGTTTGGCATAATATTAGGATATAAAATATAATAACTGCTGACAGCTTCTTTCTTTTATTATTTAATATATATAATTGTTACTTTACAATAAATATAAATCACAAGATAAATCACAAGATATATTTCGGGTCCGATCTGGACCCGGCATCAGTTGAGTATAAATAGACATTTGTCATGTTTACATGACATGATATAATAGATATTAGTGATATATTTTTAAAAAATCTTAAACTATTTACAATATTAGGTGTTGATTACGCGCACACACGAGTAAACGTTAGTTAACGAAAAGAGGTCAATTTGGTCCAAAGACAAAATATGCATCGTTTACTTGCGCCCCCGAAGGATTCTCAAAATATGTCTTTTAATTATCATTGCGTAGCTCGAAGTTTCCAGCTCAGAGGTGCAATTATGTAAGACTATCGTATTCAAATTGATTGTCATATGGCTATTCGGTTAAACATATTAGCCCGTTTGACAATTGGAATCGTACATTTTTGGCTGTCCATCCATCAGCCTGTTTCTTCCACTGCTGGACATAGGCCTTTCCAGGATTTCGCCACTCTTGACGGCCTCCTGGAAATGCCCACACGCTGGGCAGGTGAGTTGGTGAGCGCGGTGCCGAAACCCTTGCACCAGTGACGCCGCTGTCCGTCACTAGTCTTTGGCTGTCAAATGAATACAATTGTCTTATTTTGTTGTTGACAACCAAAAACGTACGATTTCAACTGTCAAACGGGCTAATTTGCTTAACCGAATAGCCATATGACAATCAATTTGAATACCATTGGCTTACACAATTGCACCCCAGATCTTCTGGTTTCTTAAGCCAAAATTTATATTTTAATGGGGTTAGTGGATATTAAGGCATAGAATGCGGGAAAGCTGCAGAACTCTTCGGTTGTGTTGACAAAAAAAAATGTTTATTTGGTCTATTCACAACTCGCTATATTATGGAACGAAAGTGAATCGGGCTTACGCAATTAGTAATTTATATTTCAGCTTAATCTCCTCCTCTTCAGTAGTTTATTGATTTCCGAGGTGAGATGTTCATCAATATGGAATGGATGTGCCATTCGTCACCTGGTATACAAGGTGACATTAATTTATGTAGCCAAATTCATAATGAAGACTCGGTAAGTGCTCAGTATCAAAGCACGATGACCCTTTTTGTTAGTTTCGTAAATTTTTTTTTTCGTGTTCCCCACAAACGCTAGCCCAGCCCCGAATTATGGGAGGTCAACATTTTATATATCGATCCCAGATCACTTACCAGTCCTCCAATATAAATTTGGCTGCATAATTTAATCTTGAGACCTCATCATCTCCTTGATCGCTCCTGGTACGGAGCACTAAGTTGTTTGTTTTTGTGTAGATATAAATGTTAGGGTTTTGTGTATTTGTATTTTGTTTTATTTAATTTTTCTTTTCTTTGTTACTAACTCATTATTAATAAGTCTTATTAACATACTATGGGTCTAAGTTGTCCGAAATAAAAGATTTTTATTTTATTTTCTTATTTTTTTATCTCACTATACAGGCTGACTTTTAATCTAACCCCGATAATTTAGTACTTTGTAGAAGATTACAAACTAAATATATAAAAACCATTCAAAATCATATTCATAATTATTTTTTAAAGTTACAGCCCTTTGAAGATTTTCGTAAAATCCAAAGAAATCATGGTCACCCGAAGAGATAAGATAATTAGATAACGGGAAGTTATTTTTATTATTGATCCCACAATTTTGGACTATTTTCAACTTTTTCCGTATGGGAATAGCTAGGATAACCATAAATTTTATTTCCATGTAACATTAATAATATTTTGACTTTTAATTTTAATTGTTTTTACATTTAAAATGTGTTCTACTAACGTTTCTTAATAACCTGTAAAATTATCGGGGTTTGTTTGAAAGTCAACCTGTATATGTATTATAGTCCAGGTTCAGATTTGCTGGGTTCGTCTCTCATGCGTAATAATTATAATCTAGCGATTCGAACAGCTGACTGGAGATCAATACAATATTCTTTATTTCACAATGTAAAACAGAAATAAATCAAGAATTTCAAAAAAGGTGGCGGTCTTATCTAAAAAGCGACGCTCTTCCAAACAGACTGCAAACGGAAGAACACCAAGAAGAATACCAAAATTGGTCAATAAAAGTTACGATAGAGCACAAAAAGCAGCCACCAAAACCGTAATAGCTCTGAGAAAACTTACATCGGAGGCTTACTCAACTTTCGAATTAAGAGTACATACTTTACTTCTGCATCCACGGACTTGGAAAAAAAAACAGTTATTGAAGAAACGGCAATACTCAACGAAAATAAATCTCCCAGAAAACGCAAAATAAAATTCCCATACATTCATTATGCAATAAAGAATACTGTCGCAATAGAACTGACCATATCAGAATCATAACAAAATGCTCATTATGTGCATTATGCATTGTTGTGGTTCTGTAGATTCACTTATACGGAACCCTGAAACCTGATTCAACCAGAAATAATGAAGAACAATAGTTAATAATTGCTGTACATTTTAGTTTTCAATAGGGTTGCCATCCCAGACTAAAGTCTCGGCCTTGGGTTACCATCTTCCTTTCTGGGCTGCCGCCATCTTGAAATTTTACCACTGTTCATATTTTTAGTTGTATTTTTACAGTACAGTTTTATTTTATTGTTGCAGGTAAATATCACCAAAAGAAATGCATGGCTTAAAGGTAACTTAGAAGTAAGTAAGGTAGAATCTCTGATTTTGAGAACAATGGTTATTTATTACAACTTCTGACTCTTGTGATCACCCTCAATTAGGGATAAAAGGATTCGTGCTTCGTGTAAAATGCAATAAATTTCAATTTAGTTTACCCGGTCCACACCCCTTCCAATCTAATAAAGTAACTTCGAGAAAGCGACGTAGTGTATTCCGTTGTTGACTACTTTTTCGTATTATTTATTTTAATTAATTTCATTCAAATAACTTATTTTATTTATAATGGTGTCTTTCTTCAATGTGGTTCAGAGGTCAATATCCACAATAGGCTATACCTGGACTTCTAAATACAACATCTATGTCAAAAGACATAGAAGCTTTGGTAAATTAATTTGCACCAAAAATTTTAATTTGTCTGCCAAACAAACTAAAAAAGAAATAATATTCTAGGTGAAATTAAATCAACCGATTTAATTCATACTGGAGGCACAGTTAACAAACACAAACCAGGAACAAGGTTTAATGACCCTCCAGGTGAAATAGGAAAAAAAAATCTTTTGCCTTGTAGTGCCTGCACTAGGAATCGTACTTAAACTAGTCCAAACAGAAAGGGAGCAAAAAAAAAATTTTTTTCGAAATTGGCCAAAAGGATTACTGAACCTAGTTCTTGATCACTAACCGAGTCTTCAGTATGAATTTGGTCGGTTGATTTAATTTCACCCTATATACGATACGAAATATTTCGACTCCTTCAATGAAGTCGTCATCATCTCATACTTTTTTAGGTTTTACTTTTTCTTTTATTAATTCAAGGCTATTGACTGGTAAAATAAAAAAAATATATTTACATCGGACAAACAAACCAATTGATGCACTTTTCTAATAAACGATTTTTCTTCGACTGTTCCGTTCTATAATGGCCACCGAAAATGCTATGGATACAGGGTGTAAATAGAGTGCGACCATTAAATAAAACCACATATTCTATTTACTGACCATAATTAACAACTCTTTGAAAAAAAACCCGCGCAAATCTTCAGAGAAAATATATTCAACTGTAAGTCAAAGATTTTATCTCGTAGGAACAAGGTCTATTTCAGAACGCTGCACCACCGTAGCAAACAGCTGTTTCACGGACGACACTCTCTCTGAACTCGCCCGTTGTGTTGGTGCCTTAGGGTTCACGCATTTTTGTTTGAAACTTAATTATTTCCCAAACTAAGGGTGTCCGCGGGTATGATTCGTGGGAAAAGTGGTTCAGTGGGGTCGGTAGAATATGTGGTTTCATTTAATGGTAGCAGTCTATTTACACCGGTATATAGCTCTACTGCGCTTTCGTATAAAAGGACGCAATAATTGTTTGAATGAAACTGGCTTTCACGTCAACCCTACTTGAAATGAACGAGTGAATGATACCAACCTCATTCAGCAGTCATTTGATGAAACCATTGTGGTCGGACTTCGATTGTTTGCCCTTCTGACAATGGGCATTATCTCCCGTATTGAACATGCAGCTTTGATAGCTTATAGCTACTAGCGGGATCTGATGAGGTATGAATGGGCCTGAATTTCGTATAAGCATATTAGCATAATCGTACTAAAGTTAGGTATTATAAATGGATGTATAAGTGCTTTTGATTCTTACTTGCATTTATTGTTTTTGTATGTAGTAGATATTCTTGTGAATCACATATAGTTTTAATTTAATCAGCGTATGTAATAATGTAACTACCATTTTAAGACATTTTATTTTTATAACTTTTTTATCGGTTTTCTTGAAGAGCAAATTTTTTGTCAGGCGCTACCATTTTAGCGTCTTGTTTTTTGTTGATATGGCATCTATACAGTGTGTCCCTCGTTTGAGTAAGAGTGTACATCCAAAAAAGGGGTGAAACTAGACCTTATTTTGTCGCCATAAAATTTAAAGAAATAAGACAGTTTTTTATTAGGCCCATTACTTTATTTTTTTGAACTCCGTGGGTTGAAAAAATAATCGTATCTTTTAAAATACGGAGTATATCTTGTTGAAACAAAAACAATAATGATTAAGAATAATTGACAAACAATATCAAATGATTAAAAAAGCCATAAATTTACACAGTTAATTACAAAATAGGATTTTGCGAGAAAAACGTCAAGTTTTTGTGCCGTATTTTTTAGTTGACTGTCAAATTTCTCAAAATAACTTCCCCCTTATGCAAATTTATTATTGTTTATTTTGAAGTTACATTATCATTACCTGTAAAATAAAAAATAGTGAACCCTTGCCCAACTTTCACTTGACCAAATTATTATTATTTCCTAAACAACTAACTGTTAAGTAGTTTGCCTCCAACATCCTTTTGCTAATGTTCCTGGCGATAACATCAATTTGGCTCATTAGCCCACTGTGATAATCTCAATAGACAAACAACATTGTTGATTTATACCATTTCTGGGTTATTAGTACGGATATCGTAATGGGTCAGATCTAATGCGTTCTGCAATGTGCAATTTGTTAGCGCCTGTTTTAAATTAAAGTTACCATTACAATTAAGGTCAAACTCGTCTGAACAATCAAAAATATCTCTTATGTTATGGAATTATGGTTTGTTGTTCACTAAAATGTTTGGTTCATTGAGTAACAGAAATCATCTGAAATGTTTGAGCGTTGTTCATGACTGGAATTACAACGGAATTATGAATGAAGGTGTGAATGATGCATGGTATGGTCTATGGTATGGTTACTCATCGTAGCAGTTTGATAACCGTTTTGTATTGTAGGCCGATATTTTTAGTTCTCGTAATGAAGAAGACCAGAGGTGCAATTGGGTAAGCCAATGGTATTCAAATTCGATTGTCATATGGCTATTCAGCTAAGCAAATAAGCCCGTTTGACAAATAAAATCTTACGTTTTTGGTTATCAACAACAAAATAAGACAGTTGTATTAATTTGACAGTGAAAAATGTACGATTTCAATTGTCAAACAGGCTAATTTGCTTCACCGAATGGCCATATGACAATAAATTAAATACCATTGGCTTACACAATTGCACCTCAGACCCTGTTATACCAGAAACCATAACACAAAAAGTTTATCCATCAACATATTTGGTGTATGCAGTCAATATATTTTTTTGCGAAATTGATAAGATTTTATTTAGGCTTCCCATACCTAGGGACTCAGTTTTGAGTTCGGACATATTTATGAGAAAAATAATATTAAAAACAATTTGTAGATACATTTTAGGCGTCGTTTCTTATGTTAATTCCAGTATGAATTTGGCTACATCAAAGTTACCTTGTCACAAAGACCGGAAATGTTCACTGAGCGTAAAAAAATACTACACTGCAGTCTGCGTCTTAGCAAACTAAAAATGGCAATCAAAAGATGTTTTATTTCTCTTCCTCGAGAGCTGATGTTAAACAACTTAACGTCATGCATATTCCAAAACTCATACTGAACTAATTGCTTTGACTTCAAAATTAAAATGCTAAAAAAAGACTCTATATTCAGTTAATATCTTGAACTACCCCATCTGCTAGCGGTAATAAATAAAAGTGTTCAAATACGCTCCATGCAATGAGTAAGAATTGGTTAATTTAACTAAACAAGTAAGGTTAAATGGTGCGGCATTGAATATTTGGTTGGCATAGAATGGATGTTACTTTATGTCGCTAGCTGATAGAACATATTTTTCTGATTATACCTTACAACTTTTCTAAATAACACGGGCGTCATTAAAATAATCCTGCCCCTGAATTTCGATCACCGATGCTGCTTCTTCTAGCTCTCTGGCAGCGTCATCGGATGGATGTTTCTCTTAAAGGTCTCAGTATTCTGACAGAACCCTGAAACAAATATCCTGCGAACCATACTAATAATAAACTTAGAAGCTAAATTCTGCGATTGTAGGCACCAGCATCTTGAATGACGCACACTTGCACCAGTTTCACTATAACTAAGTCACTGTTGACTTCAGCAGGCAACTGGTTTCAAAACTCAATTCATTTTCAAGGGTTCGCATTGTATTTCGATGTTTAAGGGCTTGCAACGGTTTTGTTTTAATATACTGAATCGTGTTTTTTCAGACCTTTGTCTTTCGGTTGTCAGATCGGTTACCTACTCGTAATTGGACACACTTCACTCGATAGATTTTATTTTTGAAAATGATGCCTTTTTAGGTTATGAATTCGTTTTATGTCTAAACGGCTTGAGTTTTATGTCTGAAATTACTGGTATAACAAGAAAACATGATTTATTTTCCGATTTCAGGTGAAAAAACTCCTACATCAAATATTTTTTCGAAAAATCCAGAAAAACCTCGAAAATTCACTGATTTTGCGTGACAGCAGCGCGCGAAGAGAGCGTTCTAATGTAGACTTTCTGACGACATACTGAAGTTTAAACTAGCTCAGTAAGATTATCGTGCACCAGGGGTAAGGCCTAAAGAACACAAATTACATGCAATAAACAAACCGGATGTCATGTTTGATGTAACAAAACAAGGTGAGTAGTTGAAATCCGAGGTCTCTATTCCCGAATCACTTATGAACGCTATGTTGCAAATGGGCCTTAAATTTCTTGTCGAGATCTTGGCAGACGCCCAAAAAGCAAATATGTGACGCGACGATAAAGGCACCGGAAAATATCCGTCTTAGTGATTGATAGTGTTATCAAAATACTATTTGCTCTAAAAAATCTCCTGTTAACTTTGTTTTGTGATATTTTTACATCGGTAAAGAGATTTGTTATTGTTTTTATGTGTTTAAAATCAAATTTTAACCCTCTTGGTTCTGGTTTTTCTTTAAAACTAAACCAAAACAATAGATCGCAGTCCAGATCGTGGTTTAAATCCATCTTAGAAATGGAATCTACACCCGTGGCCAATTCTTTCCTTTTATGCGACCACAAATCTAGATTTCACGAATATCGACTCTCTAACCCTAACTTAGACTAGATAGATCACGAAAAATAAGTAGGTAAAGGAAAGGATGTATTTACTTATTTCTTTATTTTACTTAGTAACAAAGTACTCGTACCTTGTGTTACTAAGTCCAATAAAATTATGTAATCGAGACAAAATATTACGAAAAATAAAATGTTACAGTACGCGATGTTGCCAGATTGACCACATACCATCGAAGAAATGGCCGCAGACCTACTTTTGCCCGTATTGTAATGGTAATAAGAGCGAAAGTAGGTCTGCGGCCATTTCTTCGATAGTAAATTGCCTCGATAGAGTTGGTTCAATTTGGATGAAACGTTAATTTTTGTCACCAGGCTGTATCTTATGAACCGTGATAGACAGTTGAAATTTTCACAGATGATTTATTTCTGTTGCCGCTATAACAACAAATACTAAAACCGGCCAAGTGCGAGTCGGACCTGCGCACTCCCATATTTTTTTTTTGCCGTTTTTATTGATAATGGTACGGAAACCTTCGTGCGCGAGTCCGACTCGCATTTGGCCGGTTTTGAACTAACTTTTTTGTTAACTTGGTGATTTACTCGTAAAACAGTAAAACAAATAAATGTATTAATTGCAGTGCTGATAAAAATCTCACGAATTTCATTCTGGTTGTAGTAGTGATGTGTACAGATAAGCGCGTTTTAAAACCGTCCATTAATTTCGTAAGTTCATCATAAAAGTTACTAACAAACTTAGTTATCCACGTATCGGGAAAATTACTTCATAAATTAATGTAAATAAATATATTTTTTATTTTACTAGTATATGGCCTTAAATTATTGCAGTTATAATAATTAATAATAGAGAAACAATAAAAAAAAAAAAATGATACTTTGCCCGCGGTTTCACCCGCGTTGAATTCGTTTTTGTGTACTCCTATAAAATCAGTTCGGACTGTTACCTACAGTAAACACAGCTGGTGAAATGTGTGTGTTATGTGCCTCTGTTTCCCATTTTGTATGTCTCTTTTATAGGTTTTCCATGGGAACAAAGGAAAAAGGTAGTTTTTGTCCTATTCCAGGTCTAGAGCTACATTCATGTAAAATTTCAGCCCAATCGGTTCAGTAGTTACGGCGTGAAAGAGTAACAAACATCCATCCATCCATCCATACATCCAAACTTTCGCATTTATAATATTAGTGGGATAGGATGGGATAATGGGATTAGTGGGATGGGATGGGATATTTCGTCATCAGTAGACTCCTTTGAAGGAGCCGAAATATTACGTATATTTTTTGTTTTTAGTTTCTCTATTATTGAGTACTGGCTTTTGCCCGCGGCTCCGCCCGCGTGTTATTCGGTTTAACGACATGGTTTTTTTCGGGATGAAAAGTAGCCTATGTGTTAAGTTAGAGCATAAGCTATATCCATTCTAAATTTCATCCAAATCCGTTCAGCCGTTTCAGTGTGAAAGAGTAACAAACATACACACACACACGCACACACACACACACACAAATTTTCGCATTTATAATATTATTAGTGGGATTATAACTGCAATATCTTCATAACTTACCAAGCCTATCCATATGATACCTACGATCAAGTCAATTCCAAACCATAACTGGCGACAGGGTCCAATAAAACCGAGCGGAACGCATTCTGGTATGTCCCTAAGGTTTTATCAGGGAAGGATCCGGTGCTCTACTTCTCGTCCCTGTTACGATAGTAATAAGATCGAAAAATGGGTTGGCGGAACTTTTCTTGATGGTGCCACAGAGTCTTATTAATAGTACTAACGGACGGGGAGTAACTGTATAATAAATGGGCTTGACTCATTGCAATACCAATAGGTTTTCAATGGTTTGGATTCTTTAGTACTCAGCACATTCTTAGTCGTGTTCTGCGAGTTTGTGTAGAGCTTCGATGTTGTCCGTCTGTCATTATGTCCGTTTGCCTATCTGTCCATGCCATTACAAAAGAATGGTATCGGCGCCCGCCGCCGTGTCTGCTCCCAGAGTGCCAGTGAGACGTGAGAATATCTGATGCGTCTCATTAAGAAAATGTTCACAGTTCGCTTTGGAGGGATTGGACGTAGGGATAGAGCCGCACGGATCTGAAAGACAAAAGTATTTTTGTCTTTCAAACTCCGTATGTCCGCTGCTCATGCTAGCACTTTCCTTCACGGAAGCGACACAGACTGAAATCCTTCAAAAATAGGTTATGTAGTCTTAGTCTTAGTTCTATTCTGTATGTATGTTTGTCTGTAAGGTATTTATACCGGGTGTAAAAGCAAAGGCAAGAACCCTATAAGGGTGTGTTAGTATGATCGGTAAATATATTATTTTAAATACTGGGATCTCTAAATAAAGTACCAGTACCTCACAATAAGACGATTTTCTTTACACTCGGATGAGGGGTGCGGGTTGCGGGGTGCAATTAGGTGGCCGGTGAGCTGCGTAGCCATAGCTTAGAAAAGTGATGGAATTTTTGGTGAAAATTCAAGGTATATTTTTTTCTCGTAATGACATCAGAATCGTGTATACTTTCATACCCTAAAGGGATTCTTGTCTTTGCATTTACATCCTGCATATGGGCCCTTGTCATCGTATTATATATTTAGTCATGTGTTGCCTGAAATAAAGAATTTATTATTTATTATTAATATTATAACTAAAAACCGGCCAGGGCAAGTATGTGTCGGGCCACGCACAGTAGGGTGCTTCAAAAATGTATGAAAAATCGTTTTTTTTCGAAATATTTTTGAAATATTCTGACGAATTTCCTCATTAACACGTGTTACAAGAACCAATCTTTGTGGCCTTCCAGTTAGCCCGAACCATAGGGGAAACTAGGCCAGAACGCTTTGTTAAAATGATTTGCACGTGCGACTGACGACACGAACTTCGCCCTGCGGATAAACCTGGAAAGCTACATTGCTTTTTTGCTCAGTGAGCGTTTTTTCGTCTTTGAGCCTTCATCAATACGAGTATCCGTTGCCGAATAGACTTTATAGACTTTTTGAACTTCAATTCCACTGTACCTTTTTACCACTTAGAGGCTCCCTATCTTTTTCAGCTCGCGGCGCAGTAACAAATTTAGTATTTTGTCACGGCGCCCTACCCTAGCTAGCTATTTAAAAAATATACAGTGGAAAGAAATAGGCACCTTAACTAAATAATAGTAATTAGGTTAGGTCGTCCATCCATCCATCAGCCTGTTTCGTCCACTGCTGGACATAGGCCTTTCCAGGACTCTTGGCGGTCGCCCTGGAAGAAATGCCCATACTCAAACACGCTGGGCAGGCGGGTTGGTGAGCGCGGTGCCGAAACTCCTGTACCAGTGACGCCGCTGCCTGTCACCAGTCTGTTTTATATAAGGCCCGGCACTTGGGGATGGATATACCACCATCCATCGGTCCCAGGCAATGGTGTGCCGCCTGGTTTTGCCTGAGAGCTGTTCTCTTACTCTCCCCCGAATAACTTCGGGAGGATTTGCGAGTAAGATGGTGGTACCTCCACAGTCGAGCCCGGCATCAGCTCTACCACCTAGATTAGATAGATAGGTAGATAGGAACAAAACTTAAATATCTACAATATGAAATTGAGTTTTTTATTCTAAAAGAATTGATACAGAAAACAACAAGAAAGACTTAAGAAAAACGTTTCGGATAATAATAGAGAATCGACTCACGACGCCCCTCTTTACTTTCTAGCCGCCTAACCCCTGCGCTTAGTACATAGCTATCTTTGATTCAAACAGAAAGCAGATGAATGAAACAAACTAAATAAACTTCTTTATTAGGGTTTGCTGTTAATGGTTGCCTCAGAATATTGCTGTGCAACTGAGTGGTTCCACTTAGACAAAAATACTTTGTAAAGTAAAATTGATGTTGTAAGAAAATAGACGGGCCGTAAGACTCCGCATTCAAAAAGTCATCGTAATTTAAGGTAATGTCTACATACGCCGCCGTGCCACTACGGTTCCTTTTTAATAAATACAGCTGTAGTTGAAGTCTATTGAATTTAAAATGCTTAATGATTTCTTTAGAAAGCATCCATCAAACGTTGATATTAAATCATAGTAAGTATGGCTAAAAGATGTGACGGATTAAACTGGCATACAATTTTATTTATCCCGCAATTCCTTCCAAAATCATACATTATATAAGGTGACTTTAATTTATGCAGCCAAACTCATACTGGAGGCTTGGTAAGTGATCAGTAACACGGATCAATAAAACTTTTTGCTAATTTCGCAAAATAAAACGTGGCTGGGCTTGCGTTTGTAGGGAACACAAAAAGAATAATTTTCAAATTTCACAAAAAGGGGCATCGAACCTTGTTACTGAACACTTACCGAATCTACAGTAGGAATTTCGCTGCATAAATTAAAACCTTATATGTATTTGTTACAACAGTTAAAAGTCGAAATCAGTTAGAACCCGTTGCAACTAGTTAGTAGTGGCGAAGAGTCCATATAGATATTTAAGACTTTTTTTAATATGGGCTTAAGGCCTGGATAAAGAAATTTATTATTATTATACTTATAATAAAACTATTATTATATAACACGATTCCCATCGGCTTGTTTAGAAAATGGCATCAATACCATGGATGTTTTGTCTATGTCCATACTACATTTATTCCGTGCATAACATTTCTTCGCTTTGTTAAACATTTCCATAAATCTCAATACGACAAATACACTTGGCTAACAGGGAGTTGCAAAGTACAAAATGTTTTCCTTGGTTGCTTTTCTGGGTAAGGCGATATTTTTGTACGGATTCCCTTTTTAAATTGTTCACCCTTCGCCACTGCTAGTTAGTGCTATACAAAACTTCGGGGGTCGTCTCGCTCCACTCCGCTCCGCTCGGCTCCTAAACGTATTAACATGGCGACCTATCCGCTCCTAAGCACTAACTAGTAAAATAAAAACGGGTTCTAACTGATTTTGTGTTTTAACTGTAGCATATACATATAATGTGTATGTATGATTTCGGAAAGAATCGCGGGATGACCTGTTTATAAGATTAATATTATATTACAACACAGTAACTAGTACAAAATTAAAATAAAGCAGAACTATGAAAGAATTTTTTTTTTTTCTTATTTTATTTTTATTTTTTAGAATTGGCAAAAAGACCCCCCCAAATTTTGTTTGTAGATGTTCAGATGTTTGATTTTGAAAGCTCCAATATTTTTTTTTACTCGCCATCTTTGTATCCGCCATTTTATTTTTAACTCTCCTCAGTATAGTTCTTAACCTAAACTCAGTAGCATGTTTTGAAATTTAATTCAGCTTTAATATTTTGCATTCAGTCATGCCTTTGCTTCGTTAAACAAACAATGTACATAAGTCAACATAATACCTCAAATTTCAAGGTGCAAGTACACTGACAGGATATTATGTATCTTTTTGTTTCTCAAAGATTCTAAAATAATTTAAGATTTCTGTAAAAAGCCGGAAAGCCTTTTTAGAAAGAAAACACGGACTTTTCCACAAATTTTAAATATAATCTACTCTGCTCTACCGGTTTCGCTACAGGCTTTTAACATAAAAATGGATTCTTTATAAACAATGTTTAACATTGCTATAGTGGAGCACGCATCAAGCTATACACATTGAGTTTAAGCTGAACTCTCATTGTACGGGAAGCCTATACAATGAGAGGTCAGCTTATACTGAGAGTGTTTAGCTTGATATGGGCTCCACTGTACAATAAATAAAAACCGGCCCAGTGCGTGTCGGGCCACGCGCAGTGTAGGGTTCCGTAGTTGCCAAAGACAACTTTTATAAGTTGGTCTACTAATACAGATCGCGCCAAACTTCTAGTCCGCTCGGAAGTTGCTCTCTCGAAGAGCGGCCCATACGTTGTCGTGTTTAGACGGGACTACAAGTTTGGCGCGACCTGTACTCATAAACCTGTAAAGCCTGCTTAGCTGTGATAGATTTCCCTTTAACTTCGTTTTATATACTACTTCTGTGAATTTTTTCACATATTCATAAACATCCGTTTAGCCGGCACTTGAGTCCTTAACAATTTGCACTTTAAAGCTTAATATTTCGCCAACAGATCCCTAAATCGAAAAATTATTTTTACACACCCACAATGTTTTCAAACGACCTATCCAATGATACCCCACACTATGGGATAGACGAGAAAAAAAAATCATCCCCAATTTATGTTTAAAAAAAATATTTTCAAAATTTTATTTTACCACCTTGTCAGCGTGAATAATATGTATACCCATGCCAAATTACAGCTTTCCAATACTAATAGTCTCTGGGCTAATAGTCCAGTCACCTTAGTATAAGACTTATTCAAGAGACCCACCCTCTGGCCAATTTTTTTATAGGTTGTCTGGACCTTCAGGAATATAGCCCTGAGTTTTCGGACATTTCCGAGTTGTTTTTTAGCAATAAAAAATTATTGAATATTAAAAAATCGCTATTTTTCCGATAATTTTTTTGGAACGCGTCCTATCAAAAAATGTTTCAAATAAAATTTGTTTATTATAACGTCCTCTGTAAGAAAGGTCCTGAAATATTGTCTAAGGTGACTGGACTATAAGCCGCGGACAGACGGACATGAGAAAACTATAAGGGTTCCTTGTCGGACTGCAGAACCCAAAATAAGCTGAAATGTCGAAGCGCCGCGCCGGTTTCTATTTGTTGGTCTGTACGACTGCTGGGACACCACTAAAACGACTGGGTTGATATCAACGGTGGATGTGGCGTCATCGTCATCGAGAATAACAGACAACTGAACAAAACGTAGTTTATTTGGTTTTTCACGTTTCCTTATGCGTTTCCATAGACATTACAAACAGTGGCCCCGAAACTGGGATATTCCTGATCCGTGTCGGAACGAGAAACCTTGTTATCCCTCCACAATGCCACACTCTGGAACACACTTTCATCCAAATTGCGCGCTCTTTATGTCGACTTCACTCACTCCGAACGTAATTATCACGCATAACATGACTTTTCGGAGTAACGAGGTATTAGAGCCGCTTCCGTGGCACGTATCAAAGCCAAATTGTAATAGCTTCCTTGAATTTTAGTGATGACGGTCATTATTTCAAGTTTCCACCAATTTTGAATCGTAGAAAACGTCTTATGATGAAAGACATTCAATGGAGTTTTATGCCGCGGTTACAACACTAAAAAACGTGTGTGTTCTATTGTTATTTTCGTAAATGCATCTTTATGGTTCTCCTAAAATGTCTAAAACTAAGTTGGTTTTTAATGCCCCCATTAAAACTACTGTGCGTGTCGGTCCAGCAGCACCTATTTTAAACTTTTCCCTTAAAATAGCCTTAATTGCACTGGGTGTTCAAACTTTTGTTGTGACAACATTATTTTTCTTTGTTTCAGGAACCGTGACATATGAGCCGAGAAAAATGGGTGGTACGAGCAAGATTTGGGTGGCAATACTGATTAGTATCATACTTGTATCAAAAGTATTGGGAGAAGACTTTACAACAAATTGTCCAGCTGAGTGTAGCTGTAAATGGTCAAGTGGAAACAAACAAGCCGATTGCTCCGGTGCACATTTTCAGGAAATCCCGAAAACTCTGAACTCAGATATCCAAATCTTGGACTTAACTGGCAACGATTTATACGAAATTTCTCGACACGCATTCGATGACGTTCAACTTAATAATCTTAAAAGATTAGTTTTGAAAGAATGTAAACTTCTTAATATCCACAAAGATGGTCTTAGTGGCCTTGTTATAATGATTGAATTGGATCTTTCCAAGAATGATATTAAAACGCTGCATACTGACACGTTTAGAGAGACATCTAAAATCCGGTGGATATTTCTTAATGATAACCGTCTAGAAAAACTAGATGATGGACTTTTCAATAATCTGCCCTTCCTTCAAAAGGTGTACCTACATAATAACAACATTATGCAAATAGGAATAAAGACATTTATGAATGTTCCAAAATTGAACCATCTACGATTAGACGGTAACAAACTGGAGCACTTGAAAACTGACACTTTAGGTGCTTTGACCTCGTTGTCAACTTTAGATGTCCATGACAATCCTTGGCGATGCGACTGCTACCTTCAGCCTTTCAGAAACTGGGTGATGAGTAAGAACTTGGCCACAGTTCCTATTTCTTGTGCTGAACCAGCCAAAGTACACGGAAAGCAATGGAAAGAATTAGATTCATCAGATTTTGCGTGCAAACCCAGTATCGCGTACCCTGCTTCAGGAATAACAGTAAAATCTTCAGATACCAATGTTACTCTGTCATGCCAAGTCAATGGGAATCCTCTTCCAGAAGTGAATTGGGTTTTACGTTCTCAGATTATTTATGGTCCTAATAGATATCAGCCAGAAGTCAAATATGATCTTGCAGAAAGTATTTCTGATTACAGTAAGTGGTACAACCTGACTATAATACAAGCAAGTGAAAATGACAATGGAGAATATCTCTGTGTGGCGAAAAACCCTGGTGGTGTTGAAGAGAGAAGTGTCAATGTTGTTATATCACAACATATTGTGCCTGGGATTGTGCCAAGTGGTATGGACAACAATATGCTACCAGTTCTAATTGGAGTATCATGCACAGCAGCAATACTGTTGATTATTCTGGTACTGTTATGTTGGTGCTGTTGTAGGAGAAGAAGTAATGAGAAGAAGAAAGCTAACACGTCTAATGGAGAAGCATTGATTGAAGGGTCTGTGATACCTGAAATGGAGAAGAGTCTCATTTCAGCTGTGAATCCTGTAACTAAACCACCAAGGAGATATGATGTTCCTCCATCAATAACGAGTGGTGGCACAGAAATGTCGGAGCTAAACAAGACGTTGCTGGACAACGATTCTATTTCTGGTGAGTTATTGTATTTTCATAATTTACCGAGATTTTTGTTTGTTTATATGACCTAATGACCGCTAAGCCTTAATATTATAAGCTTATAAGTTTACATAGTTACGTTTCTTAGTCCATGCGATTGTGTGCTGTCAATCTATTATTGTAATAAAATTGGCTGGCCTTAGCCCTGAAAAACCGAAAACTGGTGATAGTACTCGTCCATATTAGCAACTTTTAGTACAGAGCTAACCCTGGAATTAACAAAGGAAAAGCCTGTAATTTTATTAGGGACATACTTTTCCATGAAACAGCAGATTTTTTTTCGTATTAATTTCGGGTTTGCATTCATAGTAAAAAGTTCGTACAGACGAAAGCTTTCACAAGTTTTCCGCTTATTAGCGACTAAAAGTGTAGCCTGTGTTATCTGCATATAGACTGATAGTTAAAAAAAGTGCGTTTTTAGGGTTCCGTAGTCTGACAAGGAACCCTTATAGTTTCGCCATGTCGTCTGTCCGCGGCTTCTGTGTATGATTATTTTTTCTCGTCTATCCCATAGTGTGGGGTATCGTTGGATAGGTCGTTTAAAAACATTTTGGGTGTGTAAAAACCATTTTTCGATTTAGGGATCCGTTGGCGAAATATTAAGCTTTAAAGTGAAAAATTTAGTTAGAGTGGAGCGTGCTAAACCGCCGGCTAAACGGTTGTTTATATAGAAATATGAAAAAACACAGATATATAGAATATATAGTGAATTTAAAAGGAAAACTATCACAGCTAAGAAGGCTTTACAGGTTTACGAGTACAGGTCGCGCCAAACTTTTGGTCCCCTCTAATGTATGGGACTAGAAGTTTGGCGCGGTCTGTATTAGTAAACCAACTTATAAAATGTACCGGGTAACTACGGAACCCTACATTGCGCGTGGCCCGACACGCACTTGGCCGGTTTTTTTGCTTAGAACTCGACATTGGCGGAACTAATGTGCGGAGTACTGCGGAGTCACATTATTGGAAGCCAGATAAAACGGCATTGAATTGAATTGACTGACAGACAGATGCACATCTGGAAAAAGGGATGAAACTTTGTTTTACTACTAAGACTTTTAACGTCACTTTGAAAAATTTATTCATGTCATGCAAATTAAATAAACAAATTAAAATTACTTACTTATAAAACCTAAAATACAAGAAATAATAATTATAATAAAAAAATAAAAATATATACTTACCTAAAAAGAAAATCTATAAGTAAAAATTTGGTCCAGATCGCTGCCCTGTGGAAGGGTTCCCAAGACACTGGCGACATTACCTCGTTGTATTGCCAGACTTAGTCTTTGGCCGAGGTAAACGCCAACCCTTGGGTCCCTTGACGTGTCGATGAGGCGCAACAAGATTTCTTTGAAAATTCGTTGCGCGTCCGGTCCCCACGGACCCAATCCATCTCATCCACCCCGTGCCATACAAAATGTAGGAGAGGGACGTGGTGTAAAACAGATAGAAGAGGTGCACTGAGGGCGCGCCCGCACCCGCGCCGTTTCTATGTGGCTTGCACCTAAAGAATTTACCTATTATTATAGATTCTATAAAGGGAAAAAAGCATCTTATCAAGAAGATTCTGAAAAATCCTCAAGGTTACTATTACTATGGTACAAAAACGATATATTTCGCAAAAAACATAAATAATTTAGCTACCAAATAAATATTTTCCTTTGTGGTTCTCATCTAATTATTTTTTCTAATTTCAGCGCACAACGATGACGAAAAGCGCTCCATGGACTTCGAGCATCAACCAAATAAGCGATCGCAAGACACTCTCAACGTTGATTATGGGCGCCATGATGGCAGAACTTACCCTCCAGACCTACTTTCTTTCCCGCCAAGAGCTACTCAGATCTCACCGGCAGCTAGCAATGCATCAACTGTACCAGACACGACAAGGCTGCCACAGCAATTGAATCCAATAAGTCCAATCCATTCACCAATCTATGGAATGACGACCAACCCGAACATATTCAAGACCTTACCCTACTCAAGGTCGCAGTCACCATTTACTGCTCCTATCACTTCGCCAGTTGTCACGCCAAGACAAGGTTATGTCACTATTCCCAGAAGACCAAGAGTCCCAAGCTGGTCTAGTACAGCTAGTGCTCAAATTCTTCCGAGCTCAGAAGCTCAAGAACCTTTATACGACAATTTAGGTTTGAGAACAACTGCTGATGGTAGTTCAGTACTGTCTCTAAACAAAGCTGGTTTGGAACAACAGTTTTCTCCTATGAAAAATCGACCTTTGCCTGCCACACCACACACACCAACTGTCTATCAAAACCCGCACTCGTTTTACGCTCCAATTGAAGAGCAGGAGCCAGCACCATCACCTGTTCCTCAATATGTGCAAAATCCAAGAAACAGCGTAAGCTCTCAGCTCTCAAGTCAATTTTCAACGCCGGGTCCCCAAGAACCGGTTAATCCAAGGATCAGTTGGGCAGGAAAAAATTCCTCTACTCCCCAACCAGAACCCAGAAAAGCGTTATTCAACGGCATGGATTCGAATAGGAATTCTAGTGAGGGTCAGTTTCAACCCTCAGACAGCAGCACATTGAGCCGAAGGAATAAACCAGAGACTGGATCTCTGAGACGAGTTCCTAGGCAAGAGTGTCGTGATGAGAACATGTCAGTCTTGTCATCACCAACTAAAGAAGATAACAGAAAGAATGAGAGCAACGTTTCGATGAATCAATCAACTGGGACATTGGGAAGGAGCGGCAAAATACCTCCAAGACCACCTCCAAAACCCAAGAAAAAGCCCAATCCTGATACCAGTCAAAAGGAACCTTTATTTGAAGATGAAGGTGAAGATGGAACGGAAGTTTAACTATGTGAAAGTGACTACCAAAGTGCCAATGAGCTTGTTGCATCAGTGAAAGATAGTGATGAAAAGGTCACATTATTATAAAAAGTGATATATCTCAATTTGTATAGGTGGTGCAAGGTATTAATGTACATTAGCTGCAATAATTTTCGGTGAATTGTATAGAGTAGTTGACTTACGTGCTTGGCACAAAATAATCGGCAAGTCGCGATTGGATGTAGTCGGAATATTACAAAATGCTACATTTTCTTTATCTTGCCTCATCTATACTAAACAAACATAAAGTGCAATGGATTGTTTGCTATTATTTAATTTGCGGTGCTCGAGTGTATATAATATCGTGGTAGATTTTTTACCAGTACGTGTACAATTTAAATGTAATGGACTTTTACTTTTAGTTTAAATTTTAGGACTATTTTAAATTGGGTGTTATGACGAGAAGGGAGTTATTTAGCTCTCAAAATGTACACACTATGTTACATATTTTAAGTATTTATTATTATGTACGTCTCTATATTATAGTTATTGATGATACATATTTAAATCACTGTGTTGTAAAAAGCTTGCCCATTTTAGTGGCGTCCTTCTGGAAGATATTTTCGAAGACTGATTATTCTAAATTCTACATTCAATTAAAAAACATTCCTTTTATACTCATTGTTTTCTAACGAAATTTCATTCCAATGTCAATTCACAAGGATGCATTAATTATTTAAGAGGAATTCATTTATGATTGACCACGCGTCTACGTTTTTTGAATGCTGTAAAACAATTACAAAATAGAAAACCTTTAAGACTCGATTAATAGAAAAAGTGGAATGTAGAATATGCGAAAGAGGTATGTTTGATCGAGCAGCTAACTGGCGTTTCGCCGTGGTTTCGCCAACGATACAACGAAAGCCTCGCGTCGTCGGGTGGCGCGGAGATAGAAGCGGCCATGTACGCGGTCTACTTATAGAAATATTGAGTTTTTAACAAAACCAAAAGCAAGCCCTACCTCTCCGTAGAAGGGCTTGCGATTGCGCCATCTTCAGGTAAACTGAAGTACTTAAGTGATAAACAATCATGACAACAGCATTCAAAATGGTTACCCCAAACAACACTGTAAAAGACTGAACATATATATACGATTATTCTTCGCTTTTTAACCATTGGTTTAATCAATAGTTACATCTAAGCGAGTATTACAGTCGAATACTAATCCTACACCATCATTACGTACTAAAATTATTAACTTCATCCCTTAAGTTAATTTCATTTTAGATATTATCGAATCCGTACCACCTGAATTGATTTTTAACTATGCGAGGGCCCGAGATGGGTCAATCAAGGGGTCATGTCATGACCTTCCCCGGATTTAATTTCAAACTTGTTGTTCTAAAAGCTCATGCCCCCCTCCAAAAATTAAGCTGAGCCTACTGCTTATTATTTACCGGTAGACAGTATAGAATCACAGCAGATTGGTAGAACTGTGTATAAGTACCACTTTTATTTCAGTAATTAATAGTAGGCTTTTTTGTAAAATACAGCTCAAAATAATTATTGTCAGCAAATAATGCAGTGTTGTAAACATATCTGAATTATCAATGCAATTGCCGTTTTTTTGGCATTATGCATGTTATTTTCTTTTGACATCATTCACTTGTAAGGTGTATTTGTGTAACGCTTAACTGAGCAGGTTCATGGGAGTGTATTTTTGAATCATTCGAATTTCTTAAAACTTAAAATTAATCATGCGGATTCGTATGCGAATTGAAATTCGAATGATTCAAAAATACACTCCCTGAGGTGGAGAGCGATACGTGGGGAGAGGATTGACATTGCGTCTTTCTCGCTCCCCCTCCCACACCGCTCCGCTACCGCAGGAAAGTTAAGCGCCACGACAATTTCCGGATTTACGTTTTACGATTACATTTTATTTTAAGAAGATCAACAAACTTTTAAGTGATGTTTTATAAATGGTTCCTAAGATAAGTTAATTTTGTTTATTCTTACAAGAATTAGGTACGTGAAACGCTATTTTGCAGTGTTTCGTAGATCACTGGTGCTTATTTTTTATCCTGTTCAGCACGCAAAACTGTAGATATAATCGAATTTTTATACTTTTTTCTTGGCACGCACACAAAATATACATTGTAGCAAAATAAGCCATTCAAAAACGCTATTTGTATTTATTTTTAATTCGGCTTTCTATTGTGCTTTCTAGGTATTCCATTATTTGATGCGAAATGTACAATGTACAATATTTTTACAACGTTTTACTGTAGACATCCAGTTTTATATTATTGTAAGTGCTATGTACATACAACATTATTATTAAAACTGATTAAAGCTATATTTCAGTAAATTTCGTGTTTCAATACATTTTCATTTAATATTGTCCTATAAAAAAATTGTTTGGGTAGCAAGAGCCGTCACTCGTTTTTATTTCGACTTTGTAAATGCCTGTATTAAACTATAGAGGTCTTGAACTTTATTGCAAAATCAACAGAGAAGCGGGTTATCAAATTTTGCACTAAAACTGTGGCATGCCTACGCGCCTTAAAAGAGCTTTTACTCAAATTCAATAACTTTGTTGAAAAAAATTGGCAGTACATCTGACATGTAAATTTGCTGCCACATAATGTACTAGAATATTTATTATTCATCAACTGTTTAATAAAAAGACTTCCGGTAATTACTACATTTTTTTGTATTAAATAAAACATAATTCAGAATAACCTAGCCAATCGAATTCTGCAATTTTTTTGACAATCCTTTAATTTAATTAGACCCTAATTCCAAGAAAGTTACAATCCATAGGGGTGCTAATTTTGTAAATTGGCTCTTAATGATTAGCCCAAGGTTTGATTTGAACCCGTGACCTCTGAATTGACAGAATTTAGACCACTAATACACCGAGGCGGTGACCGATTGACATTTTAGAAGTAGGTTAATTATAATCGATTTCCTAACTTTTTTACATACATAGTTTGTTAGTTATATAAGGTCCTACAATTCAGAGTGAAAAAAAATTTACAGATGATAAAGCGGACATTCCAACAAAAAAAATGTTTTGCGCTTACTTTTTTTTTCCTTTCCATATAAATTTAGCTGATTGGAACCACTTTGTACTGGGAAGTGAAATAAATATTTGAGCAGAAAATTTTACATGATCTACCCTAGAATTATTTTCACTTATTATTTTAGGACCTTATATGTATACAAGTAAAGCTAACAAAAGCGTGTTTAAAAAAATACAATCGACTTCATTGCTTTCGGATATAACAAAGAGCTTTTATACATATTTGTTACAGCAACACGAAATGCACTTTTCAAAAGCCGTTAACTTTTAACTTGTTAACGACGACAGAAATAAAACCAAATTTTTAAAAGAAAACAATAAGGTCTTTAACGACGCCGCCGACACGGGGTTAAAGTGCCACCATTGTTCTTGACCGAGAATATCGAATATCCGATAAATAAAAGGCTCTAAAAAAGACCTCTCTGTTTTACGACACGTTCTGAAATATTGCTCCATAAAAATCACTAGTAAACTGCAAGTTTGGCCTTTTTCTTCGCATGTTATGTATAGTTCTCTTTACAATGAGTGGATTGAATTGACCTGCTTTATCGAGTGGCATTTTTCAAGAGATCCTTTCTTTATGATAATGTTTTATTATGTGTATCTGAGCGGTTTTGAGGAAAAATGCGGCACATACTCATATTTCATTCTTTCGCTCCGGCAACTTAAGGCTAAGGAAAGACTGTCTATGTGCAATTTTATTTTGGTGTACAATAAGAATCAGTAGTCAGCACAGATTCAAAATCGAATTATTTGCAACTGAAATAATATATCCTTGGTACTTCGTATAGGTGGTAGAGCTGATGCGGGGCTCTAATATGGAGGTACCACCATCTTACTCGCAAATCCTCCCGAAGTTATTCGGGGGAGAGTAAGAGAACAGCTCTCAGGCAAAACCAGGCGGCCCACCATTGCCTGGGACCGATGGATGGTGGTATATCCATCCCCAAGTGCCGGGCCTTATATAAAACAGACTGGTGACGGGCAGCGGCGTCACTGGTGCAAGGGTTTCGGCACCGCGCTCGCCAACCCGCCTGCCCAGCGTGTGTGAGTATGGGCATTTCTTCCAGGAGGACCGCCAAGAGTGGCGAAATCCTGGAAAGGCCTGTGTCCAGCAATGGACGAAACAGGCTGATGGATGGATGATACTTCATTCCACTGGTACGAGTTATATTATTTAATGTTCAACACTTTCATAATGTACATAATTTGGTAGAGCAAATCCATGTGCGAAGAAACAAGTACCAAAGTACTATAGAGGAAAATTATGCAGTTATTACTTAGGGAATAGGCAAAACTTGGTCTGGCAATTTCACCCGATAGTACATTACAAGTCCTCTGACGCATAGGCAAATTTAGGCATACAGACAATATCGTAGTGAGTTTACAAAGCGAGAGAAACCATAGAGTCGTATCGTAGGTCATCGGGTCTACCGCCTTCTTATCTGCAAAGCTTCCTCCCGATCGATGCAGGGTGAGTGTAATGCAGCTATAATGTATGTATGTCGCCGGCATTTGGTTAAATCAGGGCTAGTCTTTTGGTTTAAATCGTATTTCTGGGTGGTCATCAAAAAATAACCACGAAGGTCACGCCGCACGCCACTGCGTCACGCCATATCTAACCTTCTAACCTAAGCTACCGCCTCTCTTCTGCGCTTCAGGACTTCCGAAAAACTAATTACAACCAAGTGACTGATTTAACCAAATGCAGGCGACATGTTATATATGTCGTCGCCATATCGTAGAACAGATTATTTCATAACCAGAGGTGCAATTGTGTAAGCCAATCGTATTCAAATTGATTGTCATATGTTATTCGACTAAGCAAATTTGCCGGTTCGACAAAGGAAAACTTACATCTTTGTCTGTCAAATGAATACGCCTGTTTTGTTTTGTTGTTGACAACCAAAAACGTAAGATTTCAATTGTCAAATGGGCCAATTCGATCAGCCGAATAGATTTGACAATCGAATTTGATGACGATTGTCTTACACAATGCACCTCTGATCCCAGTATCATGAAATCTGTAAAAACTAAGGGATTCGCCGCGCTCCACTCCGCTTTGCCTGACTCCCGAATTTATGACCACAAGCAACCTAACACGCTCCTCTTCGCTTCGCTCCTCGTCGCACCTGTTTTTGCGTTTTGTAGGATGTATATCGTAAATTTCTTATTTCATACTTATGATGTTGCCGATCAGATTATGAAATGATCAATTCTGCGATTATGGCCGCCACATATATGCCGCAGGAATAGTAAGTAACAAAACACGTAACTTTGCTAATATCCCGGATGGCCTAGATCTGCGCTGAAGAATTCCTGGGTCGCTTTTTATTAACCTGCGACAAATATATGTCGCTAAGATCCTGGGGATTTGGCTAAGGTCTGGCTGACTAAAATAAGGTTTTTAGGCTATAAACCTAATATTTTAATTCTAGACGCACTCGAGTACGATAACATAAAAATAGAATTTCGCAACCCAGAAATCCTTCAGCCCAGAACCGAGCAAGAAAATTAGGTTTGCAAGTCGCGAAACAAAGTGACCATGATCATCATGCAATATGTTCTTCGTGGTTATTTCCCTATCACGACCCAGAAATCAATTTCGCATAGGAAACACTAGTTTTTCGCTGGTAAAATAATACAAAATGACGGGAGGTCTTTCCATCGGCTAACAAACTTGAAGATTCTTGACTTGGCGCTATCGTAATTGCACAGCGCACTCATTTCCTTTTTATCTAAGGGCAGATATGGCACGAACTATACACTCTTGGTAGTTTGAGTGGCCTGATACTCATTTAGCGTCCCAGGCTTCGAACGTTCATGTATGTATTTATTCATCTATAGGCGTTGTAACACTAGGGCTCTACACCTGCGTTATATTATAGCGCGCCGGTCCGCGGCGACGACAACTTTGATCAAAAACAATATGTTAATTTCTGGCCTTTATCGCGATGTTTTTGGAAAAACTAGGTACATACACCACTTCATATTGGCTGTCTAAATAAAGGTATTGAATTCATTTGATTCAATTGTTTCTCTTTTGCGAGTTATTTTATTACTTACGAGCCCGCTCCGAATCGTTATTCATAATATCTAAGTATCAAAATAACGCGCAAAGGAGAAAAAATTGAATCAAATAAATTTTAGGTCTTCATTTAGATGGGCAATATGGACTGGTGTATGTCCCTGATTTTTACAAAAACATCGCGGCAATGACAAGAAAAATAATTAAAATAATGCTTTGCATCAAACAGACGAAAAATACGGAGCGGCCTCTTAATATAAGGTGACTTTCGTTTATACAGCCAAATTCATACTGGAGACTTTGCAGGTAACAGGCACGTATCCAGACTTTTGTTTCGGGGTGGTACATCAATTGAAACAACATAGTGAATTGTGAAAGAAACCTCTGTAGGCCTACCATGAGTTTTGGTTACTATACACGTTAACGTCTGCGTAAAATATTTATATGAGAAATTGTGCAGCGCCCCTAGCGGCTTACTACAGGAACCAGCATTTCTCATACACAATAATTTACGCAGACGGTAACGTGTATAGCAAGCAAAACTCATGGTAGGGTAGGTTTACTGTAGTCAGTGGACTATCAAACTTTACCTACCTTTTTGTTGTTTTGAGTCACTTAAACGTACTTTACAGTGGTTATAAATAAGCACTCCCGGTACCGTGTATGGCACGCCAAATTTCGGGGGGGATAAATCCTATCTATCCCCCCTGGATATGTGCTTGGTAGGTGGTCTGATCTGGACCAAGGTTCAATTACCCTGTTTGTGAAACACGAAAAATATATGTGCCTCTGTTCAAGAACAACCTCGACTCAATTAGTATAGGAAGTCTTAATTTTAATTAGCGTATTTTACAGAAAGGGTCAGGTCATTGAACCTTGGTCCTGACCACTTACCGAGTCTCTAGTATGAATGTAGCTATATAAACGAAAGTCACCTTTTATACTATGGACAACGGAGTATCCTAACTATAGATATAGACAGATATTCTATTTGGCTATGGTTGTAGAAGTACATGCACTTTTTAGGGTTCCGTACCCGAAGGGTGCCGAACGGGACTCTGTTAGAGCCGGGGGCCGGCCCCCCAGCTTCAAGTCCTAGTTCCGCCAATGGGCAGAAAGTTGAAATTTTCACAAAATATGAGTTACTATGGCCTCTATCACGGCAAATAATAAAAAGAGAAAAAAAATCAGAATCAGAATCAGAATCAGAAATATTTATTTGTGAACATGGGTATAAATGTTAGGTACAAATAGTTGTTAGTAATATTTTATAAGAGCGCCATGATCTGCCTTACGGCATACAAATATTAATTTAATTACATTTATAATTATTCATACAGTGTGACAAAGTAATATAAATAAAGATCATAAAGTAATAAAAAATTAAATTACAGTCAAAATATTGTCATTTAAAAATTTGTCGATGCTATAATAACATTTTTGAATTAACATAAAGAATAATTTATGTTTAAATTGTACTAATTTTAAATCTTTTATGTCATTAGGGATTTTATTATAAATTTTAGGTGCCATACAATAGATACTTTTTTTCATTAGAGCAGTTTTTGATTCCCTTATACACAAGTGATGCCTAAATTGTTGTCTAACATCTGTAAGTTTAACTTCGGAAAGTTTAACAAAGAGCGAGGGGTTAGTCTTTACAAACACAGCCAAAATAAAAAAAATGAACAAAATGGGTTATTATTATTATTATTGCACTGAAGCCAAAACTAACGATTTTAGAGTTTTTGTATATCTGCCTGTATGTGTGTATGTTTTATTAACTTGAGAAAGTACTCAACGGATTTGGATGCAGTTTTCTTTATTATCATTGTAGTGACCTTGATCAACATTGATAAGCGATTGATGCTGTATGTTGTCACTTCTTGATGGAACATTATCACAATAATAGAAAAATATTAAAATTACTTGTACGTTGTTCCACTAGTATTTAATTAAGGATGATCACGCTACCGGTTTCATCGATTTATCGACATCTTCAGGCGAAAACAATAAGGAAAAATATTAAATACACTTAAATACGTTAATTATAAAATTACATGTTCGATGACTAAAACCAGACATTGATGAATTGATCAAAATAGGCTTTAAGGGGTGTTAATAAATAACCCTCAAACCGAAAACGGGGCAGATTAATTAAACGTGGGTGTAGCCATGGGTGAAAAGCTAGTGTATTATATATTTCACTTGCTTTCCTTAATGAAATTCTTTCAACAAAATAAAAATAAATAAACCTATGTAATATTACATTGTACCTACATCATGTCTTCTGTCTAAAACAAACCGTACAATGGTCAATTTGACAGATGGAGTCCACCGAAAGGGTTAATCACGGTTTTACAAACCGCTTTCTATAAAATAATAAAGAATTAACCCTAAAATTGAGCCTGCTGTTTTTATTGCCAGCTGCGACTGTCAATCTTCCTTTGGTGCTTCCTTTTGTTGCTTGCTGAACTCAATTTTGGACGATAATAAAAAGGGTTAAAGTTCAAATTAGAATGGTGGTTTTCGAGTTGACATTATGTTGTTGAATGGAGTGATAGAGTTGTATTAAATTGAAATCAGTTTTAAATGGGCCTTTGAATTGGGTTCCGAATGATAGAGAGTGTGAAGTTACAAGGCCAACTGTTCTTTTCACTAAATGAGTGTTGCGAGCAAAAGTTCAAGCACACCATTGCTTTTAAAGACTTCCTGGGTACAAGTGTCGCAACGGTTTATGAGCGCTGACCTTGACTGCGCTAGTCATTTTTTCTCTATCGCACGTAGTAATTTTGTGCGCGAGTGAACACACATGCGCTAGTCCCCCACCACTTTCGCCGAGCGCTCGAAACTCGTTGCTTTGACAGCTCGATACAGACTGTTTATATACTGAGGAAGATCAACAGGGTAAGAAAGAGCACTGTATTACGCGCTATCGAGCTCGAAATAGTTTGCTATGCTAGACTTAGCTGGGCAAGGGTATAACCGGTTTATTAAAGAAACAAAAGGAATCATAAATGGCGCCCATTATTGATTAATTATAATTAGTCACAGGTGCCTATCATCATCCCCTCTCACTCGCACAGTATGTCTGTCTTCAGTCAGACATTTGCGTAATGCATGCAAAAAAATGGATTTGCCACACAAGCTTGCTCCACGCATTTCATTTCCTTGAAGACGTTGTAACTTGTTTGTAATGCCTGAATTGAATTTGTTTATTGTTCTAGAAAAAAATACTTAAAATTATTACAATTTTGCCAAATCCAACGACCTTAGGTCGTTGGCCAAACCACTATCGCGGTTTGTCCTCAAGCTCTTAATTTAACTTAATTAATATCCACACTACACAAACACTTTTTTAGTAAACAAATGGTACAATTTTTATTTAATAATAATAATTTTTCTTGGTTTAAGACTTACGTAAAAGAAGGCGCTTGAGTTTGGTCTTAAAGACAGATTTTTTAACATTAGTAACACAGAAGTCTGTTGGGAAGCTTTTATAAATTCTAGGTAACATACTGATACCCATACGAGATCCGTAGTAGTTACAATATTTAGGTATTAGGTATTTGGTTTCGTTTCTTTTGGTACTACGGGTAGGACAGCTACAATTCGATATTTTTAAGAAATTTGGTTCTCCAAACATTTCTATGGCTATTTCATATTTTAATCTAGTATCTATCGGCATTATTCTAGAAATTTTGAAAAAATTTTCATATTCACCTTTAAACTTACTTTTAATATTTTTACTCACTATGCATTTAAGCAACCTTATCTGAAATCTTTTTATTTTTCATTTCATTTCATACATTCATTAAATTCACAGCAAAATACAATGGACCCAATAATTATTCATAGGATGCAAATTTAAAATGCCAATAACGAATTTAATTAACTAAAATTTTATAATAATTTAAATATTTGCAGGTTTGCACAGACTGAACACAAATTAAGAACTAACAAAAAAAAAGGTAAAAGTAAAAATTTTACAATAACAGAAACACTTATAGAAATAACAAACAAAAGTGCGACGATACAAAAAACAAAGAAAAAAAAATGGAAGTAACAGAAACATAGGGCAAAATTAAACAAATTCATGTGAGAGTTGCTAGTTGTATGACTGAGTACTTAAAAAATATATATATACTTGTGTTTATTGTGTAAGGGTGTATTTGTGTGAGGGAGGGTGTGAGAGATTGTGTATGTGTGAGAGTGTGTGTAAGCAAAAAAATAATCTTTGAACATGCGTATATACATATATATGGCATAAATAGGCAACCTAATAAATTTTTCTCTGTACTTGTAATTGCTCAATTATGTACGATATGTATTGACCGCGCTTCAGGAAGAAAACGTCAGCATCAGAAAAAAAATATTTAAATAAGTGGGAAATGTTCGACCATAACTAGCCAACCCGTAGTTGATCACTGATTCAACAAGTGCGTGATAAACACAGTATAATAAAGATCTATTCACAAAATATTTAAGATTTCTGAATACACTACTACAATACCGGTTGAAAATTAACCCCCAAAAAAACCAATAAAAAAGATTTGACAAATGTGTTTCATGATTCATAATTTTAAAAAAAGATATTGACCGTCAAAAGAAGCACTAATACTCCAGTGACAGAAACGACGCTCTACGAACCATATGTGTACAAAGCCTATGTGCATTATTTACCGGTCTATTGTCAGTTACATGTCACGTCGCGTAGGTTGGCAATACTCGTGCTTATCCACTGCGAAACAGTATAATGAAAAGATTGTTATTTTCTAGTTTACTCTAGTTTACATTTACTCGTAGAAAATAAAGCGTATCTTATTTGTATGACTTCCGAGAATTTTCATTAGAAATGACTTTCGAGTTTACAATAACACTGCGATATTTTGGGAAGATAAAGAAATAAAGATTTCTTGGTAAAGCTAATGTACCTAATCTTGTTTTTTGGTTTCTGTAAATGGCGAAATTGCTTACCCAATAATCTTCGTGCCCGCCTTTTTGAATCGGCTGAATCAGATTCGACATGGCCTTTTCGATCGAAATTACATTTTATCTATCAAAATCTCATTGATCTCATCTCGGTTGATTCCCGGGAACTTACATTAAAAAAAAATTGAAATTGAAAGAAAAGATATTCTTGATGTAATGAAAGATGGAAATGAATTGCTGTGTTACCATTTTTTTTTCATAATTTTATCTTTACGTACGTTAACCGTCTCGATGGTATCAGGGTTCTATCAAAGATCCGAAACCCCTATAGCAAAGCCTCGTTGTCTATTTTTCCGTTTGTATAAAAGAATGGCAAGACTGATGCTTATGACTCAGTTTTTATTTTATTTTATTAATCTGGTAATGTCTTCGATGACTTCATAATTTAAAAATATTTCGTAAATTCTCGTGGGCCGTCTAATGAAAGGTAATTTCTGATTATAAATACATTTTTAAATAATAACTAACTAATTGGGCATATAGAGAGGATGAATGAAAGTAGAGTGACGAAAGGAATTTATGCTGCACAAGTGGAAGGTAAAGCTCGACCAGGCCGCCCTAGAAGGACGTATGCCGACTAAATAAGCGACATACTGAAAAAGGGCAAAGTGAAAAGTACCCGGAATAGAAGAGCCTGTATGACTAGGTTGATGGATGTAGAAAAAGTAAAAGAGGTGTGTCAGGATCGTAGCAGAAGGAAATCTGTAGTCTCTGTCTACCCCTTTAGGAGACAGGCGTGAGTATATGTATGTAACTAATTAATCTATAGTATTTTGGTTGACGGAAACCGTTCATTGTGTACAGCCTGTTTTTTTCTAAACTACACACAAGAAAAAGTGTCTAAAGGGAAACAAACTGGAGAAAAGACCAAAAACCCACTCCAGTTATCCATTAGCTACAAATTAAGAGCTTGAACTCGACGAAGAAGCTATTTCGCGAGATATCTACGACAGAAAGGAATTTCAAATTAGATCGCACCTCCTCGAGGATTTACGTTAGTCGCTGGAAACTTAGCGAATGCCTGAGAATAGCTGCCTTTATACGAATAATTTGAATAGTTTATTTATTTACAGGTACATCGTCAATTTTAGGGTAACAAGAAAAAAAATTGGCATTGAAGGTTCAGTACCACCGACACAATACGAGTACGGAACCCTAAGAACATACATATCAACAATATATAAGGTGACTTTTATTTATGAAGCCAAACTTATACTGGAGGCTTGGTAAGTGATCACAGTAACACGGATCAATAACACTTTTTGCTAATTTCGCAAAATAAAATCTTGACGTCCCATAGTAATTGACTCGGGGCTGGACTTGCGTATGTAAGGAACACGAAAAGATAAAATTACGAATTTCACAAAAAGGTTCACTGAACTGACAAAAAGGCTACTGAGCACTTACCGAGTCTTCAGTAAGAATTTGGCTGCTTAAATTAAAGTCACCTTATACAGGTTGACTTTTAAACAAATCCCGATAATTTTAGAGGTTATTAAGAAACGTTAGTAGAACATATTTTAAATGTAAAAACAACTAAAAAAAAAGCTAAAAATATTATTAAAAAATGTAACTTGAAAATAAAATGTGTGGTTATCCTAGCCATTCCAATACGGAAAAAGTTGAAAATACTCCAAAATAGTGTGATCAATAAAAAAATAACTTAGCGCGATCTAATTATCTCATCTCTTCGGGTGACCATGATTTCTTTGGATTTTACGAAAATCTTCAAAGGGCTTCAACTTGAAAAAATGATTATGAATATGATTTTGAATGGTTTTAATAAAATCAGTTTGTAATCTTCTACAAAATACTAAATTATCGGGGTTGGGTTAAAAGTCATCCTGTATATCCTATAGCAACATTAAAGCGACAAAATAATAAGGCGCTAAAATGGTACAGCCTGATAAACAAATCAGCACCCTCTGACTACGGAATCCTAATTTTATTATGTGTTGTTTATTTCTATCGATTTTAAATTAAATTATTTCATTTTTTTTCATTACATTTCATTTTCATTGAGTGAAAGTATTTAATCGATTTCTGTTCAGCAGGAATCCAGAAACAAGTTCCAATAGTAATATACTAATTGATCAAACTAGTAGCTTCTCTTTGAAAGTAGTCGTAGCGTAGGTAGCTAACATGGACGAAAATAATAGAGAGATTTTGTCTCTCCGTTTGACCAATAGCAAGTAAGCTTTATCACGTGATCATCGCCTCGATAAAACGATTCGTCCTGCGTGTGTCCATTGGTAAAGTGTTTCTTCGAGAGCCTAAATTTCTCTATTCGTGTCATCTATGCTAGTTATACGATTCTAAAAACCGGAGACGTGCGAGTCGGACTCGCCCCCCGAGGGTTCCGTTAAAGACTATATTTTTTATGATTTAATTAGAAATGTATAGTTTTCAGATTTTCCCTATAGGTACTTGTAGCATAAGATGGTATTACTTGCCAAATTGCAATACCCCATACTTTTTTATTCCCTTGAGAGTGTTGAAATATATACGATTTTTGCAGCGGCATCTTTTTTTTACGTTAACTTTGAAGTTAGATTTTTTTACTGCTTCAATGGACTGTAGACTTGATTATATGGTTTTAATTTTAATTTGATACCTCCACGCGTTCCCGAGATAAAGGGTCTTGACAGACAGACGGGCAGACGGACAGCAAAGTGATCATATAAGGGCTCCGTTTTTTTCCTTTTGAGGTACGGAACTCTAAAAATGTCACTATTTACCCAAGCGCCCAAAAATTTGCTATTGGGTAAAATGAGGCGCTGGTGAACCTATACAGATTTTATTTTTTACAAGAAAAAGACCGACTTTTAACAAAACACACTGCACTTAGGGCTACCATCCGTCCGGATTAGTCTGGACATATCCGGACTTTTAGACTAGTCCAAAATTTGTCCGGCTCTTTAATTTATCGGGATTTTGGAATATGTGTAATAAAACTACATATTAAGTAATACCAAATAAGTCTTTATTAAATTCGTATTTACCTAAAAACAAAATATAAAATCTTCTTCGCAATGCGAGCGTCTGCTACCATGCCTACCATACCACTGTAGCTAAGTGAGTAATGTTTCCATTTTGTGACTAAAAAGTCCGGACTTTTATCGAAATGTCGGGCTTTTTGTCAGGAGTTCAGGATTTTTCAAATTTCTAAATGGTAACCCTAAGTGCACTTCACGCACCGCTATAAGAAAAGCTAAATAAACTGCAGTAATTTAGCTAAAACACCCGCCGTAAACTCTGTACAAATAGTACTAAGATCAAGTAGTTCGAACGTGAATCACTTTGCGAGATACAATCCCGGCTATTTTTCCGTCGCTTCGCTGCATTTTCCCGATGCAGTCACTGTGAGGCCACGAACGATATGCGGAGCGATTTAGGAGTTTCCAGCCGACAAAAAATTTCATTTAATATTTTGTTTTGCAGCAACATTTTCTTGCCATGAAATAGTTTTTAAATTTAGTTCTTATTTAATTTAATTGAACTCATTACCAGTAAAAGATAATCTTTTTATAATATTATTTATAAAATTAATTCAGTTTATTTTGGTTCAAGTTATCCTTTATATATTACTAGCTTTTGCCTGCGCCTTCGCTTGCGTGGAAATGTCTTCCAATCAATTTTAAACTATTATCGTCAGTTTCGGCTTGACTATTTATTTTATCACCAACCCTGATAGCCTATATGTCGACCAGGACCACTACGATGATGAAAATACCGCATACAAATCAGTTGAGTGGTGATCAAGTTAAAACGGAACATACATACATACTGACAGACAGACCGGATTGTAGTTTTGGCCTCAGTGTAACACCAATAAGCCGTTTCATTTAAAATTTCGCAATGATATTTAATGTACAGACACGACTTTTTTACTACTTTATTATTAATTTAATATAGATAATAATAATAATAATAATAAAATTTCTTTATTCCAGCCAGATTTACATAAATACAATAAAAATCAGGCCATATTACACACAAAAAAAGAAAACTAAAAAAGAAAAAATAATAAACTTTATAGTACACCAAAGCTTGCGTGATATTGTCGCCACTTCTTATGCACGGGGCTCTGAGTCCACTCGGTGCAGCTACGTAAGATGGTGTTATTAGTGGCTAGGAGACGCGCGCGCATTGATGCTGACCGCGCACGCAGCAGCGCGGGGAATGTTGGCGTGCGGCCCGCGGCGTGCATACCGCTCGCGCTGCAACGCCAAGGAAGATGGAATATTGCGCGGTAGGCGTTATTATACTGAACGCGCATCGCACTCAGTGCAGCTTTGGTGAAATTTGTCCAGAGTTCTACCGTGTATACATTGGCGCAGTAAGTCATAAATAGCAGGCGTTTGACTTCTGCGCTACATCTGTAGAACCTCCAGGCGATCATATTAGCCCGCACGCTCGTTGCTCGACGTTGACGTTCAATGTCATCGCTGTCAGACAGGTCACTTCGCAGTGCATGTCCGAGATATGTCACCTTATCGACTCTGTGTAAGATCCTTCCGTTCAGTACTAGGGTTGGGACTATACTTGGAGTGTGAGCCGATTCAAACACCATGAAGACTGACTTGTCAGCATTATAAAGAAGGTCGTGTTCACGTGCATAGTTTTCACATATTGTAAGTAAGACTCTCATAGCTGTGATGGAGGGTGCTAAGATCACCATATCATCAGCATAGCTAATGTTATTTATCATGGCACCATTCAAAGAGCAGCCCACTTTGGACTCGGTTAACTGCTTACAAAGATCGTCCATGTAAAAATTGAAGAGGACTGGAGACATAGATCCTCCCTGTCTAACGCCACATCTCAGAGGAACTGGTCGAGAGCAGCTAGTGTTCCATTGTACATAGCTTTCCTGTTGCTCGTGCCATACTTTCAGAACGTCTATGATGTGACTGGAGACTCCTCGATCCTTCATCTTCCTCCACAACAAGCTGTGTGACACGCGAGGAAGCATGCATATGTAGACGTCTTCCTTGATTTGTAGTATTGTGCAATTTGCTTCACTGTGTAGATAGCCGAACCAGTGGAACAGCCCGCTTTAAAGCCCATCTGTTCATCAGTACTATGTAAGAGATCCCCAGTTAAGCAAAGCAAAATATTCTCAAATATTCTGGCTGTAATTGTGGCGAGAGAAATCGGTCTATAGTTTTTAGAACAGCATTGGTCAACCTTTTTGTTCTTTGGTATTGGTGATACAAGTGTGCGTGTTACTTCCTCGGGCAGATACGATAATTTTAACATAGCTGTGAACAGTTGGGATAGGTACGAGGCTATATGTGGACCAGCATGTAAAATATGCTCAATACTAAGCCCGTCGTGACCAGGTGACTTGCCTCTGGGCATGTCCTTTAATACTCTTAGTACCGTCTTTACATCTACTTCGGGGCAAGTGTTGTCATGGTTTGACTCATACTCGTGTTGTACCGCAGTACAACATAAGGGCACTAATAAAATATATGTATACTAACTAATACACTATAAATGTAAATATCAAGTCCATATAACACGATTCCCATCGGCTTATTTAGGAAATGGCATCCATACTACATTTCTAAACATTTCTATATATCTCAATACGACAAGTACACTTGGCTGACAGGAAGTTGCAAGTACAAAAAAAACGTTTTCCTTGGTTGCTTTTCTGACTAAGGCGAATTTTTTGCCCGACTTCCCTTTTTAAAATGTTCACCTTTCGCAACTGGTAAATATATTTAGAGAAGTCCTGACTAACTCACTGACCCCAGCCTAAACCCTTAGACCTAGAAAGCTGAAATTTTACATAGAGTAAAATTTTAAGGGTACCTCTCATACACGTAAACTGGGGATGAATTTTTTTTCTCGTCTATCCCATAGTGTGGGGTATTGTTGGATAGCTCGTTTAAAAAAATTGTGGGAGTGTCAAATCCATTTTTCGATTTAGGGATCCGTTGGCGAAATATTAAGCTTTAAAGTAAAAATTTTAGTTAGAGTGGAGCGTCCCTCCCCCCTGCTGGCTAAACGGTTGTTTATAGAAATGTCAAAAAATTCACAGAAGTAGTATTTATAATAAATTTGAAAGGAAAGCTATCACAGCTAAGTAGGCTTCACAGGTTTACGAGTACAGGTCGCGCCAAACTTTTGGTCCCCTCCAATGTATGAGACTAGAAGTTTAGCACGGTCTGTATTAGTAGACCTACTTATAAAATGTACCATCATGTAAATGTAATGTAAAAGTCATCATCTGAATATAATGCCAAACAAAGAGCTGTCAATGAAACGGGTTTGGTTTCCATTCCAAAACAAATATTGAGCTCACCCATTTCTTCCACATATAAATCACACTTACGGTTGATTCATACCAGGAATATTATACTGACACATTTCTACACCTAATGATAGGGGAAGTTATAACGATGCTTGGTCGTACATAGCATGCTGTTTGTGTTTGACGCTTCATACAGTCACTCATTAATGCAACAAAAGGTTCGAAACATTGTTTCAGGAACTGCTGGCAACGAGTATTCAATACATTGTTTACTATAAATAGGTGACTTTATTATAGGGACGTTTTGATAACTCTACCATAACATTCTGTTTCCATGATACCATGGTTTGGAAAAAAGGAAAATGGATCGTATCAAGCAAGACATTGTAATTTTCATGTCGACGGCAACGCAAGGATTGGATTTTTCGTACGACATTCGTGATAGTCATAAGAAAAGAAATAATATAATGATTAAGGGCGCTTGTAATATTAAAATTTATCCTATCCTACTAATATTATAATTGCGAAAATTTGTGCCTGTGTGTGTGTGTGTGTTTGTTACTCTTTCACGCTGAAACGGCCGGCGGGACGGATTTGGATGAAATTTAGAATGGATATAGCTTATTAGTTATAGTTACTTTTTATCCCGGAAAGAAGCATGTCGTTAAACTGAATAACACGCGGGCGGAACCGCGGGCAAAAGCTAGTGTCCTTGAATGTATATTCGTCCATGGCGTAACTGACGAATGACTGTCTTTTGAAATTTGGCATATACGAATACGTAGATATTATAAGGTGGTTTTAATTTATCCAGCCAAATTCTTACGGTAGACTCAGTAAGTGCTCAGTAACAAGGTTCGATGACCCTTTTGAGAAATTCGTAAATTATTCTTTTTGTGTATGTTACAAACGCAATCCCGGCCCCGAGTCAATTACTATGGGACGTCAATATTTTACTTTGCGATATTAGCAAAAAGTGTTATCGATCCGTGTTACTGATCACTTACCAAGCCTCCAGTATGAGTTTGGCTGCATAAATTAAGTGTATACCAGAAAAATGGGAACATTTACATTGTGCGCATTTTCAAGTTATGAAACCCGTATGTTATTTACAAAGTATAAGCAAATAAAATTAAAAATAAGTATCTTTCGTAAATACTTAATATTCTGATTGTCGGTTAAGAGAGCCCATCAAAAAATTGCAATTCTAAATTTGAAATTCAGATCAGAATAATAAATAGGGTTTACTTTAATAATGTGTTAAGACCTTAAATAACATTACAAAACTTAACTACAAATAATCTTAAATAAAGAACCTAACAAATACAACCTAAAAATTTAAATATTTATAACAATTTAAGTTCAAAATTGTAAATTGCTCGATCTGTCTTTATGTCTACCCTTACTTCCTAGTTTCGCGACTCATTGCCGAAGTATTGCGCCTGCACATTCGATGGAACTCACAGCTGCAGAACCTTGGTGAAGTTCTCGCTTTGATCGCGGTCCTCGGCCTTCAAGTAAAGGGTTAAACCGGAACGACGATGCCTCCATTACTTCCCGTCCTAAAGGCCAATCCACCGTTAAATCTTAAGCTGGCTTTATAAATCCACGGACATTTACACCGAGTGAAGACCGTTTTTTCTTCCTTTAGCCTATCGATGATGGCGTTGGGAATTTGAAAGACTTTTTTGGGGAATTCTTCAAGTTGTTGTTAGGTACTATAAACCAGGGTTGTTCCTTGTTTGAGATTATAATTTGAATGAAGGAACAATGGATTATAGGGAATGCAGCAAAAAAAAGTGTTTTTTTTACTTTTTTTTTTGGCAGAATTTTGTTCCGGAAACACATGAGATATTTAAGAAAATGGTTATGTAAAAGCGTTAACATCGTCATCTATTGGAATGTCACTGGAATAAAATCAATGCCCATCAACAAAAAAAAACAAAGGTGAGGTCTTTTTATCATAAACGAAGTACCCATAAAATAGTACATTCTGCATTACAACAAAATCGTTATTATGTGTGAAATAGAAACACACAGCGTCTATGTGAAGACTTGTTTGATATCTAATGGAGACTATTACACAAAACGCTGAATGTGAGTTAAATAATAACATAAAGTTAAAGACACAAATAACATTATAATCAATCCAACAACTTAATTGTTACTCCAACATGACTATGCCTGTGCCTTCTAGTGGGCACAACATTTATAGGAACAATGTATTAAAACTATTCAGACTAGAAATCAACAACGATAGGATAATGCACATCACTCAACTTATTCAGGCTTTAAAATTTGTAAACAGTCATCGAGAGTGTGCATATAAAATAATAGGTCTTGTACTGTGCTTTACGAGCACTTGCATTGAAATTATTGAAAAATATTGACATTACACAGTACAATCTCTCTATAATGAGGCAAAGAATACGAGTCCATACAGTGATGGTTGAGGTTTTGATATCTAATACCAATGAGGTTTTTAAATAATACTGGCTGATACGTACAAAAATACATTGCGGTTGACCAAGGAGGTTTCATGGCGGTGCGAAATATCGCTGTGCCAAACCTCACCGCTCCTTTGTGACCTAACTTCACCATGCGTGCGCGGTGGTATGTCCGTATTAGGGATTGCAATTGCTGGATCCCTCATCCAGCAACTGGCTCTGGATCCAGCGCCGCGGATCCGCAAATAATTAATTATTAAAACAATGGCGCTAAAATCGGCTTTGCCACTTTGCTGGGTCCACTATCGCTCGCAGAAGCTACTTTGCCTTTCAGATTATAATAAAATATTCCAAAAACAAATGGCTGTTTATGAAAATGAAGAATTCAGAGGTGAAAACCGATTTTTGATTTATGACTATTTGATAACCCTGAAACCAACTAAAATAGAGGCAGAAAGGGCCTCCTCCGCAGCCGGATACATATGCAGATCACTAAGTAATAGGTTGGGACTTGGAAGACAACACTGTCATCACCAAAATCTTTTTTTTGTCTTAATACTTGACGTCAAGACAAGACTAATATTTTGCAGTTGCTGCTATAGTCTACTTCTAATAACTAGGAGTTATGAACTTTAATTCTCTGGGTGGTTAGTGGGCCAAGCTAGGCCATTTAACTGTGAAAATTATTGAGATAGTGGGACTACCTATTTAGTTAAATATATAAATTAATGGGTATCTAGTATCTTAGATATATATGATGATATCAATGTTGAAACATTTTGTTTGTACAACATGTTTTTTCATTCACAATTTAAGAGCTGTGTCTTGTCGGTGGAGTCTTCTCCATTTACTTCTGCACCCCGATATCTCTTTGATATCAATGTTTATGATTCATTATTGTGATAATAATAACAAATAATTAAATAGATAACAGCAGTGTCTTCCATAGACCTTTTTGCTGGATAAGCAATGAAAAGGTCAAGTTTGACGATAAAAATAACACGAAAAAAAAAAAAACTTTTTGAAAATAAAAAAGTTTTTATCATGTCCTGTACTCTAGGGTAGGCAGTGCCTACCCGGGCGTCATACAAATAATGCTTTTTCAAAGTGACTTTTTTTTTTTTTTTTCAAACTTGACATTCTCATTGCATTTTCAGCAAAAAGTTCTATGCACGCCACTGGATAACAGTATCTTACAGTGTTTACGTTATGGGTGACTTTAATGCGCATCCTTCAGAAATGTTTTTTAGGGACCTTACAAGTTTTTGTAAAGACCTACAGTGGTTTTGCGCCGATACTGAAATCTTAGGCTTAGATTCCGGAACTTACACTTTTATTAGTGAATCGCATGGATCGAGACGATGGTTGGATCACTGTTTAGTCTCGGCCTCGGCCATGTCTACTGTTAATAAGGTTGAGGTTAAGGTTGATGTAATGTGGTCAGATCATTTTCCTTTATTAGTTGAATGTAACATGAACTTAATAAAACCTAAACTATGTTCTGTTACACCTAGGATCCCGAATAAAATAATTTGGGGAAATAGAGAACCAGATCAAATTAGTACGTATTCAAAAATTTGTCACCAGAAGTTAAAAAACCTGGATTTTCCTGTTGAGTTTCAGACATTTTCTGATCAATTTTGTGATGACGCACAGCACAAATACAATATCGACAAAATGTATAATGAGATAGTTTCTATTCTATGCGAAGCTGCTACGGCAACATATGACTGTAAACACGGTTTTGATTTTAAAAACAAAGTTGTGATAGGCTGGAACAAACATGTCAGCGATTCTCATAGGGAAGCAAGACTTAAGTTTCAAATTTGGATATTACACGGAAAACCTAACGTTGGTAACGTATATAATGAAATGTTTGAGAGTAGAAAAATCTTCAAATCTCGCTTAAAATGGTGTCAGAATCATGCTGAGCAAATCAAAATGGACATGATAGCGTCTCACCATTCTAAGAACGATTTCCATAACTTTTGGAAAGCAACAAATAAATTAAACAATAGGTCTGGTCTCCCCGTGAATGTTGACGGCATTGCAGATCCTAAAGGTATTGCCGAAGTGTTCAAGGATCAGTTTATTGTTAGGTCTCCCTTGGGACCATCGCGATCTGTGAGGAATTCTCAGATGCATGGTGATCAGTCAGTTAACATAGTGTTGGCCAAGGATGTAACTAAAGCGATTAAAAATATGACAAAGGGCAAATCCCCAGGTCACGATGGTCTTAGCGTTGAGCACCTCCAATATGCTGGGTCACACCTACCAAAAGTACTAGCTATGCTGCACACTTTTTGTCTAGGTCACGCCTATCTACCAGATGATTTGATGAAGACCGTGGTGGTGCCGATTATAAAAAATAAAACGGGTGACGTGTCGGACAAAACCAACTACCGACCCATATCATTGGCAACAATTATATCGAAAGTCTTGGACAGTATTCTTAATTTCATTTAAACAGGCATCTACACATCCATGACAGTCAATTCTGTTTTAGACCTGGGTTGTCAACAGAAACCGGTATTTTATGCTGAAAGGAAACTGTCAAATATTACACCTCTCGAAAAACTGCTGTTTATTCCTCTTTTCTTGATCTGTCCAAGGCTTTCGATCTGGTCAGCTACGATATTTTGTGGGAAAAGCTGGGAAATACTGATGTTCCATCTGCAATAACATCAGTTTTTAAATATTGGTATAAAAACCAAGTTAATATTGTTCATTGGGCGGGCACATACTCGGATCCGTACAGGATGGAGTGTGAAGTCCGTCAAGGTGGGTTAACCTCTCCAGTGCTATTTAACCTTTACGTAAATGCACTTATTGAGGAACTCAGCAGCACCCACGTGGGTTGTTATATTGACGGAGTTTGTGTCAATAACATCAGCTACGCAGACGACATGGTGCTGCTGAGCGCCTCGGTTGGTGGTCTTTCGAAATTATTGAGGATCTGCGAAAGATATGCTGCCTCGCACGGTTTAATATATAATGCCCGCAAGAGTGAATGCATGGATGGTGTAACATTGAATAGGGTGCAGCAGTTTAAGTACTTGGGACACCTAGTCACCTCTGGCCTCACGGATGATGCAGACATAGAGCGAGAGCGAAGAGCGTTGTCAGTCGGGGCTAACATGATTGCCCGGAGGTTTGCTCGATGCTCGAGGAGAGTTAAGATTACACTTTTCAGAGCTTATTGCACATCTTTCTATACGGGCACCCTCTGGGCGAAATATACTCAAAGACAGTATACGCTCTTCGCGTGCAGTATAACGACGCGTTCAGGACGTTGGTGCGGCTGCTGCCCCGGTTCTGCAGTGCCTCGGGCATGTTCACGGAGGCAAGCGTAGATTGCTTTTACGCGACGATGCGAAGGCGCAGTGCGTCTCTACTCTGCAGGGCGCAGGCCAGCTGCAACAGCGTCCTTAGCATGTTCGTCAACCGGTTGGATACATTCTATCTTGGGCACTGTTCCAGCCTACATTTAAAATGAAATACTTATGTAATATATTTATAATAAATAGAATAGAATTTATTTGTCTCACAATTATTTATACATATTATACATGTATGAAAAGTCCTGTCACTTGTCTGGTCTGCACAGGGAATAACTTGGCTGGGCCCAAAACAAGATTACGCAGTACCAGCGGACAGTAACAAGGTTTTTCAGTTGAATGTTTTAGTAATAAAATGTGACACTCACACAAGTCCAGTGAGATATTGACGGCGCCAAAATATCTCCAGAAGTCCAAAATCTGGGGTCCTCGCTATCCGCTGCTTGTGCCGTCTCGCTGCTCCAGTGCTGGCCGAGCCGGTATTATGGAGGGGAAAGACTTAGGCAAGGAACAGCAGGAATTTAAGGAATGGCCTCGGGCATTCAATACGTTTCACCAAAAAACTGACGCAATCCCTACGGTCTCTTCATAGAATTAACTCGGCTTTACGAGAACAATTCACCGATAAGGTTTTACACTGGAAGACCTTTATTTTAACACACAGATGGCCCTAAAGCAGGAATCTATCAAACCTTTTAGGCACCAATTTTTCTCACCAACAAAACCGGAAGAGAGAAAAAGACCACGTCATGTCAATCAAATCATAGACAAGTAGTAATAAAAAACAAACAAAGTTACTACACCGCCGCTAGAGCGGTCTCTAAATGTGCAGATTATAAAACTGCGAACAAAGCGCGTTCAACTTGGATGTGAAGCGAACAATACAGTTATAAAGTAGTTGACAAAAAGGAGTCAGGCTCAGCTTCTTGCCGGAAGTGAAAAAGATCATCTTCACAGCGCTGTTTTCCAGCCTGTCCCTGATCTCACAGATTTAACATAACTGCAGGTAGTCAAGACAAAAAAGAAAAACCATGCATTAAAAATAAATATAACAATTGACATCGGGTTTAACAAATATAAAAATCAAGTTATATGACACTAAAAATCGTTGAAAACAACATTAATAATAATCAAAAACTGCACATGTTACAAAGTGAACAAGGAAATTTCTAGTTTTAATAAAAGAAAAAAAAACATACTTAGTTAAAGGACTTAGGCGGAAACTTTTCTTTCTTCTTTTTAAATACGGATCTATTAAAATGTATGATACCATCTAATATCTAATTAAATAAATTTGAAAGCACCGAGTTTCGAGCTTTTATTATAAAAAAAATGCGTGAATAGTGAGTATCTACGCAAAAGCAGGAAATGTGCTACTACCTTCGGAATCTACACTACAATTGCAGCATTTACCAAAACAATATTATTATTATATTTATTATACATACAAGGTATATTACTATGTTTACTATATAGGCTGAAATTAAATCGACTGACCAAATTCATACTGGAGACCCGGTTAGTGATCAGGGACTAGGTTCAGTAATCCTTTTGGCCAAATACGAAAAATATATTTTTTTGCTCCCTTACTGGTTTAAGTAGAATTCCTAGTCTAGGCTGGAAGGAAGCAAAAAATATATATGTATTGGACCAAAAGGGTAATTGAAGCTTGTTTCTGTTCACTAACCGAGTCTCCAGTATGAATTTGGTCAGTTAATTTAATTTCACCGTATATACTTAAAATTATAATATAATATTTACCAAAATTGCTATAAATTTTGGGTGTTCGGATTATCAAGGCCCTACTGTATACAAAAGGACGTATATAAAATTTCATATTTTTATATCGGGTCATAATTTTAATAAAGTTTATAACAGTGACATTTTGTCCTCTTACTACCCTGTCATTGCGACAAGATAATGGCGTCTAGTTATAATACGAAATAAAGAACTCTTTGTTTCTGAACTTCTGTCCATATTTTCAATTTTGGTGGCGCCGCGCCGCGCCGTTCGAAACCAAATACATACCAACAACAAGCCAATAATGAAAATAAATTAATTACTTTACTACAATTAATATAACATTGTTACTGAAATAATAAACTAGTTTTAAGGTATAACTTGGTTTCTCCGAATTATATTTTATCGATAGTTACCTATACCTAAGGTTGAAATAGAACATCACTTAAACGTCTATAAACTATAAGTACCAAAAAGGCGACATCCGTCGTAGGTGATATATCAGAGCCACTTATTAGTTGACAAAATTACATGGTGTACCCCGCTACCCCCTCGCACCCCTATTACGTCTGTTCTCGATAGAAATGTTCATTGTAATTATTTGGCTGACTAGTAGGTGGCTTTCGAAAACGTCAAAATCACGTCGGTACGCTGTCAAAGCCCTGAACAGCTATCCATTTGTGCATACTTAGTAAAGAGGCTAGTTATCAAACTACCTTTTTTATGGAAAAAGTCAGAAAACGATAATTTGTATCCCAAATAACCCACAAATACAATCAAAACTCACGAAACTACCTTTATCCCCATCTCAATAGGTCGAAGACCAAATATTCATAATCAAGTGTCATAGGGTGTTTAAAATGGTCACAAAAATTAAAAGAAAAAAGATAACGCATGGTATTTCCCTAACTCCTGTCAAATCATTAAAATATCGAGGTGCCCTGTTAGCCTTGGAAATGAGGTGTTAAACGGCCGCCATGATGGAAATTACTACACAAAATAATCTTAAACAAATGTCAAAAGGTGTTTAAAATGGTCACCCATGTTACCAACTATGGATAAAAAAATAAAAAAAAACGTAACACCTGTATTTCCTTAACTCCTGTCAAAGCATTAAAATATTGAGGTGCCATGTTAGCCTCAAGGAAATGAGATGTTAAACGGCCGCCATGCTGGAATTTACTGTTCAAAGGTGTTTAAAATGGTGTTTAAGTGGCAACCATGTTAGGCCTGCTGTGTATTTTCGGATAATGTTTATTTCGAAATTGTTTCGAAAAAATATCTGCCTTCGCGCGCGAGTCGAAGCATCACCGACACACGCACACACTCTCACACACGCACGCGACGCACCGCTTATCCGTGTTTACGCTGTTGCTTCTTTTCGCAGTACCTCTCTCTCGCACGATTGTTAGTGAAAACGGGTAGCATTTAGACCGCGCCCCTGTCGGAGTTCCAGTCGCTCTAAAGGGCCGCCTTAACGAATCGTCTCGCCCAACGATTCGACGACTTCCAACCTCCAGAGCAGGCTGGGTTTCGAAAAAGTGTGGACCACATTCACACGCTAAGGCAGGTTATACAGAAAACTCAAGAGTATATTCAGCCCTTATGTCTAGCGTTTGTGGACTACGAGAAAACCTTCGACTCCATCGAAACTTGGTCTGTTCTGCAGTCCTTGCAGCGTTGCCAAGTTGACTGGCGTTACGTGGAGTTGTTGAAGTGTCTGTATGACTCCGCTACGATGTCCGTCCAACTACAGGGTGTACAAACAAGACCGATACATCTTCAGCGCGGCGTGAAACAGAGAGATGTTATTTCTCCAAAACTGTTTACCGCCGCGCTGGAGGACGTCTTTAAAACACTACACTGGAATGGACGAGGCATAAACGTAAACGGAGAGTACATTTCACATCTTCGCTTTGCCGATGACATCGTGATAATGGCGGAATCGCTGCAGGAACTGGAGGAAATGGTGCGCGGCCTTAGTGATTCTTCGAGACGAGTGGGCCTGCGGATGAATTTGGATAAGAATAAGGTCATGTCCAACTGTCACGTCATCCAAGGGTAACTAACCGTCGACAATGTCACCATCGAAGTTGTTAAAAAATATGTTTTATCTGGGTCAAGTCATACAGCTGGATAAAAACAACTTCAACACCGAGGCTGACAGAAAAATATGCTTGGGTTGAGCAGCATTCGGAAAGTTGCGTCACATATTTACGTCGTCAATACCACAGTGCTTAAAGGCAAAGATGTACAACCAGTGCGTCCTTCCTGTGATGACGTATGGCGTTAAGACGTTTTCTCTTACAAAGGGCCTGATCCACCGATTTAAGGTCGCTCAGTGAGCTATGGAGCGGGCTATGCTTGCTCGGGGTGTTTCTGTTGGATTGGATCCGCAATGAGGAGATCCGTCGGAGATCGAAAGTAACCGACGTAGCCTGCAGAATAAGTAATAATCTAGGAGGGCACGGGATTTTGAAGAAGGATCATGGATACGGATAGATTTATTTTTATGGGTTGTAAAGTGATCCACTGGTGGATTAAGTCGGTGTGTCTGTTTGTAGTGGTTGCATCTTCGAGAAATAGCTCATGAAAGAAAGAATTTTTTGTATCATGTACAACAGATAACCTCAAACATGGCTGTATGGGCTAAGTTCCCTTTAGTGGGAACACTAAGCGGGATAACAAAACCAAAAAAAAGGCAAAGGGAACTTAACCCATACAGCTATGTTTGAGGTTATCTGTTGTACATTGTACAAAAAATATTTTCTTTCATGCCATATTTCTCGAAAATGCAACCACTGGGAGCAGACAGACTTACTTGTTCCACCTTTGGAGACGCCATACTTCGTATAAGTATTTAGACAGACCATTTCTGTTATCGTTTTTTTTTGCTGAACGATAAAGCCTCTTTCTTGAGCTATTTCTCGAAGATGCAACCACTACGAACAGACAGACCGACATAATATACACCAGGGGATCACTCTACAACCCATAAAAATAAATCTACCCATATCCATGAAGGTTCTGCAAAATCCCTTGACATCCTAGTCCATAAGTTGAAGTGGCTGTGGGCAGGCCATATTTGTCGCCGACATGATTGCCGTTGGGGCTGAAAGTGTAGTGTAGGCCGACCTCGTGCCCGTTGGACCAACGACCTGAAGGACGTTGTGGGTGGCGGCTGGATGAGGAGGACGGAGGACCGACATGAGTGGCAAAATTCGGGAAAGGCATGTCCTGCAGTGGACGAACACGGGCTGATGGATGGATGGATGGATTTTTAGAATTGGCTCAGAAAGCCCTTTCATTTGATACCACACACGTTAGGTTTTGGAACAAAAGTTTTTTTTTCTCATACAAAAAAGATGACGTCATAATATAACCCCTGCTTTTTTTTCGGGCTACGAAAGCCTAAAGGCTAAAAATCTATCGTTGCGATTTTCATTACTTACCCTTTGCAGCTATTTACTGAATTTCCGTTTGTACTGCTAGCACGAGACGGAACGGGCATTTCCCCAAAGTTCCCGATATTTTAATTGAAATTAAATTAAAATAAAAACATAAGTGCGTTTTTATTAAATGATTTATTTATTATATGTATTTCCATAGAAGCTCGTATTTTTTGTCTATTTTATGAACCCTTTGGCGACATCGACAGCTGCAACATCGGTCAAAATAAATGTCGACCTGAAACCACATACTTACCTACCCACATTTATTATTTTGAATGTCTGTGCCCGAAATAAAACATGAAAATGAACACTTGTTTTAAAAGTTATTCGCAGATATTTTTCAGGATTAGACAGTGGTCCTTTTCACGGTTATGAATGATCTTAATGGAGTTACTATTTCATTCATAGAATCTGAAATTCCTTTCACATTCAGGGCCTGTCCGCAAGGCCAATTTTCACCGCGGGATAGGTCTTATAAATAAGACCTATCCCGCGAATTATTTCCGTGTATTATTATATTTTATTTTTGATCGCCAGTGCGGATACCTACTCGTATAAGATTCAATGTGTTACAGAATTACGAGAAAAAAACCGCGCGGTGAAAATTCGCAGTGCGGACAGGCGCTCACTCGTTGATTTTGTACCGTCACTTTACCAAGCATCGAGACCTTTCACTTTACTCGATACTTTTATCCACGAATTGGCGCATCACTAATTCAGGGACTTCCCGGCAGGAGAAAATTTGGTAAGGAAAAAATTTGCATCACGTTTGGACGATATCTCAGTGAAGAGGCAATTTCGTCATTATTCTAATGTAATAAAGTTCTAACAAGTGATATTTTTCGTAACTATGTAGCAACGACAATATTTTGCAGAATGATTATAGAAATCACGCACCTATTGCACTATCATAAGAGCTTTCATCTCGGTACAGATTACGTGGCCTGATCTGCCCCGCGGTCCGAATTAATTGTAAGCTATCTTACAGTTCATTCAAATTCATGCCGTCCCTATCGCACTTACTAAAAAAATAGTGTGCTATCTCTCACTCACTCACAGCTTAAGCGATGTAATTCTATTTCGGACCGTACGGCTGATGTGTAGGTGTAGGTTGTGTGCTGTTTGCGGGAATCCCCCGTCATAAACCAAAGGTAGAGCTGGGGTGACCAGTTTCGTTTATTACTTAGAATTAGCGAATATCGAACTCATTTATAGTAGAATATCGTTTTTGTATCAGTAGTAATCTTTACGAACCAGAACGGTATGAGAAAAACTTTTACGAAAGGCAAACGAAAGGGAGCAGTGATTTCACGAGAGGGAGCGGCGGCGTTCCGGTGCATTTCCGTCCATTTCGAGCACTATATGCCCAAACATATATTATATTAAATTGTCATTTAATAATTTCTTGATAAATCCATAAAATACGTGCAACGAAATGTAATATGCACGTCCGCAGTTCTTTCATGCTGCTTGCGTTCCATTGCGTCCACTATTTGTAGGATTAAGATCCCATATCTATGGAGAAAGAAAACCATCTTTCTAACTCATTAACTCTGCTTAAAAAGAAGAACGCTGGTGGCCAATATGTTTGCATAGAGCTGGTCGAGTTTGTTCTACGCTCCTCGACTTTCCCAATGAGTAGTGCCACAATAGAGCGTGTATTCAGCATTGAGAACATTGATTACTTGGCTAATCAATGATTATTATGAAGGACATAGTAAAATCTAAAATGCGGAACTGCATGCCAATGATGCAAGCGATAACACGCATACGTTTGTATTTTAGTGTGCGAGAAATGTGCTGCTGCAATACATTAAAATCCTTTTTATTTGAACTAAATTTAGGCTACTTAGTTCAAAATGTTAGGCGAATTAGGCTACCTACTACAGGACAAAAATAAAAAATAGTCGATTTAGGCAACTCGGTAGTCGAAATTTGGCGAATTGAGTTAGCTGATATCTGGCAGCCCTGCTCTGCTGCAGACTGCAGACGGCAGACGCAGACCGGTGCAAGGACGTGTAACGTGACGTGGCGTGACCGAGCGGATAGATTTTCCTTGAGTGTTTGTTAGTCAGTAATAATGGGAGGCGAAATGATATTCACCCATAAAGACAAGCTGATCGAAGATCTCGATAGTTACAAAAAAATATTGAAAGAAATGGAAGACGATTGTGCAAGATTATCAACAACAACCACGGCAGCGGACGACGATGATAAGATTCGTCTTATAGCGAATCCGATTTCAAACTGGAAAAATGGATATGTTACGAGGTTTGGAACAAGGGGCGTCGGCCAAGATGATGATTATGAATTGAGCATCTATCTGGGAATGTACACCACCCCTATAAATTTTTACTATGCCCAAAGCCATTTGAATAAATATTTCGTTCTATTTCCCAAAGATCCTAACAAATTCAAAGTTATTTCCAACATGCACGCCAGAGGATTGCATTTAGACTACAAACAATGGATTCATGACTATTGTTTAAAGCTTGTGACAACGTTTCCGGGCGTTTTTCAACTGTACTACGGTGATGGTTTCTCTGGCTATGGCGACAACGAGATCGCTTATTGCGACGGCTCAAATGTTCCGGTTAAACGTAGGTTCTTTGAATTAATGTGTACTACGGACTAAGATTGTGAAAGGTAATTTTTTCAAATAAAATTGTGTTTTATGTAATGTGCCCGTGTTGTTTTTTTAGCAAACTAGTTTTTAGTCTTCTGTCTTCGTCTATGGCGCTGGCCGACCGAAATTCCGTGTTTATCCTACGTCGTTGTACGAAACTCCAATATAAGTAATGCCCAAAATTTAATAGCTGCAGTGGGATCTAAAAAGGTGTGCATCATATTATGATAATAATAATAATATACATGGTGGAATCAAAGTAACCGACCAAATTCATACTGGAGACTCGGTAAATGATCAGAAACAAGCTTCAGTTATCCTTTTGATCTATGCTTTTTGTGAAATTCGATAAATAAATTTTTTGCTTCCTTACTGACTAGACCAGGGGGCCTTGAACCTTGTTCCTGATGACTAACCGAGTTTTCAGTATGAATTTGTTCGGTTGATTTAATTCCAACCTGTATGTACGATTTATTTTGCAAATGACAAAATAGCTACCTACATTTTTATGTGAATCATCAGATGAATTACATTGAATTTATAGTCACCAATTTGACAGTTTTGTATAGAGTTGTATAAAATAAAATGGTCCACTTTATACTAGGTGATATTAAATCAACCGTCTAAATTCATACTGGAGACTCGGTTAGTCATCAGGAACAAGGTTTAATGACACTCCAGGTGAAATTTGAAAAAAAATTGTTCTTTGCCCCATATGGCCTGCACTAGAAATTGTACTTAAACAAGTAAGGCAGCAAAAAAAATTTTTTTTCGGTATTGGCCATATGGATTCATCACTAACCGAGTCTCCAGTATGAATTTGGTCGGTTGATTTAATTTCAGCCGATAAGAATGTGTCAATTAGGAGAATTAATAGAAGTTACTAGTTGAGCAACCTCTACAATTCAGATTTCTACTTTATTAGATTTTTCTAGGGTTTTTAAATTTAAAGTAAATCTCGTTAAATTGGAGTGTGTTTATGGCGGACCTAGGCTTGCATGATTTATTTTAGACCATGCCCTTATTGCAGAAGCTCTTATATCTGTAGGTATGTTGGAAGCATTGTGTCCTTAGTCCATTTTGAAATTTAAATAATTTTAACTTCAAAATGGACTTATGACACAATGCTTCCGACATACACATATAAAAGTCGTTTGCAATAGAATCCAACAATCATGTAAACAAATATGGCGGACTGACATTGACAGCGTATTGTTTATGCCCATAGTGATGTCATAGTGTTCTAATTTAATTTTAATTAAATTTATTTTTCTAATTATTTTAATTTTAAGTCATAGACTATGGCCCATAGTAGGATAGGTACTAAAATAAAACTGACTAAATAGATTAAATATATAAGCCATAGACTATAAAATAAAACTGATTATATATAAAAAAAGTGTTTATTAAAACAAATTTAAATCTTCGTCTTCGTCATCATCACTATCAGAAGTGTCGCCGGTGACCGTAATTATAAATGGAACCACTGTGTCATCGCTTGCCGTGTCTAAAATGCCGTCGAGCTTTTTCATTTCTTCCTCTTCCTTTAGGACGTGACTTACGCATTTCGACCATTGTTCGGCTCCGATTCTCGCCAACCCTTCGTTCAATAAAGTTTTTATTTCCGCCATTTTAAAAGATTTGTTATTTCTCCCAACATACGACTTAACCTGTGCCCAAATGAGCTCAATTGGGTTGAGTTCGCAGTGGTAGGGAGGAAGGCGAAGCACAGTTATTCCTTTCGATGCGGCGAGCTCATCAACGTATTTTGTAACATAATTTTTTTTATCAAATTTTGTGAGTAACTGTGCTTTTATTTCACTTGTTTCAAAAGCTATATTTTTGCTACGTAACCATTCTTGTATAGCATCCTTCCTCCAGCTCATGTTGGGCACTCGTTCGAGTTGGCGAAAATGGTATGGAGCATTATCCATTACAATTACAGATCCCGGCAGAATTTTGTCTAAAACCATCTTAAACCTGAAACAAAAAAGATAATTTTCTGTCATAATGTAATTTTATATTAAAGTGCGTCTAATAGATTTCCGTTGTAGGTAATAGATCTAAATCATTCTTACCTCCTGATTACTCCTTGAGAAAAAATACCAATCGTATGCTATATCAAAGTCCGTGATGCCGTGCAAAGGTCGTCGTTCCAAGAAAAATATGTCCAGCCAAATCGTAAAGCAAAACAAAAGTCCAAAATGAGAATGCAAAGTCGTAGAAATCGGAAACAGAAAACGGAAACAGAAAACACTAATGCACAGCGAACCCACAGAACAGTAAATGACTGTGAATGACAATTCTAACAAAATGGCCACCTGTAAATTTTTAAAAACTAACCATTATTTTTATGGCTTAGGATACAATCCGTTCTGGTTAATTATATTAAGCTCTTGAAAAAAAATTTTTATTGTATTCAAATAATATTAAATTAAAATAATTTATTAAATTAAAAATAAAAGATAACTTCAGATTACGAACAACACTAACTTTTCAATGACTTATAGAGTTCGATGAGTAAAAAACTAAGATGACAGCTTGTCAAATACTTCGAAATTTTTACGTTGCAAATGTTTTAACAAATTTAACTTATAAATACAAGTTAAATCGTGTTGAAGATAATGTGAAAACAATGGTGCGTTCGTTGAAATCAGACTATGTTCATAATTGATCGTCAAATGTATGTGATTACGGAGTAATCGTGACAATTTGGTTTGTTTACATGATTGTTGGATTCTATTGCAAACGACTTTTATTTAATTAATGTACCTATACATTATTATATATATAGTAGGTATCCATAAGCTGAGGCTCACTAGATAATTAAATTATATGTATATCAGAAATTAGTTTGTGGTGTAATTTTGACTCATTCCCTCTAGTTCAACTGAGTAGTTCAACGTTGAACTACTGGGACTTTTTTTTCCCAGTAATTCAACTTAGTACAAATCTTGAATAAATTATACACAAATTCTTGTACTTTTATTCCACATATATTTATTTTTATTCTAACTTAGGCTACCGGTTTCGTATTACACATCATCGGGTCAACAAATTTATTCAAGATGATATTCCACCAAGAACCATCAATCGAATCCATCCAATATTAGTACAAATACATTTCAGAGTTGAACTACTGGGACAAAATAGTTTAACTCACATAGATGTTTATTCAAAAACAGAATAAAAACTAGTTTATGAAGTCTAATTTTGGAAAGAGTAATTTGAACCTTGTTCAATCAGTAGATCACATAGGTACAAAACTTCCCTAACTTCTGATAAAAGGTTCCATAATACGTATAAATATGATTACAATAAAATTCCATGTGAGTTTAATTATTTTGTCCCAGTAGTTCAACTACTGGAAAAAAGTCCCAGTAGTTCAACGTTGAACTACTCAGTTGAACTAGGGGGAATGAGTCGTAATTTTAATGGTTAGGGCACTCAACTGCTAATTTGGAGGTCGCAGGTTAAAATCACATAGGGGTACATACATTAGTGTTCTGTCAGCATGTTAAGCTGAAAGTTAATTTGTACCCAAAGTACTGCAATATGGGTAACCACTCAACACACTGGGACGTAATGATTGTTGGTGAAACATGGGTGTATGAGTAGACTCTGTCTTGCCTTTCACATTTCATACTCAGAAACACTTCTGACATGCATTTCAGAGAATGTATATTTAGTGGAAAGATGATTTCAAAATAAAAGTATTTTAAATACAAAGTATCTATCTTCTAATATCTAACCTATACATGGCGGCTATTCCGGCATTATTTCTCACTCGCAATATCAATCATTAGATATTTGTTTGAAGTTAGATAAATGCCATGAGAGTGACTAAACTGCTACATCAAATAAAAAGTATACGATGTAAGGAATGCTCATTAAAAGTTTTCAGCAAAAAAACCAACACATATCCGTACAAAATCCCTTTTAATATCATCCGCAATCTGCCTCCGCAATTTTTGCGCACGTGTCAGAATACCCGCCCTGATATTCAATGTTCACCTCAATCCAGAGAGAATTTTGTGACTGTGAAGTGTTCGGTCCCAATCGGTCCTGCTTGAATGACATCTGCGTGTCTATTAGACTCTCGGACCAAGTACTTAGTCCGCGATTAGACTGGTGTCGACTATAGTATGTTCGAGTTAGCATGATATGGGTGACAGTTCGTAATTTTCCGTTTCACCTATACTACTCACACCATACTACATACGCCCAGGTACAAGAGAAAATATTAGGTTTTAGAAAGAATGTATATCATCATTGCAAAAATACAATAAATTATTTATCTATAAATCGAAACAATATACACAGTGTATTCGTTAAATTTAACAAAAAAAGATTCAGGAAAGAAAAATTATTTTTGCTACTTGATGCGTGGTACGGAACGTCAACCCATAGGTGCTGACACTACATAATCGAAAATACATCGATGAATCGGTGCGGCCATCTTATAGGATCGCGTCAGTATGAGTTCATCTTGTATGCGGTTTGTGTTTTCGTTGCGGTTGCATTACGTGCTATTTGTTTTGACGTTTGTTACAGTTTTTGTTGATTTTTGTTTTGTTATTGTTTGTTTTTGGTGAAATGCCGAGAAAAACCAAAAAAATCTTTGAACTCTCGAGCTCGGGCGTTATTGGTTCATTTAATTTAATTAATTTAGAAATTAACAAAAAGCAGTTTGGATAATCAAAGATCAATCAAATAAGAAATCGATTTGATAAATCGATTCTATTTCGTTGGGACATAACTATAACTGTCAGTTTTGAACTGCCACCCATATCATGATAACTCGAACATACTATAGTGTCGATCAAAACTAATATTGTATTCTGATAGACATAATTTCAGCTTGTTCACTCACTCTGTTGGCCGACTACATTTGGGCTTCATGTATTGGGCTGAATGATAAGGTACATTTTTGATGAAAATTAAGAGGGTCCATTTATGTCAAGAATTATTTTCTATTGCAAGCACTTCCTACAATTTTGTTTATTCCTCTCTGAATGGTAGTTGCAACAAAAAAACATTGACTATTATTAGTTAGTACAAAAATTGTTGCATGAGGCTTGAAAAAACTGTTCAAATTTAAGAAAACAACCAACCCTCAATACTATGAAAACATTTAATAACTTACGTTTATTTTATTATAGGTGCCGGGTGTAAAAGCAAAGGCAAGAATCCTTAAAGGGTGTGTTAGTATGACCGGTAAAGATATTATTTTAAATACTGGGATCTCTAAATAAAGTACCAGTACCTCATAATAAGACGATTTTCTTTACTCAAAATACACTAATCGCGTGGACACCCTCACTGGTCGCTGGCCACTCGGATGAGGGGTGCGGGTTGCGGGGTGCAATTAGGTGTGTGGGGAGGCCGGTGAGCTGCGTAGCCATATCTTAGAAAAATGATGGAATTTTTGGTGAAAATTCAAGGTATGTTTTTTTCTCTCGTAATGACTTTCCATTTACACCCTGATATGTTTCTCAAGGTAAAATATGATCAAATGGGGTAAATGCTAATTTACAATATTTGCTACTTACCGATAATATCTGCTGTTCGTTCATAAACGTCGTCATCCAAATCTAAGAAACATTCCGGCTTAAAATTCAGCCAAATATCTCCGTCACACTTTAAATATATTATGATTTCTATTGGTCCCAAGTTACAATAATTATATTACATTGGACAAAATCAATAAAACACTACACCGAAATAGTTACACAAAGTTTCGTAAGTATTGTGAACACTGTTAGATACATTACATTTATATGTATAAGGTTCCATTTGGAAACGAGTGAATTTCACTCGGAGTGATGCGAATTTCACCCTAGAGCGTTCAAAAATGGACACGAGTTAAACCGAGGGTAAACGAACTGTTTCCTGACAGTTGCACGAAAGTGTTTTGAAACGCTTCGGAGTAATGCGAAAATCACACTGGGCCACCTGATTGGTGCAACCAAATTTTTGTTTCTCTTGCTCCTTTATCTATCTGTCTCTTTCCAATAAACGAGTGAAATTTCGCACTATGATCGCACGTTCCGAAACGCTTCCTTTAGGTAACAAATGATAAATGGCCCGTTGATAAGTACCTACTCACTAGCTGCGCAAGACATTAGATCACACTGGTGCATTGATTGCATTGATAAGGCCCAGCGATACTTGATAGGCGATGTGATGAATTCTTTATCAACCAACATCATCTTGATCTTTTGATCAAACGAAATAAGCGGTTTTATAGGTTATGTTTTATTTTGACGTAGTACAGCTGTCTGTACTGTACAGTAAGGTTTCATTCCGAAACGAGCGATAATCACTCGGAGTGATGCGAATTTCATCCTAGCTAGAGCCACGGGCGTAGCCGGGGGGGGGGGGGGGGTTGGGGTTCAACCCCCCCCGAAATGTCCGAATAAAATAACATAGGTACGTAAGTTAGGTACCGTACCGGTATCTGGATACACGTGACAAGTGACAAGTAAACTCATGCATAATCGCATCAGGAAATGATGCTTCTTTTAGTTCATTTGAAGGTATGGTTTACTTTTTGAATTGAGTTTGTGCAAATTTTCTATTGGCAGATAAATGAGGTCTTCATTGCCGGTGACTTTTTTTTACTGCTTGCCTTGCACCTGTAAAAGTAGTATTGTTTTAAAAAGAAGCTTCACAATATCGTAAAAAATCCAAAAAAACAAGACACCTTTTTTGGAAAGTGTTTCGATTATTTTGTCAGTTTAATTTTTCTCTTTAATTAACCATCAATCAACAAAAGAATAAATAATACTAAACATTTTCCACATTTTCACGCAAAATCATTAAATCTTAAGATATGATTATTTGAGGCCTGTCAGCGAAAAGAGGTACCTGCAAATTTTTTAAGGCAAATAAAAAATATACCTACTTCATCATGAAAATATATTGTAGTAGGATATTAGAATGAAATTACGACACCCTAACCTTAGTGGAAATGTTATGATTTATCGACACAATCCCATCACTATTCAATTTACAACTAAAGCTAACGAAAATGTTTTTACTACTTCATAACTTAACTTGACGCTCAAACTCTAAGTATTCAAGGGGTCTAACTAAGTTAGTCTATAATATCTCCTTGGAAAATGTAATATTTTTAATTTGAATATGTTTTCCTGTGCCATGAGACCTACTTGTAAACGGAATTTCAAGTTTCTAACTCAACTGGAAATACCCTATAGATTACATCACATCACACTATCACACTAATATTATAAATGCGAAAGTTTGTGTGAGGGTGTGTGTGTGTGTGTATGTGTATGTTTGTTGCTCTTTCACGCTGAAACGGCTGGATGGATTTGGATAATATCTAGAATGGATATAGCTTATACCCTAACTTAACACATATGCTACTCTTTATCACGGAAAAAAGCATTTCGTTAAACCGAATAACACGCGGGCGGAGCCAAGGGCAAAAGCTATAAATAAATAAATAGCAATTAGACGCCTGATTTTTTAACAGCAGTACAGGGCCGCAGACTTCTGTAGGAGGCGTTTGTTTCAACGGGGCCCGAGAAAAGGGATCCTGACAGACGGACAACAAAGTGATAATGGTTTCGTTTTTTCTTTTTTAGGTACTGATCCCTAATAATAAATAAAATTGGCCTATTAGAACTTTAGGTTGCATTGAATTCATTAGCTCATAATATATGCAATACAGGACGACTGAAATGAAAATTTTATAGGCTGTCCGAGATATCATGATATGGGTGACGGTTCGTAATTTTCCGTTTCACATATACTACTCACACCATACTACATACACCCAGGCACAAAAGAAAATAATAGGTTTTAGGAATAATGTAAATAATTATTGCAAAAATACAATAAATAATGCCACTATAAATCGGAACAAAAATCTCAGTGTATTCGTTAAATTTAACGAAGAAAAGATTCAGTAAATAATAATGTATTTTTGCTACGTGATGCCTGGATTGGAACGCTAACCCATAGGTACTGACACTAGATAATCGAAAATATATCGATGAATCGGTGCGGCCATCTTATAGGATCGCGTCAGTATGAGTACATCTTGTATGTGGTTTGTGTTTTCGTTGCGGTCGCTTTACGTGCTATTTGTTTTGACGTTTGTTACAGTTTTTGTTGATTTTTTTGTTTTGATATTGGTGAAATTCAGAGAAAAACAAAAAAAAATCTTTGAACTCTCATGCTCTGGAGTTATTGGTTCGTTTAATTTAACTAATTTAGTAATTAACAAAAAATAGTTTGGAAAATCAAAGATCAATCAAATAAAAAATCGATTTGATACCCCTTGTTAACTTTCTCGATACTAAAAATAAATCGATTATATTTCGTTAGGGTACATCACTGTAACTGTCAACTTTGAAGTGCCACCCATACCATATAGACCGCGTAAGACTCAGTTACACAGAAATTCCTGAACCAAACTACATTTTAAAACCGCAAAACCACATAAAATAACAATTAAAACGTACGTGATTCTATGTGGTTTTCGATTGTAACAATAAACTCACAGACTGAGGCCACTAAATTTATTATTAAACCCGTAGTTAAATCGGAGTTTAAAACCATTTTGTTGCATTTCGAAACATGGCCGACTTCCTGAATCTTTTATTTTCATGCGTTTCGATTTAAATTAAGGCCCCGTACAAAGCTAAATGTCAGTTAATTGTTACAACAAAGAACCTACTTTATGTATTTATAGATCTGAAAACGTAATTTAATTAACTACGCTCCATATAAAAAAATGCATAGTCAGCCCAAAAAAAAATCGAAATTGAGTTAGTGACATGTATTTTTTAAGCTATGAATCTTAAAATTCGCGAAAATTTCCCACAGAGAAGGATTTTTGTCCTAATGCAAAGCCGCAAATTCAAAATAACTGAAGTTGTACGACAGTATTAAAAAACCGGCCAAGAGCGTGTCGGACCACGCGCAATGTAGGGTTCCGTAGTTGCCCGGTAAGTTGGTCTACTAATACAGCCCGCGCTAAACATCTGGTCCCATACATTATAGGGGAGCAAAAGTTTGGTGCGACCTATACTCGTAAACCTGTAAAGCCTACTTAGCTGTGATAGTTTTCCTTTTAAATTCATTATATATACTACTTCTGTGAATTTTTTCACATTTCTATAAACAACCGATTAGCCAGCAGGGGTTGGGGACGCTCAACTCTAACTAAAATTTTCACTTTAAAGCTTAATATTTCGCTAACGGATCTCTAAATCGAAAAATGGTTTTCACACACCCACAATGGTTTAAACGGCCTATCCAACGATACCCCACACTATGGGATAGACGAGAAAAAAACATTTTTTTTCGAGATTTTATTTTACCATTTTGTCGGCATGATAAATATTTTTATTCATGCCAAATTACAGCTTTCTAGTATTAATAGTCTCTGCGCTAAGCCGCGGACAGACGGACATGGTGAACCTATAAGGGTTCCTTGTCGGACTACGGAACCCTAAAAACAAGTGTTAGGACTTGTGTTTATCTTTATATTATACTGGACCTTACCTGTTTTAATTGTGGAGTCGCGGTTTGCAATTGACTTAATTAATTGAATAATTACAGCTTTTTAGGGTACCGTATACCAAAAGTGGAAAATATGAAAGCAATGAGTACATTTTTTACCGAAGTTATCCGAAGTAGCGCAGAAATGCGAAATGTGGTCTCAGCTAGGGGAGGCCTTTGCTCAGAACTGGGACACTTGAGAGGCTGCATAAAAAAAGAGAAAGAGTAAATCTTCTCTAAACTCTTCTCTGGATTAGATAAAGCTACGGGTAGCGTTTGCCCACACAGTGCATGTTTTATTACAAGGTATTATAATATTCTCCGTGATTACACGACTGAAGTGATGCTAAAATAGGAGTGCATTGTTTTCAGGGTTCATGTTTGTATTTTGTATAATTCCACCATAACTTCGCCATGGTCGAACACAGCTGCTTCTTTTTTATAAAATATTTATCAGAGATTCTTTTGAATTGAAATTTTACTGATATTTCTCAATTTTCACCAGATTCTTAGTTTATCAAACATAGCCACGTATGTTGGGGTGTGTGTGTGTATGTTAGTATTTATTCACAAAACTGTTGTGCCTCCAAGTTTTACGTAAACAGCGTCGTGCGGCCCAGAAGTTTTTAAATTAACTACTTACAGCAGGCCTTCTGGAGCCCTGTTCCTGTTAAACTTAAGTACTGATCCTTAGCTACAAGAATCACCATAATGCTCAAACTCGGCCCCGGATCTACGATTTTTTCGAACTGGGGCAGAACTAGATAGTGGCGCCCCCTCGCTCCAGCGTTTGTGATAAATTGCTTAAAAAAAGCACAAATATATAATGGTTGGCATTTTTCGTCAACGGGACAATAGGAACCCTTCAATAAATTTGCACCCTTTTTATCTAGGTAGATCTAAGTTTATCTGGTAGGTGGTAGAGCTGATGGCCGGCTCGACTGTGGAGGTACCACCACCTTACTCGCAAATCCTCCCGAAGTTATTCGGGGGAGAGTAAGAGAACAGCTCTCAGGCAAAACCAGGCGGCCCACCATCGTCTGGGACCGATGGATGGCGGTATAACCATCCCCAGCTGTCGGGCCTTATATAACAGACTGGTGACGGGCAGCGGCGTTACTGGTACAAGGGTTTCTGCCCAGAGTGTGTGAGTATGGGCATTTCTTCCAGGAGCACCACCAAGAGTGGCGAAATCCTGGAAAGGCCTATGTCCAGCAGTGGACGAAACAGGCTGATGGATGGATGGATTTATCTATTACCTAACAAATAACTTTTTCATTTGTGTGACATAAAATTATATGTAGGAAACATATAACCAGGAAAAACGAGACCATCGAGACAAAACGTTGGCGCCAGAATTTCAGAATGAACCTTTATTTGTGTTCAAAAACAAACTGGGCGTTTTAAAATCAAATGAATAATTGATAGAACAACGTGCGCTGCATGCTAGGCGCTTTGTGGAGCAAGTTTTTTATGTTCAACTATAATATATTATGATTTAGGCGCCCCTGAAACTGTCGGCCGGGGCAGGTGCCCCGGTTTGCCCCCCCTAGATCGGGGCAGCAGAACTTGTTCTATAATTATAGAAATGATGCAATTAATAATCACTTCCCTCTACAAAAAAAGTGTACTGAACTAATAAATATTATATTATTCTGAACAATAACCCCACAAGAACGAATACCATATATCCACAGTCAAAACTGTCTGTAAACTTCAGAACTTTTCTGTGCTGTAAACGTACCCATAAAAAGTTTATAGTATAATTATATGTTTATAATTTTATATTACCATTTTTTACGTGCTCGTTCAAATTTGTATATACAGAATTGCATATGAAGTGAAGTGGTTCGCTACATGATCAACTGATTATGCAGTTTATTTGCTTTCCGTGTGGTTACAACAGGGACAAACCCAAGCTGAGACAACATAAACAGTTCGAGAATATGGAATTGGACCTTTTTATAAAAAACCTTTTTGCTCCGGGTTGACGGCAAAGTTGAATGGATTTCTTTCTCAAAGACCTAGATCCTACATGAGTTATCTGTATTTATTTTTTAATAAATAAATAATATTTACTCTTTTATAAGCTTGACGGCACGTCGGTAATCGACATGATTTTTAGAGTTAGTAAGACAAGATATCGGAACGTACCATCTTACTCGCTCTGACGTAATGCAGACCACTGGTGCAATTCGGACCGAGACGACAACTGTCAGTGAGTGAGCGAAAATAAGGAAACGAGGCGGCCATTGTTTCATATCGGTTGGAATCACGCTCGGGCACCACGTGTTCTGGAGAACGTCTGAAGTTATTAATAAAACATTGTTCGCTGATCATAGTGTCGGGCTTATTGTTGTGATTGAGCTATTACGAAAAGATTATAATCGAGCAAATTGTGTGATTGTCATTTTGGTTGTTTAACTCCTCGCCCGATTACCCACGCCTCCAATGGATGAAATGGCAACACAAGATGGTCAAGGCATCCTGCCTGTGCTTTCAAGCTTTTATTTTGTATTTTAAAAACATAAGTAAATAATAAATAAATAAAAAATATTATTCAAGATATATTTTGGACCTAACTGGGCCCGGCATCAGTTGAGAAGTATGTCAATAATATTATGTAATATTTTACATATTATAACAGCAACAATTTATTTATTTAAAGTTTTAACATGGTTGCATCCTTATTACATATTTATGTAGATTCAATATTAATAATTATGTGTGTTTCTATCGTAACTTAAGATAACGTAGCAAAAACGCAATATTAATTGTGAGCTTCAGATTTAAAGAGCCCTACGGCCCATAACTAAATCTTCCACGAGCGTCGCCTAGCTAAGAAATATAATAAATAAAAATCTATCTATAAGAACGCAGAGTACACAAAAGGGAAAACCGGCCAAGTGCGTGTCGGGCCACGCGCAATGTAGGGTTCCGTATTTGCCCGCTACATATAAGTTGGTCTACTAATACAGACCGCGCCAAACTTCTATACATTATAGGGGACCAAAAGTTTGGCGCGTCCTGTACTGGTAAACCTGTAAAGCCTACTGAGCTGTTATAGTTTTCCTTTTAAATTCATTATATATACTACTTCTCTGAATTTTTATCACATTTCTATAAACAACGCTAACGGGGGACGCTCCACACTAAAATTTTCACTTAATTTCAGTTTAATATTTCGCCAACGGATCCTTAAATCGAAAAATAGTTGGGACACACCCACAATGTTTTTGAACGGCCTATCCAACGATACCCCACACTATGGGATAGACGCGAAAAAAAAAATCATCCCCAGTTGTATGAGAGGGAAACTTAAAAAAATTTTTTAAAGATTTTATTTTACCGTTTTGTCGGCGTGAGTAATATTTATATCCATGACAAATTACAGCTTTCTAGTACTAATAGTCTCTGCGCTAAGCCGCGGACAGACGGACATGGCGAAACTATAAGGGTTCCTTGTCGGACTCCGGAACCCTAAAAAGGAACCACCACCACACAAAAGACAAGCCCACAAACACACAGAAAATTGTACCTATCTGCTGATCGGGGAAAGCCCCGCCGGCCCACCACCCGCCAGCAACTGGCCCGCACAGGCTTATCAGACAGTCCTTTTCTTATCGATCGGCATGTTTTCACATCACTCGTTACGTTGTTAAAAAAAAAAAGTAAAAGTTGAATAAACCTATTTGACCCAATTGCAATAAAGCAGAATTTTAACTTCGAATAATAAAGTTTTTGTTTATCGTAATAGTCCTGCGAGCTAGTACATTGTTCAGACATTCTTTGTTTAAAATTCATTCTACAGTTTATAGATAAATAAATAGGTAACTCAATTGTTTGTACACAGTAGGTAGATAACAGTGTCAAAACAGTCGCGAAACAGTAATAGATATCAGTAATGTCAAAAGAGATGCCCAGAAAGTTGATGTTTATTAATTATATTCACTGCTTAAATAGTACGACCATTTTATTAATTTGTATCTATTCTTTGTTTAAAATTCATTCTACAGTTTATAGATAAATAAATAGGTAACTCAATTGTTTATACACAGTAGGTAGATAACAGTGTCAAAACAGTCGCGAAACAGTAATAGATATCAGTAATGTCAAAAGAGGTGCCCAGAAAGTTGATGTTTATTAATTATATTCACTGCTTAAATAGTACGACCATTTTATTAATTTGTATCTATTCTTTGTTTAAAATTCATTCTACAGTTTATAGATAAATAAATAGGTAACTCAATTGTTTATACACAGTAGGTAGATAACAGTGTCAAAACAGTCGCGAAACAGTAATAGATATCAGTAATGTCAAAAGAGGTGCCCAGAAAGTTGATGTTTATTAATTATATTCACTGCTTAAATAGTACGACCATTTTATTAATTTGTATCTATTCTTTGTTTAAAATTCATTCTACAGTTTATAGATAAATAAATAGGTAACTCAATTGTTTATACACAGTAGGTAGATAACAGTGTCAAAACAGTCGCGAAACAGTAATAGATATCAGTAATGTCAAAAGAGGTGCCCAGAAAGTTGATGTTTATTAATTATATTCACTGCTTAAATAGTACGACCATTTTATTAATTTGTATCTATTCTTTGATTAAAATAAAATAATTAAACCTATTCCTTTGCTTTTCAAAAGAAGCAGAACAATGTAACTTGACTGCATAAGGTAAGTAGTTATATTATTATGTTTTGCTTCTTTTGACAGAACATAATTAGAATACAGATTTTAGCAGTTTTTACTACAGACAAATAAGAGGCTCAATGCATCTGGCAACACTGTCGTGAAATGTCACACGTTTCGAAAGTTTAAGCAACCAATGTACAAGGTAGGTATTAGTGGGAGCGAAATTCCGCACTCTGTAATACCATATGGTGCTAGTAGAAACGACCCTCGCTCTACTCTAAAATCGTTTTATTTCCGTTGCTACAAGTATATAGTTACTTACAACTTTGATTTCTTCTAAATGAGACACTTTACGGGGCTATGTCGAAGAATGTTTTTTGTTTGTATTGATTTCAGCAGTCGATATTTTATTAGAAATATGCAGGGCCGCAAATTTGCAAAAATAATTTCATTGACGGTAAGTAGATAGAATCCAAAATCATTACAAGGATTAAAAAAAACCTCTTACTTTAGCTGGGAATCGAAACTGATCATTTTAGCAATATATGACAGTCTTTATTCGATAATATTGATTTGGACTAGACTGTTTTACTAATGTTCTCAAGGATCAATTCACTATAGCATCTATAAACAAGAAAATCCTTAATATAAGGAAGTACCCCGCTGCAACTCCACTTCATTCTGGTAATTAGGAATTTTGGTAACGAGAACTGTCATTCTAGAGAGCTAGCACAGATTCTATCTACACACTAATTAAGTCTTTGAAACACAGAATAACAAGGCAATCGCTACGAATGTGGTTTTCAGCTAATAAACCAAGCATTGGTAGACTCCGAAATCTCAATCAAGGGCTTATTATCGTTCGATTCCTGTCGCCAGAACATGCTCTAATCAGTTTTTCATAATTTATTGATGATGTATTTTTTTTATCATTTGCCAAAGGTTAAAAGGAAAACGCCTAGAAATGTTGAAGCAGATTAATTTATCGGTAGAAAGCACGAGTGAACTCAAATTTAAATTCCAATAGTTTATTTTGCCGTATGACATAATGCTGTAAAATAACTAAAATATACTAATCTAGCAGTATCTTCATCAGTAATCTGCCTTATGCGTCTAACCGCGTATGCGGCTGAACTAAGTCTACCACAGAGAGCTTCTATGTGGGGACTCACTGATTGACTCTTCCCTTGACGGTCTAAACACCAATTTAAACGATGGGTAAAATATCTAAATAAGGAATCGTTGCTGCCTGAAAGGAGATGTAGTAACTGGAGTAGAAAAAGATATGCTTCGGTGCAAGGGTAAAGACAAGATGGATGAAAGAAGAAAGACTAAATAAATATATGGTAGGTAGGTATAGTGAGCAAGTGGAAGAAACAGCTCGACGGGCCTTGATGACATTTGATGAACATTGTATGAGTCGATTAATGAAAGAAGAAGCGAAAAATGTATGTTAGGATCGCAGCAGATGGCGATTTGTAGTCTCTGCCTACTCCTCTTGAAAACAGGCGTGATATGCATGCACATTGTACAGATGATGGTATTATTTACAATAGTAAATTTTTCATCAAGGGAAGAAAGTCACTTTTTTCTGAGTGATACTTACTCGTAGTGTTTTATACTACACCCATGAGGAAAATAAAAGACAAATTCTATAAAAGACATTTTCGGTGGCTAGACCTCGGCTAGACTGGCTAGTAATAAAAAAACAGGTAAAACAAATTGAAGCAGTTCGCGCGCAATTTTAATTTTCTTTTTTTTTAACGTACAGGAAAAGCAGCATTATTTTTCGAACTTCTACATATAATAAAAACTTGTTGTTTTTTGGAATTATTCACATTCATGAAAAAATATACATAGACGTAAATTTTGCATCGTTTTCAAAAAAGTTAAAAAGGAAATTTCACTGGTTAGATATACACAAACATAGCACACATCGTCACGACACGAATCCTTGATCGGGATGTTAGAGGTGTTCCCAAGTGTGAACTGTGAAATGCAAGTCACAGTCGGTACACCCGCGTTTCACCGACGATTATTACGTTCTAACGTGATGTGTAGTGAGCCCGATTGCCGTACGGGCACATATATAGACGCTTTTTAGGGTATGCAGGTTTCCTCATGGCTCATGGGGTTTTCCTTCACCGTTCAGCCAGTGGTAAGTATTAGGTAAAAACTCATTGGTGCATGCATGCCCAACCGGGGATCGAACCTGGATCTTAAAATTGAGTGGCCACAGTTCTATCGTCTCAGCTACCGCCGCATCTTCTGAGCTACCGCCGTGTAGGTTTATTATAATATAATAGTAGTTTATAAAATCGCGAGTTTAAAAAAACCGGTCAAGTGCGAGTAGGGCTCGCGACTGAGGGTTCCGTACCATTCAAATAACTTGATAGGCTTAAATGATTCGAATAAAAATTATAAACTCATGAAATGTATTAAACAAAACTGCAAAATTAGGTTGGTCGATTATTACTCGTTTTTATATTAATTTCGCTATATATTACTACTGCCGTGATTTTCTTACAACCGTTTAGCTGGCAGGGGGAACACTTGACATTAACAAAAATTTGCACTTTAAAGCTTAATATTTCACAAATGGATCCCTTAATCGAAAAATGGTATCAACACACTCGTAATATTTTTGAACAACCTATCCAACGACGACACCCCTACTATGGGACATACAAGAAAAAAATTCATCCCCTAATTCTAATTTCAAAATTTCGGAGGCTCCCCGCACAGTATACAGGCTAGACGATGGATAGTCTGCGTATACATATATCTAACAAGTTAAGGGTACTTTACCACCGACTAAGGTACCCTAAAAATTCATTACAACGGTCGTTATTTCGTTAATTTGGTAAGTGCTGAAATAAGAACCCTGCTGCATAAAGTTGTGTTAAATATTATATTATTTGAGCCCTTACAACCGGGGAAATAGCTGGTAAAGTATTTTCCCGGGGTTGTCCTAAATTTTTCCAAACTGATCACATTTACAAGATTAGTCAAATGCAGTTTTTTTTCAAGGTTAAAACTGAACGTACAGCGAGATTATCGGATTCTGCAAAAAAAAAAAGAAAGTGACTAAATAGCCGTTAGCGGCTTCCTTAGTTCTAATTTTATTCGACCGCTAGGGATAGGTTGCTACGACGAGCGAAGCGAGGAGCGGTTAGGTTGACATGTAAGTACATATTAAGCAGCCGAGGGAAGCGGAGCGGAGCGAGGCGACCCCCATAGTGTTAACGGAATTCAGGATATGCAGAAAAAAACATTTTCCGAGCACTTTACGATGACTTACGGTTCAATATAATTAAAGGACCGCTTCCCTTTTGCAACTGTACATTCCAAATTAAACTTTATTAGTTCGGGCTAAGGAAGATATTCCAACAGCTAGATAATGACTTACGGTTCAATAATTTTAAAAATCAAAGGACCGCTAGTGGCCCTTTAGGCACTTCCAAAAATAAAAACGATTAGTTTTGTCGCTTATAGAGACATATTTGTATCTCCGTGGCAAGGTACCTACCTGAGTTGTATTAACTTCTCTATACAACCATAGACTAAATAATACAAATACAACGCAGGTAAGCTAAGTACAATATGAAACTAAAAAGATTTTAAACTGGTGGTTCAAAATTTTTACTTCTCATTGCGAGCGAAGTCAAGGTCAAACAAAAGCTGAGAAAAAAAGTTTTGAAAAAAAAATGCACTACTTGGTCGTATGAATTATAAAAAATGTTTGCTTTCCAAATTAAAATTCAGCTCTGGATTATGAGGTTAAAAAAACAAACATAAGGTGAATTTTGTTTTCGTTAATACATCGGCTCAATTTTTATAGGAAGTCAAAATTTTATTTTGCGTTTTTCACAGAAAGCGTCATTGAACCTTGGTCCTGAGCAGTTACCGTGTCTGCAGTATGAATATAAACGAAAGTCACTTTATGTAGACACGATAAGGGCTTTTTGGCTACGCCTGGGCTACGAAAACTTCGTCTAACATCAACATCTAAGATCGCTATCATTTTCAAATGTATCGTGATTATTCGTGATTCACTTAAAATGATGTACGATATCGCACATCTAGATATTGATGTTAGACAATAAGGAGGTACGTTTTACGACTAGACCGCCAGCATTCCGTTACGACGATGACGCAGTATCACACTATCACATCACACTATATTATAAATGCGAAAGTTTGTGCATGTGTGTGTGTGTGTGTGAGTTTGAGGGTGCGTGTGTGAGGGTGTGTGTGTGTGTGAGGGTGTGTTTGTGAGTGTGAGAGGGTGTGTGAGGGTGTGTGTGTGCGTGTGTGTGTGTGTGTGTGTGTGTGTGTGTGTGTGTGTATTTTTGTTACTCTTTCACGCTGAAACGGCTGGACGGATTTGGAGCAAATTTAGAATGGATATAGCTTATATCCTAACTTAACACATAGGCTATTTTTTATCTCGGAAACAAGCATGTCGTTTAACCGAATTACACACTCGGGCAAAAGCTAGTGTATGTATGTTGCGCGATTTTTGGTAGTTTAGGAGTTATGATTTTTTTATGTGTATTTGCAAATTTTCTACCGGCTTAAAAAAATCATAACTATTTTTGTAGTGGGAATTTTGTACATATTTTTGTTGTAACATAATTGTCTTGAGTCACTCTTCTTTACGTGAAATAATCAGCTACAAAAAATCCATACGAGATACCAAAAAAAAAGTGAAATTATTTGGACCGAGTTGGACATAGTAAAATTTTCAAAATTCTTTTAAAATTACAAAATGGACGTTTCATAGGTCCAAACTAATTTTAAAAACATCAATGGTCTATCAGCTTACCAAGAATTTAAAAAAAAGTGCTTCTTAATATGCCATTTTACGATGATATCGGCTTCCAAAGTTAGTTAGGTAAAAAATTGGTTAAGAAAAAGTATTGTTTGTAAAAAATGTTTAAGCTATTTTTTTCATTCTTATGGCCAACATTAGTAAGAAATCACCAGAAGCATCCATAGATGTAAAATTGGGCAGATCGTAAAGTATGATACCGAAAATCCGGAGCGGAGCGAAGCGACCCCATAATGCTATAATATGCCTGGGCATATCGTGATACGCCCAATTCTACGATCTGCCGACGACATATTGATATAGAAGATAGATATAGATTTTCATCGTCCAATGGCATACTATAACGCGTTTACTGGCGGTATTTACTACGGCGCAGCAAGCGCTGCGATTTTCATACTTTTCCCATTTTATAGACAATTTAGCTCACATATTTATCCCCATAAACGTACCAAACCATTGCGTAAAACGTAAACAAGCCAATCTAATCAGTCAGAATCTATCTATGATCCCCAAAGGCAACAAACAGGGTTTTCCAAGCTTTTCCAGACAGGGTAAAATACCGTGGCACAATTCCTATCAAACTCACCTCTATTACTATATACCGTAAGATTAATTTCACGTCGCTCGATGGTAATGCAAGGGTGCAGTAGTGCAGGGGTGCATAGCTGATACTTCCGTCGATAGGGTCGCAGGTTCGAGGGACTGTTTATATCGAGTGTCGAAATTGTATTAGTCTGTTAGGATGTACGTATTTGAGGGTGCATTAAGGTGCATAGGAAATAAGGACATTATTTTGTTAGCACTTAAGGCGAGGTTATCCAGAAAAATCTGTTCCGCTCCAACGCTTTCATTTTTCACATGTTTGTCCCTCAGCGGAAGCGGGCCGCTCAGAAAACTCGCGGTTTTGAGGTGTTTTTATTTATTATTTTGGAATTAGAGGGATGGGTTTTTAATAGATGACCGTTTTTTATCACATTTTTCACGACGTTAATTTTAGTATATGTTTTATTGTCCAAAACTTAATGTAGCTCAAATGAAATTATATTTAGATCGTAGTTTAGACCTATCTTTACGATTTAATTGGATCGAGGAAAGTGTAAGCAATCGTGTATCGAACAGCCGAAATATTAAGATCAATGAGCGAAAGTCAAGATTCTGGTGATGAAGAAATTTTTTACTTTTGTGTTTTTTGGGAAAAATAAGAAAAGACTGGTTCTAAGTAACGTAGCAATTTATTTAGTTCTACGTAAATATTTATTCTCCTAACATATCTCGACTAATGCGATCCCATTATATTGTGTGTTTTCAGACTTGTTATGTATTGAAAAAAGAAACACGAACAAGTAGGGCTTTATTTTGCCAACAAACTTCAAAGGAAATGTAATTTTTTATCATTAATTTTATCATAATGTAAAAAAAAAATATAATACGAGATAATAAATATAAGTGTAATTTAGTAAAACAATTTTACATTGCAATTTGTTGTTGAAAAATTGTTCCAAAATATAATTAAATCGGTAACTTGAATTTGTATATTATTTTGCGTAAGGTATGTCCTCGCGCTTACCAACCCGCCTGCCCAGCGTGTGTGAGTATGGGCATTTTTTCCAGGAGGACCGCCAAGAGTGCCGAAATCCTGGAAAGGTATGTCTATGTAGCAGTGGATGAAACAGGCTGATGGACGGATGGATGGATGTCCTCCATAAGGTCTATCTAGGTAGGTCTATCGCATAAACATAATTATTATCTAGTAAAAAACGAAACGTTCAGACAAATAGACAAAAAAAGATTGTAGTTTTGGTCTCAGTACAATAATAATCCATTTCATTTAAAATTTCCCAAAAATATTCAATGTACGGACAAGAATTTTTTACAAATTTATTATTAACGAAACGGTTTTCGAATCGTAAATTTACGATTCATTTAAGTGGTCCATCCAATACGTGATTGAAACATACGAGATATTTCTTATTTGTCGTGATAAAGGCCATGGTAACATTTATTCTGTGAAAATTTCCACTTTCTACCTATTACGGTTGAAGCTGTAGACCCGTGTAACAGACGGACAAACAGACAGACAGCGGAGGCTTAATTAAAGGGTTCCGTTTGGCACTCTTCCGGTACGGAACTCTAAGAACTACCCCAAAATAAATGAACGCATAACCTAAAGACTTTTAATAAGAACTTGTACACAAATAATTTATTTAGAATAATTTAATTACTTAGTACTAAAAGAGAGGATAAATCATAAACGCTTCAACCATTTGCGTCTGAGTTTGAAATGAAATATGACTTCAAGGGGGTGGAGGAATGGATCTTTTTCATCGTGAGAATTTTCTTTTGGCTTGGTAAATTATTTGATTTAGGATTCAGCGGAGACACGATGATTTAGTAGGTATTTAATACAGTTTTTCTAGGGTTCTGTAAAGTCTGAGCCAATTAAGTTGATTTGCCAGTCAACTCTACAAGTGAACCATCATCTGTTGGTAAAAAAGGATAGAGCTCACCTTACCACCCATCACGCTAACAGACATAATAATCGTCGGTGAAACATGGGTATACGAGTGTGGAATGTGACCCTCATTTCATGATTTATCATGCTTCCTTTTATTGTTTGAATATCAGTACATCCACATATGCATTATTTTTATGTTGTATTCTATCATACAGAATATATCATACAGAATGTAAGTAAATACATAAATACGCAGATTGGTAAAATCAAATCCTACTAATATTATAAATGCGAAAGTTTGTGCGTGTGTGTGTGTGTGTGTGTATGTTTGTTACTGTTTCACGCTGAAACCGCTGAACGGATTTGGATGAATTTTAGAATGGATATAACTTATACCCTAACTTAACGCATAGGCTACTTTTTATCCCGGAAAAATGTATGGTTCCTGTAGGATAGATCAATATAATTGAAAAATCAGGTGTCTAATTAGCATGTTACAACTCGTTTGTGGTTAAATAAGGCAAGGCTTTGTTAATTCATACATTAGGTGTCTAATTAGCGCGGTCGGTAATCGTTTGTGGTGAAATAAGACAAGGCTATGTTATTTCATACATATTTATATTAAACCAAAATATAAATCCTAGATAGATGAAAAAACCGGCCAAGTGCGAGTCGTACTCGCGCACGAAGGGTTCCGGACTATAGTGTGATATATATCACACTATCACACTAATATTATAAATGTGAAAGTTTGTGCGTGTGTGAGGGTGTGTGCGTGTGTGTGTGTGTGTGTGTATGTTTGTTACTCTTTCACGCCGAAACGGCGGGACGGATTTGGATGAAATTTGGAATGGATATAGCTTATACCATAACATAACACATAGGTTACTTTTTATCCCGGAAAAAAGCATGTCGTTAAACCTACTAACACGTGGGCGGAGCCGCAGGCAAAATCTACTAAAACCATAAAATAAAAATTATCCCTTGCAAGTGTTTGTTCTTATGGTTTCGTACCCGAAAGAAGCCAAACGGGACCCTATTATTAAGCCCCCGCTGTCTGTCTGTCTGTTCGTCCATTTGTCACAGGGGTCAACAGCTTGAGCCTTAATAAGACATAAATTTTTACATAAAACCATAGATGCATCCATGATAAAACGTATAATTATGGCCTCCACCACCACAAATAATGAAAACAAAAATATATACCTACTGGGTGTTAATATGAAGTTGTAGGAGACGGAAACTGGCGATAGTACTTGGCGATGAGCCAACACTGAAATCGCGAAAGAATATCAGCTGTTTCATACATTTCGGTCGAGTATAGAATAGGTATTTAACTTTTCTATAGAACAGCTGATTTTTTTTTCGTGATTTCAGTGTTGGCTCCATAGTAAAAGTTGTTCGTATGGACGAGTACTGTCGCCAGTTTCCGGTTCCTACGACATCATATTAATACCCAGTAGAAGAAACCTTGAAAAATACTGTTTATTTCAACTTTATTTTATAAGGTTATTTATTTCAGCTCTATCTAAAAGACAATAATACAAGTAACACAGTAATACATAAGTTTCAAAATTATGGTTCCGTACTCAAAATATGCTGAATTATTTGACAGGCGCTATCATTTTAGCGCCTTGATGTTGCTATATTGTTGTTATTTATCATGTTTTTAAGGTTCCTTACGCGTATTGTATGATGGTACGTGCCCCTTTGTGCGTGGGTTCGACACGCACTTGCCCAAATTTCCTTACTGGTTTTACTCGTATAAATCTACTGTAAATTTGGTATGAGTAGCTAGCTACACGATTAACTTTAAGTTCCAAGGCTTCGAATAACGACATTGCGCGTAATAACGTAGAATTAATTTTTAAACCCTTTTTAAATTGTAAAAACCCTTGACTATCGTGTAATACCGAAACCGGTTGGGAATGGTGGGATAATAAAATAAATACTGTAGGTACCTGTGCTGTTCACTCATCACGAGCTAGAATTGTTTTTCTCTGATTTGTTTCTAATTGATTTTGCTATTTTGTAATGCACTCTAAAAACATGTAAAGTTTCCAAAGCGATAGATTTCGTAATAAATACAAATAGAAATCTACAAGTAAGACCGCTTCAAAAAATACGAGAACGGTGTTTAAAATGTTAAATTTTGCGCTCTCATTCTTTGACCCTTTTTCTGACCACAGATTACTACATACCTACCTACAAATGCATTTTACATGCAAATTGATGTTCTGCCACTTCTACGACAGGAATGCATTAGATCTATTTCCTTTTTACTTTGCACTTCATCGCATTCCGGATCCATTTATCTTAGAAAAGGTAGGAACTAGCTCGCTTTGTTTCTAACCTTTCACACTTTCCATGAAATTTAATTCTAGATAGTGTTGATTCGTCTGCAGCTTTGGTGAATGGGATTAATATGATGAAGTAGACAATTGAATATTTCCGCAAAATTTCAGGAAATGGGTTATTAGTATTGTACTGAGGCCAAAACCACAATTTTTAGAAATTTTGTCTTTCTGTCTGTCTTTCTGTTTGTCTGTCTGTGCCGTTTTAACTCGAGAACCACTCAATGGATTTGGATGCGGTTTTTTTATTATCATCGTAGTGACCCTGGACAACACATAGGCTACAAAGAGGTGTCCATAAAATAACGCCCAAGCCGAAAACGAGGCAAAGATTGAATTAACGCAGGCAGGCATAGGCTAGTTACATATAAAATCGAAGAGACCAAGAGGAAAAATGTTATATGCCAACAATACGGGGCCAAGCTCCAAATAGCAAAAAAAAAATGTGATGAGTCAGTTGTATTTGGCGAAATTACCAAAAAGTGTTATCGAACCGTGATACTCATCACGTAACAGCCGCCATTATGAATTTACGTTTCTTCACGATAAACCTACGTGCGAGACTCAAGACACAACTCAAGAGCTGCAGACAGAAAGCGAGGTGATAGGAATGTGATAGTGAGAAATGTTCCCGAGTCCAGTAACTAATGATGCGAAACGGACACTAAACGTGATGGTGTGCTTGTTGGTTGTTGGCAAAACGAATTAAAAAAGAACCGGCCAAGTGCGTGTCGGGCTACGCTCAGTGTAGGTTTCCGTAGTTGCCCCGTACATTTTATAAGTTGGTCTAGGACTAACAAAGATCGCGCCAAACTTCTAGTCGCTCAGAAGTTGCTCCCCCGAAGAACGGCCATACATTGTGATTTGGATTTAATCTGTTATGCTGTGCAGTTAATAATACATAAATAAATTGTCGTGTTTAGAGGGGACTAAAAGTTTGGCGCGACCTGTATTCGTAAACCTGTAAAGCCTACTTAGCTTTAATTTAATTATAAAGTATATTACTTCTGTGAATTTTTTCACATATTCATAAACAACCGAACTGTAAAGCTTTGCTAAAAATGGTATATTTCTCTTGACTTCCTTTTGTTACCTATTAATCTTTCATTGTATTCTATGTTTAGTTTTAAGTTGAGACTTTTATATTTATTAGTCCTATCGTAACTTAACTTCGGCCTTTTTAGCGACTTAAAATCCAGCCAGTTTGCGTAAGAAGATAATAATTATTTTTTTAAACGGGCTTTTCTACTCATTGTCATGAACAACTTTTAGTATGGGGCAACCCTGAAATTGCGAAAATATTTGGTTGAATACCTATTTCATGATGAGTGAGTGGTATTTTGTATACATGTATAGGATTATCTCCGGAACTCATTATTTATTTTTCATCGTGTGGTATACCCACTGTAATGAAATGAACTCTGTCCTGCTGCAAGAACCAATTATCTCGAGCTTTTTTAAAATGATTTACTCCGATCTCATACTATTTTTTACGTGCAGTGATACTGTAAATCTTGTCATTTGCTTGGTTTTAGCACTGGATATCTCAGAAACTAAGTGGTTTTAACAGAAGGTAACGAGTGAAAAAACAGTCGATATCTCTTATTAACTTGCAGCAGGACGGCGTGCTGGCCACCAGCTCATCACAAATAGGCATGATGACCAAAAATTTTTTATTAGTCCGTGAGTTAGATTATCAGAAAATATTGGGCACATATTTTTTCTTTTTTCAATTAAACAAACAATGATGAAGATATAGCCCGCTGAAGTTCCGCGTGACGTCACATCTAAGTACAATTTTACTCAGAAGTGACGTCATTTTCCCCCACTCCCAAACTTTGACACGCTTTATCTGTATCATTTTTTGTTTGATTGACAAAAGAAAAAATACGTGTCCAATATTTTTTGATAATCTAAATGGCGGACTAAATAGAATAATATTTTGTTTACTCTGTGTACAAGCCTATGGTCTTTGCATAAAGTTATTTTGTATATATTTTGATAACGTCAGATTATAAGTATCAGGAAAAGAAAATGTTTGTTTTAGTTTGACTTCTGTAAGTAATTTATTACTTAGTTTCATTTATCTGCTGTTTCGGTATTTTATGCTGGTTGTTTCATTTAACTTCAGTTCATAACACCCACACTCGCTGTAAGAATTTTTCATCTTTCATAGGTACTCAGTTTGTTCTATTGACGATTCCTCACGAAGTAATTATAAGAAATGTAAATTACTACATAGTAACAGAAGGGTTACTGCCACAGTCCTACGATTCAATGTTTCATTTATACGCAGAGCCGCTATAGGGCCTTAATTCCGTTTCAGTCCATATAGCAATAATCCGCGTTCCCATTTGTACCTAGCGAATGTTACCGGTTTCACAACTGAAGAGCGCTGTTATAGCATGATTAAATTTTAAAATATTATATAATTAGTCTGGAAATTATATCGTTCAACACTATTCACGACGAGGAAAAATACTTAAAAATCTAGATTACCAAAAATGATAGTTATAAAATCACTATTTACACTGAGGTTCTCAATTTTCTTGGCCTAGGGGCCGTCTATATATTACATCATCGATTTTTCGACCCCCCCCCCCTACAATCATCTTACAGTCATTTTATTATGACAAAAACTCTACAAAACTCTTACGAAAATTGACGTCATTTCCATTAACTACCACAAAATACCTTTCCGATTTGTTTACTGACGGAGGACCTATTTTGTTACTGTCCCGAAAACAATTTTTCCATTATTGATAGATTTTACAATTATTTTCATATAAATATATAAAACAAAAAAAATACTTAATAAATATATGAATGCATGTTAATAATAAAATTTAAAATGAACGCTTAGTCTGCTGGAAATGCAATGAGAAGGTCAAGTTTGACAATTTCAAATGACGTAAATGTGGACGGCCCCCAGTAGCAGTTTAAAATTGTGTGTGCCAATCAATGTTAACACTTTAGCGACAAACTAGTTGACAAAACATATCGGGGTTAAAACTGGGGTATCAACAAGGAGTCCGCAATGTTATTGAATATCCGTATATTCTGTTTGATCGGTTGTGATTGCGGCAGGCGTTTGATCAACCATTCACACTCACCCGTTGACAGCTCGTTCATATTGTTTCAAAATATTAATACGTAACTTAGGTAAATTTTTAGTACATGATAAACGGAGAACTACACTCACATTCCAAGAAAATAAGGAACGAATGGATTTAATCTCAAATAATGTTTATATAAAAAAACAAGTTACGAAAATAACACTATCCTCAAAATATATGCATAAAAAGATTTTTTTTACAAATCTCCGGCGATCATATGTATCGCAAAGATATGTCAGATTACGGAATAGATAACCACGCGCGTGTTTATCTATAGCTATATTGCGTATTTTGAAGATGTGCGCGGTATAATGTGTGATAAACGAAGTCGCGCGTTATCATGCTAAGGTGCTGGTTTGCTTTGCACTACTTTGCAGTATCAGCAGACTTGATGCATGTATTCATTCATCTAATCAATTAGAAGTCTTGACTGTTATACGTATGAAGTATTTTTCGCAATAATAATATTTGTTTTGTACAACAAACACAAACCACAAAAAGGCAAATATTTTTCCGTGTTTTTGTCTATATTTTGCTGACACATGGTACCGAAATAACACTTCTGCCGATTTCTCCTGAAAAATATGTTATCTAGAAGTCGGCCCATTCCCTATGGTTTGGCAATACAAAAGCTAGAAAGCGCCGACTTCTAGAGAACGTTTCAAGAAGAAAAAAGTCGTCAAAAGCGTTATTTCGGTACCATCAGCCAGTATTACATATCGTCACGACATGAATCCCCGAGGGGGTGTCAGAGGTGTTCCCACTGTGCAAGTCACAGTCCACACTCGGTACACCCGCATTTCACCAACGATTATTACGTCCCGACGTGATGGATGGTGAGCCCTATCGCCGTACTTCGCCTACACGCTTTTTTAGAGTGCATGTTTCCATGTTTCCTCGGGATGTTTGCCTTCACCGTTCGGCAAGTGGTAAGTTTTAGGTAAAACCACATTTGAAGTCGGTAATTTCTTTTTTATTTGAAATCACTAACAAGCAGCCTACGGTCATGTAAACAGAAGAAGGCCCTAATAACCTCTGTATTTGAGTTGGCGAACGCATTTCGAAGCGGCCCACGATCTGAGATAGAGCACGACGCAATGCCGGACAAAACCGTTCCTGGTATTAGAGGTGTCTTACATGGTATCGATAAAGTAATGGTTAGTGCAACATTGTAAATTTTTTGCTTCATGCTTGCTATTTATATATAATTTTATAGTTTGTTTTTGGAGGATGGACTCACGGCAATGACCACAGCTGTAGTTGTGTATCAGGAAAACAAATGAACATGGTGAATTCTGACCGAACTAGGTAGGTCTTTTTTAGGTTAGGTTAGGGTACCGTAGTCAACAAGAAACCGTCCGTTTGTCTGTCTGTCTGTCCGCGGCTTAGCTCAGGGTCTCTTAGTACTAGAAAGCCCTCATTTGGCATGGGTACACACATCACTTATGCCAACAAAGTGGTAAAAAAAATTTTTTTTTTTGGGTGTTTCTCCTACACGTACATTGGGGATGATTTCTTTTTCTCCTCTGTCCCATCGTGCAGTAGCGTGCATAGAACTTTTTGCTGGAAAAGCAATGAGAAGGTCAAGTTTGACAATAAAAAAAAAAGAAAAAAAAAACCATATTGAAAAATCATTATTTGTATGACGCCAGGGTAGGCACTGCCTACCCTTAAGTACAATATATCATTAATTTTTTTTTTAAATTGTTGTTTTATTTTTTTCTTGTTATTTTTATCGTCAAGCTTGACCTTCTCATTGCTTTGCCAGCAAAAAGTTCTATGCACGCCCCTGCCATCGTGTGTGTGTTTGGATAGGTTGTTTAAAAATATTGCGGGTATGTAAAAACCATCATCGATTAAGGGGTCCGTTTGCGAAATATTAATATTATTAGCTTTAAAGTGCAAATTTTTGTTATGAGTCAAGTGTGGTAGCCCTGCCAGCTAAACTGTTGTTTTTGGAGATATGAAAAAATTCATGGCTGTTGTAACTTGTATATGTAACGAAGTTAAAAGAAAAACTATCACAGGTCACAGCTAAGGAGGCTTTACAAGTTAAAGAGTAATAGTCGACCAAATGTGGGCCCGTTTTTAGATGTTTACTGTGAAAATGTTCATTCATATAATACGAGTAGTATCAAACAAAAAGCCTCATTCTTAGTGCGCATATTGTGACGGGCAAATACTCGTACGAAACCCTACACTGCGCGTGCCTCGACACGTACTTGGCCGTTTCTTTTTTAATATTCTTTAATCGGAGCTCTGTTATGTCTCTGAGCTTACATTTTAGTAAAAAAAACAATATTTCAAGAAATTCTCAACTGTTAAGAGGCTATGTAAATTTTATTTTTGTCACTCTCACTCCAAGCGAAAAAACGCGCAGTGCAAGAGGGGCGGATTCAGCGCAAAAGAGAAAAAAGTATGTTATTAAATTTTATTTAAGAAACTAAAGTAGCTAGCAAAATTTCGAAAATAAAGTAACTAGATATTGTTAAAACCTATCTAATAAAATATGTTTGAGTTCTGTACATGGTTCTTATTCTTCAAACGAAGAGTAAAAGTGCATTTGATTGAACTAGTTTGAAGACCAATAATTATTTATATCGAGGAAAATTTATCCAAACGTGTTTTCCACAAACACATCCCTAGATTACATATAGTCAAAATGCATATAGCAAAAATGCATGACAATTTTGCGTGTACTTCATGAAATACACAAAAACAAAGCATCCATATTTATTTACATAGCCTCTTAATGGCCTACCTGAGAATAGAAAAAAAAATTGAAACTCGAACTAGTGATAACCCTAAACCTATTTGTCCTTGTTATTTTAGTAAAACCAGTGCAGGCAGAATACTAATTTCACATGTTTGAATCTGCTCTTCTACTGAACATTATTACCTGTTGATAAATTATAATTAGAGGGAAATTGTATACGAGGATAATATGTTATTTTCGAGCTGTGTTACAAAAGTTGTTCTGTTTGTCTGTAACAGGAAGCTTTAGAAGTTTTGTGGCACCATGTTTATTTTGGCTAATTAGGTATTTTTCTTTAAGATTGTGTGAAATTCACGTATCATATCATATATGTACTAATTTAGTACGGTATGTTAGTGTTTAGGGTGTTAGGTTAGGCATACTTCTAGGTTAATAAGTGTATGTAGATTTATCTTATTTATAAACATATTGTACTGGAATTAATTTTCAGCGCCAATTTGTACATATTTTCTCCATTTGTGTTTTGGTTGACTGGAAGAAATTTCTTTTAGAAATAAGTCCGCCTTTGCCATGTACTTTCAACATTGTGAATTGTATTTATCCGTGTTTTTTGTGCAATAAAGTGTTTATTATTATTATTATTATTATCATTACAACATGCTTATGTCAATTTGAATTCGAATTTGTGAATTATATATATGTCCCAGTAAGATAGTTATATCATATCCGTGATATAATTATATAAGTATCGTACTAAACTAATCTAGTTAAATAGTTTTATAAATATTACAGCTCAAACCCGAAATCAGTTAGAACGCGTCTAGTTCTAGTTAGTGCCATACAAAACTTCTGGGTTGCCTCGCTCCGCTCCGCTTCGCTCGGCTCCTAAACGTAATCACATGTACACATAACCGCCCCTCCTCGCTTCGCTCGTCGTCGCAACCTATTTTTTTTGTATAGCAAACGGGTTCTAACTGATTTCGGCTCTCTTCTGCACTAAAGGCTTGCCACCAATGCCGTCGACCAATATAAAACCGATATCACTAGATTGCATCTAGGGATATAATTATATCATGGATATAACTATCTTACTGCGACATATACCGGGTGTAAATAGAGTGTTACAATACCATTGTACCATTAAATGAAACCAAATATTCTACAGACCTTACTGAACCACTTTTCCCAAGAATCATACCTGCGGACACTCTTAATTGAGTTCCAACAAAAATGCGTGAACCCTAACCCACTGAAATACGGGCAAGCTTTGCAGCGTTCTAAAATAGACCTTTAGTAACCTTACCTTTAGTTACAGTTGAATATCTTTTTTTCTGAAGATTTGCGCGGGATTTTTTTTTGCGAATAGTCTTTCACTATGGCAGTAGAGTATGTTGTTTTATTTAATGGTCGCACTCTATTTACACCCGGTATAAGGTGAAATGAATTTATGCAGCCAAATTCATACTGGAGGCCTGGTAAGTGATCAGTATCACGGATCGGTAATACTTTGTGAAATAAAATGTTTACCTATAATACATACCAAGTAAATGACCCGAGGCTAGGCTTGCGTTTGTAGGAAACACGAATGAATTATTCACAATTTTTCTAAAAGTTTTATCGAACCTTGATAATGAGTACGTACCCAGTGTTCAGTATTAATTTGGCAGCATAAATTTATTTCACCTTGTATATGTATGTACGTATATTTTAAAGATATTAATTACCTTAATTATTTTTAGGAAGTTCTGAGATATTTTATAATGTTAATTTGTAAGGAACAGTTTCTCTTTAATCGATATCTTTTTATCGACCCTTTGCAAACCCTTTTGTTATTTACTAGATATTTGCGTGCTCAATTCGGATGCACCTTGCCTCTCTAGAGAAATTCAAGCAGAAAATTCTACGGCCCCAGGAACCAATCCAGGTCCATTCAACTGTTTACAAGTGTTCTCGGAGCCAAAGAAATTGCTCGACTTTAGCAATACCATTTTAAGAAAAAGCTTTTGTTTTGCTCACTTCAGATACGTACACTCTGAGGATGGTAGAAAGTTGTTTCTGAACAAAAAGATTAGGATTCAAAAATCTTTATTGTTCTGTTCATTGGCGTAGCGAGGTGGGGGCTGGGGTGGGCACATCCCCCCCAGAAAGCCTGGTGCCCAGATTTTTTATTAAATATGCTTATTTGAGAATTTTTGCGTTCTTTATAATTAAATATCTCAGAACAAGGCACACCGCGACGCCGATCATTCATTTTAAACAAAACAAACCAAGCTGGCCCGTACTAAAAAGGCCCCACGGTGCTTGCCTCCCCCACAACAAAAACCTCGCTACGCCAATGGTTCTGTTTGAAATTCGATAGCGGGGCACGAGTGATTTTGAACGTGATTATATTGTCATGGGCGCTCCACACTCGCGCGCGATTCGCGGACGTGAATCGCGGCGTGAACTCTTCTTGGCTCCATATTCGCTCGCAGTGTTAACAATTGTGTTCACATTCTGTTTCGCACGCTCGACGAATATGGACGTAGATGAAGTTGTTGCTTCGACAGGCCTACTGCTGTGTGCATTTACATATTATAATTATGTCTATATTAAAAATAAAATAACAAATTATTAAAAAATAAATTATAATCGTTTGTCCATTTTACGGTCATTTTGCACAGCGGAAACAAAGGGAAGGACACAACTGTTCTCGACGGTGACCTGCCCGCAACTGAGTGACGCGCGAATATGGAGTCTTGCTGTGTTCACGCAGCTTTCGCGCGTTTGCAGGCTCTTTGACGCGGGCCAAAAAACCGACAAAAATGGTTAACAAGGCGCGAACCGCGAAAAATATGCGAATCGGCTCCACATTCGCGCGTTCGCGCGCGAATGTTGAGCGCCCATCAGAAAGACTACATTAGAACGCTTCTTGTCTTGCTTCGCGCGCGGCCGGTATGCATAGTCAGTGAATTTTCGAGGTTATTTGGGATTTTACGCAAAAACCATTTTGTGCAGGTATTTTATAGCTTTACATCAGAAGATAAACTTTGTTTTCTTGCTATAGCAGTTATTTCAAACATAAAACTTATATAAAAAGTATTTATCACTAAAACGGCGACATTTTCAAAAATTAAATCTATTGAGTTAAGGCTACTACATATAAGTATCAGATTGACGTTTGGTGGTCGTATCAGCCACGACGTTTCCTCAGCCGTGGCTGATACGACCACCAAGAAACATACGCCCACAAAAATATGCGTTTTTAGGGTTCCGTAGTCCGACAAGGAACCCTCATAGTTTCGCCATGTCCGTCTGTCCGTCTGTCCGCGGCTTAGCGCAAAGACTATTAGTACTAGAAAGCTGTAATTTGGCATGGATATAAATATTAATCACGCCGACAAAATGGTACAATAAAATCTCAAAAAAAAATTTTTTTAAGGGTACCTCTCGTACACGTAAACTGGGGATGATTTTTTTCCCGACTTTGTCTCTTTTCAAATTAATTTTAAACCAATAAAACGCGACGATTAAATTTTGCAAAAAATACATGTCATATTTCACTCTTTGATTTCGGCTGTTTGATACACGATTGCTTACTCTTTCCTCGATCCGATTAAATCGCAAAGATAGGTCTAAACTACCATCTAAATATAATTTCATTTGAGCTATATTAAGTTTTGGACAATAAAACTTATACTAAAATAAAGTTTGTAAAAAATGTGATATAAAACGGCCATCATATTAAAAACCCATCCCTCTTAAATAAAAACCTCTAAACCGCGAGTTTTCTGAGCGGCCCGCTCCCGCTGAGCAGGATATACATGTGAAAAATGAAAGCGTTGGAAAAGGACAGATTTCACTGGATAACTCGCCTTAACCAAACGCCTGATTTAAGGCGTTCCCTCACTAAAATAGGCACTTCTTGAAGTTATTTACCAGATTTTCAGAAGAAGCCACTAATTTGATAAATGAGTACATAAATATGGGTACCTTTTTCTAGTTTTCTTGAAAACAGAAACGCGATTGCAGAACTTTCGCTCGATAGAAATAATTATTGAAATGAGGTAATATATTCTACACTTTTTTTCATAGTATGTGAAATAGGAATGACATATAGACCCGGACGATATTTTATTACATAGATTTTAACAATATCTAAATTTTGTGAATGTGAAATTTTGATAACCATTTTAGTTCATTTTATACTAATTTAAAACCGACATTTTGCTTTTTTTTCCGGAATCCGTCCCTCTCGCACTGCGGGGCGTTCCGCATGGAGTAACAGTGACCGTTGAAAAATTCACATATCACCTTAACCAAATGCCTGCGACATATATATTATTTTACGACTGCGGTAAGCACAACTTGACTGCCGGTCGTTCGCTGCACTCATCGACAATGTCTATGGCTGCACTGAATCGTGTATAGGCTTTGGTAATTTAATATCTTTGAATAAAATAAAAGTCCTTTGTAAAACACGAAAACGAAGGTCCAAAAGGTTAAAATAACTTCCCCAAAACCCAGTAACTCGTTTGAAAGTTGTTTGTTATAATAGGATTTTTATTTAATTTTGAAGTAAGCTTTTGTTGTTTTCTCTTTTCCCGCCTCCTATTCTGATCTGTGACGCAACAATGGCTAAGTATGCTTTTGAGAAATTTTTATTAAGTTTCTATACGAATTTGTTGTCTTTTTCGTCTTACAGGGTTCCGTACCCGAAGGGTGCCAAACGGAATCCTATTACTAAGCCTCCGCCGTCTGTCCGTCTATCACAGGGTCTACAGCTTCAACAGTAATAGGTAGAAAGTTGAAATTTTGACAGAATACATGTGACTGTGGCCTCTAACACGACAAATAATAAAATATTTAAAAATATTTTATTTAAGGGTGGTTCCAAAAAACTCGAGTTGCATTATTTAAACGTTATTGGTTTTGGCTATTACTTAAAGACGGTAATATATATAATTTTGAAATTTAGTCAGATTATACGACATACTCTAAAGTTAAACAAAAAAGAATAAAAGTATAGGGTTCCTCAGATCAATTTTTTTATCAGGCGCTATCATTTTAGTGCCTTGTTTTTTGTAGCCTTGATGTTGCTTTGGAATATATATATAGGTATTGTTGTTATTTACCATAATATTTTAGGGTTCCACACCCGTATTTATTATGGGGTGGTTCGGAACCATTTGTGGGCGTGTCCGACTCGCACTTGGCTAAATTATTTTTTCAGCATTAACAGGAAATTAGAACTTAAAAATCATAAATATATACGGATATAGTTCCTTACTCTGAATCTAAGAAAAAGAAATATTATTCTCTCATATTATTACTTAATCAGGTAGATTCACCGACGGAGCGCTCCTAGCCCATAACATAACATGCTCAATTGATTTCTAAATATCATAGAGTTCCTTCCATCCGGTCTAAAAACAACCCGTTCCGGTTCCGGTATTAAGAACGATCCGTCAAAGGCCCGCCATGTACCGGAATAAATCTGCCGCACAGATGTCTCTAATCGCCACCAGTTGGGAACCGTTATTCCGAAAGCCTCTCTAGGGGTCCGTAGGAATAAAGCCATTACACTGCTATGACGGATTTTAGATACTAGGAAAGATTTTGGGTGTGCTTGAAATTTTACATGGTGTGTATTATTTTGACTCTAACAGCAGGAAGGTTTTTGCTCTCTAAACGACTATTTTCCATAAGAGGATGCATTAAACAACATTAAAAACTGTGCAAGTGCGAATCAAACCGTGCCCCGAGAGCTGTTTACCTGCTTTTCAGAAGAAGCCACTACATACATACATACATATACTCACGCTTGTCTCCCAGAGGGGTAGGCAGAGACTACAGATTTCCATCTGCTACGATCCTGACACACCTCTTTTGCTTCTTCAAGAAGCCACTAATTTGATAAATTAGTATATAAATATAGGTACCTTTTTCTAGTTTTCTTCAGTACAGAAACGCGATTGCAGAACTTTCGCTCGATAGAAATAATTATTGAAATGTGGTCTTCTTCTACATTTGTTTTTATACTTTGTCAAATAAGAATGACAGACAGACCTCAACGATATTTTATTAGACAGATTTTTTCAGTTTGAATTTTGATAACTATTTTAGTTCATTTTATATTAATTTAAAACCGTCATTTACCATTTTTTTCCGGAATCCGTCCCTCTCGCACTGCGGGTCGTTCCGCACGGAGTGACAGTGACTTTTGCAAGCGTGACGTATCCTCTTAAGGGTGGGTCATCCCTATAGATTTCCTGTTGTATGAATCATATACTTATCCCGCTTTACAACGTGTAACCACAAAAAGGTGTAGAGCTTATTCAGTCAAAGATTTTAGAAGAAACCAAATATAGCGAGAACATAACGATTATCAGCCCCTCTATAAATTTACTGTATATACAATAATAAAGTAGTAAAAATGTCATGCCTGTACATTGAATATTTTTGCTGAATTTTTAAATGAAATGAGTTATCAGTATATACTGAGATCTAAACTATTTTTTTTAGAATTTTGTCTGTCTGTGTGAAACCATTCAACGTATTTGGATGTAGTTTTCTTTATTATATTATCATGGTGGTGATCCCGCCATCCATCGGTCCCAGGCAATGGTGGGCCGCCTGGTTTTGCCTGAGAGCTGTTCTCTTACTCTTTCCCGAATAACTTCAGAAGGTATGCGACTATGATGGTGGTACCTCCACAGTCGAGCCCGTCACCAGCTCTACGTGTTTATTCTGTGGCTCTACTAATGCAATCAAAGTCTAATTTATAAAATGACATAATTTTCATGTGAAAGCCTAATAATTATTAGTCATTTTCCGCGAATTGATACGCAAAAAGTATGAAAAATATCTATTCGATGCATTCGAGATCCTCTGTTACTCCCATAAAACTACTTGAAACTATTCAAACTGATGGCAAATTGATCCGTCTGTGAGACTAGTGACTGTGACGGACAAACAGACAGATGGACGGACACACACGAGTTCGACACCGTAAAGGTTCATGTGCTCATTTTTGAGTCTTCAAATATTAGCATGATAGGTACACAAATATCGACAATTTTATAAGAATGTGTAATTTTCAACGGCAATTGATGGAACGTGCTTGGTATACAGCCCAATTGTTACGAGTGTACTGGTGATTCGACTACTCTTTGTGCGTTGTACTGTGAATTTAGGTGAAATTTTGCTCTCAAAGGACTTAGGGCTGGACCTGGACATATGTACATCTATACTAATAATAAAGTAGTAAGGTCATTCTGTACACTGAATATTTTCGCGAAATTTTAAATGAAATGTTATTAGTATTGTACTGAGGCCAGGCCAGAACCACAATTTTTTGAACTTATGTCTGTCTGTTTATCTTTCTGTCTGGCTATCTGTCTAACTGTATGTCCGTCTGTCTGTCTGTCTATCTGTATGTATGTTCCGTTTTAACTTGAGAACCACTCAATGGACTTTTTTTATTATCATCGTAGTTACCCTGGTCATCACATAGGCTATAAGGGTGTTCATAAAATAACGCCCAAGCTGAAAACGGGGCAAAGATCGAATAAACGCGGGCGGAACCGCGAGCAAAGAATAGTTATATTGAAAAAATCGAAAAATTTCATGTTGCAATTGAAAACAGAAAGCCATCGTAGGTCCGCCAAAAGTCGGTACAACTCAAACACGGCTCAGCTGTTCCTATTGAGCTGGAAGATTGGTATAAGTGCAAAATGGGGAAAACAAACAAAAATGCCTTTTTAAACAGATTATAGGTAGATCTTCATTGCATTGCGGGCATTGTGTATTATGTATCAATTAATAATTAATGGTACCAAGGTATAAATAAGGGCATTATTTATAATGCCCGCTGGCTGTATGATTAATAAAACGACAAATCAAATCGGCCGACGTTACTATTAAACAAGCAATATTATAAGGCCCTACAGTAATATCGTACTGTGATCGTTGGGTAATCTGATAATATAGGTAGGTACTTTTAGCAGGAGGTGGAATGCAGGAACTGTGAGTGTTTTATATTTTCAATACAAAAAGTCGAAAATAGGTGCGATGAAGAATGAAGCGAGGAAGAGCGTTTTAGGTTGGTGATATCATAAACTATGGAGACAAGCGATGCTAACTTTCTAAAGGGATCGCCTCGCCCCGCTCCTCTTCGCTCGGCTCTCGAATTTATGATGACAAGCAATCAAACAAGAATCAAACACGCTCCTCCTCACTTCACTCGTCGTCGTGAACACGTTGTCGTATGTATTTTGTGGCCTGATCCACCGATTTAAGGTCGCTCAGCGAGCTTTGGAGCGGGCTTTGCTTGGGGTATCTCTGATGGATAGAATCCGAAATGAGGAGATGCGTCGGAGATCGAAAGTAACCGACATAGCCTGCAGAATCAGTAAGTTGAAGTGGCAGTGGGCAGGCCATATTTGTCGCCGACATGATGGCCGTTGGGGCCGAAAGGCTTTAGAATGGAGACCACGTACAGCAAAGCGTAGTGTAGGCCGACCTCGTGCCCGCTGGACCGACGACCTGAAGGACGTTGCGGGGGGCGGGGGACGGAGGACCGACATGAGTGGCGAAATTTGGGAAAGACCTATGTCCAGCAGTGGACGAACACGGGCTGATGGATGGATGGATGGATTGTATTCCAACACATAAGTTAACTTAATATGTTTGATAAGCATTATTATCATATAACAGACATATTTTTATCATTTTGCCTAATAGTTGAAGGTGTAGGTAAAGGACGTTATTCATAAAGACCGGTCAGTTTATTAATTTCAATATTATCGTCATATTGCCTTCCCATATAGGGCATTTTACAAACTGTCTAATCAATTAGTCCATAACATTTACTCGTACACCACTTACTGAACAGGAAGAGAAAACACTGAGCTTGAACCTAAAACCTACAATCATGTATTTGTGCCCAAAGTACGCCGTTACGCTCACCCCGATGACATAAAATTCGTTACAGAAATGAGGGTATACGAATAATGACACACTCTGAAAAACACCTCGGGCCAACGAAGTGACCGTATGTTTCTGTGACAAATTGGTCATTGTCAAACCGCAGGTGATCAAAACATCTTATTCTTACTTGTTTTCTCGTGTTTTCGCTCGCAAGCCATAGAACAAAGCGAAATAATACAAAGCCTTTGTACTTTTTCAACCTTTAAGTTTCCAGATAGCTTTGAGTGTTTTCTTTTATTTCGAAGAATTATCTTTTCTTTCAGGCTTTCAAGTTTTCAAGGAAGTTTGTCTTAGCTATTAGACAACCCATTGTCTTCCAGACCACTCAGTGTCTTCTACCTTTAGCTTATAGTAAGTATGTGCAAACGACTTTTAGACACAGTGTTCATGCATTATCACTTCTGTTTGCTTGTAATACAAGCTTTGTCTAAGAGTAAAAGTTTGTAGGAGCAGTTGCTGCATGACTATGTATTTTGTTCTGCACTTTCCTAGTTTGGTTCTGAACTTGCAAGTTCGTGTTATAAACGTGTTTGTCTCGGAAATTCGAGTACAAATTATAAAGCTATGTTAAAAAAAGACAGCGCCAATAATAAGCTATATAATGTGAATTCCATATAGCCAAATTCGTACTGGATAATCAGTAAGTGATCATGTCATGACCGAGGTTCATTTATCCCTTCTGTGAAATAAGTAAAATAAAATAAACCTTTATATTACTTGTATTTCACAGAAAGGGTAATTGAACCATGTTCTTGACCACTTACGACGTCTCCAGTATGAATTTGACTTTATAAGCTAAAGTCACCTTGTTTGTATGCTTAAACTGTATATTATTCTTTTTGGCCCAGCAAAAACCTACGACAAAATAGCTCGTTGCCTACGACTCTGTATATTTCGTAAAGGTATGACGGAGATGAATTGATTGCCCCAAACAAAAATTGAATCCACTGAATACCCAAAAAAATATTCATTGAAGGTAACCATAAAAATTATGTAAATCCTTAATATGCTAGGTTCAGAAGACTCATCAGCTTTGGCGTTATTATATTACCCTTGGTGTAAAAGTTGTAGGATAAATTAAGGTCCCACTACGTAATTTAATATAAGGCCTCGAAGCGGGCCTGGCTTTTATCCAAGTGCTAGGCGCCAGTAGGGCATACTTTAAAAACCTCCTCGTTCTCCTGCTAGCCCCCTCATCGGTAAGAAAGTCAGCTGCAGCAGGGGGGATCAAAGTCCCAAGATATGTTGGTCGGTTACTTATCACGACTTATTGATTGAGCAGAGCACCTGCAGTCTCTAATTGAATCACATATTGGTTTATTTAATTCTTACGTGGCTTAGGAACAGAGCTGGAAAGTTCCAAAATATAGTTTTTGCTGTGGATTGCTTTTTGCGTGTCGATAACTGTCCTAAGAAAGCGGACGGGGTGGTGGCGTATGGAAGTCTAATTATTGGTGAAGACACTTGATCTTTTTTTGGGTTCCGTACGTCAAAATGAAAAAACAGAACCGGTACGATCACTTTGTTGTCCGTCTGTCTGTCTGTGCGTCTGTCAAGACCCTCTTGCTTGGGCCCCGTGAGAGATATCAATTTAATACCTGTTACAAAAGTTTGCACCCCCATGGTGCTATCAAAAAATCAGACTTCTAAATTATCATATCAATTTCATACAAATTGCTGACCATGAAAGCCTATTCAGGGTATTTTCAAGTAGTGCCATTTGGGCAAGTAGGTCTTAGGAAAAAACCTAGTCAGGTGCGAGTAGGTCTCGTGCCCCGATGGTTGCGTCTATACCGTTTAAAACACAAACTTATTCCACGTACAGTTATTAAGGCCAACTTAACTTGACTCTTACAATCTATTGAACTCTGTGTATCCAAGGGGTTCACTAGGTTGGACATTAATAACTTTTTGAAGTCTTTTCTTTGCAATGTCAATGTTTATTTTTTATTTATATTTTTTTGAATGATAAATATTGGTAATTTTTCGATTCTTCCTATAGTTGTGCTATAAAGATAAACAAAATTTTGAGTTTCTAAGTCAACTGGAAGTGCTCTATAGGTTTTTTTATGGTGAGCCAATTTGTGTGAAATTGAGTTCGTAATTGCTTTATTGTAATTGCAATTGCTTTTTTCCCGCTGAGTTCAAAACCCATAAAATGGCACCGTATGACCATACATATCATCTTACTTGTAGTCTTTGAAAATATTATGGTTACGTTATAGTTTGAACGTAACTCGATTTTGTATGAAATCTGATAAGTTCCGCTACTGTCCATACGAAATATAACGTGAACGCAACTATAACTTAACCTTAATCTTTTCATGCTAAGGCTACAGTAGGTTTAGAACGAGGTACAAATGCATTGACGCAATTTGTATATGTAAATGGCGACGATACACCTGTCAAAAAGTTGCGTTACAAATTGCACACCTACACAGTAAATAAAACCCAACAAGAAAGAGGAAAAAAAATAGCCCTAATCTCCCGGAGAAGCGAAAATGTATCTACACTTTTAGCGTAATTTTTTATAGCAGCCACTTGACAAATTTCGTTACAGCCCCGAATACAGACAGGGGCGTCACCCCTTTGTCATTCCATGTGTACGTAACGTCAGCAAAACGATTTGCATTTGACAAATTTTTCTGCGGACCCTGCTCTGGGATTAATGGTCTTGCGACAACCGCTTTTCCGGGATAATTGCGTGGAAAATATACAATTTTAGCTATTTACATTACAAACGACGTGCTCGGCATGTCAGAGATAAGAGGCTGTGTTTTGGAATGTTTTAAGGTTGGAATTCTAATTAAAACTTGTATATTTGGAAAAAACGAAGAGTGGACCCGTTTTTACCTACTTCGAGAAAGCTCGCAATCGTGAAGGACCTTTATTTTAACTTCTAAAATAACGCCCAAGCCGGAAACGGGGCAAAGATTGAATAAACTCTTTTAGCTCGACAACCACTCAACGAATTTGGATGCGTTTTTTTTATTATTATCGTAGTGACCCAGGTCAATACATAGGCTATAAATATGTGTTCAAGCGTTACCCAAGCCAAAAACGAGCAAAGATTTAATAAACGCGGGCGGACCCGCGAGCAAAGGCTAGTTATACATATAATAGTATAATACTAAGACTCATATTATAAGAATGTATAATTTGTATTACTACTTACTTAGTTAATAAAGATATTCATTTACAACATTAAATTGTTTTATTTTTAACCGATTTCAATAAAAGAGGAGGTTCTCAATTCGACTTTATTTTTGTAACTCGCTCTACTCAGACGTTTTATTGCCGCGCCCCGGAGTGAGATTTTGCGAATAGTATACTATAATATCATGGCATAATAGATATTATTTTATCTTAAGCTGGGCATCGAATCAAGGCCACTAAATAAATCAATATGTATCGAATAGGTGACAGAACCACAGCCTTCCCTTTGCCCTCGGCATGAGAACAAATGCTGAGTCAACATTCTTTTTAGCGAGCGTATAGTAGAATTACTTAAGTCAACGTTTTACTTGTTTCTAGAGGACTGTTAAATAAATGATTTTATTTTTTCAACTGACCCATTTTTCGCTCTTATTCGGAGAGGTTACAGAATTAAATCAAAAAGGGACACAACACACAACACCTTTGTGTCCGGTCTGCTTTACTAGGTAAGTACTTTGAGCCGTCCGTCCCGGTTTGGTCCATGGTGCACGATAATCCTACTGAGTGATTTTGAACTTGAGTATGTTGTCAGAAAGTCTACATTAGAACGCTCGCTTCGCGCGCTGCCGGCACGCAAAATCAATTTTCGAGGTTTTTCTGGATTTTACGAAAAAGTATTTTATGTAGGAGTTTTTTCACCTGACATCGGAAAATAAACCATGTTTTCTTCTTAAAGCAGTAATTTCAGACATAAAACCCAAGCCCTTTAGACATAAAACTAATTAATAACTTCAAAAAGCATCATTTTCAATACTATCGAATGAAATGTGTCCAATTAGGTAAATGACCTGACAACGGAAAGAAAAAAGTCTGAAAAAACACGTGTCCAAGTTTTATATTGATCAGATAAGTAGTTGACTCAGCAATTAAAGCAAAAACCGTTAAAAGACCATAGGCAAGCCCTTAAGAGGCAATATGCCGGTGACTTTGGAAGCCGAAATTGGAAAAGGTAAAAAAATAAAAAATAAATGATATACAGAATATCTGGAATTATGTGCCTTTCTCATAAAATATAAATGTAATTGTTGCGCCCTGACAGGGTAACATGATCTTATAATTATGTATGCACCATTGATCACCTGTGAAATTTACATGTTTGCAAATAAATAAACATGAAATATGATTCGAATTTATTTTCATCATAATCTTTAACTGAATAAATACCAAACCTAGGTCTAATTGAAAACGAATATCCGATTTAATTAATTAAGTAGGTATGCAAAGAAACAAATTGAAACTAAATCAAATAGAAGGTATTATAACAACAAATGATTTCCGTTGATTATTTTTCACTAACGACGAACAAGGCGACGACGCCTAATTAAGTAACTCCTAATTTAGGTCCATGCTTACCATAAAGTTCTATTTCACCAAACTATTTTTACTATGTAATTCCTAACCCAAGAGTAGCCTAAGTTTTTGATACTTGTCTTTGGTTTTGTTTGTCAAGTTGTCTGTTTGCGGTTTTTTGACGTTTCACAGTACTACAATCTCAAAATCGCGACTGTCACATGCATGTGTCAGTTTAGGGGCGCCTAAGGATTACGCACTCCCGAATCGGTGTCTTAACTTTCGGTGATTCCTAACGTAGTTAGTCATGACTTAGGGGTTAGTGAAATGTATTTTTACTCTAGGCAACTCCTAAACACATATGCATCTGATTTAGGCCTATAGTTAGTGAAAACGGGCATTAGTAATGATAATTATAATTAATTATTTAGGTATATTTTAGCGCGTTCGCAACATGATTCCTTATTATCGAAGAGTGGACGGTAGTTGATTACGCCCTAGCACGCGTTCTAGCTAGGGTGATGGTTAGAAGCACACACCTGGCTTGATGTACCTGCCTTTATGGAATCCTCATGGCATAATAAAATAGACTTACGATGTATAAATTAATAACCTTATGTTGTGGCCATTAAGGAGGATCAATTTTCTCCAATAATAAACATTCCTTAATCGGTGAGTGCACTTCTTTCAGCGACCATTATTAATAATTGAATGGAACCATGCACTTATATCCTGAGCGCTAATGACTTAAATCTCTCAGGGAACATATATTAGTTGGGCAGTAAAAAGCGAGGTCTATAACTAAAGCACTTTTAAGCTTTTTTATGCCAACAGCTAGTATTATAGTTTGATATATTCCAGATATAAATAGTGAAGTTGAACTATTTTAATTAGTTATTTCTTGGTTGAAATATATCCTGAATTAAGTGGTGTTTATATTCACATTTTTACAAGTGACATTCAATAGTTGTTTTTCCACCGAGAGGGCAAAAGAAAGAAGTTCGTCAGCTAAAAGAACAAGAATGAATAAAAATGTATAGGGAGAGCTTAGAGCTACCTTTTTTGAGTACCTAATACAAAGAGTAAATATAAAATCGACTCCATTAAACAAAATACCATTTCAAACTAAATGTGAATAACAAAATGTCACGGAAATGTCTAGACGGCAGACACCCTCCTTAAAAATCTGTAAAATTGCCTTTATTTTTGAAGACTAGGAATTTTCACTTGTCAAGGATTTGCTCCTTTATTTTGGATGAATATTTTTGCTGACTTATTTTACATTTTGTTAGTTGTTAGTTGCTTCTTGGTGTAGTATCTACCATTTTTTTTCTATATCTACAAATACAGATTGCAACGTCTATCCGTCTGTTTGTTCGCTTGTAACTTGAGAACTACTAAACGGATTTTTATGTGGTTTCCACAATAACCTAGGAAGCAAGAACACTGTGTTCAATGCTCCCTGCATTGTGCTTTCGGAAAACCTTCCTCAAAAAGTGAAGTATATGTACACCGCATTGAGAGCCGTTCGTTCACTGGTTGTCTGATTATGCTATCTACAAAAGATCGCAAAATAATTCATTTTTTACCATTTTTACTGTTCCCTATCCGAAGGGCAATACGGAGCCATAGGGCTCGGATAATTGAAATTATTTATTTGAAATTGAAATTATTTATTTGAAATTGAAATTATTTAATAATATAACACAGTTAAAAAAAATGCGACAAAAAGGAATGAGCCCAGCTCATACTGTGAGTGAAAAATAGATTATCACAGCGCTGATTTTCAGCTTGTCCCTGTTCTCGCTTAATGTACACACAGGAGGGTAGAAAATCAAGAAAAAGCTGATATGAAAATATAGCATGCATTAAATTAAGAAATTATGATAATAATAATCTGCAGATTGTAAATTATAAGATAGAACATAAATTCATTAATAAACACAAGAAAAATAATAATTTAATGATATTTTAATTTCACAACATAAATAGCAATTATGAAAATTTGAACATTTAGAGAGAAATATATTGCACAGTGAACCATTGGTGATTTGTCCAAATGAGGCGATGGAAAGTTGCTGCGCTGTCTGTCATTCTGTCCGTCCGTATGTCACGGGTCTCTAGCTTGCAAACGGAAAGAGCCACAGATCTGAAATTTGGATATTTATGTAGAATTTTGACCCAAACCCGAATATTTACCAAAAAAGTTATAGAACAAATTTTAATGTGGGGTCATACACGAAAAGGAAGCCGTAAAAAAATTTTTTTTTCTTACCCCAGATGGTGGGGGTTTATTATCTAGAACTCATTCAAATTATTTTTTATCTCCAAAATAAAGAAATAATGGGCCATGAATTTAGGCACTTTTAGACCATTTTTGGTACGGGGTCTATCTCAACTTGTTAGGAATTTTCTGTTTATCACATATGCCATAATACTGCTTTATCAACAAATACTGAAAAGGATTTTTAATACAGGCTTAGGGTTACGTACCAAAATACTCGACCAACTTGATTTTGCAGTTTTGTTTCATACATTTTCTAGCTATGATAAGTTTATAATCTTTACTTACTTGTACCGGTTTTTTTAAAAGTATCAGCTACCTTATTGGGTGCAACTGGTTTTTCTGCACGCTTATTTTCGTATGGATATTTTTTTTTAATTTGATAAGTTATTATAATTATGGAATATCAAAGTTACCAAGACGCTTGGTTAGGCAATTTATTGTTTTTACCTGATACATTATTTTGTACTGGAGACTATGTATAGCTACAATAGTACATTGCTAAATACTTGAAAAAAAATATATTTTTATAATTTTTACAAGTAGAAACCGAAATATTCCTCAGTTTTATTAAATTCCATTTCACAGAAAGTTGTCTCTGCATTTTTTTGTTTAAGTAATTAATTTCCGCCTAATCGCGCTGTTTTTGTTTGTCTCCTATTCAATTACAAAAAAACAAAATAAAATCTTATTAGCTTCTTCGTAAATTTACTTTTCCTGCTTGTTTTGCTACTTTATTTGGACGGAAAATGACTTTTAAATTATATCTTTCAGCGACGCGTTGCAGGATCCCTTCAGATAGCAACTGCTAACCTTTTTAGTTAAAGTTTCGCCATGTCCGTCTGTCCGTCCGCGGCTTAGCGCAGAGACTATTAATACTATAAAGCTATAATTTGGCATGGATATAAATATTAATCACACCGACAAAACGGTAAAATAAATTCTTGAAAAAAAATTTTTTTAGGGTACCTCTGATACACGTAAACTGGGGATGAATTTTTTTTTCTCGTCTATCCCATAGTGTGGGGTACCGTTGGATAGACCGTTCAAAAACATTGTGGGTATATCACAACCATTTTTCGATTTAGGGATCCGTTGGCGAAATATTAAGCTTTAAAGTGAAAATTTTAGTTAGAGTGGAGCGTCCCCCCCCCTGCCGGCCGTACGGTTGTTTATAGAAAAGTGAATAAATTCACAAAAGTAGTATATATAATGAATTTAAAAGGAAAACTATCACAGCTAAGTAGGCTTTACAGGTTTACGAGTACAGGTCGCGCCAAACTTTTGGCCCCCTATAATGTATGGGACCAGAAGTTTGGCGCGGTCTGTATTAGTAGACCAACTTATGTGTATCGGGCAACTACGGAACCCTACATTGTGCGTGGCCCGACAAGCACTTGGCCGGTGTTTTTTAACAAGGCAAGAGACTTACTAAGCAGGTGAAGCCGAGTGAAATGGTAAAGGTTTGTGTTTTTAATGTGAATTGTAATTCTAAAGCTTCATTATAGTTATTTTTATAGGTTAGGTTAGAAAGCTCGGCTCGCGGAAAATGTGAAATTATAAACAGGAGAAATATCTTACCTACAAGATTGCTTTGTGATATAAATGTTTATAAGGACTCTACATATATTTATATATTATTAATTTAAGCCTAAACTCGAACCTGTTTGGATGGAGAAAGTCTCCTTTCAAGGGTTCTTTCTGTACCTCAAATCAATAAAACGGAACCTTTATAGGATTACTTTGTTGTCTGTCAGTCCGTCCGTCTGTCAAGACCACGTCAAGACCCCTTTTCTCGGGCCCCGTTGTTGGAGATATCAAGTTAAAAGTTGAAACTAATACCCCCTACAGAAGACTACATTTCTATAGTGCTTTTAAAAAATCAGGAATCTAACTCAACGCGACAAAAAGTCCTTGTAAAATAACGTAATCGTTTTTATACAAATTGGCTCAACTTGAAAACTTATTAACCAGGGATAGGATATTCGGATCAATATATACCTAAAGTTGGAAAAATACCAGAAAAAGTTTGCAAATATGGTACCTCATACTTAATAGATGTTACCGTAAATATATGTTTATTTTTCAGGCATCGTATACAATTCCTAGGGATTTTTTAAAATGAAAAACAGATTTAGGTCACATAGCGTAGAAGGTCGAAGTATAGACTATATCTCTTCGACCTTCTACTCGGTATGACCTAAATCTGCTTGGCATTAAAAAAATCCTAGGTATTGTTTACAATGCCTGAAAAAAAAAACATACATTTACGGTAACATCCATTAAGTATTAGGTATATCATCGTAACGTTTTAAGCAATTCCGTAGCTTCAGGAACTTTGACTATCTAAATAAATAATATTTTAAGAAGCCGACTCCATAGTTGCAAACTCTTCTGGTAAATTTTCAACTTTAGGTATATATCGATCCGAATATCCTATCCCTGGTTATAAGGTACTTCCAGTTGACTTAGAAATTTCAAATTCCGTTTACAATCAGAGGTGCAATTGTGTAAGACAATCGTATTCAAATTGATTGTCATATGGCTATTCGGCTAATCATTTTGGCTGTCAAATCCTGTGTTACAACTATCACAATGCGGCCAAACCGCAAGAATTCTAAAATGTTAGTTTTTGGCTTCAGGACAATACTAATAAGTAACCATATATAATAATAATAACCCATTACATATAAACTTAAAAAAATATATAATAACAGACACGACTTTTTAACTACTTTATTATTAGTATAGATTATAATAATCAATCAGGTATGGTTGCTTTCTAAGAGCACTAGCCCATAACATCTGCGTTGCTGCTTCGCTTCTCCGCCAAACCTAGCTATAATCTTTAGATCGCAGATACTTAGAATAATACGCAGAAAGATAATATTCTAACTCACGATGTCTGAGGTGCAATTGTTTAAGACAATCTTCATATATTTCGATTGTCATATGGCTATTCGGCTAATCAAATTAGCCCGTTTGGCAATTGTAATCGTACGTTTTTGGTTATCAGCCACAAAACAAGACAATCGGGCTAATTTGCTACCCGAATAGCCATATGAATATTGAAGTATTACCAAATGGACATCGGGTCTGTGCACAAAAGTGTCCGAACCAAAAGAGAGTCAAAACCATTGAAAATTAAAAAAGGGTGTCAATTACGTCAATCAAAACTGAGCCGTGCAGCAATGATATACGATTCAAATTAAAATGTTTTGTTTCTTTTGACACTTCACTAAGGACACTTTTTTGGTAAATTTTATACTAGACCCGAGGTCCATGGTTTGTAATGTCAATGCATATAACAATCAATTTGAATACGATGCACAATTGCACCTCAGGGCGGCTATTCCGGCATTATTGCGCATTCGCAATATCAGTCATTACATATTTGTTTAAAGTTTGATAAACGCCATGCGATGGAAATTAGAGTCACTAAACCACATAAAATAGATGCTATAGGATACAAAGAATGCCCACTATAAGTTTTAAATCAAAATAATCAACACATATCTGTACAAGGTTAGGTGGTAGAGCTGATGCCGGGCTCGACTGTGGAGGTACCACCATCTTACTCGCAAATCCTCCTGAAGTTATTCGGGGCAGAGTAAGAGGACAGCTCTCAGGGAAAAAAACCAGGCGGCCCACCATTGCCTGGGACCGATGGATGGCGGTATATCTATCCCCAATTGCCGGGCCTTATATAAAACAGACTAGTGACGGGCAGCGGCGTCACTGGTGCAAGGGTTTCGGCACCGCGCTCACCAACCCGCCTGCCCAGCGTGTGTGAGTATGGGCATTTCTTCCAGGAGGGCCACCAAGAGTCAGTGGTCCAGCAGTGGTTCAGCAGTGGACGAAACAGGCTGATGGATGGATGTGTACAAAATCCCTTTTTAAATCACCCGCAATCTGCCTTCGCAATTTTTACGCACGTGCCAGAATACCCGCCGATTTTGTACAGATATGTGTTGATTTTTATAAATGGAAACTTATAGTAAGCATTCCTTATATCCTATAGCTTCTATTTGATGTGGTTTAGTCACTCTAATTTCCATCGCATGGCATTTATCAAACTTAAAACAAATATGTACTGACTGATATTGCGAATGCGCAATAATGCCGGAATACCCGCCCTGTTTGGCTATTGCAGTGTGCGTAACTTCGGGAGCGCCACAAACACAAAACGCGCTTATCTGTACTCGTCACTACTACAACAATAACCAAACGAACTTCATGAGATAAAATATCTGTACTGCGGTAAACAATTTGTCCTGCGGTCACACAGCTACATTTTACTGACCTCATGGAACCGGCTCCATTTAGTATGAAAATAGGGAGCATGTTGTTACAGCGTAGTTTCGAGTGTCAACAAACGCTGTGGAAACTCAAACACTCGAATTCTACGTCCTAACGTGATGAGGGCTTGGCACTCAACAATGCAACCTCTAAACTTAGCTTTGTTGCAATTTATTAGAGTGGATTCCTTAATTAATTTATATTTCGGACACAAAATGCTTTGTCAAAATCTTCTTTTTTTGTATGTTCTTGATAGATTTCACTATTGTGTCAAAAAGTAAAATTCTTAATTATGGGTTTAGTAAATAATATTGTTTAAATAAGGTGATAAGGTGGTATGATAAGGTGGTAGTGCTGATGCCGGGCTCGACTGTGGAGGCACCACCATCTTACTCGCAAATCCTCCCGAAGTTATTCGGGGGAGAGTAAGAGAACAGCTCTCAGGCAAAACCAGGCGGCTCACCATCGCCTGGGACCGATGGATGGCGATATATCCATCCCCAATTGCCCGGCCTTATATAAAACAGACTAGTGACGGGCAGCGGCGTCACTGGTTCAAGGGTTTCGGCACCGCGCTCACCAACCCGCCTGCCCAGGGTGTGTGTGTATGGGCATTTCTTCCAGGAGGCCGCCAAGAGTGGCGAAATCCTGGAAAGGCCTATGTCCAGCAGTGGACGAAACAGGCTGATGGATGGATGGACATTCATAATTATAATTATCCATACCTCTATATTTCCTAAAATTGTATTACCTAGGCAGGCGGGTTGGTGAGCGCTGTGCCGAATCCCTTGCACCAGTGACGCCGCTGCCCGTCACGAGTCTGTTTTATATAAGGCCCGGCAATTGGGGATGGATATACCGCCATCCATCGGTCCCAGGCAATGGTGGGCCGCCTGGTTTTGCCTGAGAGCTGTTCTCTTACTCTCCCCCGAATAACTTCGGGGGGATTTGCGAGTAAGATGGTGGTACCTCCACAGTCGAGCCCGGCAGCAGCTCTACCACTTATAATGTATACTCAATAAATATTAGTTTGTATGCCTTCTGGAGCCTTTTATTTTTGTTTAATTTATTGTAAGATATGTTTACAGTTGTAATGTAATGCAGTCAAAATATAACGCATAAAATGGAATAATTTTCATGTGATCACCTAACTATTAACTAGTTTGCGCGAATTGCTATAAAATTTATTGCATGCTTTTTATTCAAAAGTAAGGAAATAGTACATTACGATACGAGAGCGATGAAACGTTTTCTGACGAGTGTGAGTTTGCGGCACGAGCCGAAGGTGAGTGCTGCAATCACACGAGTCGAGAAAAAGTTTCTCGCACGAGTATCGTATAATATTTTAGAGCAAAAGTGCGGAAAATGCCGACTTTACGCAAGCGCAGCGTGCGTAAAGTGGTCATTTTACGCACGGTGTGCTATAAACAATATTATGATGTGCATTTTGCACCGAGATCCTCTGTTACCACCTTAAGCCTCTATTTTTGGCCCAAATTGCAACGTGTGTCACGCAGCACTAGCGCCATCTAGCTGCATGAGTCAGAGGCCGCGAGTAATTGCTAGTTTTCTCTACTCAACGATATTTAAATGAATCGCACATGGCATACAATAACAGGCCCTCAATTCTGGCCCGTACGCAAAAATTGCGAAGGCAGATGGCGGGTGACTTTAAAAGGGATTTTGTACAGATATGTGTTGATTATTTTGATTGAAAACTTATAGTGGGCATTCTTTATATCCTATAGCTTCTATTTTATGTGGTTTAGTGACTCTAATTTCCATCGCATGGCGTTTATCGAACTTTAAACAAAATATCGAATGACTGATATTGCGAATGCAAAATGATGCCGGAATAGCCGCCCTGGGCGGGTATTCTGACACTTACGCAAAACTTGCGAAGGCAGATTGCGGGTGATTTAAAAATGGATTTTGTACGGATATGTATTGTTTTTTTTTATTAAAAACTTTTAATTGGCATTCCTTACATCCTGTAGTTTGTATTTGATGTAGTTAAGTCACTCTTATTTTCATCGCATGGCATTTATCTAACTTTAAGCAAATATCTAATTGCGAGTGAGAAATGATGCTGGAATAGCCGCCCTGAGCTACAATCATCGCCGAGGCGACGTTTTTTCGTTACATGTGGTTTTAGCAAGTGACCCCCCACTTACCGAATTGAAAGACGTTTCACGTCCAAACATTATCAAAATTACTGGCGTTATATGCTGTTACTTTATCATGTTTTGCATCAGATTCAATTCTCACTGAAAATGATAAAAAATATACAATAACAACATATCGTGCGTTATTTTAGTATATTTTAGTTCGATGTTCTTATTGCACATATTTTGAGACTTTGATTTACTCCAGCAACTCTCTTACTTTTTCCATTTACCAGACCGGGTTTGAGCCCCCTAAACACTTCCTTTTTATATACGTTCTTTTGTGGAAACCTAAATAAAATTTTCTGTTAAAAAATTACCATTGTCTTATACAATTCCTCAACAACGTGAGCCTAGTAAAAAAGATTGTATAGTTAAAAGGAATGACTTTTTTCATAAAAACGGAGGAATTTATGACTTCGTAAAAGTTACAATGTAAGCTCGCGTCTTAAAGTTACGGAGATGTGCCTGGATATATGGCTTTTATTAAAAAAGGTGTAACTTGAAATGCCCTCAAGGCATGTATATTTCATTCGTATAAAGTTATATCTTATATACTGGTATATAAATATAATTAATCGACTTCCTCGTCTTTATTATAGAGTTTATTTTAGAGTTTATATATTATACTTAATAAAATATGACTTAAATTGAGTGTGAGATATATTCTGGGCCCTCTCCTTAGTCTGGTATCAGTCACAATGAGAACTGGATAGCTCAGTTGGTAGAGCAATCGCCCGGTAATCGAGAGGTCCGGATTCGAATCCCGGTTCAGAGCTCCTCACGTCCTCGTCCTCCACGTCCAGATTTATTTTTCTGATTTTCTATACCGCAATTATATAAAGTTAATTTTTTCATTTTCATGAGAACTGGATAGAGCAATCGCGAGGTTTTTTTATTTTGATAATTTAGTTTTTATTTTTAGTTTATTAAAGTTTTAGTTAATTATAGTTGTGATGGTTATATAATAAAGAATAAAGAAAAAAGTGTCAATGTCAAAAATACAGATAATTATATTAAATAACATAAAATTAAGTTAATTTTAACTAACACCGGAGACAGAAAGCTGGATGTAGAACTTAAAATTAAATTTATACCACATGTAAAAATATACCGCTGGAAACTATGAAACCACATTTAGGCCTATGATTATTATTTATTGATTTAAATTGTGTTACTAACTAAAACTGTTGAAAATCGCGCTGCCTCAGCATAAAATCTTTACAAAAATGTAATGAAAATTGAATTATCAGGGATTTTGTCAATAACTCACGTTACTGGATCTGGTAACCCTGCTTGTACAAAAATAAGCCCATGGTATTCCGCGGCTCCTGAATTCTCAGAATATTCAAATGGGAATTATACAACGTGAAATTTAACTCATTTTGTTAAACTGGTGATATTACTCGTCCATATAACCCGTAGGGGCTATTTCGATAAAAATGGCACTTTTTGAAGTTGTATACCTGCTTTTCAGATGAAGCCACTAATTTGATGAATCAGTATATAAATTTCGGAACCTTTTTCTAGTTCCGTTCAGTACAGAAACGCGATTGCGTAACTTTCGCTCGATAGAAATAATTATTGAAATGAGGTCTTCTTCTACACTTTTTTTCATAGTATGACAAACAGGAATGACATACAGACCTGAACTACATTTTATTAGATAGATTTTGGCGATATCTAAATTTCCTCAGTTGGATATTTTGATAGCTATTTTAGTTCATTTTATATTAATTTAAAACCGACATTTTGCTATTTTTTCCGGAATCCGTCCCTCTCGCACTGCGGGGCGTTCTGAATGGAGTAACAATGACCTTTGCAAGCGCGACATATCCTCTTAAAGAAACTATCAGTAAATTGCGACTGGCAACTCTAAGCAAGAGTAGCGTCAGCAAAAGAAGTCAAGCGGCAGCCAAACAATATTTCATTTATTAATTTTGAATATATTTTAGGAAGTATATAGAGTGCTGCTAGCAACTGTTTATTCTATTAAATAAACTTTTAAATAGTTAACATTATCCCGAGAACATTTCTTTATTTTACTCTATTCTGTTCTTGTTTTACTGTATGCAATAAGGAATTTAAAACATATCTCGGCGTTTTGCCTACAGGCAAAGACAGTGTGAATGCTAATCCAATCTAATTTCTTTTTGTACTTAGGTCGAGACAGCGTGAATGCTAATTGTACTTAGTACCATGCTGTGCGAGTATAGACAGAGCGACGATGTGAGCGAGATAGCACGAGACCGTACGCCATTTATAGATGGTTTCTTTATATGCATGGGTTATATCACAACAATACTGTGTACATTATGAACAACTTTTACTATATAACCAACCCTGAAATCGCGAAAAAAATATCAGCTGTTCCATAAATAAATTAAATACCTAAGAGTACCTACTCGACCAAAATTTATGAAACAGCAGATTTTTTTCTAGCGATTTCGGGGTTGTCTTCATAGTAAAAGTTGTTCATATAGACGAGTACTATCACCAGTTTTCGTTTCCAAAATGAATTAATTTTCACGTTGTATATTCCAAGGGTTATTTATTATAAAAAAGTTAATACAATAAATACGAGTTAAACACATATTTAGACAACAAGATCCTTCTTTCTATTCTCCAATTTTGAGTAGCAAATCCGCCAAACAACAAGAGCTTCAATCCCATCGGTTGCTCAAATCAAATAGAAATTGAATTCGCCTTAGGCGTACAGACTTGCTACATGCAATGCAACGCTTTTCAGCGTGGAACTCGCTTGAAGCTGAAATTCTAAGAGGCGGCGTTTTTAGGGTTCCGTACCCGAACGGTGCCAAACGGGACCCCTATTACTAAGGCTCCGCTGTCTGTCCGTCCGTCACAGGCGTCTACAGCTTCAACTGTGATAGGAAGAAAGTTGAAATTTTTACAGAATACGTGTTACTAGGGTCTCTATCACGACAAATTATAAAATATTTAAAAAATTAAGGTGGTCCCCAATAGTCCCTATACAAGAAACCTCGAAAAATTTGCATTATTTAAACGTTATTGGTTTTGGCTCTTACTTGAAGACGGTAATACATACAAGTTTAAAATTTGGTTAGATTGTAGGACAAACTCTAAAATAAAACAAAAAATAATAAAAAGTAAGGTTCCGTACGCAGACGGCGCCAAAGTTTTTATCAAGCGCTACCGTTTTAGGTTCTCGTTTTTTGTAGCTTTGATGTTGCTTTGGCATGTAAATTGTTGTTATTTACCATAATATTTTAGGGTTCCGCACCCGTATTTTCGGGTGGTTGGGAAGCCTTTGTGCGCGATCCGACTCGCACTTGGCCAAATTATTTATGTGATAAATTTATAATTTAACAGAAATACGATCTCCCTAGGAAAATTATATGTGCCGTATTTTACGATATACCGACGACATCTTATATACGAGTGAAGCAGACTGGTAACGGGCGGCGGCATCTCTGGTACGAGGGTTTCGGCACCGCGCTCACCGACCCGTCAGCCCAGCATGTGTGAGTATGGCGTTTATTCCCGCAGGACCGCCAAGAGTGACGAAATCCTGGAAAAGCTATGTCCAGCAGTGGACAAACTAGGCCGTTGGGTGGATGGACGACTCTTTGCTCTGCTATTTTCGCTCAGAATCATTTTAGAGAACCAATTTTTTTTCCTTTTATTTATTCCCTTTTTTCGAATATGATCCTATGTGGCACCAATTCTGCATATACAACACGCTATATCAACGACTTTAAAATATATCATACATATTCAGCTGTATACTAGGTTGCTTACCCTGACTAACACTTGTCTATTGACACTCCATATTTTAAACATCTAAGCTGCAAAGACGCAATGTAGTTCTGTAATATACCTATATATCATTATCATATTCCCCTCTAATGCAATCCGAATGACTCGAACCTTAAATTACCAGGTAGAGTATGTTGAAAATTCACTTTCGCAAAAATTCTTTGCCAAAATATGCTTTTAAGAGCAATGGATTTTACAAATCCGAAATACGGCAACGTTAGTTATACACGCGAGATACCTAAAGCAGCGTTTCTTACAGCGTGGGTCATAAGCTGGTGAGTCGCAAGCAGATTTTTTGTGGGTCGTAAAAAAATATGAAAAACAGAAAACAAGCTTATTAAAATTACTTGTTTTAGTTTGAAATATAGAATGAAGAATATAATATAAATATAAATGAACTTAATAATGTTAACTAAACAGTTACTACCCTTCACCTCCTTTTGAGCTCAATAAGGGCCAGTTTCTAAATTAAGAAAATCTCGTAAAGCAGATACTTAAGCGCAGAATCAGCCAATCAGAGCTCTGAAATTCTCAACTGTGAAATCGGGGGTCTATAAGCGAGTCCTGAACTCAGACCAAATAAAAATTCAAGACATAGTTTACTCTGTCTAACGGGTGCAGCAGGCCAAATGTGACACAGTTTCGTGTTCGTAAACTGCTTGGAACTCACACGAGCAATCTGTCTCTAAGTGAGTCGCGATTCAAATAAGTTTGGAAACCACTGACCTATAGGTTCTGTAGTAGAGTTCTGTAACCAAAAGCACTTGTAAGGTCCACCATTTTCCCTGACTACTTATCTTGACGTATAGATACCAAAATGCAGTTTAATCAATTCAGTAACAAAATCAACAATTCACGGAAATCGTACCTAAAAGAAATCGACGTACATTAAAAATGTATGTCAGTACTGATGGAATATCTAAACGAACATAATAAAACACTTTTTCAAATTGACAGTAGATTATATATTTATAACGCGGGGATTTTATTTTATTTTATCGAGCGTTTTTACGCTTGTGCTTTCCCATACCGCAACGATATGTATAGGTACTCACTTAGTAATGAGTAATGTATATTCTTAACTACCCGATGCTGTAACAGGTGACGGTAGGGCAATAATAGTCTCAGACTTGTCTTGAATACACTAGCGTCCTCTAGGCGCCAAGAGGCTCACTACTAAATGAGAACCTATACATATCGTGTCGTGTAAAAAAATTGAAAATTTTTCAACCACTCCTAATGTCAAAAAGCTTGCTTCAGAATTCCTAATTGTACTTCTCTTCTAACTACAAAATTAACTTTCCTTTGCAATTATTCATCTCAACTTGTTCATGTAAATATATTGTAATGCTATGGAAGAGCGAGGTCTCCTAATACAGGTAATTCCTTACTTAAATGGAGACCCCAAACACTGTAAATAATGTTGTATGATTAAGTTGTGATTTAAAGAATTATTGACGCTCTCTCTAAACTCGCCCGTATGTCGGTGCGTTGGGGTTCACGCGTTTTTGTTTGGAACTCAATTATTTCCTAAACTAAGGTTGTCCGCGGGTATGACTCTTGGGAAAAGTGGTTCAGTAGGGTCGGTAGAATATGTGGTTTCATTTAATGGTAGCAGTCTATTTACACCCGATATATAGGCTGAAATTAAATCAACCAACCGAATTCATACTGGAGACTCGGTTAGTGATCAAGTACTAGGTTCAGTAATCCTTTTGGCCAAATTCGAAAAATATATATTTTTGCTCCCTTACTGGTTGGACTAGTTTAAGTACAATTCCTAGTCTAGGCAGTAAAGAAGCAAAATTTAAAAAAATCAAATTTTACCAAAAGGTTTATTGAGGCTTGTTTCTGATCACTAACTGAGTCTCTAGTATGAATTTGGTCGGTTAATTAAGTTCACCTTGTTATAATCACCATCACCTTAACCGAACATTTAATATACATATTAAGAAAAAGCTTGTTAGAAAACACTATAACAATACTTATTCCAAGAAATAATCGCATTATCAAGCCATGGATAACTCTGGGCATTTTGCGTTGCATTCAAAATAGAAATAATATGCAGAGAAAATTACGCTTTGACTCTGGAAATGAAATATTAAAAATTACTTACAGGAGATATCGCAACTACTGCAACAACCTCATTAAAAAACTTAAACGTAAATATGACAGAGAACAATTAACTAAAGCTAACAAAACTCCCAAAACTTTATGGAAAGCAATAAACAACATAACTCATCGTAAACATAATAAAACAAAAAACTCAGAATTATTAAATATAAAAGCATCCCAACACGAGTCAGTTAATTTAGTAAATAGTTATTTTGCTAATGTTGGCAAAACATTAGCCAAAGATATTACTTCTGATGATATATCGGAACCAATTAATGCTACCCTAGAACAGCCAAGCTCACGAGTTTCATCTTTTGTCCTATCAGAAACTGATACTAGGGAGGTATTGGTGGTTTTGATGAGTCTTAAGTCTGAAAGCGCTCCCGATTGGGATGATATATCTACCAAATTTCTTAAAATCGCAAGTTGCTTTGTCGCTCCAATCATCTCCCATTTGACTAATTTGTGCTTCAGAAAGGGCATTTTCCCAGCAGCTCTTAAACAAGCAGTTATTACACCGGTGCACAAGGGAGGGGACAAAGACAATCCCAGTGACTATAGGCCCATTTCTGTTCTGCCTGCTTTATCCAAAATTATAGAAAAATTAATAAATTCTCGACTGATAAATTACTTGAACAAATTCCAAATAATATCCAAATCACAATATGGGTTTAGACAAGGACTATCAACAGAAGATGTCGTATCAACATTAACTTCTGTAATCGTGTATCATGTAGACAAAGGTAACAGATGTCTTACTGTTTTTCTGGATTTAAAAAAACCCTTCGATACCGTGTCTGTCCCCATCCTTGTGCGCAGATTAGAGAATATTGGCATAAGAGGTGTTCCACTTGCACATTTTAAAGATTATCTGCTGGATCGTAAACAAAGCGTTAAAATTGGAAAATATGTCAGTGACAATTCAAAAATTATCTTTGGTGTCCCACAGGGGAGTATGTTGGGCCCAACATTATTTTTAACTTACATCAATAACCTATGTGATATGAAGATTGATGGAGGGGATATATTTTCCTATGCAGATGATACTGCTGTTGTTTTTGCTGGTAATTCATGGGACACTGTACGTATCTCTGCCGAAAAGGGGCTTGCTGAAATTGCTCGCTGGTTAAAATCAAATATACTTACATTAAATATGATTAAAGCCAGTTTCTGAATTAAGAAAGTCTCGCTAAGTGGATACATAAGTGACGAATTGGCCAATCACAGCGCTGCATTTCAAAGTTAAGCACTACTTAACTAGAAATTCTCAATTGTGAAATCGGGGGTAAGACTAACCATATATGTTTTACCAAATATAACAGTACACAGCCAGCAAACGACTTTCAAATAAAAATTCATAAATGTAATAATATCCCAAACTCTAATTGTTTATGTAGCATAATAAGTCAAGTCTCAAAAACAAAGTACCTAGGGATTATGGTTGACCAGCGTTTATCTTGGCATTCTCACATAGAACTGGTTATTAGCAGAATCAGAAAACTGATATGGATATTCAAAACGTTAAGACATGTCACGACAATGACTCTACTAAACCAAATATACATTACCTTAGCCCAGTCAGTCCTGGTATATTGTATTCCAGTACGGGGAGGGGCAACTTAAGAAAAATTTCTTGAATTAGAGAGGGCACAAAGGTCGCTATTGAAAGTGATGTATTTTAAACCATTCAGATTCCCCACTGAAAACCTATACAATTTCTGTGATTTACTTACAATTAGAAAACTTTATATTTTACACGCTGTTTTAAAACTGCATAAAACTCTAACATATGATCCCTGTATTCTCAACAAAAGAAGGAAAGATGTTGTGGCCCCGGTACTTTCTGTTAAATCTGTTTATGCTAGCAGACAATATTTCAAACAATCAGCGTATCTGTATAACTTAATCAATAAACACATAAATATATACCCAATGAATTACTACGAATGTAAAAAGTCTGTAACAAAATGGTTAAAACAAACAGTTATGAGCAAATTGAGACCTTATTGCAAATCCCTGAATAAACTTTATATATTTACTACATCTAAATACCTACTTATTAATCCAAAATTATTAGACAGTCTTGCAATCACTCTTACACACTTTTGACACCCTCACTATGCAATCCCGCACACACACACACACACACACACATACATATCCTCACCCCCTAGTGGTTAAATTTAAATCTGATTCCAAGACCTCGGTCGTAGGACTAGGGTTTTTCACAATCATAAACATTCAAACTCACACATACCTTAATTTTACACATTAGTATCTAACATTTAGTGAAACCTACATTTTAACTTAATTTTATTTTCATTTAAAAATTATATTTGCCATGCTTAACTTTAATCATGTACTCGTAGTTATGTTAGTTATGGAAGAGCGGAGCCTACTAAGACAGGTATTTTTTACTTAAAAGGGGACTCCAAAACCTTGTTAAAAATGTATGATTAAGTTATGGAAAATAAATTATTTTGTATTTGTATTTTGTATAAGGTGACTTTAATTTATAGGTGATATAGGCATTTATGCAGCCAAACTTACACTGGAGGCTTGGTAAGGATCACTGATCAGTAACACGGATCGATAACACTTTTTGCTAATTTCGCAAAATAAAATGTTGATGTCCAATTGTAATTGACTCGGGGCTGGGCTTGTAGGGAACACCAAAAGAATAATTTACGAATTTCACAAAAAGTGTTACTGAGCACTTACCGAGTTTTCAGTACGAGTTTGGCTGTATAAATTAAAGTTACCTTATATATAAGGTCCACAATAATAAGTGAAAATAATTTTAGGGTAATCGTTAACTGAGCACAACCACGAAGAAAAAGAAAATTTTTGCTCAAATAATTTTTTCACTTCCCAGTACAAAGTGTTTCAATCAGCTGACTAAATTTCTATGGAAAGATGAAAAAAAAACCGCGCGAAATTTTTTTTTTCTTTTGTAATGTAGTCTATCAGGGATACCCTGTCATGTCTTAAACTTTTTTCACTTTGAATTGTAGGACCTTATACATAAGGGATACCTTTGGAGAAATCATAAAAAAAAAAACATAACTATTGGACTAGTTCAAGTACAATTCCTAGTGCAGGCACTAAGGGGCCAAATTTATCATTAAACCTTGTTCCTGATGACTAACCGAGTCTCCAGTATGAATTTAGGCGGTTGACTGAATTTCACCTTGTATTGTACATATATAATATATATTACTTATATTTTTCTACTATGGCTACTCTTAATTTTATATTAACACAAAAAGAAAAATACCAACCGAAATGTTAGACTTTAATTCCTAAATACAAAGTTTTGCTTCAATGACCGTGAAACTATACAGTGCAGGCAAAGATCCATTTTTTTTTTTAGAATATGTAGGTGCTACAGTGAATTTTCAAAATGCCGATTTAGTTTTCTTTTTTTCAATTGCAATACATCAAAAGTGAAAACCGGTCAAGTCCGAGAAGAACACGCGCCCGAGGGTTCTGTACCATTGAAATGAAATGATTTTAATAAAAATTACAAACTTACGAAATGTCGGAACCAAACTGAAAATTTAAGTTGGTTGACTATTGCTCGTTACTTGACTATTACTCAGCTGTGACAGTTTTTCTCTTAACTTCTTTATATAATACTGCTGTGAATTTTTTCACTTACACTCACCAAAAAAAAGCAGTTCGATTCCTTGACCTTTTCACTAAATATTTTCAAGTGCCTGTAGCTTCCAAAGCGCAGATTTTCGCAGATAAGTGTAACGAAATAAAATGTTGGCCGTGACTTCTTCAATGACCTGTAGTAAGTTTCATTTTAAATAAACATGAAGCACGGGAGTAATTGACAAAAACATAATTTTCTCCATACAAAAAATAATTCAATTTTTTTTTTCTCTGAAAGCAATGCATATTTCAGAAAAACTGTTGCATTAAAAGGTGTTTTTAATAGCGTCAGCAGTCTACCAAAAATGAAAAATCAGTTCGATTCCTTGACCTTTTCACTAAATATGTTCAGGTGCCTGTAGCTTCCAAAGCGCAGACTTTCGCAGATAAGTGTAAGGAAACAAAAAGTGTTGGCCGTGACATCCTCAATGACCTATAGTAAGTTTCATTTTAAATAAATATGACGCACACAAGTAATTGACAAAAACATAATATTCTCTATACAAAAATAATTCAATTTTTTTTCTCTGAAAGTAATGCGTATTTCAGAAATACTACTTCAGTAAAAGGTGTTTGTAATAGCGTCAGCAGTCTACCAAAAATGAAAAATCAGTTCGATTCCTTGACCTTTTCACTAAATATTTTCAAGTGCCTGTAGCTTCCAAAGCGCAGATTTTCGCAGATAAGTGTAAGGAAAGAAAATGTTGGCCGTGGCTTCCTCAATGACCTGTAATAAGTTTCGTTTTAAATAAACATGAAGCACGGAAGTAATTGACAAAAACATAATTTTCTCCATACGAAAAAAAGGTTCAATATTTTTTTTCTCTGAAAGCAATGCATATTTCAGAAAAATTAGATTAATAAAAAGTGTTTGTAATAGCTTCAGCAGTCTATCAAAAAAAATCTGTTCGATTCCTTGACCTTCAAATTGACTTACTCCTAAGTCCACGATTTCGTGATATGGAACCAGTGTGCGGCGTCACTGGTGCAAGGGTATCGGCACCACGCTCACAAACCCGCCTGCCAAGCGTGTGTGAGTATGGGCATTTCTTCCAGGAGGAACGCCAAGGGTGGCGAAATCCTGGAAAGGCCTATGTCCAGCAGTGGACAAAACGGGCTGATGGATGGATGGATGGAACTAGCTTTTGCCCGCTGCTCCGCCCGCGTGTTATTCGGTTTAACGACATGCTTTTTTCCGAGATAAAAAGTAGCCTATGTGTTAAGTTAGGGTATAAACTATATCCATTCTAAATTTCATCCAAATCCGTTCCGCCGTTACAGTGTGAAAGAGTAACAAACATACACACACACAAACTTTTGCATTTATAATATGAGTGCGATATTAGTGTGATAGTTATTCTGACTCAGTTAATCGCACAATGATAGAGATATGCGGTGAATCAAGAAAAGGTTGAATATTGCTGTTTTTAGTGAATAATATTTAATACATTTACACGAGAGCGTTTTTTTGTAAACAAAACGCCAATGGTTAGCGTGTAATGTTTTGTCGGAAATGCAATGAAAAAATATGAAAAAATTTAAATGTCACTTTGAAAAATCATTATTTGTATGACGCCAGGTGCCTACCCTGGAATATATGATTTCATACAATTTCTTTTTCAAATTGGTTTTTAATTTTTTCATGTTATTTTTATCGTCAAACTTGACCTTCTCATTGCTTTTCCAGCAAAAAATCCAATGCACGCCACCGCAAAACGCGTTTTTAAGTTGTAGATAATACGTTTTAATGTTTAAAATTGAAATTATTGTTATTTTTTACTTTATAAGTTTGGACGGCCTACTGTTTAGAACTGAAAAAAAAAACAGCTTTCACTTTGCAATTTTTTTCGTTGCAGCGAATTTTTCTCTGTCACGTTTTGGGCTCTGTAATCGTCCTGGAAATGGTCTAATTTATGACATGTTTTTTTTTTCAGAACCCTATCTATTGTAATTTAGACAGGAGTTCTACTGTTTTAAAATCTAAATTTTTACTACCTAGGTCGCCTTAAATCTGATTAAATTTAATTAGAATTAAATTTAATTTATTTAGTGTTGCTTCTCTAGAATATCAAATGATCACTGATCTATCAATCTTTGCTAAATCAACTTTCAACTGTCATATAAATAAATCTTTCAATTTTATTTGTCGAACCTGTCACTATTGGGCATTTCATTTTATTCGTTACTGAATCTATGAGTTATTCGATAAATAAATACATTGTTCAATTATGTAAAGGTAATAAAGAATATGCCATGTAAGTTTTTTAATGCACTAATCGTTCATATATGATCAGTTTAGGGATATTAATAAGAATTTACAACTAAATTATCCATATTTCATAGTTATAAAATCAAAATAAGTTTCATAATAATCTTGTACAATTCAAACGGCTGCCATTTTACCGCGCATCAAGTGACGTCACATGATACTGCTCTTGCTTGCGGTGTATGGCGAGTGGCCGGTTTTTTAATTAGTTTTTATTAAAAAAGCCTATTACAAAAAATTTTCGAGGGTTTTATTTTACATTTATTAATTTTGAACTTAATATTTTATGATGAAATGTACTCACTTTGTCACAAAAGACAGTTAGCCAATGGTGATGTGTTTTGCATTTGCGTTTCATTTCATCAAAATCTTGTATTATTTAAATGGAAATAATTCCAAACCATATAATAAAATAGTTTGCCATGGTCATCATTAAATGCTACTAAGTAAATAGAATACAAAAAACGCAATATATTACCTATTTAAACGACATGCATATTCTCTATTGCGGTGTAATATAAAACGGCCGGCGTAGATAAATTGTTTCTTTACTACACTAAGTTGTTTTTTTCTCCGCAATCTAATGTCGAAATACTGAAAAAGTCTCTATGTTTTTTTTGCACATCCTACCATTGACATTGAATTTGACGTTTTGTTTTCGCTATTTATGTATTAAAGTAGATGTAAACAGGTATATTAACAAATAAAGAAATGGCTAAGAGCTGAAATGTTGCTCCGACCAGGGGCGTAGTTAGGATTTCGTTCGGGGGGGAGGGCAGGCAAGAGAAAACTGTACTAATACGCACGCAAATTTTATATAAGCAAACAAATAAAATTGTTTTATTTATTATTTGGTTGGAAAGCCCGAGAACCTGCAAGAGGGGGCAGTGGCTCCCCCTTGGCCGTACCTGGCTACGCCCTTGGCTCCAACCGTTTTCGGCCATGGCGACCACTTCGTTTCCTAGTCCTGTCAAACACCTGTGCTGCCAATCATTGTTTTGTGCTGCAAATCCTTCCAAGGCACTGAAATAACAAATAAAAATTAATTAATTAATTAATTAATTTATTCGACTGATGACGACTCCACTGAAGGAGTCGAAATATTTCGTTAATTTTTGTATTTTTTTAGTAACTGTGTTTAAATATAATAAAACTACAATAATTTAAGGCCAATACTGGTAAAGTAAAAAATATATTTATTTACAAATAAAAATTAAAGAATATTCCTTTTTTATTTATTTAAAAACCTTTTCACCAACGATCTCCAAAAATTACTTTTTTTTAAACAAAGCTATATATTATAAGCATCCATTCCGCTTTCATTGCAGTTTACAGAGGGATTACTGTTAATGTGATACAAGCACGAATCCAGCGTTAGCGCAGTCTGGTATAGTCCGACCAGAATAAAATGACGCTAAACGTAGGTACCATATTCACTTTTACAGTAATAAAATAATATAAGGTGACTTTAATTTGTACAGCCAAATTCATGCTGGTAAGTGACCCGTAACACGGATCGATAACACTTTTTGCTGATTTCGAAAAATAAAATCTTGACGTCCCATAGAAATTGACTCGGGGCTGGGCTTGCGTTTGTAATGAACACGAAAAGAATAATTTACGAATTTCACAAAAAAGTTCATCGATCTTTGTTACCGAGCACATGCCGAGTCTTCAGTAAGAATTTGGCTGCATAAATTAAAGTCACCTTATATAAAATACCTTTCTAAAATCAAGTTTCTTAAGTCTTGGACTAAAACGAATAAAATAAGTTAAGATCGCTGAAACTGATTTAATGCTTTATGTCGAACTACATATTTGTTTTCAAAAAGCTTTTTCCGCGATTTGTAAAGGAACTACATACAGACAACACTCGAGTTGAATATTAGCAGAGCTAAGGAATGCGCTTTAAACACACACAGCCGTTCTCTTTACGCACACAGCACTACATAGCAGGCGTGCGTGTGCGGACGGCGGGGGAGCGTGCTCCAGCCCTTCACCACAGCTCTAGACTGCATTTAACTCGCACGCTATCTGTACTTGAATTTGCCAAGTTTCATCCCAGCAGAAAAGAGTGCGAATTCCGTACCATTACGACCAGCCCGCGACGCCAACTTAACAGCGACGCGCTATACCGAATCGTATTTTTGTATCCGTGTAAGCAATTTAAGGGGATTAGGTCGGACGTTTACGATGCAATAAATTGCGCATCCCACCCCCGTATTTAGAGCCGAACTGCATTACCTGCATTTCCCCCGCGTTCCCGAATAGCTCGTCGATAAATAATGAAACGCGATGCGAATATGTACGAGTGTTACATGCGAAAATATTAATGCGCTGCTCTACTTATTGGCGTTTATTCAGTCTATGCTCCGTTTTCGGCTTGGGCGTTACTTTATGAACATCCTTTTTATATTGACCATCGTGAAAAAACGCATCCAAATGCGTTAAGATAAAATAAATACATCTATACATATAGACAAATATTCTAAAAATGATAGTTTTGGCTTCAGTACAACACAAATTACTCATTTTATTTAAAATTTTGAAAAAATATTCAATGTGTAGATACGACCTTTTTACTGCTTTATTATTAGTGGATAAAGTGGTGGCAAAATTTAAAGAGCAAATTTAAACTATTAGAAATGGAGGGATTGGTTCGGAACTAAAAGTTAACTGTAGTATTTTTGTTGAAAATTTTTGAACAAAATATATTTTTCATTTGCTTTTACGTTGTAAGTTTCAGACCAAAACAACAGCCTGTAGAGGCACAGATTTTTTCATGTTTCGCAAATAATGTCTTTGAACCTTGCTTACACTTGCTTAATTTCCACTATAAATTTTGCCATATCAATTAATCTAATCGTACGTAGCTTAAATGTTTTGAAATTGGCCGATAACTTGGCTTAACAAAAATTAAGAAAACATCATAGTAATAAACTCATTTACTTTGGTCAAAAGCTCAAGACCTTTCTGAAAACCCCAGCACATATTTCAGCAAATTGGTATCCTTTCCAGCTCAAGTTCGGAACGAACTTCGGTAATACTTTAAGGAACAACTTACCGCAACTTGGATCAGGACTTTAAAGTTAAACTTCTCAACTGTCCTTACGAAACCGGTAACCCTAACCGTATTCCTTTGGATGCACGCAGCTTGCGTCTGGGGCCTGTTTAACCAATATCTCGGTGCTGACAGGTTATGTCAAAATTACATGGATCGCGGCTCTGTATAGCTAGTAGGATAGATAACATGCAGCTTATGTACTCCTTAAGGGCTTGCCTTTGGTCTTTCAACGGTTTTTGTTTTAAAATACTGAGTCATCTACTTATCTGATCAATGTAAAACTTAGACACCTGTTTTTTCAGACCTTTGTCTTTCCGTTGTCAGGTCAATGACCTAATTGGACACATTTCACTCGATAGATTGTATTTTTGAAAATTATACCTATTTGAGTTATTAATTCGTTTTATGTCTAAACGGCCCGAGTTTTATGTCTGAAATTACTGCTATAACAAGAAAACATAGTTTATTTTCCGATGTCAGGTGAAAAAACTTTTACATCAAATACTTTTTCGTAAAATCCAGAAAATTCACTGATTCTGCGTGCCGACGCGGCAGCGCGCGAAGCGAACGTTCTAATGTAGACTTTCTGACAACATACTGAAGTTCAAAATCACTCAGTAAGATTATCGTGCACCATGGGCAAGTCCTCAACTCAATAAAGTAAGTGGTGTGAAAATAAGAAGGATGATTTTAAAACACATTGTTCTTCCTTTTGTCCACGAAATTCCGTTACCTTATCGAATCTTCATAGTTTAACAGTTCAGAAATTTTCACAATTATATTGGCACGGAATTACACGACGTAAGTACCCCTTACTGGTAGTTCAGAACAAAGTACAAGTAGATAAATCACATACACAGATACATCCTCACACATACACCCTTTCTTTCCACCACTTGTAATCCATACACACTAGCATAAGTTGTTTCACACATAGTTGTAATTGTAAATAAGTATCTTGTTTTTGCGTTTATTTTAATTTTAATCTTAATAGTTATTATAAAATTAGTTGTACCTAAATATTCTAAATTGTATTAAATTTAACTACATAAATTATAACAAAATGCAGAACAATAAACAATTGCAGAAAGTTAGAGAAGTTACCAACAGCATAAAATCCTAGTGTAGGGACTAGAGAACATTGTTAAAAATGTATGTACATGTTTTATTTCAATAAAGATACTACCTACAATTATTTCTAAGAATTATATATAAATTACTCACATAAGGCTCTTTCCTATCTTTCGCTACTTTGATGATAATCTTATAGTAGAATACTGCTATTATGTTTTTATTGCGAAATCCATCGCTTTGGAATACTCTAAATATTATTAGAGTGCATTACAAACTAGAAAAGATCAATTAGAAACAAATGTAAAGACAAGAGTTTGAAAAATTCGCACCTGCGACCTCTTGTTTCCCAGACAAGCGCGCTACCAATTGCGCCAACCGAGATTCTATTACCTAGACCGTTGAATTTTTCCACCATGCTTGTCCACCGAATATTTTTGTAACTATTTGATCTAACTAGCTTATAATGCACATACTGAAAGCTCACGAGGGCGTTATGTGATTTCACGCCTTGTTCTTAAGAACAATTTTTCAAACTCTTGTCTTTACATTTGTTTCTAATTTATCTTTTCTAGTTTGTAATGCACTCTAATAATATTTAGAATACTGATGTTTGATAATCTGAAAAGACTATCTTTCTTTACTTGTTAGCAACTTTATCTAATTTCCGCGTTACATAATACAGCCTCCAAAACGCTACGGTTTATCATGGCAATTCTTATTTCGCCCAAGGAAAGGTTAAAATCATACAAATAGGTGAGACTTGGTTGTAACCGAATGTACACGGTAAACCGATTTCGTGTCGCGTTCTCGGAATGGAATCTCGAATCGCGTTTAGACGCCAATTCTGAAAGTAAACGCGGTGTTTGTCGTCCGATCGGCGCTGGAAGAACCTAATCTAAGAGGAAAGGTTTACATGACGGAAGCATGAATTTTATTTTGGAGATTCGGGTTTCGTTTCTATATGTCATAACGAGATTATAGAATTGAACATTTCATGGAATAGTCTACTATATAAGACTAATAGTCAACTGTCACTGACCAGATCATTAAATGTTCAACGTTTAACGATTTGGTCAGCGACGTTTGACCATATCATTAATGTAGGGTGTCCAAACAAATGTTAATACAAAAATTCGAAATCGTAGAATTGATCATTTCATGATCTGATCGTAATATCATGAAATCTGGAAACACCAAGAGGGTCGCCCCTCTCTGCTCGGCTCCCGAATTATGATCACAGCAACCTAACACGCTCTTCTCGCTTCGCTCGTCGTCGCACTTATTTTTGACTTTTTGTTGGACGTTTGTCGTGAATTTCCTATTTCATACTTTACGATATTGTCAATCGGATCATGAACTGTTCAATTCTATGTTCTGGTCACGACATAACTATTTTACAATATGATCATATGATGTTTGACCAGATTATGAAATGGTCTTGTGTTTAGTTGATTATATCGTCAAACGATCTCTATTCATTGATTTGGTCAATCCATATCATGAAATAGTCAACAAACAAATGGTGGACTATTTCATGTGACGTTCAATTCTATGATCTGGTCATGACATATATATCACGTTATTTGGGTGTTCCAGGTTTGTAAGATGTAAAGTTTCTTAATGAACTGTAATTTTAGCTAATTTAATATGTCACGATGCATGCTATGTACTTTAAGGGGGAGCCAGAAATGTTCCAAGTGTTAACCAGTGGCGACTGCACCTTAAGTGCGACCTTGCGCCGCACTACCATTTAAATTAAACTTACACAATAATGTCCTATACCTATCATTACCCATCCATCCATACTGCCCTATACGGAAATTAAATATCTGATTATAGTACATATATATACATGTTTTGTTATTACGAGGTAAATAAAAATGTATAGATTTCTACTGCAAAGGAAATAAATCTTATTTTTGCTTGAACAAAATCGGCCCGTACCCCGTGCGCTCGGGAAATCGCACGCAGCGAGCTCATACAACTTCTATGAAACACGGTGTAAACAGCCCGGCGCGTGAGACAGAAGATGCGTAGTACAAAATGTATGGCAGTTTTAGGTTAGATTCGTGCGCCGCACGCGACCGGAAATTGCCGAAAGAATACGAAGCGAAACGAGTAGTTCACTCGCGTTACCCCGAGGCCTTGACCTACGCACGATGCTTTTGTCGTCAGTTTGTCACTTTTTGCGCGCGCTTGCGGAGGAGTAATTGTTTATTTAATTACTATAATTATGTAAAAAAGTTAACTAAAGATTAGAAAGAGTGATAATAATGAGTGTAAATTACAATATTGACTTTATTAAAACCAACAGGACTTATAAAAACCCGGTCTATTCATAATATAAAACAGGAATGCAAAACAAAAAATAAATCGTTCACGTGAACGTTCAAAAGTGAAATGTATGTTAAAAAGAAATGGTTATATGGATGTGAGAGACTAAATGCTTTTTTTTTGCTTTCCCTGTGTTATTTTCGGCGGAGAAGCGATTTGGACGGAATATAAATAAAATTTGTTTCCTTAAATTGCGGCATTTTATTTGATCTTTTTAATAAAACCATGCAGTGCACCACCGGTTCTCTGAGGCACCAGCCGCCACTGGTGTTAACTAACTTTTCGTTTCACAGATAATAATAATTGTATCCGTGATAATATACCACTGGCAGCACTTCCGACACAAATACGTATAAATCAAATATACGCATTATACCACTGTTTTATTTATTTTTGTCAAATGTATAAAAATCTCTCGATATTTTCAAAAATATATTTACAAGTTCTCATTTGTTCAAAATGTTTCGTATAAAGTTTCCTATTTGTTTCTCCATGTCACTCCAACTCGTGTAAGCAATCCGATCACAAAGGAGCATTGAAAGGCGAACCAATTTTCTTCGCCTGAGTCCCACACTTTCCAATACACACTCTCTCATTCTCTCTAACACGCCCTTGCAAACCTATACCTACATACGAATCTGTAGGACACCATTTTCCAACCCGCTTTCCCAATGTTATTGTTCAATTTACCGCTGTATTTTTGTTATACTATTTCTTGTAGTTTCAATTTCAGTGGTATCTTTTCGGTTTGTACAGGAACATTGTTAAATTCTTTTTAATGAAAGTGCTCATAAAGTCCTGTTTTATATGCGTCTAAACTGTTGTCAAAGTCAAGACCTAGTGCCTGAAGATGTTTTAAACGAAACCGGTTGCTAATAGGAGGAAATAAACACTGTGGAACTACAGTACCAGTAAGGCTTTTCATTGCTTGCAATTCTACTATCTTCAAGTTTAAATCAACGAATATTTATAAGTCTTCATCGCAAATTTCCCAAGTAAAATTTTGATAATATAAATGAAAGGGTTTATTAATGGAATCAGAATGACTTGCCCAATCCCAAACAAGTGCTAAATTGTAAGCTTTTCATTAATATTTTACCGGAAATTCCATTAGCTGATCCCACTTAATAATGTAAAGATATGATCTTATTGAACCTGTATTTAATACATTCAAAAATGGAAATAATAAACCCTTGCGATCGGAATATTTATTTTGCGGCAACTCTTGACATCTAATATAATATACTATATTGGCAAGGGGAAAACAATAACGCTTCTAATAAACTAATTCATATTCGAAACTATGGTAGAAATGAATTCATATATTTTAAACACTTGGCGATTTATCCATCGCAAATATCATTGCGGTGTAGAAAAGTAAATCTGGATGTGAAGAGCTCTGAACCGGGGTTTGAACCCGGGACATCTCCCTAACCGGGTGATTGCTCTACAACTGAGCTATCCAGTTCTCAACACAACCTGCGAATTCCCGAGTTTGAATCGCGGTTCAAAGTCTCTCACGTCTAGATTTACTTTTCTACTTTTCTATACTGCTGGACGTAAGCCTTTCCCAGATTTCGCCACGCATGGCGGTCCTCCGTCCTCCTCATCCAGCCACCACCCACAACGTTCTTCAGGTCGTCGGTAAGGTCAGCCTACGCTACGCTTTGCCGTAAGGGGTTTTCATTTTAACACCTTTCGGCTCCAACAGCCATCATGTCGGCGACAAATATGGCCTTCCCACTGCCACTTCAACTAACTGATTCTGCAGGCTTTGTCTGTCACTTTATATTTTCGACGGATCTCCTCGTAACGGATTATATCCATCAGAGATAGCCCAAGCATTTTCTATACCGCAATGATATAATGTTAATTTGATATCCCACCAAAAACATAAATGTGAAAATGGGAGCCAAGTTTAATATTACGATAATTGTGGTGAGGTTGTCGACATCACCGACAATAGACTTGAGATCTAAATGGGTACCAAGTTGTGCAGACAACCCCGAAATTTATTTATAAGAACGTATAACATTCTTAAGTAAATTTAAAACACGATTTCTTGTTTTTTTTCTGCTACAACAATGTCTCCTATATAAAAATATGGCTTTTTAAATTTGAATAGTCGAATTACTGACACAAAGCAAAGTTAAGCCGCAACATTTGACGTGGCTAGTTTTTACCCGCAAATCAAATATTTAGAAGAATAGAACCTTACAATATATACCCCATGTTTGATGTCATATTATGGTGCCGCGATGTAGGCCGTAATCTGTTGCGTGCCATAGTTTTTTCGGTCACACTATGACCGGTGCCCCTCCTTTTAGAATCAGACTTTTTTGGTCTGTGGTTGATCTGTGGTTTATTTTAAATGGTCCCACAGGTTATAAATGTGCATTGAAAACAGTCGGTTCAAAGAAAATAGGCTTGGAATTTAGAAAAAAGACGAATTATCTGTGCCGTGGTGCCGCAAAATGGCGGAAAATGGCGAGTTGAGTGTTGTTCACTGTCGTGTTTGGTAATGAAAAATGTGTTTAAATACACACAACAAACGAGGAAAACATGCCTAGCTGAGTGTTTAATCGATTTAAAAGGGTATTTTAAAGATTTTTACCCGTACTTTAGAATACGAAATCTTCAAAATACGGGTAACCTTTTTTTTGTTTACCCGCCTTCCGTTCTATCATACTACAAATACGTTGAATGTGTTTAAATGAAAATACTGCTGTATTTTAGACAATTTATCGAGAATTGCAACGATATACAATACATGTGGTATTTATAAACAGGAAAGCCACAAAAACCAATAAACTAAACCACTTGACGCGCGGCCCGCACTGCCTTAAGTAGGCGTAACAGTCATCATCCTGTAGCGCTGTAAAGCTGATGAGTTGATTAGTTAAATATAAATAAGATGACTAGTATGTGAAAACTAGCCAAGTCAAATGATGCTTATGTGAAGTAATTATGTTGCTTATTTAAGGCTCCGCCCGCGTGTTATTTGGTTTAACGACATGAAATTTCATCCAAATCCGTCCAGCCGTTTCAGCGTGAAAGAGTAACACACACACACACACACACACACACACACTAGTGTGATAGTGTGATGTCATGAGTTATTAATTAGACATGCTATATTAGAAATTGTGAAATACAACAGTCACAAAATTTAATCAATTTATGTAATTTTTAGGGTTCTGTAGCAGAAGGGTGCCAAACGAGACCCTATTACTAATCCTCCACTGTCTGTTTTTTATTTTATTTTATTATTTGTCGTGATAGAGGCCACAGTAACACCTATTCTATGAAAATTTCAACTTTCTACCTATAACGGTTGAATCTGTAGACCCCTGTGACAGACAGACAGACAGACAAACACAGACAGTGGAGGCTTAGTAATAGGGTCCCGTTTGGCACCCTTCAGGTACGGAACCCTAAAAATTGTTTCGGCCTCAGTTATCAGTACTGATAACAATCTCATTTAAAGTTTCGCAAAAATATTAAATCTACAAACACGACTTATAAATACTCTATTATTAGTGTACAATACTAATTATTAGTATAATACATTTATTTATTGGTATAGACACATTTATAATTTCCTTATAACCTAGTTCTAGTACAGGTATAGAGCCCGTATAAATAAATTCTCCGTATTTTCCTTAGGGAGAGCCTTTTCCTAAGTACATCCGCCCATTTTCTGACAATCATCTTCAGGACCGTCTGGGTTCCCATTACGGGATGAGAAATAGTTCCTTGTGTATAAAAATAGGCATTAGTGGAAAATACGTGCCCATCGTATATTATGAACAAGGGCCGTGTGAGTAATTGGGCAAATACCCTCAATGAGGAAACGAAAATATGGAAAAGAAGAAAAGAAAACTACTTATCTCTATCCTTTTACTTTATTGTTTTAACGCCTACAAAACGGCTACGTTATTTTTAAATAATTTGGCCTTGTGAGAGTCGGACTCGTGGACAAAGGGTCCCGTATTACCACACAACACGGGTACGGAAACCTAAAAACATTCTTATTCTTTATTGCACACGAAAAAAAATCATTAACAAACTTAAAATTTGGAAAAGACAAAGGCAAACTTATCCATAAGAAGAGATTTCTTCCAGTGTGCCTAAGGGGAAATGAAAATAGTGATAAATACAAAAGTAGATTCATACGTGTACCGTTACCAGTGTTGCCAACCCCAGGAAAGCAAAAAGCAGCAAATGGAACTTAAATAAAAACCGGCCAAGTGCGTGTCGGGCCACGCGCAATGTAGGGTTCCGTAGTTGCCCGGTGCATATAAGTTGGTCTACTAATACAGACCGTGCCAAACTTCTGGTCCCATATATTATAGGGGGCCAAAAGTTTAGCGCGACCTGTACTAGTAAACCTGTAAAGCCTTCTTAGCTCTGATAGTTTTCCTTTTAAATTCATTATATATACTACTTCTGTGAATTTTTTCACATTTCTATTAACAACCGTTTAGCCAGCAGGGGGGGACGCCCCACTCTAACTAAAATTTTCACTTTAAAGCTTAATATTTCATTAATGGACCCCTAAATCGAAAAATGGTTTTTACACACCCACAATGTTTTTGAAAAGCCTATACAACGATACCCCACACTATGGGATAGACGAGAAAAAAAATGTATCCCCAGTTTACTTGTATTGTTTTATTTTACCATTTTGTCGGCGTGATTAATATTTATATCCATGCAAAATTACAGCTTTCTAGTAATAATATTCCCTGCGCTAAGCCGCGGACAGACGGACAGACGGACATGGCGAAACTATAAGGGTTCCTTGTCGGACTACGGAACCCTAAAAACAGCAGAAAACCGTAAAATAGTAATTTTAAAACATCAAAACTACTGTCCGACATATTATTCATAGAATTGGTAAATAGTTATACAACTACTGTTAGATTTACCGCAAATTGTCTTTATTTAAAGAATTTCTGGGAATTGTAAAGTAAATTAAGTCAAAATAAAAAGATTTAAGTAATCAAAGTTATCTATTTTATTACATTGGAAATCGAAAATCTTCAACGTCTTCAACGTTTTCTGAATCTTTTTGTTTTTATTATAATCATCAAGCTTTTATTCATATGCACCTCAGTTGATTATATGAAAAACATTCCTTTACTTCTAATTGTTCTTTATAACCTACCAATTGTAAAAAGGCGCATGATGCATACACAAACAATTTTTATTGCTTTCTCTGAAAGGTTATTCTGGTTTGACATGTTGGTTGAGACCTATTGCGATTTGGAATTGTTTTTTTTTATTATTCGGGTACATCACCAAAAAAAAATAGAAATATGAACTAAAACAGAAAACAGGGATGTAATGGCGAAAACAGGTAATCTACTTTTAAAACAGTAGGGTTGGCAACACTGACCCTTTCATAAATAATTATATCCATACTTTCTTCATAAGATACTTACAAAAAAAATATAAATTGAAAAAAAAACTGTCTAATACTTAGACGGGATACTTACAATACATACATCATTATTTAATACATACCACATAAATAAATAAAAAAATAATAAATGAATATATGTATAATGAATTAATAAATTACACATGAGATATTATGAAAGTAATAAGTAATGCTCTTTTAGACGTTTTTAAATATGATTAATACTTGCGATTGTCGGCACTTGGTGAAACTTCGATAACAACATGATGAAAAAAACACTTGTACTCGTTTCACAATACTGTAGTATGTTAATCCCAACCGGTTTCGGTATTACACCAATACCAAGGGTTTTAATAACTAATTAATAACACATTTTAATTGTACATTCGTTAGACGTGCAAACAATGAAAAACACAACACAATTAAAATGTGTTATTAATTAGTTATTAAAACCCTTGGTATTGGTGTAATACCGAAACCGGTTGGGATTAACATACTACAGTATTGTGAAACGAGTACAAGTGTTTTTTTCATCATGTTGTCTTTTAAATATATTTATAGACGGAGAATCACAGATTTCCGAAGGCAATGAGTTCCACAGTCCGACAGCCCCAATACTAAACGAATTGCCAAATGATGCATTATTGTGTGTAGGGAATTTAAGGAGGGAGACATTATGGAAAATAACCACAATATAGATGCAATAATGTGACATCATGGGAGTGGTTACTGGCAGTTGCGTCGTATCAGTTTACGTCTATTACAGACTTACGTTGATTTTGTGGAAGTCCCTGGAAAGGAAAGCAATCTAGATTAACGCCTCGTCTACCGTCACTCTCCAAGTTTCTGAGCGAGTGCGCTTCATCCTAGGTCTTATCGAAGCTTTCTATCGGGCGTGGTAACGACCATGCATTGGTCTATTATTCGTAAAAAATGACTTCAAGGCGACAAAAAACAAGGGGCTAAAATAGTAGCGCCTGAAAAATTGCTGAAAAACAAACTTGAACACAAATTTGATTACAGAGCCTAAATTTTTATTATCTGTTTTTTTGAGAATGTACTACAAACTAATGAAATTTGAAACTTGTATGTATCTTTAAGATAGACCTGAAACAAATAACGTTAAAAAATGTTACTTTTCCAGGCTTTTTGTAAGTATATATAACCACTATGGTTTATTTTTTTATTATTTGTCCTGATAGAAGCTATAATAAACGTAAAATAAAATAAAAATAAATCCCCCAACAAAAGTATAAACAAATAATAATAAAAGTAGGAGTTTATTAAAATACTAATAAATATATTTTCAACATATTTTAAACTTTGGCGTGTGGTGCGAGGGCGTGTGAGTGTGTTAGGGGTTGTGTTTGTGAGTGTGTGTACCTAGTTTTGTTTATGTAAGTGATGGGATAGATTGTGTAGATGTATGCGAGTTGATGAGAGTGTGTGTGATACGAGAGCGAGGGAGTTGTAAAATGAATGACTGAGAAAAAATACGTGATACTAGGGGGATTTACAAAAGGAAAAATAACTACTAATACAGAATTAATAAATTTTCACAGTATTCTGTAAAAATATCAACTGGTTACCTATTACAATTGAAGCTGTGGACCCTGACAGACGAACAGACAGACAGCGGAGGCTTTGTATTAGGTTCACGTTTGGAACCTTTCGAGAGCACCCTAAAAAGAGCTTATTTGTTAAGTCCACAAAAATCAGTTGTTCTTTTTAGGGTTCTGTACCCAAAGGGACCCTATTACTAAGAGTCCGCTGTCCGTTTGTCTGTCCGTCTGTCACCAGGCTGTATCTCATGAACCGGTGATACAACAAACGTGATTTTTTTGCTCGTTTTTGCTCGATATTGATAATGGCAACAGGTAGACGCTTTAAATATTCACAGAATATTGAGTCATATTATTCATCTTAACTAAAACCACTTGTACTAGTCTCACTGTTATTGGTTTATATCGGTTTATATTGGTTGGTATACAAGTGACTAATCAAGATGTGTTTCCAGTTTCACCAAGTGCCGACAATCGCAAGTATAAATTTTGTTATATTATTCACTTTAAAAATAAATAATTTAATTAAAATAATGGTACCTACGGAACCCTTCGCGCGCGTGTCGGACTCGCACTTGGCCGTTTTTTTTGAAAATGTAATGTAACCTGTTATTTTGTTGATATACATAACTTACAGAAACCATTGAATGTTTAAATTTATTAAAAACTAAATTAAAAACCAAGATTAAAAAAAAATACTTGCGTTTACATATTTTTTTTTTATAACAAAACGAAACTATAACAATAGCAGTCGAAATGCACAAATCACACTAATATTATAAATGCGAAAGTTTGGTGTGTGTATGTACGTTTGTTACTCTTTCAAGCTGAAACGGCTGAACGGATTTGGATGAAATTTAGAATGGATATAACTTATACGTGGGACGCACTATAAGTTTCCGGAATGAATATGAAAAAATACTATTAAAGGTACAAAATTAATTTATTGTTTTTCAAAATAATCTCCCTTGGCGTCTATGCACTTTTTCATTCGATCAAACCAGTATTGAAAACTTTTGTGCCACTCCCCTGTGGTGACCTCTGAAACGTGTTTTTCATACTCCTCGACAGCCTCTTCTGGTGATGAAAATCGTTGACCGCGTAATTGGTTCTTTATTTTTGGGAACAGAAAAAAGTCACAAGGTGCCAGGTCGGGACTGTATGCAGGATGACTCATGAGTTCTACATTTTTCGTCTTCAAAAAGTCGTTTGTCTGTCTGGCCGTGTGAGAACTAGCATTGTCGTGGTGCAGGATGATACGGCGTTTACGGTTATTTTTACGGAGTTCGTCAATAACTTCCGGCAAAAAAATGGTCGTGTACTAGTCACTATTCACGGTACGACGATTCTCTAAAGCAACAGTAGCCACGTGTCCAGTTTTATTAAAAAAAGAAGCAATCATCCGCTTAGATGCACTTTTCACGCGCGCCACTTTGGTTGGTTTCGGCTCATCTTGAAAGACCCATACGCTCGATTGCTGCTTTGTTTTGGGATCGTAGTAATAAATCCATGTTTCGTCACCTGTTACTATGTCCCACACCAAATTTGACGCACTTTCGTTGAATCTGGTAAGCATGGCACTGCACCAAGTGACGCGGTCCGTTTTTTGAGCCTCGGTCAAGTTGTGTGGGATCCACCGCGAGCACAGCTTTCTCACACCCAAATGTTTGTGTAGGATTGATTGTATTTGACTCATGCCTATTTCTAAGGATGCGCGAATTTCATGGTAGGTCACATGCCTGTCTGTTTCAATCATACGGCGCACAGCATCGATGTTTTTGTTGGTCACAGCGGTGGACGGCCGACCATCGCGAGATTCGTCACTGAGATTGATACGATTACGCTTGAATTCTGCAAACCAGCTATAAACAGTCGTCTTGCATGGTGCTTCATTGCCAAAAGCTGTTTCAAGCCGAGCGATGCTCTGTTGAGCTGTCAAATTACACTTAAAATCGTAGAAAATCATACTACGAAAATTTTCCCGAGTTAAATCCATGTTGATGCAGACACACAATTTTTTAAATGGCGCCACAAGGTAAAAACGAAAGACAGTCAGATGAAACAAACTGCATTCTACAGCCAAAGAGTGCTATTTTCAAATGTTGCAATAAATTTTTAAATATTGTTTATGTAAGTGGCCAGTTCCGGAAACTTTTAGTGTTACCTATGTATATACCATAACTTAACACATAGGCTAGAAAAAAGCATGTCGTTAAACCGAGCCACGGGCACAAGCTAGTTGAAACATAAAATCTGCATAATACGACTAACTATGGCTCCCTTGTGAGAAATAATCACATTATTCAGTTCAACAATTTATCAAAACTAACTCACAGTAAGTTTATTATGCAAACTATCCAAATCTAAACATCAAAACTAATATTAAATGCGAAAGTAACTCTGTCTGTTTGTCTGTTACCCTTCACGCCTAAGCCGGTGAACCAATGTCGATAACATTTGGCAAGGAGATAGATTATAAGGAAGGAAATAGGCTGCTTCCTGTCTCAAAACAAAACATGAAAGTTTAAATTGGGGATTGAAAATTGGAGGTTTGAATGGGGAACCCATTATTTCTCAAGTTAGGCATATTAAAATTCATATTTTGGCTTTTGGTAAGAATAAAGACTCATTTGTTCAGGGTTTTTGCGAAATAATCCCTCAAAGGGGTGAAATAGGGGATGAAAGTTTATATCGAGAACCCATTCTTTCTCAGGTTAGCTTACATACTTAGGATACTTAAAAAAATATATACATGTGTCCCAAAAGTCAACGTCATCCCTTGGAGGGCTCATAGGCCAGCTCATGACTGTCCAGAATATCAAAACATGACCTCAGTAAAAAGTCTATAGTTTTCGAGTTATCGATAGTTTTATAAATTTTGTGAAACGACACCTTAGACGAGTCTTTCCAGTGCCACAGCTACACGATTCCATATTCTAAGATTCTTATTTTTGTTTCAGAATTATGAATAGCCCTGCTATTGACCCTAGTCCAAAATTAAACGAATATGATACACATTTGTAAGAAAAAAAAACATTTTTGTTCGAATTATCAGTTTGAAATTTTTTATTTGCTAACTTTGACTCTTCATACTGTGAAAAAAATGTACTACGCTTAGGTGGCAAGTAATTTTAATTAATAGGTAATTTAGTGCAGTTTCTTAAATAGTAAACAATTGCCATGTTTTACTTTAGAAAAAAGTATTATTGCTATTCTACTGTATTAGGAGCTCATCTTAAAAATATTATAATACTTAGATATTCGAATGAAAACACTTGTTAAATAAAGTGACAGGTATTAACAAAAAAAAACTAATTGAAATTGGAAGCAGGTGTTCAAACTGCCTGCCTCGGCAATTTCTTAGAAATGAGCGATCGGTGTTTTATTGCATAAATCAGAGTGAGATAGATAGTGATGCCATTTTACAAAAGTTAGAGGGAGATAGTAACACTGTAAGTAAGAAAGAGATATACAGTGACAAAATTTTACATAAGATATAGTAATCAATCACTGTTTTTGTTTGTCAGTACGCTACGCTACTTCGTTTGTTGTGCTTACGCTGCGCTTTTGTCTCGGTTCTTTCATTTTAAACTTACGGATTTTGCTTTGTTCTCTGGACTTTTGTGTTGCCGAGTGATTTGATTTGAATTTGTTTGCGAGTAAAAGTAATTATTTGGAGAAAAAACGAACTGACCTGGCCTACTCCTGGACTTTGTGGTTGTGTTAAATAGAAGTTAAATACTTCTTTTTCATTATGCCGGACTTGTATACTGCTGAGGAATACGCTAACATGCATTACATTTATGGGGAATGCAAAGGCAATGGTGCTGCTGCAGCTGATCTGTATCGCCAAAGATATCGGAATGCGTTGAGATATCCAGATCATCGCGTATTCGCAAATGTTCACCTTGCATATTCGGAGGGTAGAATGCCTCACCACCCTGATAGAACAGGAAGACCACGTATGGATTACGACGAAGAAGTTTTGCAAGAGATTTAAAATGATCCAACTACTTCAGCAGGAGCAATCGAAAGGCGTACAGGGATACCAAAATCTACTGTAAACAGAATTACAAGGCGCCATCGGTACCACCCTTATCACGTGCAACGTGTGCAAACGTTACTTCCGCGTGACTATGAAAAATGTATCCAATTTTGCGAAAGCATGCTGCAGAAACATAGGGAAGATCCAGAGTTCCTAGACAACATTTTATGGTCAGATGAAAGGACATTCAAAAAAGATGGTTTCATGAACATGCATAATCTTCATAGTTATTCTCTTGAAAACCCACATTCAATTCGACAAGAAAAGTCACAATACCGCTTTAAAGTTAATCTGTGGACAGGCATTTTGAATGGCCAAATAATTGGTCCCTTTGAGTTACCAGAAAACCTCAACGGAGAAACGTACCTCGATTTCTTAGAAAATGAATTGCCGAATCTCTTGGAAGATGTGCCATTGAATAGAATCAGGGCAATGTGGCTTCAAAATGATGGCTGTCTAGCTCATTACGCATTAAATGTGAGAAATTATTTGAACGAAGCTTATGAACAAAGATGGATCAGCCATCTTGGTCCCATTTTGTGGCCTCCGAGATCTCCAGATTTAAATCCTCTGGATTTTTTTTACTGGGGTTGTATTAAGGGGAAGGTATATATTCGAAACCAATTAATGACATTGATCAATTGAGACAACGAATTAATGAATGCGCACAACAAATAAATATTGAAAGATTTGTAAGAACTACCAAGAGATCTTTCCTGAAAAGATGCCGTGCTTGCATAAGATTCGGTGGCAGGCATTTTGAACACATTATCTGATTTTAATTAGCTTTTTTCAATAAATACCCCTTACCTAAGCTTAATGTGTTTTAATTCGAATTCCTAATTAATAAAATATTTTCAAAATAAAATTTCTCCTATTACAGTAGAACACCTGCTTTTAATTTCAATTAGTTTTTTTTTGTAAATACCTGTCACTTAATTTAACAAGTGTTTTCATTCGAATATCTAAGTATTAAAATATTTTTAAGATAAGCTCCTATTACAGTAGAATAGCATAATACTTTTTTCTAAAGTAAAACGTGGCAATTATTTTGCTATTTAAGAAACTGCACTAAATCACCTATTAATTAAAATTATTTGCCACCTCAGCGTAGTACATTTTTTTCACAGTATGAAGAGTCAAAGTTAGCAAATAAAAAAATTCAAACTCATAAGTCGAACAAAAATGTTTTATTTCTTACAACTGTGTATCATATTAGTTTGATTTTGGACTAGGGTCAATAGCAGGGCTATTTAGAATTCTGAAACAAAAATAAGAATCTTAGAATATGGAATCGTGTAGCTGTGGCACTGGAAAGACTCATCTAAGGTGTCGAATTTCACAAAATTTATAAAAGTATCGATAACTTAAAAACTATCGACTTTTTACTGAGGTCATGTTTTGATATTCTGGACAGTCATGACCTGGCCTATGAGCCCTCCAAGGGATGACGTTGACTTTTGGGACACTCTGTATATAAGGTCTTACAATAATAAGTGAAAATAATTCTAGGGTAGATCATGTCTCATTAACTGATCACATTCCAGAACGAAAAAAAAATATTTGCTCAAATATTTTTTTCACTTCCCAGTGCAAAGTGGTTCAATCAGCTGACAAAATTTCTATGGAAAGGTAAAAAAAATGTTCGCGCAAAATTTTTTGTTTCGGAGGAATGTGTTTTATTAGGGATACTCTATCATCTGTTTAATTTTTAGGCTTTTGGTAAGAAATAAAGAATCAGATGTTTCAGAGTTTTTGCGAAATCATCCCTTAGGGGGGGGGGGGGGGAATAGGGGATGGTTTTAAAATTCACGTGTAATATTTTAATGTTTTATCCATACTAACCGCTGGAACATTTTCGACCAATTTTTGGTAAAGATGTAGCTTGCACCCTGACGAATGTAAAGAAAATATGTATATCCAGCGTAAATAAAATTTATAACATTTAATGTTACGCACTGTGAGAGTAACCCCAAGTTGCACGAAACCAAGATTAACGGTGAATTTAAATTGATGCTGTCACATTCTTTCTCATTGGGAATGTAGGTATGAGTTTAAAGTCGTCGTTAATAGTTTAAAACTAATCTCGGTTTCGTGCAACTAGTAAGACCCGCCATGCGCCACACCAAGCCGCACGCGCACGCATGTGGGCGGTGAGGAGGGGGGTGCACACATAACTGCACTTTGAATATTGCTGTTATTCCTTCAACTTTTTACATTTCATTAAATCCTTAGGCTACAACTTTAGAAAGCAAAGAATTTAACGTGGATGACACACGGACTTGTCTGTACTTACATTGAATATTTTCTCAATTTTTTTACTGATGTGGGTAACTTGTATTGTACTGAAGCCAAAACTACAAATCCTTGGAATTTTGTCTGTCTGTCTGTCCGCCTGTCACTCTATCTCTCTGTCTATATGTTTGTATATATGTATGTATTTAGTGTTTTTACTCGAGAACCACTCAACGGATTTTAATGATTTTCTTTATTATCCTAACATGATATGCTATAAATGACCGCCAAGCCGAAAACGAGGCAAAGATTGAAAAAAACGCGAGCGGAGTCACTGGCAATGGCTAGTTTTAAATAACAGTGCACAATCAATCTCGATCGTTTCCATGTGCAAGGACACGAGAGGTGCGCTTTGTGTTTAGGTATTTGTATTTATTAGGGTTCCATCAATAACGAAATCCATTTGTTCAACGGTAAGCATTTGATTTGAACGAAACTCCAGAACGTTTGCGCTGATTGATAAAATCTGATACCCTGAAAGTAAAAAGAAAAATTGGAAACAACATATTTGTAAATTCGTCTACAACAGGGCGAATAATAAAGCGCTTTTAATTTCAAATTGAAAATTCGTCTACAACAGGGCGATCAATAAAGCGTTTTTAATTTCAAATTGAAAATTCATATAAACCAGGGCGAATAATAAAGCGTTTTTAATTTCCAATTGTAAATTCGTCTAAAACAGGGCGAATAATAACGCTTTTTTAATTTCCAATTGCAAATTCGTCTAAATCAGGGCGAATAATAAAGCGTTTTTAATTTCAAATTGAAAATTCGTCTAAAAGAGGGCGAATAATAAAGCGCGTTTAAATTCAAATTGTAAATTCGTCTAAAACAGGGCAAATAATAAAGCATTTTTAATTTCCAATTGTAAATTCGTCTAAAACAGGGCGAATAATAAAGCGTTTTTAATTTCAAATTGAAAATTCGTCTAAAACGGGGCAAATAATAAAGCGTTTTTAATTTCAAATTGTAAATTCGTCTAAAACAGGGCGAATAACAAAGCGTTTTTAATTAAAAATTGTAAATTTGTCTAAAACAGGGCGAATAAAAAGCGTTTTTAACATTGACCTTTTTAAATTCAAGCAGATTACATCTACGTTGGCAGAACCCGTATATTACAGATTTCATTTGTTTTAGGATACGGAGTATTTTTCATCAAGCGACCTAATCCATCTTGGTCTCCATGCAGCGAGCATGAATAGCACCTGTGGATTTATTGCTATACCAACTACTTTTTACACGTATTACAAACAAAAACAACCCTTAAAACAAGGGCGGTAATGATTTTACACGTCCGTTGCGTAGCTTTGTGGATCTGAATTGCAAATATTTTATAAATATTGTGTGTAACTATTTGTCTTGATCAATCGCTGACTGTTTTATTCGTTTTAGTGACAGTGCAGGAAACATCGTTATTGTTGAAACTTAAAAATTACATTTTGGATGTGTACGTATGTATGTATATTCGACCCTACGAAGTCCGTTTCGCTATGGTTTTTTAGTACGCGCACACGCATTTTCTGCTACAGATCGTTCACCATAACAAGTCCCCTGGCTAAGGAAATGGTAGCACTGCATATGGGGTTGCCAATGGTTCGCGTAGCATTCACTTTACTACACATTTATAATATTTACTTAACTGCGTTGTTTTACTTATTATTAAGACTACTCTTTAATAAAAATAAAATATACAGAATGACAAAATCAAAATCATAAATTATTTATTGATTTGTATTTCGCAAACAATACGTATAGGTTATATATATCACTTTACTATGGCGGTATTTTTTATTTTTTATTCTAGCTCGACGACGCTTATTCTAAATCTCCGAGCTCCCTTTTTTTACTTTTTTGATGATTTTTACAGCGACTTAATCTGAACGCTTTTTTCTGATATGCCTGCAAAAGCCAAATGAATAAGTAATTATTATTTGCCCATAAGATTGGCTTTATATTTAAAGCTGGTATCCCTATTTTACTAACCCGTCATGGCAGTGACACGAAATTAAACCTGATCGAGAGGTATCAACGCTGCATGTTTACTTTTTCTCTTTCACAAAATGCGTACCTTCAACACAATCTCTTTTGCACTATTGTTTAACGGCTTTGGCAATAATAATACATACATCTATCAAATCCATCCATCCATCAGCCTGTTTCGTCCACTGCTGGACATAGGCCTTTCCAGGATTTCGCCACTCTTGGCGGTCCTCCTGGAAGAAATGCCCATACTCACACACGCTGGGCGGGCGGGTTGGTGAGCGCGGTGCCGAAACCCTTGCACCAGTGACGCCGCTGCCCGTCACCAGTCTGATTTATATAAGGCCCGGCAATAGGGGATGGATATACCGCCATCCATCGGTCCCAGGCAATGGTGGGCCGCCTGGTTTTGCCTGAGAGCTGTCCTCTTACTCTCCCCCGAATAACTTCGGGAGGATTTCCGAGTAAGATGGTGGTACCTCCACAGTCGAGCCCGGCATTAGCTTTACCAATCTATCAAATAATTACAAAAAATCTAACTGACAACAACATGACAGCAATAGCTTGACAAGAAGTGATGCTAACATGACGGCAAGGGACATATTATGATGAACGGTCTGTAGTGTGAGTTACCTCGTAGTTATCGCGGGACTGCTACAAAACGAGCCACACAAACAGAACGCGCTTATCTGTACACGTTACTACTACAACCATAGCCTTCGTGAGGTAAAATCTGAAAATTTACTACTTTATTATTAAGTATCGATAGATTGTCGATTAGAATGCATTCCAAGATAGAAAAACCGGTCAAGTGCGAATAAGGATCTAGCCTTGAGAGTTCCATACATACCGTTTAGAACAAAAAATAATTCCACGTGCAGTTCCAAAGTAACACAATGAAGCTGTTAAACAGCTATACGAGGAGGGATCAAAAAGTAGTAAGAATAAGATAGAATAAAATGACTATTCATAACTTAATAATTTCTTTTTCTGCATAGTCTTCGAGTCTCTCTACACACCGAGTCCAGGGCTTATCCAAGGCTTAAATCCCTTTAAAAAAAAGTTTTGTCTTGATCCTGCAAAAAGCTCTCCACGGCATCCATCACCTCGTTATCGTCTTTGTACCTGTTTCCCCTCAAATATTATTTCAATTTGGGGAACAGATGAAAATTGCTAGGCGCCAGATCTGGTGAATAAGGGGGGTGGTCAACCAATTCGAAACCAGCTTGCTGAATGGCAGCCATCGCAACCGCCGAACAGTGCGCTTGTCGTGATTAAACAGCACGCCCCTTCGAAGTTTCCCTCTCCTTTTCTCTTTGATGGCATTCCTCAACTTGGGAATTAAAGCTGCATAATATTGGCCAGTAATAGTGGTTCCACGCTCCAGGTAATCAATCAACAATATCCCTTCTGAGTCCCAAAATATTGAGGCCATAACCTTGCCAGCCGATGCCACGGCACGAAACTTCTTCGGGGTCGGTGATGATGGCCGCTTCCATTGCGAAGATTGCTGTTTTGTCTCGGGATCAAAATGATGGGCCCATGTTTCGTCTAATGTTACGAAACGAGACAAAAAGTATTCAGAATCTTCTTGAAACTTGTCCGACAATGTGTTCGAAATGTGAAGTCGATTTTGTTTCTGACTGTCGGTTAACATTCTCAGCACCCATCTTGCAGAGACTTTTCTCATATTCAAAGATTGTTTCAATATGGATTGAACACTTCCATATGAAATGCTCGTTTCTTGAACTAAGTAACGGATGGTAACTCTTTGATCGCTCTATACAATTTTCTCGACTTTCACAACATTTTCTTGAGCGACTGACGTCGATGGACGGCCACAACGATGTACGTCTTCCGTGCTCGTTATCTCTACTCGAAATTGAGAAGCCCACCTTGTGACAGTGGAATACGGCGGAGCAGACTCTCCTAATGTACCCTCCAAATCGCAGTGAATTTTTTTTTTTTTTTTTTTTTTAATTTTTTTTATTTAACACACAGGTAATTTACTTATACTAGGTACATAAATTTCGCAAAACTTTGCAGTTTGTCTGCGAAAACGTAGCAGCTTTAATAGTTTCTGCTTAAATTAACTCAACCCTAACTACTTTTGTCCTTTATGAACACACCTTAATACTTAATATAAATATAAATAATACTTGGTAACTGATACATAAGTAAATAAAGTAAATAAATCTCTTGCGTCGTTAACTTTTTTAAACAGAGGTATTTACTAACGGCTCGCGCTTCGTTTTTCTCCATTTCCGAGAACACGTTCCGACACAAAGCAAACAAATGAAAGACTAAATTCAGAAAAAAAAAAACAAAAGGGAATCGAAGATTTTTTCTTTATTAATATTATAAATATTTGAGCTATGCCTGCCAGTATTTTTTTTTCTTACCAAGGAGTATACAACGTAAAATTTAAGTCATTTTGTCAACGAAAACTGGTGATAGTACTCGTCTATATGAACAACTTTTACTATGAAGACAACCCTGAAATCGCGAAAAAAAATCAGCTGTTTCATACATTTTGGTCGAGTAGGTATTAAACTTTTCTATGGAATAGCTGATATTTTTTTCGCGATTTTAGGGTTGGCTCCATAGTAAAAGTTGTTCATATGGGTGAGTACTATCACCAGTTTTCGTTAGCAAAATGACTTAAATTTCACGCTGTATATTTCGTTCTCACTACTTTTGATCCATCTCAAGGCTGTATAAAAAGGCTGTAAGAAGTCTGTATAAGCGCTGAGCCAGCTCTTATAAGTGCAATTTGGGCCCCAAATTGTACAGACTTTGATTTTATAGTGACTGTTATGTAGCATTATAACTACTAAAGGCTGAGAAATTTGCATATGACATAAAATATGACTTTTAGACAACTTGGCTTGGTTTGCCTGAGTTATTATAACGGCAAAAATTAGCATTTGGAAATGTTACTTGTATTATTTAATCATTTTTAATTACTAAAATTAATTCATTCTAGTTCATGTTAAAAAAATGGTGTATGCGATTGTAATTCTGCAAGAAAAGTTATAAATGGGTAACTATTTTATTGTTTGTCTTTCAGTAAGTAAAATGTGGTTGCGGATATCAGTTTATTGTGAAAGTGTACACATATTTGTTATTACTTTCTTACGCCTCCTCGCTACAAGAGCTATTTAATGTATGAATCCTACTAATTTTATAAATGCGAAAGTTTGTGCGTGTGTGTGTGTGTGTGTATGTTTGTTACTCTTTCACGCTGAAACGGCTGAACGGATTTAGATGAAATTTAGAATGGATATAGCTTATACCCTAACTTAATACATAGGCTACTTTTATCCCGTAAATATGCATCGTTCCTATAGGATAGATCAATATCATTGAAAAATTAGGTGTCTAATTAGCGCTGTCCTAATCGTTTGTGGTGAATTAAGACAAGGCTTTGTTATTTCATACATCAGGTGTCTAATTAGCGCGGACTTTATCGTTTGTGGTGAAATAAGACAAGGCTATGTCATCTCATCACTGGTAAAAAAAGTCTTATCGATACTAATGTATCAATTAGCAGCAGGAAAATCCGATCCCTGCTCATCAGTCATCACACTTCACACTTATATTATAAATGCGAAAGTTTTTGTATGTTTGTTACTCTTTCACGCTGAAACGGCTGGACGGATTTGGATGAAATTTAGAATGGATATAGCTTATATTGACCCATTAACACATAGGTTATTTTTATCTCGGAAAAAAGCATGTCGTTAAACCGAATAACACGCGGACGGAGCCGCGGGCAAAAGCTAGTATATTATAATTCGAGGAAGTCAAAACATATTTTTATATTTTCTGAAGCATATTTTCATTTCTGGTGAACATGGTCAGTTAAAATGAAGCTGACTATAATATAAAATAGATATAGCAGTATTTTAAGCATTCTGAAGGCATGAAAATAGAATCATAATACTATGGAAATAAAAAACAAATGGTGAAAGTTCACTCACAAGCTTTAAACATTTAAAACATACGCTGAAGTGTTATCAGTCCGATTACAGCTGAAAAATCAGCTTGGAAAACGTTTATTGACGTATAAACGCTCATAACATTATGAGCGATATAACTCATGCTATTACCCAGCATATTAGGGTCTCTCTTGTAGTTATTTGGAACCTTCACAAACAGAGCAGTATCAGTTTATTAGTTTTATACCACCAGTTCTTTTAAGTTTTTTCCAAGATTTACGGTACATTAGGTATATTGCACAGTTCACACCACCAAATGGTTACTATAACCTTAAAATTATGTTCTCTTACCATTGGCATTTTAAAATACTTTTTTGTACATTACTGCACAGCTGAAAGCCCTATTAGGAAAACCATTTAAGAAGGACAAGGAGGAAAAGCTCTACTACTTATTTTATAAACGCTTATCCATCTGGCATTAAAAGAGCATTACAATATGCCCTTTAAAAGTTGTAACTCTTTATGATGATGTTTATATATCTGTGAGTTTTAGTAGAGATTTTTGCAAAGCTTTTGAAAGGGTTAGTGCAGTAAAAAGTTTGAATATAAGGCTATAGCTTTTCAAACTGTAATAGAAGCTGTAAAAGAGCATATAATTACTTCTTCATTACAACTCATCACTTAACTATTGAACAGCATTCATACATTGCGAAAGCCTTTAAAAGTCTGTTGTTAGACTTGGAGACTTATACAGACTTTTGAGTCCACCATTTTACAGATTTTGTGTTACTTGGGTTATATTGAGTAACTTAACTTGACCCTTCAAATCTATTTAACTCTATGTGTCTAAAGGGTCTACTTAAGTTGGCTATTATAACTTCCGGAATTATTAAATTTGAGTAATTTTCTAAATTTATCCTTTGTAAACGCCCAATGACCTAAGTGAGTAAGTCAGTCAGTCTTTCAGTCAGGGATGAATATCTCAAGCATTATTAAAGTTTCATTATCATTTAGGATTTTGGGTACCTTAACAGATATCTAAAGTTCGTAGGTGGAATAGGAATTGTGATATGGGGGTCAAAAGTAGCTCGAAATGGTTCGTGTGATATAATATAACACACATAGGGCTGGAGCGCTGAACTTTTCTTTTTAGAACTCGACCCACTGGACCTAGATAAAATGTACCGTAGTAACTCTACGATATCGGTGACAATTCTGGTGATATCAAAATCAGTTTGACCAAAATTGCGTGAAATTCTTGTTTTTAAATTAAAATTGGTATTTGTGACACAAATAACGACACTGTTCCTTTGTCTAGACAGCAATGGCGAAATGTGGAAAGTTTACGTTGCAGATTTTTTTTTGGGTTCAACTTCTTATAAGTATTTTAAATGTGGCGTACGTAAACGATTATTTTCATTACTTTTGGAGGAATTCTTTACACACAGCTTAATGGTCCAACTTATTGTTTCGTGGTTATGTTACGAACAGACACCAAATCCACGTGGAGGTTTGCCGTTTTGCGATTGAACCCTAATATTGTGCCAGCCAGTACCACCAAAGCTCCCCTTTCCTAGTTTTATAAAGTATGAAAAAACAAATCGTTAAATATTGTGTGAAAAGTGAGGTTTTCACATGAAAACAATTTCTGATGTGATGATAGAGATATTTGAATATTAATCCGAATATTTAAATTACATTTGCCGAATAGAAAAAGTAGAAGTATTATGGCATGAACATTGATTGTATGGAGTCAGTATTTTACATACCTACATTCATATACTTAATGCCTGTCTTCCAGATTGTTAGATAGATCCTGACACACCTCTGCCACATCCATCAATCTACTCATAGAAGCTCTTAGGTACATTCCAAGTACTTTTGACATTTTGACATTGCCCTTTTTAGGGTTCCGTAGTCCGACAAGGAACCCTTATAGTTTCGCCATGTCCGTCTGTCCGTCTGTTCGCGGCTTAGCGCATAGACTATTAGTACTATAAATATATCGTGAAAAAAAAATTTTTAAGGGTACCTCCCATACACGTAAACTGGGGATGATTTTTTTTTCTCGTCTATCCCATAGTGTGGGGTATCGTTGGATAGGCCGTTTAAAAACATTGTGGGTGTGTCAAAACCATTTTTCGATTTAGGGATCCGTTGGCGAAATATTAAGCTTTAAAGTGAAAATTTTTGTTAGAGTAGAACGTCCCCCCCCCCCCTGCTGGCTAAACGTTTGTTTATAGATTTGTGAAAAAATTTACAGAAGTGGTATATATAATTAATTTAAAAAGACTTAACTACCGCGTGAATCGAGTTAAGCCGGGTCTCCAGCGCACGTTTTGTACTACACACTAAACAAAAACGTGTACACAAAACATTGTTTCGCTACACATTTTGACTGATATGCATGCAGGAGACACGCGGGGCTTATAAACACAAATATGTAGCGGAACAATATACTGCGTAGACGTTTTGGTGTAGTGTGTAGGACAAAACACGCGCTGGAAATCGATTCACGCGGTGTTCGATGGCAACTCGCACTTAGCGTTCAGTACAGAAAAATTAATCTGGACGTGAGGAGCTCTGAACAGGGATTTGAACCCGGGACCTCTCGTTTACCGCGTGATTGCTCTACCAACTAAGCTATCCAGTTCTCAACACAACCTTTACTCATGTGCTTTCCCAAACCGCAACTAAGATACTCACTTAATAGTAATAAGCCACTTGGCGTCTAGAGGACGCTAGTGTATTAAAGACGAGTCTGAGACTTATTGTCCTACCGTCACCTGTTACAGCATCGGGTAGTGAAGAATACACATTACTCTTATCGAAACTGTGATGGAAATAAATTTCAATATTTTTAATACTTGGCGATTTGTCCCTTTATAGTTTATTTATTTATTTATTTATTTAACTTTCTTACAGCTATCTTTACAGGTCTGGACCTAAGACGATAGAGTAGCATAAATCAGTAATAATATATACAATAATTTTAAATTAACACCCTTGTACCAAATAACACATAATAATTACAATATAACAAAACAATTTCAAAATAAAATAATAAAAATAAAACTACATATTTTACCCTACATAACACAATTTACAAGCAACATGTATATGTTCATGTACGATATGAAAGGTAACACAGTGTCACCTTTGTAAATTCACTCAGTGAGCAAGAAAACAGATCAATCACTTGTGCCACCTTGTTAAGCGATCGCAAAGCTCTTGAAAACGGTGAACAACTCAGCAGGTTGGTCCTTCCAAGTGGCACCACTAACAGAGGTGGCCGGCGACGTTTCTCTACGTACTTATCAGGCACGCACAGTCCCACGTATTGTAGTACGCCAGGGTTAAACTGCTTGCCTCGCAACAACTCAAAGATATACTTTGCCAGCACGAGGTCTCTTCTCACCTCTAGTTTGATGTATCCAACCATACCCAAAACAAATAAGGTTGGATACATCAAAGGGTAGAACGGATAGACCCCGTACTGCTTAAGGTACAAGTACCTAGTAAATTTATTTTGAATCCGCTCCAACATGAGGCTGTATTTGGCTTCATGTGGAGCCCATATGATCGCGTTATTCTCCAGCTGACTTCTTACAAGGGCGCCGTACAAGGCACAGAGTGCCTTAATGTTCGTAAAACTATGAGCTTGGCGAAGAACAAATCCCAAGTTTCTATAAGCTTTTTTACAGATGTTAGTAATGTGATCACGAAATGTTAGCTCAACGTTGAGCTGCACTCCTAGGTCCCGTGCTTGCTGTACTCGTTTCATCGGGGATTCGCCTACTTGGTACGAGTGGAGAATAGGAGTGCGCGCTCGACTAAATGTGATCACCGAGCATTTCGATGTGTTAAAGAACAATTTATTCTTTTTGCTCCAATCAACATCTTTATTAATGTCTTGTTGCAGTTTCTCACTGTCTGCTTTGTTGGTAACAGCTTGAAGCAACTTGAGGTCGTCTGCAAACAAAAGACACGTGGCGCTTGTGACTACCTCAGGAAGATCATTAATCATGATAATAAATTCTAGAGGGCCCAAATTGCTACCCTGGCTAACCCCTGATCGAGTAAAGTATGGCTTAGACCTGTGACCGGCGTATTCAACGTACTGCTTCCTATCCCGCATGTAGTTGGCAAAAAATTCAAGCGTATGTGGGGTGCAACCAACAGCCGCGAGCTTCTCCAGCAATATATCGTTGTCGACCGTGTCGAATGCCTTCCTGAAGTCGAAATAGGCGGCATCGACTTGTATGCCAGCATCGATCGAAGGCACCACATAGTTCATGAAGTTAAGTAAATTGCTTGCAGTGCTGCGTCCCGGCCTGAATCCGTGCTGTGCGTCCGATATCTGTGCTCTCACCTGCGAGTACATGTTCTTCTGCACGGCTGATTCAAACACCTTGGCAGGCGAAGACAGAACTGCTATCGGTCGATAGTCGGCCACGTTCGTACCCCCTCCCCCCTTTGGAACAGGCACAACCCGAGTTAACTTCCAACATTCAGGAAAAGTCGCCGCCCTGAGGCACACGTTATACAGTTTATGTGTTAACCAGGGTCACTACAAAACAAAACCTCGTCCAAATTCGTTTAGTGGTTCTCGAGTTAAAAGAGTTTATTCAATCTTTGCTCCGCTTTCGGCTTGAGCGTTAATTTACAAACACCCCTTATAGCCTATGTGTTGACCACGGCCACTACAATGATAATTAAAAAAACCGTATCCAAATCCGTTGAGTGGTTCTCGAGTTAAAAGGGAACTTACAAACAGACAGACAGAACGCCAAAAATTCAAAAAATTGTGGTTTTTAGCCATTTCATTTCAAATTTCGCGAAAATATTCATAAATATCATTGTATCTACATGATCTTTATACTACTTTATTATCAGTAAGCATAAGAAAATGGAAATCGCACATAACATACCCAAGGCAGAATTATAAAGCTGGAAACTTGGTAAGTGATCAGGAAAAAGGATTGTTACGAAAATAGCAAAAAGTTTACTTACCGATATCGATTGCTAATTAGGAGAAATTCCTTAATCAATTTATGGAACTTTGAGTAAAACTATTAGGTACATCTATTTCTCTTTGCAAATTCATGAAGTCAGATCGACATTTCCGGGTCATAATTAATAATGCCCAAATTGTCTGTCTGTTCACTGTTTTGGTGCAAAGTGGCCATAAGTGGCAATTGTGGCCAACCGGGTGGCAACATGCTCTGTAAAATATGATGTGCATCTGTCAAATGCAGTACGCATCCCTGTCTGTACCAGTCTGTGTAATGTTGCTTTCATTCAAATTTATGTCGCAATATTGTTTTGGTTACGGCTCGGCATCATGATGTCACTAGATGTTGCTGATTGATTCTATGTGCAACATCATGCATTAAGATTAACGTTATTTTATCTGCTGATGCTGAAAGCGTCGTCGGTTGGATGGACTTTCAATCTTTAGACTAAGGTTCGAACGTGGCCGATTTTTGAAGTGATTAGTGAAATGTTTTGAAAATATTATAGTTGGTTGAGTCTAGGGTAGCCAGATGCAGGCTCATCGATTCCTGGACATTTTCTAGGAATAAGTACCTGAGAAGTTAGTTGGAGTCCAAGTTCCAACTCCGATTGCTGGATGGGTAATAGAGAAATATATCCATCCATCCATCCATCAGCCTGTTTCGTCCACTGCTGGACATAGGCCTTTCCAGGATTTCGCCACTCTTGGCGGTCCTCCTGGAAGAATTGCCCATACTCACACACGCTGGGCAGGCGGGTTGGTGAGCGCGGTGCCGAAACCCTTGCACCAGTGACGCCGCTGCCCGTCACCAGTCTAATTTATATGAGGCCCGGCAATTGGGGATGGATATACCGCCATCCATCGGTCCCAGGCACTGGTGGGCCGCCTGGTTTTTTTTGCCTAAGAGCTGTCCTCTTACTCTCTCCCGAATAACTTCGGGAGGATTTCCGAGTAAGATGGTGGTACCTCCACAGTCGAGCCTGGCATTAGCTCTACCACCTAGAGAAATATATAATATAATTAAAATAACTAGGGATATTTCTGGTATTTATAAAGGGAAAACTAAACTACAAATTACGGTCAATAAGCCTCCGCCCACCTTTCGTCGCGAGTACGCAAGTGCTTGTTTGGCTTGATCATATTTACTTAGGTGTAGTTTACGTAATTCTGTGAAAAAAAAAACGGTATTCGGGGATTCCGGGACAATAAGTGTAATTACTGCACACGGGACCAGACGCCAAATTCCGGAACTTTTCCGGATTTCTCGGCCATCTGGCAACCTTATCCGAGTCACTTAATATTGTAGTTGACTCAAGAAGCTTATAACCAAACTCGAGTGCTAACTTCCTGTAACTTGTTACACAATAAATGTTGACTTTCATACGAGTATTAATTACCATATAAGAGAAATAGAGACAACTTTGCAGTTAAGAAGAAGTGGGCGTTGGGAAATGCAACTTTATACACGTTTTTCAGAAAACCAGATATATAAATATTATTTTTGCGCGTCTTTTATGTTATTTTGCTCTTATTTTAGCATAGGAATTCGATGTTAAAGCAAAAGGAAAACTTTTTCCGTGTGACGTTTCCCTGAATGTTGCTTGCTTCTTGGAACACCAAACTTTAAAACAGCATGTCGTTCACAGCCTTTTTATCTAAAACAAATTTTATAGCGTTTTCTATTGCTTTTTTGTTTATTGTCGCTTTTTAGATATTTATTAGATTATTTGTTTAGTATTGAAAGAGATCGTATACATAGATCTTATAACATCAAGTGTAAACTGGCTGCTACGCATCTTTTTATAATGTGTCACTTGTAAAGACTTCGGTATATCAAAATATTTTTCTCGTGATCTGCCTACATTATATTTTTATCAAACTAAAAATACAATAGTTCCATTAATTTAACTTCATTTTACTTCACCTTCCACTACGCTTACTTTCTGCTCCGTATCAGGTTATGTGCGCCAGCGAAAGTGTAAATATTATGAAGTTTCTATGAGAAATATTTGAAACTGTAAGATGACAAGGAATTCGGAGGAATTCAGTGGATAGACGCGAGTAACGAGGAAGCAGTAGAACCTATCGTATCTACAATGGCTTCAGGCGACAGCGCGCATCAGTCTAGTTCGGGAGGTATGCCGTCAATAGAGAAACTTGAAGGTGCCTCAAACTATTCCACCTGGAAATTTGATATGGAATGTGTATTAATCCATGATGATCTATGGACTTACATCACGAGCGAACCAGATGAGAAAGATGCAAATGCCGTCAAGAGAGATCAGAAGGCGCGAGCGAAAATAAGCAATTCCTGCAAGGTACACGTGAAAAGTGCTAAAACAGCAAAACAGGCTTGGGAGGCCCTGAGGACAGCCTATGAGGACAAAGGTTTAAACAATAAATGTAGATTGTTGTCTCACCTTGTGAGTATAAAGCTAGAGAAGTTTAATACTGTGGCTGATTACGTGACAGAGGTCATGAAGATCTCCCAACAACTTAGCGACCTTGGTAAGGAAATTGATGATGAGTTACTGGCAACTTTGATGCTGCAGGGCTTAACGGAGGAATATATGCCCATGAAATTAGCACTAGAGAATACAAACATTACACTTACCACCGACTATGTGAAGACTAAGCTGCTACAATTGGCTGATCGGAGGTATCCACAGAGAGAACGGACGCCGAGGAACATTCCAGGAGCAATCCTTTATCAAGCTGTCAACGAGCCTGATAATAACCTGGATGGTTCCATCACAATGAAAGAGGCACTAACTGGTGCAGATAAAGTGCATTGGCAGAAGGCCATTAAGGAGGAGCTGGATGCCCTCAAGAAGAATAAAACTTGGGAGCTAGTCAAAAGGGAAGCTGGACAAAATGTGATCGACTCTAAATGGATTTTTAAAATCAAGTCTGAAGCTGGCAATAAACAGAGGTACAAGGCAAGGCTTGTTGTTCGAGGATTCAAGCAGAGAGAAGGAGTCGACTATTTTGAAACTTATTCCCCGGTAATAAGGCACAGCTCACTGCGGTTACTACTCGCCCTAGCCGCAGAAAATAAACTGCACATTGACCAAATGGATGTGAAAACCGCATTCCTGAATGGATACATAAGTGAGACCGTATTCATGAAGCAACCAAAAGGGTTCGAGGAGAAGGGAAAAGAAGATTATGTTTGACTTCTGAAGAGATCCCTTTACGGATTGAAACAAGCCCCACGGGCTTGGAACGAGAGATTGGATTCAGCAGTGAAACAGATGAAATTCCAACAACTTGTAAACGAGCCGTGTGTCTACGTGAGAAAAAGTCAGCACAGGTTTATCATCCTAGCCGTTTATGTTGATGACATTCTGATATTCTGGAACAACAAGAGTGAAATGTTGCAGATTAAAAAGGAGTTAATGGAAGCTTTCGAGATGAGAGATCTTGGAAAAGCGGAGTTGTTCTTAGGAATGCGTCTTCAGCAATCAGAGGATTGGATATCACTGGACCAAGAGAATTATTTAGAGAAAATGTTGACCAAGTTCAACATGGAATGCTGCAAACCTGTGGCTACCCCACTGGTTCCAGGTCAGAGATTGACTAAGCCGGAAGATGTTAACTATGAGTCACCTAAGAACATTCCTTACCGTGAGTTGATCGGATCCATGATGTACCTCGCCGTGTGTACGAGACCCGACATCGCCTATGCTACCAGCTACTTGAGTCAATTCAATAGTTGTTATGGAGAAGAGCATTGGCAAGCAGCTAAGAGAGTGCTGCGGTATCTTAAAGGTACACAGAATCTCGGATTAAAATTCAAGCGATGTACAAGAGACATGGAAGCATTCGTTGATGCTGATCACGGAGGTGATCTAACCGATAGAAAGTCCTACTCAGGATTTGTGTTCAAGTTTGGTTCTGCGCCTGTAAACTGGGAGAGCAAGAAACAAATTATTGTAGCATTGTCCAGCGCCGAAGCTGAGTACGTAAGCCTGTCCAACGCTGCACGAGAAGCGACTTTCTTGAAGAGATTCTTTGAGGAGCTTACTGGTCTTGAGAAGACCATTGTACTGAGCTGTGACAGTCAGTCAGCTATGGCGATAGCTAAAAACTGTTCAGACCACAAACAAACGAAGCACATTGATTTGAAGGTGCACTTCGTTAGAGAAGCCCTACAGAACAACGTCATAGCGTTGAAGTACCTATGTACTGAGTTACAGATAGCATATGTGATGACGAAACCTTTGGTGAAAGGAAAGCATGAGTTCTGTGTTAAGGGTATGGGAATGAGTCCTGTTGAGAGTGTTAAGAGTATGGAGAGTCTATGCTAGTGACACGATGAGTTCAGCTGTGAGTTAACTGAGTTAGACTGGACGTTAACACTGGATGTTAAGGAGGAGTGAAAGAGATCGTTTACATAGATCTTATAACATCAAGTGTAAACTGGCTGCTACGCATCTTTTTATAATGTGTCACTTGTAAAGACTTCGGTCTATCAAAATATTTTTCTCGTGATCTGTCTACATTATATTTTTATCAAACTAAAAATACAATAGTTCCATTAATTTAACTTCATTTTACTTCACCTTCCACTACGCTTACTTTCTGCTCCGTATCAAGTATCCACAAAGAAAAAATACATTGATCATTAACTGGCCACTGAACTGGACACTATGCCAGTTACTGACTTTGGGCTAGTAAGAATGTGAATTTTTGTCAGTGTGATAACACTTTAACAGACCTTTTTACTCAATTATGAAAGACTAATTTATGTAAATTTCGATGACTAGCAAATTTACCAGTAACTAGCCTAGCTGGACAGAAACTGAAATGCATGCTTTAAGCATGCAAATTTTACTTTAGTAACTTAGTAACAAGGTATATAGCCACCTTTTATCGGAGAATTGAGCAAATTTGATCAGACAAAAGCGTATAATTAATGTTTTTCACCATACATATTCGCACTACACATTTAGTGTAATTTATTAAAGAAAACTTCATAAAATAACAAAAATATTTGAGTAAAACCTTAATACAAAAATTAATAATGTGTGAAAATCGCGAAAGTTTAAAGTTTACTAAAAATATTTGAGTTGAAACTAGGGAGAGTCGTTAAAATTTTCACAAGAAATCACTCGTCATGTCAAGTAATTTATGCCAACTTTCAAGAAAATGCCAGGAATTTTGTCGCTTGTGTTCTTAGTGAACCACGGTTTAACCTACTCCTCTGATCATACTGAACAACTTTCCCAAAGAAACCAATCTGCGCAAATGGAATAAGGGTTCAATAGCCTATATTCTCATTGGCCTATATGCACATTTTTAGTGCGGTTACATAGATAGACATAGAATAGTAACTATTGTAATAATCTGTGCCTAAGAGCTTTGTATATAGGTACCCCTTGTTTAGTATAGGCATACTTTATTAAGTATCTAATACTTTTTATATTTTCTGGTATGTTCATAAAAGTTTTTAGGGAGGGATTTTTTTTCAGTTGCGCGGGTTTGTTTCTTTGTTTTGTATAATCAGTAGAATGCGTGGAAATAATAGCAAAAGTTGTTTAATGTTGATGTTTGACTATACTGAAAAACTTTCTACATTTACGAAAAAGTTTTGAATGCTTTGTGGTGCCCTCTATTGCAAGATAAAAACACTTGTTATTATTACAAGACCTGTTTTTAATACAGCAATAAGAACCTAGATGTCGACACTTTCGCGTAATAATAAAAATACATTGAAATAGAAAAGGAAAAATAGAGAAAATAAGAAAACAAATCAAAATGAGAATACAAAAAAATGTTTGCCGTATCTTTTAATCACGATGAAAAAATAATTTCAATTAACTGGCGACACCGACATAAAAAAAGTTTCAACACAAACATGGTGGATCAGCTGTTTTCAGTTTTCTTCGATATTTTGTTTTTATAAAAACGGGGTTTTGTTATGGTTTCGTAGCCATGTGTGAATTAAAATGGGCTCCATCGCGTCTGTGCTACAATGGCATTGTGAATCCTGCGGCCAGATTAATCCGACAGAAAGTGTAAAGTGTTTAAAATGTGCTACGAAGAGAGTCTCGAGTCATGGCATTAAGAACTCTCCAAAGCAATACAGCGGTCAGGATTCCTCACCAGACAACGCTCCTCAGGCTGATAAAAGCGAAGGAAGTACTCCAGGATCCGAAGCTATTCTTATACCAGCAACAAACTCATTCAATAGGTGAGCATTCCTAGGGTAGTACCTTTCATTGTTTGAACGTCAGTCGTGTTATCGATTTTTCTTTTTCCATATTTAGGTTATATCGCCTTTGTATTTTGTTATTATCATGCATTGAAGGTGAAGTCAATCAACGAAATTACAGACTGGAAGTCGATTACGTATAGGTTTATGTGACCTTTCCTTTGATAACGTAGGTTTTTGTTATGTCAAGTAATAAATAAATAATTATGGGTAATGTACCCATGTAAGTGCTAGACTACTTTTAAATGCTTTTCTTTATTATTTCATTCGTCATTATAGTTGAAACCTTCCATAAGCTTCATTCAAAGAAATTGCAGTTAAGTATTTTTATGTAAAATTATAAGTGTGTTATGTGCTACAAATCTGTGATATGAAATTGCCTTACTTCTTTTCGACTATTGATGGCTTTTTTTCACAAGTATTTTGTAATCCTAGATCAATCTCAGTCAGGGTATGTCATTAAAATTTCTTGAAGATGTGATAAATGAGCCTGAGACCGTTATGCTTCTAGACCAGGGTGTCCAACATAATTCTATGGTGGGCCAGATCAAATATTTTTTAATTGTGGCAGGCTAAATATTGTACCCCACTCTTAAAAGACGGTTGCTTTGTAGCTCAATCAACTCCATTTGAATATCTAGATCAGCATTTCAAATGTCAATATTAAATGGATTTTGGTACACTTTCATGTAAGTATACTGGGTGTAAATAGACTGCTACCATTAAATGAAACCACATATTCTACCAACCCTACTGAATGAAACAGCTTCAGGTTTCACGGACGACACTCTCTCTATACTTGCCCATATGTTGGTGCATTAGGGTTCATGCATTTTTGTTTGGAACCAATTATTTCCTAAACTAAGGGTGTCTGCGGGTATGATTCTTAGGAAAAGTGGTTCAGTAGGGTCGGTAGAATATGTGGTTTCATTTAATGGTAGCAGTCTATTTACACCTGGTATAGAACAGAACACTAAAAAGGAAAACTTGTGAATTAATGAATGAGCTGACTGAATGCAGTGGAAATATGTTCCTTGCGGAGTATGTGTGGCTTGACATTGAATGATAGAGTAATATATACCTAGTAGAGTAAGATTGTATGAAAATATATGCATTTGTGGGCCGGACTGATGGTGTCTGTGGGTCACACCATGGGCCGTATGTTGGACAGGCCTTTTCTAGACCTAAAATATGATTATGGTGCTTATCAATTTGCAACTATTGCAAGAATTTAAATAAAACCAAATTGAACACTAAAAAATTTGTGGAAGTTTTTGAGAGTTGGTTAAATTTTTCAATTTGTTTCTTATTTTAAGCTATTTTAGGAACTTTTTCAATTGATCTCATTTCTTGTATGATGCGATTAATAGAGTTGAAAAAGGTAAAGAGGATGAATATGTGTCAGCAGCAAATGGGAATTTGAGTTTTCCGCTTATCTGTCATGCAAGACATGTATCTTGGTTATTACCACAATAGCTTGGAAAGGTTATCGCCAAACAAAACTAGAACAAGAAGTAATGGAGTCACATTACTTATATAAAAAGAATATTATCATAATTAGTTTTTGACATGATGTTGCTGTTAGCTATTTTGTGGCAGCATTGTTTACTTACATTTCTTGATGTTTATTCATATATAAACTGAAAATCAACATTTTTGAAACATGCGAAAGATATAAACTAATTAAATGGATAAAAAAACATATTATTTAATTGTTTTAACAACATTGTTTCTATTCTGTAATTTCATTATGTTTTGTTAAGTGGCATCTCCTTGCATTGGAAAAGTGTAAGAGTATGCAAATTTATTTCTATAACATTAAATATTTACTTATATTTTACAGATTGTAGGTCTACACTCAGAGGATTTCTCGTGATATTAAATTATATCACTAGATTTGTACCTATTACCACTCCACCCAATGTCAAATAATTCAAAGTATACTAGCTTTTAGCCCGCAGCTTCGCCTGTGTGGATATTGTTTTTATGATTGACTTAGTTAAATTTATTTATTAGCCAGCAAAAGTGATATTTGTCAAAAATTTAATTTTCATCCGGATCACAAAGTGACAGATACATAAGAGTCACTCTTGACATATCTGTCACTTTTTACATGTCTGCCATTTTTGACAAATAATTCTAATAAAAACTTCATTAAATACTTTGAATAGTGTTAATCAAAGAAAACATGCTTGTTACTTGTGTGTGCCAATTAAACAAGGCTGTTTAAATTAGTTGAGGCGGGCATAGCATGTATTGAAGGTTTTAGTAATACAAAGTCATATTTTAGGTAGCTATTTACCCGCGGTCTTTGTTTTGTGAGGTGTATTTTTATGCCCATTAAAGCTTTAATAATGGAATCTATAAGTTGTATCCAAAGCGACATATGAATGATAAACTTTTTTGTATTTAAGAGTGTACTATGCAAAATGACAACACTTGATAATTTCTATGCTTTTTTTTTCAGTCAATGGTCAGCCGTGGGCTCAGCGCCAGGAGCGACGCGCGCGTGGCGTTGTGACTGCGGGCTTCGCAACGTGTCTGCTGCGTGGCGTTGCGCCGCGTGTGATGCGCTCGCGCCCCATGCTCCTGTCTACAGGTATCAGCCCCTGCGTCCATGCTCATGAGCGTGCGTGTGATGCGCTCGTGTCTACAGGTCCATAGTAGTTTGCCCGCCAACTTCACATTATCATTTTGCCCTGCAAAGGCCCCACTTTCTGTCTGCCTAGCCCCTAGGTATTTCTTATTCTTAAGACAGAAAGTATAATTCGAAATAATCCTACATTATTCAAGTAAATTTTGCTATTTATCTAGTGTTATGGGCCTACAAGTGCTCTTGAAAATGCTTATAATCGAAACCGGTAGTGATTAATTTTATGTACTTTGGACGAGTAAAAGTCTCATTTCAACTAAAAAGTATGATAAGTTCCATCCGGTGTTGACAATCACAGGCAGCAACTCCGACAAAATGAGTATATGTACTTGCAGAAGTCTCTCTGGGATTGTATTTTTAAATCTATATATAGGAAGTCCATCGTCTATTTATCAGTCTGTGGATGAATGAAGTCATGCCACTGCTGACATAGGCATTTTCAAGATTTCACAATTTCTTGGTGGTCCTTCTAGTAGAAATGCCCATACTCACCCGCTGGGAGTTGGTGAGCGCGATGCCGAAACCCATACACCAGTGACGCCGCTGCCCGTCACCAGTCCTTTTTTATATAAGGACTAGCAATTGGGGATGGATATACCACCATCCATTGGTTCCAGGGATGGTGGGCCACCTGATTGTGCCTTTAAATTGAAAGCTGTCGTCTTACTCTCCCCCAAATAGCTTAGATTACCATGGTGGTACTTCCACAGGCGAGCGAATAGGGAAGTAAAATACTCCAAAAGTTAGGATATGTTTATTTTTGTAGCTACAATGTTTCTAGTAGCCGCACTTTGTGCCCCGTCTCTACTTTCCAACCTGTATTAACCTTAAACCTTCGTATTATTTTCCTTCGCAGTAACATTTTAAAGTGTTTGTTTGGTCCAAAGGTTCAATGGACTTTGCAGAATGGGTTGAGCCATAAAAATGGTAACCTGCCAAATACGTGCAAGCTTATTCATAGTCTTAATTGGCACATAATTGCATGCCGCAAAACTAAGGCAACATATGCCAACAACTGGTCAGTTAAATAAAGCAACTGCCACGCTGGTGCGGTGCCATGTCACCTCATATATCTAGAAGTGAGATCTCAATAAATAAAATTACTCTTCGTTTCAGGTTCTCTGACGATGATCAGTCTTCAGGGATGACGGACAAAGATAAAGTTGCCCAAGGTGAGAACAATCCATTTATCAACCACAGGCGTATAATATGTAGCAGACCTAACATTAATAATAAACGCATAAAGTCGACGCGTGGCAATTTTATCTCAGTGAATTTCGGGCTCTTTTAAATATAAATATTGCTTGTTTCCAAACAAAATATATACTAGAGATTACTTTAGGAAATAACAAACCTGTTCCAAGAATAAGCTACCCCAAACAACCCATTTTTATACTTTTCTTCGTACCATGAAGCCTAAATGTAACTTATTTTTTGTATAGAAAGTTGCCACTCTATTTAATCCCTATGTTTGATCTGCTACTTAGTAATAATTAAATGTCTGTGCTCAAACATTCTTTGTGAAAGAGTTGCATACTTTTAAAATTTGCTTACCCAAAAATGTCTTGAACATACGTTTGACCATCCTTCTTTCATACCTTTGTAATTAAACAACTAGCTAAAAGACTATTTCTGGTTTCTATTTCAATAGAATATAAATTGTTTTGGGTCAACATTCTACACAAAAAACCTAAACTTCCAGATCTGTAACTCATCAACAATGTCCTATTTTATTCCACTTATTGCTTAGCTATATACTTGGGATAAATTGATTGCAGTTTTTGTATGTGAAACAATTCTAAAACCATAATTTCTATTCCTTTCAGATAACACTATGATAAGATCCAACACCCTAGCTGTCCCTTCATACAAGCCCTCCTCTAGCTACAGTGACGGCCGCCGATTGAATATCCACCTTCAGTCCCTACGATTATCCCCGACCCAGTTGACTGATCACGCGCATGGTGTCACGCGCTCTTTGTCCCACGGATCCGTGATCAACTCGCAACAACAATGGTGGAAAGTAGACGAAACTAAAGGAACGATCAATCGACCTACCAGTCTTATGGTCTCCGAGCGCCACGGATTTTATAACACTGCCCAATATAGTAGTACAAATAGAGAATCATTCCTTAGAAGCCTTCACACGGTGACTAGGAGGCAGAAAAAAAGTAATACTGAAAGTAAATCGAATTGGGAATTGAATTACGTTCAGGAGTATCAGAGGGAGCAAAGCCGGGCGTTGCATTTGAAGAAATGGGCGTGTGGTAAATGTACTTTGGAGAATTCTGGCATTCGAACGCACTGTGAAGCCTGTTTGTCTCCAAGAATATCACCTTTGGCAAGAATCTCTAATACTAGAGGCTTGAGTGTCACGACGTTAGGTCGCCATGAATCGATGAACAGGGATGGGGCGACATCTTTACCCACAACTGGTGGGGTAATGATAACTGTTCCAGATTGGCCTCAAACCGGAAGCACTACTTTAGGGGCATCATTCCGAAGGTCGATAAGCGCTCAAAACTCTCCCGAAATCAGACCCACTTATAGGAGGTCGTTTTCCGAACAACACAACGCTGATTCTCGACCCATTGGCAAAGTTATTTCCAGCAGAAGAAGTCTGAACGAGTATCAGAGATCTCTTGCCAGTTATTGTGGGAGTCTGAGCAAAAAAGAAGATAAGAAGGATAGAGCGGAAAAGAAGATAGACGAAAGTAACATAGATTTAGAATGTAGTTGGGACACAAACGCTGAAGGTGTAATATATGCTTTGCCAAACAAAGGGAAATACAAAGACCTAAACTTGCAACTTCAAGTCAATAATAACGGCACTAGATACTCCTACGTTTCGGTTCAAGATACAAAAACAGTGATGAGTAATTCACACAATGAAGCGTTGTACTCGAACGATATAAGTGATGGTGATTATGCTAGAATAGACGAGTTGCTCGGTGAAGAGAACTGCATATCTCCAGTGAACAATGTAGATGTGGTTGGTCCGAGCAATTTGAGGACTTCTCACATAGGTGTGTCGGTGCCTAGGGACCCCAATACGAAAGTGTTTAATATGCTGCCGTCGGTTGGCAAGGTGGCACACAATCCCAGCAGGGAAACTTCTAAAGTGCCTTCATCACAATCACAAGCTTCGTGAGTATTATCGACTATGTATAATCTTGTTTATGGTCCGACTCACACTACAGTATGCATGCAAATTCGTGCTATCCTTTACGTACTTACTTAAATTCTTTACAAGTATTTAATTGTAATATTGATATCGGAACGCATCCCTTTGCAAGCTAAGTCAAAACCTACAGGATATTGTATATTTTTAAGAAATTGTGAAGATATTTTTTATTTGCGTGTTTGGTAAAGTTAGTTTAAGAGCGTCAGTAGAAAATGTGATTTCGTTTTATGGTTCCTGTATATAATGTTTCCAATAACTAAAAAGCCAATAAATTGTTATTTTGATGTATGGTACATACATATAAAAAAAGAATGAAGTATAAAAAATCAAGACTCATACAATAATTATTTTTACTTATATCTTTGGACCTTTAGATTGGTAGTTTTCTTGGGTTTTGACTCTTCTTGTGCCTTCTTACTTATTTTGTGGCGATTAATAATGAAAATATAAAATATATTTGAGGTACTCGATATATTTCGGCCCACGGTATTTAATAATTATTAATTAATATTAATAATAATTTTACTTATATCACCATACAGTGTTCCAAGACCTTTGATGTCTGCCGTGTCTGCGAAAACACCAGCAGCGTCCGGACAGTGGTCATATTGCTAGGGTTGTCACAATACTAAACAATTAAAATGTAACCCAATCGTAGGTACTTATTTGTTATTTATCTTTTACACATCATATGACTTAGTAAGTAATTAAATAAATTTTGGATTAAACCTGTTTCAAGGGAATAACTGAAAACCACAACACACTTCGGCACACATCATTGTTCCTTTTTACCTGTGGAATTCTTTATAAAATGATTTATTCATAAGGAATTATTAGACAATATCTTTTAATAATCCATTAGTAAAGTCAATTCTGAAGGCTTTAATTTAAGTTTTGGTGCTGTCAAAACTTATTTTTTTAAAAGTAATATAGCTTCCGTTATTAACACTGAAGAACTATTTTGGATTGAAGAAAATTTAGCACTAAAAATGAAATCGGCTGCAGTATCTGTCTAAAGCATTTATAAATACTGCAATATATTTTCGGTTTCTTGATTTGGTGTGTTTTAAATTTCTATGATTATTACATTTAACTCGCAACAACAAGCAACAACGTGAGCGAGATCGAAATCGATAAACGCAGTCGATGCAGACTCGTGCAGCGCTACGACTAAGACGGCGCGGGTGCTGTGCGGGTGTGCGGGGCGTCGCCCCCTCCACGACTCACCTCATACCCCGTTTGCCATGTCGACCTGTCGCCTTCAGTACGAGATATCAAGTAGTCTTTTGACTTAGTAACTTCATCACCCGTTATATCAAGAATAGGTTTAGCTTTGTCCTTTCTTTGGTTCGTAAACAAATAGAATATGTAATGTATGTTTCTATTTAGCCTTTTAATCAAAACATTAGTTCTTACAGAAAAAAATTACTCCATAACTTTCTTAACCTGTTCCAGGCGGGAATCCCGCATGTGGCAATGTTCAGAGTGCTGGTTCGCCTACAACGCGTGGTGGGCTCGCGCGTGTGACGTCTGTAGGGCGGGACGACCGCCCCACGCCGCTGTCACTGTTGCTTCTAGAGACATTCCTGACGCGCCAACCAGGTGAGAGATCACGTCATGGCTGGCCAATCAGAAGCTTCTGCTGTTGCATCAAAGGCTATGTTCCGTTTTGGTCCCATCAAAGCTTTATACACCTTCCATCTCATTTGGGCTGAGGGCAGCACTATACAAATATGTCATAAGTCATAAAGAACCTAAATGGCGGCCCACCATTGGCGGATGTCATCAGTTCTCCTTGTATCCACTGTCAAGTTAATATGCTATTAAATCCCTTGACCGTTATTCGAAGCTTAATAGATTGAGATAGGCACTTCTAGTTTCCCGCGCTTTTTCCCTTTCCTTTTTACCCAAGGGGCTCCGTCAAGGTATCATGACGGTATCATGATGGTATCATGTCCGGTTTATCCTCCTTCCTCCACGAGGCAGAGGCGCGTAAGAAAACGCTCGCGCCTTGTACTTCATTGGCGTCTTGTTTCCCGCTACGAACGGTTGAGCTTCAACCAATACTGATATTTTAATTTTCTGCTTAAATAATTTCCCTTTTCATAGTTTTCTATCTTTTGATTTTTATTATATCAAGGAGATCAAGGATTTATATTTATATGAACAATGGATGTTAACGACGAAGCGCCACCAGGACGTGGGCAAGCCCCTCAACCATCTCTTGCGAGGGTCCCACAGGCCCTGCTGACACCACGTGGGCGGGCCCCATTGCCACCACGTGCGCAGGTCTCGCCAGCACAAGTGCTGCAACCGTCGCCGCCATCACCGAGACCTGAAGCGCCGCCACCTCCACTTCCGCCTCGCAGGCGGAGGGGAAGGTCAGCATCGAGTTCCTCGAGCAGCAGCAGTACCAGCTCATCGACTTCGAGCTCTTCATCGGGTTCAGCTCGTCGCCATAAGCGCTTTCGCCGCAGACGCAACAAAAGAAGGGGGGGCAAACGAAAACGCCGCAACAATCAAAGGTTAGAGGAGCTGACCAGACAGGTATGTGAACTGCGTAGTCAATTATCCAGTAAGAATAACGATCATGAAGCGAGTCCTCTTGTCAACATTGAGGATGATTTTTCGGTTGATCCAAATGTCAGTGGCGAGCTTTATGAGGATATACCTGATGATTTAAATAAAGTGGAGCCTGTCATTAATTTTGACATAGAGATAAAGTTAAAAGAACCCGCGGTTCCCAAAGCGCCTGAGAAGTTTGTAAAATCCTTAAATGACTTACAGCGTTTTAATACGCAGGAATGGTGCGAAGTTCGTTATACCGATACTCAAAAACTTTATAATCTTACTCCTGGATTTGTAGGGTTGGAAATGAATGACGAAGTAAAAGCGTATGATACCTTGCGGAATTTAGCGTATGCAGATAAGACCTTTGCATCCCTGACTTTTTGTGCATTAAAACAAAGAGAAGCTTTACAAAATAGCCTCCAAAGTCTTCTAACGTGGTTTCGTGATAGTGACAACCCGAGCTATGGAGATCTCAAGGAAAAAATTAATGAATTTTTTATTCAAGGGGAATTTCATAAAGTGTCAGGGGACTTGATGCAAATTATTTGCGGTCACCGCGCTGAGATAATACAAATGAGAAGAGATGGTATAATGAACTTTGTGCGTGACCCTCTTGTCAAATCTGGTTTGCGAAAAATACCACCAACTTGCCAAAATGCTTTCAATGCAGAAAGTTTCACGACTTCACTTGAGAAAGCTGGTGGAGTGAGAAAAGCTTTCTGGCCAATTAAATCGAGTAGCTCCGCTCCGCAAGCAGGAACAAGTAAGGCTGGAGAGCAGAACCCTTCGCAAGGGTTTGTTTCTTATAATGGTCCCTCGCAGGGTACCAGAAATTCTGGCTCTAACAACAAAGTGCCCTCGCAGGGTGCTAACTTTTATCGTCCTTCGCAAGGACGTCAGAATAATGACCGCCGCGGAGGTGGTTCTTATAATAACAATTTTCGATCACAGCGCGCACAACAAAATAGAAGACCGAATTTTCAAAACAAATCTGGCCGTAAGCGCGCCAACTCACCCTCCGCTGGCAACCACGGAGGCAAAAAGAAAAGGTATTGACTCGATCCAGTTCCGAGCGGGTCAGTTAGCACATTATTACCGCCAGTGGGAAAGGCTGGGAGCTCCACTATATCTGCTTCGAATCATAAAAGGTTATCGCATACCCTTTTTCCAAAAACCACCATTAGTAATGCCGAGACTAGCACAGGGGGACTTCGATACTCCGGTGTCGGAAGACATGTCCAAAGCTATAGAGCAGATGAAGAGTCAGGGTGTGCTCGAACCAGTAGAGTTATCACCAAGCTTTGTATCAAAGGTCTTTCTCATTCCAAAAAGCGACGGCTCTGTACGTCCAATTTTCAATCTAAAGGCTCTCAACAAGTATGTGCTGACAGACCCTTTCAATCTTATAAATGTATACCAATTACCGGATTTTCTTCAACCTCAGGACTGGCTGTGCAAAGTCGACATTTCCCAGGCTTATTTTCATTTGGGCGTAGCAGAGAGCCACAGGCGCTTTCTAAGACTAATTTACAAAGGGGAAATCTTGGAAATGACATGCCTACCATTCGGTCTCAGCACGACACCAAAAACCTTCGCCTCTCTGACCAATTGGATCGCTCAAATACTCCGAAACCTAGGGGTTCGGATAATCGTCTTCTTAGACGATTTTTTGTTGGCTCATCAGGACAGAACAACTCTGTGCGACCACGTGAGCATGTTACTCAGTTATCTAGAACGACTAGGATGGCTGGTCAATCTCAAAAAGTCACAAACGACCCCACAAAAGAGTTTAGTGTACTTAGGCTTGAGATGGAATCCCTGGGAAAACAAAAAGTCTCTTCCTCAAGAGAAGGTAACTGCACTTCGAACCAAAGTGTCAAAAATACTGCAGCGAAACAAAACCACCATACATGTCTTACGCAGTTTAGTGGGTTTCTTCAATTTTGCAAGTTTTGTTGTCCCAAGAGGCAGACTGAACTACCGAGCATTGTTACTATTCCTGAACTCGAGGCTCAAAGAACCATCGAGAAAGCTCCATCATCTTCCACAGGATGTCCGAAGGAATCTACAATGGTGGTTACACAATTGCCACTGTCCCTCAATACTTCATGCTGCGCCTCCGACGCATTATTTGACGACAGATGCTTCAGACCGTGCCTGGGGAGCCCAAATAGACAATATTCCTATGTCGGGAACGTGGACCTTATCGGAAGAACATTTGCATTGCAATATGAAGGAAATGCTGGCAGTGCTAAAAGTATTAGAAGATCGTTGTCATTTCCTCCAACAGAGCACAGTTCTTGTACAAAGCGACAACAAAACCGTAGTCTCCTACTTACGGAACGAGGGGGGAACAAAATCTCTTTCATTACTGAAGCTCACTCACGATGTGTTTCAAATATTGGATCGATATCTGATTCATTTAACTCCATTTCATCTTCCCGGCAAATACAATTGCCATGCCGATCATCTCTCTCGAAACCTACGTCCCCCAGAATGGCATCTGTTACCCCAGTGCACAGAGATGTTATTTGCGAAGTTCGGGGTTCCCCTCATAGACCTGTTTGCTTCAGACACAGCACATGTTGTGGAGAATTATGTGACACTAGACTTACACGACCAACAAGCAATGTTTCACGATGCTTTTTCCCTGACGTGGAATTTTCAATTGGCATGGATGTTTCCACCACCATACCTAATACCCAGAGTGTTAGCTCATCTGAACCAGGCACAAGGAATTTATTTGCTGGTGGTACCTCGCTGGGAACGGGTATTTTGGCGAGCAGACCTGAAAGCCAGGGCGTTAGCAGCCCCTTTCACGATTTACAACCTCGAGTGTCACCTAATAGACACCTCGACAGGGCTAGCCCCGCGGGATGTTCGCAATATGACACTAGAGGTGTGGATATGTGGGGGTGGTCAAAGAACATCATGGGATGGAATGAGGAACAAATTACATTACTAAAATCTTCCTGGCGCACATCTACTATCAAAACGTACAAAGTGGCATGGGCTCGATGGTTACAATGGTCGCAGAGTCATGAAATTGATCCTTTCAAACCCACTGGGTCAGTTGTTGCAAAATATTTAGCTGATTTGCATCTAATACACAATTTGTCGTATAACACAATTTTGTTGCACAAATCAGTCGTTTCTACTTTATGCGATGCAGATATTTCTGGTCAAATAAGTTCGCATACTTTAGTTAAACACGTTTTAAAGTCCATCGCGTTAAAGAAACCTGTACCCCGTAAGTTTCCTATTTGGAATATAGATACAGTTGTCGCGTATCTTCGAAACTTGTCTACTGAGACAGCTAATAGCGAATTCTTGGCATCTAGAATAACTGCTATGTTATTGTTACTTTGTTCTGGTAGGCGTGTTCATGACTTAACCCTTCTGCATATTGATGCAGACCATTATATTGAAAACTCTTCCAGTGTGACATTTTGGCCAGTTTTTGGTTCTAAGACTGACTCAGCTGACCATAGACAATCAGGTTGGAAATTGTCCACGAATGCAGCAGATAAGAATCTCGATCCTGTTTATTGGATCAAGCGAACTATACACCTATTAAAAGAGAGGCGTGACTTAGCGGCATGCACTAATTTGTTTATCAGTACTAGAGGTCCACCAAAGGCGGCCTCTAGAACAATAATTGCTGGCTGGGTAAAAACAATTTTGAGAGAGGCCGGGGTTCTTGCAACACCTGGGAGTGTGCGCTCAGCTGTGGCGTCCAAAAATTGGTCAGACAATTTCCCTCTTGACGATATATTATCTAGAGGGAACTGGAGGTCTAGTAATACTTTTAATCGTTTCTATAGACTGCAGGTCATGCCAAACGTATCAAATAATAATATCTCTAACTTATTTGAACCTATGCAGTAGGTAATTATATTTGATTTCCTACGGGTTTATGAAATTGTGTATAGTTAATTATTATCAAGAAAGTCGTGCTCCCTACAGTTATGTTTGTTTTTCAATTATTGTTGTTATTGAAGATGTACCTTTGCTTCATGCTTAATTATTTAATATGTTACCAAAATCATATTTGGTTGAATATTGATACTGATTATATAATCTTGTGCTTGCCTATTTAAAATTAATATTTATGAAATACAATATTTTGCTCATTATACTATTGTTATTTTTTCGTTATAACAAACACCAACAATTCGCTCATATATACTTTTCTTATCCATTAGTCCCTTTCTTACATGCTACTTCACATTGGCATCCTCCTCCACCAGGCGATAACAAACACGTCTCAATCTATTAAGCTTCGAATAACGGTCAAGGGATTTAATAGAGGCGTTTTACCTACCAATAAAACGCTTATTAAATTACTTACCTTATTCGAAGCTTAATAGGGTAATTTCTGCCTGTTGTTTTTTCGACGCAATGAAGTACAAGGCGCGAGCGTTTTCTTACGCGCCTCTGCCTCGTGGAGGAAGGAGGATAAACCGGACATGATACCATCATGATACCGTCATGATACCTTGACGGAGCCCCTTGGGTAAAAAGGAAAGGGAAAAAGCGCGGGAAACTAGAAGTGCCTATCTCAATCTATTAAGCTTCGAATAAGGTAAGTAATTTAATAAGCGTTTTATTGGTAGGTAAAACGCCTCTAGTCTGTACAGCCTGTGGCACGAAAGCCAAGCGGTGAACGAAACGCGGAGGGGATGGTGCGCATAGGTACAATTGGGGAGCTAATCAGCGCTTACGCATGGGTACACGTACGAACGCCCCGCGCCCCGCTTACTTACCTATTTTTGACTTCTGCGCATTAACGGTCGTAATCTGTACGTGCGTTATTTTCTCTGTGGTACGTGCATTGCCAGTTATCTTTTTTTTTCAATCTCTAAACAAAGTTGTTACGTTTTACTGTGAAATGAAATGAATACTTTATGTATGCAATGTAGGTACATATGTAAATACACTTATCGCACGTTAGAGGTACATAAATACACTTATCGTTGTTACCTTCTGGATATAGGTTAAATAATTTTTTGGTACTTATCGTTATTTGTTCACCTATTCCTAAAAACAGCGGCCGTGGCATGCTATTATCGCACGCGAGTTGCACACCTCGCGGAGCCACTTGGCCTTTGTTTTGCTGACTGAGGTGGGAGTTTTATCGCTTACTTTGTTATGGCGCGTTAAATAGAGCGATAAACGAAGTCTCTTATCATGCAACGGACCCAGGGCGATATAAAAATTTATAAAATTTACCTTTTAGGGTGAGGCCATTAAATGCGACGTCCCAAGCGAGCAGCAGTAAATGTGCAGAGGCTAATCGCAATGAGCCAGTGAAAAAGTTGACAGTGCCCATAGCGTCCTTGGATCATGACTTGAACAGTGACGAGCTGTTGTTTGCTGTTGGTGAGTGCATTTTTGTAACCTAAAGTAAAGTTAATAAGATTATATTTGTGAATATGTATTATTAGGTTAAGGTATTTATTAATATGGGCTATAAAAAAAGTTATGCCTGAAATAAAATGATTATTATTATTATTATTAGTAGGTATAACAATAACCCGAGAAGAATAGCGAATGAGACTGTAACTGGAATTATTCGCTTTTTTAACTGACTTTAAAGAAGAAAAAGCTTCCAATATTTATTTATTTTTTATTTATTTATTTATCGCAAAATTTAATGGCAAAAGTACATGCAGAGCGCTGATCAATAGGTATGGAAACTGGGTTTGACTGATGCATTGCTTTACTTATGTATAAATTGTGGCAGTAGCAGCCCAAAATAGACCGAGCTAGGGCTGGCTACATCAATTTGATCAGTTGAATTAGCAGTCAATCCGTCACGAACACATGAAGCTACTTTTTGCATTTATTTGATATTTTGGGGGAGCATGCAAATCATAATACTTATACATATAGAATACTACCATTTATCAAATACAAACATATTTATATATTATAATTTATATATTATATAATATTTAAAATTATTATATATACATATATATTATAGGTTTAATTGTGTGACCTAGAAATATCTATTTTTTTCCATAACGCATCAAAAGTGTTGCAGTCCATTTTCAGCAGATGAACTTTTAAAGCCCTTTTTAGTTTGGGTCTATCTTTAGAAGCGTCCACCAGGACACTTATTTCTTCTGGGAGATAGCGATATAGTCGAGGTGCCATTACACTGCAGTGTTTACTACTGAATCCTGACGACCTAAGAGGAATGACATATTTTTTTAATGTAGTGTCTCTTTTACATCGGGTATTAGTGCTCAGAGGAAAGTTGTTCAGATGTCTCGACATGTAAATCATTGTTTGCCAAACAAACATCTTGCGAGGAGTCAAAACTTTGCAAAGTTGGAACAAATGTACTGTAGGAAATCTTCGTGGCTTCCTTAAAATTATTTTTAAATTAAATTTTTGTGCAATTTCAAGTTTCTTGATTATATTAGAGCCACATAAACCCCAGGCCAGAATACCGTAAAGAAACAGCGACTGGGATAGTGCATAGTATAAACTGAACAGAAGACGCTTTGACAATATATTTCTTAAGTCGCAATATAAATAACCAATGCTTCTGATTTTGGAAGCTAGCTTATTTATGTGCTTCTCCCATTGCAGGTGCTCGTCTATTACAGCACCGAGATATGTAGTGCTGCTAACACGTTGAAGTTTTTCACAAAAGCATGTAGTAGTGCAGTTATGGATTCTGATTATGGGTTCTGTTTTTGGCAGACCAGCTTTTGTAGGGGCGAAGCACATAAATAGCGTCTTGTGTTCATTCAACGTCAGAAGGTTAGAATCATACCACTTTTTAGCCCGAGCCACCCCCTCAACAGCCTTTTGGGTCACCTTTTCCCAAGTAGATTCTGAGAATAACAAGACTGTGTCGTCCGCAAAACAAATAGTGTGACAATCGGGTATTATCGGGTGACAAAAGTCATTGAGGTAAATGCTGAATAATAAAGGTCCGAGGACACTACCCTGCGGAACACCGAATTCTACGGTATTTGCTTTGTCATCACTAATTGTGTTTCCGATACGCGTTTCGTGGCTGCGCCCCTCTAGGTAGGACCTGAACCAGTTAAATGCATTGTTAGTGACACCAAGCAGCGATAGTTTTTTTAGCAAGATTTTATGTGATATAGTATCAAACGCCTTTGCTAAATCTATATATACGGCGATGGTTTTCTTTTTATCCTCGTGATTTTCAGTTACTTTTTTACTTAATTCTACAATTGCATCACTGGTACAGAGCTCAGTCCTAAACCCATATTGTTGTTTAGACAGAAAGTCGTCGGCAAAGGCACTTAGGCGTATTTTTACTACTTTTTCAAATATTTTAGATGTTGTGGATAAAAGGGATATTGGGCGGTAATTAGACAATAAATTCTTCTTTCCGTTTTTGAAAATAGGTACGACTACAGCAGTTTTTAGTTTAGTCGGGAAAATACCGCATTTAAAGCTCAAATTAATAATAAAGACAAGAGGGCAGGTTATTTGACGTTTAATTATTTTATAGACTTTTGAGGAGATTCCGTCCATTCCACATGAATTGGTATTTTTTAATTTAGTGATTAGAGAATCCACTTCCCGTGCTGTCGTCGACCGTAAATAGAAAGATCTATTTGCTCCTTCAAGGTTTACATGATTGCTTAAATATTCCTCAGTGATGTTTAGGTTGCTCAAGTGGCATTTGGCCAGATTAGAACCCACAGATAAAAAATATCGATTGAAAGCATTTGTCACTTTTTTTGGTTCCTCTGATGCTTTGAGGGTTTCCCCATTACACAAAATTTCTTCTATATTGCTACTTTTGTTATTTTTACGGCTAGTTACTTCATTTACAACATTCCAAATTTTTTTAGGGTTGCCTGCACATTCATCTATTTTTACTTTATAGTATTTTTCTTTCGCTGTTTTAATATTTGAATTGCAAAACCTTCGATAGCTAATATAATTGCCTTTTATTTTAGTATTATCAGGATATTTTTTGTATAATTTAAATAATTTATTTCGTTTTTGAATAAATGCCAGTAGTTTGTCGTTTATCCATGGTTTTAGTTTAATTTTTTTATGTGGAATTTTTTTTAGTGTTGTATTATTATTTGTGTGTTTATTTATTATGCTATGAAAAGCGTCCAGTGCTAAATTAACGTCTGTTTCATTGTATATTTCGGTCCAAGACTCTTTACTTATGTCTTTTTCTATTTGTTCAAAGTCAATGCACGGTATTAAGCGGTTCATCTCACATCGTGTTGTAATAACAACTGCATTTTTAACCAATAAAAAGGAGGAGGTTTTCAATTCGCCTGTGTTTTCATTTGGGTTTGTTTCTCCGTAAATCCGTGATTTCTTAACCGATTTGAACTATTCTTTTTTTTTAATAAGAAGGGTGTCCCTCGAGGTAAATTCCGTTTAAATTTTGTGATGATCTGACAAAGGTCTTCAGAAATAGGGAGTGGAAGACCACAATTAATGACAGCAATCGACATTAAGGCAATTATTCTGTACGAAGATGCTGATTGCTGGGTGTTACTTGAAAATTGACACTATACCGACTTGACCTATGATCCTGGCCTCATCACCGTAGACTTCCCCAACGGGAGACTTGAACGGGAGAAGTGAATGTCTGCTGTTACAATTTAAGTCGCCTACAATATTTCTATTTTATCACAAAGTACTGTATATTTCAGATTCTACCCCGACCCAAATCACAACAGAAACGCCAGGCTGGTCGTGTGACCGATGTACGCTAGTGAACGACTCTGATGTCACTGTTTGCGCAGCCTGCGCCGGCTCCAGAAGACCGCAGCTACAATTTTGGTAGGTTTAGATATCACTTATTGATTTACTTTATTAGGAACAACAAACAGCAGATTTTGTAAATATAAAATATTACATTTAAACAATAAACACGGCCAATAACAGTTAATCACCATTAGATTTGGAATTGACAAAAAGCTTACAAAAAATATACATACAAAGAAAACGAATGGTTGCATAAAAACTAAAACAATACAAAAGAGAAAAACAATAATGATATATAGGTAATTAAATTAAAATTTGTAAGTGCGTGTGCAAGTGATGAGTGAGAAGGGTTTGTATTGTGAGTGTGTTTATTCAATCTGTGCCCCGTTTTCGAATTGGGCGTTATTTTATGAACACCCTTATAGCCTATATGTTGATCAGGGACAAAAAATAAAAAAAACGCATTCAAATCCATTGAATGGTTCTCGAAATAAAAAGGAACGATACAGACAAATTGTTATTTTATGTTATCAGTTGGTTTGTGCATGTAGTAGATTTTTATCATTAAGGGTGTAGAATACCTCACTTCGCTTCGCATGATCCTGTTTTATACCAACAAATACTGCAACAATCACTCTAAAATTGATATATGGTAGTTGAGGACTTATGCTATGTCCATGCTGTTGTGAAAACTTGAATCCATTAAATTTTCACGATAGAAAAAAATTACAAAGTTACCTCCAAACCGTACAATAAACCGATAGCATTCAATGAATACTTGAAATTAGATCTGACACTTTGCATACTATAACTGATATTAATATAAAGCAGCTGCAGACTGTTCCATAAAAATGAAAAAACCATCAGTGTAGCCGCGATTTCAAAATAACTGATGTTTTGCGTGAGCGTGATCTGATTAGAGTAGGATAGACAGTTAAAAAGCAGAAGCGCTAACTCGCGACACTAAAGGACTGTGCGAATTGAGGTATTATGTGCCCTTAATAGCAGCTCACTCGAGTAATGAAATAGTCACGTTGCATTGCAAGTATGCGTGTGAGAGGCAAACAGAACTATAGCATGGGTAGGACAAGGATGCGGCTACCATCATAGCTACCTTGTGTTTTGGTTTAAATTGTACTAATTCCAGGTCGTGTAGCTCGTGCACGCTACGGAACCCGCAGTCGGCGAGCTTGTGTCTCGCGTGCAAAACCCCACCGGTACCCAAACACGGGATCAGCACGTCTTCTGAAACTACTTCCACTACTTCAAGTAAGTGTACCAGGTTTTATCTCGACTAGAGTATAATATTTAAAGAGTTATTGACGATAATAAAGTCGATTCTGAAGGCTTTCATTTAAGTTTTAGTGCTATCAAAACTAAAATTTTTCCAAAGTAATATAGCTTCTGATGTTGACACTAAAGAACTATTTTGGGATTAAGAAAATTTAGTTCTGACAGCACTAAAACTAAAATTAAAGCCGTAAGAATCGGGTTTACTGTTTCGTCTTGGACGCTTGGTTGTAGAGCTGGTTATGTGCTGGCTGGAAATATTAGGTAACTGGCCGTCAACAGTGAAAGAGTTTTAAAAATAGGTTCAGTGGTTATTAATGACTATGTCCTCTAGGAACTTCCCGTACCAAGGGAAAAAACTAAAGCATATGTCCAATTGAAGAGTAAACAAAACAACGATGAAAGATTTTACTACTAAAACATTCGTGGTTTAGATTCATAATAGTAAACTTTAAACTTTCGCGATTTTCACACATTATTAACTTTTTATTGGGGTCTTACTCGCGATAACTAACAACATACCTTAATAGAGAGATATGTGCTTGACGTTTCGACGCCTCTCTATGCTGTCGTGGTCACAAGCTAACTGATTAATAATGATATTGAAAGGGCTACTCACGATTTTATATAGTCAGATTTGGCCTGACTAGTTTCACTGTATTCGTACAGTTTCTTCGGAGGCAAACATGGTTACGCGGCGGTTCCCCGTTTGACACCCAAGTTCCAAAGATTACCCGCGCGAATGTTATTAATGGCTATGTCCCCAGGGATCTGCCCGTCTCCAAGGAACAAACTACAGCATTTAGGAATTATGTAGCTTCCTATTAGTGTAAGAATTTCCAGAATCGGATCATGTGTTCCGGAGATAACTCCCTACATCCAAACTCACAAACCTCTTTATTTATTATTTCCTGGGTTCCGTACATCAAAAGAAAAAAAAAACGGAACCCTTATAAAATCACTTTGCTGTCCGTCTGCCCGTCTGTCTGTCAAGACCCTTTATCTCGGGAACGCGTGGAGGTATCGAGTTGAAATTAAAACCGTACACTCAAATCTACAGTCCCTTGAAGCTGTGAAAATATCAAACTTCTAAGTTAACGTAAAAAAAAGATACGGCTGTTTATGCCGCAAAAAACGTGTATTTCGACATTCTCAAGGGAATCAAAATTCATAGGGTATTTCTTGTTGACCTAGAACTATGAAATTTGGCAAGTAATACCGCCTTATACTACAAGTATAGGATTGAATCTTAAAACTATACACTTGTTATTAAATCATAAAAAATCACCGAGGTCAAGCAACGGTATGCGCGGTCATAATTGTACGGGTGACTAAATCTTATTGTAAATGTTTTTTTTTACTTTTAATAATTTGTACGGAACCCTCGGTGGGTGAGTCTGACTCGCACTTGTCCGGTTTTTTATTTATTTATTATATATATTAACAAAGTACTTGTGTCTCAGGTGGGCGCAGTCCCTCCCCCAGAAGAAGTATCAGACACACCCCCGCGCTGCCCCGACGAGGCTCCAGACACAAAACTCCGCCTACCGAAACCAAGTACGTATACAGTAAAGGAACCAACAACCACGACAAAAGCATTACAATTTCGTTATGTTACTTTTTTCTACACGTTCCATAAATTCTACAATAACCAGTTTTTTCACCACAAAAATGTTTCTGCGATCAAATTTGCTGTTTAAAAAAATTATGGAAATTATTAAATAGCAAAATTAGATTGTAAAACCTTTTTTTGGTTAAAATATTGATTATTCTTACTCGCAAATCCTCCCGAAGTTATTCGGGGGAGAGTAAGAGAACAGCTCTCAGGCAAAAAAACCAGGCGGCCCACCATTGCCTGGGACCGATGGATGGCGGTATATCCATCCCCAATTGCCGGGCTTTGTATAAACAGACTGGCGAAGGGCAGCGTCGTCACTGGTGCAAGGGTTTCGGCACCGCGCTCACCAACCCGCCTGCCCAGCGTGTGTGAGTATGGGCATTTCTTCCAGGAGGACCGCCAAGAGTGGCGAAATCCTGGAAAGGCCTATGTCCAGCAGTGGACGAAACAGGCTGATGGATGGATTATTCGCATAGTAGGTTTACCGCAAAATTCAGTCTGTCGCCACGCACGCCACTCACTCGCTAAGCTATGGTTTCCTCCAAAAGCGGTGGCGACATTAAATATAAAAAGACGCCCGTAGACACGTGGAATGGTCGAGACTACAAACAGTTTCATCGACGGCCGGGCTGGCGGCGGGACTATTTAGTGGGTTAAGAAGGGATAGAGTTACGCGATAGAAAGAGAGGTGGACTTTTTGTGGGTACAATTTTAGGCTCACGGCGCTATGCGAGCTGAATTGCACTGTATTGCGTCGTAGCAAGCAAGAGTAGTTATTTATTTAAATGTCTTTGCGGAGAGATCCCTATGTATGTACCTGTACTATTATGTATTCTGTGCCCTGGGAATATTAGATAACTAGACGATGCCCTTTAGGGATTTGGGATAGACACAACCAGTTTTACCTGTGGGAATGCATTTTCGACACAATTTACTTACAATCCGTTTCATACCCTTACGAAAAATCCTTAGTGCTGCACCTTCACCCCTCTAAGGGACTTATGTTCTAAATCCTATATTTGCATAAATTTTAAAATTACTACGAGTATTATCCAGACCGAAGCTATGAGGGTTCGAAAATACGACGAAACGCTTCGAGAAAAGGCCCCGCCTGCTTTTGGCTCGTCTTGGCTGGGGGCATTACGGATTAGTATTTGGTGTGCAATAAAGAATTTGACTAATTTGCGTTCCAATTTCAGGCCAGAATCAACGGAATGGTCTTGTTCGGAATGTACATTCGTGAATTCTGTGACGGCGTCAACCTGCGACATGTGCCAGTCTCCCAAAACAAGGCTACTCCCCGCCGCGCCCGATCACCCAAACTTGGATGACGATGACTCTCGTGAGTAAATCACTAGCAGACCTAACATTAATAAATTAATAATAAACGCATAGAGTCGACGCGTGGCACTTTACGGGCTCTTTTAAACATAAATATTGCTTATTTCCAAACAAAATATATACGAGAGATTACATTAAGTATTAAAAAAAAAAATTTCAAGCACAAGCCAGCCAAAACAAACAATTTTTATACGTTTCTTCTTAACATCTAGCGTATTTTTTTGTATGGAAACTTATTACGCTATTTAATCCTTATTTTTGGTCTGCTAGTAATTATATATCTGTGGAGTAAACCAGCTTTTACTACAAAAAAGGACCAGCCCTCTTATTGTCTAACTTCAATATCCATCGCAATAGCCATCAAAGGTGTCGTGATTGGCTAAAAATTATGTGTGATGTCATTTCTGGCCAATCACGGCGCATTTGAAGGCGATTGCGATCGATGTCGAAGTTAGACAATATGGCCCTTGGTTTTGTCATTGTAAGTAATTTGAAGTACAACTACAGGTCCCGGCAATAAATATTACACATCGTGTTGTAGCGTCATCTCTGTCGCACGCAGCACTAACAGTGCGGTGACAGAGACGGCGCTCTACGATACCGAAGCTAGCCGTTTACTGCTCGCTACTGTACATGCTCTGCTGATTGTAACTTTGGAAGCTAGATCTAAAACGTCATGCAATGTCATTAATATTAAGTAATGTAACTTTGCAATTTTATACGAGCAGTTTTAAATCGTATTCATAACTTGCAGTACTTGCAGAAAAGCAAAATAAACTTGCATCACGCGATATGTCATCCGCGTTTCTAGAGCCTCTGTTTGTTTGTGGTATGATATTACGCCATGCTTATGTATACTTTTCCAGCGGAAGGTTCGGACGGCGAGCGCCAAGAGAGCACGCCGATGGAAATACTAAGAATTAGAGAAGAAAGTCACGCGTGGACGCAATGGCAAGAAGTTTTAGCACAATGTGCGGCGGTAAGTTGGTTTGTTTTTGGCGTACGTTTTTCAGTTATTGTAATGTATTGGGCTAGTTATTGTAAACAGTCAAGAATCCGCAACTAAAGTCGCCGTCAATAGAAATTGTGGACTATGTAAACAAAGCGCCATGTTGTCTTTGTCTATGAATAGGTCTTTGTCTAGAGATGGGTAAGTATGTGATTAATATGTTAGGTGCTTAATTAATTTTCTTTATTTGATTCATCGCTAAAATATTCTGATGAATCGCTAGTCAAATCGCCCACGTTAATTACAAATGGTTCCGTCACATCGTCGGTGGCCGTATCTATTATCCCATCCAGTTCTTTCATTTTTTATTCTACTTTTAGGACATGAGCTACACATTTCGCTCACTGTTCTGGCCCGATGCGCGCCAAACCCTGGTCCAACAAAATCTTCACATCGTCCATTTTGAATGTTTTGTTGTTCCTTCCAACGTAACCTTTTACTTGCGCTCGTATCAACTCTATCGGGTTAAGCTCGCAATGATATGGTGGAAGGCGCAAAACTCACATTTTTCGATGCCGCCATCTCATCTACATACATTTTTTTATATTTTTGCTTGTCTACTTTAGCGATGAGATTCGCTTTGATTTCGGTTTCTTGAAATTTGATTTCTTTTTCGCGCAACCAGTTTTGGATAGCCTCCTTCCGCCAACTCATGTTGGGCGCCTTTTCGATTTGACGCGAATGATATGGGGCATTGTCCATTACTATTACGATAAAATCAATAAGAGAAGCCAAGTCGTTAGAATACCGAAAACACAAAAGATTTTAGAGCAACGCTGGAAGATCACACAGCTCTCGATAGAATCACACACACGTTTATGTCAAAGATTATGAAGTAACGCTGTTAAAAAAATGACGGAATAAAATAGCATCACGAATAAAATAGGTTTATATTCAAATAGATTCGTTCATCACTAATTTTCAAAGACAATACAGATTCGATGAGAAAAAAATATGACAGCAATCTCGACGCAGTACAGAATTGACTATTGATTCTCTGATTTTCCGTAATTAACTGCTGATTATTGAATATTTCATGATGAAATACAGCGAATGGCAGGTGGGACTTGATGCTTCATGATTTGGAATAATGTTCAGTGAGACTCCGTGACAGAACGTTGAGAAAAATTGAGAAAACGGTTTGTTTACATAGTCCACAATTTCTATTGACGGCGACTTTAGTTTTAATTTTCAAGGGATATTTCAGGACCCGATATTTGCGGGATCCCACATTCCTTATTCAGAACTTGTTTAGTTAAGAGGCTAGAATATTTCTTGATTTCCTTTCTTTTCTTTCCGTTTTCACTCAGCATTTCCCAGAATGTAGATTTTTGCTACTGTTTTCTTCCAAAGACTTGTATCTCTTCAATCTTGCCGGATCCCGCACCGCTAATCGGGATTGAGAATCATTTGATGTTCATACTTGTTTCAGACTGGGGAGCCCTATGTGGATGAATCATTCCCGGCTGCGTCTCGCTCCCTCTACTACAACGGAGGTAAATATCTTCTGTTTTTCTAGCTAAGTTTCATACTGATGATCATAGATCAACACCATTGTTACTATTTTGTCAGATTCTTCTCACACACTGTTTGCAAACTACCTAAACACTTGTAACTACAGCCTGTAGTCTAAAGGTCCTAAAATAAGTAGTATTCTTAGTTTCAAACCAATAGTCACTGTTACTTCGGCCTTAATTGTACTGAGATCTGAAATTCTAGCGATATATCGGTCAATGGAGTTCTGTGGAACTAAATACTATCACGCTCTTAGCACACCGACGCCGAGAAACGCGAAAATGTAGCGAATTTATGATGAAACGCAATAAAGAGCGAGATGCAAAATACGGGATATGTTTTCATATATTGAGACCTATTGCAGTTTCGCGGCGTCGTCGGTGTGCAAAGGTCGTTGGCAGAATACCCGTTTGCAATAAAGACGACCAAGGAGATGTTTACGTAACAATTTTACGAAGCAAAGAGTTCTGTTTTTGCTGTAGGCAACTCTTAAATATTTAGGCATCTGAATTAGGCGCCTCCTAAAGTTAGTGAAAACGGGGTTAATCGACCCCCACGTTCACATAATAAGGGCCACGTGAAGCATTATGTGTGATTTTATAACAAGCAAATAGTACGCGAGTAGAATAAATAAATTAATTTGTATTCAGGCAACGGAGCGAGCGGAGAAACGCATGCGGCGGCGAGATGGTTGCGGCCGAGACAGATACATGTGGATACTGACCATAGACTACCGTGGCTGGTGTTTAGAGAGCCAAGGCCTTCGGACATATCACAAGGTGAGAATAGTACTAAGCAGATATCGTGAGTACTAAGTTCAAATTTACAATGGAAATGCGTATTTTGGGGGACGATTCCAGAGAAACAGTCGAAGCGACATTTTTAAAAATGTATGGGATTCGACAGATAAAACGGGTTTTTACGGTAGAGAAGGCTAATTCGACAGACTGAGAATAACCCTCCTGCGGGCCTATTATGTAACGTTGTATTGGTTGCCAACTGGTTGTCAAACACCAAAAGCATAGATAAAAACTGATTTCAGTGTGTATTAACGAACTGTGACGTCACTTTAAGTAATAATAATATATCTATGTTTCGATGGTTGGCAATCGACTCAAAGATACCTAATCTAGGGGCAGCAGGCCTAACATGGTTGCCACTTTAACACCATTTTAGAACACCATTTGACAGAAAATACCGGGTGTAAAAGCAAAGGCAAGAATCCTTTAAGGGTGTGTTAGTATGACCGCTAAAGATATTATTTTAAATACTGGGATCTCTAAATAAAGTATCAGTACCTCATAATAACACGATTTTCTTTAGTCAAAATACACTAATCGCGTGGACACCCTCACGGTCGCTGGCCACTCTGATAAGGGGTGCGGGTTGCGGGGTGCAATTAGGTGTGTGGGGAGGCCGGTGAGCTGCGTAGCCATAGCTTAGAAAAATGATGGAATTTTTGGTAAAATTTCAAGGTATATATTTTTTTCTCGTAATTACATCAGAATCGTGTACACTTTCATACCCTAAAGGGATTCTTGACTTTGCATTTACATCCTGTATATGGGATTTACTGTCACATGGTGTTAAAGTGGCACCATGCTAGGCCCCCTGGTCATGAATATATGTTCTAAGCATGGAGGTTACACAAGAATATTTTCTTTCATCGTTTATCAAACGCTCAGTACAAATACTGTAGACTATCCCAACAATCTCATGCGCCACAGTCCTGCGGCGTGGCAGGTTTTGGCGGGAACGAAGTATGATGTTAACGGAGGCGAGTGGTATAGCGGGAAAGGAAAGTGTGTACAACTGGGCGTCACTCATGGACAGTTACCGTATAAAACGTTTTTTGGTTTCCGTACCTCAAAAAGAAAAAACTTAATCCTTATAAGATCACTTTTTTGTCTGTCTAACTGCCAAGGCCCTTTTTCTCAGGCCCCTATAGAGATATCAATTTGAACTTATGGAAATCTACGGCCTCACAGTGCTGCAAAAAATGAGACTTAACTCGACACAAAAAAAGATATTGCCCTTTACTTAATCAATTTCATACAAACTGAATTATTATGAAATACTTCCAGTTGACTTAGAAACTTCAAATGCCGTTTACAATTAGGTCTTATAGCACACGTCTTAGAAATAATCTGAAAATTATGTATATTTAGATATTACGAACCAACTTAATGAGACCCTTTGGATACAAAGAGTTTAATGGATCGTAAGTGTCAACTTAAGCTGTTATATATAACGGCTCGTGGAATAAGTTTGTGTCCAAAACGGTATGTACGGAACCCTCAGGGCACGAATACTATTCGCACTTGCTAAACGTGCTATTTGAGAGCGTGCAATGCTTGGCTTGTTGTAATTGTAACAGCCACGGCCCAGAGCGCGTTATTTTAAACAATCATAAAGCGTCATAGAGTTCAGTTCTACTTAATGCAAAATATGGTGTCGGGGTTTTAGACTCTTTACAATAAAAACATTGACCTCGCATAAACAACTGGACTCACAATCTCGCTCAAAAAGCGCCCGCAATGCATCTTGTAACCGCTACGGCGTGACAAGATCGAATGACGAGCGTACAACTGACATTGCATCGTATTTTGACGATATAATGTCTTAATTTGGTTGAATGCATTTTTGCTACTATGCACGTCGCCGTTCGGACGCTTTCTGACGAACTTTTCTTAGAGACTGTGTCTCTAGTTGTTTATGAGAGGTCAATGAATAAAAAGTGACGCTTGGTGTCATGAGAATATTGATTGATACTACTGTTCGTTTATTTTCTAACTGATTTGTGTTTTTCAAATCGTTTATTTTTATGTAGATTAATATTTTTATATAGTTTTTTTATTATTATTTTGACAGTTCTTTTTACATATTGACATGAACATTTTATAACTTAAACTTAGCATTTATTAGTTGATAATCTGACTATAAAAACGTGATAAACTAGATGAGACAGGTGGATGATGTTTTGCTTAGTATTTGAACTTACTACCTCATTAGACAGGTAGACTAAGATATATATATTTTTTCCTCATGACACAATTTCCTTCTGTCTTTTATATTTTTATCCTGTTATAATATATTGTTTAGTATTATTTTATATAAGTTAAAAAAAAACTGCGATAGTATTAAGCCATATTGAGAAAAAAAATACTGATAAAAAAAGACATATTCTTATTTATTCTTAATAAATAAACAAATGAATAAATTCCAGAAATTTTCTTCCAGGAGGACCGCCAAGAGTGGCGAAATCCTGGAAAGGCCTATGTCCAGCAGTGGACGAAACAGGCTGATGGATGGATGGAAATGAATAAATATTCCAATAAGTCTTTATTTTATGCATGTGTATAACTTTAGTAGCCCAACTTAAATATAGTTTTTTTTTAATTTCCCGTATCATATTTGTTTCACCATAAAATATTATTTTTATACAGATTAGATTTGACATGTAAAACGTATACTTTATGTATCTATTTTACAAATAAACATTTTGAATATTTGAATCTTGAAATGATTGATTTCAGGTGTGCTTGGAAACTGTTGGCTGCTATCAGCACTCGCCGTGCTCGCCGAACGTTCGTCGCTTGTTCGCGGCGTGTTGGTGCGGGGCGAGCCGAACATAGGGGCGTACCAACTGAGGCTTTGTAAAGACGGACGATGGGTGACCGTCACCGTTGATGATCTGCTGCCTTGTAATAAGAAGGGACACCTTGTATATTCTCAAGTAAGTGCGAAGAGAAAGCAAGTTTATTGCTGAATACATTGAGTTTAATACTGAATATTACGCGTTTGTTCACCTCTTGTTTGAGGCGAGCAACAACAGAAAATATTAATGGTTTAATAAAGGCCAAGTATTGCCAAAAGACGCAGCAAACGCTACATCTTTGTTCTGTTTACAGGCAAAGAGAAAACAGCTGTGGGTACCACTAATAGAAAAGGCGGTTGCAAAACTACATGGATGCTACGAAGCGTTGGTTTCTGGTCGAGCTATTGAAGGTTGGTTCTTATCTTTAACGTTTTAGAACTTAACTAGGCGCAAAGGCACGCCACTGTTTTAGTAAAAAAATTGATAACCCGTTTCTCTGATGTTTTTTTGTTTTAGAATAAAGCTTAATACCTCTATAGTTTAATACAGGCATTTAAAAAGTCACTATTTGGCTGAAATGTAAAATTTTGGTATTTTAGGCAAGAAAATAACTTTGTATGTAAAACTGTCCAGATTGATATCTTTGAAACAAAGTCAATATTCAAAGTTTTAGCCAAATGGTCTCTTAAAAATATCAGTACCAGATGATAGAGGTCTTTACTTTGGTCTGTAACGAAAAACAACAGAGAAACACGTTATCAATTTTTGTACTAAAACGGTGGTGTGCCTATGCGCCTTAAAATAATTAAAATGGTAACAATCCTTTCACCACATTTTTTTTCTTAAAAATTTAATATCACACTACCTATAGACATTGAGGGACTTATTATGAAGTTATACATTTTTGACAGGTTTATGCACGCTGACTGGAGCGCCCTGCGAGTCAGTTTCGCTGCAAGCAGGCGGCGGTGGGGGGGGCCCAAGCCCCGCCCCCTTAGAGCAGTTAGACAGAGATTTAGTGTGGGCACAACTGTTGTCTTCGAGACAGGCCTCGTTTCTAATGGGGGCCAGTTGTGGGGGAGGCAATATGAAGGTAACTACAACAATTTAAGGGTAAATTCGCAGGTTGTGTTGAGAACTGGATAGCTCAGTTGATAGGGCAATCGCCTGGTTAGCGGGAGGTCCCGGGTTCAAATCCTGGTTCAGAGCTCCTCACGTCTAGATTTACTTTTCTGCTCTTTGTTATCTTCTTTTCATGGATAAATCGCCAAGTACTTAAATAAGTACTAAATATATAGATTAATTTATATCTTAGTAGCAACAATATAGTATATATATTTTTAAACATTTTTAAAAAAGAATATGCGAAAAAGCTTCTTACCCTAGGGAAAAATAAATGTATGGAAATCCATTTCCGCCCTAGGGGTAAATAAGCGACAAACTTTAAAAATTAGAGGCCAAGGTTAAAAATATCCTACCGTCAAGCCGACCGCTTGTTTTCAACACAGTTTTTCAACATTTTATCCCATACCAGGGGAAGCGAGGAGACCGCAAAAATCTGGTATCCGCAAAAATATTACATCATTTCATTAATTTGCTATCTGTAGGGCCGGCTCCGGCACCCGATTTTGGAACCGGCGTCGGCACCTGCCCCCTGATTCTGTATCGTAAAATCAGTTGCAAAGCCGAGTGCCTATCGTCGAAAACATATAATATATATCAGCTTATCTAAATATACGTTCGTACTTAAAATGACGTCCCAATTCATAAATAGTTCAATACCCATTTAAGGTGATTTTGGAAGTTAATTTTTATCTGTTTGTTTTTAGTGAATAGCAACCATAAATGGCAACCGACACTGAGTTATAGGCCCGCTGAGGCACAGTCAGGTACACATTAATTTGTGCTCCTTCACAAGGCACGTTAAGCTGTTGGTTCACTTATGCTCGAAGTATGGCGATAGGGATCAACTCATCAACTTCAACTTGCCTTTTTGGAGTATCTGTCGATTCGCGGCATGAGACAAGAAAAGCTGAACTGATTCTGAAACTGAACTGACAGCAGAACACTGTAAAATACGAAAAAAATAACACTATCAAAATATAAAGGACCATGAGTAATTTTGGACCAATTACTCAACAGTGATAAATCCTGTGCCATATGAAAGCTTTTAGGGTATTATTAATTTCCTATTATGTCAGCTACATAGAATTCCAACGCGAACATGGTGTTTTAGAACGCTTTCAATACTGAGAAAGCATCAATATCAATTATCAAAAGTTTTTTTCCACATTTTGGACATTTTGACATTTTGTTGGCGCTCGATTTCGACTTGGCTCCCATAGTAACAATTAAATAATACCCCAAAATCTTTCATTTCGAGTAGGCTTCATTATTGTTGAGGATTTAGTCCAGTCTCAATACAAATTTGCCCATAGTCCTTTGTAAAATTCGTATGTTTTTTGTTATGTACGATAGTCACTTGAAATATTTACATTGTTCGTTTGAGCAGGTCGATGAGGAAGAATACCAGCGGCTCGGCTTGAGGCCCCGGCATGCCTACTCCGTCCTTGATGTTGTCGAAGTTGAAGGTATGGCCTTTTGTTTCAAGGTGGATGCGACGGGTATCGTCCTCAAATGCACAACTTACTAGTGCTTTTTAAATAAAAAACCGGCCAAGTGCGTGTCTGGCCACGCGCAGTGTAGGGTTAGGGTCCAGTACATTTTACAAATTGGTCTACTAATACCATTGAAATCAATGATTAATACAGATCGCGCCAAACTTCTAGTCCGCTCGGAAGTTGCTCTCCCGAAGAACGGCCCATACATTGTCGTGTTTAGAGGGGACTAAAAGTTTGGCGCGACCTGTAACCTTTTGTCGTAAACCTGTAAAGTCTACTTAGCTGTGATAGTTTTCCTGTTAACTTCATTAAATATTACTACTTCCGTGAATTTTTTCACATAATGCATAAACAACCGCTTAGCCGGCGGAGGGGGACACACTTGACTCTCACAGAAAAATTTGCACTTTAAGGCTTAAAATTTCGGCAACGGACCCCTAAATCGAAAAAAAATACCCCACACAATCATCCCCAATTTACGTGTATGGGACTTTCATATCATAACCTTAAAAAAACTGTTTTCGACATTTTTTTACCCTTTTGTCGGCGTGATTGATATGTATGTATACCCATACCAAATTACAGCTTTCTAGTACTAACAGTCTCTAAGCTAAGCCGCGGACAGACGGACAAACTATAAGGGTTCCTTGTCGGACTACGGAACCCTAATAAAAGGTATTAAATTGAATGTGATTTGTGGCATTACGCGACCATAGTTTAATGTCAGTAGGACTTTTCTAGCAAAGTTGTGTTATTTTATGCGTTAAGTTTTATTTTAAAGTATGTTTATAGTTGTTGTGCACGATAATTTACAACTAACATGTTATGTGTACCGAAACGTAGAAGCGTTACAACAAACAACATAATTTTTGACCAACTGAAGGCAGTCTCAAGCTTTTTCAAAAGTTGAATCTTCGCATTATCGTGCCTCTCGCTCGCTCGATGTTTACGAATGTTAATGTAGTTTAGAATAGCAAGCGTAACAAATTATTCTCAGGCAAAACCAGACGGCCCACCATTGCCTGGGCCCGATGGATGGCGGTTTATCCATCCCCAATTGCCGGGCCTTTTATAAGACAGAATGGTGACGGGCAGCGGCGTCACTGATGCAAGGGTTTCGGCACCGCGCTCACCAACCCGCCTGCCCAGCGTGTGTGAGTATGGGCATTTCTTCCAGGAGGACCGCCAAGAGTTGCGAAATCCTGGAAAGGCCTATGTCCAGCAGTGGACGGAACAGGTTAATGGATGGATGGATGGATTTAAGTAAAATTGCCATATTCTATACCTTACATTTTGATTACATTCGATTACAACGATAAATACGCTTTTAAGTTTGTTAATCGAATGCAATCAAAATGTAAATAATGAAATGATAGAATTTGAATGTGAAAACTTAATTGTTAGATCAATTTCTGCTAATTGCTTTAAAACGCAATTTTTGCATACTTTTATATTTATTCAAAAGTAGGGAAAATAATATTATGATGTGCATTTTGTATTGTTAATCGAATGCGATCTAAATCATGAAATGATAGAATTTGAATGTGAAAACTTAATTGTTAGATTAATTTCCGCTAATTGCTTTAAAACGCAATTTTTGAATACTTTTATATTTATTCAAAAGTAGGGAAAACAATATTATGATGTTCATTTTGTATTGTTAATCGAATGCGATGTAAATCATGAAATGATAGAATTTGAATGTGAAAACTTAATTGTTAGATTAATTTCCGCTAATTGCTTTAAAATGCAATTTTTGCATACTTTTTATTCAAAAGTAAGGAAAACAATATTATGATGTGCATTTTGTACCGAGATTCAACTTTACCTCCATAAAGACAGCAGATCATAATATTGTCTTCCTCACTTTTGAATAAAAAGTATGCAATAAATGCGTGTTAGAGCAATTTGCAGAAATTGTTTATTGTTAACAAAGTTACATTTTGTTTCCATTACATTAACAAACTTTAACGCGTGTTTACCGTTGTAATGTAACGAATAAAATAGAATAATTTTCATATGATTACGTATGATCACCTAACTATTAAGAAGCAGTTGCGTTTATTGCATACTTTTTATTCAAAGGTAAGGAAAACAATGTCATGATTTGCATTTTGCGCTAGTGTGAATATAGTTGCGAATTTTCGATGCATCGACGATAAAAGAGGATGCGGGAGACGCTCCGCGCAATTGACAAGCTAACCTCACAGCCGCTTTCTTAGTTGACGCGAATTGACCAGACTTCTTAATCGACAGGTCCCCGACGGTTGCTGCGGCTACGCAATCCTTGGGGACATTACACATGGCGCGGCGCGTGGGCTCACGGCTGTCCGAGATGGACTGACGCTATAAGGTACATTGTCACTAAGTATCCTTATTTAAGTTATGAGTGTGGGCAGGCCATATTTGTCTCCGACATGATGGCCGTTGGGGCTGAAAGGCGTTAAAATGGAGACCACGTACAGCAAAGCGTAGCAAGACCGACGACCTGCCCCTAGATTATGTATCTTTGTGAGTCGGTTGCCCACTGGTGGCCAAACATCGAAAACATGGATATTTCATCGAGTTTCGATTGTCTAAGGATACGTTCGTACTTACAGTGACGTCACAGCCCGTGAGCAGTTCAATACACACTAAAGGCGGTTTCGAAAGTACAATATGTTTTTAGTGATTGGCAACCAGTTGGCAACCGGTACGACGTTATATAATAGGCCCGCTGAAGAACGTTGCGAGTGGTGGCTGGATGAGGACGGCCAAGAGTGACGGCAATTGGAACGGCATATGATCAGCAGTGGACGAACACAAGCTGATGGATGGATGGATGAATTTTTATTGAGTAATGAGCCCGAATACTGCCCTAAATTTAAGTACAATAAAAACATTTTTATCAATTTGAATGCAATAATTAATAATGCAAACAGGTAGCTCGAACATACAAAGCGCTGCTTCTCTGCCATCTGACAAATTTATGAATCTACAAATGAAACCACAGTTTAAAAATCCATACAGTTGCACAGTGTTTAAAAACCCTCGAAATCGGACATTTTTAACTGAAGTCATTGGTCAATACAGATATGTGTGAAGAGTAAAACTCCTCCGTGCCAATTCTTTCTAGTTACGGGGAAAAAAAATCTCAGTTGGACATTTTTAATGTCCTAAAAATTAAAAAAAAATTAATATCTCGATATTTTTTAAATGTCGATAGCTTTTTTCATAGCTACTTAAAAGGTTTATTAATTGTTCACATTTTGTGCTTTATTACATTATGTAAGTTACGCCCGAGAGGAATTTTATTTACAAATATTTTTTATTTCACACACATGGTAACATTTACAAAAAATTCAGTAGCTCCCAGACTAGACGATGTTCCGTTTTTCAGTTTTAATTTTTTCTCTCCCAAAGTCTCTGATTTCCGCATTTTATTTTAACACAAAGAGATAACATAGTACATAACTTCTTATTACAAAAATATGAATTGCGCATCGCGTGGAGTTTAAGAGATATAAAGATTTTCTCCTTTTTTTAAAAAAAAACGCCTTTTGGAATATCGCCGGCAATAAAGTTGTATTGTAAAGTATTGCTCTTAGTTTTTTATGGCACTTACTATAGCCTAGGGAAATTGAATATTGTCTCCGACGAAAGGCTGTATGTGACACATGATGTTACCTTTTCATCCGAACATACTTTTAATAATTGCTTAAAAAAATATAAGAGCAATATTATTGCCAACAAAATTATAACAGGCGTTTAAAAAAAAACAATTCGTCATTACTCGTAAACTCCAAGCGATGCGCAATTGATAATTTTTTATAAGAAGATGGCATACCAAGTTATCTATTTGTGTTACAACATACAAAATACAAATAGCGGAAATCGCAGACTTTGGGGATAAAATAAATAAATATGAAAAACAAAAAAAAATGGTCTCCAGTGTAACTTAAGTCCTAAGATGATGTAAAAAAGCACAAAATATGAACAATTAATAACTCTATCAAACAGCTGTACAAAAAGCTATTGACATTTAAAAATATCGACATATTTTAGATTTTTAATTTTTAGGGACAGTAAAAATGTCCAACTTTAGGATTTTTTTTCTCCATAACTATAAAGAATTAGCACGGGGGAGTTTCACTCTTGCACTCAAAACAGATGTCTGAATCGACCTATGACTTTAGTTAGAAATGTCCGATTTCAAGGGTTTTTAAAATACTGTGAGTTGTCCAACGAAGGCGTTCGACACGGAGCGGTTGTGCGGGGCGAGACTCCGAACTGATTGTTCGAAAATTGTATATAGCTCGGTGGCTTTCTTCCCGCATCTAGCCCCGCAGGCCCCACACGATTGTTCTCTCTGAGCGCTTTCGTTGGGCAACTGTATGGATTGTTAAACTGTGTTAATACATAGGTAACACTAAAAGTTTCCGGAACTGGCCACTTACATAAACAATATTTAAAAATTTATTGCAACATTTGAAAATAGAACTCTTTGGCTGTAGAATGCAGTTTGTTTCATCTGACTGTCTTTTGTTTTTACCTTGTGGCGCCATTTAAAAAATTGTGTGTCTGCATCAACATGGATTTAACTCGGGAAAATTATCGTAGTATGATTTTCTACGATTTTAAGTGTATTTTGACAGCTCAACAGAGCATCGCTCGGCTTGAAACAGCTTTTGGCAATGAAGCACCATGCAAGACGACTGTTTATAGCTGGTTTGCAGAATTCAAGCGTGGTCGTATCAATCTCAGTGACGAATCTCGCGATGGTCGGCCGTCCACCGCTGTGACCAACAAAAACATCGATGCTGTGCGCCGTATGATTGAAACAGACAGGCATGTGACCTACCATGAAATTCGCGCATCCTTAGAAATAGGCATGAGTCAAATACAATCAATCCTACACAAACATTTGGGTGTGAGAAAGCTGTGCTCGCGGTGCATCCCACACAACTTGACCGAGGCTCAAAAAACGGACCGCGTCACTTGGTGCAGTGCCATGCTTACCAGATTCAACGAAGGTGCGTCAAATTTGGTGTGGGACATAGTAACAGGTGACGAAACATGGATTTATTGCTACGATCCCAAAACAAAGCAGCAATCGAGCGTATGGGTCTTTCAAGATGAGCCGAAACCAACCAAAGTGGCGCGCGTGAAAAGTGCATCTAAGCGGATGATTGCTTCTTTTTTTAATAAAACTGGACACGTGGCTACTGTTGCTTTACAGAATCGTCGTACTGTGAATAGTGACTGGTACACGACCATTTGTTTGCCGGAAGTTATTGACGAACTCCGTAAAAATAACCGTAAACGCCGTATCATCCTGCACCACGACAATGCTAGTTCTCACACGGCCAGACAGACAAACGATTTTTTGAAGACGAAAAATGTAGAACTCATGAGTCATCCTGCATACAGTCCCGACCTGGCACCTTGTGACTTTTTTCTGTTCCCAAAAATTAAGAACCAATTACGCGGTCAACGATTTTCATCACCAGAAGAGGCTGTCGAGGAGTATGAAAAACACGTTTCAGAGGTCACCACAGGGGAGTGGCACAAAAGTTTTCAAAACTGGTTTGATCGAATGAAAAAGTGCATAGACGCCAAGGGAGATTATTTTGAAAAACAATAAATTAATTTTGTACCTTTAATAGTATTTTTTCATATTCATTCCGGAAACTTATAGTGCGTCCCACGTAGACCTGCAAGAGAAGGTGGATAGAACAGCTCCCATTAATCCCAAGGTCTATTTATGTGGAGTATACGTAACATAATGTTTCAGGAGAGCTGTGCAAGCGCAAGCGCCGGCGTCGGACGCGGATCGGGACCACGGCGTGTTCTGGATCAGCTTCGACGATGTACTCAAGTGGGTATTTTTAGGGTTCCGTAGAGAAACGAGACATCACAGTAATACTCGTATTATAAATGCGAAAGTTTGTGTGTGTGTGTGTGTGTATATGTTTGTTACTCTTTCATGCCGAAACGGCTGGACGGATTTGGATGAAATTTATAATGGATATAGCTTATACCCTAACTTAACACATAGGCTACTTTTTATCCCGGAAAAAAGCATGTCGTTAAACCGAATAAAACGCGGGCGAAGCCGCGGGCAAAAGATAGCGTTGTGTATGTTAAATGGCTGAACTTTTTTTGTCAACGTCAAACATTTTTGAAGTTAAACAAACATCATGACACGACATGAATCCCCGACGGGGTGTCACAGCTGTTCCTAAGTGTGAAATCTGTGAAATGTAAGTAACGGTCCACATTTGGTGCACCCGCTTTTCACTGACGATTATTGCGTTCAAATTAGGGGCAAATGTTATTTTTCGTATTTTGAAATAAGATTAATTGAACCTTGGTTTAACCATTTATCGAGAATCCGTTAATTCGGTTATATGTATCAAAGTCACTTAATAAAGCAATCCTAAATATAAATAAAAAAACAAGGAAAACTTATCGACACGTGTTTCGCCTTTAAAAGAGGTATCCTCGGGTATGTTGTTGTACCTTGACGTATTTGAAATTAAAAGGATTTTGATTTACAAGACTTATGGGATTATCAACTTCTCTCGTGTTACAATGATTCTTTGTTTTTTCAGTCCTATAGGGGTTAAATGGCTACATTCTTTCACAGATACTTCGACTGCATAGACATTTGCAAAGTGCGCGTCGGCTGGCACGAGGTCCGTCTAGCAGGGATCTTACCTCCGATGTCATCGACTAGACACTTGACCTGCCTGCTACTTACCGCGACGCAGCCGACCGAAGTCGACTTCACACTGTTTCAGGAAGGACAAAGGTGAAATAGTCTCTATTTAAGGCGACTACGCACGCTACCGTTTTAGTATAAAATTTAGTAACCATTCTCTCAGTCGTTTTTTGTTATATATATATCAAAATATAACTAAAGTCCCCGTCAAGAAAAGCTATAAAATTTGTAAACACACATTCAAGGGTTCGCAACCTTTGGATTTGGAGACGCATTCGAAACTCGAATGACAGCATTGACAGCGTCAGCGTGAACTTGTTTTCTCTATGGCATGAACTCCAAAATGGCGGCCCAAATGTTTACGAGGCGCGTTCCAGTACCACAAAACATTAGAAGACAGCACTTATAATTGCAAAAATATAACCCGACCAAGTGCAATTGCAATATGTTTCTTTGAGTTCATTGAATTTGGGATTAATTGTTGTTAATTGAATTATTGTCGCTACGTAGCTTAGTAGAAGTTCTTTATTTACAAAATGTATAGCTTCTCGTGACGGGGACTTTAGTACTGATATTTTAAAAGGCACCACTGTGCCAAAATTTTTAATATTTTGTTTTAGAGATATCAAGTTGGACAGATTTACATACTGAGTTGTTTTCTCGCCATACCCATACTAAAATTTTACATTTCTGCCAGATAGTGACTTTGTAAATGCCTGTATTAAACGATAAAGGTCTCAAACTTTAGTCTGTAACAAAAAAGAACAGAGAAAAGGGTTATCGAATTTCGTACTAAAACGGTGGCGTGCCTAGTCTCCTTAAATCTTTAAACTTTATTATCAACAGTTTTCGCCTCGCCGGTTGTCTTATTAAAACCCGTTATATCCTAAGTATTGCTCAGAGTCACTACGGTGATAATAAAAAAACCGCATCCAAATCGGTTGAGTGGCTCTCGAGTTAAAACGGAATAGGTAGACAAACATTATACAGACACGAATTTTCTACTACTTTATTATTAGTGTAGATTTATACGTAAGTAATAATATCTATAATGACATCAAGATTATCTAGATGGTTTACTTACTCAGATTTCATCAATTGCACACTTGCCTGCCGCCTTCTGCCCAATAGAAAAATTGGGCTGTCCCAAATGCACAACAATTTCTGCTGACCATACCTATTCTTTTTTCAGAAATTCGGCAAAAAGTCAACGATCACAGTTGGATCTCTGCGTCGTCGTGTTCAGAACAAAGTCGGGCCCGAGCGCGCAAGTCGGCAAACTGGTAGCTCATAGTAAACGACAGGTAAATATACTGTTCTATGTAATATTCAGATTTACTTTAGTGTCCATAAACTTCTACATCCACATGTATGTATCCGTTATCTAACGATTATTACAGGCATAGCACATAACTGAGTCTCTTCCTGAGGTATGGGAGCGGCACGGGAGGGGTAACAATAACAAGTGAGGCAAGGTTTACGTCCGACAGAAGTTACGCGTCGTTTGACGTTCCGTAAGCACAACCCTCCCGTACCGCTCCCATACCTCAGGAACCGACTCAGTTATGCGCTAGACCTGTACATCGCCCTATTGCCGTACTTCGGGCACAATATGGACCTGCAGCTTTATGTGCCTTACAAAGCACGCAGACCGGACACAAATGTACAGGGTTTGAACCCGTGACCTCGGGATGACGTTTGATCAAACCACTCGACCATTAGTGAATAGTACCATAGTAAAAACTGAATAGTAGAACAACTCCCGCGCCGTGCGAGGCTTAAATGCCTACTGTTGCAGGGTTGTCAATTTATTTTGCGGCGATACGACGAACGGGGTACTGTGGAGCGCTGCCGACCCTGGTCACACCGCCAGAAACCGCCTGAGAAATTGGCTTTGTGTGCTTGCTGTGGTTCGTGCGTGCAGGCTCGCAGTGGCTCGAACACATATAAGCCGCGCGGGTGACATCTCTGTGAAGATAGCTTACTATTCTTTTTTTACTATGATAGTACTATTAATTGAACAAGCGAGCGAGTTCTCCGCGTCTACTATAACTATCCGGCGTTTGTATGTACGAGTATGTATGAATGTTTGTGCGACGATAACTCGAGTATCGTTGATCGGAATGTCATGAAATTTGGCAGGCGAGTAAATAAGCCAAAAAGAATTTTTAAGTTCTAACATACGCCAAATCGGCCAAGCGCGAATCGGGCGAGCGCGAGTTCAAAGTTCGGGGCGAACTACTAGTTATTTTTGCCTTATTTACTCGCTTGCCAAATTTCATGACATTCCGATCAACGATACTCGAGTTATCGTCGGACAAACATTCATACATACATACAAACGCGGGATTGTTCTAGTAGACTCTAAGAACTCGCTCGCTCGTTCAATAATAGTTTGTTCACATTCGATTGAACTGCTCAATATAATCGACAACATTACAAATAAATAATTGGTGCAAAACTGAAAACCATTTCGAGATATGGGCTTTCTGAGCATCATATTTTTTTTTCAGAATTAAATCGTCATTAAATAAAGAGATATTTAAAAAAAACTAAAGATATGGTATTTCCTTTGCTTTTAAGTTCAGTTTGTTTAAAAAAAAAACTTACATGTAATGTGACAGCAGACATAAACATGCTAAGGTTTTTTTTTAATAATCCATTGGCAATGAACATCGACTTTTGAAATCCTCAGATGCGACTTACGTCTTTTTAGAATGACTGAATAAGAAAACATTAAATTATGCAGGAAAAACATAAAATAAAACAAAATGAAAAAATACTTAAGCTTCTTTTGTACGTAGACTTTCAATATAAATATTAAATACAAATGATTAACTAAAATGAAATGTTGTCGATTGTGTAAAAGTAGTTTCAGCCTACCCCTCTAGTTGAAAGGCTTGAGTATGTAGCGTGTTAGCAATGAGAACACCACTCAAAGCTATTTGTCCATGTTACCATAACCGCCGCGACTCGAATTTATTTTTAAAGCTTTTATATACCATACAAAATAAATTACTAATAATTATTCTATTTAAAGTACGGGAGTTACTGCTTAAGGGAAAAACCTACTTGGCAATCAATGATAAACTTGACTGCGCAGTGAGTGTGACATTTACTTACTTCGTAATATGCAGCTGCAGGACGTGAGCAGACTTCAAAATCATGTGATGACAGCATTCAGCGCCTAAATCGCCTGGCATCGAGCAACTAACCCTAAAGAGGCGCAGTGACCATTGACTTCTCATAAACAACTAGACACGCAGTCTCTAAGAAAAGTTCGTCAGAAAGTGTCCGAACGTGCGACGTGCATAGTAGCAAAAATCTGCAACCAAATGCAATGTAAGTTGTATGCAATCGTTATTCCAATTTGTCACCCCATAGCGGTGACAAAATGCATCGCGGACACTTTTTGAGCGAGATTGTGAGTGTTGTTGTTTATGAGACGTCAATGGCATTGACACACTATTTCCAAGCATTTATTTTCCCGATGACAGATGTATTAGTCATACTAAAATAGCCACTATGTCGATGCCCACTAAGATTATATTACCTACGAGAATGTTACCAACATGTAGGAACTATTAAACCAATATGATCCCAGTGGGTATTGAATTGACATTAGAGGCTATCTAATCGATCTGTCATTGAGAAAATAAACGCTTGCAAAAAGTGTAGTTTGTTCAAAATAAATTCCGCCTACTTTTGACACGCTTTTCCAACACCACGCGGTAATAGAGAATCCCCGGTAAATGAGAGTAAGATGCAAATATCTATAGATAAGTCTATGCAGAATCACTGATTTGTTGGCGGAATTGGACGAACCAGTATTTTCTCTCCTGAGGCTAGTTGCCCGATGTCACCTTGTTTATTTAAATATCCCATGTAATTTTACGTTGAAAAATTCCTTGATATGTTAACGATATAAACTAATTTTTCAGGTACGAGGCTTCGTAGGCTGCCACAAGATGCTAGAAAAGGGTTTCTACCTCGTTGTCTGCCTGGCCTTCAACCACTGGCATACAGGCCTCGAACTAGCTGATTCATCGCTCTGGCCTCGGCATGTCCTGGCGGCGCATTCGTCCAAACCGCTAGTGGTCGAGCGGCCATCTTTGCACCCGCATATATTGGCTGATGCGATCATTGGGCTAACGTTAGCGAGAGGGCAAAGACACGAAGGCAGACAGGGGATGACTGCTTATTATTTAACTAAGGTACCTTTATTTATTATTGTTTTAGAAAACTATTTAGACACTGTAAAGGGGACAAAAAAAGTCCTTGGTTTGGAAATAATCTAATGTTTTTTTCAATGCAAGTGCTTGTAAAGACTCATTTTATATGCATCGAAATTTTTGGCAAAGTAACTTTTTATGCACTAGTGCTTTTTTAAATTTATTGAGAGAAAAGTTGGCACTTTTCTTGTGTACCGTAGATAGACTTGACGGAAATGAACTGCTTTCAGTTTGATGTGTACGTAAGCTGCGTTCAGTTCGATCGTCGGACTACAGTCGCCTACCACTGACAGCAGGACAGCACCAAGGCATGTGAGGTGACTGAAAGCAGCTTACGAACGCATCAAACTGAAAGCAGTTTATTTCCGTCAAGCTGGCAACTTGCGTGCAAAGAAAGAAAAAGAACGCCGGCCTTAAGTTCATTTGGAGTATTTATTTTTCGTTTGTTTCTTTAATTATGTTTCATTCATTTCCTCACACTATGCATTGAAAAACGTAGCATGATACACGTGGGTAAGGGCAATAATCGCTCGTGTTTCAAATCGTCCTCGTCAACTATTGCCTTCTTACCGCACTTGTAGCATAATAGTATATTATGATACAAGTGAGCTGCGTTGGACATTACAGTCGAGGTGGGATTGCAGGCCGAGCCGAAGGCGAGGGCGTAATGGAGCCGAGAGTGTAATGTAATGTCTAATGCTCACGCGTTTCTGACGACGTTTTCAACACGCTTGCGAGGAAAAGTAATAAACGACAACTCTTATTGCAATGAAATAAGAGCTACATTTTTGTTTATCGAAGCTATGTCGAGTCGATAGCTGGTACCCTGATAAATAACTCTGTGTACAACGCGTACGTTAGTACAAAGGGCGAACCATACCACAGATAATATATAGGTAATATACCATACTGATCTGTATTTTCTAAATTTATTTAATCTATGTTACTCCCAGCACATTAACCCGTTTAATTCTTATAGCTAAAACAATAGATCGCAACCTAGATCTTAGCTCGGATCCACAACAGTAAAGATTACACATCATAAAGACCTAATAGGTGGTAGAGCTAATGCCAGGCTCGACTGTGGAGGTACCACCATCTTACTCGCAAATCCTCCCGAAGTTATTCGGGGGAGAGTAAGAGAACAGCTCTCAGGCAAAAAAGCCAGGCGGCCCACCATTGCCTGGGACCGATGGATGGCGGTATATCCATCCCCAATTGCCGGGCCTTATACAAATCAGACCGGTGACGGGCAGCGGCGTCACTGGTGCAAGGGTTTCGGCACCGCGCTCACCTACCCGCCTGCCCAGCGTGTGTGAGTATGGGCATTTCTTCCAGGAGGACCGCCAAGAGTGGCGAAATCCTGGAAAGGCCTATGTCCAGCAGTGGATGAAACAGGCTGATGGATGGAAAGACCTAATTAATTACGTTTAGTAAGTACAATAGTTGTTACATAAATCGAGAACATACAGACAGACGGAAACGATTGATATTTCTTCAATTATTTTACGTGTACGCCAAGGAATCTTTTTTCCCTTTGTCTTGAAAATATTATTCTTACAATTGTAAAATAGTTATAGATAATTCATTGTTCGTTTGTACAGGGCTGGGCCGGTCTAGTAGTGATGGTGGAGAACAGACACACGGATAAGTGGATCCACGTGAAATGTGATTGCCAAGAGAGTTATAACGTCGTGTCCACGAGGGGAGAGCTCAAAACTGTCGATTCTGTCCCACCGTTACATAGGTCAGTAGAAACAAAATAACAAAATAAATACCAAAACGTCGATTGTGGGCGTGACCAAATGTAATGCTTTTTCATTTCGCTATTACGTGCGCGCTCGATTAAACTTGAAAACGAATGTCTGAAGAAACAAAATGTTTGCAATACTGTAAAGGTTTTCAAACATATTATTAGTTAGATTAAGGGAGATAATATTTTCGATGCGAAATGAGTTTAATGCCCGTTTTCACTAACGACGAACAAGGCGACGCCTAACTAAGTAACTCCTAATTTAGGTCCATGCTTACTATAAGGTTCCAGTTCACCATTTTTACAAACTATTTTTACTATGTGATTCCTAACCCAAGAGTAGCCTAAGTTTTTGATACTTGTCTTTGGTTTTGTTTGTCAAGTTGTCTGTTTGCGGTTTTTTGACGTTTCACAGTACTACAATAAGGTTAAATCTCAAAATCGCGACTGTCACATGCATGTGTCAGTTTAGGGGCGCTTAAGCATTACGCATCCCCGAATCGGTGTCGTATAAATAACTTTAGGTGATTCCTAACGTCGTTAGTCATGACTAGAGTTGTAAAATGACCGTCATATTCAGTTTATGACCGTCACGTTCGGTAAATTACAGTAAAAATGCAGTCACAAACGGTCATAAACGTAATAAACTTTTTGGTCAATAAAATTGTAATTTTCGTTTGGTTATAGTGAAATTTCCAGGTTTCATGTCAAAGAATGACATAAATAAAGATGTCAAGCAAAAATGTTAGATCAAAAACCAAAAATATTAGCTATTTAGAGTTTTTTATTACAATCTGATTGGTCTTTGAACAAATATGCCGCGTCCTTTGGCTGCAGCACTGCAGTTTGGAACTATTTCCAAATATTACATTTTTCCAGGCATAAAAAACATGCTGTGTGCATATTTTGCAAGGCAGAATACCGCTATACAAATGGTACTAGAATGGCATCACATTATACTTGGTATCTTAGTAAGGGCAAATAGTGTCCTCGGGACATAAAAACAAAGTATCAAAGAATAAAATAGTCTCCAGCTTTTAATAATTAAAATATTAAATTAAACTTCTACCATTTTACCATGACATTTGTAAATAATAGGTGAAATATGTTGAACATTTTTAAATTTAATATCTTTTAGCTTTGTATGTACCATATTTGAAGCAAATAAAATTAACTTTATCGCTTTTTCTTTTTATATTTATTGATTGATTGAAGAATGGGAACTAGGTTTATTTTCTGGCACCAAAATTTATATATGTCATCAACTATTATGAATTATGATAGAGTTCATCCCAGGGCTGAGTTCAGTTTGATTGCGCGCCAACGCCCGGCGATCATGATATCTCTTTTGCACGCAATGATTTTGTATATGCTATCCCGCTGTCAGTGATGAGCGGGCGATCAAACTGAACGCGGCCCGGAGTAAAAGTTTTGATATCAAAATAATACATTATTTTCAAAAAACCCAATCAATAAAAAATCAGTACCGATTTGATTAGTGATAGCTCAAATCATAGATAGCCTTTATGGAATCTTTTAGTGTGTGTGTCACATCACTTCCACCGTTGAAATCGAAATACGAGCAAAGTTTCAAACTTTTAATATAAGTTTACATCAGCCAGTGAAAAAAAGGGATATTAGCCCCCTGATTCTGTATCGTAAACTCAGTTGCCAAACCAAGTGGCTATCATCTAAAACATACATATCCGCTTAGCTAAGGATAAGTTTGTACTTGAAATGACTTCACAATTCTTCAATACCCATTAAAGGTTATTTTGGAAGTTCATTTTCTATCTGTTTTGGTGAATAGCAACTATAGCTAGCAACCGAAACTGAGTTACATAATAGCCCCCTAGGTGTCCTGGTCAGAGGTAAATCGGGACGGGTCCCCAGACCACCAAAAATTGGGATGTCCCGCGCAAACCGGGACGCCTGGTAACCCTAGTTCTGACAGTTCCGATCAAAACTTTCGACCTGAGGTTTATTACAATTGTGACTGAAATTTATCGATTGTGACTGAAATAAATGAAAATTTCATGTAATTTTCACTTGTATTTTACTGGTAGTAATTTTCCTCGCAACACTAGTCATGACTTAAGAGTTAGTGAAACGTATTTTTACTCTAGGCAACTCCTGAATACATAGGCATCTGATTTAGGCGTCTCCTATAGTTAGTGAAAACGGGCATAATGTTTTGATTTTATTTAAAACCATTAAAACAAATTCGGCTACACTTTAGATAAAAAAAAACGTTTCATTTACGTTTTTTGGAGTTTGTTGTTAGAAATGATTAAAATATTCCTGGTTTCTATAATTTGGGATATATATCTAGATGTCAACGGACTCAGTCTAAAATATTGTAAAAACATTCCATAGACGCCTCACGATTTTGTGGTGAGAAACCGCCGAAAATGGCGTGGAGAAGAAGAGGTTCATGCCTAACTGTGGGTGGTTCGGGCTGATTGATTGTTTGGTATGGAGGTTTGCGCGTGCTGGCTGTCCTTAAGATAAGGCAGCTGGCCTTTCGTACCTGAGCAACTTTTGTCTTTGCTAAGGCTCAAATGTGTCATGCATGGATGCATGGCGCGACGGTTACTGTATCGCTGACAGCTACTTTAGACTCGTAAAGTGAATTCGCATTGTGCGTTTTAACAAAAAAATATTCTTCGCCAATATTCGTTTAATTATACTAATATTAAATACTGGATAGCTCAGTTGGTAGAGCAATCGCCCGGTAAGCGAGAGGTCCCGGGTTCGAATCTCGGTTCAGAGCTCCTCACGTCCAGATTTACTTTTCTGATTTTTTATACCGCATTGATATACATTTTATTAAGTATACAGTAGTAAAACGGTCGTGTCTGTTTATTGAATATTTTCCCCAAAATTTTAATGAAATGGGTTATTACTCGTATTATTAGTAATTGTACCGAGGCCAAAACCACATTTTTTTTAATTTTTGTCTCTATCTGTCGGTATGTATGTATGTTCCGTTTTAACTCGAAAACCACTTAGCAGATTTCGATGCGGTTTTTTTATTATCATTGTACTGACCCTGGTCAACATATAGGCCATAAGTGGTGTTCATAAAATAACGCCCAAGCCGAAAACAGAACAGAGTTATATATATAATGTTTTTGTATAAGGATCAATTTACTCTCCTTTTTAATATCGGAAGTGCGGTTGCACGCAGTTGTTCACCATCCGTTACCGACTTCCGTAAATTTTGCGAAGTCTCTGAACAGACTGATTATCGCCTCTCCTGGGGCCTTATTGTCTAACTTTGAAATCCATTGCAATCGCCTTTAAACGCACCGTGATTGGCTAGAAATGACATCACGACACCTTTGAGCTATCAAAGCGATAGATATTGAAGTGAGACAATAAGAGGGCTGCTGTGACTGTAACAATTTCACAAATCTTTAAATTAAATTTCGTTTTTTTTCCAGGCAAGTTATAATCGTGTTAACCCAACTAGAAGGTAGCGGGGGATTCTCAATAGCTCACCGTTTAACCCACCGACTGGCCAGCGGAGCCAGGCTTCAAGACTGGGCGCCATCTTCCGACGACGAACCAAGGCATAGACCGCCTTTAGCAAGACGAGTCCTAGGTCTGCATGCCCCGAGGCTCATTACGTAGGGAAAATAGACTTTGGCGCGTTTGACATACTGGTTATACTGAAACAGCGCCATCTAGTGATGTTCTTTGAACTGCCATTGGGTACTCAGACGATAAAACAAAACCTAGACTTTGTTACAAAGGGAGAAGGATGAATTTTGATAAGCAACTTTGGTAATACGATTTTTCATTAATACGTAAAACCAAATTAAAACAATTTAGATCAAACGTATGCATGTATACGTTGTAGTCTTTACAGGTTTTAAGGTCACGAAATGTGGACATCTCGAGCTATTAATTATCACCAGTGATCGGATTAGGTAGAGTGATTTTATGTACTTTATGACACGGACATGCCATTTTTCCGGAAAGTAGTAGAAATACAGATAAGCAAACAAAATTGTTTACTGTTAATATTAATAAATATTAATACAATAAATAAATTGTAAATTATCATCATAACACAACTATTTTTAATTCTCATCTGGAAACTCGGGAGGCATATCCATATTAGCATATACGTTTGAGATCAATAACCTAAAATCACTACTCCGATCACTGAATATCACCCTAAAAGTTGAATATTACAATAGACAAGAATGGTTTTCTTAAAGCAAATGTGAATAAATATTTTTTTTACTATAACTCAACTCAAAATCAGCAACATAACTCAAATAAGGTCTCGGCCACGACGCGAGCGGCGCGCGGTAGCAACGAGCAGTCTAAAACAAACTTACCTGAGTGTTCTAGAACGCCACGTACGCGGCGGCAATGGTAGTACGTTTGTTTTGACCGCTCGCCGCTACCGCGTGCCGCCCAGGACGTGACATAGCCGTTAGGATATTTATCGTCTGAGATGTATTTTAATAAATTAGTCTAATGCAACTAGCGAAGTGCTTTAATATTTAAAATGTAAGGGAAAGTAGGGCCCGAACATGTTTAATCAAAACCCAGGTGAATGTTATTGGCTGCATTGTAGAAATAGAATGACGCGATTGATGTGAATTGGTTGATATGATACGTAACTTGTCTGTGCAGCGATTCTGGCAACTTGAGACATAATTTAATACATTTTCTTACAAAAACATTAGACAAAAAGAAACTGGATACGATATTAATTTACATGTTTTAAGGACTTGCTGCTGGCCCATTTTTGGCTCAAATACCATTAAACTTCACGCTAAAGTGCTACAACTTTGGTCAACCCTTGGAGTTTTCTTCGAAAGTGCCAAAATCGCTGTGTTTTGGCGAAACCAAGATGTTGGCATGTATTTTATCTTTCGAAATGCTATTAGGATAGACGTGGATAGGTCTGTGTACCCGATGTATGATTGCATTAAGTACACATAGGGTTAAGATGCAGTTATTTTTTACTGTCTAAGTTTCTAAGGGTAACTTTATGCATTTTTTATTTCCATTACTATTTTTTAAATTGCTTGATGATAAAAAAAGATGTGAAAAAAAAACATGTAGTAAAAAAAAAGATGGCCACCCTAGTACACAAACACGTGTGCTTCCGTCAGCGTTGCTAACACACACAGGCATCATTCACCGCTTCATTCCAAAGGGCCATATCCTGTTAGCATTTCGATCGGACAATAATACGTTAGAATTCAGATTGTCCAGTTTATCAAGATGACCATAGTTTTTGTCACAATTTATTCTGAAAGTTTTAATATTTTTATTCATTCATATTTAAATTCAGCACCGAATCGTTTTGTTATTTTTATACATTGCATCTAAAAACCATCTTGATAAAATGGACAAATTTTGGCATGAAGATTCGATTGAATTTTTGGGATGTAAATTTTTATAATTAAAGTACGTGGTCATTTTTAAACACTCTTGTATTATATTATGGTTGATAAGCACACTGTCGGGAACGTAATGCACAAAAACGGAATATCACACGTCACAATTTAGGGTTCAAATGTGCAATATGGTTAACCATTTAAGCAACACTGTAATTATATTGTTGATATTTTTTCTACTAAATACGCCTGTAACGTAGGAGCGTTTCTTGTTAGTATGCGGGGTCAAAAAGAAAATTGTAATTAGTTCAGATTGTGTTAATTCTGTTTGAAATACCTGCTATTTCTCAATTTACCGAATTTCATTGCTACTACATTTTTTTAACCTTTCTCACAACGCTGCGCAAATTAAAAAAAATTGATTAAACACAGAATCACGAAGGCATTGAGAGTGCTTTTTGCTTTACCAAACTGGTTGAGGATGATCCACAGAATATCAGTTAATGTAAGCAGTGAATCAAGTGACTCTAAAATTTATACTTGATATAAACGACACCTATATAACTATGTAATATAAGATTTTGAAAATAATAAGTATTATTCTCCCATTTATTTAAGAGCAATCGGACAGCACGGGAAGCCATAATTAAGTTGTGTGAATTTCGTAAAGAGTGCCCCTTCTTTCTCGTCACTTACCAAGTCACCGGTGTGAATTCACGATAATTTAAACCACGTGTTCCGCTGATATTTGCGCGGGTCACTTCGCAACTTTGCACTTCTACAGGAAAGTTGTTTATTATAACTAGTACAATAATGGTTTCATTTCATTCCGCATCCAACATCATGATAAAATCACTTACCTGTTTCACTTATTGATACTTTATAAACTCCAACCAGTTTCGCCTTTCGGCATTATCCGATCTGCGTTCATTTATGTTTCAACTGAAATCAATGAAAACATTCATTTTTTTAATTCTTTTTGACGCCGTGTTCCAGTATTTTTGCTGATATTTAAACGAAAATGCATTTTTTAGATGGACTGAGTGCTATTTTCTAACAAATCTTATTAAGATATCACATTAAGCAGTATGTGTAGTTTTAAAATGTATATCAATATTTTATTGAAACGTATGTATGTGTGGGTGAGCATATTGAGTATAATATAAGGTCATTTTGTAAACTTGATCATGTAGTACTGGCGGCATGCTAAGTTATACTTTATGTTCCTGACACAAGACACTATTTTGCACAATCAAATTTATTGTTATTTTTGTCAAAAACTGACCACTATGGTTCATCGATAGATAAGTGTAGTTGAGTTTTATAGTTCTGTTTTTTGCTTAGACTTATAAGTTTTGTAATTTAAAAAAATTTAAAGAATGATATCACTACTTTGAAAAAGTTGGAATGTTTTTAACTTTTGTGTGAGAAAAATATTTGTGGTTATTTTGATATTGTCTTTAAAAGATTTTGCAATTTATTTAGGCTGTATGTGTTATGGTCAGGTGTAACTAAACATTTCATTTCAAAAGACTCGTACAATTCGATGTGGAATAAAATGAAGACAAAAGTTTTGATTTATCTAATCTAAATATTTTTTTGCTTTTATGTACATAGTATTTAATCAATATCACGAAAATTAATGGCTTAATTTTTTTCAACTGTTTTTTATGGTACGACTGGCTTTAATGACACTAAAAATCTTCTACGTGGCAAAAAATTATTGATTAAAAGTAACAAGAACTTTATTTACCATATCAATATTTAATTACATAAGCTATTGTTTGACTTTCAGTATTCCGTTAATATTACTTTTATGATTAATTCCAATAATTCGTTAATATTTTATTGTTTTAATTAATATTAGGTTACTTTTATTAAATATTATTATAGATATTTTATGTGATCTGTTCTTGCCATGGAATTATTTTTTGATGATATTTTTAATTTATAAACATAACTTTAAGCTTAAATAATTAGATCGCAATACTTTGTGGCCTATCGAATACTCATTTTGTGCAATTAAGAGATTGGTTTAATTGGATTTTTTTCTCTTAAGGTGGTTGCGATGATTCTCGTTTCGAAACGCACAACTTATGTTCGTTTTTCTTATTTTTAAATAAAATGTTTAATTTAAATGTGGTTTATAGCACTACGTGACAATATGTAGTTTACTGTCATTTAGGATTTTCTAGCAAAAATGTGTTATTTTATGCATTATTTTGTAAATGATTCTGCACAACAATTCATTTACAAAGTAATGCATAAAATAATATAACTTTGCTAGAAAAGCTTCATTGACATTAAACTATTGTCGTATTGTCGCGCCGTGCCAAAACTACAACATATTTATTATTTTATATTTAAAAAAAAAGTTGTCCGTTTATGAACGAGAACTGTCGCAACCGCCTTGACATAGAAATAATGGTAGCACATGAATTTTATATTAATTCAGTGTGTTAACCAAAATTCTGCCCTTTGACATGGTAGATATATAATAATGTAAGAAGAAAAAGGGTCGACGAAGAGCTAAAGTATCTACTATCTACCGTTTAACTTAATTTTCTCTCTAGGTACTAGCGACGTGGTGGAGAGGAAGTCAAATTTTTCGCCAGTTTGTAAAAGCCCTTCACATCGGACATCTGCGTTTAATTTACACAATTTAAGCTAAACAATATAAACTTTGAAATGAACCACCGGAAAGCTAATTCTGTTTTCAAGGAAATATCATTCAAAGATGTCGATTTATAGGACTTAAAAAATAAAGTAAAATAATTTCTCAGTGATCTTTTTCATATGTTGTTTTATTTTTGTATTAAAAACTAGATAGATTTACCATTCGGCAGTTTTACTCTAACGTTTGTAAAGCCTTATTGATTGCCTAAATAAAACATAGCTGTACGATTTGAAGGGCTTTCACAAACTGTGCGACGACGTGTGTTTGTACCAGATAAAAGCCTCAGCAGCGCATATCATAAAATTTTACCTCTCCCGCATTGCACCGCTTTACCGACCAATTACTCTTTAACAAAATATTGTTTTTGTGCCATAAACGTATATTTTACTATCAAATGTTATATTGGTACTGGCTGGATTTTACAGTAGGAAGGCAGCTTATATCCGTATTGGAGACCTAAAATGGCCACGCCAAAAAACTTGACCGTCAAATTCTTTACCCTTCATGAGTAATAGAGATAGAATCTCATTCGAAAATAATAAAGTTTCATAAGTAACAAAGAAATGGTCACCACACAAGAGAATGAAGGTCACAATGCCTTTCGGAGCTAACTCGTCTCGTCTTTGACAAACGGGAAATAACTACGCGAGTGAGCAGGACATATGTTATATGTCTCGCTTACTCGTTACATTTGTCCCTTTCGTCGTTTAAAGAAGACGTGTGAGCCTCGAACGGTTTTGCTCCTAGACCTGCACAGTGGCATAGCTATCGTATGGCCGGATAGTGCAGTGCACCAGGGCCCCGGAGCTCAGGGGGCCCTGGTGCACTAATTTTGAAGGCCAATATAACAAGCTACGTGGAAAGAGGGGGTGAGGGCCCGAATCTTTCTCTATGCACCGGGGCCCTTGTCCACGTAGCTACGCCACTGGCCTGCAGTTTGGTTATAAACTTCCTGATAGTACTCGTCTGTATAAACAACCTACTATAAGGCCAAGCTAGAAATTGCAAAAAATGAAATCCGTTGTTCCGTAAAAAAAGGAATGGAACGGTATATGAAAAAAAGTCATTCTGGCAACAAAATAAATAAGTGGAAATAAATTTAATTTACTTATTATCAGAGTTTTTTTCAGGGCCGTGTATCATCCATGAGGTTTATTTTTTATAATCAAATCGGTACTTTTCAGTAGCTGAAAGACGCTTATTTACGTGTTAGGTAGTATGTTATGTAATGCATGTTGTATTTATGATAATAATAAGAAAATAAAAAGGTAATTTATTATTAAAACTTAAGCCTTTTTATTTGGAAGCATATCTTTATTTCTATTATTATAAGAAAAAAATAAATGGTAATAGTACATTTTGATTTTAGTGCGTAATACACTAGATAGGCTTGAAACGCCCCGCCAAAAATTCCGTACCCATTCGAATTTGATCAAAGATAATAATACCTATAGATGCCAATAAATAAAAAGTAAAAGATTATTAAGATGGCGTTAGTTTGTTGTACATGTACCGGATAGGGATGTTCCGATACCCACAAGGTATCGATACCTACTCATATAAGTAGTACTCAAATAATGTTTCGATACTACTCATTATGAGTACCTCTTAAGTATCGATACTTACCTACAGTTACTCATCGGTTCCTTTTTTTTATGAGACCGATATAATAAGAAAATAATCTTAGGAGTGGTTCAAAGTAAGTAAAGTATTTAAGTGAATCATCTTTTATTAATTGCGAAGTTAAAAATAAAGAACTCTTGTGTCTGAAATTCTGTCCATGTTTTCAATTTTGGTGGTGCCATGGTAACATTAGAAACCAAATAAAAAACAACAAGCTTATAATGACAATAAATTAAATTACTTGACAACAGTAAACACCTGATCTGGCACGTACCTGAGTATATATTCGCGTATATATGTGGGAATTCTCGTGCAGTGCGACCAACTTATCTGTTCAGTTGGATTATCCACCCATCTCTTTCTAGTGCGGTAGAAAAGAGTATAATTAGAAAGAGTTGGCGAATGATTAAACTGAACAGTTAAATTGGTGGCACTATACGTTTAGCAACTCAAAGTCACTTCTATGAAAGGATCAGTGTTTCCACAATTAGGGGAAATTCCCTTTTGAGGGGAATAAAAAGTCGAAAGAGCTAAATAGTTCAATAGATTCTTTGCCGATAGCACGAAAGCACTGTATGTACGAAGATGATTGTTTTTTCGAAACAATCGGGGCCGGATTTAGGGGAGGGCAACCGGTGCTGAAACACAAGAGCGCCTCAACAAATTTTTAATGTTGTACACTAATTGTTTTTTCGAATAAATAACTCGCCGTATAACTACTTTTAACTAACCATACAAAAAAATACAGTAAGTACAAATTGCATGAAGATGTTAGGGCTCACGCATACTGACGATGTTTTTAGGGTTGCGTACCCAACGGAACCCTATTACTAAGACTCCGCTGTCCGTCTGTCACCAAGCTGATAGGTAGACAGTTGAAATTTTCACAGATGATGTATTTGTGTTGCCGCTATAACAACAAATACTAAAAAAGAGAATAAAATAAATATTAAAGGGGGCTCCCATACAACAAACGTAATTTTTTGCCGTTTTTATAGGTAATGGTGCGGAACCCTTCGTGCGCGAGTCAGACTCGCACTGGCCGGTATTTTTTGTCTATTTGTATTGGCTTTGACGATGAGAACTATAAATTGTTTTATCTTACTTTTTTAAGAAATGTAACTAAAAGATTAATTAATAAATAATTAGAGTAGTTAAAGCACAAAATTGTTTTCAAACACTAAGTACAACTAACTTCGTTCTTGCCCAGGGCAAGGGCGTAGCAAGGTACGGGTAGGGAGAGGTAGCTGCCCCCCCCCTAGAAGTGATCGTCCGCGGGTAAACTAACTCTGACGAGCTTCATAGCTTGCGACGCTTCTTATTAATGGTGTCAATTCGGTGTAGCACGACTTAACTTATTTGACAGGACTAAACTTATTTTTGGCGTCCTGTCTTTATTTTTTCGATACAGAGAGAAAAAGATAGAATGCTTAAATTAAGTTTAGTCCTGTCAAATAAGTTAAGTCGTGTTACGCCGAATCGACACCAATATCTAATTAAGAATTCCACTGCTCATGTGAAACTCATACCTATGTTAAAAACAACGATCAAAACAATATAATCTAGGACTTTCTTTGTCTGCCCCCCCCCCCCCCCCCCCCCCCCCCCCCCCCTATTTAATATACAATCGGGTATTCCCTTGGCCCAAAAATATACGAATGCTTGGTTTCTGTGTATTTCACGAAGTAAACGGAAAATTGTAATGAATTTTTGGTATATGCATTTTGACTATATAATCTATTTTGATTTTAGAAAACACGTTTGGATAAATTTTCCTCGATAAAAATAATTAATGAAATGCGGTCTTTAAACACACTTTTTCTCCTCGTTTGACGGATAGGGATAATGTACAGAACTCAAACATATTTTATTTGACGGGTTTTGACAATATCTAGATATATGATTTTGGAAATTTTGCTAGGTATTTTAGTTTTTTTTTTATAAAACTAAAAAACTTACCTTTCTCTTTTGCGCTGAAGCCCCTCTCGCACCGTGCGTTTTTTCGCTTGAAGCGACAGTGACAAAAATAACATTTACATAGCCCCTTACCGTGCGCCGAAATAAATTAATCACCGAAACTAATACCTACTTTTCTGTTGTAATTTTCGGGGTTCCGTTCCGTACCGTAACCTCATACATAATGGTAAAAAACATAACCCTTATAGAACAGAACAAGAAATTTTCTAAGAAATGGCTTAAGAGGCCGCTCCGTATTTTTCGTCTGTTTGATGCGAAGCATTATTTTAATTATTTTTCTTGTCATTGCCGCGATTTTTTTGTAAAAATCAGGGACATACACCAGTCCATATTGGCCATCTAAATGAAGACCTAAAATTTATATGATTCAATTGTTTCTCCTTTGCGTGTTATTTTGTTACTTAGATATTATGAATAAAGATTCGGAGCGGGCTCGTAAGTAATAAAATAACTCGCAAAAGAGAAACAATTCAATCAAATTAATTCTAGGCCTATGATAGAAATAAATTTCTATATTTTTAAACACTTGGCGATTTATCCGTCGCATTTATCCTCTTCATTTATACGGTCAATAAGAAGTGGTGTATGTCCCCAGTTTTTCCAAAAACATCGCGATAAAGGCCAGAAATATATTTAACTTGTTTTTGATCAAAGTTGACGTCGTCGCGGACCGGGCTCTTAAGGTATTAAGTTGAAAAAATTGAATTTGAAATTAATATCGAAAAGAAATACGTAGTATTCAGAACAAAAGTCTACAACCCACTTTCCAACTAAATAAAACTCTTTAATTATTCCGTACATTCTGTTTTTGTAAAATTTATTTATATTTAAGCCGGAACGGTTTCCTTTTTATCTTTAGGTAATCTTGTGATTATGACACTGTTGTAGGAAGCGAGGGACGCTTCGTAAAGAAAAGAAAGCACCGGAAGTAGGTAACGCTACAGCTGCCGCCATCAGAGGGTCATATCCGGAGAGCGTCCTCATTTCAAAATGGTGGCGTTGTGGGCATTCATTAGACGGGAAGAGTTCAATTTTGCCGGGAAATTGCTATGTTTCATGGACTTACAGGATGATAATATTAAAAAGAAAAACTTGAAATTTTTGCCTGGTACATTCTATTCGAGCCTAGGGAAAAGGTATGTTTTTTATTTTTAAAACTAAAAGGGAATTTTAAATAAATTTATTTAATAATAAGAAAATAAAAAACTTAAACTAAAATAGTTACCAAAATCCTAAATCTAAATATTCTTATAGTTAAATAAAATATTTTTGAGTTCCGTACATGATTGATTACTATTCGTCAAACGCGGCAAAAAAGTGTTTGTAGACATCTCCATAATTATTTATATCAAGGAAAATTTCTTCAAACATGTTTTCCAAACACAAAATCTTAGATTATGATCTAAGTAAAATCAAAATGGATGTACATGAAATTTATTGAAATTCTCTGTGTTGTGTATTTCATGAAATGCTTTTTCATTTCGCTATTGCGTGCACGCTCTTGAAACTTACGAAGGCAAACAATACAACGCATAGATTTTGTCGCAAGCACAAAGTTAATAAAAACGTGTGTCAGGAGAAACAAAATTTTGGCAATACTGTGAAGGTTTTTAATAAAATTAATGTATTTAGATTACCCACATTTTTAAATCACAAATTGGTATAATTTTTTTAAATTTTAACTAAAATAATGACTGGACCTAGATAAGTTAAGCTTGTTTTATATTTCTGAACACGCGTACTTTCAGGCTGTAAAGCAGACAAACTGTTTCTAATAATGATATTCTGTTTTTTGTGGACTAATCTATCAACCATTTTTGCACTATACCCGTTATACACAGCAATCTGATATATTATGTTGAGTTCTTTTTCAAAGTTGTCAGGACTTAGAGGCACCGTCATCAATCTGTGAACATAAGGAATTAAATTTTATCGAAACTCACATACAATCTGATTTAGATGATATTATAAAATGGGCCCATGGTAATGGCATTATCATAAACTTAAATAAAACTAAATGTGTGCATATTCGGTCACCATACAATAAATATGATAATAGTTATAATGTACGTGTCGTAGGACATGGCTATGAATGTTTACATAACGGAGGGCGGATCTGTAACAGCAGTGAAATGGAATTTGTAAATAAATGTAAATACCTCGGACTTACTGTGGATCAAAACATGTCTTGGAAAACACACGTGAGCAATGTTTGTAACAAACTTAGATCGATCCTTAGTAAATTGTATCATCTCAGCAGATTCGTAAATAGGGCCACCTATATACGGTGTATTATGCACTTGTTGACGCAATAATATCCTACGGACTCAGCAGTTATGGATGCACCTTCCGGTCATATCTAGATCAGATCAAAATGTTACAAATGGGAATAATGAAAACCCTTGTTGATAAAGATACTAAAAATAACTGTAAAAGAGAATATGAGAAACTGTTTGGAATTTGTAAAATATTGCCTTTTCATGAAAAAGTCAAATTAGTAATTGTTTTAGAAAACTTCAACTGTCAACGATTCAAAACACTCGTATCACATAAAATTATGACTAGAAACGTCTAAGATTTTGAATGAAATCCCTGTAAACAAACGTACTTACAAAAAATACGTTCAGAGTCACCTTATGGACGACTATTTACAAAAATAAAATCCTGAATTTGTCTTTTGTAGTAATTTAAGTTAGCTATATAAATTAATTAGGAGGGCAGTGCAGTTGGATCGGGCGGGCGGTGTTAGTAGAGGCGTCGATGTAGCTTCACGTGACGTAATCGTAGGCAGCAAATTTGCAACGAAACTTGATGAGTTGCTTCAGTCTTGTGCCCGAGTGACAAGGTTACCAATGAAAAAATGAAATCTGTCAGACACAAGGCGGGTCTTTGAAGTAGCCGAAGTAGGTAGGTGTTGTAAATAATATTAACACCACCAGGTGAAGAAAGGTGTTCTGTGACAGTTTTCCAGGATGCTCTTAACAAAAGTTTGCCTATAGTAGGAGTTATAACAACAAATATCAGTAGCTGATTGTCCGAAACACGATGATTGATGATATAATGAATATTACTATACCAAATTCATACTGGAGACTCGGTTAGTGATCAAGAACTAGGTTCAGTAATCCTTCTGGCCAATATAGAAAAATATTTTTTTTTTCTCCCTTACTAGTTGGACTAGTTTCCTAGTGCGGGCACTATGGAACAAACAGATATTTTTTTTTCGAATTTCACCTGGAGGTTCATTAAACCTTGTTCCTGATGACTAACCGAGTCTCCAGTATGAATTTGGTCGGTTGATTGTAATTTCACCTGATATACCTATATATTATCGTTTTGACATACTGATGTACCTATAATGCATATAATAACGAAGTAGAAATTTTTAAAGTCTTTTGAGTTCATGTACTTCTATTTTAAAGCATAAACAAAAGTACCTATGTAACGTACCAATTTAAATTCCTCCAAGCCGCTCCACTTCAGACACAAACAATATAATAACAAACAATATTTTTATTTAATTTCAAATCCAACAAGTAGTCGGACCGTGGACGTGCTTTGTTGACACGTCACGTGCCGACTGGCCTCTGGAGGCCGAATCCTGCTTCTGTCGCTAGACATTACACCCTGATTCGGTTGTCTGTTTGTTTACCGAGTGTAAATGGTCGAGTACAGATAGTCTATCTCACGAAGTCCGTTTGGCTGTGGTTGCAGTAGTTCGTACACACACACACACACACACTTTTTAGGGTTCCGTAGTCCGACAAGGAACCCTTATAGTTTCGCCATGTCCGTCTGTCCGTCTGTCCGCGGCTTAGCGCAGAGACTATCAATACTAGAAAGCTATAATTTGGCATGGATATAAATATTTATCACGCCGACAAAATGGTAAAATAAAATCTCTAAAAATTTTTTTTCATGCGTGCCTCCCATACACGTAAACTGGGGATGAATTTTTTTTTCTCGTCTATCCCATAGTGTGGGGTATCGTTGGATAGGCCGTTTAAAAACATTGGGGGTTTGTGAAAACCATTTTTAGATTTAGCGAAATATTAAGCTTTAAAATGAAAATTTTAGTTAGAGTGGAGCGTCCCCCCCCCCCCCCTGTTGGCTAAACGGTTGTTTATAGAAATGTGAAATGTTTCACCTTGTATATAATGAATCACATCTACTATACACAGCTAAATACTATATAACTTATATGTACCGGGCACCTACGGAAACCTATATTGCGCGTGGCCCGACACGCACTTAGCCGGTTTTTTAGTGTGCGTAACCTCGGCAGCGCTACAAAACGCGCCACACACGCAAAACGCACTTATCTATATTATACCATTGTTTTAAAATAAAATCCATCCATCCATCAGCCTGTTTCATCCACTGCTGGACATAGGCCTTTCCAGGATTTCGCCACTCTTGGCGGTCCTCCTGGAAGAAATGCCCATGCTCACACACGCTGGGCAGGCGGGTTGGTGAGCGCGGTGCCGAAACCTTTGCACCAATTACGCTGCTGCCCGTCACCAGTCTGTTTTATATAAGGCCCGGCAACTGGGGATGGATATACCGCCATCCATCGGTCCCAGGCAATGGTGGGCCGCCTGGTTTTGCCTGAGAGCTGTGAATAACTTCGGGAGGATAGAATAGAATAGAATAATCTTTATTTGGTACGTAATAACAACGTTTTACAGAAAAAAGAAAAGAAACAAAATATTATATTATATATAAAATATTATAACTTACTTAAAGTTAGGACAGAATGTACCAAAAAGGCCTCCGTTCAGCTTAATGCCATGACAGGGCCAAAATAAATGTATGATATTGCACATTAACAAATACAATATAAATAAGTTCGTATCTTCAAGAAATCTCAAAATTTCCATACTTAATTTAATTAACTGTTTATTTATGGACTTATATATAACTAATATTGTTAACATTACATAATGATATATTTTGAATACAACAAAAAAGAAAAAGGAAAAGCTCACAAAGAGCACATTGTTGATGTATGAGTATTTTTACCTACAAATAATAATACGTTATTTTTTTTTTTGTATCACCTAGTAAATAATGTTTATATTTTAGTTTGAAGCAGCCAACTGAAGGAGACTGTCTTATAGGCGGAGGAATGTTGTTCCAGCATTCGTTACTGAAAACTTCCTCGAAATGCCGATTAATGGTGGGATGGGCAGTCTAGTCTTGTTGGGATACGATACGAGACTGATGATGATAACGTTTACTGAACTTTAACTTTTACTGAACTTCAAATACAAAATACGCTTCATTATTACAACCATAGCCAGACCGAGTTTGTGAGATAGAATATCTGTATCTATAAATGAAAAAAACATACTCTACTGTTTGTACTGAACACCTTTCCCAAACAGCAATAAGGATCAAACTGAAAAAAATATATTTACACCTCCCTCGAAAAAACCTTCGAAACTTGTAAGGCAAAGTATTGTTTTTTTCTACTGGAATGTTTCTTTTGGAAAGTGGTCCAGTAAAATGAATTAATTATACTTGTGAGCAAAATTTAGCGAATGAAAGAAACATAGAAGACTCAAGACTCAGAGACTCAAATCAAAAGAGCAAAAGGCTCATGATTGGTTCGTACTGTGTGTCACGTGACACTGGGCCAGCTGTGATTGGCCGACTCATAGACACATCGAACGCTATTGGAGCTGACCGTGTACTAAACTGTGCTCAACACAGTTTATCGTAGGGTAACTTTTTACCGCTAATCTTCTTATTTCTGTTTTTATTTCGTTCGTTGGCAAAATTTAAATGAAGTGGAGTAACGACAGCCAGAGACTGAACTAGAAATACCTGCCTCTAATCAAGACATTTTTGCTAAAAGTTCAGAACTTTAAAAATATTGAAAATACGTGCCCTGTATCTTTTTATTTCAGAACTGCTTAGGAAACTGCGCTAGAACATTATTCCAAATCTTCAACATTTTGCGAAATGTCTAAGCATTTTTTAATCTTATAGTTTCTTTAACGAGTCTTATTTCATTCATTCATTCAATTTAAGAGCTGTGCTCTTGTCGGTGACGTCTTTTCCATTCACTTCTGCACTCTGCCTTCTCTTTAACTTCTTAATACGACACGACATTTACTTTTTCTTTCACTTGATCCATGAATGTTCTTCTGGGCCTTCCTCTCTTTCTTTTTCCCTCCACTTTTCCCTCAATGATGTTTTTGATTTAATTGTCGTATCGTACAGATGTCCCAACATCTTTCTCCTTCTACTATCTATAGTTTTCATTTCAGTTCATTACTTTGGATGAAAACCTTTATTTCGCTAAAAATTTACTGTCCTATTTCAAAAATATTATATCGAATCGGTATTTCGCTTCAATCAATTATTTCCTTCTTTTGTAATCAAGGTTATTGTTTTCTTGCGCTTCACGCTTCTTATAGATAGGGTTCCGTAACTCAAACTAAAACAAGGGAACCTTTATAGGGTCACTTTTTTGTCCGTCTTCGTCTTGTCAAGACCCCTTTTCTTAGGCCTCATGAGAGATATCAAGTTGAAATTATTACTTTCTACAGAAGTCTTCATGTGCTGTTAATGAGAAAGGCTACTAACTTCAAGCGAAAAAAAAAATATTGCCTTTAATGTAATAAATTTCATACAAATTGGCTCACCATGAAAAGGTTAAGGCACTCTCAGTTGACATAGAAAATTTCGTTACCAAAGAGGTTACAGCACACATGTATGAAAAACCCACAGACGTATAATTACTAGCAGAACTAAAATATTTAAGAGTACTAATATAGAGTCGACGCGTGGCACTTTTAGCTCAGTGTGCTACAGGCTCTTTTAATTATAAATATTGCTTGATTCCAAACAAAATGTATACTAGAGATTAGTTTAGGTATCAAAAAATATGTTCCAGCCACTCAAAACAACCTATTTTTATACGTTTCTTCGTACCATGTAGCTTATTTTTTGTATGAAAAGTTGCCACCCTATTTAATCCTATGTTTGGTCTACTAGTTATAATTATATGTTTGTGGAAAAACCAGATAACTATACCATCCATCCATCAGCCTGTTTCGTCCACTGCTGGACATAGGCCTTTCTAGGATTACGCCACTCTTGGCGGTCCCCCTGGAAGAAATGCCTATACTCACACACGCTGGGCAGGCGGGTTGGTGAGCGCGGTGCCGAAACCCTTGCACCAGTGACGCCGCTGCCCGTCACTAGTCTGTTTTAAGGCCTGGCAATTAGGGATGGATATACCGCCATCCATCGGTCCCAGGCAATGGTGGGCCGCCTGGTTTTGCCTAAGAGCTGTTCTCTTACTCTCCCCCGAATAACTTCGGGAGGATTTGCGAGTAAGATGGTGGTACCTCCACAGTCGAGCTCGGCATCAGCTCTACCACCTATACGTATAATTTAATTATTCAACAGGCTAAGATGTCAAGTTAATCGTGTTAACTGGACGTGGAATATGTTCGTGTTTCAACGATATGTATGGAAGCCTCAGGGATCGATCACACAGAACCTCTGCAGTTGTACATTCTGCGTTCAGGCGTTCTGCATCCCGCGGTCACGTTCCGCGGTTACGGACCGCGGCGGCCATTGAGAACGCGCGTTCATAATGTTTGGAACGCGGCATGCGCTATATGGTCGGCCCCTTACTCAGGTACGAGTCTTAGCTTATGCTATTCGCACTTGACCGGTTTTTTTAGGATAATTTTAATGCACTTTACGTTTTCCTTTGACTAATAACACAAAAAAAATTAAGAACTTAGTTTCTATTAAGTATAAAGATACTAAAGTCGATTCCGAAGGCTTTAATTTTAGTTTTAGTGCTGTCTAAACTTAAAATTTTCCAATTTAATATAGCTTCTGTTGTTAACACTAAAGAACTATTTTATAATGAAGAAAATTTAGTACTGACAGCACTAAAACTTAAATTAAAGCCTTCAGAATCGGCTTTCATGCCATACTAATTATAATTATTTACTAAGTATAAAATTAGTTACTACTTGAATTTTAATAAAAGGAGTTTTAAAGTTATTGTTTGGCCAACAGACTGTGCAGCAATAAACCATTGGATTTATGTTCTGTAGAAATCTTCATGTCATGCTTCGCTCGGCTCCCCAAATTTCGGTCCGCTTCGCTCTGCTTCGATTTTATACTTTACTGATCAGCTGATTTGCCGACTATGTTTATATATTTTATTGGAGGTAAACGCACTCAGCGTTCCCCCATCGTCCGGTAAAGGATATCTCAAGCATTTCGGCTTTTTCCTAAGAACAACACTCGTCTTGAGGATGCCGAAATTGTCTCGGTGAAACAGTTGGCATAAAGTCAACAATCATAATACGTGAGTGTTAAAACCGTTATTTAATAATAATTTTAGTAATATTTTCGAGATTACTGAGACCAAACTAATTTTTTTATCCATCTGTAGGTTCTGTTTTAACTCGAGAACCACTCAACGGATTTGGATGTGGTTTTCTTTATTATCATCTTAGTGACCCTGATCAACATACAGGTTATAAGGGGTATTGATAAAATAACAATCAAGCCGAAAAGTGTCGATACAGCTCTAAACTTGAAATTAAATATACCTAAGGTGTATTTATTTGAAATCAATTTTTTTTGTGAAAAATAGTTCACTTTACCTCTAGCTGTATTGCTAAAATGGTTACGGCACAGCATTGACGTCTCATAAACAACAAGACTCACAATCTCGTTCAAAAAGTGTCCGCGATGAATTTTGTCACCGCTATGGGGTGACAAATTCGAATAACGATTGCATACAACTGACATTGCTCCGCAGCAACGGCTGGGCGAGCAACACATCAGTTGCTGCGGAGAAGCCGAGCTAGCAACACATCCCGAGGATGCCTCGTTCAGAGGCGAAACACGTGTCGATAACTTTTCTTGCTTGTTATTTAAGATTGCTTTGCTTGTATTGCTTGCTTGTTGCATGTTTTTATGCGGGCGGGCGGGCGGTGCACGAGTCTGCATTTTGAATAGCACGACAAGAATTGTTTAGCGGAATATTGCAAATTATATTTATATATCCTTAACTTAGTGATGGACTTCCGCAAGGTAACGCCTATTTCAATTAATTATTGAATCTTATGTTAACGACATAACGTCTTAATTTGGTTGAAGCATTTTTGCTATTGTGCACGTCGCACGTTCGGACGTTTTCTGACGAACTTTTCTGAGAGACTGTGTGTCTAGTTGTTTATGAGAGGTCAATGCGGCACAACCTCTTTTTTAAAGAAATTTCCTGGATGATAATGAAAGCCCATTTAAATCAGCAGTCGGACTTAATGAAATAATGTCAAACTGGAAAAGCAAGTGATATGTTAAACTTAAATTTCCCACAGGAAATAAAGTTGTATGAAAATTCACAATTTCCCGCTTCGATTTACTTTATTTACTTAAAGTACCTGGTGACCGAGCCCCGCTCGATTAAAATTACGTACGGAATAAATCGGTAAAAAAAGAAGGAAAAACGTACAAATCTTTGGGGACATAAAAGAAAAGAAAAAAATATATACTGTACCGTAGTACGTACGAACCAGGGACCTTTTGCATATCAGGCAGACGTTGCACCGACTGAGCATGCGCGACTTGTATGAAGGCAAATTAGTATCTACCTGTGCCAGACCCACCAGTCTTTATAATTTGGGAGACTGAATGAAACTTGAATTTAAACTATGGCTAAACCGCGGACAGATGGACAGACGGACATGGCGAAACTATAAGGGTTCCTTGTTGGACTATAAAGCCCTATTGAACTTCCAAAATAACCTTCAATGGGTATTGAACTATTTACGAATTGTGAGGTCATTTCTAGTGCGAACGTATCCTTATAGATAAGCGGAATTCGATAGTATATACATAATGCATGTTTTCGACAATAGGCACTCGGTTGGCAACTGCTAACGACTTTTATGATACAGAATCAGGGGGCTGGATACATTTCTGGCTCACCCTGGATAGAACCCTAACATACCCTGGAGATATCTTGAAAACATCTAAAACACTTAGTACAAATTATACATAGATACATACAGAAAATGAAGGTTCTACAATTCAAAGTAAAAAAAAATTAAGAGATGATTGAGTATCCCTAATAAACCACGCGATCAAGCGAAACAAAGGCTCAAAAGTTTTTGCCCAGCAGTTAGGAAGGACTAATCTGACGAAGCTGAAGACATCTGACTATAGAACCGTTACCTCTAGGCCAGAGATCCTCGCCGAAATCGAGAAATTTTATGGGCTCCTATATTCTTCACACGCTCCCAAGCCAACTGCTCGCGATAAAGACGACAAACGTGCACCTCTAGTCCGCCACTACACCGATGAACTCCCGGATGTCGAAATGGGTGAGATTAGGATAGCTCTTGAACAGCTGAAAAACAATAAGGCGCCGGGCGAGGACGGCATCACAACTGAACTCCTGAAAGCTGGAGGTTACCCTATACTCGGACAGCTACAGGACCTCTTTAATGCCGCCATTCGCACAGGTACTACGCCAAAGGAGTGGAGCAGGAGTCTGGTCATTTTGTTCTTCAAAAAAGGGGACAAAATCCTACTTAAGAACTATAGACCAATTGCGCTCCTGAGCCACACCTACAAGCTGTTCTCAAGAGTTATCACGAATCGTCTCGCCCAACGATTCGACGACTTCCAACCAACAGAGCAGGCTGGGTTTCGAAAAGGCTACAGCACCGTGGACCACATTCACACGCTAAGGCAGGTTATACAGAAAACCCAAGAGTATAATCAGCCCTTATGTCTAGCGTTTGTGGACTACGAGAAAGCCTTCAACTCCATCGAAACTTGGTCTGTTCTACAGTCCTTGCAGCGTTGCCAAGTTGACTGGCGTTACGTGGAGTTGTTGAAATGTCTGTATGACTCCGCTACGATGTCCGTCCAAGTACAGGGTGTACAAACAAGACCGATACATCTTCAGCGCGGCGTGAGACAGGGAGATGTTATTTCTCCAAAACTGTTTACCGCCGCGCTGGAGGACGTCTTTAAAACACTAGACTGGAGTGGACGAGGCATAAACGTAAACGGAGAGTACATTTCACATCTTCGCTTTGCCGATGACATCGTCATAATGGCGGAATCGCTGCAGGAACTAGAGGAAATGATGCGCGGCCTTGGCGATTCTTCGAGACGAGTGGGCCTGCGGATGAATTTGGATAAGACTAAGGTCATGTCCAACTGTCACGTCATCCAAGGGCCAATAACCGTCGACAATGTCAGCATCGAAGTTGTTCAAAAATATGTTTATCTGGGTCAAGTCATACAGCTGGATAAAAACAACTTCGACGCCGAGGCTGACAGAAGAATATGCTTGGGTTGGGCAGCATTCGGAAAGTTGCGTCACATATTTACGTCGTCAATACCGCAGTGCTTAAAGGCTAAGATGTTCAACCAGTGCGTCCTTCCTGTGATGACGTATGGCGCTGAGACGTGGTCTCTTACAAAGGGTCTGATCCACCGGTTTAAGGTCGCTCAGCGAGCTATGGAGCGGGCTATGCTTGGGGTATCTCTGATGGATAGAATCCGAAATGAGGAGATCCGTCGGAGATCTAAAGTAACCGACATAGCCTGCAGAATCAGTAAGTTGAAGTGGCAGTGGGCAGGCCATATTTGTCGCCGACATGATGGCCGTTGGGGCCGAAAGGCTTTAGAATGGAGACCACGTACAGCAAAGCGTAGTGTAGGACGACCTCGTGCCCGCTGGACCGACGACCTGAAAGACGTTGCGGGGGGCGGCTGGATGAGGAGGACGGAGGACCGACATGAGTGGCGAAATTTGGGAAAGGCCTATGTCCAGCAGTGGACGAACACGGGCTGATGGATGGATGGATGGAATAAACCACTATACACCGAAAAAAAACGTACGCATACGTTTGAGAACTTCGTTTTCACATTTCCATGGAAATTTTGTCAGCTAATTGAACCACTTTGTACTGGGAAAATAAATAAATACTTTTTTCAGAGAGATAACGATACATGATCTACCCTAGAATTATTTTCATTTATTATTGTAGGACCTTGTATATCTTCCAACATAAGGTGAATTTTAACTAGGTACTGATTTTATTTTATTATAACCCTTTTGGACACGTCTGTACGCGAGGATTGGTCAAGTGAGAACTTTATAAATAATTAAATTTTATATTTTGGGGACACTGAGAATGAATGTTTAAAAAATCATTTTGGGGAACTTGGAACTTGGGGAGATCATCAGCCAATGAAATCAAATCAAATCAAAATATTTATATCGTAAAATAGATACATTCTACTAGTCAAAGTTAATCTTTACAATATATATCTTTAGAATAAAAAATAATATGTTTATACTAATAAGGGAAATACATACAAAAATATTTAGGTGGGGCTACTAAAATGTAATAAAGTTATACACCTGCATAAAATAGAGAGGTATAGGAATAAAAATATTATATATACATAATGCCTAACCATCCGCACCAATCGATTAGTATTGCTAAGAAGAAGGGCAAGAAACTTAGCAAACATGAATTTTTTCATTTGTAACATAAACTTAATCTATACAATTTTCTTATACCTACTTAAGTAAAGGCAAATATAAAACCATAGGAATTATGTCCAAGAGAAAGAAAAAAAATATTGATCTTAGTCAATCTGTCTTACATTGTCTATTACCTTTTACAGCAAAGTCAGTTTACATATTAATTAACTATAAAGGGCTTAAGATTAGCCTTTAGAGGAATCAAACATTTCGTATTAAAATTAGCTATTTATGACTTACAATTTTGGTAAAGATTATTATTATTTATTACACCATGCTTCATTATCGTCCAGATAATCATTGATTTTATAATAAGCTTTTTTAAGTAGTCCCTGCTTAATGTATAGTTTAAACTTATTTTCAGGCAAACTAAGGACCTTCTTTGGAAGTTTATTGTAAAATCTTATACTATGTCCTACAAAAAACCTACCTTGGCAAGTCTGAATTTTGGAAAAGCTAGTTTATGTTTGTTTCTGGTTTCAACAGAGTGGTGCACACCAAGCCTCGGGAGATTATCAATATTTTTTCTGACATAAAGAGCCAAAGAGCTAAGCCATTTTTTCGTACCCCCTTCCAATAAGTAAAGGAACAAGTGAATAAAGAATCAATAACTCTACAGGTAAATTGACTTTACAGACGTACATAAGTCAAATAAAAGTGGCAGAGGTACATAAGGGAAAATTTCGCAGACGCAATTTACGCGTTTGTTTCAATGGTAATTAGGGCGTAAAGTGAGCCAGTGGAATAGTCCCCGATAGTACTTACGTGTTTTAATGCAGCGAGCGTGAGGCGAAACGTCGACCGCGCACTCCCACAGGAAATTAGCGGAGAATATGTGAGGAATATATTTCTAATATGAAAGTAGCTTCGCCTGTGTTACCATTCTCAGTTCCTAAAAAAGCAAAAGTTTGAAAAATAGCATTGAAATAAATATATATAATTAAGCTATATAAAGCCTTTAGTTTCCTTTAACTTGTATTAATAATAAAAAAAAAAAAATAAAAAAAAAAAATTAATTTTCGAAATATATTTCGGCCCACTATGGGGCCGGCATCAGTCGAATACATTAGTATAAAAATAGCATTGAGAATATAGTCCCCATATGACGTGGCAGTGGCGAATTTTAGACGCGGCGACGAATATATCGCGAAGCAGACAGTATACCTATAGTTCACATTAGAAAAGTAATTTGGCGACAATTTTTTAAATATGTTCTTAGAAAATTGTTACCTGAGTCATATAGCGAGAAGCGTTTATGCTTTAATGGTAGAAAAGGTCCAGAAAGCCTTCCTTACGATACCTTTATAAAAGAAAATACGGATACTATCCCTTCATGTATCCAACCCCGTAGTTACTTGGAACTTTGGGATTTAACTCGTTCGAAGTAAGGCGCAATACTAATCTTTTACTTTTTGTAAGCCGTGTTCTAAGAGGCGAATCCGACTGCCCACAGCTGGTCAATGCGGTGACCTCATTGTTTGCTCCTGATGATTACAGTCGTGGGCGTCGATATAACCTATTGTATCAACCCCCCGTCAAAACCGAAGCTCGGCGCTACTCTCCACCCCCGCGCGCTGTCGAGAGCCTAAACACACTACTGTCAGCAAAACCAAAGTGTGATCTTTTTGCTGATAGGTTGATGGATGTTTTTCGTGAATGCTTAAACTTATGTGAGAGAGATGCAAGAAAGAGTAGCATTGTTTAATGTCTTTATTATTATTATTATGTTCTGTGTGTGTACCTAATGGCCTGTATCTAAAAATAATTCAAATGTATAGCGTAATAGAATTATCTGTAAAGCTGTATTTTTTAATGTAAATAAATAGCTTAAAAAGCGCGGCGTGCCAGAGGTGAATCTAAAAGCCTCAGCACAAAGGATGGCGGTAGCTGGAGGCGATGTCAGCGTGATATTGGCGGGCAAATTGCTATACAGGATGACTTTAAACCTAACCCCGATAATTTAGTATTTTGTACAAGAATACAAACTGGTTTTATTAAAACCATTCAAAATCATATTTATAATTATTTTTTAAAGTTGGAGCCCTTTGAAGATTTTCGTAAAATCCAAAGAAATCTTGGTCACCCGAAGAGATGAGATAATTAGATCGCGTTAAGTTATTTTTATTATTGATCCCACTACTTTGGACTATTTGTAACTTTTTCCGTATCGGAGTGGCTAGGATAACCATGAATTTTATTTTCAAGTAACATTTTTAGTAATATTTTGACTTTTAATTTTAATTGTTTTTACATTTTAAATGTGTTATACTAACGTTTTTTAATAACCTATAAAATTATCGGGGTTTGTTTGAAAGTCACCTGTAGAAGTAGAGTCCGTCTGATCTTAAACTGCACGCCACTCCACCTACGTTTTCATCTATAATTATAATAGTACTATATTATATTATTATATACGATACAATTAGAATTATACTAATATGATATATTAAAGTACTTCTACCTACAATTAGAAATAAAAACGTAGGTGGAGTGGGGTGCAGTTTAAGGCATAGGCTAGGAAAATATGTTATTACCCGTCCGATACAAAAAGGCCAATGTCAAATACTTTATTAGCTCTTGATAGAGGTAATTATTGGTTAGCTAATTGACCTATTTGTCTAGGACGCGTAATACTAATAATTACACGCGAAATAGCAGATCGGAGGGTTTTTAGCTAATACTGAAATATTTTGTAGAGAAAAAAATACTGGATTTAAGTAGAAAACTTTTATATTTCTATTACCTATTTTATGAAAAAAAAATCAGGTTGATCTCTTAGCCGCGTTCTTGAAACGAACGTTTGAAAACCAAAAAAAAGAGGGGGGAAAAAATTTTAGTAGGTACATTGTTCATAAGTATAGATCACCTGGATCAAAAAACAATAAATGTAATATATTTTTTCCAATATTAAGATATTCCTACTTTCTTCAAAAGAACCCTCGAAAATCTGGCTTTGTTCATGTTCTAGGGTCAGGTACAGCATTAAGATTAGATTATCTCTAATATGAGAAACGGCCATGCTGAAGCGGGGTTAGCTCCGGGGCGTTTTCTGTGTTGGGTCTCTCATGTACTGCAATCAAATTGTGAACGTTGAATGAAGAGACTGGGCACATACATATTTTTTTAAAATTTTCGTGGTCTCGTTTATTTTGAAAAGTCGTTGAATATGATTAATAGAACATATTTATGGTTTCATTCAATGTTACATGCATGTCTATTTATATTCACTCATAAATACACCGAAATAATGGTCAATGTTCTATAATACGACAAAACTCTAGTGATGGCAACACTTGTCGTATTCCTTGACTTGATCTTCGTGTGTAAAGTAAGACTGAACACAGTTGCACTGAAGTACTCTGCATTTTCATTTTATTTCAAAACTTTGCCATTTCTTATGAACAAATTAAAATAACTATATTTACATTAAATAGTTATTATAAATAGTGTGCGAGAACTGGCACTTGAGCTGCTCCCTAGGGAGTTAAAGTTCTATGAAACAATGGATTTTCCCGCTACGATAAACTTTTTTTGATTTCTAACAGTTGAAGTTTGTTTCACGTACATATCATCCATCCATCTATCAGCCTGTTTTCGTCCACTGCTGGACATAAGCCTTTCTAAGATTTCGCAACTCTTGGTGGTCCTCCGTCCTCCTCATTCAACCGCAACCCGTATACTACAAGAAATTCGTCCAAATAATATAAAAATTATGAAATAATAATAACACCCCAACTAACATTTTGGTGTCAGTTACAGGTTTTAGGGTTCCGTAGTACCTAAAAGGTACAAAAGGACCCTTTATGGTGAGACTCCGTTGTCCTTCCGTATGTCACAGCCTCATAACTTTAGCACCGTTAAAGATAAAGACTTGAAAACATTTAAAATACAAAAGTGAGAAACATAAAAAATAAATTCTTAAAAATACAATATGGGCATCAAATTGTAGATATTAAGGAGTTGATTGTAAAAATATATACTTTTACTATATTTTACAATTACCGATTTCGAGAAATCTTCGAAAAACCCCAAAAAAATGTATGTCCCCCCTCTTATTTCCGAAACTGCTTGACCGAATAATATGAAAAAAAATGACGATTATAAGTAATAACTGGCCAATTACAGGAAAAATATAGCGGGTGAGAAATTCACGATAGCAAAATGACAAAATTAAATTTTGCATCCACGACTTTTATTTCGAGTACGGTATAAAAATATTTGCGTCTCTCTTTTTGTGGTTCAATGAATTCAGTTATGGGCAAGATTTTAAATACCTTCTTGCTGACTGTTCCCAAAACTGTCAAATTACGGAACCCTAGGTATGTAAGTCTGTGAAAAGGTAGACAAAAGAAACTTTAATCCACACGCCAAGAAATAGCACAAATTAAACAAGGATAGGCCCGCCCCAACTAGCAAAAATAGTTGTTTTATTAAGGTCATAATAGCCAAAAAAATGCCTGGTTTAAACGCAAATCTGACCGCATTTTGAGTAAATATTTAAAACATAAAAGATTTATAATATTGATATGGTCACTATAAGATGTTGTTAGGTTAGCTAATTATGTAATAACTTAAGACAGAAGGTCCCTTATGTAGAGACTGAATAATTTAACCGACTTGGATTTACATGGATCACCTCACAACTTTTTACGACAGAAGAACTAAGTTGCGAGACTTTTTTTTTTACAAGTTTTGTTTTTGATGGTATTTCTTTATCTCTCATTCATAGATTAGATTTTCCGTGTAGTGTCCTACCTCAACACACCATCCTGCATACGTATAAGTCATTGGTTGTCATAACATCAACATATAGCCCGGTGACCATTTTCTACAATACGAGTATTGTTTTCCAGAATCCCGCAAATCCAAATTATGGTTTAATCGATACTTTTTTTTATTGGCGTAGGAAGTGACGACTTCATTACTTTCCCGCTTTTAAAATCTGCTACGTCATAGCCTGAACGCTGATATGCGTCAGGAAGGCGTCAGGGGACGCACACGAGTTAACCTGCTGCTGGGTTAGATCAGACATTGTAAGCGTGACACGACATATCACAGAAGCTGTTTGGTACCCCAATTTGGATTAAGACCCAGTATCATGTTGGGCAACTGGCGGCAAAGCAAAAAGTCGGATCAGTGACACCGACAGTAATATTGTAGAAACATTTAACAGCATTGTGGCGAAACTTGTCGGTGGCAGGAGGATCAACTATAGCATAAAAAATTACACGTAACCGAGTTTCTGCTGCGGTGATTTTGTTCAACACGAAATCACCTATCTACAATATCAGGAATAAATCCGAAATACATTAAATTAACAAATTTAAGCTAATTTTATTTAGGATTATAGTAAAAACATTTGATTTGATTTCGAAAATATTATTAAATTATTGATGTTACACACATGATCGGTCAAAGCACAACGAGAAAAAGAATTTGGATCTCTGCTTTTTGAGAAAAAATGCAATGTGGAAATCGCCAGTACCTACAGGACCTTTTAAATATTATGTTCAATACTAGTTCACACAGCGGAATTGTTTAGTTACAGAAACTTCAACGCCTCCGACCAAAAGTGTTATTCAGATCCGCAACTACAAGATACCCTCATCAATAGAGAAGAGACGATGAAGCATGCTAAAGACCAGATGTTGAACTAAAGCTTCTCAAAAACATGTTCCGCCGCAACTTAGAGAAAATTCAAATAACAAAGTAGAAAAAACCTTGAAAAAGAAGAAATGTATTATAATAGTTAGGGAGGTGGCGAGAATTTCGGTATATGATTTGCACACGTTTCACATTGAGGTAGATTGCAGTTTACGTCGATACGAATTGATTTGGTCCAGTCAATAAAGGTCGTACGTCGCTGCGTTTTCGCGTTACAGCCGATTGAAGTTGTTAAAAAAAAGGGGTATCAAATTATTTGCACATGTCTGCCTCTGGGGTTCATGGTCACAAACATCTTGGAAACGAAGAAAATCGAGGAGGCAGACATTCAGGGCTCTGCATTATCATGGGACGGAGTTGTAAAAATGTTTGAAAAAAAAAGCTCTACTAAGTCATTTGCACACGGTTCTCATTGCGCCCATTCGATTCATTACGACTCCCTGGATACGAAAAAACATTTGGCAGACACTTTGCTCACTGATGTTTAACTGTATAACTGTTTGAAATGGACGTAATCAAGGAGAAGCGGCTATTGCATGGTATTATTGTGATTTTAATTATGTTGCTCAAGTCTTGTTTGGCACAAAAAACGCAACGTTTTTCTGGCTCTTCAATTGTGGCGTTGTGAGCCAGAGGCAGACCAGGAACTGAACTAACCAAATTCTTACTGTACAGGAGCAGCTGTGAGGGATTTTCCCTATTACAACGGGCGATGGTAGAGGCGCGCTGCGTTTGTACATTATTTGAAATCTTTAGGCAGAGTACACATGGCGCAATCAAATCGCACATTTTCCTAAAACGCGCTCCGATTTTTTCAAATATTATGTGTATAAGCGCTTATATACTAAAATTACTCAAGAAAATTCAAAGACTCCAAATACTCCAAATACTCCAATTACAGTGTCTGAGAGTGAGAGAGAGAGAGGGAAAGCGTACAAAATAAGAAGAAAAGCTGTTTCCTGTTTCTTTCTATTTACTTTTAATACTACCTCATGTATCTATAGATGTCGGTATACGCTATATACATTTGGGTACGCAGTACATTCAAATGGTCTGCCTTTGGAATATCAGGGGCCTGAACATCTGCCTCATCGATTTTCTTCGTTTTCATGAGAAATTCAAACATCAGTCCAAGAGGCAGACATGTGCGCATAATATAGCACATCTTTTTTTTTACATTTTTGAAGCGCTGTCAATAGACAACGCAGAGGCACCACGCTGGCAGACTATTTTTCCGTGGTCCTTCTCATTGTTTTTAATCGAACAAATCAAATCTGCCAAGTGTGCACTTCATATAGAGTTTTTTAAATAATAAAAGTAACTTAAAAAATTGAAAACTACAAAAGTCAGAGCCCTGGATGTCTGCCTCTTCGATTTTTTGTGTTTACAGGATGACTGTGATCATCAGCCCCAGAGGCAGACATGTGCACATAATATCGCCCACCTTTTTTTTTAACATTTTACAAACGCTGTAAATCGACAACGCAGCGCCACCATGGTGGCAGACGAGGTCCTTTATGTTTCTTAAGGTATAATTATCGATATTAATAACGTCTGCCATGTGTGCTAATGATATCGAAATTTTGCTCGCCACCTCCCTAACTATAAGGAACAATTCTTGCATTCTTATAAGAGTTGTGGCGGCAGCTACTAAAGGTATAGCTAGATTCGCGAAGATTATAAAAAAGGGGACAATTCTCTATAAGCAAGACCTCAGCAATGTAAAAGCAATAAGACACGAAGTTGTCAATGAATAAATCAGCTGTCAATTCAACTGGGGATTGGTCCACGGAACTGCGGGTTATTCGTTGATTCCTTACCCCGGAACAATACCGGATGGACTCATTGGAGATAAAATAATCAAAGAAATCAAGTGCCCTTTGTCAGTATATGTAATGCATAAATTACTCTTTTTCAAAAAGAGAGAAGACGTACTAAGGTTTTATAAAGTGAAGAATTTCACTTTTTGAATCTAGATCTTTAACAGGTTTCTATTAAAAATCTTCAAGTATATATTTTTGCCGATTTTCGTTGTACAAGATGCGATCCTCACACCAGTTTTAATTGGTGGAGTTGGTTTTGCTGCCCCTTTTACACAACACGCACTGTGTCTAAGTTCTTATCGTTCCAGATGCCACCAGACAGCGCGCTTTAGCGACCAGGCTTAGGACTACTAGAAACCAAGCCCGCACGGTAAGAAGGGCTATTCCCTCAAACTGACCCCTAGGATCATGCCGAAATCTCGACGTAGAGAACAGACATATGGAGACAATTCAACTCATTTCGATTGTTCCTGAGCCACTTTAAGACAGTCAACAGGGTTAAAAAGTTCGACTCCAGGGGGTACAGCACGTGCCGTCAATACAGTGTCTTTCTATCATACTTTCACTCTCGAACATTGAGCACAAGTAGGTTAGAAAGACGCTGTATCTCTGGCGCGTACACCAAATCATAGTACAAAAAAGTAATAGTATTCTATCTCCAGACAAACGGGCCAAAAAGAACCCCCCCAAAACTCGGTTCAACTTAGTTTACACAGTCGCGGTCGCACCGCAGTTACACGCACTACGCACGTTGTCTCTGTGACGCTCCCGGGCATTTTCGTAAATAATGGAACGAAATTACAGAGTATGGTATGCATTGTATGGTTATGGTGTAAATACAACTTTTATAATAATAATATAGCATTATAAAATACGTAAACAGTCAGTTGGCAGTCCTAGCGCGTGTTTAGGCACCAAGCGGCCGTAGGTATTGACTTCAAGGACACCGCCTAGTTAAACTACTGTTGTTACCTATATTATACTGTGAACAAATGAAGACTAGACATATCAGGACACGTGATGATGTTGCATTTTTGGTATTATGTTCCAAAATCCACTTGCATGAAGAAATTATTGAAAGGTGTAACGATTTTCGAAACAAGTGCATGGTTGATAAACCTAAAACGTTTTATATTGATCATATCCTACCAGAGTTATAGTCATTACCGCTTCGTGCCACACACACATCTCCACAAAGCACTATTCGTCGCAAGTTTCTGAAACGGACAAGTGTGAAAACGACAAGAAAAGGAAAGAGAATTCCGACGAACAAATCAACTCTATTCTTAGGTGCAAGCTATATAGAAGCGGCGCGGCACGCTACCGATGTGTATCGGTGGTATTCAAGTGTTCGATTTTGATCTGACAAGATGTCTTCCTCTGACGACGAAGGTGTGGGCGGTGCGCTTTCGGTACACCCGCGGCGTAACCGTGGCGTGCCGTCTCGACGCCTGTCCAATGTTCTTTCATACAAAATGTAGGAGAGGGACGTGGTGTAAAACAGATAGAAGAGGTGCACTGAGGGCGCGCCCGCACCCGCGTCGTTTCTATGTGGCTTGCACCTTACGTTTCAGCAGATGTAGAGAAGGTAAAATATTAAATTAGTATACTTAATAGGTTTTCATAGCGGGCCGATTTGAACGAAATTAATTACATATGTAAAGAAAGAGCATAAACTTTTTCGTGCTGAGCTAGAAACCTGATTTCTTAACAGCACCATGTCGCCTCTGTAGGAGTAGAGGTATTAATTTCAACTTGATGTCTCTCACGGGGCCCAGGAAAAAGTGTCTCGACAGACGGACCAACAGACAACAAAGCGATTCTATAAGGGTTCCATTTTTTATTTGGAGTTATGGAACCCTTAAAAGCAAACAAACACCAACATCATTATTGTCTCTCTTTGGTGGATCGAACAGCGAAATTCGAGCGCCAACTTTACCCCACTACGCTACGCTTTTTGCTCAAAATGTTTGCAAGACATAATTTGAAAATAAAAAGAAGCGGTAAAATCATTAGTTTTAAAAATCCAAGATTCATAAAATAATTTTTACGGTTCCGTACCCAAAGGGTAACCAACGGGGCCCTGTTACTAAGACTCCGCTGTCCGTCCGTCCCTCCGTCTGTCACCAATTTTCACAGATGATGTGTTCCTGTTGCCGCTATAACAACACATACTAAAACCGGCCAAGTGCGAGTCGGACCTGCGCACTCCCATACAACAGACATGATTTTTTTGCCGTTTTTATAGATAAATGGTAAGAAATCCTTCGTGCGCGAGTCCGACTCACACTTGGCCGGTTTTTGTTTCATGATACTACTAGCATAACTCAACAAACTGCTAAAATGTACTTACCAAACTACCCTGCTTCAAACTTACCCATGAGTCCCACGACAAAAGATTTCATGTTTTTGCATTACTGTTCAATGTTCATGACATCTTACTCCACAACTGCAATACGGTTGTTGTATTGGGCCAGTCAGACCTTAGACTATTTGTAAGTTCGAATTTGAAACGGGTCGTCGGTGGAACGTCTGCAATAGTTCTGATCTAGCCTAGAACAAGACGCTTTATTTGCTTTATTTAATTTGCGACGCGACGTCACCCGCATTTGTCATGCCTTTTAGCACCGCCGGCGCCGCCGTTTTTGTGTTGCGGACAAATACAGATGCATTTTTTATTGCGGTAACCTGTTTAATTATAAACGGAAGAATTTGTCCAACGTAACAATAGACTTCTATTGTTAAATTTTTTTTCGTTAGAGTTTTCGTTTCCTAAATGAAAATCCGTACTTTACACCATGTTTGCCTTCATTACACCAAAGGAAGACCTCTGGAAGACTCACAGGCAAAGCGATTCGAGAAGATCAACTTCGGTGATTTACTCTTACCTCTCCCAGCTAACCAGAAATTTGAGTGCCTTGAATTCAAATAAAAAAAATTTATTTTGTAAGATAAGTACATACACGTTCTACACGTCAAAATTTATCATTATAAAAAAGAACAATAGAATATGTAAAAAATACAAAATAAGTTTATGTTTTTATTGCGTAATCCATCGCTTTGGAATTCTCTAAATATTATTATTAGAGTGCATTACAAACTCGAACAGATAAATTAGAAACTAATGTAAAGACAAGGATTTGACAAAAATCCGCGGGCCAGGATTCGAACCTGAGACCTCTTGTTATCAAGACAAGCGCGCTGCCAATTGCGCCATCGAGGTACTTAACCTAGACCGTTGAATTTTTCCACCATACTTGTCCACCGAATATTTTGTAACTATTTGATTTAACCAGCTTGTAATGCACATACTGAACGCTCACGAGGGCGTTATGTGATTTCACGCTTTTCATTTTCCATTTTCAGTTTTGAAATTTTCATTTCCATATTTAGACAATTTCAAAGCGATGGATTTAGCAATATAAACATAATCTTAGTTAATGAGTGAGAACTTTGAACTCTACAGCAAATCCTATCAAAGTAAATAGCTCTGTGTCAGCTATCAAAATCACGCTTTAAATAAGTTTATAAAGTAATAATTTGGCCAAGTGAGAGTCAGACTCCCGTACAAATGGTTCCGTACCATCCCACAATACTGCTATGGAAGCCTAAAAACTTACATATCAACAATATATAAGGTCTTACAATAATAAGTGAAAATAACTCTAGGATAGACCATGTATCGTTAATAACTGATCACATTTCGGAAGGAAAAAAATTTTTTTGCTCGCATATTTTTTTCACTCCCTGTACGAAGTGGTTGAATCAGCTGAAAAAAATTTCTATGGAAAGGTAAATAAAAAAGTTCGCGTAAAATTTTTTGTTTTCGATGGAATGTGGTCTATGAGCGATATTCTATCATCAGTTAATTTTTTTCACTTTGAATTGCAGGACCTTGTAGATGCTATAGCAGCATTACCGCGACAAAAATAAGGAGCTACATATATGGTTGCGTCTGTCAAACAATTCAGAACCCTTTGAGTATGGAACCCTGATTTTAATATTTGTAGTTTTACTTGAGACTATGTACCATAATGTGACCAAATTTAAAACTTGTACTGTCTTTAAGATAGAGCTAAAACAAGTAACGTTAAAAGAAATATAATTTTTTCGAGGTTTATTATATGGAGGGGGGTCCCTTGGGTTTAATATTTTTTTCCATTTTTATTATTTGTCGTGGTAGTGGCCATAGTTACACGTATCGTGTGAAAATTTCAACTGTCTACCTTTTACAGCAGAAGTCGTAGACCCCTGTGATAGACGGACAGACAGACAGACAAACACAGTGGAGGCTTAGTAATAGGGTCCCATTTGGCACCCTCCGGATACGGAACCCTAAATATTGTAAAATAATAATGCTTGAAATTAGATCTGAAGCTTTGCATTATTTTTGTTATTTTCTTAGTGTTTGTGGTATGATCGAGACGAATGAGATTTTAAATGCATTTGGAGGTAAGTTAGATGTGGTGCTGGTACCTGAGAGCTTGGGTGGTGTGGACGTGCGTGCTGCAGGTGGAGGTGGTCTAGTTCCTCTTGCCGACGCTTACCACCCTCCTCTTGACATCACAGTGCCACTAGACAGTGTGCTTCAAGTACGTCGCTCAGGGTTTCTGGACCCGAGTAATATTGATGCCACCCTTGACTGGAATTTTGCCAAAGCAGATTTTGTGCTGTTGCATCAGTTGGTTAACGAAGCTGGTTGGGATGCTATGCTAGAGTTCAGGGACGTGGATGCAGCTGTTGATACCTTTTACAAAATCCTCTATAATATTTTTAATCTTTGTGTTCCTAAAAAGTGTAGACATACATCTCGTCAGAAGCGTTATCCGGTCTGGTTCACGGGAGATCTTATAAAGGATATCAAGCGTAAGGCCATTCTACATCGAAAATGGAAAGCTACGAGTGACCCAAATGCGTACCTACAGTTTAGCATTCTAAGACATCAAATAAAAAAAAGGATGTCATCTCAGTATGACGCGTACATATCCAAAATTGAAGACAGTTTTATGTCGAATCCACGCTTGTTCTGGAAACATGTAGCGAGTTTGAAGACTAAGAGTGGGTTCGAGCCTAGCGTTACCTACCAGGATGAGAAATGTGTAGGTGAAGCGGCAGCAACTGCCTTTTCGCATTTCTTTTCTAGTGTTTTTCTTACCGACACACCAAATCTTAACTCAAATGAGACTAATCGCCTCAATTTGGTTAAATCGGCCAACTACGTCAATATCTCGCACATTACTGAAAATGATGTTGTAAATGGTTTAAAGCGACTTAAGCCTCAAAGCTCGATTGGACCAGACTCTATTCCTCCTTATATTCTGAAGGCTTGCAGTGATGTGTTATCCCTTCCGATAGGTTACTTACTAAACCTTTCTCTGAAAACGGGTAGGTATCCTTCCAAATGGAAGCTGTCACGTGTAAGTCCTATTCCAAAAACTAATGACGCATCAAAAGTTGAGGACCATCGACCCATAGCAAATCTTAACTCCCTGGCTAAGGTCTTTGAGTCTATTCTACATAGGAAAATATCTGCACAAATAAAACCTTTTCTGTCGGACTCGCAGCATGGTTTTAGAAGCGGGCGGTCGGTAGATACTAACCTGCTTACTTTTGTGGACTATGTCTCCGAACACATGGAGAGGGGCGGACAAGTGGATGTAGCTTATCTCGACTTCAAAAAGGCGTTTGATCGCGTGGATAATGACGTGCTTTTAGATAAGTTATGTTCATTTGGTTTCGCCCCTAGCCTGCTTTGTTTCCTGGCTGACTACCTACGTGATAGACAGCAAGTCGTTAAGTATGGCTGTTATACATCCCAACCGTACCATACTCGTTCAGGCGTGAGCCAGGGATCAATCCTGGGTCCTTTGTTATTTATTATTATGATAAATGATCTTGACCTTGTCCTGAACCATGCGAGTTGTTTACTGTATGCGGATGACGTAAAGCTGTTTCTCTGCGTAAAGGATATAACCGATCATCGCTTGTTGCAACAAGATCTTGACTCAATACTTCAATGGAGTACTAGAAACAGGCTCCACTTTAATGCCTCGAAGTGCAACGTTTTGTCTTTTACCCGTAGTCGACAACCTCTTCACGCAGTCTATACGCTCGGCTCTGAAGTCATTGCTCGTGTTGAGTCTATCAGAGACCTGGGTGTCGTTTTCGACTACCAACTCACGTTCCATGAGCATATAAAAAGTCTTGCGGTAGCATGTTATCGTCGGCTGGGTTTCATACTACGTAATGCAAAATACTTCCACGATGCTAAAATAAGCCAGATTTTATATACAGCGCTGGTTAGAAGCAAAATTGAGGCTAGTTCTATTGTGTGGAGTCCACACGAGAAAAAGTATGCCCTTATGCTTGAAAAGATTCAAAAAGCATTCTTGCGATTTCTCTACAAGAAAAAGTATGGTTTTTATCCATTTATGTATCCCACCAAGTTTCTCCTGGGCGTGCTAGGATTCAACTCTCTTGAGGTCCGACGAGCATGTGAGTTGATGGTGACTGCATGCTGCCTACTTCGCGGAAATTCTGACTGCCCTGAGCTGGTAGCTCAGGTCTGTCAATTTTTTGTGCCAAATAATTATCTTCGTGCCCGCTCACACAAGCTCTTGGCAACGTCCTCCTCATGCTCCGTGGCGCGGAGGGAGTCCCCACTGATGCGTGCACCCCTGAAACTCAACGCGCTCTTGGTATCAGAACCACTGTGTGATCTTTTCTCTGACAGAATGACGGATGTTGTGAGGGAATGTTTGAAGTTTTGTGAGAGTGAAGCCTCAATGACGATGTCCTTAGATTCTAAGCCTTAGACCATAATTTTACTTTGGTTAATTTTTGTTATTATTTTTCTCAACTATTTTATGTGGATGTCAATAATTTATGTAGATTAGTTAACTTTCTTTTAACTTTTTAATTGTACAGCGAATTGGATTATTCTGTAATGCTGTGCAAATTTTTGATAAATAAATAAAATAATAAATAAAATAATAAATAACTGATATTAGTATAAAGCAGCTGTAGACTGTTCCATAAAAATGAAAAAACCCTCAGTAGAGCCGCGATTTCAAAATAACTGATGTTTTCGCATGTGTGGCATCTGATTAGAGTAGGATGGACAGTTAAAAGGCAGAAGCTTTAGAGCAGGACTGCGAATTGAGGTAATAAAGGCCCTTAAGTTTCTTCATCCTCTACTTTACTTTATGAAAAAGCTGACATTCTATCAGTTCGTAAACGTTTTATCCTCCAGAAAATTCGTAGGTATCACAAGACTATTGTAATGTAACCAAACATACCTCACTCTACGAATAAGAGAATTCTTATTCGTAGCCTCACTCTAATAAACGTATTCAACGCTGTCCTGTTCCTTTCGTAACCAGTGAATTGGCTCGTAGAAATGCAATAACATTGCATTTAGACTATATATTATTTTTTAACAATGATATTAAAGCCGATTTTGAAGGTTTTAATTTTAAGTTGAGAAACTTACTAAAAAACGCAATTTTAAGTGACAGAACTATAATTGCTGTTCTGAAGGGCACACCAACTAAAATTAGCAAGTCTTTTAAAATCTCTTAAATCAAACTAAAATTTTCAATTTAATCGAATGACAGCTTTAAAATGTGCCTTGAAATTACCAAAACAAGTTAAAATGTTGAGTAAATTATGGCTGTCAAACTAAAATTTTAGTTAGACGTTTATAAAATGGAGACTTGAAAGTGGCTCTTCTTTTTAACCATACTTAATTTTAATTTTATGTATGTCAAACTAAAACCAAAGCCTTCAAAATCGGCTTTATTATCAAACATGTGAACAACCATAAAATGTGTTATTTTTAATTAGCTACAAAAATTTAAGTATGGTGATATTGGAAATTTGATTCAAACTACATAATTATTGACTCTCATTTGCCTATAAATTAAAAATATTTTGATCATGTCATCATACAAAATTTAAGCAATTTATTTTTCTTACACTCTCACACACAACACATACATATTCATATAAATAAAGTTTTTAAATTGTTTCATCAACTAAATATTATACTTATTATACTGGTTAATATTGTAAACTTTAGTGTTAAATGGCGTATAAATTTCATTATGTAATTTTAGTTTTGGGAGGTGCCTAGTTTCCGCTATTCAAGGAAACTTTCTGTGGAAACTAGTGTTTTTAAAAATATTGTAACCATTTTTCTTAATACATTTTTTTTTAATCATATCCTATTTTTTATTTCTCAAACTTAAATGACATTACTGATTACGCCTGGCCTTTGCGGATTCATTAATGATTCACAAAATCTATTTTATAAAATTTTATTTCTCGCTGTATATTTTCTCTGAAAGTATGTAACTTACGAAATTTTATCGTAGATAATTTTTTGCTTGTAATCTTCTTCTGTCGATTGGCATATTATTAATCACTGGCTGCCAAAACGAAACTTTTCAAAATGGCTGCCAATTAGGTATGCCAATAAGGTTCAATGCTCTTTAAAAGCTATCTAAGGTTAGTTACAGTTTCTTCAGGTAAAGGCTTCGGACACACGGGGTTTCGTAATTTGTCACCTTGAACCGACATAAGCTGGCGTTTAAACGCTGCGTTTTTTGACCATAACAATTTTATCGCAAGGTTCTGGGTTGTTCGGACGGACGGATGGACGGTCAACGGAGTATCTCCATAAAGGTTCCTTTTGTACCTTTTAGGTAATACGGAGCCCTAAAAAAATCGACCGTCAAAAGAAGCGCTAATACTACGGTGATGGAGAACATACATAAGCTTATGTGCATTATTTACCGCCGGGAATATGAACGTTCTATTGTCAGTCACATGTCACGTCGCGTAGCACAGTGTTTTAAAAACCCTTGAAATCGGAAAATTCTAACTAGTCATGGGTCGACACAAAGATGTGTTTTGAGTACAAGAGTAAAACTCCCACGTACCAATTCTTTCTAGTTATGGATAATCCCGATCGCTACGTGTCTACTTAGTTTAGGTTATAGTGGACCGCCAATATCAACTCAAGGTTATGAAAGGAGGTCCTCTGTAACTTCAACTCAAACTTGATTCAAGAATGAATTCAAGTGATCACTTTCCCACTGAAGGGCAATGGATCTCACCGCTGATGTTATCGACCATTGTCAACTAACAACAGTACCTGTGATCATCACGTTCTACTGCAACAGGCACAGGTCACCCGACATCACGCCCTCCTCATCCGACGCTTTGTCTACCTGTGGAAGCAACGATGACGCCTTAATCAAGGGTCAAGACAGGATAGCCCCGAGCAGAACCAAGTGCTGTTCATCCGCCGCCAAACAATTATACGACATGATTGACTCAACTATGTGTTGTTGGACCCGCCAGAGAAGCTGGCTCCCTCATTATCCAAGGAGGTACTCGGAGCTGCTCGCACGCTCACCTCGCGGAATAAAAATGCACGAAACATAATTACGCCAAACCCTTGTTCCACATGCTATCTTGACCTTGCAGCTTTCGATAACTCCTACGCGGATGGGTGACCCGGACAAACACCTCTAGCGTTGGGTTGTCTACTCCACTGTTCAGATGGAGTACCGGAGATGAAGTCCTCCCACTGAAACCACACGGTCGTGCACACGAATGCACGCGTCCATACGCCAGCAGTGTTTATCGGACAACTTGAGGACAACTCACGTGCCCCGCATAACCCGTTCACATTGGTGGCCGCCCAAGCGCCGCTACTAGGGTATGCTAACTGCTCACGGAGACGAGCGTCCGGTAACAAGCTATACCGGACAGACAACGTGCTCGAACACCTGCAGTTCAAACCACAAGGTTATTAGCCGAAGCTAATAACATGCCACTACGAGACCAAACCCATGTCAGACACCTTCCGCTAGCGCAAGCAAGCATCAGGTCGGCTCAAGTCTGACTCCCGTAGTACCCAATAAAACCCAGTCGGACCCGTAGTTCCAACTGGGGTGTCCAAACCGAAAGTCGGAGACTTCTTTATAAATCTGGGTCAAATAAATAAAGAAATATTGTAACTCGTTTAAAACCACCCGGGGATCACGTGTCAGGGCTCTAGGGTAAACTGACGGACGCGAGTCTATGGATAAACAAAATCTCAAAGATGGACATTTGGTCGTATTAAAAAAATATCCTTATCATAACTCGTATACAGCGTATACTCCACATGATGCGATATTAATTAATAGACTTTTTCTATAAAAAAATGTCATCCCAAATGAAATAGACAATTTTGTTTAAATAAATTGCGGAAATCACAGACTTTAGAAAAAGAAAATTAAAACTGAAGACAATAAAAAACAATTATCTCCGGGGTAACTTAAGCCTTAACATAATGTAACAAAGCACACAATTTTAACAATAAACCTAACAAGTATCTATACAAAGAGCTATCGACATTTGAAATTTTTATTAAAGATTTCTCATTTTTAGGGACGGAAAAAACGTCAAACTTCGAGATTTTTTTCTCCATAACTAGAAAAAATTGGCACATGGGAGTTTTATTTTTGCACTCAAAACACACGTCTGTATCAACCCATGACCTCAGTTAGAAATGTCAGATTTAAAGGGTTTTTAAAACACTGTGCTGACTGTCAATAGAAAGTTCATATTCCCAGCGGTAAATAATGCACATAAGCTTATGTAGGTTCTCCGTCACCGTAGTATTAGCGCTTCTTTTGACGGTCAATATCTTTTTTTAGGGTTCTGTATTACCGTGTGTTCCGGTACAAAAGGAACCTTTGTGGTGACACTCCGTTGACCGTCCATCCGTCCGTCCGTATTTCACAGCCTCATAACTTTAGCAACCTTAAAGATAAATAAGTACTTGAAATTTTCCACAAAAATAGCATTCACTCGAAGAACTTGTTCAAAATATTTCCAATACAAAAGTGAGAAAAATAAATTCTTAAAAATACATTAAGGGCAACAAATTGTAGTTATTAAAGAGTTGATTGTAAAAATATATACTCTTACTATACTTACTGGCACCGATTTCGAGTAATCTTTGAAAAACTACAATAAAATGCATGTCCCCCCCTTATTTCCGAAACTGGTAAACCGAAAAAAAAAAAATTACTATTATAGTTCATAGCTGGCCAATCACAGGAAAAATATAGCGAATAAAAAAAAGTTGATAGCAAATGAGTAATATAAAAAAATATGTAAAATAAAAAAAATTTTTTTTTATAAAAATACAATATGGGTTTCAAATTGTAGATATTAAGGAGTTTGTTATAAAATATATATTTTTACTATATTTACTGGCAACTATTACGATAAATCTTTAAAAAACCACAAAAAATGCATGTCACCCCCTACCCCCTTATTTCTGAAACTAATGAACCGAAAAATAATAAAATAATTATGGTAATTCAGAATTACGTAAAGATCATAGGAAAAATATAGCGGGTGAGAAATTAGCGATAACCTAATGACAAAATTACATTATTCATCCACGAATTTGATTTCGACTACAGTATAAAAATATTTGAGTCTCTCTTTTGTCATACAATCAATTCTTTTTTTAGTTATCAAAAGCAGTTATGGGCAAAATTTTAAATACCTTCTTCTTGACTGTTCCCAAAACTGTCGAATTACGGAACCCTAGGTATACGAGTCTGACTCGCACTTGACCGGTTTTTTTATTATGACAAAAGTAACAAAACATGTATTTTTTATTTCGAAAATAGAACAGTTTCCTTTGTTATAGCTAGTGTTCATAAGCTAGGGGGTATAAATGTATATAGGGGGTATACAGTTTAGAGGCAAAAAATATAGTTCCCGAACATAATGTTCAGGTTCAATACAGGCATATTTAAATGAATTTAAATAATGTTTCTTTTGTAGTTGTTTAAAAAAGTGTATTGAAACGCGCGTTCGAAACGTGGATTTGAGTGCAACCACCTATAGCGAAAATAACCTAGTAACCACAAAAGCTAGGATTAGTATGGATAAGAAATATCAGAAACTCAGCATAATCAATTTTTTTTTCCCGAGTTTCACACCTAATTCTGCGATAGGAATATTTTCTTTATTTTGGATATAAATTAATATATTGGATGGATTCGATTGATGGTTTCTGGTGGAATATTAGGCTGAAATTTTGAATAAATATAGTTCTAGACTTTGAATAGGACAAAAACTACTTTTTCCCTTTGTTCCCATGGAAAAACTATAAAAGAGACACACAAAATGGGAACAGAGGCGCATAACACACACATTTCACCAGCTGTGTTTACTGTAGGTAATAGTCCGAATAATATTGACTGATTTTATAGGAGTACACAAAAACTAATTCAACGCAGGTGAAACCGCGGGCAAAAGCTAGTAGGTTACTAAAATAAAATTGAAACAGGTTAAAGTATCCGCTCTATTCTTTCCTCGAGTCTAGCTGTTGATAGCAGAAAGAATCGTTTTGTAAACAGTATAAATAATAGTGTTGATTCAGTGCAACCAGTTTGGTTCTCGCGGCCGCGTCGGATTCACTGCTCGAGGGAATTAGAAGAGTACCGAATTGGGTTTTAAATTATTTATATTCATTTGCAAAAATTAAACCGGAAATATGCGACTCTTTGTAAAAAATGTGATTATTGTAATCTTGTGCACGAACGTTTTTAACTTTAGCCGTGCATTTAGCATCGGGACAGTGAGTGATCAAAATCCACGACCATTGAAAGAAAAAGATGTTGAAAAACGTGAAGCTAAACCTAATGGCGATGGAGAGTTTTATCCTGATTGGGTTCCTTTTAAAAATAAACATGGTGATGAGCTAGGCGAGTTTGAGCAGATAAAAAAATCAAAACCAAAGAAAAGATTAGCTCTTCCTTTAAACTTTGCTTTTGTTAGACCTCCAAGGGAAGCTCGAGCAAACGAAGACTACTATGACAAGAACCTGGATTCTGAAGATTATTACGAAAAAAGAGACTGGTCAGATATCACTAGACAAGACCAGCCATCACCTACTAAAAAAACAAAAAACCGAACCAAAGATCGCAAGAAAAACGGAACGCTAGACAAAAAAGATTCAGCTGATATTGATATTGTAATAAATATATTACAAGATGCTCCACCAAGCCCTTATTTGAACAAAATAAATACAAATAATAATACTAATAAACTAAAAGAAGCAAATCAAAAGAAAACCAATAAGGAAAAAGACTACGATGAAGAAGAGGAAGATTACGACGATGTTAAAAAAGTAACCACAACCGAAAAAACAGAACCGACAGAACCAGCTAAAACTGAAGAGGAGCTTAAAAAGGAAGCAAAACAAAAAGAAAAAGTTTTTAAGGAAGTAGATGAATTAAAAGCTAGACATGCAAAAGAACAAAAAAAAATCATGAGGGAAATAACAAATGAGGATGCAATTTTTGAAGAAGAATTCGAAAGGGAAAATCAGTACACCAGAGGAAAATCACCATATCTATTTAGTCATCCAAAAGCTAAAAAACTTATGGGAGCACCTGAGGAGAACTCTGACGTAGAAGACTTGTTTATTGATAAGTATGAAATGCCCTATGATAGGCAAAAAAAGAGGAAAACAACTACAAGACAAATTTCATACGAAGATGCAACCGTTACAGAGATGCCTGAAGAAACTGTAAAAATTCCAGAGAGTAAAGAAGAATACGAATACGTTGACATTGGAAATGTAAATACAACAATCAAAACAACTACAGGAACGACTACAACGAAAGAAGAAGAAGAACGCATAATGTTAGTTCCCGACAAAGAAAGTCAAGATGGGGAACCCACGCTCTTTTTTGCAAGAAAAAAGAAAAATAAGCCAAATAAAAAGGACCGCATTACCAAGCCTAGTGGCATTAAAATCACGACTGCCTTCCCCACTGAACAAACTGATGCCACAGTAGCTGCTTCATCCCTTTCTGTAGAAAATAGTGATTCAGTATACACCCATTATCCTGTAGAAAAAGTATCAAGTCCTGCAATACCAAAAATAATAGACACCACAGCTTTTAGCAATTTCAAAGGTGATTATACAAAAAAAATGGTCCCTACAACCCCATCAGCTAGTAGTTCAGAAATAGACGATAGTGATGTTGAGCCTTCATCCAGAGATACTACGCTGTTATCTGGTATTAATGAAACATTGGTTAGTTCTACTGGACCATCAGCTAGTGCTACTGGACCATCAGCCAGTGATTCTGGAACTTCAGCTAGTGACTCTGGGCCTTCAGCCAGTGGCTTTGGCTCTACAGCAAAGACTGGTCCATCAGGAGCGGAGGCACTAGAAAAAATTTTAACGCGATTATATCACACTCCCTCTCCTAAAACAAACTCGACATCTAGTACAACTAACAAAAGTGTCACTTTACCATTTTCTACTGACACAACAGACAAGGTTGCATCTTCGCTATTTTCCACTGGCTTTAGCGTAACATCTCCATCGTCAACTGGCTCTGAAAAAAAAACATATCCCTCATTAACTAGCAGTGACATAACAGCTCCATCTGATACTGACACGTCGGAAGAAGACCTAACATTGCCATCAGCTCCTGACACAACGACATCAGCTATAACAACAACAAGTAGAACTACTACATCTCGTCGTAAAGTTTCAAGTTCGTTAAGACAAAAACCTTCAGGTATTGGATCTGAGAAAGTAGAAGCTGCGGCATCAATAAACAGACAGTCCCTGGTGGACCCACTTGAAGCAGCATCGGATCATAAGAAGAAAGAAGACGATGGTGAGGACAAAGAATACAAGAAAGGTGAGTAATTTTCAAATTGGTAAATTACCGCTTAAAAGATATGTTTATAGTGAGGTTACTATTTCATTTGTATTACTTCTCCTTTGGAGAGCTTAAAAGGAGCTTCCCTGGCGCACCCTAGTAAGTTAGGCTTAGAAGACCCAATTAACTGACCTGGCTGGTGGTAAGCTTCGGCCGGGGCTTGTCACCATCCTCATGACGAAACCAGGCGGCCGAGCGAGTCGTCGTATTCCAGCATGATAAGCCGTACCGGGAGAGTGGTTAACACCTCGCCTGCTTTCACTCTTTCATTACCTTTCATCAGTGATAAGGGTAACATTGTCTATAATTAAAATAATAATAATAAAAATAACGACTGCTGGATTAGATATTTAATTTGTATTTCAGTGCAGTCGAGGGACACACAAAACAACACGTACCTATCCAATGTGCCCCCAACTGCACTGAAATCCGAATAAAATCTCTATTCCGGCAGTCGTGTTTTTTAATTATTTTTTTATTGAGAACTTTTGATAGTATATATTTATAGCTTTTTCCACTCAGAATTCTATAAGGATTCTAACGATACCACATACTTCGAAATCGGTTCAGGCATTAAGAAGTTATGGGTGAATTAAGAGAAATACCCACATTAACCCTGAAAACACTACTATACACTTTTTGGTCACTCAGTCAGTCCTGTCCTGACTGCTTTGCGCTGCACTACACTGAAGTACACTGTCAGCATTATAAAAGATAGATCTCCTAAATCTCGTTTTGAAAATGCAATTTAATTAACATGCTCGTTTCCTTAAAATAAGTAAGTAAATTAAGTTTAAAATGAATAGTCAACTCAATATTTACTTAAGTATTTTAGATAAAATTAGTTTCTGCTTAATCGATTATCAACGTGATTCATTATATTCATAGGTTGTCCGTCGGTTGCACACAAAACATCACGCTGTTTAAATTATCTCGCGCGGGGTTAGGACATTTTCGTCTCTTTTACAATGCAGCAAGACATTTATAGGGGACAAAAAGCGAGGCGGGTTGTTAAATTAATGACGACACGATCTCCAACTTGACAAAAGGTTAATTTGCTCGGATTAGTTAGGGCTTCCTGTTGAAAAGGCAATTTGCTACATTCGACCGTCAGTCAGATTGATTTTCACTTGTGAAATGTATTGACCGATTTTTATTGATCTGCTTTGTAAGACAAACCACTTGCAATGCGTTATAAAATTATACTGATTTTTCTTTTGTTTTTATGGTTTCGTAGTAAACAAGAAACCCTTGTAGTTTCGCCATCTCTTCCGTCTGTCTGTCTGCCCGCGGCTTAGCTCAGATAATCTTAGTGCTAGAAAGCTCTAACTTGGCATCTGAATACAATTATACATAATAATTACGCCGACAAAGTAGTAAAATAATATGGTGAATTTTTACTTTTCATTACCTCCCTTACACCTAAAGTGGGGTTGAATATTTATTTTGCGTCTATCCTGTAGTGTGGGATGCCGTTGGAAATAGATCTTTCAAAAATATTGTGGGTATGGCAAAACCATTTTTCTATTCAGGGATCCATTTGCGAAATATTAAGCTTTAAAGTGCAAAGTTTTGTTCAAGTCAAGTGTCCCCCTGCCCCTAAACGGTTACTTTGGAATATGTGGAAAAATTCACGATTGTAGCAAACGAAGTTAAAAGAAAAACTATCACAGCTAAGTAGGCTTTACAAGTTAACAAGTCAACTAAAATAATTTTGCAGTTTTGTTTTTTTTTTTTCATTTTCATATGGTAATGATTTTTATTGAAATTATTTAAGTCTATTAACTTATTTTATAGGTACGGAACCCTCAGAATACTCGCACTTGACCGTATTTTTTAAATAACAACTCTTTTTGTTTTAACATACACTGTTCCGTATAAAAAAAAAACTTGTACAGTGAGGCCGGCCCTGAAAGTAAGATGATAGATGACGCTAAGATCTTAAAGGCGGCTATTTGTTATGTACCATAATGTTTTTAAGGTTCCGTACCCGTAATATGTGATGGTACGGAACCATTTGTGCGCGAGTCCGACTCGCACTTGGCCAAAATATTTAACAGCACCATGGCGTCGTAACCTTCAGTAGGAATCAGCTTCAACTTGATGTCTCTCACGGGGCCCGAGAAAAAGCATCTTGACAGGCGGACAGATAGACAAAAAAAAGTTCAGTTCTATTACAGGTTTTTCATTTTGAAGTAAGGAACTCTAAAAATTAAGAAGAGGTAAGCGGAGAGTCAAATAATTATGATTTTAAAACTCTTCAAGCGGATAACATACTATAACGCAATTTGTACGAAATACAAATAACAAGACTTTTTTCTCAAGTCCATCATCAGCTTTTCCGCTTGAGTAGGCTCAGCACCTGTTTTTGACTTCTCACGGTCATTCCAACGATCTCTCATTTCAAAAATCTTATTACGATTAGATAAGGTTGAATTTCGGTTGTAAGAATGGCGGCGGAACATCTCAGAAGTAAATTGATTTCCGAACGAAAGAAAACAGATTTGCATGATGAAAATTGCTGGCAGTTACGGTAGGACGGGTAGAATCAGAGATTTTATGTAGAGGTTAAGTAAACGCTTCACTAAGTCTTACCTTTTAGGGTTCCGTACAAAAAGGGTGAAACGGAGCCCTGTCACTCTGGTCCGTATGGCATGATCCCGTGAGCTAGAATACCATCTATGTTCTGCCTGCTGGCGTACAAATATTAAGGCTGTACCTGACCCTAGAATATGAAAAACGCCAGATTTTCGAGGGTTCTTTTGACGAAAGGAGGACTTTCTTAATATTGGAAAAAATATATTTGATTTATTGATCTTTTATCTAGGTGATCTACTTATAAACAATGTACTAAGATTTATACTTTTGTCAAAAAAAATATGTTTTCCACCCTCTTTTTTTTGTTTCCAAACGTTCGTTTTAAGAACGCGTTTAAGAGATCAACTTGTTTTTTTTTTTTCATAAAATAGATAATTGAAATTTAAAGGTTTTCTACTTAAACCCAGTAATTTTTTCCCTACAAAATATTTCAGTATTAGCTAAAAACCCTCTAATCTGCTGTTTCGCAAGTAATTATTAGTATTACACGTCCTAGACAAATAGGTCAATTAGCTAACCAATAATCGCCTCGATCAAAAGCTAATAAAGTATTTGACATTGGCCTTTTTGTGTTGGACGGGTAGTAACATTTTTTCCTAGGTAATGCCTTACTCTTAATATTATAAAATATGTTACACACACATTCATGCACAAATTACAAACACTTAACTTATAACAAGCTGGAAGAAGTTATTGCAATCGATCTTTGTCACATTTAAGAACAAGAGTAATTTATTTACAGAAGATTATTTGCAGTAGTAACAACATACATTGAACAAAGGCTAATTACTCACATGGCACGTTTTATTATACATTGTTGTGATGAAAACATTTGTACTTTTCCACAAATTATATTTACAAATCACCCAACTGGTTTTGCTATAAGCATCATCAAGGGCTTTAAATTAAAGTAAATACATAAACGTTCGTTTATTGCACGGACATCTAGCAATGCATCATTGTTTATAAATCTGTATTTATTTTAATTTAAAGCCCTTGATGGTGCCTAAATAGCGAAACCAGTTACATAAGTAGAGCGATTTGTAAAGATAATTTGTGGATAAGTAAAAATGTTTTCATCACAACAATGTATAATAAAATGTGCCATGTGAATAACTAGAATTTGTTCAATGTATGTTACTACTGTAAAAAATCTCCTGTACCTAAATAAATTATTCTTATTCTTAATTGTGACAAAGATCGATCGCAAAAATTTCTAAGACATATTTTATAGGTTTTGTATGAATATTATCATAGCCAACACTGTTACTTGGTGACATAAACATAGATGATGTTGTGGCGTTATCAATACTATGAAATTGACTATTGTCAGTAGAAGAACCTTTAATTTTATCTATAATAGTACATTATGATACATGTGAGCTGCGTTGGCGAGGCCGTAATGGAGCCGAGAGTGTAATATCTAATGCTCACGCGTTTCATACGCAGTGAATTCATACGACGTTTTTCAACACACGTGTCTTTTTTTCCACATAATCGAAACCACAGCTGACTGAACTGAACTGACAATTTTCTTTGAAAAATGGGGGCGGAGATTTTGTTTTTTGCGCAGATGGAAATAGAGGCACTGACGCATTCGCCAAACAGCTAAATATTAAATATTAACAAAATGAATATTTTTGTATTAACAACGAAAATTTGTCTTAATTTGTTGATAAAAATAAATAATTTGATGAAATTAAATGATTATATTTTAACTGAGACAGTCTATTTATTCGCAAAAACTTTACTATTTCCCAAGGCATCAAAACTCTTCGCTAATATTTAAAAAAAAAACTTTAATGCGATAATGTATAGTAAAAAGCACGCGTGTTTAATATGCTGCTTCATGACCCTAAGAATGCTGCATTTAGGGCCACTTTATAAGCAAGTGTGTTGAAAAATTATTATTAAATACATTAGCAATTTCTATCGAGCTTGTGGGTACTATTTCTTCTTCCTTTATTTTATATTTATTGACTCTTTTGGAAAGTTATTGTTACAGTTATTTATTCCTGGCTGGAAGGGGATTTGTTTTCTGCCTTTTTTATTGCGTAATTATTTTGACCCAATTTTTCGATTTAATAATATTTTTTAACTTCGAAGAGTAGTCTCAACTTGTTTTTTTTCTAATGATGGGTTTGTCCTAAAGCACCATAATCAGAGACTAGGAGATATCGTTGACCATAATAATTCGTGTCGCTTTTTACTATATTTTTTTATTGTTTTTGATACCTATTACCTACACTATTAAGTTTTCGTTGAATATTTTGTTTTACAGTAGTTAACGGAAAATAATGGTTATAAATTAGAATAAAGGTCTTCAAGTAAATGTCGTAAGCCTTATTGCAATAACCTGTTTCATACATTTCCGCACAGAAAAGAAAATCTTCTATGCATTTCCGGAAAGGATAAACATTCTGTACGATTTTTTGATTTTCCAATGTAACTCAAGCTACATTCTGTAGATCAAGTTTGCACATATTCTGCATCAAAACATTGCGAGCATTTTAAGGAAATCAGACAGACTATGTATTAATTTGCTTAGAAGAAATATCATCGAAAAAAAAAACTGAATCGTTGGTTATCCGGCTTCCTAAGTATCTAAACTGTTTCACTTGTTTATGTGTCACATAAACAAAGCTCATACAAATACCTTTCATTATTAAACCCATGTTTATTTAATTACTTCTCGGGATTAAATTTGCCGTTTTTAAACGTTTCGGGTTTTTGTTAGGTATATTTCTAGTGAAATCTCCATACACAGGAAATGAAGCATTCCATAAATAAAATAGTTAACAGGCAAACCATTAGATAACTTTGTGTTATATTTTGTAACTTATAACTTTATGGTAACCGAAGTTAGTTGACGCGAAAGAGTTTCAATGCTCAGTTAAAACCGAAAGTCTGAGTAGTTCCACGGATTACAAACAAATAGACCAACTGTTATTAAATATTCGAGAAGTGTTTATAGTGGAGCATCTTAAACAAAGGGCGGCGGGCGCATTGAGGCGGGCCAAGAAAACCGGCCATCGTTTTCTCTTTAAATAGCTAAGGTACCTACTTCGCCATTGAAACGAGTGTTCCTTAGGAAACATTAAAATAAAAAAAAAAAGAGAAATCAATTTACATTCATACAATTTATTTTACAAGAAACGATGAAACCCTAAAAAAATGGTAAACTCTCAAAAACATGAAGAAAAATATAGAAATACTGAATTGCGTAGGCATAATTAAGAAAACACCGTTTGATTGCATGTTTGATCATCTCTGCCATACCAAATTGTTGTAGGTCAAACCTTATGATCTTTTTCTTTTGAAGACCAATATAGAAAGCATATCAAAAGGCCTAATTTGTTAAACAAATTTATAAGCGTAACACAAAAATTGTAAATTGCCCAAATCAGTGTTGAAATAAATATATACATATTTGGCTATTCTAAGCCTTTCATTTCTTTTAGTAGTTTAAGGTATAAAAAACAATAAAAAATGATAATTTTTGGATTGGAACATGGATTCGAAATATATTTCGGCCCACTTTGGGGCTGGCATCAGTCGAAAAAATAAATAACAGAAGATAAAAAAAAACAGTCAAGTGCGAGTCAGACTGTCATACCTAGGGTTCCATAATTCGACAGTTTTGGGAACAGTCAGGAAGAAGGTATTTATAATATTGTTCATAGCTGTTTACGATAACGAAAAAAAGAATTGATTGTACCGCAAAAGAGAGACTCAAATATTTTTATACCGTACTCGTAATAAAACTCGTGGATGAAAAATTTAATTTTGTCATTTTGTGATCGTCAATTTCTCACCCGGTATATTTTTCCTGTAATCTTTACGTAATCCTTAATTACCATGATTTTTTTCATATTTTTCGGTTCATTAGTTTCGGAAATAAGGGGGACATGCATTTTTTTGTGGTTTTTCAAAGATTTCTCGAAATTGGTGCCAGTAAATATAGTAAACGTATATATTTTCATAAATTATATTTTTTATAAAATATTTTTTTATTTATTTTATATTTTTTTATATTTCTCATTTGTTATCATTTTTTTAAATCGCTATAGTTTTCCTGTAATCGGCCAGTTATGACCTATGATCGTCATTTTTTTCATATTTTTCGGCACACCGGTTTCGAAAATAAGGGGGTGGCATATACATTTTTTTGTGGTTTTTCAAAGATTTCCCGAAATTGGTGCCAGTAATTATGGTAAAAGTTTATATTTTTACAATCAGCTCTTTAATATCTATAATTTGATACCCATATTGTATTTTTAAGAATTTATTTTTTATTTTTCTTACTTTTGTATTGAAAGTATTAATAACACTTTCAAATTTCTAAATATTTTTTTATACTGTATTATGTAGGCAAGTGAATGCTATTTTTGTGGAAAATTTCAAGTCTTTATCTTTAACGGTGCTAAAGTTATGAGGTTGTGACATACGGACGGATGGACGGACGGACAACGGAGTCTTACCATAAAGGTTCCTTTTGTACCTTTTAGGTACTATGGAACCCTAAAAAGAGTTAAAAATATATACAACCTTATGAATAGGACTAATTAACCTACTAATCTACTAACCTACTTTTAACATAAGTTATTAAAAACAAAAAAAAATTGTTTGAAGAGTCATCTTACGGTTCCCGGCCGTAAGATCCCCACAATCAGTGTTGGTATTTCCAGCTAAGTGCATGAACAAAATAAAACCTGTGCTTTATGTAGGAGAACCACGTACTTTTAAAAGATTTTTGATCCAATTTTCATCTTTGCATGGGGTTACCAGATCCAGAAACGTGAATTCCGGACAAAATCCCTGATATATCAATAATTTTCCTGACATGTTCGTAATAATGCTAATGCGGAGGCAGCAAGATTTTGAACAGTTTTTGTCATAAGCACAATGTACGAGGGTGCATTTTTATATTCGCGGAATGGGTAGGTAATTAATAAATGAGGTTATTTTCCTTAGTCGTAACTGGTTAAGTAGCCCATTATTAGTATACATAGAATGTTTTGTTTTAATCGGGCCATTACTATTTGAATTATCGTCTATCAAACAACTCAGTTGGGAAGAACATTGTGAAAAATGGAGAAAATCGAGCACCGCGCTGTCATAAAGTTCCTTACCAAGCAAGGTAAATCGGTTCAAACCATACTAGAAGAGATGTCAACCGTTTACGGGAAGTCTTGCCCCGGTAAAACCATGGTTTATAAGTGGCATACCCTTTTTAAGAAAGGCAGGGCCTCACTTGAAGATGATCTTCGGCCAGGACGGTCGATCGAGGTGACCACTCCGGAAATCATTCAAAAAGTGGAAAAATTAATACTGGAAGACGCTAGACTAAAGAAGAAACAGCTCGCAGAAATGGTTGGAGTATCCGATATAACCATATTTAAAATTCTTCACGATCATCTCGGCATGACCAAAGTCAGTGCAAGGTGGGTGCCGAGAATGCTCACGCCTCCTCAAAAACAACAGCGCGTAGAGTGTTCTCGCGCGTTTTTGGACCTCTGTAATGAAGACCAGGATGGAGTATTGACTCAAATTGTTACTGGGGATGAAATTTGGGTTCATCATTATGAACCTGAGTTCAAACAAGATTCTATGCAGTGGCACAAAAAAGGCACACGACCACCAAAGAAATTTAAGGTGTCACAGTCGGCGGGAAAAATCATGGCGACAATCTTTTGGGACTCAGAAGGAATCTTGTCGATAGATTATAAAGATAAAGGTGTCTCCATAACCGGAGAATACTACGCTTCAATCTTAGAGCGATTAAAGGAAGCAATCAAGGCAAAAAGAAGGGGAAAATTAACCAAAGGTGTCCTCCTTCTGCACGACAACGCGCCTGTGCACAAGAGCCGTGTTGCGTTGGCTTCCCTGCATAAGGTGGGCTTCGATATTTTGGTTCATCCACCCTACAGTCCTGACCTGACTCCCAGTGATTATTATCTCTTTCCAAAAATGAAAAAAAAAACTTCGGGGGAAGAAGTTCTCAAGCGATGAAGAAGTGAAGGAAGCAGTTTCAGCTTATTTTTCAGACAAAGAAAAAACATTTTTTTTCGAGGGTATACATAAGCTAATTGAAAGATCTGAAAAATGTATTAGGGTTGCAGGTGAATATATTGAGAAGGAAAAATAAACTTGTATTTTTATTTCCATGTCTTACCCCCGATTCCGCGAACTTAAAAACGCCCCCTCGTAACTCAATAGATATAATACTTTAAGCATTTATTAATTATCTCTTAAAATTCTTGAGAAATGCAATTTTTCTTGGTTCCCTGGTAGATGGCCAAAATTACTGACATGTCGGAAAAATTCCTATCATCTGGTAACCCTATCTTTGTAGTTCCACCTTTGTCTAAGTCATTTACTTCTATTTAAACAATATAAAATAATGTAAATTTTTTGTTACCCTAGTCGGAAGTTATAGATGTAAACTGGGGAATTTACATTATAATATTCAAATAATGTTTGAATCAATATTAACATATTTAATAAACAACGATTGATAGGCATCATTCCAATTAGTACAATACAAAATTCTGATCTTTATGCTCAGCTGTGCAATATATTGTTCTGCGTATGCAATTAATAAATAACGTACTGACCAAAGTGGTTCTAAAGAGTTAAGTATTGACAATTCATAAAAAAATGCACAGTTAAGGGGCTATCCAAGATAAACTGTGCTTAGATACGTTTTTGAATAGCTTTATTTTTTTTAAATATATGACGTTAATTGACTTATTTCCCGTTATGGTAATGTTTTAAAACCTTAAGAGGTTTAACCTACAACAAGTAAATAAATACTTTTCAAATGGCTCAAAAACTGATTAAATGTTTAAACTTTTTCAATTAAAAAGAGACTAGATTAAAACTGATTCACACATACGAGCAATACAAAAATCTAACTTAATGATGTTTAAAACTTATAAATATCTAATTTATTATACACGAAAAGCATTATTTTCTCTATTTTGCGTTATACGGCGACGCAGCGATCGTAGTAACAGCCACTTTGCAATGCAAGCTGATATGAACGTTATTTCAATGTAGTTTCTGACGATATTTGTACCGACACACATCGAGCTGTTTATTTAGCTTACTGAAGTAAGCTGTCCTATCAAAGGAGTTGGAAATCATAATGGAGGTACAGAATTACCATTAATGTGCATAGAATCTGTGGAAACTTCACTGGCATGTGTATTTTTTAAGTGTAAGTTAATGGTGTATGTTTTTCTTAAACAAATAAATAAATAATTAGTAAAATTAAAATGAAAAAATAAAATGAATAAATAAATAGAAATTTCTAATCGAGCGACCGGACGGTGCACTATCTGTCATAAATTGTGTAGAAAGCGTAAAGAAATACGACCTTTGCCGAAGAGTCGTGAAGATTCCTGTGCGAAAGTACTAACTTTTACCCTTACACCAAATTAAAGTGTACTTTAAACATAGAGAAAATAAACATTATTATAATTATAATATTATGATTATTTATAACGTTATTTTCTCATTGATTTCATACAAAAAACTGGCTTTTGCCCGCGGCTTCGTTTACATGAAAGTGCAAACCCATTTCTCTTTCCATTTATCTTTTATTTTCGCAGTATATAAATACTATTATCATAAATTTTCGGCTTGACAGTTATTTTATTAACATACTTCAAAGCCAGGGTTGACTAGTTTTTCTCGAGTTAAAATAGAACAGACAAGTATAATTTCTAAAAATAATAATTTTGGCCTAAATACATTTTACTAATATAGCCCATTTCCTTCAAAATTTCTCAAAAATATGCAAAAGACACTTTACTAGGTTATTATTAGTATAATTAGTATTACTTTACACAGTTGTATGTATTGTCAAGATATGCAGAAAAACGATGGCTCATTTTCTAAGCCGACCCGCATCTATTCTTTCGTTCCTTTTCGTAATTTATCAAGGACTAGCTTTTGCCCGCGGCTCTGCCCGCGTGTTATTCGGTTTAATGACGTACTTTTTTCCGGGATAAAAAGTAGCCTATGTGTTAAGTGGGGGTATAAGCTATATCCATTCTAAATTTCATCCAAATCCGTTCAACCGTTTCAGCGTGAAAGAGTAACAAATATACACACAAACTTTCGCATTCATAATATTAGTGTGAGTGTGACTAACGACTGTCGTGCAGGGCTGGCTAACGTTACCAAATCACACTAAAATAACTATAATTAAACGTTATTTTGATAATAATGGTAACTATGTAACGTTACCTCTTAAGGAACTCTAAAAAAACGTTATCGACTAACGTTAAAAATAACGTTATTTTTAAAGATATTTCATCCTACGTTGCCGCTTGCCGCGTGGCGAGGCGCCTGAAATGTTGCCATTTTGTGCCTCACTTGTCTGAATCGGCCGCGTCTTTTATCAAAGAGAAAGAGCTGGCTCCTCGAAACAAAAGTTATTGTTTGTGTCTTTGCTCTCAATATGCGTTTAAGAGTAAGGAATCGAAGTAACTACTTACCATTTTGTTTACTTTGCCTTTAAACACCATTTCAGTTCTAGTCCGAGGGCTGACCGCTCAAATCCCTACCTCATTTTATTACTGGAAAAAAGCTTATTTGCAGGTAAAGTAGACCATTAATATCCGTCTACGCCCACAGAAGTGAAAGAACTATGAAGATTAGCTCAACGCGCGCAGAATAGAGATAAAAAATAATACTCGTAACGTTAAATAACGAACGGTTAATTTAACGTTAGTTTCTTATTCACGTCAAAAATTATTACCGTCACTTTATTATAGGTCACTTTATCGACGTTAATTGGCATAACGTTACTTTTTGAAGTAACGTTAACCCTGTTTTACAGTGGTAACGTTATTTCAAGCCCAGCTAAAGCGTGACTGAAAATATATCTGTAATATAATATATGTGTCATCAGTAGGTGACCCCAGGTGCGTGCGTCTCACTCGTTCGTACGACTCGTCGCTCGACGGGGAATCAATTTACGGACTAGCTAAAATATACCGAAATAATGAATTACAATTGTCAAAATTCTTGAAAAATTACCAAGGGAACTCATTTGTTCTGATAACATCTTAAATTTGACTAAATTTGTAGTTACTTCTTCACATTCCTAATTAATTGTAATTCTAGATATTCTGTAGTTTATTATGTATTTTCTTAAATTTTTTTATTCTGATAACTACTGAACTAAACCAGCCCTTAATTGTGGCTTTATTATGGTCACCAGCAATTATAGCCCTCTTAAGGTGCACGGTTACTGAGCGATTTTGAACTTCAGTATGTTGTCAGAAAGTCTACATTAGAACGCTGCTTTGCGCGCTGCCAGCACGAATAATCAGTGAATTTTCTAGGTTTTTCTGGATTTTACGAAAAAGTATTTTAAGTAAAAGTATAAATCATGTTTTCTTCTCATAGCAGTAATTTCAAACATAATAACTCAAGCCGTTCAGACATAAAACGAATTAATAAGTTAAAAAGGCATCATTTCCAAAAATAAAATCTATCGAGTGAAATGTGTCCAATTAGGTAACCGACCTGACAACGGAAAGATAAAGGTCTGAAAAAACACGTTTCCAAGTTTTTTAAGGGTGCTCAACTGCTCACGCAAAATCTCGCACTTCAGTGTTAGCTATTTTCTTGCACGTAGGCAGGTAATGTGATTTGCAGCGATCTGTTACGAATAAACCCACATGTGTTTGCATTTAGCATAGCATAGCATTTTCTCAATATTGTTCATGCATTTTCCTTTCGCTACAAGCACTAAGCAGTCAAATTGAATTACAAGTCGCGCAACGAATTAAGAGCGCTCGGCGACTAGCGCATGTGTTCACTCACGCACAAAATTACCAAGTGCGATAGAGAAAAAATGACTAGCGCAGTCAAGGTCAGCGCTCTTACACCGCGCGCACCTATAATAGTTTCGCGCAATGTGTGATGTGCGACACGGTTCCCCGTGCGAAGGCCGCGCGCGCGAGGTTGGATGATTGAACAGCCTTAACCTCCCGGCTTTTCATATTGTATTTGCGATGCTCATAAATCCACCTGATTGTAATTAATAAATAACATGCGTGACATACGACCGCTAAATTGGCTTTTAAATTAACTTGACAGCTCCTACCAAAAACTCGTTTAATTTACCTACAATATAAGGTTCTAATTGAAAGACGTTATTTAACATGCTGTGTCCGTTATTATGTGTATATATATTAATTGCATGTGTATAAATATTATATCAAATATGGTGACCTGCAAATATAAACTAATTCGGGGTATTTATAATCAGTACAGAATAAATTGTCGCACCAGCGGGGGTCAGATACATGCATTGATGTGCCTATATAATATACCTATACATATATGTTATATATAAGGTGACTTTCGTTTTTGTAGCAAACTCATACTGGAGACTCGGTAAGTGGCCAGGGCCAAGATTGAATGACCCTGTTTGCGAAATACGAAAAATATTTTGTTGTGTCTATACTTGTTTAAGAACAACCTCGACTAAATATGTACAGGAAGTTTAAATTTTATTTTGCGTATTTCACAGAACGTTGGTCTTGACCACTTACCGAGTCTCCACTTTGAATTTGGCTGCATAAACAAAAGTCACCTTGTATATATTTGTACTACAAGAATTTCGCCAACGGCTCTGCTTGCACACTCTATGTACAAAATATTACATGTTAAGATTACCGGAAAATAACAAGAATCGTAAGTTCATCACTTTCGAGGTAGTTTATAAAATATCGGAAAGTCATAAACGACAGTTGAAATGAATTATTATATACATTTCTGGTAGTTAATCAATTTACGGCGTCTCGCGGTAAAATTATCCTACGAACGCGAGGTTTACGCTGATGTCTCACTATGTGAATGTTTGTTAAAAATAGATGTGACGACGAGCTGAGCGAAGAGGAGCGTGTTAGTTAGCTTGTGATCATTTGGGGAGCCCAGCGAAGTGGAGCGGAGCGAGGCAACCCCCCTAGGCTTAACACAAATACGATATGCCCAATTCTACGATCTGCCGACGACATAAATATGAAAATGTCAGGTCTAGGTGATTGTTGGCTGGCCACCAATGCCATCGACCAATCAGGGAACTATGTATTATGTTACGGGTGTCAGTTTAACGTAAAATTGTACACTGAGTGAGCAGCGATTAGTCCATTCGTGTATGATTTGACGTGTGGCAAAATCGTTAGCTTATAAACTTACCGCCAGGCAGCGCAAGTTGAACAATTAGCTGAAAATTCCGTTGAATAATACATTCAACTGCCGCTTACGATTTTCCGATAGTTAAGAAACTACCTCGAAAATTGATCAATTTACGATTCTTGTTATTTTCCGGTTACATGTATACATTGTCACGATATAAATACTTTTTATATTATTTTGCACACAATGCTGATGTGTTTGTGTTGTGGTGTCACCGGGTGCTAGGGTGTAGGTTATGTCTGTGGTTGTGTTGAATCGATATGCGTGGGTGTAGCGCCGGCGTGCGAAGTGACATGCATGTTGTGTGATTGTGCGGCTAATAATATCGATATATGGAATAATATCGAGGGCATCAAACTGAAAGGTCGTATCTACATATTTTCAAAAACCCGACATTTGCGACTTTGTCTGCAAAAATATAAAAGTGCCCACTCATCATTTGATATACATTGCACTTTAACATTGTAGGCTTTGGCAAATAGTACCAATAAAACAAGTGGAGCGACCGTATTTTTTTCAGTTATATAGTATAATCTAATTAATATGGAGATTCGCCAAAAAAGTCGGATATGTCGGATTTTCGAAAATTATGTAGATATGACCTTTCAGCTTGATGCCCTCGACATGTATCTGAAATGATTGGTCCATAGGCACGGCTTCGTCCACGTCCGGGCGGTAGAAGTAAACAGGAGAAAGTTCATTAGAATCGGAATTTTCGGCTGCGTCATATTGACTATCTTGTAAGAAAGCATCCAGCTGGAGTTATTGATACGGTTAAGGCGAGGTTATCCAGCAAAATCTGTCCTGCTCCAACGCTTTCGTTTTACACATGGTCATCCTGCTCAGCGGAAGCGCGCCGCTTTGAAAATTCGCGGTTTCGAGGTGTTTTTATTTATTATTTTGGAATTAGAGGGATACATTTTTCATGTGACGGCCGTTTTATATTAATTTTTTCAAGACGTTTATTTTAGTTAAAACTTAACGTAGCTCAAATAAAATGATTTTAGATCATAGTTCAGACCTACGAGTATCTTTGCGATTTAAATAGATCGAGGAAAATGTAAGTAATCTTGTATCGAATGGCCGAAATATCAAGAGAAATATAACATAAATTTTTTACAAAATTTTATTTTCGCTATTTATTGGCTTCAAATTAATTTGAAAAGAGACAAAATCGCTAAGAAGTTAGACTTTATATTGATACAATTTTGGCCAATGCCAGAGATCGACACTCCGGAGCTTTGTCATCAAACTCTAAACAGGTACAACTTTTTTTGGCTCTCTTGTAATGGTGGGTTTTTTGAGTTAAATCGTTGTTCACCGGAGCCACAATTTTAATTTTATTCTTAGATCTTTCTTATCGTATTTTTTTGGTATCAGTGACAATCAGTGTCGTGTCACGATAAGGCTCTTTTCGGTCAGTCGGTATCAAGGTTCGATGGCCCTTTCTGGAAAAATCGAAAATTATTTTTCTTACAAACGCAACACACGCCCCGAGTCAATACTTTGAAAAGTCAAAATTTTCTCTTACAAATTACTCGAAAATAATATTGATCCGTGATACTGATAACTTAATAAGCCTCCGGTGTGAATTTGGTTGGATAAATAAATATTTGTATATTACTTGTATATATCAACTTGTATATTACTCCTTTGACGGAGTTTGTGGACCAAGTAAAATCAACAGAGCCAATTTTATTAAATTTAGAGATCTAGGTTATTCTGGGAACCTTAACTATAAAGGGCCCATAATACCTCAATTCGCAGTCCTGCTCTAACGCTTCTGCTTTTTAACTGTCTAATCAGATGCCGCGCAAGTAAAAACATCAGTTATTTTGAAATCGCGGTTACACTGATGGTTTTTTCATTTTTATTTATACTAATATCGGTTGTATTATGTAAAGTTTCAAATCTAATTTCAAGTATTCTTATATTATCTTAGGTTTATCTTACGGTTTGGAGGTAACTTTGTAATTTTTTTCTATAGAGAAAATTTTATGGATTCAAGTTTTCACAACAGTATGGACATAGCATTAGTCCTCAACTTTATCATATATTAATTTCAGAGTGATTGCTGCAGTATTTATTGGTATAAAATAGGATCATGCGAAGCGAAGTAAGGTATTATATAGGTACACCCTTAAGGGCTTGCCTTTGGTCTTTCAACGGTTTTTGTTTTAATATGCTGAGTCAACTACTTATCTGATCAATGTAAAACTTGGACACGTTTTTTTTTCAGACCTTCTTTATCTTTCCGTTGTCAGGTCGGTTACCTAAAACTCGATAAATTTTATTGATTTTTCGAATTACGGAACCCTAGGTATGCGAGTCTGACTCGCACTTGACCGGTTTTTTGTACGGTTATCTAAACACACGGCAATGTGTCAGAAAAGTTCGGAGCGAAAGAGCGATGACAGTAGTTAGGGAACCGTTTCGCGCTACTTTCAATCCCCTCAAAATGTAATTGGCGTGCACACTTGTAACTTAAATATCTCTTAACAAATCGTAAACTGAGCGATTTTGAACTTCAGTGTGTTGTCGGAAAGTCTACATTAGAACGCTCGCTTTGCGCGCTGCCGGCACGCAAAATCAGTGAACTTTCGAGGTTTTTCTGGATTTTACGAAAAAGTATTTGGTGTAGGAGTTTTTTGGGGATTTTCAAAGATTTCTCGAAATCAGTGAGAGTAAATAATACAGTAAAAGTGTATATTTTTACAATCAGCTGTTTAATGTCTACAATTTGATACCCATATTGTATTTTTAAGAATTTATTTTTCTCACTTTTGTATTGGAAATATTTTAAACAATTACAATTTTTTTTGTACCGTGTTATGTGGGAAAGTGAATGCTATTTTTGTGGAAAATTTCAAGTCTTTATCTTTAACTATGCTAAAGTTATGAGACTGTAACATACCGATGGACGGACGGACGGACAACGGAGTCGCACCAATATGTTTCTTTTTGTACCTTTTAGGTACTACGGAACCCTAAAAAGGAAGACCGTAGCACGCGGCCATTTGTACCTATAGAATGCAATTGCATGATTCGAAATTAATAATAAAATTTAATGGAAAGCGTATACATATAAATCGACGGTTTTTCCTTGTCAAGTATGTATTTAATTTATTTTAACTACAAGTTGTTATGTAACTATTGTTATATCTAGCCCAGCAATAATATTAATTCTAATAATAATATGTTATTATATGCTTAATTCCGGTCATTGTTTTATCTCTATTTTATTACTATTCAATTAATGGTTCAGTTACTTACATCGTTAGTAGTATTTTGATAGTTTGAGGAAGTTATAAAATGATAATTCTTTCTGATGCCTATCGTAGGGTTACCAGATTCAGTAACATGAGTTCCGTGCAAAATCCCTGATAAATCAATAAATTAAGGTTCTTTGTTTCAACAGTTTCTGTTACACGATGTGACTCAATAAATTTATATTATTTTTACCACATATTCATTCGCTTCTAAATTTCCTGACAATTTCCATTTTTCCTGATTTCCTAACGGAGGTCGAAAATTCCTGACAATTTCTGTCATCTGGTAACCCTATTCTCAGTGCACCAGAAAGGATACTTTCCATAAACAAAATGAATGCTGAATAGACATTTGATGTGCAGTAAGTATTTTTGATGTGCAATAAAATATTCCCCTATATCAATTAGTGTCAATCAAGAACGTCAAAAATCTTCAATTTTTAGGGTTCCGCCCCGAAGGGCGCCAAACAGGACCGTCTTACGTAGCCTCTGCTGTCTGTCTGTCTGTCCATCTGTCACAGAAGTCTACTGCTTCTACCGTAATAGGTAGAAAGTTGAAATTTTCATAGAGTACGTTTTACTATGGCCTTTATCACTGCAAATAATAAAATATTTAAAAAATGTTAACCTCGAAAACTTGCATTATTTAAACGTTATGGGTTTTTTCTCTTACTTAAAGAAGGTAATACATACAAATTTTAAATATGTCAGATTGTAGGACATACTTTAAAGTAAAACAAAATATAATAAATAGTATGATTCCGTACGCAGACGGGGACAAATTTTTTGTCAGACGCTACCATTTTGGGGCCTCGTTTTTTGTAGCCTTGAAGTTGCTTTGACATGTTTATTGTTGCTATTTACCATAATGTTTTTGGGGTTCCCTTTGTACGCGAGCACAAAATACATACCTACAGAAGGCCTGCTCCCTACAACCAGCGATTTCGAGCGCACGCACACATAGACGTGTACGTACGACGATCTCGGTAAGATTCGGTAGAATGCCAGTACGACTATCACGAGTGCATGCGCTTTGCGATACATGTGATGAGTAGGTATTTAAAATCAAGGTCAGCCGTAGCTGGCCTTCTGTACCTATCTATTTTGTGGCGCGAGTCTGACTCGCACTTGGCTAAATTATTTATCGTGAGCATTGGTTGATTCGTAGCTATGATAGAAATAAATTTCTATATTTTAAACACTGCGATTTATCCATCGCAAGGAGATAATAAATTTAGATGGTAGAGCTAATGCCGGGCTCGACTGTGGAGGTACCACCATCTTACTCGCAAATCCTCCCGAAGTTATTCGGGGGAGAGTAAGAGAACAGCTCTCAGGCAAAACCAGGCGGCCCACCATTGCCTGGGACCGATGGATGGCGGTATATCCATCCCCAATTGCCGGGCCTTATATAAATCAGACTGGCAGCGGCGTCACTGGTGCAGAGGTTTCGGCACTGCGCTCACCAACCCGCCTGCCCAGCGTGTGTGAGTATGGGCATTTCTTCCAGGAGAACCGCCAAGAGTGGCGAAATCCTGGAAAGGCCTATGTCCAGCAGTGGACGAAACAGGCTGATGGACGGATGGATGGAAGGAGATAACAAATTTTTAATAATCAAATTTAATTGATAGATTCCATAAACGCCATTACGTGTGTGTGTCCGAAAGAAAAAATCTGTTTTTTTTTACCTAACGTCTAAAAAACGTTCTAGTGCGACATGTTTCGCGCTTTGAGAATTCTGTAGCATTCTAATGAGTTAAAAGCCATGAATAAAATTTCTACAAAAGTTACGAATTAAAAGCAGTTTCGTTTCGTGCATTTACCTACAAAATGCATATTGGTCACTAATTATTCCCTCCATGATTAAAACTTATTAAATTTCTGTATTTCTTGTTTAACAACAGTATATACAGAATATTCCAAATTCTTATCTAGTTTAGTTTTTGAGGTAACAAAAATAATCTCTGAAAACTAAGACGGGCCCCATTTCTTTATTTGTGAATTTCTTTTTTTTCTTCTCAATGAGCTCCAGAAAATGACCCCCTGGAAAAGTATTTTTTTCAGCTCCTTTTTCACACCACCTGAAAATTGATTTAGTTGGTTTTGAGTCAATATTCTACAAAAATATCTGAATTTCAGGTTTGAATGAGTATCCGTCTAAGAACTAGAGTGTTAGCGACCCGTGACATTTGGACTGACGGACTACATTAGTTGGACCCCGTTTTGCGTTTTGGGTACCGAACCCTAAAAACCTTATTCCTTATTCCTTAAGGAGAGGTTATACAAAGAGATTTGTCCTGGTACAACGCTTTCATTTCACACATGTTTATCCTGCTCAGCGGAAGCGGACCGCTCAGAAAAGTCGCGGTTTATAGATGTTTTTATTTAGTTAGTTAGGATGCAAATATTTCAAGAATGCAATAAAATATGTCACATAGGTACTTATTTAGTTAGTTAGAATTGTATTTACATAATTTACAGCAACAAACAAAGTCACCTAAAAAGAGTATACACGCAAAATCACAAGCAACCACCAAAACCTACGAATCTAAGAATTCTTTGAGAGAATAAAAAGTATTTTCGATTAGCCATTTTCGTAGTCTTCTTTTAAACATGTTTAATGATGGGAGATCGATTATATTTTGTGGCAATTTGTATACATAAACATGACATAACAATTATTTTTATAAAGTTGAGTATTAGGTTTTTGGTCGATAACCTATTTGGGTTTCGGGTATTTCTAAGATAAATGTCTTTTGCCTTTTAAATAGGTTGGTATTCTGTTTGACAAAAGTAGTAATTTCAAATACGTATAAGCAGAGGAAAGGTAAAACATTAAGCTGACAAAACAACGGTCTTCATGAGACCATTTGAGACACTCCGTATAAAGCGCGTATAATGTTTTTTTGTGCTATGAATAAATACTGATTGTTTATTTGTACCATTACCCCAAATGATCAATCCGTAAAGTAGAACTGATTCCACATAGCCATAGTAGGTAGCCAATGCCGTTTTTTGGGACGTTGGGACGCAATTTTACTTAGTCTACCTAGGACATATGCAAATCTGTTCATTTTGCTGCAGACCTTTTCTATGTGGGCTGACCAACACAACCTATCATCAATGATTATACCCAAAAACTTCGTTTGTTTAATCCAGCTACAGACTTATTGCAATGAATTATATTTAATTCATTATTATTAACAAAACTATTGAAGTTTATAAAATTGGTTTTAGATAATCCATCCATCCATCAGCCTGTTTCGTCCACTGCTGGACATAGGCCTTTACAGGATTTCGCCACTCTTGGCGGTCCTCCTGGAAGAAATGCTGGGCAGGCGGGTTGGTGAGCGCGGTGCCGAAACCCTTGCACCAGTGACGCCGCTGCCCGTCACCAGTCTGTTTTATATAAGCCCCGGCAATTGGGGATGGATATACCGCCATCCATCGGTCCCAGGCAATGGTGGGCCACCTGGTTTTGCCTGAGAGGTGTTCTCTTACTCTCCCCCGAATAACTTCGGGAGGATTTGCGAGTAAGATGGTGGTACCTCCACAGTCCAGCCTGGCATCAGCTCTACCACCTATTAATTATTATATTATTTTATTTAAATATATATTATTTAAGTATTCTTTTACGGATGTCATGGTTAAATTGATGTCAGACTGATGATTATCGATTTTATTGGAACGGTCATTTGCGACAATAATAGAAATGTCGTCAGCAAACAAAATACATTTATGTGCTGTTATGTCAGGAACACTATTAACATAATTTGAAAATAATAGAGGACCCAGTACAGAAACCTGTGGTACTCCAAATTTATTTAGTTTGTAATCTGATTGATATGTCTGTTCAATGTTATGACCATCGATTTTTGATATTTCCACACACTGGGATCGATTACTTAGATAGGTCCGAACCCAATTTAATGCAGGTCCCTTGATGCCATTATGTTCTAACTTTGAAATAAGTAAATCATGTTGCACAAGGTCGAATGCTTTCGACATATCGAAAAATAAAACCGTAGAAAATATTTTTTGATTAACATTACGAGACAGATTTTTGATGAGGTGAAACGCTGCTAGTGTTGTGCTTTTATTCCTCTGAAATCCATACTGTTCACTTTTCAAAATATTGTGTTTTTGGAAAAATTCAGAAAGTCTGAAGTGCATACATTTTACAAAAACTTTTGACAATACGGATATCTTTGGCAATTGGCCTGTTATGTGCCATTTCACTTTTGATTCCCTTTTTGTGCAGTGGCATTACGATTGATAGTTTAGGTCTTTCTGGAAAACATCCAGTCTCCAAAGAAAGATGAATAAGATGAGTCATAACAGGGGAAAGCCCATTAATTGATCCCTTAATAACCTTTTTTCCAATAGAATCGTAGCCTTCATTTAATTTAATTTATTTAATTCATTAACAATAAAATTGTATTTGAAATTATCCTTCAATACTAGGTATCCTCTTAAAGTCTACCAGAATAAACATATTGAAATTACAATTCTAAAATACTCATAACAACATCAGAAAAAAACAATGTCAAGTTCTTTGTTTAAATAACAATGTAAACTAAACTAAACGAACAAAATCTCCAAAACGTTTACAAGTCATCAACAGAGTACAAGCACTTATCTAATAAGAACTGCTTTAGTTTATTTTTAAACGTAAGTTGGCTGGTAATTTCTTTAATATCTGTTGGCAATTTGTTGAACAAATGGACTGGTTGGGATCTTGCAGAATGATTAACAATTTGTAACCTAGGGGAAAAAACTACTTTTAAGTCTTTGCGTCGAGAGTCTAGTCTTTGTTTCTGTTCTACCGCAGTCTCAAACTTATTAAGATTTTTAACAAGGTTTGTTAGGAGAACCAATACGTACAGACTTGGAGCTGTAAGGATACCTAGATCCTAGATCTTCCGCATTTGTGTTATTTAATAATAATAATAAATTGCTTTATTTCAGGCAACAAGGCCCATAACAATAAATACCTTTCTTTAATGATAAGACAATTTTTCTAACCTCATCAACGCTAACTGGTTTGAGAAAAATACTCTTGTCTAATATGTCTTTATCAGACTTAATTTGACCTGTTGTAATAGACTGTTTGTGTGTTTGTAGCGTTAATAAAGAAATTATTAAACAATTAATGCAATTAAAGGTTATGCCCCTAGGGAACTGCCAGTCCCCTGGGAAAGTGAAACTGAAAAGCAACAACTATAGCTTATAACCATTAAAACAGTGAAATAATCTACAAAATCAATTCAATAGTTATAGAGATTGGTATCTACACACAAAAGAACAAACAGAGTGAAAACATAGTGAAAATATACTACATATTACCTCACAATAATTATTAGTGTAGATAAATAGGGGTACGTTATGTTCATATTTACAGAATCGATATAAATGCAAACGCCCTCGTGAGCGTTCAGTATGTGCATCATAAGCTGGTTAGATCAAATAGTTACAAAAAAATTCGGCGGACAAGCATGGTGGAAAAATTCAACGATCTAGGTGACTGCGCCTTGTCTTGATAACAAGAGGTCGCAGGTTCGACTCCAGGCTCGAGGAATTTTTTCAAATTATTATTTTTACATTTGTTTCAAATTTATTTTTTCCAGTCTGTAATGCACTCTTATAATAATACACTACAATATTCATAACAAGTTTGTTATACTTTCTGCGAATAATTATTTTGTTTTTATTGATTTTTTCCCAAATACTTTCTTTTTAGCGAATTATACGTACTCTCATACACAAACGAAAACTGTTACCATGTTATTTGGTATTCTGATGCATGTGAATTGTAAACAATGCCCAAATTTTGTATATGAGCGAAATTCTCCGACAAAACTAAATCTCTAACAGAAACATTGCAATTAAAGTTTACAAAGCGATGAATTTGTAAAAATTTATAAATTTGTATCTAACTCCAGCAAAACTTTAAAGCTTCCACTAAATCGACACATTTATTGAATATTATTTTAATTATATACATATTAAATAACATAATTAAAAAGATCTTACGCCAATACAATAGTACTCATATTTATGTAATAGTCACGTAGAGTCAGTTCTAGTTTATGTCACGATGTAAGTCGATGTTGTAATTAGCGTACCTTTATTATAAAATTTCATTTCGTTGTGTCACGCTTATGTAATGTCGCTGTGGGAAAGTAAATAATATTTGTACTCGCGTATGATTATAAATTATCTAATACTAGACCTACAAAAATAGTAAAATCTTAAATAAACTAAAAAACTTTATAATAATATATTTTGAGCAAAAATTTTCCATGTTTTTTATGAGAAAATAGAAGCTTCTCAAAGAGTACATATTATTTATCTACACATTTATCGTAAAATCATGATTATGAACTTAAAAACATTTTTTTTGATATTACAGTACAATCACACTAAATAGGAAGGCAAAGAATACTTAGTCCTACAGTCATGTCTGATGTTTTGATATAAATAATATTGGCTAAATTATGCGCATAACATTGAGGCCCGACCAAGGAGTTTTCTTGACGGTGCGAGACCTCACCGCTATGAAGGAGTTTTCATGACGGTGCGAGACCTCACCGCTATGAAACCTCCTTTTTGACCTAACCTCCCATGCTAGATTTCTTACGCCATAATTTAGATAATTAATTAAATATTTACCGTGTTTCTGTTAGTTAAACGTTTTATTCTGGGTAAAAATGTCTGACAACAATTGAGCAACAAAAATGACGAAAAATTTATAACAGCAAAATTAAGAAAAGCTTACGACAAATTTTACCAAGTTTTTTTGAATTGAAAAATAAGATAAAGTAGTGTTTGAATCTGTACATAACTAGGTATTAAAGTACTTTTTTAAAACTCGCCTACGTGTTTTAATAACAATCCGTCTGTACCAGTTTCATAAACTACTGTTATTTATTCAAAAATCAATATCCAGCAATAACAATAAAAATTAAATATGGGCCAAATCGCCACCACCATCGCGCATGGTGTCTTAACACTGACCTCGTTGAATTGAGGCGGTTCTTCCGACCGTTTATTGAAACAACTTCAACTGAAAATAGATTTCAAAAAATTCTGAAAAAGAAAAATGTGTTGCTAGTGTAACTATAACCTCTAAAATAGCCGGTGTATTTTGTTCAGAGGTTTATATACGAGTAACCATGTTAATTTATTATTATTACGCAAAATCATCCAAATCATGAATATTCTGAAAAAGAAAAATGTGTTGCTAGTGTAACTATAACCTCTAAAATAGCCGGTGTATTTTGTTCAGAGGTTTATATACGAGTAACCATGTTAATTTATTATTATTACGCAAAATCATCCAAATCATGAATATTCTGAAAAAGAAAAATGTGTTGCTAGTGTAACTATAACCTCTAAAATAGCCGGTGTATTTTGTTCAGAGGTTTATATACGAGTAACCATGTTAATTTATTATTATTACACAAAATCATCCAAATCATGAATATTCTGAAAAAGAAAAATGTGTTGCTAGTGTAACTATAACCTCTAAAATAGCCGGTGTATTTTGTTCAGAGGTTTATATACGAGTAACTATGTTAATTTATTATTATTACGCAAAATCATCCAAATCATGAATATTCTGAAAAAGAAAAATGTGTTGCTAGTGTAACTATAACCTCTAAAATAGCCGGTGTATTTTGTTCAGAGGTTTATATACGAGTAACCATGTTAATTTATTATTATTACGCAAAATCATCCAAATCATGTGGAAACCTGGAACTACTCGCTTGATTTGAATAGTTCTTGCTTTGAAATTAAAATTTTAATAGGTTAGTAAATAGAAGATGGAACTTTTTTTTCGTCCATTGCGTCCACATGAAAAGTATTATTTTCTCATATTTTGCGCTACCCGGAAACGCAGCGACGACGCGTCCTAACAGCCACTTTGCAATGCGCGCAGATATGAAAGTTATTTCAAAGTCGTTTCCGTCGATATTTGTACGACACACGTCAAGTTGCTAATTTAGGGGATATATCCTCCTTAAGGGGGTAACTTTTTACCTCGGTGCAAAATGCACATCATAATATTGTTTTCCTTACTTTTGAATAAAAAGTATGCAGTAAATGTGTTTTAAAGCAACTTGCGGAAACAGTTTATAACTAAAGTCTTCACAAAAAAATTACGTATTTTAATTTATTAGATTTTGTTTGGATTACATTAACAAACTTAAAAGCGTGTTTGCTGTTGTAATGTAATGCAGCTAAAATGTAACGCGTAAAATTGAATCATTTTCATGTGATCACCTAACTATTAACAAGCAGTTTGCGCGAATTGCTATAAAACGCATTTATTGCAAACTTTTTATTCAAAAGTAAGGAAAACAATATTATGATGAGCATTTTGTACCGAGATCCTCCGTTACCACCTTAAGGCGATAACTACCTTGGGTGCGTGCGTCTTACTCTATCACACCACTCATCCCGCACTGATCTGTTGCTTGAGGGGGAATGAAGCTTAAAATATGCCTAAATAAATTACAATTACAATTATTGTCACCAAAATTCAATAAAAATAATCAAGGGAACTCATTTGCTGTTAAAATATACTAGCTTTTGCCCGCGGCTCCGCCCGCATGTTATTCGGTTTACCAACATGCTTTTTCCGGGATAAAAGTAGCCTATGTGTTAAGTTAGGGTATAAGCCATATCCATTCTAAATTTCATCCAAATCCATCCAGCCGTTTCAGCGTGAAAGAGTAACAAACATACATACACACACACACACAAACTTTCGCATTTATAATTTAAGTGTGATTCAATTTCACTAAGCTTCAATTTGTTCATTGTATACTTAACTATTTAAATTTTATCTTAGTCTTAATTTGGACTTTATTTTGGTATTTATTTAGTTAAAGTTCTTGATAAAAAGTAGTGTTTTATATCTCATTCCAGATATTCTGTTTATTATTACTTATGTATTTTTTATTAACATAGTATGTTATTTAAACCAGTCCTTATGGGCGGATTTCCAATGTCACCGGCAGTAGTAGTCATGGCTAAAGTACGAACTACCCTTACGTGTGACAAATTCAAATATTTCTAATTATTTAACATTTTTATGTACACAGTAAAAACTACATATTAAATTCCCGCTTTAGAGCCCTGGACCCCTAGTCCAATCGTATTAGTGTCTGTCAAGCTGGCAACGTCGCGCAGAGCTGTCAGTCGAACAGAGTTCTTTCATTTAATTTGTTCCCCCTGTTTAAAGACAATTTGGTTTACGTTTTTTACGCAGTAGGTCAGTACAACAGACTGCGTATTGTAATTTTGTTATTTTTCTTTGGTCATTTCCGCGTTCAACACAAAAAGTTAATTTATGTATCTACTCAACTATTTTACAACAAACTAACATGTTTGTTGAGATCATTATGAAAACTGAATTTAGATGCTTCTTTTTAAAAGTAAAATCCAATGAAATTATGAAAGGTCAATGAATTTTGTTATCACTGAAATGTTTAACGAACTGTCGCTTACCTAAAAGATATCTGTGTCAATTTCCACGAGTACTAGTTATCACTTTTTCTCCGTGCTATTTATAGTCAAGTGACTAGAGCGTTGCGGGGCGGTTAGAAGCACCAAATTTGGCATGAAAGTACCTTAGGGTGCCCTGATAAATATCATCATCATAAATTTTAGAGCTGTGCTCTTGTCGGGGAAGTCTTCTCCATTCACTTCTGCACTCCGCTTTCTATTTATCTTCTTGATACGACACGACATTTACTTTTTCTTTCACTTGAAAGGGAAATATAAAAAGTAATAATTTGGCTAACTTCTAACTCGCGCACAAAAGGTTACATACCACTACAAAATATGGTTACGGAATCCTAAATACATTATGGTAAATAACAACGATATAATATGGTACAGCAACATAAAGCAAGGCGATAAAATGATTGCGCCTGACAAACTATTTGGCACCCTCTGAGTATGGACCTGAAATTTTCATCCTTTGTTGTTTAACTGTAGAGTATATTCTACAATCTGATCAAATTTGAAACTTGTATGTCTTACAGTTTTAAAGATAGAGCTGAAACAAATAAATTTGAAATTTTTGTATTTTTTTATTTGCCATGGTAGGGGCCATAATAACACGTATTCTGTAAAAAAATCAACTGGGTTACTTATTTCGGCTAAAGCTTTTGACCCCTGTGGCAGTCCGAAGAACGGACAGACATCGAAGGCTTAGTTTGGCACCCTTTGGGTACGGAACCCTAAAAACCGCATCTAAATTCGCTCAGTGGTTAAACATTATATATAATAGACAGAAAAAGTAAATAATATGTATCTCTATTCGAACATGGACATATTATGTCAGTATGCATGCTACGGAGCTACGCGCTGCGCACCGTAGCAGGTCTAAAGAACAACACACAGATTTTCCATAACGGCGCGGCGGGCGGCGCGGCGTAGCAAAAGCGTCAATATGATGAACATTTTATCTCTTAATAAAGAGATAATATATGCTCTTTTAATAGCTTATATTTTGTATTTATAAACATAAGTAAATAATAAATAGGAAAACGAATATGCTCAAAATATATTTCAGTTCAGGAATCAGTTGAGAAGTATGTCAATTATGTATTTTAAAAAGTATAATAGAATAGATTATGTACTTATTTACAGAGAAGAAAAAGAAAAAAGGAGGTTTACTTACAATTAACTTATTTTTATTTTGTTACACAGTGGCACTACCTAGCAGCTACGATGTTTGTTCTTTTTCATAAATTATGTACATTATTATAATTCAGTATTATGGAAGAGCGTGATGTGACTGCTAGATTATTATTATTTCTATACTCCTATTTATTATTTACATATGTTTATAAAATACAGAACAATTATTTATTACTCAACATGTACACTCGTACAGGGTACAAAATAAAGACAAACTTGTTTTTAAACATTCATAGATAATTGATTATTTGTATCCTCGTAACTTTGAAATGTTTAAACTTAAGCTTTGAAATCTTGACGCCAAGTTCTACATACGTATTCACTAGGGACCCTAACAAACTTTCTTCTAAGATAGGTGAAGAACATTGGGCATTATTGCACTTCTCGGCACCCAATTTGATCTCAGTTCTTTTTTTGGCGAAGCCGACAATCCTGCACTGCCTTTGTACTGAACTCGGCCCCTTTTTCACATTTATGTTTTTGGTGGGATGGACATTACTATAAATGAAGCAAACTCGCAATTTGAAATAGCATATCCGTTTAGTTGCAAATTAGTAAAGTATGAATTACTATAAAATTACATCTTTGACTGTTGAAACTGTTGGTTTGGCCACAAAAAATAATAAAAACAGACAATATGCCAAGTTTGAGTTTTAAATGATAACTTTGGAGAAAATATGCCGAAATAAGCATTAAAAATACCAAAATGGCTACAGTTTTTCTTCAGCTGGTTGCGTTTAAATATTGTGTGAGAACGCGTGTATGTCTCGCACAAACTATCTCAATACAATATAATAATATACAATATAATACCACCCCTGTAGCATCGCGGGCGTAGACTGACTTGACCAGCCGGTCTATATGTCGTCAGCTAATCGTAAAATTGACAACATTACAAATTAGTAATTGGTGCAAAACTGAAAACCATTTCGAGATATGGGCTTTTCAAGCATCATATTTTTTTTTCAGAATTAAATCTTGATTAAATAAAGAGATATTTACAAAAAAACTAAACATTTTTTTGTTTGATAAACACTTGTACTTGTCCACTTATTTATATTAATTTCCCTTACCGGTTTCGCTGTTAAAGCATTAAGGTAAGGGAAATTAATATAAATAAGTGGACAAGTACAAGTGTTTATCAAACAAAAAATGTTTCAAAAGTTCCACCAAGTGCCAACAATCACGAGCATCAACTCCAAAAAAACTAAAAATATGGTAAACAGGATTTTAAAAACAATTTCCTTAGCTTTTAAGTCCATTTTGTTTAAAAAAAAATTAACTGTCATGCCTTGTGACTGCAGACATAAACATGCCAAGCTTTTTTTTTTAAATCCATTGGCAATGAGCATCGAATTTTGAAATCTTCAGATGCGACTTACGTCCTTTTAGAATGAGTGAATAAGATAACATTAAAACATTAAATTACGCAGGAAAAATATAAAATAAAACGAAATAAAAAAATATATAAGCTTCTTTTTTACGCAGACTTTCAATATAAATATTAAAAACAAATGGTTAACTAAAATGAAATGTTGTCGATTGCGTATATCATAATTTGCCTACGTAGATCGTATTACTGTTAAAACTAGGGGAATCACCTTGCTCCGCTCCGCTTCGCCCGGCCCCCCAATTAACCTCCTACCTCCAAACCCCGCTCGTCGTTGCACCTATTTTTATCATGAAAAAAACACGATTTCATGCTTTACAATTCACCGAATCAAATCATGATGGTATGCCAAATTCTGTGATTTGTCGGCCATATCGTAGAATGGGACAGATCGTAAAGTATGAAACCGAAAATCTTTCACCAAAAGTGCAAAATTGGTGCGACGACGAGCGGAGAGGGGAGTAGGTTGCTGGTGATCATGAATATTTGTTTTAACAGAAATAAAATATACCTGGGCACATCATGATATGCCCAATTCTACGATCTGCCGATGACATATACATATATGTAGCCAATTAGAGAAAACAACCAATATGCTTCCACCGGTCGGTGCAAGCCACACTATAGGTACTAAAAATATAAAAACATAACCTTGCTGCTCCAGAATTGAGACTCCACAAGACAAGCGCTTCCTTTGTTGGTCACAATATTCACAGTATTTTATAATAAAATACCAATGGAAATACTTGGGCTTTCAGACAATTTTAAAACGCATGTTAAGAAAAATTCTTTGTAACTCGTATGGCATTAGCGAATATTTAGAAGATAAAAACCGGTCAAGTGCGACTAGGAATCGCGCCCTGAGGGTGCCGTGCCATTCAAATAAGTCAATAGACTTAAATAGTAACAAAAATTACGAACTTAAATTACCTACAATATTAAGTTGGTCGAGAAAATAGAAGATTTTAGTATTTGTTGTGTAAATAAATATACATATATAGTAGGGTGGTCCTTAATGGGGGTGTTGGAGAATTCTGACAAGTGCGCCCCCCCGATACGTTCAAAATAAATAAATAAAAATGTGTGCGAAACCCCAGCGCTGTAGTCCAATGAGAAAACGTGCGTGTAAGCTCGTTTTGTTTCCCATTTGAATAACATGGAATTTCCAGGATAATTCAGTCATTATTTTTTGGATCTGCAATTATCCTAAGCATTGAAAAAAAATATTATTCATGTAAATCTATTCTTAATTGGTATATCTACGATTAAATCTTTTTACAAGGCGTTATCACAGCCCTTACGGCCGCCATCCTCCTTATAATATACACGACGGCAAATCGATCAACTTGACTACCTGTTTTGAGATGCTTTGTGCTTTAAAGTATTTCACTCATTGAAAGACCATCTTAGTATACATGTCTAAACTCATCCCCGGCTAGCTTCAGACGTATTCTTTTTACAATACGCAGCCTGTAAGCAGAGGCATCATCTTTCATCACGCGCATCTTTTGTTATCCACGGACTGACCAGCCGGTCGGTTGCTTATTTTTGTTTTCTTGACGTTCCATTACGTTTCATTACCACCTATCGAATAAAAATTCGACTCTGAATTCCGGGAGACCAAGGATTCATTTAAATTAAATAAATTGAATAAAGAACATTTTCATGACATTGAACATATTTCTTACTAATATTTATACTCTGACTTTCTAAACTTCTAGATTATACACCATTTGAACTGAATGACCATAGTGTGAATATAACTCGAATCAAATTTCGAATATTAAATATCCAACATCAAATTTATAATAAAACACGATACATGTGAGGTTTTGTTAAAAAATGTACGCGTAGTCATGCCTATTAACAATAGATTTATGTGGATAAATAATTTTGAACATACTTAGGGATGACTGGAAAAAATAGTGACTGAATTGGTCTAAAAATTCCATGGTATCTAAATCGGAAACAAAATGAGCTCACAGGCACGTCTTCTCATTGGACTACAGCGCTGGGGTTTTGCACACTTTTTTATTTATTTATTCCAAACGTATCTGGGGGGCGCACTTATCGAAATTCGTCAACACCCCCATTAAGGACCACCCTAATATATAGTTTGGTTTTTGAGATAGACACCGTAATAAAAATGATCTAAAAATAAATAAATAAATTAAAAAAAATAAAAAAGTATGCATATTTGTGCTCTATACTAAACTAGCACTTACTTTCTATACCATATTCACCCATTTACCTTTATGTTTTTTTTGTCATCGTAGCAACTTTTTTCTGGCGCCATAAATAGATCTCGCAACCGCTTCGCGCAGCCAGACCGACATATTCGGCATCAGAGAAGTGTCCTTTATCTTGTAAACCCAGATTCAGCCACTTATCGCCTTATCGCTACCTGATTTGTCTTTAACTCCTCGAATATACTATTTTTAGTGTTCAATACGCAGCCTTTTGCTGTCTGTCCGTCTGACACGAGTCTCTAGCTTGCAGACGGAATGAGTTACAGATCCGAAATTTGGATATGTTATGTAGAATGTTGATCCCAAACTGAGTATTTATTTAAAAATGAAATCTAATTATTTTTAAGGGACACATTAAAAAGGAGTAGATTTTTTTTTCGAGTCTAGAACTCATTAAGTAGAGTAGAAATATCTATTTTGTTACTGGTCTATCTGAAAAACTAAACTAGTAAGGAAAATAGATTTTTTTGTATGTTACATATATGCCATATTTATACTCTATTTGAACAACAAATACTAAAAACGTCGATTTTTAATACTGGTTCAGAGTTACGTACCCGAATATTCGACCAACTTAATTTAGTTTCTAGATACTGATAACTTTGTGATTTGTATTAAAATAATTTAAGTCTATTAGCTTATTTAAATGGTACGGAACCCTCCGGGCTGAGTCCTATTCGCACTTGACCGGTTTTTAACATTTTCCACCAGTGTGACAGCTATTGCAAATGGCGAATGGTGCTGTCTTATTGGTTTCATGGTGTTGCCACCTTAATTAACGCGCATTGCTTTCTTGCTAAAACAAAAAAAGGTCATATATATTTTTTAAATAGCCATCAAAATAACGGTTTATCAATAAAGTATCTTTATGATCAGTATCTCCAGTTTTTGGCTTGGATAAGAATTCATTAACATGTTTTTCGCCGCATATCTGGCTCTAAAAATACGGGCCCGTTAATAAAACAACATCAAAATCGACCAAGAAGTTTTAAAGTAACGAGACATTTGCTGAATAGCTTTCAAAGAAACAAAATACGAAGAGAATAATCCTCTCAATAAATTATGACTTTGTAAATATCCGTAATAAAAGAAATAGCCAAGGGAAATGTTTTATGGATCTGAAAGTTTGAAAACTTTCTAGAAATAGGCCTAGGCTTCAGTGAGCTGTCCTAATCACAACGATTAACTCAATATATATCTATATGTCGCCGTAAAATCGCTTAAGTCGCTTTTTCGTGAAAATTATGTGACCCATTACGCGATCTTACGAAATTGTTCCGCTTATCCACGAAAAAACAGTTTATTCACGAAAAGTGAGATTAAAACAACAATTACGAAAGTCTTTCACCAAATTGTAAAAAATATGTGTAATGACGAGCGAAGCAAAACGGAACCAGGAAATTTTGCACCTACTTTTCACCGACGATTATTACGTCCCAAAAGTGATGGGTGGTGAGCCCTATTGCCGTACTTCGGGCATAAAAATGGACTTAACGTGCTTTAAAACACGTAGACCGAATACAAATGAAGTTGGGTTAGCAGGCGAGTGCCCTACTACTCGGCTACATAGGCGGTCAACGATTTAAGAGAACGTTTCATAATAACCATTATAAAATAATTTGCTTTATTTTACTACATTGTTGGTTTATAATACTTACTTCCGGTGCGGCTAGTTTGAGATTTGGGGGTGGAGAGTTACAAAAGCTTTTAAAACAACATGTTAGAGGTTTTAATGAACACGTTAGAGCCTCCTGAGTCCTGACACATATAAGGTTAGTTTTCTATGTGGGCGTGGATGGCTGAATCTAAAACCATAGAGAATAGGGAAAAATGCTCAAAGGAGTAATGAGACCGATTTTGCTATAAACCAAAATGGATCGTTATACCGGGTGTAAAAGCAAAGGCAAGAATCTTTTAAGCGGGTGTTAGTATGATCGGTAAAGATATTATTTTAAATACTGGGATCTCTAAATAAAGTACCAGTACCTCATAATAAGACGATGATTTTCTTTCTCAAAATACACTAATCGCGTGGGCACCCTCACTGGTCGCTGGCCACTCAGATGAGAGGTGCGGGTTGCGGGGTGCAATTAGACGCGTGGGGGCGGCCGGTGAGCTGCGTAGCCATAGCTTAGAAAAATTATAGAATTTTTGGTGAAAATTCAAGGTATATTTTTTTCTCGTAATGACATCAGAATCGTGTATACTTTCATACCCTAAAGGGATTCTTGACTTTGCATTTCCACCCTGTATTTGTGAAAAATAATTTATTTCCTAACCTACCAACTCACTTCTGCGCTTAATTTTATTTGCAGTTAGCATTTTTGAAGTGCAATAATAATACCCCTAAAAAAAAACCTTCACAGTATTGCGAAAATGTTGTTTTTTCTGACATACGTTTCCAATTTAGGTCCGCAAAGAAATCGTTTCTATTGTATTGCATTCGCAAATTTCATCGAGTGTGTACGTAATAGCGAAATGAAACAGCATTACATTTGGTTACGCCCACATCTGAGTTGTTGCGCTCTTGACGACCGTCCTGAAACTCAATAGTTATGTAGCTAGTAGATTGGTTTTGTTCCTTGGGAATGTCATTTGCGAAAAGTGGGTGTAGTACTCAGAACCGATAAAAAGAGGACTGTCCAGTTAAATTTCGAACATCATTTGACCGGGGAGGTTTCTTTGGAACCAATTTTGCGATTATACCTTGTGTATCACATACTAACAATGATCAGTGATAAAAACTTAAAAAAAGCGTTATTGCGAACATGATTAATTTGGGAAATTTAATCAAACAAATATGCGCGAACCTAAACGCACTGAGATACGAGCGTGTTTTGAGACAGCTTCGTTCTTGAGACAGTTGTCCACGCCCAGCGTCCTAAAATTTGAATATCTTCTTCCCTGAAAGAAAGAAAATATATTTATTTTACCATACACATTTAAAAACAATTACAAAGACTAATATTTATAAATAAAAAACAATTGAGCATTAATTTAAATAACAATTTTATGGTGAAAAGGAGCAAGCTCAGCATTTGTTGCGATTTAGAAGCAGCAGCACAGCGCTGGTTTTCAGCTCGTCCTTCATACAAGGTAATCACGAATAATTGCATGTAGACTATAAATAAAAAACTACATAAGTAAACCCAAAAAAAAAAATAAACAAGGAACAAACAAATTAAACACGAGCAAGCAATAGTAAAAAACAACCAAATATTTATAAAAATATAAAAAAAGTTAAATAAAAAAAGCAAAAGAGATAGCATAAATATCAAAAATCGGCGTATGATTAAGTTCCACACTGTAATTTGAAAAAAGTTTTCTTATATGGTTTTGTAAACTCATTGTGTATTTTTTCATTTTTTCAACTTGCGCGTATGTTTCATGGGAAAATTTGTTCACTATGAATGATCAGACAGATGAGTTTCATTTAAGATAGATGTCCATCTATATACAGGAAAAAGTGGGCTTGGATGGAGGAATCCAAAACTAGGTGTAGCAAAAAACCAAAACTACAAAATTAGATTTTTGAAAAAATATTTTTCCTTGTTAGCAACACTATCGGAGTTCTGTTCTCGGCTACGATTTTGTAAAAATCAAAATCCAATAATGCTGTTTAGGTTTTCATGAAAATGGGCCTCGTAACAAATTTTTGCATTTTTCGCTATTCACTATATCTATAGACATAGACAAAGACATAGACATAACTTTATTGGTAATATTCATTATAGTTTTGGATTTAGCCATCCACGCCACGCCCGCTTGAAAAGCTAAGCGCCTGTATAAAAGGTGACATTCATTTATGCAGCCAAATTCCTACTAAGCACACGGTGAGTATATTAAGCTTCGTTGCCTTTTTTGGGGAATTCAATTTTTTTTCCCCTTTCCTACAAATGCAAGCCCGTCTCGAGTCAATAATACGGATAGCAAAAATTTTCTTTTTATTTACGCATTTTTAGTGGTCCTTGATACTGATCGCTTATCAAGCCTCCAGTATAAATTTGGCGGCATAATGACTTTGGTTGAAATAATTAAATTCATACTGGAGACTCGGTAAGGTTCAATGACCCTGTTTGCAAAATACGAAAAATATTTTTTGTGCTACTATATTTGTTCAAGAACAACCTCGACTCAAGTAGTATAAGAAGTCAACATTTTATTTTGCGTATTTAACAGAAAGGTTAATTGAACCTTGGTCCTGACCACTTACCGAGTTTACAGTGTGAATTTGGTTACATAGACATGGTGACATTTATTTATACAGTCAACTTCATAGTGGAGGCTTGGTAAGTGATCAGTATCTAGGACCAATAAAAATTGCGTAATTTTAAAAAGAACATATTGTTTGACTCAACTGACTTGCATTTTGTAGAAAACAGGAAAAAATAAATGTTCGATTTTCCTTAAAAGGGCCATCAAAACTTAATATCGACTACTCACCGAGTCTTCAGTAGGCATGTAAAGTATTATTTTTGTTATCATTATTGCGTTTCAAGCTATAAAATAACTACGTCGATTTTCATTGAATTTTGTATTTTTTTTAATCGACTTTTCTTCTGTAATTCAAGGGTAACTAGTTTAGGTATAACCTGAAACAGTTATCATTTTTATGATAAATTAACATACAAAGCTGTACAATTATAACTTGAGCAAAGCGCGTGGTCTGGTACACAGAATAACCTAATAATGGACATAATTATCTACGCACCACATTCACAAACTCATAATACTAAGCGTTATTGCTACATCTGGCATTATAATCTTGTTTATTTATGCTTTCTTCTTTGTATCTATTGTTATGAAAATTAAACATTTTCGCTGGCCCTACACTTTGCGCCTCTTGCAAAGACTTGACAGCATTATGAGGAGTGTCGTTTCAAAAAGGCTTATTTCCACATTTATAAAGTTTTGGTAAGGCAGAATGAATGACGGTGAAACATTGACAATTGTAATTTTTACTGGAAATAGGCCATTTTGTTGCGGAATGTACTTTTGTTGTCGCTTTTGCTTATAGCAGTTTTTTTTTAATTTTTGGGATCTTTTGGCATAAAAAAAAGGAAATTTTCGAAAATTGGAAACAAGTCCTTTTAGAATCCTTCCATCCATCATCCTGTTTCGTCCACTGCTGGACATAGGCCTTTTCAGGATTTCTCCACTGTTGGCGGTCCTCCTGGAAGAAATTCCCATTCTCACACACGCTGGGCAGGCAGGTTGGTGAGCTCGGTGCCGAAACCTGTGCACCAGTGGTGCCACTGCTCGTCACCAGTCTGTTTTAAATAAGGCTCGGCAATTGGGGATGGATAAACCGCCATCCATCGGTCCCAGGCAATGGTGGGCCGCCTGGTTTTGCCTAAGAGTTGTTCTCTTACTCTCCCCCGAATAACTTCTAGAGGATTTGCGAGTAAGATGGTGGTACCACCACAGTCAAGCCCGGCATCAGCTCTACCACCATTAACTTTTAGAATGACATTCGTCATTTGTGTTTTGAAATTAGTTGCATAAGCCAAAACATTTTAGGGTTTCGTACCCAAAGGGGTAAAAAAACTTGAAAATATTGTTTTTTTTTTCAAATTAAACTATTTCAGGTTTATCTTAAAAACGGCGATACATACAAGTTTCAAATTTTACCTCTGCCGGAATTGTCCTTTTATGTATGAACATTTATTTTATCTTAACGCTGAGTGTATTTTTCAGGAGGTGGCAAGGAATACCATGCTGAACAAGAGGAGGAACACAGCGAGCATGGCAAAAAGGCTTATGAGGTAATCGACAATATCGTTAAGTATGAAATAGTTATTAATAAAAACGATAGACTTCCAACAAAAAGTCTAGGAAGTGCCTCCGCTGCCGGCGCCGGCCGCTGAATTAGCTGCCAGCGCCGGTTGCTGAAATGGCTGCTGGCACTGACTTGAAAAAGAAGCGGGAAATGAGGTTAGCATATTATGTATAGGGCTAGATAGGAAGTAATTTTGGGTCTTTATAGCCATAGTAAAAAAAACTTTCACCAAAAGAAAAAAATAAGTGCGACAACGACCGAAGCGAGGAGGAGCGTGTAAGGTTGACATGTAAGATAAAGCGACGACGTCCGTAGTTTTGACAGTAACTCGAATTTGTATTTTCAAGTCGCCGTTTTAACGATTTCCAAAAAAACAAACGTAATTCATACACAATCTCAACACTTTGAAATTTAACGTCCTTTGCGCGTGAGAAATTTCTACTTTCAGCGCCGCCGGTGTCCAATATGGGAGCCGGCGGCGCCGGCAGCCGATGTTTATTTCATCTCAGCTGCCGGCAGTAATGTACTGCCGGTTCCCAATGGCGTTATTTCCGGCTGGCGCCGGCAGCGGAGGCACTCCCAAAAGTCTTTGCGACGATGAGCGAAGACAGTAGCAGCATGTTAGGTTGCTTGTGAATCTGTGATCTTAAATTCGGGAGCAGAGCGAGGCCCCTTTAAGTTTTACTGATTTCATGATATTTGAGCAGACCATGAAATTATCAATTCTACGTTATGACCACGACGTATATCAACAGTTTACAAAATAATTGGAATTTCCATAGTCGTAAATTTAGCTGTAAATTCGTAGAAAAATCAGAAGTTCACGCCAAAGGAAAATTCAATATTTGATGCTTCTAAAATATAATAAAAAATATGTTTTTGCATGTACTTAAATATTTATATACATTGCTCTTTGCCAAGTTTTCCTTTTGATGTTATAATTATTTCTTAAGATTTTGTATGTTATTTTGCCGAGCCGTGTCTGAGTCGCGGCACATTTACAAGATGTAGTTCATGCTACAATTCCTGCAATCCACGACGACTATCTGTTCTAGTTGTAGTAAACCGTGTATGTGCACATTGCGCTGGTCGACACACACACATTTGCATGTTATACATATACTTCACACAAGCAAAGTAGATTAGTCGTCGTAGATTGCAAGAACTATGTACAGTGAAGTGCCCGCGTCACGGATGAGCCAACTTTGCGAAATACCATTCAAACTGACATTACTCCGTCGTCGGTAAGCCTACGTGATCGAGTAACATTAAGAGACCAATGAAATATGATTTAAAAAATGCCAAGTGCACATCACGAACAATGTACAGGGTCCGTTAACATAATTAATTATGATATGTTTGAAAATACGCTTTAAACCATATTACCGTACTTGACGTCATCACATTTTTTATTATTATTTACCTAAGTACATACCAAGTTTTAGGTCAATTAGTTAGGTCGTTAATAAGTTATACCGCAGGTAAACGACACCGAAGCTTTATCTTAAGTACTTAAGTATTTCCGTTTTCTGGGTTCCGTGCCCAAAAGGCAAGACGGAGCCCTATTAATGTCCGTCCGTATGCCACGGGTCTCTAGCTTGCAGATGAAATGAGTTACAGACCTGAAATTTAAATATGTAAAATGTTCACCCAAAACTGAATACTTCATTAAAATTTGAATTATCTCCTATTATCTCCAAGAATAGAGAAATGCAATCAAAGTTGTCAATTTTAGCCCATTTTTGTAACGGGATCTAATTTAAAAATTAAACTAGTTAGGAACTTGGAATTTTCTATATATTATGTGCCATATACTGTATTTCAGCAAAAGTACTGAAAATGTTGAGTTTTAATATAAGTTTTGGGGTTATGTACCCGAATACTCGACCAACTTAATTTTGCAGTTTTAAGAAACCCCCTGTCAAATGTAAAGATGATGATGATGATAGATGATCTTCTGACCCCAAGTATAACATAGACATCAAAGCACCTAGATTATGTATCTTTGAATCGGTCACCAACTGGTTGCCAAGCATCGAAAACATAGATATACTATCGAATTCCGATAATATGCACTTGAAGTGACGTCTCAGTTCGTAAATATTTCAATACTGACTGGATGCAACTTCAAAAATTCAGTTTCATCTATGGCTTCGGTGGTTGGGAACGAGTTTGAAATGGATTCAAAGATACATAATAAACACGCTGGTCGGCGTACCTTATGTATATTTTTTACGATATTAGCGGAAAAATATGATGTGTCTTTTTTTGCGTGACGTTACCATACCCCATTTTTTACACTTTTGTACATTTATACATATGTTTAACAAAACTTTCGGCATATTCAGCAAACATTATGTACAAAGGGGGCACTGATTGCTAATAGCAATACCTTCCAGGCAACCTTTGGGTGTAAAGAAGACAAGTATTAACGAAATTAAACTCATAAAAGATAGTGTAAATGCTTACAAAAACTACAGAGTGCAATTTTCACGAACAAGTTGTAAAATATTTTTTTTTTACATCGTACAACATGATTTAATTAATTGCTTTGCTTAAATTCATAACCGGTATGTAGAAAGTTTGGGTCCCTATGGTGACATTCTGTTAAATGCATCCAGTAAAATATTATACCTACCTGGAGTTGCAACCTTTTTGTATCTAGAAGGGCTAGAGGCTAACGAAAATTATCAAATAAAAATTGTCTTAGATTGTTACTAGACCACGTTGCGGTACCGACAGGGAGCTCTTAGTCTCATACGCAATATTAAGGCGATACAAAGTTCAAATTATCAAAATGTAGAGTGTTCTGGCTTAAGGCCTACGTCTACATTACTTTTACACTAAAAATAGCACTAACGAATTTAACATTAAAAATATGTCTGTGAAAAGTGGATACACGGATGTGTATCATTAACATTGTTCACAACAATATCGTTTTATAAATATTTCATATGTATAGTCACGACCAGTCACCACAATGTTGTGTATAGCTTTATAGTGCTACAAGGCTGTTTGGCGCGTGAATATAAACTTCGACATTCTGTATCATACCTTTTTAATTTGAATTTCATGAAATACTTTCTTGGCGGGTGCCTGTGTGGCGTGAGGTACTTACCTGCCAAATTTCAAGTTTGTAGGTTGTATAGTGCGCAAAATGTGGGAAAAAGAAACTTGAATCCACGCGCCAAAAGAACCTTGTAGCACTGTATACTGCACCCATAGACAATTACACATTGTCTATGACTGCACCCCATCTGCGCTTAATTTTTTTTTATAACCGTAATCAACAATTTATCTTTGGCAACCGCATTATAACGAAATAGGTTTGTTGTGCCAAAATTTGTCTCTGGTGAGTTAGGCGACTTCACAGACTTTGGGTGGCTTTAAGAAGGTCGCCATTTTATTAAAAGTGATTGTAATTTTTACCAATAGCATAATGGATACAAGTTTGAACACTGGGTTCCTCAGCAATTCTTTGCACCAAATCCTGATTTTGGACAAACTGTGAAGACAAAGAAAAAGCCTTTAGAACCTTTCATTCACTGGTACAGTCAATTAGCTAAGGACGTAAGTGTATTTGTGGATTTAGAATCTGATCCATGACTTCCAGAGAAATTATAGAAAACTAGCAAAAAAAAATAGACATTCGTTCATTAAAAAGTAATTTTTAATTTTTATTTATCAATATTTTTTCATTATAAATAAATGTGGGTATGCCATGGTAATCGACGCGAGCGCAGATTTATGACAAGTAACGTCAAACTGTGAATACGTTTAATGCGCGCATGACCTCAGTTTTTCTGTTCTAGAAACGGTTTTTCTCACCTCATTTTTTCTGGTTTGGAAACAGTCTGCTGCTTAATTTTAAAGAGTTTTTGGATAAACCTTTGCACGCTTTCTACGCTGTGTTCCGTTCTTAGAATGTCCTCAACATTGTAAACACTCAAAGTAGTCTCAGTCACAAAATGAGCTAGTCCTATCTAAGCACCCCACATCCAATTCTTAAAGTAAAAGCCATTTTCAGATATTCTTTAAAGGCGTGCACGCAAAATGTAGCAACATTAATTGTTATTAATATTAATGATGAGCGATTTCATGTTTTCGTCACGGCCAACTTCAGCAGATTTTTGAGACGTTACACTTCAGTTTTATAATTTTTTGATTATTACTGTATTTATCAGTCTTATAACGGCCTACTACACAAGTGTCAAATTAGTTTAACGTCAAGATTAGACTCTTAGAATATTTATATTTCATTGTTTTTTGTTAATATATACACTTTTAAATATATGCAAAAAAAGAAATAATAATTTCGAAATATATTTCGATCCACTAGGGGTCGTCGTCAGTCGAATATGGAACATTATATTAAATATAACCATAGATAAAAAGTAGACATAAAAAAAAAAATGACGGACTTAAACCTATTTTCTTAACCTATTTAGCTTATTGCTCTCGTCCGAACTGCTAGTGTGAAAAAGAATATACGTCTTTGTGGTTGAGACTGGGTGTTAGGACATATGTCGGTCGGTCAGTGTTGTTTGTTTAGTCCGGCTCCGTAGTGGGCACCAAGTGACCAAATGTAAGAAGATTCCCAAGTCCTCAGTTCAATGTCAGTTAAAGGTGGGTGAAAAGCTTTAATGACACGGACGGTGAAGCAATTGTTAAATGAATGGCCATGAGAGCGAGCATGTGTAGGAATAGGTAAGTTGTTGTGTGGTATTGAGTTTGTAGTATGTCGATGGTTGTTCATTCTGATGTGGAGTGCATTTCTTGTCTCACCTACGTAGAATGCCGGACAGTGCCGGCATTCTAGCAGATAGATACAGTTTTCAGTTTTGCATGAAGAGTTTGATTGTGTGGTGTAGATGTTGGATGTGTGGTGTGTGTTGATATTTGTGTCTGTTCTAATGATGGGACATGTTTTGCATCGCGGTCGTTGGCATGGAGCGGTACCGGGTGATGTGTTTGATGGGTTGGATTGGTATTTTGATTTATTTTTTGTGAAATGTGACTTAAGGTTCCGGTTCTGTCTGTAGCAGATTTGTGGGTTTCTGGAGAGTAGGTTTTTTGTTTCATCATTTTGTTGGAGGATGGGAATGAAATCATTGATAAGTTTTTTGAGTTTATAGCTGCCATGAAAGAATGTAGTTACTAATTTGGGATTGTTGGATGAGTTGATTGATCTATTTTGAACGTTGTGATATTTTGGTCTATTGTATAAATGTTTCTGTAGGAATTGGTGAGGATAATTTCTGTTGAGGAGGCCTTCGTTGATTTTGTTGTGGTATTGGTCGAGTGATTCCTGGTTGCTACATATCCGACGACCGCGAAGTGATAATGAGTATGGTATTGATTTTTTTATATGTGGTGGATGACAACTGGTGAAGTCGAGATATTGAAGTTTATTGGTGGGCTTGAAATGAACGGAGGTGCTGAGTTTGTTGTTATGGTCGATGGTTATATCTACATCTAAGAAGGTGATACTGTTTGAGGAGACATTATGGGTGAATTTAAGTGAACAATGAGCGTTTAATCTGTCAATGAAGTCTTTTAGGGAATCGTTACTGAAACAAATCTTAACCCACAAATCTGCTACAGACAGAACCGGAACCTTAAGTCACATTTCACAAAAAATAAATCAAAATACCAATCCAACCCATCAAACACATCACCTGGTACCGCTCCATGCCAACGACCGCGATGCAAAACATGTCCCATCATTAGAACAGACACAAATATCAACACACACCACACATCCAACATCTACACCACACAATCAAACTCTTCATGCAAAACTGAAAACTGTATCTATCTGCTAGAATGCCGGCACTGTCCGGCATTCTACGTAGGTGAGACAAGAAATGCACTCCACATCAGAATGAACAACCATCGACATACTACAAACTCAATACCACACAACAACTTACCTATTCCTACACATGCTCGCTCTCATGGCCATTCATTTAACAATTGCTTCACCGTCCGTGTCATTAAAGCTTTTCACCCACCTTTAACTGACATTGAACTGAGGACTTGGGAATCTTCTTACATTTGGTCACTTGGTGCCCACTACGGAGCCGGACTAAACAAACAACACTGACCGACCGACATATGTCCTAACACCCAGTCTCAACCACAAAGACGTATATTCTTTTTCACACTAGCAGTTCGGACGAGAGCAATAAGCTAAATAGGTTAAGAAAATAGGTTTAAGTCCGTCATTTTTTTTTTTATGTCTACTTTTTATCTATGGTTATATTTAATATAATGTTCCATATTCGACTGACGACGACCCCTAGTGGATCGAAATATATTTCGAAATTATTATTTCTTTTTTTGCATATATTTAAAAGTGTATATATTAACAAAAAACAATGAAAAAGCTTTTATAAAGATAAAATATTTATTATTATAATATTTATATTTCGTTAGACATAGAAAGTCGTATATTCAGTAGCCATTAAGTTTGTCCAAAATGTAGTACGTAACTACAAACACTATAATTCTCACAATGATTCCCTCAAGTATCTGATATCTTGGATAGAAACATTTCAGTAATTTTTAAGGCACCCTCTGGAACTTGTGGAACAGGGTCTAAATGGAGGGAGTAGTGAGCACACTGACCAAATAGTGACTAATTTTGGTTTTAAATCTTATTTTAGAAGTCTGTGCTTTGATATAACAACGTTGTTTTAATTCAAACAATAATATTGTGTTAACAGATCTATGTTTTTGTAACCTTCATCTTGTACTAGTTCTATAAATAAGCGAAGATTTGTTAGAGTTTAAGAGTGGTGTAATAAAATTCTAGATAAGTACTTAATTTTTCATGCTCACATTTCTTATAACTAAATCTGTTAAGTTCTTCCTAATTGTTTTACATTAAGTACATGTTTATACTATGAGTTTCGATTAAGAATGGGATCGCAACCGTAGATAACTTACTCGTAGATAACTTCACTCTCTATAGTCTACTAACTTCACCCGATAATCCCCCTCTCGCTCTGTCTAACGATGGCGCGAGAGATACCGATAGCAAAATGGCGTCCTGTCAGTCCTACTCTTATTTGAAACCATAGAGAAAACTCTATGTTTGAGACGTAACGCAACAGTTACAGCGAGTACAGAAGGTGCGTGTCAAGTTAGCTGACACCTGCGCAGTATCCCACCCCTTTCCTCACCGAATGTGCATCCATCACACCCGCCTTCTATACCATCCAGCCCCCTGATAAATCAGTTGCCAACCGAGTGCCTATCGTCAAAAACGTACATATACGATACTAACGAATTCCGCTTATCTAAGGATACGTTCGTAATTGTAATGACGTTACAATTCGTAAATAGTTCAATACCCATTGCAGGTTATTTTGGAAGTTCATTTTTTATGTTTTTGATGAATAGCAACTATATTTGGCAACTGATTCAAAGATACGTTACAGGCCCACTGGGCTGCTAAATACATATATTTTTTACATCTAATCTTATTAGTCCCACGAAGAGCTGTTTGCTTGCAAGATAATGAATTCGTCCAAAGTAACAATAGTTTTGATTTCGTTAGCAAGCGTCAGTGGTTTCATAACCACTTATTTCCAAATTTATCTATCGTCAAAACTGTACAGTTCAAATCCTTCCAATAACTAATCCATGTGTCGACTACAGGGGTCCCACAAAAATACAAAGTCCGCGAAAGGACATCACGAGAAAGAAGACCATCATGGCGACTACCACGACCATGGCGGCGTGGACAAGAAGCATCACGATGAGAGCGGTCACTACGGGAGTCATCATCACGAGGAGGCAGGCAAGAAGCATGCAAAAGTAAGCATTCATCTATATCTACCGGGTGTAAATAGACTGCTACCATTAAATGAAACCACATATTCTACCGATCATACTGAACCACTTTTCCCAAGAAACATACCCGCGCTAACTATTAGTTTAGCAAATATTTGAGTTTCAAACAAAAATGCGTGAACCTTAACGCAGCGACATACGGGCGTTTCTTCAAACAGCGTCTTAGGTAAAACTGCTGTGCAGGCGCAGCGTTCTGAAATATACCCTCTTCCTACACAAGATAAAATCAAGTTACAGTTGAATTTCTTCTCAGAAAATTTGCGCGGGAGTTTTTCTTCAGAGAGTTGTTCAGTATGATGAACTTTATGGTTTTATTCGAACGAATAAAGTAGTACATGAGTCTGTACTTTGAATATTTTTGCGAAATTCTAAATTGTAAATTTTTGGGTTATGGATTATTAGTGTTGTAAGTGAGGCCAAAACTATTTTTTATATTTTTGTTTGTATGTTCTGTTTTAAATTGAGAATCGCTCAACGGATTTGAATGAGTTTTATTTATTAACGTCGTAGTGGCTCTAATCAACATTATAGGCTATAAGGGGTGTTGATAACATAACCTCTAAGCTGATAACTGTCGATACTACCCAAAGATTGAAAGACTTCCGAAGCGAAGCCACGGGCAAAGGCTGGTTCTGATATAATATAACTATTAACCGGTTTTTATGTAAAAAGCTTGCAGTGGCAGTTTAAAACCGTTTTATTTTTGATACCAATCTTAACCTTGGGTGTACTGCTTTTTGGGCATGAATATCAATTAAAGGTTCTTCGATTTATGTCGATTGTTCAAAAGGGCCATGAATAATATTATGTCAGATGTATTGCTTACAGTCACTCTGTGAACCTTGCCAACCTGAGGTATATTTTAATAACTTGATTAAAGTATATAAGAGTAAGTTAGTAATTGGCCTAAAACAGAGGTACATCTGATCACCTCTGTTTTGGGCCAATTACTAACTTATTCTAATAATTTTCATTCTTACATCATATACTATACCTATATATCCCGATATTTTCCACATCAAGTACGAAGAGTCAGGAAAACACAGTAAAGGACACAGCACCAAAGGCTCACACGATGTCCACAAGAAAGAAGAATATGAGAAGAAGGTGGAGTTCTTTGAGGAGGAAGGTGATTCTGGGGAACAGGAGAAGAGTGGAGGATTCCATTCCGATAAAAGCAATTCCCAGGTACGATCATAGGAAAAATGATAGAGGTAAATTTTAATCAATCTGATAACCCTACCCCGTGCACGGTGTGAGGATGGTATCAATCTTTTGTTGCATCAATATTTTATTCTATTTTACGTGAAATTTTGTTGTTATTTTACAGCGTAAGACGTTTAGTTATGATAAGCGAACACAGGGTTTCTGTTTTTTGGCTTTGTTAAGTAGTAACTATATAACATTACGTACACTTTGGTCATGGACTTTGCTAATACCTACAACGATAGAATTTTGACCGATGAAATTCATATCGTCGATCTACATCATGATTTAAACGTTTAATTTGACCCATATTAGTATCTTTGTGACTGAGCTCCACTCGGGACAGATATGAAACGTCTAGCTGGTTCTATTTAGTAACCCAAAAAAATGTTACTTCGCAGAAAACGACTCTTCCCAGAGATGAGACCAAGCTAAATCGATTTTTTGCCTCTGAATATGCCTGAACTGTAAATTTTATCGAAATTCTTACACATTTTCTAGAACATAAAAAATTACAAAATTTAATGTCGTCGTAGTTGCTGAAAACAGCATTTTGCGAAAAAGCAAGCTTTTTACCGTGTCCCATTACGATTTGACGCGATTCTACGAAATTATTTTCTGTTAAAACTATTTCGTCCTTTACACCAAAATTCGTTTTTTTAAAAAGCGGATTTTTCGCGAAATAGCGGATTGTTTTGCGAAAAAGCAGTTTACGCTATTTTACGGCGACAATATTGCTCGTTTAATAGTATTGGATGGGTAGATCGGGTTACCAAACGTAAATAAAAACAGTTTAACAAACAAAACATTGCGTTTCCTTGCAACAGTTGCAACTGTAATCAATTTTCAAGGTCTAGTCGCAAAAAGATTAACAAAGCAGATTTTTGTATATTTGCAAAACCTTGTCATGGATAATTAGAGTCACTTTAGCACAGATGATAAAATAATTAAGTTTTCATGGAGCTTGAATTAATGCAATTTTTGCAGCTTAAATTAGATTTCGCTGTAAAATATTCTCCTATTTAACAATGGAGTTACTACACCGAAAAAATAAATATTTCAAAACAACTCGTTTTGAAACATTTCATTAATAAATTATTTATTATTTGGTATCAATCCTAAAGTATCCTTATATCAGCTAATTTTGTATCCCAAAATTCTATTTCATGAATAAAAAGTCAAGCGTACACTGCCGTTTAAAATGGTTAACCAGTTTTGTCATCGTGTGATTGAAAAGTTCCATCCATCCATCAGCCTGTTTCGTCCACTGCTGGACATAGGCCTTTCCAGGATTTTGCCACTCTTGGTGGTACTCCTGGAAGAAATGCCCATACTCACATACGCTGGGCAGGCGGATTGGTGAGTGCGGTGCCGAAACCCTTGCACCAGTGACGCCGCTGCCCGTCACCAGTCTGATTTATATAAGGCCCGGCAATTGGGGATGGATATACCACCATCCATCGGTCCCAGGCAATGGTGGGCCGCCTGGTTTTTTTGCCTGAGAGTTGTCCTCTTACTCTCCCCCGGAGGATTTCCGAGTAAGATGGTGGTACCTCCACAGTCGAGCCTAGCATTAGCTCTACCACCTAATTTAAAAAGTTCATTGCTTGGAAAAGAGATGGCTCCTCAAAATACTTATCAAGTGTGGTGTTCTCAAACATTTAGCGTATATTCCCGGCAAAGTGTCAATTTATCCTCCACAGCTTTACGGTACCGAAGAAATTACTTCTGACTTACACTAATGCATTACCGGTGAAAAGTGGGTTTGTCAATTTGTCCAGATAGGCTAACAACAAGCCTTTGCTATTTATCAATTCACAAAGAAGCCCTAAATATGATTATATGATTTATAGCGAAGCCCCATGGCTTTGGTTACTCTAAATTATTGAACTATGTGCATTACAAGGTGTATCAAGTAGTTACAAAATTCGGTGTACAGGTATGGTGGGTAAATTTAACTGTCTGGGATGGGAACTTCGGTAGCGCAATTGGCAACGCATTTGGCATGTAAGCAAGATGTCGCAGGATCAGATACTGGTCCAAGGAATTTTTACAAAATGTTTTGATATCAGCCATCATTTTTGTTACCCTATCATACGGTAGCTTCATGGGTTTGGCAAAGTGTTTTTGCATGAAATCCTATGCTAAGTGTAAGCCTATCCGTTAGTGCTAAGCAAACCCTTTCTAACCTAATGTAATGCTAACCTATAATGTTACCCTATGATAGGCTTAACTTCTAATCCAGCTTTTGGGTCCTTGCTTGAAATTTGTTTCAAAATCTTTTGTTGTCCCAAATATATAGGATTTTCCTGCAAAAGATACAACAGGTAATAATAATAAATCAAACTTCAACAAAAACACCATATTCCTTTCGTGTTTCAAATTTCAACTAAGTATAAACTAATTTAATAAGTACGAGTAAAGTGAATCTGAAACAAGAAATTCTACCTGACAATTAAGTAGTTAAGCCGAGCCGGAGTTTAATGTTATAATTAAGTTATTTGGAGCTGGAGTAGGATCTCGTACAGAAAACATCAAAGTCAAAAGATAGTTAACAACGTTACAATCGAATAAAAGTTTTTAGGAATAAATAAGGCACTGGTTACTACTACGGTCGCGGGTTTAGACCCTTGGAGAACCTTGTCATACAAATTTATAATGTACTATGTACAGTACATACATACGTCTTTATACATCACACTAAAAACATACAACAAAAAGCACTGAAACGCCTATCGGAGTTTAGATAGATATTTAGTTTTTTTCCAATTATTTTTTGTTAATCTATTTTATGAAATAAAATACTTAAATACCACCTGGCAACTGCTATCTTTAAATGAAACCACTTACTTTATTGATCGTACTGATCTGTTAGGAATTTGGGATTTCTGTTTATTTTGCACCATATACTGTAAATATATGTAATAAATGTATATAAATATATATTTTAACAACCGTCCATCCATCCATCCATCAGCCCGTGTTCGTCCATTGCTGGACATAGGCCTTTCCCAAATTTCGCCACTCATGTCGGTCCTCCATCCTCCTCATCCAGCCGCCACCCACAACGTCCTTCAGTTCGTCGGTCCAGCGGGCACGAGGTCGGCCTAGACTACGCTTTGCTGTACGTGGTCTCCATCCTAAAGCCTTTCAGCCCAAACGGCCATCATGTGGGCGACAAATATGGCACGCCCACTGCCACTTCAACTTACTGATTCTGCAGGCTATGTCGATTACTTTCGATCTCCGACAGATCTGCTCGTTTCGGATTCTATCTATCAGAGATACCCCAAGCATAGCCCGCTCCAGAACTCGCTGAGCGACCTTAAATCTGTGGATCATTCCCTTCGTAAGAGACCACGTCTCAGCGCCATACGTCATCACAGGAAGGACGCACTGGATGTACATCTTAGCCTTTAAGCACTGCGGTATTGATGACGTAAATAAATATGTGACACAACTTTCCGAATGCTGCCTAACCCAAGCATATTCTTCTGTCAGCCTCGGCGTCGAAGTTCTTTTTATCCAGCTGTATAACTTGACCCAGATAAATTAAATATTTCTTTTTTACTCAAATAACACCGACAATTTGCCGAATTTTGCAAGTAATTAGAGACCAACTTAATTTTGCAGTTCCTATTTATGATGTTTTCAAAGTTTCATCAAGTGCCGACAGTCGCAAGTATTAATAATAATTATACATGGTTTTATTTAAAGATAGCAGTCCTCTTCTATTTCGTATGTTAAAATAAAATAATTTTGTATAATTATCCCATTTTTATAAACACATCTTAAGGGCTTGCCTTTGGTCTTTTAACGGTTTTTGTTTTTATATGTTGAGTCAACTACTTATCTGATCTTTGTAAAACTTGGACACGTGTTTTTTCAGACCTTTGTTTTTCATTCGATAGATTTTATTTTCGAAAATGATGCCGTTTTAAGTAATTAATTCGTTTTCTGGCTTGAGTTTTATGTCTGAAATTACTGTTATAACAAGAAAGCATGATTTATTTTCCTATGTCAGGTAAAAACTCCTACATCAAATACTTTTTCGTAAAATCCAGAAAAACCTCGAAAATTCACTGATTTTGCGTGCCGGCAGTGCGCGAAGCGAGCGTTCTAATGTAGACTTTCTGGCAACATACTGAAGTTCAAAATCGCTCAGTAAGATTATCGTGCACCAGGAGTAAGGCCTTAAGAAACATCAGCATCATCCTACAAGTCTAGAACTAGGGGATGGTTGAGCGGCTTACGAATATTAAAACATCATCTATGATATCATATATATCAACATACCTCCGAAGTCTTCACGAATATATTTTTATTTATTTATTTATTTATTTCTCTCTCTTACATCTATCATTACAGGTTCTTAACCTAATGCGACAGTGTATTTCCATCTGTCATTCATTCTGTTCATTCTCATCTGATAATTGAGCACTGACCTGGGTTAGTACGGATTTTTGAATCGCCGATTCGAACACTTTTGCTGGCGTAGAGAGAACCGCAACTGGTCTGTGATCCCTCACGTCTGAACTGGAGGCTCCTTTAGGAACAGGTATTACGCGAGTCACCTTCCATCGACTTGGAAAGAGCATTTTCTGCAAACAGTTGTTGTACAAGTGAAGTAAAGGTTCCGCAAGAACAGCACGACAATCCCTAAAGAAGTAAGCTGGCACCCCATCTGGGCCTGCTGACCGCTTTGGCTTCAACCGTTTAAGCGACTATTATAGGTATGTCTTCTACCTATACAAACTGTGAACAATAAATAATTGTTATTTCAGTTTGTATTGTATGACCCGAAATCTTAGACCATTGGTGGAGTGGAGTGGAGTTGACCTGACTTAGGTTTAGCAGTCTAATTTTCATTACTTTCTTTTACGAGAAATATGCGATTGTATATCTAATTTCTTTTTCAGTTTAATCAATATTTATAGGCTTGAAAGAGATCAAATAATGTTTTATGTGACCTATTAGGATAATTTTTATTAAATCAAGAATACGTAGTTTATTTGAAAAACTTTTTTTTTAATAATTTGTCCTGGTTTATTACCAAATTGATATTTGCGGCTTATTTCAATGAGAGATCAAGGTTCAGTTTCCGTACGTACGTACCCTACGTATATTACGTGCGTTATCAAGAGTTATTGTTATCACTCCAATTTCTCAGAGGGCTAAGCAGTTAAAGGTGAACGCGTACTAGTCAGTACTACACGCACGGTACGCAACAAGATTATGAAAATTATTTCTATGATATTCTATGCAATCTCGCTCACCTTTTACCGCATTTGAACACAATGCGGAAGGTAGCCGAATTTCCGGGTGCTGATATGAGTGCGAGCTCATCGGCTATTTCGTCGCGTGCGGCGCGTTAGGTATGTATAGGACTGGCCAGTTTGCGTTCACCTTTACTGCAAATCTTAACTCACTTGTTGAAAATGTCGAATCTTATTATCAGTTTATTGTTTATAATGTTATCGTTTTATTGACAGGGAGGAAAATACAAGAAAGGAAACCTTCACAGCAACCACGAGCATGTTGACCTTGGCAAGGGCGGATATTTTGCGAAGGGGGGTTCTGCAAATGGCTTCAAGGTAGTATTCATACATTTTCACCATAATTGTTTCACCCAGCCATCCGTCCATCAGCTTGGTTCGTCCACTGCTGGACATGAACCTTTTCAAGATTTCATCACTCTTAGAGGTCCTCCAATAGAGAATATGCATGTCGTTTAAATAAATTATATATTGCGTTTTTTGTATTCTATTTACTTAGTAGAATTTAATTATGACCATGGCAAACTATTTGATTTTATAGTTTTATCATTATTTCCATTTAAAAATACAACATTGTGATGAAATGAAACGCAAATGCAAAACGCGTCACCATTGGCTACTGCCTTTTGTGACAAAGTGAGTACATTTCACCATAAAATATTAAGTTCAAAATTAATAAATGTAAAATAAAACCCTCAAATATTTTGTAATAGGTTGTTTTAATTAAAAATAATGAAAAAAACCGGCCACTCGCCATACACCGCAAGCAAGAGCAGTATCATGTGACGTCACTTGATGCGCGCTAAAATGGCAGCCGTTTGAATTGTAGAAGATTATTATGAAACTTATTTTGATTGTGTAACTATGAAATATGGATAATTTAGTTGTAAATTCTTATTCATATATGAATAATATAATTTGATCATATATTAACGAATTGTGCATTAAAAAATGTACATGCATAATCTTTATTGGTGGTTATCCTAGAAAAATATGCCCATACTCACACGTGGAAGGCAGGCGGGTTGGTGAGCGCGGTGCCGAAACCCTCCCTCCAGTGATGCCGCTGCCCGTCACCAGTCTGTTTTATATAAGGCCCAGCAATTGGGGTTGGATATACCATCCCAGGCATGGTGGGCCACCCTGGTCGTGCTTGTTTGAGAGCTGTCCCCCTGAAAGACTTCGGGGAGCGGGGTTGCGACAAAGATGGCGGTACACATTCGAGCCCGGCATCAGCTCTACCTGTCATTGTCATTGACTAACGGACCAAAATGATAATGCAACGGTTTTTTGGTAGTTACTAAAATTTTATGCACGAAGGTAAACTTCTGATTATTCTCAAATGTCACGAGGACCAGAACTACGTTTGATTCGTCGTATTAAATTAATACAGCCAAATTCATACTAAAGTCTCAGTAAGTGCTCGGTATCAAGAATTAATTACTATTTTGCGGAATTTGCTAAATTTGGGATCGGTTTAGAACTGGGCTTGTGTTTGTAGGGAATAGGGACAATAATTTCCTTAAAAAGTCATTAAGTCTTGATACAGACAACTTACCGAGACTATAGTATGAATTTGGCTGCATAAATTGAAGTCGCCTTACCTAAGAATAAGTAAACAAAAAACGACTAACTATTACGCAAGTTAATAAGAATGTAAAGGGTCGAACGGTTATGTGCATAGGACCGCGGCGGCAGGAGTTTAGGAAAAAGGGCCAAGGAGCGAGTTTATATCACGAAACCACAAACGTTTCGTTCAAAAATGTTTTAGTGCCCCTTGTAACTATGAGGATTTTTGGTTAAAGTATTTCCTTGCAAAATTAGATCTGTATAGTTACCGCCTACCACTCTAGAGTACAGATGTGATTTTTTTCATTGTTAACTCCTATGTGTAAACATCAAACGATAATTTAATTTAATTTAAGCCAACAAAATATTTTTTTAATAAAAAAACAGTAAAAGAACAAAAAAACAATCGGCCAAGCAAGACACAGTCGAACTCACACAATTAGGGTTCCGTATTATTACTACAGTAAGCAGACAATAGACAAGTCTTTAGTTTAAAGTTATTATTTTTTTCAGCAACTTTTTCTCTTTCTATAAAACATTGGACCAAACTGAACCCTCAATTTTTTTTTATAACAAATTATTAACTCGTGTTTGCGTCGTCAAGACCTAACATTGTACCTAATGACTGAGAAAAACCTCTCTGACAGACGGACGAAAGAAGTGATCTTGTAAGAGTTCCGTTTTTCCTTCCAAGGTACGGAACCCTAAAAATAGCGTAGCTACTGAATACCAGAATACAAAACAGATGGTTTTCGTCCATTGTGTAGGACAAATGAGTATTGTCAGTTATCTATTCGTAATCTGTTTGCAGAAGAACAATCGAAAACTGACGCCATACCAAATTTCTGATCTAATTTAGCGCGTAATCTTACACACAGGAATGTTAAACATTAATTATTAGCCTTAATTTGACACATTATCTATAATTTATTACTAATAACTAAATTATTCTAAAATTATAATATATTAAACTAAACTTAACTTAACTTAACTAAATCATATAAACATAAAAGTTAAATTAAATAAAAGACTTTATTTAAGTCGTCGCTGTCACTGGGCAGAGTACCCAAGACACTGGCCGCATTACCTCGCTGGATAGCAAGGCTGATGCGTTGCCCGAGATAAGCTCCAGCCCTTGGGTCCCCTGAAGCATCCACCAGACGAGATGCTATTTGTTTATATAGCAGTCGAGCGTCAGGCCCCCACGGCCCAAACGTCTCGACTCCAAACGGCACAAAAATGTAGCCTTCTCCTAAAGCTGCATATTTGCGCCGCTTTTTGCGCTCCGCCGTTGCAGCAGCCACGCCAGCCGTGACAGCGGTCGACTGGATATGGGACGCAGCGAGAGTATCCACGCACGTCGCGTCCCACACCAGAGAGCGACCATTCTGCCATGGAATGAGCAGATTTAATTCTAACAATTAAATTATTAGCCTAAATTATAATTTAGAGTTAAAGCAAAATTACAACGAAATATTCGTCTGGACAAAGATTCGTCTGGACAAAGATTCGTCTGGAATGCGACCGGGACGACTACTCTGGCATTATTTTTCCCTCGTAATATCGGGTATGATAAATGCGATGTAAAGTAGAGTGATTAAATCTCATAAAATGAGAGCTATAAGAATATATAAGAATCGATTCCTGTACGTTTTGAATCGAAAACACCGTAGAAATTCCCTTCTAAAATTACCCGAAATGTGACTTAGAAATTTATTCGCACCTGCCGGTATAGCTGTCCAGATATATGAGCGAAGTCGAGTAAAAAGCTCGTCATTGAATTTTACATAATTCATAGAAATAATAAGCACGTACTCGTATGTAGAAGTACCTATATACATACTTTATCTATAACTATTACCTACCTACGTCCACGTAGTCTCTCTTTTTCTTAACCCAAAAAGATCACATAAATAAGACGAAGGTCTACGTCGACTTAACTAACGAATTATTTACCCCATTCAGTATCTTCCGATCGCTCAAGCCAAGCATGAATTCATAAAGATAGCAGTATTATTACTTACTAGAGCTACAAAGCCATAAAAATACTGTTACACAAAGATTCTAAATTCAGGTTCAGGGTCATGTTGTAAATATAGGTCGTTGTAAATAGCGTAAAACTTCGTATACGTTTGTCTTAGTAATCATTTTAAATTAAGGGCACTCTATTCGCCTCAACTCCCATTCTAGCGCAGTTCGCTGATCACATCCTTATTTATAGGTACTTGCTTATTATTTTTTCTTTTTCAACATATCCATGACTTGAACCTAAAACATTTATCAAAATCAAATACATACAAAAGTTACAAGCGGATAAAAGTCCTGGATTTTACACATATTTTGATGAATTTTTATGTACCGTAATGTCCTAGAAGCGATACAACAAATCAAATAATTTCAAGTTCACAGCATAGTATATTATATAGTAATAAAAAAAAAAAATTATTTAGAATTTTGGGATATTTCTCCTGAAATCATAGGAAGACCCAAAACCCTTCTCGAGTTTTTTTTATTACATGAATTTTGTCTCGCGTTAGCTTGCCTCTCACAGCGTGCTCGGTTAGTTCCATACGAGTTCGGGAAATAGACAAATAACGTTCGGGCCAACCAATAACAGTCAGTCAGTGCTCTATAAACCGAAGTTGAATGTAGAATGAAATAGCAAGCATAGCGACCACGTGCGCGACTGACTTCAAGCCACCAACTACAGGGCTCTTAAGAGCAAGTTTAGTTTAACACATAAACGTCCAAAAAAGGCTGATGGAGTCAACTGAAGCATAGCAATGGCGGCGGTTTAAGAGTTCGTGAGTCGATTTACTATAATGTGAATATGTGCCTACACCCGATTAGATTTACTACGGGTGCTTCAGTTTTTGCCGCCTTTTTTTGTACTTTCATGGTTTTACATATATTATGAGCGTTTTCCTCGTTTTTTTCTTAGTTCTTGGCATTCCTCTAGATTGCGGTGACCATGTTACCGTGGACAAATTACGTTTCGTAGCAATCAATGTCAAAGTCGATCTGTTTTTAGTTTGTTTGCATACTGTGCAAATTAAATACGACAGTGCCATCTAGGAATCTTATTTAACACTGAATTGGCACATGAAAAAGGATACAATTTAAGTGCTCACCAAAAAGGATAAATGCTGACCAAATATGGTCGAAGCCCGGAGTCGCATGTTCAGTTCGCATGATCCTGTTTTATACCAACAAGTACTGCGACAATCACTCTGTAATTAATATTTGATAAAGTTGAAAACTAGGAATATTATTTAACACTGAATTGGCTCATAAAAAAGGGTACAATTTAAGTGCTCACCAAAAAGGATATTGCATGCTCACCAAATATGGGAAAAGCCCGGAGTCGGTTAAGGGTGTACAATACCTCACTTCGCTTCGCATGATCCTGTTTTATACCAACAAGTACTGTGACAATCACTCTGTAATTAATATTTGATAAAGTTGAAGACTAATGCTATGTCCATATTGTTGTGAAAACTTGATTCCATTAAATTTTCTCGATAGATAAAAATAACAAAGTTACCTCCAAACCGTTGTACGTTAAACCGATAGCATTCAATGAATACTTGAATAAGATGGCGACATAAATTCCTCTAGATATTGGGTATATGCTACCTCTATGCTCAAACCTGAAAGCACCGGAACATAGCACCTAAATAACTACCATAAATACGTAGTATGAAAGGAATTCATTTACGAGCAGAGTAGATTATTACTTTCTCAGTAGTTATGAATTAATTTCCCAACGCCATTGCGCTATTATGTTTATTATACTTTTCAATCAATGATATTATTTTATAGTAACAATATATTAACGTAACAATTTATTATTTTAATATTATTATACATTTGACACTATGGCTAATGCGTAGTCGTTATAATATTACGAGTAGTAGTATTGTCTATGAGTATATAGGCTAGAATTTTCAAGGGGGAGCTATATACCTAAATAAATTTACAAATCCTAACCCATTTGTTTCTTGACATGGTGTATCATACCGCAAAAGCATGTGTACACGTCCCGTCCTTCATGTTTTTAATGTTTTTGAATACATTATAGACTATTTACATTTCTTGCAATAAAGGCTGGATTTTCCCTAGGATTGTTATACTCTATGAAATTGGAATTTGGATAACTTTATTTAACTTAGATTAGGAGGTACAAACGCCACTAAAGAATTAAAGTCTCCAGGATTTCTCTAGCAGAGGCATCATTTAACTTCCATACAAATAACGAGAGGTTTTCGACAATAATGGCCAACAGGCAAATTATTAAATAAGAGATCAACTACGTGCCATAAATAAATAACTAAACCGGCTAAGATCTTCTAAAGATCTCATTATACCTGCACTGTTGCATTAGGTTTATAACCTGTAACTAATAATAGTGTCAGTATTTAAATAAGTAAATCAAATAAATAAATAAAATTGTTTCAGGGACACAAATCTGCCGCTGGAGATGACGCCCATTCCAAGCACGGGCATTCCCATTTTCTGAAAGGAGGCAAAGAGGGTAGCAAGAAATGGATCTTCCATCATGGCTACCCACCCAAGAACGCCAACTTAGTAGTCATCGATAGAAGAGGAGACCAATGGCAGCATGGACCGGTGTATTATGGGTAACCTGGTTACCACAATAAACTTTACTTTGTGAAGTAGGGCGATATTTACATCGGAGGTTCGAGGAACATTGGACAACAAATCTAGACCAACATATAGATTATTGTTATTTAATTTTTATTAAAAAAAACGTCGATTGCAAGAGTATGGGTCGATTCCTCTGATTTGTAACAAAATGCTAAGAAATAATTGAATAACAAAGTTTACAAATATTTACTGGCTTTGGCCGTGGCTTGTCATCATCCTTATGACGAAACCATGCCGCCAAGCGACTCGTAATGTTCCGATATCTAAAAGTGGTATTTTAGGCGATACGATTATTCTATGGCTACACCTGTTTGTGTGCAACCAGCGAGCGGGCCTATTATGTAACCTAGTGCCGGTTGCCATCTAGCTGCTAAACATACTAAAAACATAGTTAAAAACTGAACTTTTAAAATTGCCTTTAGTGTATATGTCGCAGGCATTTGGTTAAATCAGGCGTTTGGTTAAATCAGGCAGAAGAGAGGCGGTAGCTTAGATAAGAAGGTTAGGTATTGCGAGTCGCGCCACGTAGAGAGCTTTTAACCTAAGCTACCATCTCTCTTCTGCCTGATTTAACCAAATGCCTGTGACATACATATTAAACTGTTCACAAACTTTGACGTCATTAGATAATCGGAATTCGATTGTATATCTATGATTTTGATGTTTGGCAACCAGTTGGCAACCGACTCAACGATACATAATCTAGGGTCTGGCTGATATGTTTTAATGCAACACATTTTTTTAAATTATCTTTCTTTCAATTATGTCGGTACAGTGCTCCCAAAGATATAATGCGCATAGAAATCTGTATCCGAGCGACCGGACGTACCACGTGACCTTACTGCTTGTATAGAAAGTGTAGGGAAATACGAACTTTGCCGAGCAGTGGCGAAGATTCGTTTGTGCATTATAAGTTTGGGAGCACTGTACAACAATTAACTTAGGTATCATTTGCTCAACCTCCAATTTCAATAACTTTAGTGTATCTTATAAATCTTAAAATACATCACATAGCACAATTAAAAATCAAAATACTATAACTATCGATTTTGAAACGTTTGCTCTGAAAGTTAATAATGCATAGCCTTTCAGACGCGTGTGATTATTTTGTGTTGTTGTTTTAAAATCAAGAATCCAAATTCAAAATATATAACTTTGAATTTGAATAGTTCTGAATTACTTGTGGATAATTCCTAACACTGATTCTAAAAATAATTGTTATAGCATTTCCTGTGCGTAAAATTAAGACTGCACCCTAATAATTGCAGAACTTATAATTTAAATCACTTATCAAGGTACGTTCTAAACTATCTTCTCTAATTGTAAGTATTTTTTACAAATGTGATGTTTAGAAAATTTTTAAGAACTATAAAATTGTACTTTCTGTACACTTAATTTCCTATATACTGAATTGGTATTTCGTCAAAGGCTTAATAACTGAAATCCAGTAAATACGATGTGATATTCGATACCCATATGAGGGTATCAGTCTCTCTGAAAGAGCTCCTCACTCAATATATCATCTGAGATATATCCAAGGTTAAAGCGACCAAGTGTTTTGTTTTTCTTCGAAATATTCAGATAAAATTCCTGTCTCCACGCATTTCTTTTTATAATGAAAGTTCAATAAAATTTTATATTTACCATCTTATTTTGTGACCTAGCAGATTTTATATGAGTATTCTTAGTATGGGTAAGGTAAGTATAGTATAAACTAAGATAGTAGGTGACATTAATTTATGCAGGCAAATTTATATTAAAGACTCGGCAAGTAGTCAGTATCAAGGTACGATGACTCTTTTTAAATAACGCGCTTTTATTCCTCTTCCCTACAAGCGCTAGCCCAGTCCCGAGTGAAAGTCTAAATTTTATTTCTCAAATTTTGCAAAAAATATATTTATCCGTAGATAATGATCAATCACTTACCAAACCTTTAGTTAGTATGAATTTAGCTGCATAAATTCATGTCACATTGTTCTTAAGATAACAAAATATGGCACCCTTTTATTACGTAATAGTAATATATTAAAGCCATAAGCACATTTTTGTACTTTTACATGAATTTTGATAATTTTAATTTACACCTATTTCCCTAATTATATTTTATTAAGTTTATATTTGCGTGTAAATACTTTTTAATGTATATATCGACCATTAAAATAAGTGCATTACTTTGTATATAATATTTTTTATTCAATTCGCTTTTTTAAATAAATATTTTGTTAAACAACATATCTGTTTATTTAATAATCCTCTAAATCACTTTCATCCTAACACACATCTTCTGCAGCACTTGAAAATAAAAACAGGTAAGTCTCATATGTTTAGAAAAATAGATTGAACATCAAAATAGACAGGAAAACGTGATGAATTTGCATCAAGGAAAACCACAAGCTATACAGTGTACACCTTACCAGACTTTTTTGTTTATATAACAAAATTGCCCATCTACACAGTACAAATCGAATTAAAAGGCAGTTCAAATCGATCACGGAAAGAAGGTATCACTGGAGAGAAAGGGAAAGTTGGGTTACCAGCAAGACCTTAGATTGGACTCTTACTGTCTAACATTAAGCACGAGTTTCAATCAGCTCACGTGTCTAAGACTTGGTGGGTATTGTCTCACCGCAGACATAATTCAGATTTACCAGTGACCATCAATTTGTGGCACTTTCAGTACGTAACGCCGCCAGTTATTGGGAATATGACTGCTTCCATGGTCTATTGACTGAGGTTTCAAATTGAGGATACGCGGATTCTAATTCTGTGAGGTCTTATAAGCGTGATTCAAGTTTTACCACAACCACTTAAGAGTATGGCATACCCTAGGAAAAAATGTTATTACCCGTTCAACATAAAAAGGCCAATGTCAAATACTTTATTAGCTTTTGATAGAGGCGATTATTGGTTAGCTAATTGACCTATTTGTCTAGGACGCGTAATACTAATAATTACGCGCGAAACAGCAGATCGGAGGGTTATTTAAAATATTTTGTAGGGAAAAAAATACTGGATTTAAGTACAAAACCTTTATATTTCTATTACCTATTTTATGAAAAAAAAACAATTTGATCTTTTACACGCGTTCTTGAAACGAACGTTTGAAAACCAAAAAAAGAGGGTGGAAAACATATTTTTTTGACAAAAGTATAAATCTTAGTACATTGTTTATAAGTAGGTCACCTAGATAAAAGATCAAAAAATGAAATATATTTTTTCCAATATTAAGATTTACTGGATTTAAGTACAAAACCTTTATATTTCTATTACCTATTTTATGAAAAAAAAACAATTTGATCTTTTACACGCGTTCTTGAAACGAACGTTTGAAAACCAAAAAAAGAGGGTGGAAAACATATTTTTTTTGACAAAAGTATAAATCTTAGTACATTGTTTATAAGTAGGTCACCTAGATAAAAGATCAAAAAATGAAATATATTTTTTCCAATATTAAGATAGTCCTACTTCCGTCAAAAGAACCCTGGAAAATCTGTCTTTTTTCATATTCTAGGGTCAGGTACAGCCTTAAGAAATAATAGTACACAACATACAACCAGATGAGTAAAACTTAATCCACATTACTGGATACTCAATTTGAGTTACGTTAAAACTGCGGACCTGTTGAAAGTTAAAGAGAGACTCCTAGAGTCGGCAAATAAAAATCACTGATACATCCCCAAAAGTTGTCAAAGGGGTGCAAAATGTAAGATAAACTATAAAAGTCTACATAAAGACACAAAACGGAATAAAAGGTCGGCATAAAGCTAATCAATATATGAAATTTCAGAAAAGTCGTCTTAAAAGGAAAGTCGGTATAAGGGTAATGAAATGACTCATTCATTATAAGTATTTACTCAATTTGCTTTCTATGGAATGAACAGGACTAACATGACTTCTACACACATCTTTACAATCTGATCTCTCACACATACTCACTAAACACACACCCTGAAACACGTTCATATTTAATTATGGTTAATACTGTTATAAACCTTGTTTAATTATATTTACATCCATCCATCAGCCTGTTTCGTCCATAGGCCTTTCCAGGATTTCACCACTCTTGGCGGTCCTCCTGGAAGAAATGCCCATACTCACACACGCTGGGCAGGCGGGTTGGTGAGCGCGGTGCCGAAACCCTTGCACCAGTGACGCCGCTGCCCGTTACCAGTCTGTTTTATATAAGGCTCGGCAATTGGGGATGGATATACCGCCACCCATCGGGCCCAGACAATTTTTTTACCTCATGATATAGCATTTCCTGGGAGCGTGGACAATGATTTCGCCTATACTGGCAAGTCCGCCAAAGACACGTCTGCAGGAGTACTGAAAGGAAGACCCTATGGCGGTGTCACTTTGTTATGGAGAAAATCTCTTTTTCCATTGGTGACAGTGTTATCGTGTCATAGTGATCGCCTAACGGGTATTAAAATAGTGGAAGGAAATCGATCAATGGTGATTTTTTCAGTGTATATGCCTAAAGATTGTGCGGACAATTTAGCTGAATTGAAAAATTGGTGAGATTGTAGCAATCATTGAAAGTGTTGATGTAGAATCAGTTTTTATATTAGGTGATTACAATGCTCACCCCGGTGAGCGTTTCACGAATGAACTAAATCTGTCTGTGAAGCTTAAGCGGTGGCTCATGGGCTCAAATATAATACCAAGAAGAGCGAGTTAATGGTGTTTAAGGCAGGTTCTGTTAGCTATTCTCAGATACCTGAAGTATCACTCTCCGGAATACCCATGTGCAGGGTTACTCAATTTAAATATCTGGGCCATTGGGTCACCGATGACCTCAAAGACAACTGTGGCATCGAAAGGGAACGTAGGTCGCTGTCTGTCCGATGTAACATGCTGGCTCGCAGGTTCTCGCGTTGTACTACACCAGTCAAGATCGCGCTTTTAAAAGCCTACTGTCAGACATTCTACACGTGTAGCCTGTGGGTTAGTTTTACTCAGAGGGCATACAGCGACCTACGGGTCCAATATAATAATGCGTTTAGGGCACTGCTGGGGCTGCCGTGGCGATGCAGTGCGTCAGAAATGTTTGCGGAGCTGCAGACCGATGGCTTCGCCGCGATCATGAGAAAGAGGTGCGCCTCTGCACTTGCCCACCTCCGCGGCAGCACCAACGGCATCCTGAAAGTATTTACAGATCGGTGGGACTCTCCTCTCTTACAGAGATGGATGCAGCTCCACACTGTAATATAATTAATTAGGATTTATTTTATTTTTTTACATACTAACATACCACTTAAGTTACTGTTACTAATCCTCTATGGACATATGTCCGAAACATATTTTTTGAATTGAATTGAATTGAATGGTGGGCCGCCTGGTTTTGCCTGAGAGCTGTTCTCTTACTCTCCCCCGAATAACTTCGGGAGGATTTGCGAGTAAGATGGTGGTACCTCCACAGTCGAGTCCGGCATCAGCTCTACCACCTATAAATTTTAAATTATATTTAATTCCCTTAAAAAAAACTTTTTTTTACCTTTTTGTTGGGTGGGAATATCGACACTGACTCTGTTACCATAAATTTCAAGGTTTCTTAGATTAGGCGACAGGACTTCTTCCTGGGTTCAAATTATAAAAATAAGCTTTTTTAATGAGTAAGATAAGATTTTTGATTCAAGAAACTTTGTAAAATTAATAATTAAATAAATCATCTATATCTATGTAACATTGAAAGTCATGTTTGTGTAAATTATTTTAATAACAATGTTTGATAAATTCCACCAAGTGCCGACAATCTCAACTATCAACTTCCAATTATGTTAAAGTTTGGAACATCGATCGCTATACTTTTCCTGTTTAGATCACATACTTCAAAATCTACATCTACACTTCTATCTACACTATCTACATCTACATGATTATATAAAAAGGAAAGATTTGTTTGTGTGTTTGTTTGTATGTAATAGGTAATCTCTGGAACTACTGAACCGATTTTAAGAATCTTTTCAATAATAGAAAGCTACGCTATTGTTGAGTAACATGGGCTATATTTTATTAGTTTAGGGGTAGAACGCTGGCCTCTCAATCTTGAGACCCAGGTTCGATCCCCGGTCGGGCATGCACCAGTGAGTTTTTCTGTATTTGTGTTCTTACCTAATACTTGCCATTACCATTGCTGAACGGTGAAGGAAAACATCGTGAGGAATCCTGCATTTCCTACAAAGCGTGTAATTGTGCCTGAAGTACGGCGATAGGGCTCACCACCCATCAAGTTGGGACGTAATAATCGTCGGTGAAACGCGGGTGTACCAAGTGTGGACCGAAAATTGTAACGACCCAAACGTAATGGGTAGTGAGCTCTATCGCCTTACTTCGGGCACAAATGGACCAACAGCTTGTTGTACCTTCCGAAGCACGCAGACCGTACACTAATTAATGTACACCATGGGGATTGAACCCACAACCTCTGGGTGAGCAGGCGAGCGCTCTACCACTCGGTTACAAAGGTGGTTACTTATAGTATATCTATACTAATAATAAAGTAGTAAAAACTCGTGTCTGTACATTGACGATTTTCGCAAACTTTTAAATGAAATAGGATATTAGTATTTTTAGAATTTTTGTCACTCTGTCTGTATGTACGTTGCGTTTAACTCGAGAAACACTCAACTAAGATTTTTTATTATCATTGTAGTGACCCTGGTCAACACACAGGCTATAAGGAATGTTCATAAAATAACGCCCAAGACAAAAACGAAGCAAAGATTGAAGCACGCGGGCGGAGCCGCGGGCAAAGGCTAGCACTTTAAAAATAAAAGAGGATTATGTTTTTTCGAAAATATTCTCTAGAATTACTCAAAAAATACGCAACAAAGAAATTGAATTAGTCGTTTGATAGTTTTTATGCAACTTGTAAGCTCCAAACGATTGGTAAAGTCACCAAAATAAATTGTATTCACCGTTATTGCTTTTTATTACATAATATTACTTACTAATGATTTACAACTAGCAATCTATAACAAGAAATGATCAAAGCAAAAACAAAACGGCTCAACAAAGGGATATAAATAGGCAGAGGATATTGAAACTCCATAATTTATAGCTTTTATCACTCATGGATATCAGTACATCACAGGCCATTAATAATAATCCGTCGCCACATAGTATGAACAGAGAGCTGTTTAATAAAACAAATTGAGCTTTTCCGCGGTTTTATTCTATTTAATAAAGAGTAATCCCGGCTTTGTCCCATTTCAAATTCATTTTACGCCTTGAAACAGGAATATCTAATGTCTGAAAAAAAAATTAGATACATCCTTTTTAAACATTTTTGGAGAAAGTCCATAGCTATCTCTCGATCAGTTTTCGTACTCAAAGACTTTTCAATTTATTATTGGCCACTGTGTATTGTGTATTGCTCATATTTTGTTGAATTTTTCATTTATTTTTTTATTATTATAATTAAAATTTTTGAATTATTGTTGTGACGACAAATGTATAATATAATAATAAATGAATCTGAATCTGAATCTTGAGCGTAGAATAAAAATACATGTGTGTATATGATATACTACCTATTGAAATATAGGTACAATCAAATCTTCAAATTAAATTTAAACACCATAAAAATGGCTTATGTTTAAGCAATCACCAGATAAAATAAAATATAATGCCAAAAAAATCGCTATAAACCGCTAAAAATAGTAAGTAAGTAATTACCAGAATTTAATCCCCATTTTTGTATGAACCAAAAAATGCATAGCCTGCTAACCTACATAAAGCAAGTATCTCTAAAACAATCGCTGAACAACCCTGAAAAAGCAAACAACCACCAATCACCATCACCATCACCAAAAAATTTACCGCATTATAATAAAAAATTTCATCCAAATATGCTTCTTTGTATAGTCTTTGCTATACAAAACTTCGGGCTATACATACGAGCTCCCAATGTGTCCACTTAACACGCTCCTCCTCGCTTCGCTCGTCGTCGCTACCTATTTTCGGCCTTTGGGTAGTAATAGCACAAAAAATTGGTGATTGTTTTCTAATTTAGGGTTTTGAATACATTTTTTGGGTATGGTTACAAAATCTTTTTTGGTGGTTTTTTAACCCATAAAAAATATCGTACCTTTATGCATCGATCATAATGGCGAATATTTTGAAAAGCAAAAAAAACATATTTGTTTTACTTTATTATTCCGGATACTTAAAAAGCAGCATCTTGCTTGATAGAAAAAAAAAACGGAAACTTGGGCGAGTATTCCGGCATTATTGCGCATTCGCAATATCAGTCATTAGATATTTGTTTAAAGTTTCATGAATGTCATGTGATGAAAATTAGAGGGACTAAACCACATCAAATAGAAGCTAAAAGATTTATGGAATGCTTACTTACTGTAAGTTATCAATCAAAAAAATCAACACATTATCTGTACAAAATCCCTTTTAAAGTCACCCACAATCTGCCTATGTAATTTTTGTGCACGTGTCAGAATTGAGGGCTTGGTCGATATTTCAATTTTTTTTCGTTTTATATGAAATTTACAGGAACAAATTACATGAAAATTGGAGATAATTATAGAAAAGGTAAGTATGAACTGAAATAAGTATATCAACGGATAGTTTTTTTTATTTCAACGGAAGTACGTTTTTTGAAAGAAAAACGCGATTTTTGAGAGCGCGTGGTTATTCGGTTGTCCTAACAGCCACGGCTCAGCGCGCCCTATTTTAAACCATAATAAAACTTCATAGAGTTCAGTTCATCCTGACGCTAAATAAGGTGCTCAATGTCAGGGATAACGGGCCCTAAACAAGGAAATGCCTTTTCCCCAGGTTTTACCCATCCCTGGAGAATTTATTGCTGAAACCAGTTCTTTCAAACGAAGTATTATTTTATTACCTAAGCTTCCTGCAGACATAATAGGACCACCAACAATAGCAAAAACGTCACATCGTTGACGAAAATAAGTTACCGAAATATTTCGTGTATTCGATCTGATCAAATAAGTTAGTATTAGCAAAACTAGTTTTCATAATAACCACAAAACATGGTCTGATACTTTCAGTTTGCTTTTTGATTTATTTGTTATCTACCAAACCGAATTAAACAAACTAATTTGATTACGTGCAACTGAACCGTTTTATCTTATTTTTAAATAAGTGTTTGACATTACTAAGTCAAATCATTGACTGTAAGTTGCGAAAGCAAGAAGTTAGCATCTAGCTTTACAGGCATAAAATTACTCTTCTTTGTGGTGTTAACAAATACCTAATATTATATTGAATCGTTTCACTATACCTAAATCGGGGCGTTGAGATTTTTTACTTGCACAACAATGATAACTTACTCGTAAATCGATAGGATCGATGCATGTTTTAAGGGGGTAACTTTTTACCTCGGTACAAATATTAATCGGTATAATATTGTTTTCCTTACTTTTGAATAAAAAGTATGCAATAAATGTGTTTTAAAGCAACTTGCGGAAATAGTTTATTAATAATAAAGCCTTCACAAAAATTACGTATTTTAATGTATTACATTTTATTTGCATTACATTAACAAACTTAAAAGCGTGTTTACAGTTGTAATGCAATGCACCTATAATGTAACGCATAAGATTAAATAATTTTCATGTGATCACCTAACTATTAACAAGCAGTTTGCGCGAATTGCTATAAAACGCATTAATTGCAAACTTTTTATTCAAAAGTGAGGATAACAATATTATGACGTGCATTTTGCACCGAGATCCTCCGTTACCACCTTAATCAAGGTGATCGTTCTCGTTCCATTTGTCCGGTATATTTATTTGTTAAGGTTACATGACCAACAACAAAAATACATAGTTATTGAAAAAAAAATGCATCATTAACGAGTCTTGGAAATTTCAGGGACTGCTCACCATGAAATAATGGGATTACGAGTAAAAAAGTACCGAGGCTGAAAAATACCTTCAGGCCTTGATAATCTTCAAATAAAGTCGAACAAATTTATCACTACAATCCAACTTCTGAATATATTTAGATAAATATTTAAACAAGAATCAGCAAAAATGTATTGAAGCTGGCTCGGTCACCGATAAGGATCACACAATATATTTCATTAGATAGATAAAATAATGCATGTACTGCTTTAACTATCATTGTAGGTAATTACAAACCGCTGCGTAAAAAATTGGTTATATATCTTTGGTACTTTCTTTTTTATTGTATGTCAGAAAGAAAAAACAAGTAGATGGATTACAAAAGTGTAAATATTATCCTTGCCTTTTAAATGTGGACATCTAAAATAAAATACAATAATTCGATTGTAGAGACCATGAGCAGTTTAACTCCGGCAGTTTAAGCAGACAAGCATTTTGTGCAAGAATTCCTCGGGTCAGGATTATAACCTGCAACTTCTTGTTTACAAGGCAACTGCTTTCCCAACTGAACTATCGAGGCTCTCACCTATACCGTTAGCCACCGTCACTACAGATCCTTGCTTGGGAAATTCAAGAATTATTTTTTTATTATTCCCGTTTAAAGCTTAAAGCAGTTTAAGAAGAAAGACACATATTTTGTGAAAAACCACCTCAAGCCAGTTTTGAACCTACGACCAAGGCAAGTGCTCTCCAAACTGAGCTATCGAGCTTCTCAAATGAACCGTTGAATTTTTCCACCACATTCTTGTCTCTTCTTACCCTTAGATGGTCTAAGTTCTTACCTGAATTTATTTAAATTTAATTATATTTATTTCACGTAATATGTCTTTCTTCTTAAACTTTTTACAACTTTTTACATATCTACTCGACAAAAAATGTACGAAAAAACAGATTTGTTTTCATTCACAATGCGGATAATACAAAATATTTTTTATTTTATTTGCATGTAACTGATGTGACGGTGGTCAACGATAGCAAGATAAATACTACGTGAGAAAACGAAACAAAGACAAATATGTGGTGAAAAATTCAATGGTCTAACTAGGTGAAGACCTTGGTAGTTCAGTTGGGAAAGCAGTTGCCTTGTAAGCGAGAAGTTGCAGGTTTAAATCCAGTCTCGAGGAATTCTTTCACAAAATGTTTGTCTTTCTGCTTAAACAGCCTGAGCGTAGGTAATAAACTCAAATAATTATAAAAAAATCCACAACGGCCACTCATGCCCAATATACCGTGTGTTAGCTTGAAACTGGCAATAGTACCCGTCAATACAAACAACTTTTACCCCGCCGGCTTTATGAGCGTGTCGATCGACACACTTCTGCCGGCTCATACAAGAAAAATATTTATGAGTAGTTATTATATTATATATGTATAGTAATATGGATATCTTTGGAAAGTGAGAAAGATGAGCAAAAAGAAAATAAAAATTATTAAAAAAAGTTGTCAGCTGTAATTTGACACCCCTATTTTACTTTTTTTTAATTTATATGTACATAGAGTTATATTTTTTTTATTTTTATTATTTTTCTTTATATTTTTCTACGATATTATAAAATTTTAATAGACATATATATGTAGTATATAAATATATATTCATATACATAACCAAAAGTTTTTCCCGAAGAAAAATTTAGTCTAATTTTATAAAAAGAAAACCGCATTAGAATCTGACCATTACTTTCGGAGATATAGCCAAAAACAAAAATGCGGGAAAATTGCAAAATCGCACATTCGCAATAAGGGAACAGGTTACTATGGAACCAATACTCAAATCGCGAAAAACCTGCAGTTCCATACAAGAGTTACATATCTACGTGACAAAAATGTATGAAAAAACTGATTTATTTTCATTTACAATTTAACGACTTTTCTTTTAGGGAAAGTTGTTCGTATAGAAGAGTACTATCGCCCCAGTATCTGGCTTCCACGACATAATCTTCACAACTTGAATACTACAATATACAAGGTGACATATATTTGTGCAGCCAAATTCATACCCAATGCTTGGTAAGTGATCAGTATCACGGATCAATTTTTTTTTTGCATATTTTGAAAAGAGAATTTTTGGTTTCCGTAGTTTGGATTTGACTCGTGGGTGGCCTTGCGTTTGTAAGATTGTAGGAAACAGGAAAAAAAATTATTAACGAACTTCCCAAGAAGCGTCATTGGACCTTGATACTGATTACTTACTGAGTCTTCGGTATAAATTTGGCTGTAAAAATAAATGTCACCTTATATATCGGTGGCCATCAAGCTCATATTATTTTAAACATATTGTATTTATGGAGTTGCAACGCTATACCAAAGTATTCTTCAGTATTTCCTTTCTGAGCGTGGAATTCCGAGAAGTGATCGCCAGGTCTCGAAACCAGATACTAACTCGATAAACAAGCAACCCGTGAAGAATAATGGCAACATGCAGCCTGCAGGCTTCGGAACGCTGAAAAGTATTGTCCTAAGTAATGGACGAATTTTTTAATGCAGTCTTAACTTAAAATGGTGACCTCATCGACCGTTTTACGAATATTTACGTATCAGATAAACAGAATAGGTTTCCGACATAAATAAATAAACTAAAAAAAAATAAAAAATCTGGGAATAATTGCATATATAAGGTTACTTTAATTTATGCAGCCAAACTCATACAGGAGACTTGGTAAGTGATCAGTAACACGGATTGATAAAACTTTTTGCTGATTTCGCAAAATAAAATCTTGACGTCTCATCGTAATTGACTCGGGGCTGGGCTTGCGTTTGTAAGGAACACGAAAATAATAATTTACGAATTTCACAAAAACGGTCATCCAACCTTGTTCCTGAGCACTTACTGAGTCTTCAGTAAGAATTTAGCTGCATAAATTAAAGCTACAGTATTAAAGTACCAAATTATAGCAAATTAACATAACGTATATATATCATTATGGTACAGAAAATCAGAGAAGCAAATCTGAACGTGAAGAGCTCTAAGCCGGAATTCCAACCCGGGACCTCTTCCTAACCGGGCGATTTATCTACCAACTGAGCTATCCATATCCAGTTCTCAACACAACCTGCGAATTTACCCATGTGTTTTCCTATACCGCAACGATATACATATAGGTATATACCTAAGATACTCACTAAATATAGGAAGCCATCTAGAGGACGCTAGTGTTCGAGACGAGTCTAAGACTATTTATGCGCTACCGTCACCTGTTACAGCATCGGGAAGTGAAGAACACCATTTACCAAGCCTCTAGTATGAATTTGGCTGCATAAATAAATGTCACCTTGTATTCATGTGGCGTAAGTTGTGGACATCCTTTACACCTGTATATGCATTTTGAATTAATTTACTGTTTTTGTTATTTTTAATCTAGTGTAAAACAAAATTTTCGTTTTATTTTCCATTTCTGAATGTCCCTCTAGCACCGCGCTTTCTTTCGCTTGCAATGACACTGACGTTGAAAATTTAATGCTTCACCCAAAGAAAACAACGTTATTTGGAGAAAAGAAAAATGATGAATCCCTTAATTTTGCATTTACTTTCATAATCTTGAAGCGCGTTTCAGGAACATAGGACAGTTACTACACTCTTTGTCGGGAACACCTTGCCAAATAAATTTTCAGCCAAATCATCCTTATTAGTTTAAAGTCTCTATAAAAGTTACGGGGATGAGATAAACTGAGATAAAATTCTATAAAAATATAGCATCAAGTTTGATATTTAAAAAATAACTCGTTTGAAGAAGCCTTATCATTTTTAATATAGGCGCTTGACTCAGCGATATATAGTTCGAGTATACTCGATGTGTACGAGCAAAGTGTTTAGTGAGAAACCTTTCAACTTGTGATCGTATTCTCTGAAGCAGCCGAGATATTGTAGAGCAAAGGCTGAAACGTTGGGTGGCCATTTTCGTTATATTGCCATTCAGTATCGTCTCCTTTTGAGGTAGACTGCCTCTCATGGATGTACAAAAAAATGAGGAAGGAGTTTCGCTAGCCAAAAACCGAGGCACATATTAAGGCTACGTGCGTGTACGCCCGAGGCCATCGCGCACACACTCTATACGATGCAAGTCTATTTTCCAAGTCCAATCACTCACTTGTAAATCGCCGCCTTTGCTATGCTTCAGTAGATCCTTAGCGATAAGACTCCTTCTGCCTTCGTTTGACGTCAATGCTGCAGCTGGGAATGCAGCTGTTCAAACTATATGGCACAATATCACGAGCCCAATTTTAAGCACTGGCTCATGCGATGTGAGTTGAGGTAGTTATATTACACACTAGTTTTTTCCCGCCGCTCCGCCCGCGTGTTATTCGGTTTACCGGCATGCTTTCTTCCGGGAAAAAAAGTAGCCTATGTGCTAAGTTGGGGTATAAGCTATATCCATTATAATTTTCATCCAAATCCGTCCAGCCGTTTCAGCGTGAAAGAGTAACAGACATACACACACACACACACACCCTCACACACAAAATTTCGCATTTATAATATTAGTGTGATGTGATTATTGTCCAGTGGACAACGTAGCAAGTGCACGTCGGGGTAGAAGCAATTTGTAGCTATTTGCTTTTATTTTGGAGTTCATAAGGAGCCTTTAGGGTAGGCTAGAGTTATTCAAGCCTTTGCCCACGGCTCCGCCCGCGTTTATTAAATTTCTGCCCCGTTTTCGGCTATGTTATTTTTATTAACTTAACATCCCTTTTAGCCTATATGTTGACCAAAGTCACTACGATGATTGAAAAAAGAACCGCACGCATATAAATCCGTTGAGTGATTTTTGATACATACAGAGAGACGAAAATTCAAAAAACGGGAAAATATTCAATGTAACACGACTTCTTACTACTTTATGAACAGCAAAAAAACATATCATTTTTGTTTTTCTGCGGTCGAATTTTCCACTTTATATTTCATTATTAAAGTATTGCATTATATACATACATTATGTATATGTATTTATGTATTTCTGCCCGAAGAACAGCGATAGGACTCGCCACCCATCACGTTGGGACGTAATAATCGTCGGTGAAACGCGAGTGTGCCGAGTGTGGACTGTGACTTACATTTCACAGTTCACACCCAGAACACCTCTGAAACCCCCTCGGGGATTAATGTCGTGACGATATATTTATTTATTTATTATAGGTATATAGAAAACATAATTAATCGTTATCCGCAGGACACATTTTATATAAAAGAATTTTTATGATTCCCACAGTATAAATAAATAAAGAAATAAATATATTTCTCTTACAATTTAGTGCGGGTAGTATATTCAAAAACGTAAGGCCATATGTACATATATATATATATAATGTTACGGTCCAAACCCAATTTTAGGAAAAACTAGTTTGGATCAGTTTGGGTTTTTGTAATTATAATGTCCTACCCACACCGTTTTTTTTTTTAACTTTTTCCAATGACAGGGTCTGGCAGATAGCGGCTAGCAATTTTCTTGTTTAACGACTTGTTCAAAAAATCAAAATACGTGCATTATTCAATTAGTTGAAATAAAGAAGTATTTTTGTGATTCTGCCGTTATAAGCAAACAGACAGACGTTACATTTTATATATCTATATTCAATAAAAAATGTCATTTGTTTCCTGTAGGCCACGCGGGCGAAGCCGCGGGCAGAAGCTAGTTGTGTAAAAAATAAAATATTGAAAAACACGTGATGACGTCGAAGAATAAGTCTGAAACTACGTAGGCGGGTATTTTACAAGAAACTTATCTTTAAAGGTCAAGTGCGAATCAAGATAGCATTCAGTGAATTACTGAAGTGTTTAGCGGAAATCCCCTTTGAACTTAGGAACGAGTAAAAGAGTAAATTTTTCATGATTTTCTTGGATAAGGCATAATATAATAAAGAAGAGTATGCATGATGAGATTTAAATATTAACTTAAAATATATTTTTTGTAATATTGTATTGTTTTTAAATTAAATTCGACTGACGACGCCCCGAGTATAATATCATTATATCAATATATATATATATATTAATGGAAAAACATAAAACAAAACAAGGTGGTAGAGCTAATGCCGGGCTCGACTGTGGAGGTACCACCATCTTACTCGGAAATCCTCCCGAAGTTATTCGGGGGAGAGTAAGAGGACAGCTCTCAGGCAAAACCAGGCGGCTCACCATTGCCTGGGACCGATGGATGGCGGTATATCCATCCCCAATTGCCGGGCCTTATATAAATCAAACTGGTGACGGGCAGCGGCGTCACTGGTGCAAAGGTTTCGGCACCGCGCTCACCAACCCGCCTGCCCAGCGTGTGTGAGTATGGGCATTTCTTCCAGGAGGATCGCCAAGAGTGGCGAAATCCTGGAAAGGCCTATGTCCAGCAGTGGACGAAACAGGCTGATGGATGTTTTTAAAGATAATTTAGAAATGTAAAAAGTGTATTCACCAGCCTGTTTCGTCCACTGCTGGTAAGATACTTACAATACACTTTTTACAGGATTTCGCCACTCTTGACGATCATGACCCGCCCCCAAATCATTAATGTCAACTCGAAAAAACACTTAAACTTGATGGTTTACGAAAATTTCAAACAAATTATTTTACCTAACTCAAAAATATTCAAAATAACATTATAAAAAGTAATTCAAACGGTGCAAATCAAAAGGCTTCCATTCGTTTTGTGATTGAGATTTTCATTTTATTAAAAATTTTATTTATTTGCTTGACCTGTTTTATTGGTAATGTCGGCCGGCCTCTTTGACTGTACTTGAGCTAAGATGACCCCCCTTCCCCTCCCCCCAAAATCTTGAGCTGCGACCGCGCCTGAATTAGAGTGAGTTATCCCAAAATTATCTGAAGAAAGCCCATTTATAAATTTTTATGTAAGCAATACCAACACAACTTTTCAGACAAAATTTATTCTAAAACACGGGCAATAATTGGAGTTTTCCGTAAAGAAGTAAAATTTAATTAAAGACAAAATCAAGGAGCCCGTATCAACTTTGGAACTTAATTAGGAGCATCAGTGAGTAGAAGTACTGGAATCAATAACAGTATCTCATATTCGTACTCACGCATCTCTCACGCACGCACGTTACACGCACGCATTATAGTGGTAACGGAGGATCTCGGTGCAAAAAGCACATCATAATATTGTTTTCCTAACTTTTGAGTAAAAAGTATGCAATAAATGTGTAATATTATGATGTGCATTTTGTACCGAGGTAAAAAGTTACCCCCTTAATCACAAAAAATACAGTGTACTGCCCACATTTTGCTGACAATTATTCTGGAAATATTTATTAATTGGATTTATTTCAATGAATATGTGTTTATATCATCAGGTATATCATACTATTCTTATTCTTATTCTTTATTGTACACAAAAAAAGGAGATTACAAATATTTGATACAATAATTTGAGTACAGCGGCGAGCTTATCTCTCAAAGAGATTTTTTATAGCAAACCGAATGAGTATAGGAGTGCTTTAAAAAATAAATAGGTAACCATATGTGTACGTACTACATACTAAAATACTTACATAGGTGTATAAAATATATATAAATATATAAATATATCTAACATACATACTAATATAACTAACTCTAATATAAACTGACTATATATAAACATGACATAACGATACATGATAATTGATAATACAGCAATAAATAATTAAACATATTTAGGATAGCTTAAGGATTTGCTGAATAGTATTCCTTTAGTTTCTTTTTAAAAGAGGAGATAGTGCGACAATCTCGGATTGTGTACGGAAGAATGGCTCTAACAGTGAACGAATTTGCGAAAGCTCCGGTATTGTGAGAAGGCGTTTTAAGGAGTGTGACTGTGTGCGACCTGAGTGGTTTATTGATATCTCTGCTAAACAGGAAGTTGAAGCGCTCACGAAGATAATCCGGAGCTGTTGAACTCTTGAGGACATTGAAAAGGCAACACAACGTATGGAGATTTCTGCGCTTCCGAATAGGGAGCCATTTAAGTTCCGCGCGGTAGTATGAAACGTGGTCGTATTTGCGCAAGCCATACACGAATCTGATGCCCAGATTCTGCAACCTTTCCAATTTACCCAAGAGCTCTTCATTCGCGTCTATAAAACAAACGTCAGCGTAATCGATTAGGGGTAAAAGAAGAGACTGTGCGAGAGTGACTTTAGTTACGAAGGGGAGGAATTTCTGGAGGCATTTGAGCGAATGGAAAGCAGCAAAGACACGTCGGCTAATCTCAGTAACGTGCGATGACCAAGATAAATTGCAGTCAAAGATAACCCCTAGATTTTTCACCGTTTTCATGTAGGCAATCGGGATGTTATTAAAAGAAATCTGTGGTACACTAAATGAACTAAGGGAATTGGTCATGTATCTAGTTCCAATGATAATGGCTTGAGATTTCTTTGGATTGACTAAAAGACCGTAAGATTTAGCCCAATCATGAATGTTATTTAGATCATGGTTCATAAAAGAAATGGCAGAGTTAATTTCAGATATGTTAAAATGGCGGTAGATTTGCAAATCGTCTGCATAAAGATGGTAGCTAGAAGAGAGAACATCAGAAATGGAATTAATGAATACGGAGAAGAGAAGTGGAGAAAGGACGCCGCCTTGAGGTACACCTGCAGTTAGTTGGCACCACTCCGAGGTAACCTCTTCCGAGCGTATGCACTGTAGGCGATCCCTCAGATAAGTATCAAACCATTCAGTAACCAGAGGAGATACGTTAAGAGAGTCGAGAATACCAAGAAGGACATCGAAGTCTACGCAATTAAAGGTACTATTTAGCAAGTAGAAGACCAAGTACGAGGCACTTGAAAAACGATAGTGGTTTTGGTGATATGTTCGCAAAAATAGGCTTTAGCTTAATGCAAATAAGGATTTCGATCATTTTGACGACAGTCTCAGTGTGATGATGAGGTACGGATTTAACGAAAATATCACAATTTCCATTATTTACTATTTAGTTATTCGTTATTCAGAATTTTGTTCGCACGAAGAATAAAAATGATATAAATAAATCAAGATAAGGGAGTTTCCACAAATACTATATCGATGTAGCCTTTGACATGCAAAAATTATTAAAAAAGAATCGGACTTGAGGTCGTTTCTTAAAATATGCAAAGTGAAGTACAATTCACAACCTATAATCGTACAACCACATTACACCGACGATTATGGCATCCCATCCAGATAGGTGAGCCTTATCTCCATACATCGAGCCAGCGAACCAGACACAAATGGATTCGAACCTCGGACCTCCGGATTAGGGGTAGAGATATTTGAAACACTGGACCTCAGAGGCGGTCATGTAACATATAGCAATTAACTGATATCGTTGTGGTCGACTATTAAATCCCATACACTAAACAAATAATTTGGACAAGTGCGAGTCGGACTTACCCACAAAGGGTTCCGTACCACCACGTATTACGGGTACGCAACCCCAAAATCACATCTTACGAATGAACCTCGGTGCAAAAAGGTTGACAAGCAATTCTTAGCGCCATTTATCATCTGATCAATAGTTGGTAAAAGCTGTCGAACAAATCATCTCAGATGTGGCTATGATTACCACGAGGTTTATTGGTTTTAACGTTTATTTTCCTTTTTATTATTTGTCGTGATAGAGGCTATAGATACACGTATTCTGTGAAAATTCTAATTTTCTACCTATTAAGGTTTAAGCTGTAGACTCCTGTGACAGACGGACAGATAGACAGACAGCGGAGGCTTAGTAATAGGGTTCCATTTAGCGCCCTTCGGGTACGAAACCCTAAAAAGCACGTTATTTTTCTATGAAAATGTTGTGCTTCTCCATTATCCTAATCTAGTTCCAGTTACTTACGTCAACGTCTGTCTGGCTACAGCTGTTGTGTTTACCCAGAGCGCGTCAAGTGACAAAGGCATTTCGGTGTTACTTCATAGCTTTTTAAATTAGTAAACTTGATATCGTTGTCATTATATAATTGCTCAAAAAATGACAGAATTATGTGAATGAGGGCCTAGGTAAACGCAACTGCTAAAGCCACAGCTGTAGCTAGCTAAAGAAGCTTACATTTAAATAACGAAGAAGCAAAACATTTTCATAACAAAATTAAGTGCTTTTATGTTTTTTATACTACTAGTTTAGTATGAAGACCAGTTACTGCTATGTACGTAATTTATGGTAAACTTTCACTCAAGTTTCTAAACCAGCCTTTTTGCGGAATAAGCGAAATATTTCTTAGGCTGCGCCATAGATAAATTATTCTATGTCTGTGCGCACAATACGCTCACACTCGCATGTTAATTATACGTAGCTTGTAAAAATTACTATGGCTCCTTCGGTTATTAAATTATATACTTGATTACACGTACGTTACCTTAAAAGTTCAATGTAATTAGCTGACTTTTATACGATTTTATTTTATAGGTACTAACTAGTATTTACCCGTGAGTTCACTTGCGCCCATTGCTGTTTTAATAAACTCTTTCATGCACCAGCTCCATAATAGAAGTTTTTTTTTAAACTGGTGCATAACAGAGGATATTAAAACAAGCGGAGTGTTTTAATACGTAAGTTATGAGCAGTTTCTTAAACTACTTTATTAAAACTCATGCTATAGGTCGTTACCTATTTTTTTCTTGACAATAAAATCTTGGTATCATTTGGAATCAGATTTTCTTGATTTTGATTGTTTATATCAGGTTTGGGCAATCTTTGGGAAGTCGCGGGCCAAACAATATTTTATCGAATAAGATGAACAATTCCTGTTTTCTGGAATCGAATTAAAAGCAGATTTATCAATCTCTTTAAAAATATGGTAATAGGTTAGGAAAGTAAAGAAATGTTTGCGATAATGAGGAAATAAAATTGATTTAAATTGTGTTTAAAGTCTTGACGGTGACAGATTGTTCTGTAAGCGTAATTTAGGGTACCACAAATGGAAACCCTTGCATATAAATATAGGGTGTCAACAAACAGCTAACATATTATCTATTTGCACTCAAAATCTATCCTATATTTTATTATATAAAAGTGAAATACCATTTCATTTCCATTACTCACACACACACTATACTCTTGCGCATAATATGAAATCATTGGAATTATGGAAACTACAATGAAATTCGATATTTGGTAGGGTCCCAATACAACAAAGGTTGCAGTAAGAACTTAAAGAAATTCTCATTAAAAAGGTATGATACAAGTAGATTAAATATGTTTGTTTCTCTTTCAGCAAAATGCTAGTCTTCTTTATACTAAATAGACTGCTTTCTGTAAAAGCAACCACATACCTTTCCAAAAAAAACGCACAAAAAAATCTTTCCATAGATACTCACTTTAAATACTTACAGTAAACTAGCTTTTGCCCGCGGCTCCGTCCGCGTGATATTCGGTTTAACGACATGCTTTTTTCCGGGATAAAAAGTAACCTATGTGTTAAGTTGGGTTATAAGCTGTATCCATTCTAAATTTCATCCAAATCCATCCAGCCGTTTCAGCGTGAAAGAGTAACAAACATACACACACACACACACAAACTTTCGCATTTATAATATTAGTGTGATTATGTATGAGCAGGTTCATTTTATTTTTTCATGTAATGCTAGTAAATATAGCAGTTTGCTTATACCCATATATAAAAGCGATTTGGATCTATAAAGCCTACAAACTTGAAATTGGGCAAGTAGCTTCCGACGCGGTATGTGCTATGAAAGTATTTTTAGAAATTAAAATTATAAAGTTGTGATTTATAGGTGGTAGAGCTGATGCCGGGCTCGACAGTGGAGGTACCACCATCTTACTCACAAATCCTCCCGAAGTTATTCGGGGGAGAGTAAGATAACACCTCTCAGGCAAAACCAGGTGGCCCACCATTGCCTGGGACCGATGGATGGCGGTATATCCATCCCCAATTGCCAGGCCTAATATAAAACAGACTGGTGACGGGCAGCTGCGACACTGGTGCAAGGGCTTCGGCACGGCGCTCACCAACCCGCCTGCCCAGCGTGTGTGAGTGTGGGCATTTCTTCCAAGAGGACAGCCAAGAGTGGCGAAATCCTGGAAAGGCCTATGTCCAGCATTGGACGAAACAGGCTGATGGATGGATGGGTACAGGTTGTTCAACAATTCCGCACTCTTTTAGACGAAACCCTAATTTTTGTTATTTGTTCTTTTACTTAAAATACTTGGACAGAAAAGTGACCCAATTTGAAATTTGTATGTATTACCGTCTTTAAGGCTGTACCTGAGCCTAGAACACAAACAATGCCTTATTTTCGATGGTTCGTTTGAAGAAATTAGAAAATGGTTTAAATATACTGAAAAAAATTGATTTATTGAATTAATTTATGGAAGTATGAGTATTATCCGTCCAAGGCAAATAGGTCAGTTAGCCAACCAATAATCGCCTCTATCAAAAGCTAATAAGGTATTTCCATTGGCCTGTTTGTATTGGACGTTTAGTAACATTTTTTCCTAGCCTGTGCCGTACTCTAAACATATAACGTTGAAAGAAAGAATGTTACCTTTTTGACGTTTTTTGTATGGGATTTAATTATTTTTATTATTTACCGTGATAGAGGCTATAGTGACATCCATTCTATGAAAATTTAAACTAGCTACCTATTACGGCTCAAGCTGTAGACCCCTGTGACAGACGGTAGACGGACGGACAGCGGAGTCTCAGTCTCGTTTGGCACTCTTCGGGTATGGAACCTCGATTTTTTTAAATCAAATTACAGTTAATCGACGGAACCTTTCATGGTCTAAGACGTACACATGACTTTATTTGTTTTCACACCTTAACTTAGAAACTTTTTTTGTATTCACAAGATTGTTTCAGACATTTCTTGTACTGTCCCTAAAATGCCATTTAAACAAGAAATGGGCAAAGTTTTAGAAAAATCGAGGAACTTACTCAACAATTTAAATTGCTTACGAGAAACTTCCAGGCTATTATAGCCTGAATATTTCTTTTTCCTGGATAACAATTGGTAAAGCAGGCAGTAAATTAGACCATACGTGTATCGTGAAAGAAAAATAAACAAATGTAGAAAGACATTTAACCCAAATACTAGCCTGCAAATTAAAAAAGAAGAGAACCATCAATCCATGTTATCCTCTATATATACATATGTAAACATATAATTATATAATGTGTACCATCAAACTATTTATTGGAAAATTATTTTGTAAGCATTCGTATAAAAGTGAAAATACGGCACCCTGAAAGAGCTGTTTACTCGTGTTGGAAATCTTTCAATACAGATTTTTTTAGGATGGGTCAGAAGGATTATTTGATGGCTCAGGTCCAACCTGCCCCTCCCCTCGACGCTAGTTTCTTATAGATAAAGAGAAAAAACAATGCATATTTTTAAGAGAACTGAAAAAAATTGTTGGTTTTCCGAAAGAAAACGAAAAGTATGTCAAAAAATAATTTCATAAAAAAGTTGAATTTCAGATTTTTTGGGTTTCGTAGCACAGGCTTAGCCAAGATAAAATACCCTTATCATGGCATTTCGTCATTCATAACAGTAGCCGTACGGTCCGAAATAGAATTACATCGCTCGAACTGTGAGTGAGTGAGAGATAGCACACTATTTTTTTAGTAAGTGCGATAGGGACGGCATGAATTTGAATAAATTGTATATATATGATAGCTTACAGTTAATTCGGACCGCGGGGTAGGTCCATAGACATCATATAATATTATTCTAATACATAGAATATTATAGTATGATCGAGTTAGCATGATATGGGTGACAGTTAGTAATTTTCCGTTTCACCTATACTACTCACACCATACTACATACACCCAGGTACAAAAGAAAATATTAGGCTTTAGAAAGAATGTATATCATTATTCCAAAAATATAATAAATTATTTATCTATAAATCGAAACAATAATCACAGTGTATTCGTTAAATTTAACAAAAAAAAATTTAGAAAAGAATAATGTCTTTTTGCTACTTGATGCGTGGATCGGAACGTTAACCCATAGGTACTGACACTACATAATCGAAAATACATCGATGAATCGGTGCGGACATCTTATAGGATCGCGTCACTATGAGTTCATCTTGTATGTGGTTTGTGTTTTCGTTACGGTTGCTTTACGTGCTATTTGTTTTGACGTTTGTTACAGTTTTTGTTGATTTTGGTTTTGTCATTGGTGTTTGTTTTTGGTGAATAGCCGAGAAAAACAAAAAAAAATCTTTGAACTCTCAAGCGTGTGAGTTATTGGTACGTTTAATTTAATTAATTTATAAAATTAACAAAAAGTAGTTTGAATAATCAAAGATCAATAAAAAAAACGATTTGATAGCCCTTGTTAACGTTCTCGATACTTAAAAAAATCGATTATATTTCGTTAGGGCACATAACTATAACTGTCAACTTTGAACTGCCACCCATATGATAACTCGAACATACTATAGAAGTTATTATTCTGAGTTCTAATACACTAGAGCGGCTTTCGGCTTGAAACGCCGTCAAAAATTCCGTACCCATTTGAATTTTATCAAAGACAATATACCTAGATGTCAAAAAAATAAAATTAAAAAGTAGGAGATTGACAAGTTGGCGTTAGGTTGTTTACATGTTGCGTATAGGGATGTTCCGATACCCACAAGTTATCGATACTTACCCATATAAAAGTAGTACTCAAATAATTTTTCCAGACTACTCATATGAGTACCTCGAAAGTATCGATACTTACTCATATCGACACTTTTTAGATTTTTTCATGGGACAGTTAAAATAGGTTTTTTATTCGGAGTAGTTATTAAAAGTAAGTAGAGAAGTATCAAATGAATCCATCCATCCATCCATCAGCCCGTGTTCGTCCACTGCTGGACATAGGCCTTTCCCAAATTTCGCCACTCATGTCGGTCTTCCGTCCTCCTCGTCCAGCCGCCCCCCGCAACGTCCTTCAGGTCGTCGGTCCAGCGGGCACGAGGTCGGCCTGCACTACGCTTTGCTGTACGTGGTCTCCATTCTAGAGCTTTTCGGCCCCAACGGCCATCATGTCGGCGACAAATATGGCCTGCCCACTGCCACTTCAACTTACTGATTCTGCAGGCTATGTCGGTTACTTTCGATCTCCGACGGATCTCCTCATTTCAGATTCTATCCATCAGAGATACCCCAAGCATAGCCCGCTCCATAGCTCGCTGAGCGACCTTAAACCGGTGGATCAGACCCTTTGTAAGAGACCACGTCTCAGCGCCAACGTCATCACAGGAAGGACGCACTGGTTGAACATCTTAGCCTTTAAGCACTGCGGTATTGACGACGTAAATATGTAACGCAACTTTCCGAATGCTGTCAGAAGAATTAATGAAGAATGAATCATCTTTTATTAATTGCAAAATTATTTGAGACCCCGTTATCTTGTCGCAATGATGTCACAAAACGGTAGATAGGGGACAAAATGGGTACACCTTGGAGATTGTGGTGTTTTGGAATATTATTTTTTTCATAAATCTTGCTGTGGTCTGTTTATTTAACTGGCCGTTGAGGCTTTATCATCACAAACATGAAGATATTTTTATAATTGTTTTTGTTTACTTTTTTATATCTATATCTTGATATATTGGTCATAGGCGATGCGATAACCATAGATAAAGAATTTATTTGCAACTGCAAATCACACTGACATACAGTAGCAATCCATAGCTACATGACAGTGAACTTTTTGTTTATGAATCACACCAAAAAGACACCATACATAAACAATTGAATTCATAAACGCATAATGAATAATCAAGCGAAAAATTTTATCAAGAAAAGTTTAATAGGGATCTAATAAAATGTATGATATCATCTAATATCTAATAAAATAAATTTGAAAACACCGAGTTTAAAGCTTTTATTATAAAAAATTTGCTTGAATAGTAAGTACGCAAAAATAGGAAATGTACTACTTCGGAATCTACACTACAATTGCAGTTTTACTATACATACTATACTACTATGTAAAATTACCATAGACAAACGATTCATCCATGATATTACTATGTTTACTATATAGGCTGAAATTAAATCGACCGACCAAATTCATACTGGAGACCCGGTTAGTGATCCGGATCTATGTTCAGTAATCCTTTTGACCAAATTCGAAAAATATATTTTTTGCTCCCTTACTGGTCGGACTAGTTTAAGTAGAATTTCTAGTCTAGGCTGTAAGGAAGCAAAAATATATATATATCAAATTGCACCAAAAGGGTAATTGAAGCTTGTTTCTGTTCACTAACCGAGTCTCCAGTATGAATTTGGTCACTTAATTTAATTTCACCTTGTATACTTAAAATTACAATAAAATATTCACCAAAATTGCTATAAATTTTGAGTGTTCGGATTATCAAGGCCCTACTGTATATAAAAGGACGTATATAAACTTTCATATTTTTATATCGGGTCATAATTTTAATAAAGTTTATAACAGTGACATTTTGTTCTCTTACTACCCTTTTGTGACGTCATTGCGACAAGATAAACGGGGTCTAGTTACAATACTAAATAAAGAACTCTTGGAGTTGATGCTCGTGATTGTTGGCACTTGGTGGAACTTTTGAAACATTTTTTGTTTGATAAACACTTGTACTTGTCCACTTATTAAGAACTCTTGTTTCTGAACTTCTGTCCATATTTTCAATTTTGGTGGCACCGTTCGAAACCAATTACAAACCAACAACAAGCCAATAATGAAAATAAATTAATTACTTTACAACAATTAATATAACATTGTTACTGACAATAATAAACTAGTTTTAAGGTATAACTTGGTTTCTCTGAATTATATTTTATCGATAGTTACCGATACCTAAGGTTGAAATAGGACATCACTTAAACGTCATCATCATAAATTCATAAACTATAAATACCAAAAAGGCGACATCCGTCGTAGGTGATATATGAGAGCCACTTATTAATTGACAAAATTACATGGTGTACCTCGCTACCCCCTCGCACCCCTATTACGTCTGTTCTCGAAAGAAATGTTCATTGTAATTATTTGGTTTGACACCTACTAGTGGCTCTCGAAAACGTCAAAATCACGTCGGTACGCTGTTAAAGCCCTGAACACCTATCCATATATACCTGTATAGATCAGTGGGTAGGTCACACTACTCGTTCGATTCACGAAGGGGCGTATCTGACTTTTATAAATTTTACAGTGGAGCCATTTTTAATAAAATTACCGTATTGGTTTAGTAACACATGTAGGTATGGACAGTTAGCAGATGTTCTGAAATACGATCATTTAGCCCCATAACGCCCACAGGCATGAAGTTACAAGTCTAACAATACGATACATTTTGTTAAAAATGGCTCCACTGTAAAACTTATAAAAACAGATACGCCCCTTCGTGAATTGAACGACGACTAGGTAACTAAAAATTATAAATGAATAGATTTAAAAGTAGGGAGAACCTGAATGTTAAAATCATGATTAGTTAGTTTAGTGTATGTTTAGCATGGATGAACAGTTAGGTTCTCTTTTCAAAGTATTATTTTAGTTTGTTACGTTTTAGTTTTCATCCATCCATCCATCCATCAGTCCGTGTTCGTCCACTGCTGGACATAGGCCTTTCCAAAATTTCACGGCAGTCCTGCGTACGACAAATATGGCCTGCCCACTGCTACTTCAACTAATTCTGCAGGCTATGTCGGTTTTTTTTTTGGCCGACAAAAAAACATATTATTATCAATATGTAACGTACCTAAGGTGCAAGGGTTTCGGCACCGCGCTCACCAACCCGCCTGCCCAGCGTGTGTGAGTATGGGCATTTCTTTCAGGAAGACCGCCAAGAGTGGCGAAATCCTGGAAAGGCCTATGTCCAGCAGTGGACGAAACAGGCTGATGGATGGATGGAACGTACCTAAATTATGGTAAAAAAATCCAGCAGTCCACCGCGCAAGTGTGACAAAGAGTTCGGTGACAAGTTCGACCACCTTCGCTCAAAAAAAATATAAACGCAGCGACTAATTCCCTTAACGCCACAGAGCCAAAGAGAATATAACACAGAGCCGTCAAACCTCATTGAACGACGCGTGTATACAAAGTAAGTTTCTTCGGTTCGTTGTGAAGAATAAGAAGATAGCTCTTTGTCACTTGGTCAAATGATGTCCTTTATGTTCTCGTCTGTTTAAATAGTATTCCGCATATCCTACGGCAACATTTAAAACGTTTGCTATGCTACTTTTACAAATGATTCAATTTACTTTGTTTACCCCTTAGTGGGAAAAATCTTACCCTGTCACTTCGACAGTGTACTTGCGTCACTTTGATGGAGAACTCGTCGCACTAACAGGGTGTGAAACTCCTACAATGTGTGAACAAAAAAAAACAGAGACACGACTCTATATAAAAGCAACCGATGTCGTTGCGACAAAAAACGTCCGTTGATATTTCTTGAGACGAGGTATTTAACTTTCTTGCAACGCACTGTTAAAAAGATGCGTCGGAATCACAAAAAAAAAGTTTTATGCACCTTTGTCAGGCGTTTTTCAGGGTTCCGTACCCAAAGGCTCCGCTGTCCGTCTGTCTGTCTGTCCGTCTGTCATCAGGCTGTATCTCCTGAACCGTGATAGTTAGACAGTTGAAATTTTCACAGATGATGTATTTCTGTTGCCGCTATAACAACAAATACTAAAACAGGCCAAGTGAGAGTGGAACCTGCGCACTCCCATACAACAGACGCGATTTTTTGCCGTTTTTATAGATAATGGTACGGAACCCTTCGTGCGCGAGTCCGACACGCACTTGGTCGGTTTCTCTTTGATTCAACCGCGCATTAATTAATTTAGGTATGTTTTGGCGCGTTCGTAATTTGATTCCCCGTTGAGTGACGGAGATATCAATACGGGACGAGTCGTACGAGCGAGTGAGAAGCACGCACCCGGTGTCACTGGGAATGGGAAGAAACGGGATCCAAGCGGTATGGTGCGGGTTTACCTCTAGTTTATTAATAACTATTATCCTACTAATATTATAAATGCGAAAGTTTGTGTGTGTGTGTGTGTATGTTTGTTACTCTTCACGCTGAAACGGCTGAACAGATTTGAATGAAATTTAGAATGGATATAGCATATACCCTAACTTAACACATAGGCTATTTTTTCCTAGGCTACTTGTTCACCGCGCATGTGAGATAAAGGATTTGGTCACACGCTCGATCATCTTTCGAACCACTTTCTATTAATATAAAATTGACGGCTGTATGGGCTTAGTTTCCTTTGCTTTCCCCCACTTAGTGTAAAAGTACTTATTGCAAACAAAATATTTTCAAGAATTACTTTGTTAGGAAAGCAATACTTTGATTAAAAATTCATTTTAATATTAGAAACGTTCATAAATAAATTATTGATATCATTATGCTCCATTTTTGAGTTCATAAGTAGATATAAGTAGATTTAGGTGGTAGAGCTAATGCCGGGCTCGACAGTGGAGGTACCACCATCTTACTCGCAAATCCTCCCGAAGTTATTCGGGGGAGAGTAAGAGAACAGCTCTCAGGGAAAACCAGGCGGCCCACCATTGCCTGGGACCGATGGATGGAGGTATATCCATCCCCAATTGCCGGACCTTATATAAATTAGACTGGTGACGGGCAGCGGCGTCACTAGTGCAAGGGTTTCGGCACCGCGCTCACCAACCCGCCTGCCCAGCGTGTGTGAGTATGGGCATTTCTTTCAGGAGGACCGCCAAGAGTGGTGAACTCCTGGAAAGGCCTATGTCCAGCAGTGGACGAAACAGGCTGATGGATGGAAGTAGATAAAGGTATACAACGTGAAATTTAAGTCATTTTGCTTACGAAAACTGGTGATAGTACTCATCCATATGAACAACTTTTACTATGAAGCCAACCCTGAAATCGTGAAAACAAAATCTGCTGTTTCATACATTTGGGTCGAGTAGATATTTAACTTGTCTATGGAACATCTGATACTTTTTTCACGATTTCAGGGTTGGCCCCATAGTAAAAGTTGTTTATATGGACGAGTACTATCACCAGTTTACGTTAACAAAATGACTTAAATTTCACGTTGTATACGTAACCTCAATAGTAAAATCCTCATTATGAACTCAAAATTACTTGCATAAGAAAAAAAAATTCTCTAAGGTCTCAAACACAGAAAAAAGTTAAATTATAGTGCAGGTCTCCTAACAACATATTGCTGTAAATTTTTTTCTCTGCTATTACAGTGCATGTGACACTAACTACTTAGCCCATACAGCCATGTCTGAGGTTTACTATCAAAAATACCAATGAAGTTTTTATATCATAATATAATTTATGAATATTATTCTCCAATAATGGTACTAAGGAGGTTACAGTTCAACTTTATTTTCGGCCATGTATTGTTTATGGCTAGCGGCATGCGCTGCTAGCAGAGCGCATGCGCGTTGGCTGTTGGATTTCGGCGCCATAGTTTATGGGGAAATTTATTGATTATTTACTGTGGTTTTATGGCTCAAAAGCATTATTTTACTATTTTATTTTAAATTTATTTATTGTAATTGAATCTTTTATATGTCATACGCCTCGTTTTTTAAACTGACACTCGTGTTTTTAATATTTTTTTATGTACCAGTTTCATAAACTACTTTTAAAGTTCGTACGTGTGTATTAAATATCGGAATAAACAAACCGGAGTACATTTTGCTGTTCGCTATTACAAGTGTTTATTGTTTGGAAATGGTCTCACCCAGAAAGGATTTCGTGGTCCTCTTTTATTGGTATCGGGTTTCAAATTTTCATCGCACTTTTGCGGGTATCTGGGACGTTAAAAAATAGAAAATTATGTCAAAATAATGTGGTGACTTTTATTTATGCAACTAAACTGATACTGGAGACTTAACGACACCCAATAAACATTTAATGTAAATTCGAAAGATATTGCACGTTGTGCTAAATATTTATGATATGAGTCTAGGTATATTGTTTATATTGAGAACTTTGGAACATAAAATTTTTATAAGACAACTGGTAATTTTTTCAAAACTGCAATTTTTGTGCCCCCTACTTTTTTTAAATACATACATTCACGCCTGTATTTCAGAGGGGTAGACAGAGAGTTTAGGTGGTAGAGCTGATGCCGGGCTCGACTGTGGAGGTACCACCATCTTACTCGCAAATCCTCCCGAAGTTATTCGGGGGAGAGTAAGAGAACAGCTCTCAGGCAAAACCAGGCGGCCCACCATTGCCTGGGACCGATGGATGGCGGTATATACATCCCCAATTGCCGGGCCTTATATAAAACACGGGAATGACGGGCAGCGGCGTCACTGGTGTAAGGGTTTCGGCACCGCGCTCTGTCCAGCGTGTGTGAGTATGGGCATTTCTTCCAGGAGGACCCCCAAGAGTGGCGAAATCCTGGAAAGGCCTTTGTCCAGCAGTGGACGAAACAGGCTGATGGATGGATGGAGACAGAGATTACAGATTTCTATTTGCTGCAATCCTGGCACACCTCTTTCGCCTCTTCCAAATTTATCAATCCTGTCATTCAAGCTATTCTCTATTATGGGTACTTTTTGACATTGCCCTTCTTCAGTATGTCACCAATCTGGTCAGAATACGTCCTTCTAGGGCGACCCGGTCAAGTCTTTTCTTCCACTGGGCGCCTCATATATTTCTTCTGTTACTCTTCTTTCATTCATCTTTCGCCTCTTCCAAATTTATCAATCCTGTCATTCAAGCTATTCTCTATTATGGGTACTTTTTGACATTGCCCTTCTTCAGTATGTCGCCAATCTGGTCAGAATACGTCCTTCTAGGGCGACCCGGTCAAGTCTTTTCTTCCACTGGGCGCCTCATATATTTCTTCTGTTACTCTTCTTTCATTCATCTTTCGCCTCTTTAATTTACAATGAAAATCATCAATCTCAATTAAATTTCATCCATTTTTCGTAACGTACGCTTAGCCAAAAGTAAACCATTAATATTTCGTTTCGTCTGTCTGTCGCAGTTTTAGATCGCAGAATCCAATTAACCTTTGTACAGAGCTGAGATTTAGTTCAGACATGGGTAACTAAAAAAATGCAAAGCAATATTCAAATTCAAACTACGTTTATTGAACTCAAAGGGAAATATACAAATTACACAGTTTTAAAGCTAAATAAAAGTTTGAGTTTAAATACAGGGTGTAAATGCAAAGTCAAGAATCCCTTTAGGGTATGAAAGTATACACGATTCTCATGTTATTACGAGAAAAAAAGATATACCTTGAATTTTCACCAAAAATTCGATCATTTTCTAAGCTATGGCTACGCAGCTCACTGGCCTCCCCACACACCTAATTGCACCCCGCAACCCGCACCCCTCATCCGAGTGGCCAGCGACCAGTAAGGGTGTCCACGCGATTAGTGTATTCTGAATAAAGAAAATCGTCTTATTATGAGGTACTGGTACTTTATTTAGAAATCCCAGTATTTAAAATAATATCTTTACTAATCATGCTAACACACCCTTAAAGGATACTTACCTTTGCTTTTACACCCAGTATAATAAAAAAAAAACTGTAGATATAAGTTGTGTACGGAAAGGTATCTCTCTCTCTCTTCAGACCCTTTACTCCTCCGCGGAGTCTGGGGCTGACACTAGGCTCTTCCATACCTGTCTGTCCATGGCCAGCGAGGTGAGCTCTGACCATTTCATCTTTTTCTCTTTGGCCTCGTTCAAAACGGACCTCCGAGTTGGTCGTCTTGGTCGTCGAGAACCTCCAAACGGCTTCCAATTTTGGGCTACTTTAGGGATATGGTCTGCAGGTCTTCGTAGTGTATGTCCTAACCATCGCCTCTTTCGTTCCTCGATTTCGTGGGCAACGAGTTTCTGATTTGTAACCCTCCACAACTCAACATTGGTGATGGTGTTGGGCCAATGTCTCTTCAGGATGCTTCTTAGGCAGTTATTAACAAAGACCTGCAGTTTTCCGGATATTTTACTGGTAACCTTCCAAGTTTCGCACCTATATAAGAGGACAGTCTTCACGTTCGTATTAAGAAGTCTGATTTTCGTTGTGCGGGATATGTTGGTGGATTTCCAGAAGTTCTTAAGTTGGACAAAGGCTCCTCTCGCTTTGTTAATGCGGTTGTTCACATCCCGTTCCGTTCCTCCTTGTGGTGTGATTACACTACCAAGATAACAGAAGTTGGTATGAAAATGAAAATGGTATCTCCCATACATGTAAATTGGGGATGATTATTTTTTTCTTCAATATTACAGTGCGGGTTATCGTTAGATAGGTCGTTCAAAAACATTATGGGCGTTTGAAAAACATTTTTCGGTTTAGGGATCCGTTGGCAAAATATTAAGCTTTAAGGTGCAAATTTTTGTTAGAGTCAAGTGTGTCCCCCGGCTAAACGGTTTTTTATGATTATGTAGAAAATTCACAGAAATAGTATATATAATGAAGTTAAAAGGAAAACTATCACAGCTAAGTAGGTTTTACAGGTTTACGAGTACAGGTCGCGCCAAACTTTTAGTCCCCTCTAAACACGACAATGTATATGCCGTTCTTCGGGAGAGCAACTTCCGAGCGGACTAGAATTTTGGCGCGATCTATTTTAAATATTAGACCAACTAATAAAAAACTAGGCAACTGGCCGTGGGCGGTTTTTTTCAAAACGTTTTTTTCTGCATTCGTGGCAGGTCCATAATAAGTATTCTGAGTTTCTTGAAATATTCCAAATATATGGAATAAGCGTCGTTATTCTCCTTTATTTCTAGATGGATGATATAAAAATCTTAATAATTTGGCCAAGTGGGAGTCAGACTCGCACACAAAGGATTCCGTAGCTACCAACACATGTTACGGGTACGGAACCCTAAAAACATTATTGTACAAAAAGGTTGACAAGCTACAGTTGGCGCCATCTATCAGCTAACCAATGAACCTCTGTACAAAAAGGTTGACAAGCTACTCTTAACGCCATCTATTGACAAGCTGTGAAACAAGTCATCTCAGGTGGCGCTATGGTTAAAATGACGTTTATTGTAAGGTTTTTTTTTAATTTTTGTTATTTGTCGTGATAGAGGCTTTAGTATTTGTGAAAATTTCAACTGACTACCTATTACGGTTGAAGCCGTAGGCCCCTGTGACAGATGGACGGACAGACAGACAGCGGAGGCTTAGTATTTAGGGTCCCGTTTGGCACCCTTCGGGTACGGACCCTAAAAACACAGTAACAACTTAATCAAAACTTCAATATGGAATAGTTATAAGTATGAGGGCCAAGTTAGAAGCACCGGAATAGAAGAACTCGTGAAGGATGCAAAAGAGGTGTAGCAGTATCGTTGCTAATTGCCGTTTTTATATATAATGCATGAACCGTGGTAGTTAGACAGTTAAAATTTTCACAGATGATGTATTTCTGTTGCCGCTATAACAAAAAATACTCAAACTAGCCAAGTGCGAGTCGGACCGCGCACTCCCATACAACAGACATGATTTTTTTGCCGTTTTTATAGATAATGGTACGGAACCCTTCGTGCGCGAGTCCGACTCGCACTTGACCGGTTTTTTATTGTAAACAATGTATACTGATGTGATGATGGACATATTATAAAGTTAAATATTTCAATACGCTGCTTGTAAAATTGATTTCTAGAGTCAAAGCAGCTAAGCGTAGGAGTTATTTCTACAAAATTGTACAAGTTGTGCAGCCGAGTGCCGATAAACGATAGTGTCCATCAACAAAGCCTTATTTGACACGTGATATGCCATGGTTGACTTGGTAATAATACGAACACCATACCTACTCGCAATATGGATCTTATTTGATACATTTATGATGAAATTCCTGAGCTGAAAAAACTTTACTAAGTAAATAATTTTAATTCTAATGCTGAATATTAAAATTAGACTTTCGATTTACGAGCATTTGTCTTGCTTTTACTTGCTTTTTATATCTCCACCGTTGTGACGTTTTTGGTGTTTTGTACGCTAATTTATAATAAAAGGACGGCCCATACATTGTCGTGATTAAAGGGGACTAAAAGTTTGGCGCGACCTGTACTCCTAAACATAATATGTAAAGCCTACTTAGCTGTGATAGTTTTCCTTTTAAATTCACTATATTTACTACTTATATACTAAAAGGAGGATTAGACACCAAAATGTTTGTAACCTAATGTTATAAATAAAAATTTTGAATTTTGTTTTTTTTTCCGTGAATTTTTTCACATATATACAAACAACCGTTTAGCCCGCCGGGGGAAGCGGGCGCTTGGTTCTAACAAAAATTAGTACTTTAAAGCTTAATATTTCGCCAACGGATCCCTAAATCGGAAAATGGTTTTAACACACTTACAATGTTTTCGAACGACCTATCTAATGATACCCCACACTATGGGATAATAGAGAAAAAAAAATCATCCCCAATTTACGTGTACCCTTAAAAAAAAAATTGTACAGATTTTTTTCATCATTTTTTCGGCGTGATTAATATGTAAATATTAATATATACTAATGCCAAATTACAGCTTTCTAGTACTAATAGTCTTTGAGCTAAGTCGCGGACGGACGGACGGACGGACAGACGGACATGGTGAAACTATAAGGGTACCTTGTCAGACTATACAATAGACAAAATACGGAACCCTAAAAAGAGTTAAGGAATGTTCAAAATAATGGGAAGCATTTAAATTAAACACTACAAAATTGCCAGCTCACGGAAACTATGTAAACATGTTAACGTATAATTTCAGTCACTTTAACCGTTTCCAAACGTGATGGGTGGTGAGCGTGAGTGAGCCCTATCGCTGTTCTTATAGTCGTAATAATCGTCGGTGAAACGCGAGTGTGCCGAGTGTGGACTGTGACTTGCATTTCACAGTTCACACCCGGAACAGCTCTGACACCCCCTCGGGGTTTCATGTCGTGAAGATATATTTTCAAAAAATTTTTTAACCGTTTCTGAGTACCACAGGATAGAAAATGGACGAGGAATAATTTCAACTCTCTACTCATTACGGTTGCAGCTGTAGACCCCTGTGACAGACGGACAGTCCGACAGCGGAGTCTTGTAATAGGGTCCCGTTTGGCACCCTTCGGGTACGGCACCCTATAAACATATAAACATTTTCAAGGACATATACGGATAGATAAATTTGTATAAAATATTACCTTTCAGTCCTCATTAGGATATTTAAAGAACTTATCTAACTATTCCATCCATGTAAACAATATATTCGAACTCGGTCTCTGAATCACGACTTTTTAAGTTGTGTCTGGCTTGTGACAATAGTGATTCTGTTTTGTTCAACTTATTCCGTGACGCTAACTTATGTGTTAGTAGGGTCAGGAAAAAAGTGGATTTATGTCAATAAAAACATAAAATAATGTTAGGAACAATATGGTACATAAAAAAGACTTTCCCGTCCAAAATTCACAGTGGTTGTTAAAATTGGGCCAGTTAAAAGCTTTTTAAATTAAATAATAAAAATGTATTGTTTTAGCCATACGGTTTTAGTCCGTGACTTAAATAACGCACAATGTAGGGTTCCGTAGTTGTCCAGTACATTTTATAACTTGGTATACTAATATAGATTAGTAATAGTAAGATGTAGATTTAGTTATGTTGATTCACTTTATTGGTTATTGTTTTCCTTATCAAATATTTATTTGTTTGTCCCACCTGTACATTTTATTAATAATTATTTCTTCACCACCCAAAGGTTGGTTGGAAGAAATTGCTTTTAGTAATAAGCCCGCCTTTGTGCAATACTGTGTATTCTTTACCTTTTATTATTTTATTTTATTTCGTGTGTACAATAAAGTGTCTATTCATTCATAGATCTCGCCAAACTGCTAGTCCACCCGGAGATTGCTCTCCCGAAGAATGGCCCGTACATCGTTGTGTTTAGAGGGGACTAAAAAATTGGCACGACCTGTACTCGTAAACCTGTAAAGCCTACTTAGTTGTGATAGTTTTCCTTTTTACTTAATTATATATAACGTGAAATTTAAGTCATTTTGCGAAAACTGGTGATAGTACTCGTCCATGTGAACAACTTTCGTGAAATAGAAGTAATATTAAATCTTAAAATAATATATTACTATTAATAAACCAAATTACAGCTTTCTTGTAATAATAGTCTCTAAGCCAAGCCGCGGATAGACGGATGGACAGACGGACATGGCGAAACTATAAGGGTTCCCTGTCAGACTACGGAACCCTATAAAAAATATGTGTCCTGAGGTTAGCAGACAACCAGCGTTTGGCCCTTTTGCCCGTGTCAAAGGTAATACGAGTAAGATTTGAACAGCGATAAATAAATAATCCATTTAGACTTTTTTATCCAAAGTGGCCAGTCATTTAAGTGCACCAAAGATATTTTGATCCCTTTTCAAAAATCCAGGTGTCTATAAAATACAAAGCAGTTGTGGAAGTTCCTTCACTAGCTGAAAACAACTTAGCCGTACGTAACGTAGAGGAAAGGGTCAACGACATATAGCACTGTAAAAAACCGGCAATGCACAAATAAGCGATAGCAGAACACTTTTAGAATCCGGGACCAATCCTTGGATAGATCTACATGACCCGACCATTCTCTCTACCGATCGCTCCTACTACCGAGGAATTGTGCGTGAATCGATTGAATTCAAGAGTTTTGTCTGTTCATTGTAGTATTGATATAGAACCCTAATAGAGCGAGCCCGATTCACTCTTAGCCGGTTTTAAGGGTTCCGTACCCGAAGGGTGCCAAACGGGACCCTATTATTTAAGCCTCGGCTGTCTCTCCGTCTGTCATAGAGTAGTCTACGGCTTCAACCGTAATTGGTAGTCAGTTGAAATTTTTCACAGAATACGTGTTACTATGGCCTGTGCAGCAGCAATTTTTTTTTTAAATTGAATCCCAGTCGTTGTCGCACCCAATACACGAAACCTCGGAAAATTTGCATTTTGAACGTATTCAAACGTTTCAGATCTATCTGATAATACATACAAGTGTAAAAATGTGGTCAAATTGTTTATTTATTTATTTATTTATCTTTACATACATATACATACTATCTTTACAGGGTTAACCTAATGAATCAGTGACAACTGAACATTATACAATTAACAATATAAATATTCTCCAAAAATTAACAAATTATTATACGGGTATAATAGTAGTTACATAAACAGTCATGCATATCAACTTAAATCCTAATTGAACCAAACACGTATAGACAGGCCTTTGTGAACTCGTCCAGCGAACATGAGAACAAGTCTGTACCTTCAGCCACTGTGTTGAGCGTCCGCAGAGCGCGTGACAGCGGCGCTCTCTGCAACAAGTTGGTACGCGCGCGCGGCTCGGCCAGCAGTTGCGGCCTACGACGCCGCAACACCATCTGGTCCGGCACGTATAATCTCAGCTCAGCTTTAAACAAGTAAACGGCGAGAGATACTTCTCTCCTCACTTCAAGCTTGCTGTATCCCACCATAATAACTAATGTGGGATACAGGAGTGTTGTACATACCCTAAAGTAAAACAACAAATAATGAATATTGGGGTTTCGTATATGGGCATTTCTTCCAGGAGGACCGTCAAGAGTGGCAAAATCCTGGAAAGGCCTATGTCCAGCAGTAGACGAAACAGGCTGAAGGATGGATGGGGTTTCGTACTTAGAGAGCGCCGAATTGTTTTCTATCATTGTACAGCTTGTTTTTTGTCGCTTTAATGTAACTATGGTTATCTTTTATTGTATGAGCCGGACATGTAGGCTATTTACTCCATGAAACCGCCAGTTTTGCTGACTGTAGCTGCTGCGGCCAGGTAAACCGTACTTGTTCCCGAGTCCGACCGGTGGGGAATAGCCGAGTAATATTGCATCGCTGACTAGAGTGGCTCATTTGGGATTGTTCCGTCATGAATATGTCATCTGTGCTTTACGGGTTAAGTAGAGATTGGTGGGCTTAGTTTGTTCACTTTTGAATACATCAGTTCTCACTACGCTCGCTGATAATCGTAAAAACTGGTCAAGAGCGAAAAGAGACTCATGCCCTGAGGGTTCAAAACAAAGATACAAAGCTGAAAACTACCACGGGCTATTTAAATGCTGCAGGGTTATAAACGTATATAATAAAATTAAATTTATTATTTTAAATGATGAAAGCCAAAATAAAACAGATCTTAATAATAAGACAAGACCTCCAGGGCTGCGAAAAATAGCAAACTCAAAAACCTACAACCTTCCGAAAACAAAAAGCACATATGAAATGAGAACATGGCGATATATCCTACCAAAAATTATTAATGGTCTGCCATAAAATTTACAAAAACTATATATAGACACAAATAAATTTAGAGAGAAAATCAAGTTGCACTTTAGTAATAACCAAATTTATATTTAAATTATAAATAAAAACATTCAAATTACACTACCTAGGTTCTCCCTTACACATTTATCGTAAGTAAACTTTTATGTAAGATAGAATACTTATATTAGAAATACATGTCATATAAAAATCTATTGAACACCCCGCCGCCACAGATAAACTCTGCGAGTTTTCGTGGATGGCTCAGAAAATGTTAACTAACATATAAGTTGTATTAAATAAATAAATAAAAAAAAAAAGTTATGCGACTAAACTAACTTGACACTTACAATCTAGTAAACTCCATGTATCCAAAGGGTCTAATTATATTAGTATCCATTTTTTTCTTAAATTATGAATCGTCTGCAATTTCCAGATTTTTTCCTATATGAGTGCTATAAGACATAATCGTGCACGGAATTTCAACAACTACCCTTTTCATGGTGAGCCAATATGTATGAAAATTATTACGTAAAGGGCAATAACTTTCTTCCACGTTAAGTTAGAAGCATGATTTTTTATCAACACTATGGGGCTGTAGGCTTCTGTAGAAGGTATTAGTTTCAACTTGATATCTCTAACGGGGCCCAAAAGAAAGGGTCTTGACGGACGGACAGCCAGACACCAAAGTGATCGTACAAGAGTTTCGTTTTGTCATTTTGAGGTACTCGTAATTACGGAACGCTAAAAAGATATACCGCACCGCAAGAAGGGCCGGAGATATCTTGCTTGAAATTTCATTTATGGCAATAATGATATATGACAATAATGATATATGACAATAGTTTGTGGTCAATTCCATATGCACTATTGAACAATGGTTGTGGTCAATTCCATATGCACTATTAAACAATGGTTTGTGGTCAAATCCATATGCACTATTGAACTATGGTTTGTGGTCAATTCCATATGCACTATTGAACAATGGTTTGTGCTCAAATCCATGTGAACTATTGAACAATGGTTTGTAGTCTATTCTGGAAGGGTAGGGGCTAATATCGGACTAGCTCACCCTTACAGAAAGTACTCGTGATCCGCACGCGACGGCCGAACGCTACCACGAGTCCAGATGTCTTGGCAGGATAATAGTGGAAAGAATTATTGTTTTGTTAATAATATTGTTTAATATAATATAAATGTTATGTTATTAATAAATTGTTATGTTAATGTTCGTGAGCGGCACGAAACCAACTGACTTTTGTACATGAATTTAGACCTTGCTTAATTATGTGTTGCTGGCAGTATTCTTTGGACTTCGTCTTCCGTATAGCACTAGAAATTGGCCTCAATACCAGCGAATGCCGTATAAGCAACCTTGACTTAAGTTAACTATGTAATAAGGAAATATCAATTGTGTCAAGATAATAAAATGTGTGGACAAAGTCCGTACATATTCCGTAGGGCATAATCCATATTACATAATATTTAATGTTGATCAGTCAATCGGGTATTTTTATATCACACTAATATTATAAATGCAAAAGTTTTTGTGTGTGTGTGTGTGTGTGTGTGTGTATGTTTGTTACTCTTTCACGCTGAAACGGCTGGACGGGTTTGAATGAAATTTGGAATGGATATAGCTTATACCCAAACTTATCATATAGGCCACTTTTTATCCCGAAAAAAAGCATGTAGTTAAACCGAATAACACGCGGGCGGAGCCGCGGGCAAAAGCTAGTATCATATATATGTTTGTCCGCGGCTTAGCCCGTGTGGATGTGTTTTTAAATTTTTGATTAGTATTGACAGTTTTCGGCTCGGCAGTTATTTTATCGACACCCTTTATAGCCTATAAGTTGACCAGGTTCACTACGATGATAATAAATAAAACAGTTTAATTCAATTTAAAAACGTTTGTTCATCTAAAATATTACAAATGTCATAATTACTACACCGCCAAACTGCAAAGCAGTTTATTGGCAGTTTACGCTCTCCGGTTCCTCCAAACCTCGAGCCAACAGCAGACATGATCATTGGAATGTATGTATGTACATACAAACTGATTGTTTATTTATGAATCGGAACAACCGTATAAAATATTAATATTTGTAAGTAAATATGTCATAACACAAAACCCAACTTTTACTGACTATACAAGAATCTATTATGGAACTCGTGACTGTATTTCTTAAATACTGGTTTAGTAAGGGTGTTGTTTCTAACATCGTTCGGGAGATCATTAAGAATTTCTGGTACCAAATACTTTCTGTGCGTACTGTCTACGTCTTTCCTTCGTATTCATCCGTGCCTAAAAACTTTTTATGCAATTTTAAATACTTGAGTTTATTGTTTTAAATTCTCAAAGATTCAAATAATTATTTGTAAGATTTTTGGTACAAAATGAAGATTATACTAAACATATCGTGACCAATAATTATCTGCCTCTTCAGGCGTACAAATTTCAAAGTATACAGGATGACTTTAATTTATACAGCCAAACTTATACTGGAGGCTTGGTAAGTGATCAGTAACGCGGATCGATAACTTTTTGCTAATTTCGCAAAATAAAATGTTGACGTCTCATAGTGATTGACTCGGGGCTGGGCTTGCGTTTGTAAGGAACACGAAAAGAATTATTAACGAATTTCACAAAAAGGGTCATCGAAACTTGTTACTGAGCACTTACCGAGTCTTCAGGAATTTGACTGGATAAATTAAAGTCACCTTATATACAATTGTAGTTTATGCTATAAGTGCGGTAAGGAGGCAATACCTTACGAGGACGATTTGAAACATGAGCGATAAGCGAGTTTTCAGACTTTCAGTTTGATGCGTTCGAAGGCTGCTTTCAGTCATAAGTAGTCACAACATACCAGCTTGGTCTTGCTACCACGTTGCAGCGACAGTACTTTTCAATGAGCCAATAAAGTCAGTAATCATTGCCAACGTGCGAGGAACTCGAGAGGCTATAACCCTCGCCAGAGAATGTCGCAACTTAAAAAGTATGGTCCATGTGTCGACGGCATATTCGCACTGTAACAGGAAAGAGGTGAAGAATGTTATACCTATGAAAAAAGGCGATGTCGTCCAACAATCAAACTGAAAAAACGAAAAGTTCGTAACGCATCAAACTGCCCCGCGTGTGTGAGTATACGGGCATTTCTTCCAGGAGGACCGCCAAGAGTGGCGTAATCTTGGAAAGGCCTATGTCCAGCAGTGGGCGGAACAGGCTGATGGATGGATGGATGGATAAAATTATTAAATTTTTTTACTGGAGTAAAAGCAGTTAGTCAATAGCTTTTCTTGAATCGGGTCATGAGTAGCTCTTTTAAATCATCAGGCAGTTCATTATAAACCTACTGCCATTTGGTTACTTTGCTTGGTAAGGAAAAATTTACATGGTGGTACCTACTAAGTAATTGTTTTACCTCAGAGTCGCTTTTTGCAAACGTCCCGGACCTTTCGAAAAATACCGGGATGCTGTGTTAGAACAGACAAATTTGTTTATGGTACATTCAAACTGCAATTTGGACTTTAAAAAATACATATTAATTTAATAAAAAAAATGGTCTTTACTTTTGACAAAAACAAATCGAAAGTTATCAAAAGTTTCCTATAAATACGCAAGTATTTAGCTTCTCCTTTCAAATGCTTAATGCCATTTTAACGATTCTTCCTTACTACAGACAACGTATAAATCTACAAAACTATTGTTAGAATTTTTTTTACGTTCATCGCGTGCATGTGAAAATTATTATTTTCTCCTCTTTGGCGCTATCCGGACAAGCAGCTTGTAACTGTTACTTAGCAATACGCGCTGATATGAATGTTATTTCAATCTTTATTCTGTCAATTTTTGTCTCAGATAAATGAACAAGAATATATAAAGTCTAATTTAGCGGAAACCTACGATGCTATAGATATGTTGCTTCCGCATGAATATTTCTCCGAATGAAAAAACAAGATAGCAGTATTTTTATCAGTACGTCGATTTCAAGCCACGTAGAGCCTTATCTGTCAAACGGCAGCACCTAGGAATGACTGGTATATGTTAGTTCCATATCGATTTTGGTAGGACGAAAAAAAAAACAAAAGCCATAATAAACTAATATATTATTTTTTAAATTTATTTCTAGTAAAAAAACTACATTAAATATGACAGTGACCACCTATCTAAAGAACTGCAGGACAATTAAAAAAGTTCCGTACCCAAAGAGTAACCAAAGGGACCCTATTACTAAGACTCCGCTGTCCGTCTTCTTGTGGTGCGTAGGTAAAACAGACACACCCATGGTTCTTTGTGGTTCGCTAACTATGACCAACATCGATGAGCCCTGAAAATAAAAAAACATTTAGTTTCATTTATTTGGAGCACACTCTCCATTGGCTTTTGTGTTGCTTTTCACTCCGACCAATGGCAACGAACCATCGCCTGCGAAGGTCTTCAGTTTTGGAAAACCTTGGAAAAGTAAAGCTTCATAGTAGGTATGGTAGAATATAATCGACAACTTTTTTCACAACACTAATAACTTCAAAACTGGCTTAGTTATTTTTGTACTAAGAGCTACAAATACGTTACTATAGGAAAACGACACGTCGGAAAATTCTATCTTTCTAGGTGCAATTATATTCTAGGTTTCATTTACTCGAGAAAACACAACTTTGTACTCACTTGTGAAAGCTGATTTTGTAATCCGAGTTTTCTTTATTTCCTGAATGCGACCTGCAAGCGCACACATAGCAAGACATTGTTTTTGTAGGTTCAACCTTTTTCAAATCGGAAAAAGGCCAGCAAAACACGATTTTCAAGTGAAAAAATCCGGAAAACTGCACACAACTGTTGTACATAAACACAAGCTATAACGCGATAGAATTGAAATGGGTTGCCAATGTTGACACCGAGCAAAAGACAGTAACATTATAATTTGGTGACCTGGATAGGAGTCATTAGGAGTCAAAATGAAGTTTTGGGTACAGACCATTCACTACAAGATGTCCCCTGGCTTAGGAAATGGTAGCACTGCAAATAATGTTCCCAATGGCTCACGTAGCATTCACCCTACTACACATTCCTAATATTTACTTAACTGCGTTTTTTTATATATTAATTAGACTACTCTTTAATTAAAATAAAGTGATTAATTGAAATAGGCGTTACCTTGCGGAAGTCCATCACTAAGTAAAGGATATATGAATATAATTTAAAATAAAGTGTACAAAATGAAAAAATCAAAATTATTAATTATTTATTGATTTGTATTTCGCAAACAATACGTATGATCTAATGGTATGAATATCCATCCATGTCCCATCCATCAGCCTGTTTCGTCCACTGCTGGACATAGGCCTTTCCAGAATTTCTCCACTCTTGGCGGTCCTCCTGGAAGAAATGCCCATACTCACACACGCTGGGTAGGCGGGTTGGTGAGCGCGGTGCCGAAAACCTTGCACCAGTGACGCCGCTGCCCGTCACCAGTCTGGTTTATATAAGGCTCGGCAATTGGGGATGGATAAACCGCCATCCATCGGTCCCAGGCAATGGTGGGCCGCCTGGTTTTGCCTGAAGCTGTTCTCTTACTCTCCCCCGAAAAACTTCGGGGGGATTTGCAAGTAAGATGGTGGTACCTCCACAGTCGAGCCCGGCATCAGCTCTACCACCTAACATCTATGCATGTATCTCTGTACTAAATTCCAGGCGACTTAATGTGAACGCTTTTTTCTGATATGCCTGCAAAAGTAAGTGAATACCTAATTATGAATTTGCCCATAAAATTGGCTATATGTTTAAAGCTGGTATCCCTATTTTACTAACCCGTCATGGCACTGACATAAGATCGAACCTGATCGAGAGGAATGACGGTGCATTATTTGCATTTTCTCTTTCACAAACCTTCAACACAATCTCTTTTGCACTATTTTCCACGGCTTTGGCAATAATAATACATAATTAATCAAATAATTTTGAAAAATCTGACTGACAAACAACATGACAGCAAAAGTTTGACAAGCAGTGACGCCAACATGACTTCAGGGGACAAGTTATGATGAATGGTCACCTAGATTTCATCATTTTATTTATCTGAGATCTTTGTACTGACACATATCGAGTTGCTAAATTAGCGTGGGCATGCGCTATAATATACAAACAAGGCAAAGACAATATTCCCGACTTTTAAAATAGTGGATTATCTAAAACCCTTGATTGAAAAAATGCATCAGAGAAACTGAGGCCCTTTCAAAAGTTATTACGCCTTCACAAACAATAAACGATGCTATTTTGTTCCAGGAAAAACAGCTCATCCAGTTTTTACAACTATAACCATTGTGATAACGCAGTAAGGTTCAAACGTGGTTTAAATAAATTTCTCGTAAAGTTCTAGTAAACTGAAAAAACAAGTATCTTTAAACTGTCGACCAGAGATGAATCTCAAGTCGATAATGCTCTTGTTGTTGTTAATAATAATGATAAGTAATGTAATGTTATGTAATATATTTTCTGTTTTTAAAGTATACGCAAAAATAGTAGTTTATGAAACTGGTACACAAAATAGTAGTTTATGAAACTAGTACATAAAAAAGTTATTAAAAACACGAGTGTCAGTTTAAAAAACGAGCCGGAGGCGAGTTTTTTATGTTTTAATTCCTAGTTATGTATAGTTTCATACACTACTTTATCTAAACTCATGCCTGACAACCTGTTTTTATAATAATCTTGATAAAATTTGTCGTTAGCCATTTTTGATTTGTCTTGTAAAAGCTCGTTATAAAAGTGTTCGTAATTTCCCTCGATATTTCCAGAATGTCAGGTGGAGTCAATATCATCACTATCACTGCTGTTAGTAATTTTAGGACAAAATTATGCTTTTGGTTTGACCCATAAAACCACAGTAAATAATAATTTCCACGTAAGCTATGGCGCCAAAATCCAACAGTCCACCACGCATGTGTACGCGTTGCGCGCGCCGGCCGGCAGCTTTAGACAATGCAGGCCGAAAATTAAATTAAATTGTGACCTCCTTTGTCACGCCGCAACATTATTTAGTACGTGTTAGAGAATATGGAGATTTTTATGATAACCTCATTGGTATTTGATATTAAACCTCAGACATGGCTGTTTGGGCTAAGTTACCTTTGCCTTCCTAGTTAGTATCACATGTACTGTAATCTCAGAAAAAGTTTTTTTTTGCATTATGTTGTTCGGAGACCTATACTATAATTTTTTTTTTTTTTTTTAGAGACGTTCATGAAAAATATTTTTCATTATGCCAGTAGTTTTGACTTCGTAATGAGGATTTTACGATATGAGGTTAGATAAAGGTTATTAAAAACAGGAGTGTCAGTTTAAAACACGAGGCGTAAGCGAGTTTTTTAATAGTACACGAGTGTTTTAATACTTAGTTATGTATAGTTTCATACACTACTTTATCTAAACTCATGCCTACTAACCTGTTTTTATATTTTTTGTAAATTTGTCGTTAGCCATTTTTGATTATTCTTGAAAAAGCTTGTTCTAAAAATGTTCTTAATTTCCGTCGTTATTTCCAGAATGTCAGTAATTTCAGGGCAAAATAATTCTTTTGACCCATAAAACCACAGTAGATAAATTTCCTCGAAAACTATGGCGCAACAAACAGATCATCCATTGACAGACCGAGTCTAACGCGCCGTAAGCCATCGACAATACGTGGCCGAAAATAAATTTGAACTGTAACCTCGTTACTATTTTGTACGTATTGGACAAGTATTGGGAACATTATATAAAAACCTCCTGGGTATTTGATATTAAACCTCAGACACGGCTGTATGGGCCTAGTTCCCTTTGCCTTCCTAGTTAGTATCACATGTACTGTAATCTCAGAAAAAGTTATTTTATAGCATTATGTTGTTCGGAGACCTATACTATATTTTTTTTGTGTTTTAGAGACCTTCATGAAAAATATTTTTCATTTTGCCAGCAGTTTAGATTTAGATATGAGGTTAGATAAAATACTTAATTAAAATAATATAAAAGACTAAAAACTATTAAATCTAAAACTAAACCTGTTCTAAGAAAGGTAAAAAAAAATTGTCCAAATCGATGCCGCCGGGCAGAGTGCCAAGAAAACTGGCTGCATTACCTCGTTGGATGGCGAGACTAAGTCTTTGGCCGGGTATGTCGACCAGGCGTGACGCTATGTCTTAACGTAATTGTTTTCTTTATTGTCTTTAACTGACGATTACTAGAGTACGGTGTTGAAAAGCAAAAGAAAAGTAAATGTGAAACTGAGGAACTCCAGCCCCCGGGCTGGAATCCCGATTCATACATTCGAGTTGTCCATATCGCAAAATATGTTTATCGTAAAATGCTACAACACTTTGTACTGCCTACTATATTTTAGTATGAATACGTTTATAAAATAACTAGCCTTTGTGTTAGAATAAAAGTATTTTAATAGCGGGAGACTTTAATATTAATGTTTTAGAAGACACAAGACAAGCTCGCGATTTAATTAATCTGATGAAATGCTTTAATCTAAAACAACTTGTTAGAGAACCTACAAGGGTAACAAAAACATCAGCTACTTGTATCGATTTAATTTTCACAAACATCATAAAAAATAAGTCAGAAGTTCAGAATCTTGGCTTTTCAGACCACAAAGCTGTTGAAATAAACATAAATAGCGAACAGTTGCCCGGATTAAAACAGAAAGTATGGATGACAAATAAAAGGGTATTTTCAGAAAAGAACATGCTATCATTTAAAGAAGATTTAAAGGAGATAGATTGGAACCACATAATTTGTAAAAATAAAAATATAAACGAAAATTATGACAACTTTCATAACACGATACAAAAAATTTTAAACATAAATATACCGACACAAAAAATAAAAATTAAAAGCAAAATGTCAAAAACCTGGCTAACAAATGGACTAAAAAAATCATGCATCCATAAAAGAGCCCTTAAAACCATGTTAAATGATACAAACGATCCTATTATTAAAAAGTACCACAATAAATACAGCAAAATCTTGAAAAAGGCTATAAAAAATGCGAAAAAACACGAATTTACTAGACAAATGAAAATATCAGATAATAAAATGAAAACAATGTGGAAGATTATAAATACGAACCGAGGTAAAACAAATAAGAAAGAACAAAAAAACTTAATACTGAAAATTAATAACAAAACTGAAAATTGTCCTAACAAAATAGCAAATGAGTTTAATAGATTTTTCGCAGAAGTCGGCGCAAACCCTGCGGGTACAGAGGAGGCGCGCGGGAAACCGGTTGTTAACCCTCCCTCCACCTCCATGTACTTGCGCCCGGTCACGTACAATGAAGTACTGATTATCATTCAGAAACTAAAAAATAAACACAGTTTTGGCATTGACGACATCCCCGCTATTCTGTTAAAAAAATGTGCACTAGAACTTGTCGAACCGTTAACGATCTTAATTAACCAAAGTTTCGAGGAGGGCAAATTTCCTGATTTATTAAAAATATCGCTGATCAAACCTGTCCATAAAAAAGACGATGAACAAATACCAGACCACTATCGACCAATTGCCTTGCTAATAACATTTTCAAAAGTTTTTGAAAAGGCCATGTCAAACCGCTTATATTACTTTTTTGAAAAATACACAATATTCGATGACAGCCAAAACGGGTTTAGAAAATCAAGATCGACAACAATTGCAGTATATAAATACATTCAAGCTGCACTGACCTACATAAACGATAAAAAGTGTGCACTCGGCATATTATTGGATATGACGAAAGCCTACGATAAAGTCTCATATAAAATACTATTATCTAAACTATACGGATCAGGAATTCGAGGTCCAGCTTTTTCGTGGTTTTCTTCTTATCTCGAAAATAGAAAACAAATTGTACAAGTAGAATTTTTCAACAATGTATCAAATATAATAGAAAATGTTAGGTCGGAAGAAAGAAACTTAATATGTTCTATACCTCAAGGCAGTGTCCTCGGATGCATATTATTTCTTATTTATATTAACGACTTACCTAAAGTGCTTAACAAAGAAACAACACTTACAGTTCTCTTCGCAGATGATATATCATTGCTTATAAAATGTGATGATGACTCGGACGCAGAAATGTTGATGAAACAAAACCTTCTTACTGTTAAAAACTGGTTAGACGATCACAACCTTAGCATAAATTATAAAAAAACCAAGACAATGCAATTCCGTCCATTTCAGAAACCCAGCCTTGACATTAATTTACAAATCAGAAATACAAAACTTGAATCTGTAAATCAATTCTGCCTCTTAGGTATAAATATAGATACGCACCTCAACTGGAAAAGTCATATAAAAAAAGTCAAATCTAAATTATCGTCATTCACCTATGCGCTTAAAAACATTGAGAATAACACAAACACTGAAACAGCGCTGTCAGCATATCACGCTTTCGCTAGCTCCTGGCTCAGGTATGGAGTAATGTTATGGGGCATCAGCGTAGACGCTGATCAGCTATTTATACTTCAAAAACGTTGCATTCGAATCCTTGCTCATGTGGACTCCAGAACAAGTTGTAAAGATTATTTTATAAAATTCAACCTTCTAACCCTTCCATGTATTTATATACATGATGTATGTATGTTTGTTTTCAAGAACATGAAGCATTTCAAACAGGTTAAAGACACGCACAATCATAATACCCGGAATAAAGAAAAATTACACTTGCCATTGTCTCGCATAAAAATGCTTAACAATAGCCCATACCACATGGCAATAAAAACTTATAATAAAATACCCGCAGAAATAAAATCGGAAATTAAAGAACACATTTTCTCTAAAAGGATAAGAATATTTCTAGTAAAAAAATGCTACTACTCGGTTGAGGATTTCTTAACAGAATAATTTATGATAGTTAATGTGCCCTTTTTAATTTATTTTTTTCTGTTTTTGTCCACCTTTAACACGATATCATAGTTATGCTATATTAGAATGTAAAATATATATATATTCAAATGTTATACTATATGTTGTAAATTCATTTTTATTTATATTATACGAAAATTTTATGTCTATAATAAGGCCGATTTTGAAGGCTTTAATTTTGGTTTTGGTGTTGTCAAAACGAAATCTTCGTCATTCCAAAATAGTTCTTTAGTGTCAACAACAGAAGCTATAATACAATGGATTTTTTTTAGTTTTGACAGCAGTAAACTGAAGTTGGAGCCTTTAGAATCGACTTTATTGTGTCGATAGTTAAGTTTTTATGTTAACTTTAAGTTGTGTTACAAATTTGCAACGCCTATAATAGGCATCTAAGTAATAAGCGCCAAAAATACATAAAATCTGTACACACTTAGATTGCAATAAACGTTTGAGTTTGAGTTTGAGTTAGTTTATTCACTTTTTGCCCCGGTTTCGGCGTGATGTGATTAAAAAATAAACCGCATCCAAATCCGTTTAGTGGTTCTCGAGCTAAAACGGAACACACATACATATAGACGAACAAAAATTTAAAAAAATATATTTATTGCGCAGAGCAATACCAATTAATTATTTCATTTATTAAATATGTAGTTATACATAGGTAACACTAAAAGTTTCCGGAACTGGCCACTTACATAAACAATATTTAAAAATTTATTGCAACATTTGAAAATAGAACTCTTTGGCTGTAGAATGCAGTTTGTTTCATCTGACTGTCTTTTGTTTTTACATTGTGGCGCCATTTAAAAAATTGTGTGTCTGTATCAACATGGATTTAACTCGGGAAAATTTTCGTAGTATGATTTTCTACGATTTCAAGTGTAATTTGACAGCTCAACAGAGCATCGCTCGGCTTGAAACAGCTTTTGGCAATGAAGCACCATGCAAGACGACTGTTTATAGCTGGTTTGCAGAATTCAAGCGTGGTCGTATCAATCTCAGTGACGAATCTCGCGATGGTCGGCCGTCCACCGCTGTGACCAACAAAAACATCGATGCTGTGCGCCGTATGATTGAAACAGACAGGCATGTGACCTACCATGAAATTCGCGCATCTTTAGAAATAGGCATGAGTTAAATACAATCAATCCTACACAAACATTTGGGTGTGAGAAAGCTGTGCTCGCGGTGGATCCCACACAACTTGACCGAGGCTCAAAAAACGGACCGCGTCACTTGGTGCAGTGCCATGCTTACCAGATTCAACGAAGGTGCGTCAAATTTGGTGTGGGACATAGTAACAGGTGACGAAACATGGATTTATTGCTACGATCTCAAAACAAAGCAGCAATCGAGCGTATGGGTCTTTCAAGATGAGCCGAAACCAACCAAAGTGGCGCGCGTGAAAAGTGCATCTAAGCGGATGATTGCTTCTTTTTTTAATAAAACTGGACACGTGGCTACTGTTGCTTTAGAGAATCGTCGTACCGTGAATAGTGACTGGTACACGACCATTTGTTTGCCGGAAGTTATTGACGAACTCCGTAAAAATAACCGTAAACGCCGTATCATCCTGCACCACGACAATGCTAGTTCTCACACGGCCAGACAGACAAACGACTTTTTGAAGACGAAAAATGTAGAACTCATGAGTCATCCTGCATACAGTCTCGACCTGGCACCTTGTGACTTTTTTCTGTTCCCAAAAATTAAGAACCAATTACGCGGTCAACGATTTTCATCACCAGAAGAGGCTGTCGAGGAGTATGAAAAACACGTTTCAGAGGTCACCACAGGGGAGTGGCACAAAAGTTTTCAAAACTGGTTTGATCGAATGAAAAAGTGCATAGACGCCAAGGGAGATTATTTTGAAAAACAATAAATTAATTTTGTACCTTTAATAGTATATATATCTGTAATAAAAATTAAATACTATTAAAAATAAATGTGCCTACTTACAAATAAATAATAATAATCTAACCAGCCGCGATGAAAGTTCCCTATATAGTTTTCGCGCCTCCGGACCCCACGGGTCTTGACGCCAAATAATAATAATAATATTATAATCATGTGAATATATAATAATTATAATATAAAATTTTGAAAAAATACTCAATGTACACACACGAATTTCTTACTACTTTATTATTAGTATATACAAGAACATATCACTCCTATTTATCATGGCGACAAATACATCGCGACAAATAGACATGATAATGACGTTACTTTATAAATTGAAGTATAAGGTAACACTTCCCTATTATGTGTAACTAGCTGTTTGTCGTGACATTGCTCGTGTGGCTTTTCCCTGTTTCTAGAATCACTTGAAATTTTACCTTTGTGCTTTTGGTTCTCTATTCTTTGCAAAAAGTCAATGATGAAGGCGATGCAATTTCTTTCGTCTGCCTTGCGGTGTTAGAGACAAATCAAAGTTATTTTCCATGGAAATATAACGAAGTAGGTCACTTATATCCTGATGGGAAACCAAAGTAACTTTTTATCCCGCCAATATAGCTACCATAGATGACACGAATAGATACATTTTGTCACTCGAAGTAACGTTTGACCAATGGACACGCAAGATCAGTCGTTTTATGGAAGCCATGATCACGTGATAAAGCTTTTATTTTCGTCTATGTTAGCTATGCAGATGGCTGTATTATCGCCTCAAACTAGACTGTAATGGATTTTTGTTCCTAAACTATTTGAAAGCAATTGTCAAGTTAGTGATGTTTTCAGCAAATGACATTCATATGACGTAAGTTCATACATATTTAATAAACTTAAAAAGTTTTGTTTAGTGTACGTTTTATTATAATAAAATAATAAACCTTTTTAAAGGATTTGAAAAGAAATTCGAGTCAAGACATTAGTGACACCACCTAATAAAGTGTGTTTTTTTTAGAGGTATAGAACTTTGAAATGGAATAAAACAAAGATGATTTTTTTTATTGATATGAAATTTATTTTATTCGAAAGACAATCATCTGGCATTATAATTTAAATATGACTTCTGGCATATGTCCGTCACGGCTGGCTCGAACGTAGTCTAATCTGGAGGTCAAATTTTCGATGACTTTTTCCAACATTTGTGGCCGTATATCGGCAATAACTCGCCGAATGTTGTCCTCCAAGTGGTCAATCGTTTCGGGCTTATCGGCGTAGACTTGCGACTTCACATATCCCCACAGAAAATAGTCAAGTGGCGTTAAATCGCAAAATCTTCCATAAAGTGGATGGACACATATCCAATTCCTGTGCATGGTGGCGGATAGACAGATTCGGGTCTTCCTCTACGCTACGCTCTACAGCAGCAGTGACTTCTTCTGTACGCACTGTACGACATCTCTGTGGATGCGTATTATCATTTAGAGTAAACGTGGCGCAAAAACGTTTCATAGTTAATTGAATTAATTGCTCTGATGGACGATTATGTTGACCGTAAATTGGACGTAATGCGCGATACGTCTTTCGAACAGAACCATGATTTTCAAAATAAATTGGGCACAATTTGGAAGCGTTGTTCAGGTGTCAGTCTATTCATGTTGAAATGCCAAACCAAACTAAACATAAATCACTCGACAGCTGACAAAATGGCCGCCAGTTAAAAAAGTGTTGCCAACTTAAAGTTCTATACCTCTAAAAAAACACTCTTTATTAGCTTAAGTTGATATTAAAATGATGATAAGATTAAGTGAATATTAAAATGATTAAGTTAATATTAAAATGATTAAGTTAATATTTAAATTTAAAAGTCAATGGTGGTGGCAGAATAACAGCGTTCCTCATACCTTCGATATAGGAACAAACGCTAAGCCATCATCCTTTTTAACAGTGCCATAACTTAGAAATAAGTAGAGTTAGAACTGCTACAATGTAAAAGCACACTAGTCTGTTAAATAAATGTCATTTTATTTTATTTATTATTATATAGTCCTCCATGCATAGAGCACAGTGAAATAGCATGTAAGGTTTGAGCCTTTGTGAAAAAACTTAGTGTTAGTCGTTGTCTGGAGAAAATCATGTTCATGCTATGTAAATGTAATTTTTTGCCATAAAGAAACTTGTTAATATCGGCACCAGATGTCGTTATCGTCGTCGTCAATATAATTTAGACCTCGCGCTACCCTCATTGTCTCTTGTATTTTTTTTCATGAATTTTACTAACACAAATAATATGTTGCTAAATGGCTACGCTATGTAGCAAGAACGCCGAATACATGCTCGTAGCAGTTTTTTCGCCGCTACGCCCCTGCTACAACGAAATACCCTAAAACTAAGCCTCCACTATCTATCTGTCTGTGCGTCTGTCACAGAGGTCTACAGCTTTAATGTAATAGGTAGAAAGTTGAAATTTTCACAGAATACGTGTCACTACGAGTATGGCGTCTATCACGACAAATAATAAAATTTAAAAGATAATAATTGTACCCCATACATGACACCTCGAAAAAGTTGCATTATTTGAGCGTTATTGGTTTTGGCTCCTACTTAAATACGGTAATATATACAAGTTTTAAATTTGGTCAGATTGTAGGACATACCTACTCTAAAATAAACTAAAAATAAGGAAAAGCAGGCTTCTCTACGCCGACGGTGCCAAACAAATTTTTTGTCAGGCGCTACCACATTAGTGCCTTGTTTTTTATAGCCTTGATGTTACTTTGGCATGTATATTTCGTTGTTATTTACTATTATATTTTTAGGGTTCCGCACCCGTATTGTAGGGTGGTACGGAACCCTTTGTGCGCGAGTCCGACTCGCATTGGCCAAATTATTATTTTCATACACGTCCAATGTGCTCCGTAAAATTAGGTGGACATAAATTTGTCATAATGACTGAGTTCGATCTCCTACACAAGCAAAAGACTTTTTTTCGTGTTCTTGAAAAATGTTGTCGTTTGTTCTGTTCGTCGTGCTGTAACTATTTTTTTCTCTATCTTAAACTTGTAGCTTAGATAACTCCCTATAGCCATCCACCAGCCCAATATTAATCAAATTTTTGTTTAATGAATACTGCAGAACACGAAAAAAACCGGCCAAGTGCGAGTCAGACACGCGCATGAAGGGTTTCCTACCATTATCTATAAAAAACGGAAAAAAAATCATGTCTGTTGTATGGGAGTGCGCAGTCCCGACTCGCACTTGGCCGGTTTTAGTATTTGTTGTTATGCGGCAATAGAAATAAATCATCTGCAAAAATTTCAACTGTCTAACTATCACGGTTCATGAGATACAGCCTGCTGACAGACGGATGAACGGACGGACAGCGGAGTCTTAGTAATAGGGTCACGTTGGTTACCCTTTGTGCCACATGTGTAACCAGTTTTTGCGACGTTATCAATAAAATGTGTATTGAACTTGTCTTTTAAAAGTTAGTAATCTTTTGTATGAAATACAGATCGTGTTACCTAGTAGGTGTAGAGCCACAGGTCAGATCAACCTGTATAACTCGATTATTTCAGTAAAACCGACCTGTATAAATATTGTTTTAAGTGATTTTGGCGATCCCTTGATTGAAACTTAGTCGGAATGGCAGAGTTAGATGAAATAAATTAGTTTGCATTCACTGGCTAGCTTTGAGAATGTTCTCAGAAGTGCGTATCCCTGTTAGTTGGTTTAACGTTCGTTGTTGTTTTTGCAGAGACCCGGTGCTACCTAATCTTTGGTTTTAGGTACTTGTGAGGTAAAACGTTATGAATTTTTTATTGGAAAGTATATTTTCTGTCATCAAAGTTTTTATTAGTCAATATAATATTTTCATTCTCAGAAACAATAAATACAAATTTAGATTTGAATGACTAAATTATGCCCATTTGTATCTAAAATAAAAGATGGATTACCAATATTATCATAGTTCATGGCTCGATCAAAAACTTTGTCCTCAAAATAATAGATCTATACCGAAATAATAGAGTCGTCCTCAGAATAGTAGATCCCAACAAAAACATTTCATGCAAGCTAGGTCGCCAAGACTCAGAAGCCCATAACGCTTTCACGGTTAAAAAGTTATCAGATCTCATGTAGAGCCAAGCCCCTCATTCTACAAGGCCTAACTCTGCAAGCCCTAACTCTACCAACCCTACATCTTGAACAAAACTTATTTGTTCATTCCATTATGTATGGATAATATTTTTATTCTTAAATGATTCTTTATTTTATGAAGGTGTATAATTAGTTTATTTTTTTTATTCTTTTGTTTTTGTAAAGATTTACTTTGACCTGTAAAAAGTATACTTTTTGTATCTATTTTACAATTAAAATATTTTTAATTTTTATGGCAACCCTATCATAATAAAATACTAAACTCTTTGTTTGATACTAGCTTTTGCACGCGGCTCCGCCCGCGTCGAATGGGTTTTCGTGAAAATAAGGAAAACCAAATAATATGATTTTTTGAACGACAATATGCAACGGTCACCATGTTTTTACCAAAGTGCCCAAACTCCAAGGGTCTGCCTGTGGTCCGTTGAGGAGATCCCGTACCCACATTCCAGTCCCATTATCAGACTCTGATCACCATGTTTTACCAAAGTGCCAATAAATACCAATTAAATAAGACTTAACTCGATGGGTCTGCTGTTGTCCGTTTAGGTGATCCCGTACCCATATTCCAGTCCCATCACCAGACCCTGGTCACCATGTTCTATCAAAGTGACCATCAAATAAGCCCAAACTCGAAGGGTCTGCTGTTGTCCGTTGAACCATAGAATCACTTATTTCATTAACAAAATAAGCATACAGACTACAGACATAGTGAGGAGATCCCGTACCCACCTTCCAGTCCCATCAGCAGACCCTGGTCACCATGTTTTACCCAAGTGCTAATGACTACCAATCAAATAAGCCCAAACTCGAAGGGTCTGCTGCACAGGTCTGCTGTATCCGTTGAGGAAATCCCGTACCATAGCTTCTAATTACTACCAGAAGAAAAGTAAATTCCAAAAATTTTTAAATGACGATAACTTTTTTCCGTGATCCGATTTTAATGAAATAAAGCCTATATTCTATTCCAAATTAAGCTCTGTACAGCTGTGGAAACTACATGAAAATCCGTTAAGTAGTGTTAGAGATGTGCGTGAACAAACAGACAGACAGACAGAAAAAAAATCTAAAAATCGTGTTCTATTACTCTTTTTTAGTCACCCTCTTTCTATTTATATTAGTTTTCTTCAATGTACAAACACAGTCTCTACTGTTTTATTATATGTATATTGTTTGACAATATATTCCTATAATCATACATTAATTGCTATGGAATTGTTTGTACATTTGATTGCAATTACCTAGATACAACCAAACTTAAAATATAAAAACTTTGGAATATAATAAAAATATTCCAGCAAATTTCATCGCGCTTAGTCGATGTATCGTGTGACCCAAGAGCTGGAGCTTAGTTTGGCCAACGCATAACCTTGGCCATACGGCGAGGCAACGCGGTAGCGTCTTGGGCACCCTGCCATGCAGCAGCGACAATCTAGACAAGATCTTTTATTTACTATAAGTTCAATTTATATATTGTTTGGTAACTAGATATTGCTGGCAGATCTATTATTTTGGGTACAAACCCTATTAAGAAATTCAAAACCCATTAAATTTGCGATAGCATAAATGGAGTTCATATATAGGTATATAAGTATACTGAATGAAACGAGATATACTTCGGGCCCTATCCTGGGTCCGGCTTAGGTGCAAAGAAATATAAAAAACCGGACAAGTGCGAGTCGGACTCGCCCACCGAGGGTTCCGTTAAAGACTATATTTTTTATGATTTAATTGCAAATGTATGGTTTTCAGATTTTTAACTACATAATTGTAGTTTAAGACGGTATTACTTGCCCAATTTCATAGTTCTAGGTCAACGGAAAATACCATATATAAATTTTGATTCCCTTGAGAGTGTGGAAATATACGTTTTTTGCGGCATAAACGGCCGTATCTTTTTTTCACGTTAACTTGGATTTTTTTTTCACAGATTCAGCGGACTGTAGATTTGAGTATATGGTTTTAATTTCAACTTTTGTCCACTTACTTATACAATAAATTTGTGTCTTAGTGATGGAGTTTTTCCGACGGCTTTAAAAAAGTCACTGATTATTCCGATACACAAAAGTGGAGACAAAGATCAAGTGAACTCCCAGCTTTGTCAAAAAATTTTGAGCGCATTATTATCCAACAACTTGTCAAATACCTTGAAAACTTTAACCTCCTCTCTAAAAATCAATTTGGTTTTAGAAACAATATTTCAACTGCCGATGCTGTTCATCAACTTACGGACTACATTGCTAGAAGCTTGGATTCAGGTAAAAGGACCTTGGCAATTTTCCTCAATCTTGCCAAGGCCTTTGACACGGTGTCCATTCCAATGCTTCTATTAAAATTGGAACAGATGGGTATCAGAGGTACTTAATTAGACCTTCTTAAAAGCTACCTCTCTGATAGGTTTCAATGTGTCAAAATAGGCTCCGTAATAAGCAACGATGAACCAATCACTTTTGGAATTCCTCAAGGCAGCATCTTAGGGCCAACCCTATTCTAAATCTATATAAATCAGCTTTGTGACCTTAATATTCCATCTTCAAAAATTATCACTTACGCTGATGACACAGTTCTACTTTTCTCCGGCCCATCGTGGGATTCTGTTTTCCAGAATGCTCAGGACGGTTTCAATACAGTTACTCAATGGTTGTCAACAAACGTCCTTACATTGAATGCGGCTAAGACTAAATTCATAACTTTCTGCCTAAGATCCACCACTTTGCCCCCACCTCGTCATACCTTTGGCCTCTGTGCACATTTATGTCAGTCCCCATTACTTAATGTGAATTGTAAGTGTCCTGTTTTACAACAAACATCCAAAATAAAATATCTAGGAGTTATTTTGGATGACCATCTCTCCCTTGAGCATCATATTGACCAGCTTGCCAGTAGAATTAGGAAGCTCATATATATTTTCAAGAACCTTCGCCATGTAGCTAACTTTGATCTTATCAAAAAGGCGTATGAAGCGCTGGCCCAATCAATATTAAACTACTGCATCGCCTCCTGGGGTGGCTCTGCAAAGTGTCATCTCATCAAATTGGAATATGCTCAAAGAGCAGTGCTTAAGGTCAGCACTTTTCGTCCTTATAGGTTCCCCACTGAGATTTTATACAGAGTGTGGCAGGTCCATACCGTTCGCCAGCTATACATACTCTCTACTATATATAAATTTCATTCATCAATTACTTAATCACCCTAGCATTTTCCAAGAGCGACGAACTCATATAATTAAAAATTCTGAAAAATTCCGAACTGAATTTATCAAAAAACACTTTGGTTTCATGGGCACTTACCTATACAATAAAGTAAATAAAGAGCTAAATATTTATCATCTCAACAGTTATCACTGTAAATTAATTGTTTCTCGATGGCTTCGACCTAAAAACTATAACGAAACTGAAAAACTAATTGAAATCATAAAGTAATTTTTGGAATTGTTTTATTGGACTTTATTTTCCCCAATATATCCTTACACACCCTCCCTAGCAGCAAATGGTTGGACGTAGGGCTAGGGAGCCTACATACACACACACATACACACACACATACACACACACACATTTTATACAAACACACCCTCCCTTGTGGTAGCATTACTGAAGCCAAGACTGCGGTCGTAGGACTTGGGAGGTACACTCTCTTACATCCACTCATTCACCTTTACACGTCTATTCATTCATTCATTCCTTAAATCTAATTTGCAAGAGAAATTGTTAATAACATTGTTTAGAGTTTTTCTGCAATATTTTTATTTTATTTTTTGTTATCTCCCTCTCTACATAAATTACGTCTCTTATCTAATGTAATTAAGTTTTTGCAATGACTTTCTATTGTATCACACTCTAAAATTTTATGTAAAAATGTCACTGACATGATTCATGAAAATGGCTGACCTACTTATTTGTTTTCATCTCTCCGAGGAGCTGGGGAACTGGCAACCGTAATACAGATCGTACGCGGTTTAGCTCGGGTGCTAGGGAACCTTTAACAAATTTTAGTTCTTTTTATTGAAGAAGTGGTATTTGACTAACTGTTATCAGATATTCCTAATCTGGGAACAACTTCTTAATTATTATTTTCGAGTACAAGTATGTAAGTCACTTCTTACTACTATGATATTTTGTTAAACGTGTTGTTACACCTTTTTGGTTCAAATAAAGTTATTATTATTATTATTCTGTTTATGAGCAATAAGTTCAATTTATATATTGTTTGGTAACTAGATATTGCTGGCAGATCTATTATTTTGGGTACAAACCCTATTAAGAAATTCAAAACCTATTAAATTTGCGATAGCATAAATGGAGTTCATATATAGGTATATAAGTATACTGAATGAAACGAGATATACTTCGGGCCCTATCCTGGGTCCGGCTTAGGTGCAAAGAAATATAAAAAACCGGACAAGTGCGAGTCGGACTCGCCCACCGAGGGTTCCGTTAAAGACTATATTTTTTATGATTTAATTGCAAATGTATGGTTTTCAGATTTTTAACTACATAATTGTAGTTTAAGACGGTATTACTTGCCCAATTTCATAGTTCTAGGTCAACGGAAAATACCATATATAAATTTTGATTCCCTTGAGAGTGTGGAAATATACGTTTTTTGCGGCATAAACGGCCGTATATTTTTTTCACGTTAACTTGGATTTTTTTTTCACAGATTCAGCGGACTGTAGATTTGAGTATATGGTTTTAATTTCAACTTTTGTCCACTCACTTATACAATAAATTTGTGTCTTAGTGATGGAGTTTTTCCGACGGCTTTAAAAAAGTCACTGATTATTCCGATACACAAAAGTGGAGACAAAGATCAAGTGAACTCCCAGCTTTGTCAAAAAATTTTGAGCGCATTATTATCCAACAACTTGTCAAATACCTTGAAAACTTTAACCTCCTCTCTAAAAATCAATTTGGTTTTAGAAACAATATTTCAACTGCCGATGCTGTTCATCAACTTACGGACTACATTGCTAGAAGCTTGGATTCAGGTAAAAGGACCTTGGCAATTTTCCTCAATCTTGCCAAGGCCTTTGACACGGTGTCCATTCCAATGCTTCTATTAAAATTGGAACAGATGGGTATCAGAGGTACTTAATTAGACCTTCTTAAAAGCTACCTCTCTGATAGGTTTCAATGTGTCAAAATAGGCTCCGTAATAAGCAACGATGAACCAATCACTTTTGGAATTCCTCAAGGCAGCATCTTAGGGCCAACCCTATTCTAAATCTATATAAATCAGCTTTGTGACCTTAATATTCCATCTTCAAAAATTATCACTTACGCTGATGACACAGTTCTACTTTTCTCCGGCCCATCGTGGGATTCTGTTTTCCAGAATGCTCAGGACGGTTTCAATACAGTTACTCAATGGTTGTCAACAAACGTCCTTACATTGAATGCGGCTAAGACTAAATTCATAACTTTCTGCCTAAGATCCACCACTTTGCCCCCACCTCGTCATACCTTTGGCCTCTGTGCACATTTATGTCAGTCCCCATTACTTAATGTGAATTGTAAGTGTCCTGTTTTACAACAAACATCCAAAATAAAATATCTAGGAGTTATTTTGGATGACCATCTCTCCCTTGAGCATCATATTGACCAGCTTGCCAGTAGAATTAGGAAGCTCATATATATTTTCAAGAACCTTCGCCATGTAGCTAACTTTGATCTTATCAAAAAGGCGTATGAAGCGCTGGCCCAATCAATATTAAACTACTGCATCGCCTCCTGGGGTGGCTCTGCAAAGTGTCATCTCATCAAATTGGAATATGCTCAAAGAGCAGTGCTTAAGGTCAGCACTTTTCGTCCTTATAGGTTCCCCACTGAGATTTTATACAGAGTGTGGCAGGTCCATACCGTTCGCCAGCTATACATACTCTCTACTATATATAAATTTCATTCATCAATTACTTAATCACCCTAGCATTTTCCAAGAGCGACGAACTCATATAATTAAAAATTCTGAAAAATTCCGAACTGAATTTATCAAAAAACACTTTGGTTTCATGGGCACTTACCTATACAATAAAGTAAATAAAGAGCTAAATATTTATCATCTCAACAGTTATCACTGTAAATTAATTGTTTCTCGATGGCTTCGACCTAAAAACTATAACGAAACTGAAAAACTAATTGAAATCATAAAGTAATTTTTGGAATTGTTTTATTGGACTTTATTTTCCCCAATATATCCTTACACACCCTCCCTAGCAGCAAATGGTTGGACGTAGGGCTAGGGAGCCTACATACACACACACATACACACACACCCTCCCTTGTGGTAGCATTACTGAAGCCAAGACTGCGGTCGTAGGACTTGGGAGGTACACTCTCTTACATCCACTCATTCACCTTTACACGTCTATTCATTCATTCATTCCTTAAATCTAATTTGCAAGAGAAATTGTTAATAACATTGTTTAGTGTTTTTCTGCAATATTTTTATTTTATTTTTAGTTATCTCCCTCTCTACATAAATTACGTCTCTTATCTAATGTAATTAAGTTTTTGCAATGACTTTCTATTGTATCACACTCTAAAATTTTATGTAAAAATGTCACTGACATGATTCATGAAAATGGCTGACCTACTTATTTGTTTTCATCTCTCCGAGGAGCTGGGGAACTGGCAACCGTAATACAGATCGTACGCGGTTTAGCTCGGGTGCTAGGGAACCTTTAACAAATTTTAGTTCTTTTTATTGAAGAAGTGGTATTTGACTAACTGTTACCAGATATTCCTAATCTGGGAACAACTTCTTAATTATTATTTTCGAGTATAAGTATGTGAGTCACTTCTTACTAATATGATATTTTGTTAAACGTGTTGTTACACCTTTTTGGTTCAAATAAAGTTATTATTATTCTGTTTATGAGCAATTTCATCTCGGCTTCAAGAAGCCGGTAGTATCAGCACTTACGGGCCTAGTTCTTGTTGGGACGTGGCATAAAGTTGGTCGGTTTGTAAGAATCTCCTGGTTATCCGGCATGTATTTAGAATGGCTGCTTTTTGAAGGCTCAGTACGTAAGTCTTGGAAGATTTAGGGAACGGAGAGATTGATGAAGTTGTTTGGGTATGACTCCAGTTGCAGACAATACTATGGGTATAATGGTTACTTTTTGCAGTTTCCACATGCGTGTTATTTCGTCTTTCAGATCTGTGTATTTACTTAGTTTTTCAGCAATTGTATCAGAATCAGAATCAGAATCAGAATCAGAATCAGAAATATTTATTTGTGAACATGGGTATAAATGTTAGGTACAAATAGTTGTTAGTAATATTTTATAAGAGCGCCATGATCTGCCTTACGGCATACAAATATTAATTTAATTACATTTATAATTATTCATACAGTGTGACAAAGTAATATAAATAAAGATCATAAAGTAATAAAAAATTAAATTACAGTCAAAATATTGTCATTTAAAAATTTGTCGATGCTATAATAACATTTTTGAATTAACATAAAGAATAATTTATGTTTAAATTGTACTAATTTTAAATCTTTTATGTCATTAGGGATTTTATTATAAATTTTAGGTGCCATACAATAGATACTTTTTTTCATTAGAGCAGTTTTTGATTCCCTTATACACAAGTGATGCCTAAATTGTTGTCTAACATCTGTAAGTTTAACTTCGGAAAGTTTAACAAAGAGCGAAGGGTTAGTCTTTAGTCTGTAAATTATGCGTATTGGGAACGGCGATGTCGATCAGTTGTGCAGTCTTATGTTCTTTGTCAATAAGAGTAATATCTGGTCTATTGTAATGTACAGTTTTGTCAGTTAGTACGGCTCTGTCAAAATAGAGTTTATAAGTCTGGTTCTCAAGAATACTTTCAGCGTTGTATTTGTAATATGGTAATGGGGGGGTAGTAATGAGTTTGTGTTGTATGGCAAGTTTTTGATGAATTATGTTTGCAATCTGGTCATGTCGGAATTTATAGTCAGTCTGAACTATTGATGAACACGCGCCAGTTATGTGCTGTATTGTTTCTGAAGCTCTACTGCACCGTCGACAAGTATCTATCGTGTTTGGTATTTTCATTATATACTTTTGGTAATTGCGTGTTTCGACAACTTGGTCCTGGATGGCGAGCATAAAACCCTCCGTCTCAGGGAAGAGCTCACCGCGACTGAGCCATTCGTTCGACGCTGTCTTGTCGACGTGAGGTAGGTTCGGATCGCTATGATGTCTCCCATGAAGAGATTTTTGTGCCCACTCATCCAGTTTAGTCTGTCTGTCAGTCTGCCGTTGGTTATTTTGTTGGGACATATTCTGCAAGTTTAATGGCGTGTACCTGTAATCGTTTTGGGTTATTGCATTGTGTAATGGAGAAATAGTCATCTTAAAATGAAAGTATGATCGTAACTTGGTTATTTGCTGATTGTGGAGGTTAGTCACATCAATGATGTATGTGATTTATTTACTTTTTATTTTATTTTTATGAATCGATTTTACTGTGTGTTTTATAAAATGATTTGTGTGCCAGGTGTGGCTTTAATGTACAAATAAATAATATGATTATGATTATGATTATGATTCCATATTATTATTAACTCGATACCTTCACGGGTTCCCGAGATAAAAGGTCTTGACAGACAGAGGAACGGACGGACAGACGGACGGACAGACAGACGGACAACAAAGTGATCCTATAGGGCCTCCATGTTTTCCTCTTGAGGTACGGAACCCTAAAAATAAGAAAAAAAAATTGTATGTGACTCCTTTTGGAAAGAGAACCGACCGACGCAACCACCTTAAGTACCTAATAATAACAATGAAATGAAATTAATATTTTATTTTTGCAATGTAGGTACTTATATTCACTTATCGCACGTTAGAATATATTAAATAAGTAAAATGATTTAAAATTTAATCAAGAGGAAAACACAATATATTAAATCAGGATTTGGGTATATATACTTAATAAGTTACACGTAAATAAACTAAACTAAAGGTGTATTTAATTAATACAATAATATATATACCTACTATATGATAATGATAGCTAACCATATACTAAATACTAATACGTTACATATATAAATATATGCCTAACTCCGCCCATTCAATTAGATTCTAATAAAAGATGTAGTGTTAAATAATAATGTACTTGTAAATTAAAAATTAAAAATGTTGGCACAAAATTAATAAGTTTATTTTAAAGTTAAATTTTATAAAAAATCTTTAAAAAAATGTATGTGTATGACGAAGTATGATTGCAGCATTGTAAGAAGGCAAGTACCACATTCAGCGACGACCTTAGGCATTTTTAAACATTATATTTACGGAACCCATCCATTCAGTGCGACGTAAGCTTTAGGGCGACGCATTGGAAATTTCGGCGACATGGATCTCCATTTTTCTCATAAATAAAAAAACATTATGTAATTAGCAATTGAGGCGATGAGAGCCAGAGTGGCCTATCTTTTCCAGACACAGTTAATAATCAATTGTGTCTGGAAAAGATAGGTTGCTCTGGCTCACATCGCCTCAATTTATATACTAGATTAAACATTTCATTGACATCGTTTTCCCCGAATTTATTGATTAATTTTCATAGCAGAGAAAAAAATATTTAGAAAACCTCTTTTAAAACAGAGATTTCTATTTTACTGACAAACGGGAACGAATGAAGCCTCTAAGTTTTTTATTTAAATTAGTTTACAAATACACTTCAATTTGGCAGATTGCATTTTTTTCAATTACTTATACTTAAGTACTTTTAAGTAAAAATACTGTTTTGACGGAATACGACCTTACGGCATAAGCTAGTTCGTGAGCGCATATTTGTATGGAGCAAGTCCCCCTCACTTCACTACCCTAAGGCGCCGATTTGAAATTAAAAGTTTATCAATTCCTCGCCTTAAAAACGCTTTTTTGTTTATTTACCTGATTTAGGACTTCACGGCAACAATAAAAGACAAAAGCTTTCTTTAAAAAAGAAACTTTATAGATAGATATCGTGAACTTTTTATAACGCAATGACTCAACTACGAAGAAGTCGAAGTGTGAACATTACAACACGTAATGGGACTATAACAATAAAATGGAATTCCTTCTTTTTACCATTGTTCCACGAAACGGGACGGAACAAATTAAAAATATTAAATGTACTTTTTAGGGTTCCGTACCCGAAGGGTGCCAAACGGGATCCTCTGCCTCTGCTGCCTGTCTGTCCGTCCGTCTGTCAGAAGGGTCTACACTACAACTTCAGCCGTAATAGGTAGACAGTTGAAACGGTCACAAAATACGTGTAGCTACATATAGCGTTTCTCCTTAAAACTCAAACACACAATACTGGTGCTTATTGTAATTCCTTTAATGTCCGTGCGGTCAGACTTTGGAATGCTCTTCCTCATTGTATTCGCGACTGTCGTACTTTCAGTTCTTTTGAGAAAATGCTGAAAGATCACTCTTTCAGATTAAAAATTATGATATAAGGTGACTTTAATTTATGCAGCCAAATTCTTACTGAAGACTCGGTAAGTGCTCAGTAGCAAGGTTCGATGACTCTTTTTGTGAAGTTCGTAGATTATTCTTTTCGTGTTCCTTACAAAAGCGAGCACAGCCCCGAGTCAATTACTATGGGACGTCAAGATTTCATTTTCCGAAATAAGCAACAAGTGTTATCGATCCGTGTTACTGACCACTTACCAAGCCTCCAGTATGAGTTTGGCTGTATAAATTTATGAATTTAAGTCACCTTATATATATGTATATTTATGTACTTTATTATATAGTGTGTATATTAATGGTATTATATGGATGTAATAGTAAGAATTGATATTTTATTATTTTATGTTTAGTTTTACCTTTTTGTATGTTAGGCAATTTTTTTAATGACTGTTTTTTTTGCACACGTGTATAATTACTCTTTTGCTATGTTTTTTTACTCATTCCTTAATGGTTAGCTTACCCATATTTACATACCTTTTTACTGTTACTGTTTGTATTAATGTTTTTGTTTACAATAAAAAACAAGAATGGCTTCTACCATATGGCAAAAAATGAAAAAAAAAAAATCCTCAAGTGTGGTCTTCTTCCACACAATAAACCTCGAAAAAAATATTTACAATGCATTTTTTCAACGTTATTTGTTTTAGATCTATCTTAAAGATGGTAATACATACAAGTTTCAAATTTTGTCACCTTGTTTTATATACTCTTATGTAAAACAAAAAAGCGCGAATCCGACTCGCACTTGGCCAAATAATTTTTCTATTTTCTCTTTTTAGGCGCCAGTTTTCGCCAATATTAAGTACAATCTGACACGTTCCAACGTTGTTTATTCATCACGTCAAAATTTATACCTTTAACTTAAGAAAAGCTCGAAATAGCTCGAAAAAGCTCTATAAAATCTATGAAATATCGTAGTAACGATTTATTGAATACGTATTCAAACCACATTGCTTTATTGTCAACTCTAATCAGAGGTGCAATTGTGTAAGACAATCGTATTCAAATTCAATTGTCATATGGCTATTCGGTTAAGCAAATTAGACCATTTTACAATTGAAATCGTACATTTTTGGCTGTCAAATGAATACGATTGTCTAGTTTTGTTGTTGACAACCAAAAACGTACAATTTCAATTGTCAAACGGGCTAATTTGCTTAGCCGAGTAGCCATATGACAATCAATTTGAAAACGATTGTCTTACACAATTATTGCACCTCTAGCCTAAAACAAATGAATTCAGTTGATGGAATATGGTTATATTTTCCCAGATATACACAAAAGAACAAACAAATGTACTTAAACACGTGTCGAAATAAGAGAGAACTTTGAATAGAGAAGTAGTTTCTTTGTACTTTGTGGCAGAAACCCTTTAAAACGTACTGGAAAAGGCATGTTCTAGAAATTACTATAGTGAATGGTATTTACACATTAAAATGTGGCTGTGACGTTATAAGCGCCTCCTACGCCTAGCGCTCTCCTATTGGGTAGAAAGATCGCGATTTGAGTGAGTTATGGCTTTTTCTTAAACATGCGCGGAAATATTATCATTACTTTTGAATAAAGAACACGCGAAGTATCATATTTACGTAGACTGAAAAACCAAAATCACTTCCCGGCGCATTCTTTGAATTTGGAACGAAGAGCGCACCGGCAATGTTGTATGAAACGGTGTGCTGTTTGAATTTAGAACTCTTTCATCTATCGTACACATTGCGTTCTCGTGGCTGTATAGCCACAGATGCGTTTACCTTTCGGCACAAACTGTAAAATAAAATAAAAAAATTGGCGGTAAAGCGGAGTTCGTTGTTATTTGGTTAATAATAAATTAAAATGAGTTCCGATGATTCTGAAAATGAAAATTAAATGGATATTGACTGCACTCCACCAGATTTAAGATCGGAAGCTAAATTAGCGATGGAAAACCTGCTTCCAGCTAAATCAAAAGAAAAATATATGAAAGTATATGAAAATTTCATGTTCTGGAAAAACGAGAAAAATGCAAAATTGTTCTCCGAAACCGTGTTTTTGGCATATTTCAATGAAATTGCTAAAACTAAAAAGCCATCTACATTATGGGCGATTTATTCTATGCTGAAATGTACAGTTCATATTAAAAACAGCATAGACTTGAAGAACTACGGAAATTTAACAACTTTTCTAAAACGACAATCGTCTGGGTTTATGAGCAAAAAATCGAAGATTTTGCTGCTGAAAACATAAAGCAGTTTCTACTTGAAGCCCCAGATAATATATATTTAGCGACAAAGTTAAATGTAATTTAATATTAATATAACAATTATATTTAATAACTTAAAACATAAAAAAACAAAAACTTATTCTAAACTAAAATTACCTTACAATATAAATTACACACTTAAAAATAACTACAAAAAATATACCTCATCTAAAATTGACCCCTGCGGCATGGTGCCCAGAACGCTGGCCACATTTCCTCTTTTAATGGCCAAACTTATACGTTGGCCGAGGAATGCGCCAGCCCTCTGGTCACCCGATGTTTCCACCAAAAGAACTGATAGATTTTTTACTAGTTTTTTGGCGCTGGGACCCCACGGGCCGAAAGTTTCAACCCCAAACGGCTCAAACATAAAAGCTTCCTAAGGAAGCATATTTGCGCCGTTTGGAGTTTTCAGCAGTTTCGGCGGCCACCCCAGCGGCCCTGATGGATTGGGAGACGTGGGAGGGCGCCAGCGTATCGACGCAGGTCGCATCCCACACTAGCGGCCTCCCCTGTCTCCAAGGTATTAAAGTCATACCGTCGGGTCTCCTGCCATCGTCACGTGCAATGCCTGTTGGTTCCAGAATAGCAGGCACGTTGACGGTAGCAAGAGCCCTTCGGATGATATCATTCAGGGCCGCATGGCGAGAGCGCCGACCCGCACTCAATCGACAAGACAGCCCGTGGTGTCCCAGGTTGTCAACATCGTGGCCGCAGGGGCAACGATGTGAGTGAGTTAAAGCCGAGCCAAGGCGCAGTGCAATGGCCACCCTGAACGAGTTGTCGTCCAACAGGGTTCCGATGTTGGACGACGGGAGAGCCTGTAGCCAGTAGCACGTGTTGTGACGGCAGTGAGACGAGCTCGGTCGATGTCAGAAGGACTAGAAGAAATTAGTTCAATTTGTGTTTTTTTACAAATGGGTTCGTCCCACTGCCTTTGGATGGCGGGTTTTTCCGGAGGATCTTCATTCGGGCAAGCCATCGACCAAGCAAGTTTGGCCTCCATACAGCAAGAGACCTCAATATCCCCTAATGAGGGGTGTAAAATTTTCTTATACAAGGCCTCAGTGCTGTGTATGGAAGACAAAAACACGTTTCGGATCCCTAGGCCACCAAACTTTATAGGGAGCGTGGCCTGTACCGAACATCTGTCGGTAATAGAACAATTTAGAATTTTTGTTAAGGCTAAACGGATATTCGTATCAATCGTGACGGAGAGAAGTGATTCTAGCTTGAACATGGGACTGCAACGGAGTACATACGTAAATTTTGGAACAAATAGGCAGAATCTTATAATTTGAAAAGCCATGTGGGTTTTAATTTTTGAAAGATTTAGTAGGGTATCTAGAAACTTCGCCTTTTTTTCCTCTAGAAAATCAGGTATGGAATCTGGAAGAATTGCCGCCCCCAAAAGGCGAAGTGATCGCTTGTCAACAATTTTTATATTTGGAGCAAAACCATTAAAATCCGCAGTTATTTCTGTCTTTGACGAGCTCGGGATTCGCTCCGATATAAAGAGTTCACATTTTTCAAAATTTAGATCTAGACCAATGGAATTGAATTTAGTTGTATGTTTAAAAGGTCATTAAGAACAGTGTGAGCTGTACCTCTTAAGGTGCCATCATCCAAATACCACATGTTTAGTCCAGAGTCAAGGGACGTTATGATCTTATGTATCGCGAGGCTAAAGATGGCTGGCCCAAGTGGATCGCCCTGCTGACAGCCCTCTGCTGAGCTGAGGATATGGTCTTTATATATCAGATTCGAGGGGCAGCTATAGCATTGCCACAGATAGTGAAAAATCTCAGGAACGATGTTCTTTACTTCTGTCAGCAGGGCGCCTCTATCTACAGAATTAAACGCGTTACGCACGTCTACCTTCAAGACCACTTCTCCTCCATCGCGCTCCAGAAAGGTCCGGATAGCATGTACTGCTGCCTCGCACGCTCCTTTTGATCCAAATCCGAGTTGTTTTGGCGGAAGCAAGTCTGTAAGTTTAGGGAGGATGTGACGGCAGCATATCTTGGAAGCTAAGCGGCGAATCGTTGAGCCTACTGCAATGGGACGAATACCTCCGTCTTTTTTCTTTAAGGCACAGAGATTCGCGCCATAAAGCAGATTGGTAACTTCTGGAATCACTTTTCCTGCCAGCATCATGTTGATTAGGACCGTAAGGCCGCTCAGCAACGACTCACCTGCTTGGCCAGTCACACAAAATAAATCCTTATAATGTTGAGGGCTTAGCCCATCGGAACCTCCAGCTGAGCCTGCAATTGCCTATTTCGCTGCCTTTGCAATAATGTACTATTAAGTTCGTGTTTCAATTTTTACTATATGCAGGACTTCTTTGATAGTGCGAACTATATGTTGAAATTATACATTTTCTGAAAATTTTGATACAGTTCTAGGAAATGTGTATTTTTAGTGTCCCGTATATAGTATATACAGAATGTTGAAATTTTCACAGAATACGTGTTACTATGGCCTGTGTCACGACAAATCATGAAATATTTAAAGAAATAAAATTTATGGGTGTTCTAATACATGAAACCTCGAAAAAAATGCATTTTTAACCTTATTGGTTTAAATTTAGTCAGATTGTAGGATATACTCTAAAGTAAAACAAAAAATAATAAGGGTTCCGTACGCAAACGCCGAAAAATTTTCGCTAACATAGAGCTTTGTTTTTTGTAGCCTTGAGTTTGGTATGAAATCCATATTGTTGTTATTTACCATAATGTTTTAGGGTTCCGTACCGTTATTGTGTGATGCTGGCACATAGCCAAATTATTTTCTAATGTGGCAGCGCTTTTGCAGCTCTTAAGGCCTTAAAATAATTCTGTAAGCCTATTTTTATATATACAGAATGTAAATGCAAAGTCAAGAATCCCTTTAGGGTATGAAAGTATACACGAGTTATTCTGTGGAATATTTCAACTTTCTATCTATTACGGTTGAAGCTGTAGACCCCTGTGACAGACGGGCAGAAAAACAGACAGACAGCAGAGGCTTAGAAATAGGGTCCCATTTGGCACCCTTCGGGTACGGAACTCTAAAAATACTTTATTTATCTACCGAAATAATGATTGAAAGTCTGCTTAGTTAAATTTCTAGAAATAGCAATGAAAGGTTTTTAAATAAAATGGTTTTATAGACAGCGTGTTCGAGAAACTAACATTTTATTAACTTTGCTTCAGCATAAGTTTAAATTTTAGTTATAAATAGACGTCGTTTATAAAAAAAACTCTACTATTTTTAGTCCATTGCTATTTCTAGGCCATTGCTATTTCTAGGCCATTGCTATTTCTAGGCTTTTAACTGGGTGGACTTTTAAATATTATTCTGATAAGCAAAAAATGATTTTTTTTTCCAAACTGGCAGCAGCTTCACAGCCCTAACAATTACTAATTTATTGAATAAACCATTTGACCGAATGAACAGAAGTTAATACTTTATTTTTGCAATACACTTATCGCACGATAGGATTATTAAATAATTATATTTAAAAGAGGAAAATAAATAGGTACTTATATTAGGTTTTGGGTTTGCTTATATTTAATAAGTTAATAAATGTACATGTACTAAAGCTATATTTAATAATGTATATACGATATGATGATAATAGCCAACCATATACTAAATACTAATACTTTTCATATATAAATACATGCCTAACTCCGCCCATTTGATTAGTCTCGCTAAGAATAAGGCCAAGAAACTTAGCAAGATCATGTCTTGTTTTTGTATTGAAAACAGTATATGGGTGAAATCGCCAATTTTTGTACATTTTTGTCCATTTTGCTTAAGTGCATCAAAACATACAAAAGAAATAAAATACCAGTATTTTATGTTGAAATTTTTGGTCAATACATATAGAAGAATAAATTATACACAAATTCTTGCACTTTTATATATATTGCACATATATAAAAGTACAAGAATTTGTGTATAATTTATTCAAGATGATATTCCACCAAGAACCATCAATCGAATCCATCCAACATATAGAAGAATAACCAATCTTGCAATTTTATTATATTCTCATATTATTTTGAACAGTGGTTATTAAATTTCATACAAAACAAGAAATCATTATAAAAACATTTTTTTTTGTTATTTTCTTTGTAGCGTTTTTTAAATATAAAATGGTAAAAATTCTGAATTATTTTAATGGAAACACCACAAGCAAGAGTTTCTTGAGTGTCGCGTCTCTGCCATTTTGCTTGTTCTCGTGGTTGAAGACAACGTCAACGCGCAACAAATAAGACCTTTTAGTGATCCTCTTTGTGATACCCGTTAAACCAAGTGAAAGGTAAGAATCTACAAACTTATTCATACACGCGTCAACCGAATTTCAATCTGATTACGTTATAATTAGTAAAATTTTCGTAAATCTTTATCTGCCGTGTGTAAATTATTTTGAGTTTGTGATCGTGCGTATTTATGTTGTTATTTGTCACGTTTTTCTTTGTATCGTAACAAAAAGGTTGTATAAAATTGCGTTCAGAATAATATGAATGCGATGACGTCACATGTCACATGGTAAAATACTAGAACATATCATTTTGGGGTATGGATCGAACTGAATAGTATTTTGGCAAAAACTCCAGAATTGTTGGTGATAGACGACCCATAAAGAAACAGTATATTCTCCCCTGAAAAATCAGTAATAATAATAAGGCCAGGAGTTATATATTTTTATCAAAATAGCAGATTTCAAGATGAGCGTCGAAAAATCATATTTACTCAGTATTTTGGCAAAAACTCCAGAATTGTTGGTGATAGACGACCCATAAAGAAACAGTATATTCTCCCCTGAAAAATCAGTAATAATAATAAGGCCAGGAGTTATATATTTTTATCAAAATAGCAGATTTCAAGATGAGCGTCGAAAAATCATATTTACTCAGAGTTAGCTCAAAATTGGTGTTTAGTTTAGGGGTTTCAAGGACTGATTATAGGATTATTTAGAGGATTTTAAGAATGTAATTCAAATAAAAATTGTCATTGTAATGTAATTAAATTACGACAATTATAAATGTATTAAAATTTACTCAAATAAATAAAACTAAAAACAAATGATGTTTTGAGTGACCGAGTCCTAAAAGTTCCTCTTTGTTACGTTTTTATGACCTTTTCTTTTTTGTTGTGTTTTTGTTACGTACAAATTATATCGATTTCGATATGAATATGAATTTTTAATACACCCGCTCAAAATTATATATTTTGCACTCGTGCTTTTTGTTTTTACTACTAACGCCATCTAGGGGAAACCGGCCACATCATTTAGTAAGAATTTAATCTCTTGTTTTACCGGATACTCTAAAAACTGTTTAAGATGAGTATTTTCAAACTTTTGTACTATATTATTAAATATATGAAGTAGGTATGTTAATATGTAAAAAATGTTTTAAAAATTCAAAACGATTTAAGACGTCATAATTTATATTATATTTTAACTATCTTAGAAATTATTATTAAAAAGATTTTAGAAAGAGATATTTTGTAGTACAGATTGGCGCCAACCAGACTGCGTGTTCTTCTGTCGACTTGTATCTGTTTTGATTTGCAACAAAATTGCTTTTATTTTATTATTCTATGTAATTTTTCGCAGGTGTATTAAAAAAACGTAGTTTGATACACGTGCGAAAGTGTTGATATTTCTCGTCCGAACTGTTTTTTGCCTCGACCGCGTCTCGACAAAAAAGTCAATCGTGACTCTAAATATCAACCTTTTCGCACTTGCATCAAAATGTACTATTTTGTATTGCAGCAACCCTTAGAATTTAAATCTATCTACAACTAAGTTCATACAATTTGAGATTTGTTTATTCTATTTGTTTGAGTGTTAGTTTTATTAAAGTACTTAATAAAGGAATCTAACATATTAAATCCGTTGAGTTCCTAATATAGTTAAGCAATAGTTAAATAGGCAAGATCACTGCTCGAATCCATTCTACGGGCTAAGAGAGCATACAATCGCAATGTTCTAAACATGCTTCCCATTATCATATCTGGAAATCAAAATAGTAAATGTGTTTTGCATTTATAGTTTGTGAATAATTTGCATTAATTGAAATAGGCGTTACCTTGCGGAAGTCCATCACTAAGTAAAGGATATATGAATATAATTTGCAATATTCCGCTAAACAATTCTTGTCGTGCTATTCAAAATGCAGACTCGTGCACCGCCCGCCCGCCCGCATAAAAACATGCAACAAGCAAGCAATACAAGCAAAGCAATCTTAAATAACAAGCAAGAAAACTTATCGACACGTGTTTCGCCTCTGAACGAGGCATCCTCGGGATGTGTTGCTAGCTCGGCTTCTCCGCAGCAACTGATGTGTTGCTCGCCCAGCCGCTCCGCAGCAACTGATGTTGTTCGCCCGACAGCTCAGCAGCTAGTGATTAGACATTCTGACAGCAGCTAGCATTACACTTTTCTGCCAAAATAGCAAAAATAAAATTTTAATGAAATTCTTTTTATTAAAATTATTTTAAATATTTGATCCTTTCGTACTAAAATATTTTATTTTAATAAAGATAGAAACCAACCTGAAAATTTTAGTTAGAGAGGAGCTGTCGGGCGAACAACATCAGTTGCTGCGGAGCGGCTGGGCGAGCAACACATCAGTTGCTGCGGAGAAGCCGAGCTAGCAACATATCCCGAGGATGCCTCGTTCAGAGGCGAAACACGTGTCGATAACTTTTCTTGCTTGTTATTTAAGATTGCTTTGCTTGTATTGCTTGCTTGTTGCATGTTTTTATGCGGGCGGGCGGGCGGTGCACGAGTCTGCATTTTGAATAGCACGACAAGAATTGTTTAGCGGAATATTGCAAATTATATTCATATATCCTTTACTTAATAATTTGCATACTTACTGATCCTGAATATTAATTTTGTGCATGCTTTATTTGTTTTGGATTGAATTTTATTGCTATCTAAATTATACTAAGAACTGTTTTACTAAACCTGAACTAAAGTAAACTGTAAAGTATCTTCATTCGACTGATGCCGGCCCCATACCGTGGGCCGAAATATATCGAGAATTGTAAATATTTTTTGTGTTTTTCAATATTAATATTGTAAATAATAAGGCTCAAAAAGAGTAAAATATACATTTATTCATATGTAAAATATAGTTATTTTTCCCCGGAATTCTCATTATAATCTTATCTTTACAATATCAAACAGTTCTGTCACCAAGCAGTTTTGAAGAGACAGAAACCAAGGCTGCAATCAGACGAACAGTAACATGAATCTCAGACATATTTGTTTGATTTGTACTTATAGGGTAAACGGAGCTAGGTAGAGAGAATAAGAATAAATCTTTATTAGGGTTTGTTCCTTAAAAAAGGATTAACGGAACCCCTGTAAGATAACTCTCGTGTCCGTCCGCTTGTCTGTCACAGAGACTTTTTTCGAAAACTATCTACTCGTAATATAAGGTGACTTTAATTTATGCAGCCAAATTATTACTGAAGACTTGGTAAGTGCTCTGTAACAAGGTTCAATGACTCTTTTTGTGAAATTCGTAAATTATTCTTTTCGTGTTCCTTACAAACGCAAGCCCAGCTTCGAATCAATTACTATGGGACGTTAAGATTTTATTTTGCAAAATTAGCAAAAAGTGTTATGGATTAGTGGTATTGATCACTTACCAAGCCTCCAGTATGAGTTTGGCTCTATAAATTAAAGTCACCTTATATATGAATTTAACATTTGGCAGAATGTTTAAAAAAAGTTTTGTTTATCACATCGTGTGACATAACATAGTAGAGGGCAATAACTTTTTTTCGCGTTGAGTTAGAAGCCTGATGTTTTGAGAGCACCATTGGGCTGCATACTTTTATAGGACTTAACGTAATATTCTGAGGGATCGGGAAAAAGAGTTTTGTCAGACAGACAGACAGACAACACAGTGGTGATATTTTTCATTTTAATTTTTTACAAAGTGATCATATTTTTCATTTCATTTTTTTCATAAAAGTAATAAAAATATGTATAATTTGGTCTATTGACTACTCAACTCTCTTGGCCATATTTTGTTTTCTTATAATCTCTTTCCTATCACACAAAACAGTTTGAGCTGCTTGCCATTGATCATATATTACGGCAGCTATAATACGGCACCGCTCTCTTTGGAAACCATAGCTTAGGGGCTTTAGGGCCACACCACAGCCCTAATTTTTGAAAGAAACCATCGGTCATTTTGAATTTTCTATATAATTTTATAAATTTGGAAGTAAGTTGTCTGTGTGCTTTTGTCTGCTATGTCCTCAGTAAAGCCGATTCTGAAGGCTTTAATTTTAGTTTAAAGTAAAAAGCTTTCAGAATCGACTTTATTATTCATATATACTCGTAATTTATCTTTGAGCTGCCTAACTAAACTTGTTTTCAAAGAGGTAAAAAGAAACGATTATACTTTTTGTTAGGGTTCCGTAGTCCAACAAGGAACCCTTATAGTTTGTCCCTGTCCGTCTGTCCGTCTCCGTCCGTCTGTCCCTCTCCGTCTGTCCGTCTGTCCGCGGCTTAGCTCAAAGACTATTAGTACTAGAAAGCTGTAATTTGGCGTGAGTATAATATTAATCACGCTAACAAAACGGTAAAATAAAATCATGAAAAAAAATGTTTTTTAAGGGGTTTGTGAAAACCATTTTTAATATGAAGCTTTAAAGTTTTTGTTACAGTGGAATGCCCCCCCCCTGCTGGCTGAATGGCTGTTTATGGATATGTGAAAAAATTCACAGAAGTAGTATATACACATAATGACTTTAAAAGGAAAACTATCACAGCTAAGTAGGCTTTACAGGTTTACGAGTCAAATCAAATCAAAATATATATTTTCTAAAATAGATATGTACTTAAAGTATGCTTTCTACAAGTCAGAGTTAATCTATACAATATATATATATATTTAGAATATAAAAAAATATATACTAATAAGGGAAATACATACAAAAAATATGTAGGTTGGGCTACTAAAATGTAATTATACACCTGCATAAAACTGATAAATCTAGGAATAAAAATATTATGTATAAATGATGCAATGAACAAATAAGTTGATAAATAAATACGGGAAATACATACAAAAAATATTAAGGTACAGGTCGCGGCGTACGGGTACAGGCGAGTACAGGTCGTGCCAAACTTTTAATCCAATCTGAACACGACAATGTATGGGCCGTTCTTCTAAATGTATGGGACTAGAAGTTTGGTGCGGTCTGTATTAGTAGACCAACTTATATGTAGCGGGCAACTACGGAACCCTACACTGCGCGTGGCCCGACACGCACTTGGCCGGTTTTTATTTGTCAAACATGTCCAATACTAAATTATCGCGATATTTGGTAGAATTTCGTCTGCTAATCAATAAACTTATCTAAGGTTTACCCAATAGTAGTGATGGTGAGATTTATATTCTAAGACCTTTTACAGAGTATTTTCAGAGTGACTCAGTATGACGTCACAAGCTCTCGTTGTACTACCTACGCTCAAATAGGAGTTCTCCTATTGGCTGACTCAAAGATGACCTTATGCGTAGGGCGGTATTAAGTGAAGTTGTAGGTTGCCCTACCTCCTTTTCGAAACTTAAAAGGTATTGTGCGACTTATAGGTATACCCACCCCATACCCGTCTTTTCACGAAAATAAAACGTTGAAAAATTACCTTAGAGTTATAGAGATACTCTAAATGTCGTCTGAAATATATATTCAGCCCGGTTCTATCAAGTGAGCACCCATGACACATAAGGATAGGAATTAAGACCCAAAAGAAATATCACTTTTTATTTATTATTGTTATTTTAATATTTTTTATGTGGATTGAATATTTTAAATGTATGTCTTTAATACTTTAAATATTTCTGCACATGACTTGTTTAACGGTAAATTGCTTGTCTTTTTTGAAGCATTATATCTACATCCATCCATCCATCCATCAGCCTGTTTCATCCACTGCTGGACATAAAACTGCATGGAAGAAATGCCACGCTGGGCAAGCGGGTTGGTGAGCGCGGTGCCGAAGCCCTTGCACCAGTGACGCCGCTGCCCGTCACCAGTCTGTTTTATATAAGGCCCGGCAATTGGGGATGGATATACCGCCATCCATCGGTCCCAGGCAATGGTGGGCCGCCTGGTTTTGCCTGAGAGCTGTCCTCTTACTCTCCCTCGAATAACTTCAGGGGCGGTTTGCGAGTAATATGGCGGTACCTCCACAGTCGGGCCCGGCATCAGCTCTACCACCTGTTACCACCTATCTACATGTGTCCATCCATCCATCCATCAGCCTGTTTCGTCCACTGCTGGATATAGGCCTTTCCAGGATTTCGCCACTCTTGGTGTTCCTCCTGGAAGAAATGCCCATACTCACACACGCTGGGCAGGCGGATTGGTGAGCGCGGTGCCGAAACCCTTGCAACAGTGACGCCCATCTACATGTGTACTTATTATTAAATCTGAGAGGAATTTTTAAATTACTGGTGGATAGTGTTTTACTTTTTCTCTAAATAATCAGGTAACGGTAGTCCCCATGGAAAAGTTGAAAAATAAATATATAAAATCGTATAATCATATTTTTTTTTAATTTTCTAAGACTATAAAAACTGCCGTTTTATAATATGACATCACATTTAACTATATTATTTATATAATATTTTCTTAAAGATCTTTCGCTTTCTATTTTGGAGAAAATAATAACTGCATTCAAAGATTTAGAAAAATAACTTACCTTAACCCAGAACGAACATGCTTAGTAAAATAAAATTACATAACTTTATCCATTAATCGATAGTCTTGCTAGGAAGGATTTATATTTGCAAGGGAACATTAAATGTCAAATTTACCCCTTAAGTTAAGTACTGTGTATAGTACAAGGCTATTATATTAAAATATATCTATTAAAAAAACTGGCCAAGTGCGAGTCGGACTCGCGCACGAAGGGTTCCGTACCATTATCTATTAAAACGGCAAAAAAATCATGTCTGTTGTATGGGAGTGCGTGGGTCCGACTCGCACTTGGCCAATTTTAGTATTTGATTTTATAGCGGCAGCAGAAATACATCATCTGTGAAAATTTCAACTGTCTAACTATCACGGTTCATGAGATACAGCCTGGTGACACACGGACAGACGGACAGCGGAGCCTTAGTAATAGGGTCCCGTTGGTTACCCTTTGGTTATGGAACCCTAAAAAGGACACTTTAAGAAAATATTCTTTATCTTGCTAACATTCTTGCCCTTCTTCTTAGCAAGACTAATCGAATGGGAGGAGCTAGGGATTATATTTATTAATAGTTAATATCTATCAATCCATTAATATTATTTTTTGCTGTATGTAGTTATAATAGAGTTGATGCTCGTGATTGTTGGCACTTGGCGGAACTTTTGATACATTTTTGATTGAAAAACACTTGTACTTGTCTACTTATTTATATTATTTCCCTTACCGGTTTCGCATTTGAAAAAACCTTTGATAATGCTATAACAGCGAAACCGGTAAGGGAAATAATATAAATAAGTGGACAAGTACAAGTGTTTTTCAATCAAAAATGTACTTATAATATTCTTATTTTTAATTTTTTGCTTACGTTAATTTATAATTTTATTCAACTTAAGAAAGCTTAACTTTGACATAATTATTTTTATTTGAATTTTATTGTTTTTTAAAGATTAATATGAACGTGCAAAATGTGTATTTGTACCTATTTTACAAAATAAATGATTTTAATTTAAATCTGAAAAATCAAAAGAATAATCTTTTTTTTCTTTCTCTTGCGTATCATGTATTTTTTAAAATTATATTATAACATAAAATGTATAATACAATCTAAAATATTAAAAAGGATTTTTTCGATCAAGACGCAAAACTATGAGAGCCTACGAGCAAAGTAAAGTTCTCATATATAGTTTAGATTTTCCCCATACTGCCCCCTCTCAATACACCTGTATATTTAATGTATATATTTAACGTATCAGTATGTTCATATTGATATTAAAACGGCTACTCTCGATGTATTAGTCAGATTTCGCCTGACTAGTTTCACTGTATTCGTACAGTTTCTTCAGAGGCAAACATCGTTACGCGGCAAACGGGAAAACGGGGAACCTACGAATTTTACAAAGTTTTGTTCATTTTAACAAGGTGGCTGATTTCATAGTTCTCAGTTTTGAAATAAACTTCTAGAAATTGTAGTCATGTTTGAAGCCTTTGAAATATTTTCGAAGTAAAAAACTACAACCGATGTTGGTCAATTTCAAATTTCAGGAATTTGTGGTGAAACGCTAGCTCATATCTCAGAGTAAATAAAACTTTTAAGGTCGCTTGCTAAAAAAGATATTGCTATTAGAAATAAGAACCACCTTTTTACACACTGTCTATTCCTTAAGTGAAAATGTCTTGTTAAATATGTCTGTAAATGTACAAAAAGTGTATTGAAAAAAAATACAAGTACATCTAATATTGTTAGATTTTTATTACATAATGAAATTATGAACTATCTTTACATACGAATATTTTTCTGACGTACAGTGGAAGTCCGTTTTTATGTGTTTTTATTACCTGCAATAAGAAATGTATCTTTAAATAAAACTACATAATCTTCTGATATTTTCCAAAGGAAACAGACATATTTTATTGTATAGCTTCCTTAACTTTGAAAACCTACTATGAATTTTATATGGGAAGATCCAATTTCATTTTCATTTCCGCGGTTATCTTCCTTGGGGAAAGTTGTTCAGTATGATCAGTGACGTATATGATTTCATTTAAAGTCACTTCTCCATTTACACCCGGTATAGTTTAACCTTTTTGGCAAACTAAGGACCTCTTTTTGAAGTTTAGGTTTAATAAAACCTTAAACCATACCCAATAGAAGGAGAGAGTACTGGTAAGTCTGACTTTAGGAAAAGCCAGGTCATACTTGTTCTAGCCGGTGTCGAGCCCACTAAGTCTCAGAAAAGTAACTACTCTTTTATTTTTTATTTTTTTATATACTTGCAAGCTACCGTTATTATATTAATTTCCTTTAATTTTCCTTTTGATGAGTGCTTAAAATTTTTATTTGTCATATCGTTTCACAAATTAAAAATTAAAGTTTCATAAATTTCTTTTCCAACCCACGGTTGATTTCTAGAAATCAACGAATTTACTTTGGCAAGGCATCATATCAAGTGCTGTGATTTATGTGAAAATCAAAGTTAGTCAAAGAGTAGTATATTTAGGCTCCGCTGTCCGTCTGTCCGTCTGTCACCAGGCTGTATCTCATGAACCATGATAGTTAGACATAATATTGGATGGACTCGATTGATGGTTCTTGGTGGAATATCATCTTGAATAAATTATACACAAATTCTTGTATAATTTGTGTATAATTTATTCGATAGTTAGACAGTTGAAATTTTCACAGATGATGTATTTCTGTTGCCGCTATAACAACAAATACCGGCCAAGTGCGAATCGGACCCGCGCACTCCCATACAACAGTCATGATTTTTTGCTGTTTTTAGGGTTCCGTAGTCCGACAAGGAACCCTTAAAGTTTCGCCATGTCCGTCTCTCCGTCTATCCGCGGCTTAGCGCAGAGACTATTATTACTAGAAAGCTGTAATGTGTTATGGATATAAATATTAATCACGCCGACAAAATGGTAAAACAAAATCTTGAAAAAAAAATTTTTATGGTTGCCTCTTATACACGTAAACTGGGGATGATTTTTTTTCCATTCAAAATGTTGTGGATGTGTAAAAACCATTCTTCGATTTAGGGATCCGTTGGCGAAATATTAAGCTTTAAAGTAAAAAAATTAGTAAGAGTGGAGCGTCGGCTAAACGGTTGTTTAGAGAAATGTGAAAAAATTCAAAAAAGTAGTATATATAACGAATTTAAAAGGAAAACTATCACAGCTAAGTAGGCTTTACAGGTTTACGAGTACAGGTCGTGCCAAACTTTTGGCCCCCTTTAATGTATGGGACCAGAAGTTTGGCGCGGTCTGTATTAGTAGACCAACTTATATGTACCGGGCAACTACGGAACCCTACATTGCGCGTGGCTCGACACGCACTTGGCCGGTTTTTATAGATAATGGTACGGAACCCATCGTGCGCGAGTCCGACTCGCACTTGGCCGGTTTTTTGTTTGTTTTTATCTGTAAGGTAAATCTGAGCCCGATATAATGTTCAAGTGATAATGAGAAGTAAGAGGATTAAGTAAGGTGATAAAGTTTGAACTCGGAGAGCTTTGTAAAACTTTGAGACGTGTTTTGAAACTAAACTTTAAGTTTAGTTATCTTTTACCTAAATAGCGTGCGTGAAACGGCACACAAATTCCCTAAATATGTTTCTATGAAATTCAATAAAGACGAGGGTATTCAGAGAAATCTGTGTTGCTCCAACGCTTTCATTTTACACTTATTTATACTGCTCAGTGGGAGCGGATTGCTCATAAAAGTCACGATTTCGAGGCATTTTATTTGTTTTCAATGTTTGTTTGAACTATTTCACAAATGTTCACTATGGGAAAAACTAGACAACAAACTAGACTTTTTCTTTTTATTGATATATTTGTCATTGCGAAAGAATATGTTTCATCTTCTTGCTTTCAACATATTGCTGTCCATATTGGACGTATTCCTCATGATTTGCTCTCCAATTTAAAATTTTGGGGTGATTCTAGTCCAGGCTGCACTTGCCGTCTTTTTGATATCGTCCGACCATGTGGTTGGTGGTCTGCCAACACTTCCTTGCGTGAAACAATACGTATTATACAATAAATGAAATAGTACTTCAGCTGAAAATTAACGATATGTTTCAGAATTAATTCAATACAGTCATGAGCGTTTGACGTGTAACCTTAATTATGAATAAAAATGTCTTGTGTCTTTTGTCTTATGACCGCCGACAGGAAGGTGCCAGGTGGCGCAGTTGCACCCCTTGGGAATCCTGAAACAACATGATACCTATAATTAGGTTATAAGTAAACATATCGATGGAACCACTCAGTCTGCGTTGTATCATACTCTATGTGATTCAAGCCAGATTAAAATTGTTTATTCAAATACTTTATTTTGTAAAATAGGTACATATAATACACTTTTTACGTCAATAATAATCTTAAAAAGAATATTGTATAATAAAATAGCAAATGAAATACGGGGAAATACCAAGAAAAATAATGTTAAGTTAGGCTTGCGTAAATTGAATAAAAAAACTTTTAAAATTACTCGATATACATTTCGACCCGCTTGAGTTTTTTTAAATTTTATATATATATATATATTATATTAAATATCATTTAATTTAAAGACTGAAGTTGTCAAACAAATAATATGTATTAAATTGAATAAAATAATATACTAAAATAAGTAAAAAATAATATATTTAACTATACAGCAATAAATAAATAGGTTTGTTTTCTGTGGCATGGGACTAATATTTTTCGACGCCCATGAGTACAGTGAAGACTCGATTTCAAGGACAAGTTTGTGATTGTTTGATAACCATACAATATTGGTCCAAAGTAGTCATATTATAACGCCCAAGCCGAAAACAGCGGCATATATAGTATAAACGTGGACGCAGCCGCGGGCGAAAGGCTAGTCAGCAAATAAAAAAGACAGAGAGGGGGAGGGACTAGAGAAGGCAACATGATTTGAAAGGCGATATTATATTTAAAACTATCCTTGTTATAACACAATAATTTAATGTTTTTCTTACCACGATTCTTATATTTTTTTATTTTCTAATTTTTCGATAAATTTATTTGCCAATAAAAAACCCGTAAATTACGAGTACATTAAATATGTTCTAAGGCGATGCTCAAGACAAGGCTGAAAGAAGGTGGCTAAGGATGAATAATTTAACCAAGTGCGAGTCGGACCAACGCCCAAAGGGTGCCGTACCACCATACAATATTGAGAACATTATGGTACATAACAACAACATAGATGCCATAGCAGAATACAAAAAACAAGGCGATAATATGTTAGCGCCTGACAAACAATGCGGCACCCTCTTGAGTACGGAACACAAATTTTTATTAAGTACAACGAGTAGTTTTATTTATTTCATTTGAATTTGAGGCAAACGATGTCACAAACAAGAGCTAGTTAAAAATAAATTAATTTTATTTTTAATTGATTTATTGACCATCAGATTATAAAACGAATAAAACATTAATACATAATTGAAATACTTCCAACGAAATGTGTTCGTTTTAAACCCTAAATTCCTAAAAAAATTAATTGCTTATTACGTATACATAGGTATAGTAAGTTAATAAATATATTTAAAAAAATAAGATATTGGCTTTTAATTTATAGTAAATTGTGATTTTATAAGTAAAAGAAAAAAAAAATTATAAAAAAGACGTGGTCTTGCTGAGTTTCTTACACTTCTTCTTAGCGAGACAAATCGAATGTGCGGAGTCAGGCATATATTACATATATGTGTAGTTTATAATATTTTTATTCGTATATATATTTTACTTATGTAAGTATACAATTTCATTACATTAGTAAGCCTAATTTTCAAATTTATTAATGCATTTTCCCGTATTATATTTATTTTTTGTATTCTATTGCTGTTTAAGATTAAAATCGACGTGTATAGTGCATTTTACGTACATATTTTACAAAATAAACATTTGAATTTGACTAACAGTACGCACTTAGTACCTTCATATCACTTGTATCTCAAGCCACCTATATTTTATTTATACGATAATTTATCGTTGGATTATTTGTATGCAAGTGACTGTACCACGTACATACTTGGCACGGAAGTTAATTGATCTCAAAATTACTCGTTACTAGAATGCTTTACAAATTTGCTTTCAAGAGGCAGTAAATAACTTTACTTATTTACAGCCTTGTTTATGAAAATATTGCTGGCCACTGATAAACCGTGCGGTGCGCATTCCGCCGCCCGCCCTAGTCTACAGGGTGGTATAAATACCAAAGTCATCGTATCCGCGAGCACAGTTATAAGTTGCCAGCTCCGTGCGAGGAAGGAAACACATGACGGTTTAAACTTCGAACTCAAGTTTTCGTAGTGCGTTCCATTTTCGAATTCTTTGTGTTTTTTTGCCACGACTTCGGGTACTTCAGGTAAGTTTTTTTATTTTTATTTATTAAAAGTTTCTTAGGAGTTAACGGAGTTCAGAATACTTTTTTTTAGAAAGTTCTGATATATTTTTCTACTGTGCAAGCATATTGCTTGTAATTCTTAAAGGTTTATTTTGAATGCTTTCACCACATTCGCCTCCTCTTATTGCTACGGCGTAGCAAGTGCTACGACCGCATTATTTTCCAGCTTTGTAGACACACAATGTCAAAGTCTAAATGCAAATATGCGTCAGGGGACGCGAAACTAATAACATGTCATGTACAATACTTTTTAAATTATTACTTTAAAAAATATATTTATGAGTTAGTTGGTTCTGTTTATTAGTAAGTTTTAAGTACAAACCGTTCAGGTATTTTGTAACCAAAAAGTTTTTTTGTGAAATATCATATCGGTAATTTTTCATTCATTTATATACATATAATATTTCTACAGTCATACAAATACATACTGTAGAAACAGTGAGAAGAAAATATTATATATTTGTAATTTTCAAATAAAAAAATATAATTTTATGCCCACGTACATATTGAACTTGAGTATAAACAACCAAATTTCACTAGGGTTTATTTCTAGTCACCTACTGAGTATCCGATTGGCTTCATTAATCAAAGTCTCCTTCATACAAGCATACAAAATTAGCAATGAATTCCAAAACTGTAAAAAAATACTTTCTGCAATATCAAATCATAATATAATAATAAATTATAAATAAAAAGCTCAGATGAAATCTCCTAAGCATTTTTTATTTTCAGTAATAGAACTGTCCAAAGTTTGAACGATTGGTGTGAAAATCCTAACAAAACAGAAGTTAGATTGGATTCGATGCGTGGTGTTGATCGGGCTATCAAACTGTATATTTTGAAAACAGGTTCCCAAGTGAAAAAAAAAACAAAGTGATACTATACCGGAAAGATTATTACTGTTCTTGTTAAACCGTTTTACTTATATATTATTGTTGTTTTTTTCTGGCAGTTATTGAGCAATATTTTATTTATCAGACAGTAACCTTATTAGAAAACCAAAAATACTTATTATGTAAATAAAAACCTATCTAAGAAATTAAATCTTAAATTACTAATATAAATAAATAAATAAATACGCCCTAAAAATGTTTAAAACTAAAAATTTTGATTAAATTTCTTAGATAGGTTTTAGGAATATAGTAAGTATTTTGTATATTATTTATATAATAAGTATTTTTGTTTTTATAATTATAATACTGTTTGATAAATAAAGTATTGCCCAATAGTTTCCAGAAAAAAAAGAACAATAATAAACAAGTAAAACGGTTTATCAAGAAAAGTATTTTAATATTTTATTGTTCAATTTATTATTTGAAATAAATATAATTTGGCTACAATAAGCTTTTCATTTGTTTTAATATTTTAGGATAATAATAACAATAAAGAATTCTGTTGATTTTCGAAATATATTTCGGCCCACCTTGGTAGATTCGTAGTCAAATTGGTGATAGGTTGTAAATATCTTTATCTCTATTTATTATTATTATAGTCAGGCTAACGTAAACAAAAAGAGAAAAAACCGGTTATAACAATAATAAGATAATTAACAAGTGGAACTGTATTTAAAAATTGTTTATAAGGCAATTAAATCATCAAAAACGGTTTACCAAGTACCCACGTTCTTTGTCAGTATCGCAATAGCCGGTGATTGGTCCAATTTATTATTGCCCTAATTCACGTAGATAACTAATCAGCGACTAATATTTATTATTTTTCTTTGGACTTGGTAGAGTATCTTTGTTATACAGCCTCGAATGTTTACATGGAACACCTTCAATAAGGCTTAGTCCGTAAATTACCGACAATTAGGGTAAGCAGCTAAGAACATTGCTTCATCTTAAAAAGACAAGTAAAAAAATGAATTCCGCTTTTTCTTTTATAATTTTTAATTCAAATGTTATTTGAAAAGATGGTCGTAGATAAAGTATTAGGGCACTCGTGCAGCCTATTAAGATACTCAGCGAACGTTCTATGAGGTGGGAGGATGCAATTCCATCTTGGCTAACCCAGGGTCAGATGAGGCTAAGTCCTTGTATAAACTGGTTAAGATAGCACTAAGGAATAGATGTGACATGGTCACAAAGTGTACCAAGCCCTCAATAAAAAATAAAGATTTAAAAAAAAGGCCACAGTTGCACAAAATACTATTTCAATTTTTCGAGGACTACATGCAGAATTCCATTTTGTGTTTTTCTTGATTATATTTAAATTATTGTTATTATGCAATTTGTTTATTTATAAGGATACATATATCGTTAAATTATAAATATACACGCAAAAATCAAGGTAATATTTCAGGCCCTCCCTGGGCCCGTCATCAGGAAATCATCAACTGATTGATGATTTAATTAAAAATAATTTAATTAATTTTTTATTAATAATAATTTAATTTATTATACCCCCAGGTAGGGCCCACTGTTACGATATGAAATTCTAAAAAAGAGCAATTTCAAGCCACGCTATCGTTCAGTATGTATATCATAAGAGTATATGGTTTCATTAAACCGATTAAACCTGCTACCAGTGATCCAATATATAGGTATATTTAAAAAACACATTTTAATATGACATCTCTAAGAAATTTATACATAGGCCCTGAAAATAGTGAAAAGGGCTTAGATTAGGAAAAAAGGGAATTTATTTGGTTAGGACACGAAATTTTACCTTTATCACAGTAATAGGTAGACATTTGATATAATTGGCCGCCTCTGCAGTGTAGTGGTTCGAAAGTATCGACTACTTAATCCGGAGATCGCGGGTTGAAATCCTGTAGGGATACATTTGTGTGCGGTATGTGTGCTTCCGAATGCTTTCTGTGGTTTGGAAGTACGGCATTAGGGCTCGCCACCCATCAAGCTGGGTCTGGGAATTTCACAGTCCTCAGAAACACCTTGGACAATTCCTTGGGAGAAATGGTGATCCTGTAAAGGATAATAGGTAAATATATTTAAAATTAAGTAAATCTAATATTTGTAAAAAGTATACCTAGTAGGAACTTTCAAATGGTTTTTAGGGTTCTGTACCCGAAGAGTAACCAACGGGACCCTATTATTAAGACTCCGCCGTCCGTCTGTCTGTCCGTCTGTCACCAGGCTGTATCTCATGAACCGTGATAGTTGAAATTTTCACAGTTGATGTATTTTTGTCGCCGCTATAACAAAAAATACAAAAAAATTGAATAAAATAAATATTAAAGGGGGCTCCCATACAACAAACGTGATTTTTTTGCCGTTTTTATAGATAATGGTACGGATCCATCCGTGCGCAAGTCCGACTCGCACTTGGCCGGTTTTTTAAATTTATTATGTTGCTTAAGTCAGTTGACTCAACTTCTGAAACAAAATTTTGCTGAAAAAGAGGTATCTGTATTTATTTTTTGTATTTCTAGAGTACCTAAGTATAAATATTAAGAATAAGATGTCAAGTTTTTTTAAGTTTTCACGTCTTTATGATTTATAACTTGACAGTAATAAAGAATACTAATAATACGGACTTCGAATGTTGTGTATGCAAACAGGTAAACCAAGTAAATGAGTTTTCTCTTCTTCACAGAACCCTAAAAATCCACCTGTAAAATTTTCAATTCATTTGATAAAGTAGTGTACAATCACCCAACAACTTAATCTTCTAATGTTTGTTCTATTTTAACCTCTACTAAAGGGAGATAAAAACTCCGTTCGAGTATTTATCGTAGCTTCATCATTTTTAACGAGTTATTCATGAAAGTATGCTGTGGGGAATAATCATAAATTCTATTAAAAAGTTTCATGAAATACACCATCTATTAACTTCCGACTGACGAAGTCACTTTATAGTTTTTCTGACTATCTATGTAGGTATCCTTGTTGTTGTTTTAACCTTTTTAATAGATTGGGGAAAAAGTTTCTTCGCATTTTATTTGAAAATTAAAAACATCTTTTAATAAGGTTTATTTACATTTAACTAAAGTAGGTGCCATTTTGTTCGATAACTTTCTGCCATCTTGTAGGTAAGGACATGATCCCATTGCTATAGAAATTCTGGGGCTTCTGATCAAAAACCCCCGACAAGTGGTTTTGGCAGTCCTCTCGTGATGTTAACCTGACACTGCCTAAAGAATTGTGAAGAGACCGAAACAAGTGGAAATCTGAAGGTGCAAGGTCAGGACTATACGGCGGATACGTCCGAGCCAAACTCTCTTAATTTTTGCTGAGTGGCTAAAGATGTGTGAGGTCTAGCGTTATATGATGAAAAACCAGACCCCTTCTGTTGACTAATTCCGGCCGCTTTCTCTCAACTTCTTGCTTTAATCTCATCAGTTGTTCGCAGTAGAGTTCAGAATCGATGGTCCTGCCTGGCGGTAACAGCTCGTGATGAATAATGCCCTTCCAATCCCACCATACACACAGCATTACCTTGTTACGAGATAACCCGGGTTTCACCAGAGTCTGTGAAGCCTGACCAGCCTTTGACCACGACCTTTTTCGCACGTTCTTGTCGTACGTGATCCACTTTTAATCACCAGTTATCAGGTTTTTCAAAAATGGTTCGGTTTCATTACGTTGTAATAAAGAATCACAAATGAGTACACGGTTAATTAAGTTTCTTTCAGTGAGCTTATGAGGCACCCACATATCGAGCTTTTGTGTGTACCCAGCTTTTTTCAAATGCGCTAAAACTGTTTAGTGGTCAATTCCAAGTTCTTCAGCTACATCGTAACTACTGATATGCTGATCTTGCTCCACTTTTTCAAAAATGGCATCCATTTTATCCGTAACAGGGCGCCCAGAGCGAGATGCATCTTTGACATCAAAATTTCCGGATTGAAAACGCTTAAACCAAATTTGTGCTACTCTCACAGACACTGCACTAGGTCAATAAACATCACAATTTTTTTTCGCGGCTTAGGTTGCATTTTTACGTTTTTTGTAGGAAAATTTTAAAATGTATCGAATTTCTTTATTAGAAAATCACACATTTTACCTAATTTGAATTTGGAATTATGTTTTTTAAAATTTAAACTTTTTATTAATACCAAAACCAGCCAGATACAAATGGTATAGCCAAAGAGATTTTATTATAATTTCATACATACCATTTGCGAAAAGAGTTTTTCCCCAACCTAATATGAATAAATTCAATACTCTAAGCCTAAATCTAGAGTCTAAGGCATCAAAAACTCGAGGTAAAGTAATTTTATTCTTTTATAGAATACATTTTGCAATAGGTTTGTCAAAAAGAATGTTTCTTCTTTTTTTTAAATAATATTTGTAACGAATATCTCGTATTTTGAAATATAATACTTAATAAAATAGCATTAAAATTGAGGGTGGGATATATTGCATAACTACTTATAATAGTTATGCCATATATCCCACCCTCAATTTTAATGCTATTTTATTAAGAATTATAAATATCTCACTCTCAATTTTAATGTTATTTTATCAAGTACTATATTTGAGATATTCGTTACAAATAACGTAAATATTATTTTAATTCCAAATACCAACTCCCATTTAAAAAAAATATCCCATCTAAATCTTTTTACCGACCGTTATAACGTCCCAAACTACCAGAACTATAATAACTATTAATGATTAATTTTAAAGTCGATTTACATCATGGAGTTCAAAATATTCTCTGCTATGACTTTTTACCATTAATTATCTTCAGAATTGCATTTGATGACGAATGAGTTTACCAACAAAGATACACTAAAATTGCTTAAAAGGATACCACCTTTATTTCAAACGATTAAATGATTCTTTGTTTCCCATAGGCATGGGAAGTCATTGGTGAACCAACTCATTACTC